>CM048746.1:35953987-37416487 GCA_026315105.1 Locusta migratoria | reverse complement strand
CTGCCTAGAAAGCAGGAGACCCGGGTTAGAATCCCGGCCTGGTACACATTTTCAGCTTTGCCCAATCGCAGTTGAAGTCAAATATTCTGTGAATATTAAATAATATCAACTGCAGGATCAGAAGTGACGTCTGCTCTTTCGGAACAGACGCCACATGTATATAAACAATGCCTAAATTAAAATGTTATTGAATTTTTTTTCTTACTACAACACAATTTGTTATGCATACTTACGTTTTTACAGTTATGATTTTTTCAGATGACAATACTTGTAGGGTTTAAAACTTACTTTTCCCATTGACTTTGTTCATTTGTCCTTCCATATAAGATATTTATATTTATTTCCTGATTAGTTTTTCTACATTTACGTAGGAAAAAAGGACCATCTTGGGACGAAAAACTGCAGCAATGACAAACGATTCGTCTATCCATTAGACAAATGCCCAGCAACGTTCTTATCACTCAAACTAAGGTAAACAAATAGACAGCAGTTATAATTAAATCAACATTTGAATGTTTTTGCCAAACAGGGACTGGAATCTGGAGTTCCCATTAATTTCGAGGCGTCGCCTCTTCATTAGGCTGAGTGCACTCGCAGTCTGCCCACAGTTCCATATGTAACGCGGTATTTCTTCTTAATAGGCTTTTGGTTTATATTGCTTATACTGGCACATCTCATGATTGCTGCACAGGTTAAGACTCAAAACGACAAGAAGTAACATACTATTGTTATTTAATGCTGTAGTTGATCATAAGATGTAATATGTGCAGGATGATGTAGAAGGGAAGTTAGATAATTTCTGAGATGATTCTACATCAGAAAATGTATCCTATTTCAAATAAATAGGTGTCATATCGTCGTTGAAATGGAAACGAGGACACTGACACGTACTTTTATGAAGTGAGATCATCTGAACATGACACCTAGTTATGCTGAAACTGGTTATAAAATAAATGGTTTCAACATAAGTTAATACAATAAAACTATACAAATTCATGAATGATTATGAAGGCAAGTGTATTATTTTGTCAAATACAGAGTAGTCTGTGTTCAGAATAGTGATGGATCGGATGATTAATCGATCCTACAAACGATAAAATGTCCCCAACTGATCTATGCAGTTTTTCATAAAATATGTGGTTTTTTGTGGGACACATCAAACTTAAACGTTGCAAGATTTAATGATAGAAACAGTGTGAGGGAAGAGAAATAAAAGTTCCTCACGTGTATTCGCCTATGTGACATACGAATCTCCTTTTAGCAGCCTCATTAACAGAAGCCTAATGGGGTTACGTCTGGTGATTTGGCAAGACAGTAGTTAATGAGTCCGACCGAGCAATCCAACGTTGAGGAAATGTTATATTCAAATCAAATGTTTGTAAACCTAAGAAACCAAACCACAGTAATCATCGGTCACTAGAGTTACAAACTACTTAAACTAATCTAAACTACCCATGTGTGAGGGAGTACTCGAACTTCTAGAGAGAGCGGCCGTGACTTAGTGCCCCAGACCGCACAGATAGCACAAACATCCATGCCAGAGGGGTAACGGCCCCGCGCTTTGTGTAGCGCCTTAATGCGCCCGGCCGCTCCGCCGCGGCAAAATTATATCAATGGACGAGTACAGTTCAGGAGAAACGATGTAATAGACATTGGCTTCTGATTAAAATGGCTTGTTGTAAAACTTCAAATATCGGGCATGACTTTCTAGTTTACTACGCTTTTCCCTTCTTGTTTAAAATAATATATTTGACGGGTACGATAACTAAACTTTAGCTACTCCTCATTAGATTAGATTTTCTTTGTTTCCAAATGTTCTTCTTCACTATTCGAGGGTTGTTCCCCTTCTTGAGCTTTTTCTTGTCTAGTTTTTTTTTTTTTTGTTATCCTGAAATTCTATCTTTTGAATTACCTCTCAAAAATATGTTCTATTTTCTACTGTGTAGTAATTCCAGTGTTTCCCACGTTCTTTTCATCCTCAATTAACCAGTGGAATTTTCTTCCTCATTACATCAGTTATAGTTATTTTTTCAATTTTTATGGATAGCTTTCTGGCTGGACTTAGTCTGTAATATTTCTTGTTAGCTCCAGTATTTCTGCCACACACAGAACTTCGGATCTGACCGCTATTTGGTGGTGTCTTAATTTTGTATTATAAGGCAAAGATTTTTTTGGTATAAACATTTTTGATCATATGAAATATTCTTTCAATTTCGTGTTACTTAGTTTCTAAAGGTGTCTTTTCTCTAAGGCCTCTTGCTGAGGTGCGTGTGGTTGTCCGCCGTCGGAGGCTCGAGTGCTCCCTAGGGCATTTGTGTTTGTGTGTTTTGTCATTCGATTGGATTATTTGTTCTCCATCTTCCTAGGTATTTAAAACAATTTCTTTTGTCTGTTGTGTTGTTGTGAATTATGATATTTTGAGGAACATCACAGCTGTCTGTAATGACGATCAAAAGATATTTTTTAGTCCTTAACTTTGGTTGCTTATTTTTGCAATATTCTGATCTGTTGTTGGGCATTGTCTGTAGAGTCAGTAATTAATATCATGTCATATGCGAAGGCTGCATAGTCAGTTGTGATCTTGGTGATCTTTTTTCGCGTATATTCTCAAATTGCGAACCTTTTCCGACTTCTGCTGCTTCACTAAAGATGGAATGTCGTTCTGTAACAAATGAAAATTTGTTCCAGACCGGGACTCAAACCTGGGTCTAACGTCTTTCGTGAGCGCCCAGACCCAAACTTACTTGTGTCACACTTGCCTACAAATGCTCGCACTAGTTATAGTGTGAGCGTGAGCCCGGCGAGAGGGAGAGACTCAATTTTACCACCATAAGCCTGTCATGGCATTGACGTTTTTAAGAATTCTTTGTTCCAGAGGAAACAATGGTCTGTGGTGATCCGCAGCAACGGTACATATTTGCATTTATATTAGAGATCTTATTCGGATTTCGTCTTAGTTGAAACCTTATAGTATTGACGGCCTTCCTCCATTCTGGAACTAACTTCTCTAATACACAACTGAAAAAATAAAAATGCAGAGATGACTAACCATCTCCCTGTCATTCACCTGACATTATTTCAAATGAGTTTGACAGTTTCCCTCTAAAATTTGCTTTAGAAGTTGTTTATACACGAGATTACAGTCCCATACCGTGTACTCGGCTTAACACACTATGGAGGACTGGACCAGAAAAAAGGCGAAATAGAACACTGTTCGTTTAAAGCGGCTTTAAATTTTTTGGTGACAAATTGTACAAATGTAAATTAAAAACCAGCAAACTGTGGTTCAAAGATAATTTTAACATACCTTTCATTACCAAAGTAAAACTCAACTAAAACTTGCAAGCAAGGTCATAAGCTTTAGTTGCTCACAAGATTAAGTTTGCTTCTTATATAATAAAAACACCTAGAGATCAAATCTGTTAAAAGAAATCGCCGAACAAACTGGTCTGCAAATATATTTTGAGAAAACAGAACTCATGACTAAACTTAAAGATGCCCCACCAAAAATTCGTACTAAAATGTTTCAAATGTTTGTATAGTTTATGGGACTTAACTACGGGGTCATCAGTCCCTAAACTTACAAACTACTTATGAACTACTTACGAGGGGGGATTCGAACCCCTGACCGTAGTGGCCGTGCAGACCGTGACTGGAGCGCCTCAGTCTCCTTGGCCACCAATTCGTACTAAATATGGGGTCATCGTCCGGGTGGTAAGATCATAATGAAAAATGGACTAGACAAGAAAGCTCTCAGGGAATAAGTTAGTTTATAAGTAGTTAGTAAGTTTAGGTACTGATGACCCCGCCGTTAAGCCCCATAAGCTTAACAAACATTTGAACATTTTTTCGCAAACTAGAATCAGCCTACCAAACATCCCGCACGATCTAAAACAAGAAATGCCTTTCCCAAAACAGTAAGATACGTCACTACGAAACAGTTTTGAAGCTGGTAGTTCTGTATGCAGCTGAAACCTTATCCGTAAATGTTGATAAGGGATTCCTCGAAGAACTGGAGGAAAAAGAGAGCGAAATTATTAGAGGAATCCTAGGCTCCAAGTACAAAAATAGCATCCATCAAAACAGATCCAACAAGGAAGTCTACAGCAAAATAGAAAAAAATAGACACAATACGTAAAAGACGGGCACGATTTTATGGTCACCTCAAACGTCTGCACGGCAATAGGTTAATCAAAAATATAATTATCTTTTTTTATTCAAAACCAAAACCTACAATGCCATGGTTGAAAACACCAACGACGGTGTCCAGATGCTACACATCAAACCTGAAGATGCCTTTGACAGAGTTCTTTTCCGAAAGAAGATAGTGATGAACCACCAACAACACCAACAACCAATAAGGCAGGGGTCCAGCTCGCATCCATGCGCTCCGCTCACTGCTAAAGCAGTAGGGGGAAAACCCATCTCAACACTCCTCGATCTTGCCCTGTCTGTAGTCAGGCCAGTGTTTCATTTCGTATTCAGTGTAAGCATTATCGCGAGTTCAATTCTAAGGTGATTTCGTGATAAAATACCAATATGAATGTTGAAGGGCACTTGCTTTGTCGTGCAGTGACATGGCCATAACATAGATAAATGTCAGCTGTATTATTTACGGATAACCAGGCTCAGGTGTGGCAGAAAATTTGCACACATGAGTTTAGATTAGATCAGCTGTTCGTTCCACAGATCCGTATTGAGGAGATCCTCGTGGATGTGAAACATGTTAATATGTAATTTTTCATAAGCTGAAATACTTGTAGTATGAGTACTTGAATAATTTGGTTCTATTCAAAAATTCTTCAGTGGAGTAGAAGGAGTTGGCCACTAGTAAGTCTTTCAGGGTCCTCTTAAACTGATCTTTATTTGTAGCTAAATTTTTTATGGTTGCTGGTTATGCATCGAATTGACGCATGGTGCAGGGAATGGCAATTAAAGCTCAATGTAGACAAGTGTAATGTGCTTCGAATACACAGAAAGAAAGATCCTTTATCATTTAGTTACACTATAGCAGGTCAGCAACTGAAAGCAGTTAATTCCATAAATTATCTGGGAGTATTCATTAAGAGGGATTTAAAATGGAGCGACCATATAAAATCAATGGTCG
This sequence comes from Locusta migratoria, assembly GCA_026315105.1. Lineage (NCBI taxonomy): Eukaryota > Metazoa > Arthropoda > Insecta > Orthoptera > Acrididae > Locusta > Locusta migratoria. The sequence continues at coordinate 37,411,380 of CM048746.1, read as the reverse complement.
GTAAAGCAGATGCCAGACTTAGATTCATTGGGAGAATTCGAAGGAAATGCAGTCCGAAAACAAGGGAAGTAGGTTACAGTACACTTGTTCGCCCACAGCTTGAATACTGCTCACCGGTGTGGGATCCGTATCAGGTGGGATTGATAGAGGAAGTGGAGAAGATCCAACGGAGAGCAGCGCGCTTCGTTACAGGATCATTTGCTAATCGTGAAAGCGTTACGGAGATGATCGCTAAACTCCAGTAGAAGACTCTGCAGGAGAGACGCTCTGTCGTTCGGTACGGGCTTTTGTCAAAGTTTCGAGAACTTACCTTTACTGAGGAGCCTAGCAGTATATTGCTCCCTCCTACGTATATCTCGCGAAGAGATCGTGAGGATAAAATCAGAGAGATTAGAGCCCACACAGAGGCATACCGACAATCCTTGTTTCCGCGAACAATACGTGACTGGAATAGGAGGGAGAACCGATAGTGGTACTCAAGGTACCCTCCGCCACACACATTCGGGTGGCTTGCGGAGTATGGTTGTAGATGTAGATATATATGAAAGAAAATGAAATTGTCAGAAAAAGGGAAACATCAAAGAAAGATACATCTGTGTACGTATATGCAACAGTATTTATAATATTTATGTAAAGAAAACACTGTTCGACATGGGTTCTATTTCTGATATTAAAGTTTGTGCTTCTTGACCAGATTTCCATGGGAAATTCAAATATGTAAACAAAATATCGTTGTCAGCGATACTTTTTATGTAATATGTATTCGTATACATGAATACTCACAATTCATGGCAAAAAAAATGTTCAAATGTTTGTAAAGGCTATGGGACTTAACTACGGGGTCATCAGTCCCTAAACTTACAAACTACTTATGAACTACTTACGAACTAAGACGGCACAAATATCCATGCCCGAGGGGGGATTCGAACCCCCGACCGCAGTGGCCGTGCAGACCGTGACTGAAGCGCCTTAGTCCCCTTTTTATTTATTTATTTATTTATTTTTTATTTAGAGACAAATAAAATTTCTCCTTGTAAAAGTTTTAAATTGTCGTGAGGACTCCTTCTTCTAGAGTCTGTGAACGAACATGTTTTTCTGAAACTAAATTGAAACTTCTTCGTCGAAGTTTTGTTTTTAACGGTCTTCTGCGAAAGCCAAATTAAATATAAACAGAAATAAATAAAATTGATCCTTCTCCTTCCTCCTGAACTTCTATGGATGCACATGAGCTCAAAATAAAGGGGTCTTGAAGAAGGGTGATATATCAATCACATCATTTTATACAGGCGTTCCTTTTCCAGCAAGGTGTATGCCCTCGGAGTTCGTCTTCTCGAAATTTATTTTGTAGTTTACCGTTGATAATCGAATTCGAAATGTTCATCCTCTTATCTAATCAATATTTATTGCAAAACTGGGGCTTCTCTTAACTCCGATTACGCAACCGGCCGAAAATTTCAGCGCTTAATATTTCATGAAGAATGTCTTGTTACAATCACCGTTTCAGATGATTGTTCTTCTCAGAAAACATGCATAATGCTTTTTGTAATTTTTTCTTCGAGTTAGTGTATGGTGCTGGGTCGTGATGTAGAGCCAGTAATCTTCCTTGCTCTTTTTATCGTGCGTCATGATATAGTACACTGTGTGTCCTATTATCCAATTGACGGCATTTCGTTTGGTCATGGGGTAAGGATTTGCCTGTGGATTCAAAAAATCTGATGGTTTGTAGACATTAGGCGTCGTCCTATTGATAATCGCTAATTTCTGTGTGACCAACTGCCAAATGTCCTTGACGCTGTCACATACCAGCCTGTGTTCTTCTGTATCCGTAAGATGGCATGATGTACACAAGGGAGAGTTGACGAGATGTATGGCATGAAGTTTGTCGTTAGTTGTTATTTTCCGGTTTACAGCTTTGTACCATGTGGCTTTTACTTTAGAAGGAAGGTTGGGGTCGTGAATATTTTTCCAAATTATTGGCCAGTCGTAAACAGGATATTTTTGTTCGATGGCATTGTTTCCCTTGTTTTTCATGAGTTACTTGTAAACTTCCTTCACGATCATCATCTTCTGTCCTGGTATTGTCGAAGATAGATAGCTATATTCGACTAAAAAATGTCTAAAATGATAAAAGCCAATAGGAATGTGATGTACATCAATTGGAGGTTGTATGCTGACAGGAGCTATTTCATTTAGCAGATGGGCTGTGAGGCTGTTGGGCGACGTTTTCCATAGCTTGTACGTCTTGCACACATACAAAGATCTTAACTTGTAGGTGACATCTGTGAGGTTCAGTCCACCTTTCTGTGTAGGAAGTGTGAGTGTGCTGAACTTCACTTTAAAAATATTGCCTTGGCTGACAAAGTTCCCCAATGCCGACATGATTCTGTTGGCGATGCCGTGCGGTACGGGAAAGGCTTGTGCAACATAATTAAGTTTCGACGTTATATATACATTAACGAGAGCGGTTTTTTGAAGTTCGTCAAGGTGCCTCAGTCTGTTTTCTTGCATAACTGCACGTATTTTAGCAAGTAGTTGTCTGTAGTTTATAGCGATGGTATGCTGGATATTATTCCTGAATTCAATCCCTAAGCACTTGAGTTGGTCAACTTCTGGTAACTGTTCTAGGCTTGGCGTACATTTCCCTTTACCTATATTCATAATGCCTGACTTCCTTTTGTTTAGCTTCGCTCCGGATGCCAGTTCATATTTGTGCACCATCTGCAGAGCTTGCGCCAGTTCTTGCTCGTTCATAACCAGAAAACCAACATCGTCTGCATATGCATTACACACTATTTTCTGGCTATTTATCTGCAATCCTTGTAGTTGTTGTGTAAGCGTGGAAAGCAGAGGTTCGATCGCAATGGCAAATAACGCCATTGACATGGGACATCCTTGTCTTACAGAGGAATCCATCATAGTCGGTTGGCTTAATTGTCCATTTATCATTATACGTGCTACGCTATTTCGTAATATTTGTTCAATTATCCGCAGGAAACCCGGAGAGAACCCCACAACTTTCATGATATTAAGAAGGTATTGATGATTAATTCTGTCAAATGCCTTCTCAAAGTCTAACGACACTATTGCACATTTTATTCGACAGACTTCCGCAGTTGATATGATATCCCGGTATTCGCATATATTTTGTAAGATACTTCTGTCTTTACCGACACATTTTTGGTACTGGCCAGTTATTGAATTCATGATCAGTTTCATTCTTCTTGCCAGGATGCGTGCAAAAATCTTGTAGTCACTATTCAATAGTGTGATCGGACGTAAATTTTCAATTCCTTTGCTTGCTGAGTTCTTTGGAATTAGGACAATCACGCCCTCCGGGAATTCTTTTGGGATGTCGACATTGCCGGTCAGAAGTTCATTACACATACTTAGTAATTTGCTCTTCAGTATAGGACAGAACACTTGGTAAAATTCTATGGGGATCCCATCAGGTCCTGGGGATATATTTTTAGGACTCCGTGCTATTGCATCTTTCAGCTCTTCCTCTTCTATATCCGTTGTGAGATGTCCTCGTTCCTCCACAGTGAGTCTTCCTGTTATGTTCCTTGTCAGCTCATTCTGCATATTTACATCAGTGGATTTATGTGACATTAGTTCCGATATATAGTGATGAATTGCGTCTTTAATTTCATTTTGTTTCGTAAGAGTTTGTCCATTAGGTAACTTAAGTTCTGTCAGAATTTTTCTACTCCCTCTCTTGTTTTCACGCATAACGTGGAATATTGACGGTTCTTCCCCGTCTATATTATTCTGCACTCTAGACCGTATTTTAAAACCTTCCGCTTGCTTCCGTTTTAGAGCTAAAATTTTTGCTTTGATTTTCTGAATCCTCGTGTAATTGTCTATCATTTGTTCATCCATGATATACAAATCCCTAAGACATTGAAAATAAAATTCAGTCGTTTTTTTATACCAAAAGTTCCTCTGTCGTGAGTATTCAATCAGCGTTTTTCGTATCTTTGGCTTCGCACACTGCAGCCACCAAGCTGTGATCGAGCTGAATGACGGTATTCTGTTCTCACATTGTTTCCAGGCATTAGTAATCACCACGCGACATTCCTCATCTTGCAGATGTGAGATGTTGAGTTTCCATAAGCCTCTAGCTCGGTAAGTCTCTTGTTTCTGCAAATTAATTGTTGTGATGTAAGCCGCATGATCAGAGAAGCAGGTGGGCCACACTTCAGACTGGAGAATGTGGTCCTTCATATCAGCTGATACATAAATTCTATCCAGCCTGCTGGCTGAATGACTAGTAAAGTAAGTAAACCCAGGTGCCGCGCCGTGGGTATGCTCCCAGGTGTCGGTTAATTTCAGTTGTTGTACTATACGCTCAAGTTCGATGGATTTATTACAGTTCGGTATCTGATCTTTGGGGTTAAGAACACAATTGAAGTCACCGGCTAGGATAATATGATCTTTATGGTTACGGAAGAGAGGAACGATGTCACTTCTATAAAATTCCGCTCTCGCACGCCTGTTATTATTTCCGGATGGTGCGTACACATTGATAATGCGCGTGTTGTTGATAGTTGCCGCAAGTCCTCTGCTGCTTACAAGTTTTTCTATTTCTTCGACTCGAATGCCTTCTTTCGTTAGAATTGCGGTTCCTAGTTCTGCACCGTTGGCCAGGGTTGGTGATTGCGTTATAGCCCTGTATCGCATCGAGATTGATATCTGATACTTCCTGCAAAAATAGTATGTCAATATCGGCTGCGTGCGCAAAATCTTTCACGGAGACGGATGGAAGAGCGTATCTTATTAATATTTAGCGTGGCGACTTTGAAAGCTTGTGTTGCGTTCATATTGTTACTAATTTATGTTAAAATTCGTCATATGAGGTACTGTCGGAAACATCCCCTGTTCCACTCATCTGTTCCAAGGAAGTTGTATCCATCACGTTCAGTTCATCTTCTTGCTGATCAATGGGCTTCGCGGTTGTAACAATATCCGCCATTTCTTCATCTGCACTTCTTTCATTCAACTCCTCTGCCCAGCTTTTGTGATGGTTGCTCTTCAGGGTGTCCGAGTTCGAATCTCGTATTCCGGAAGAAACCTTTACATCGCAAGGGTGTTTCTGCTGCATTTTTCCTTGTGGCAGCTGTTCCGGCGGGATATGACACAATGAACTGTGCTGCGTGCTCGCAACCGAGGTCTTTAGTGACTCCTCACGTTGCTTCTTGCTGATCTCCTTAGCTTTTTCTCTCAAGGGACGTGCTAGTTCTTCAGCATTCTTTGCAGCAAGTCTCCTCTTCTTATTTCTTCTTGTAGGACTTCGTTGTGAAGAAGCTCCACTGTCTTCTGTAGCGACAGTTGTTTCTCGAACATGGTCTTTGGCTTTTGTGGTTGAAACCTCTAGCTTTTTGTCTTTTTCTCCGGTCAAGTCCTTCAGATTAATATTAGGCTCTGCGCTCGGTGCCGTCTGAGTACCAGCAGTAGCCTCTTCTTCTTGACGGTTTGCTACTATCGCTGGACTAGTGTCCATTATTAAACCTGAAGCCTGTTCCTCCACGACTACAACAGATGTTGGAGTTTCAATATGCGTAGAGGGGTTCTGTTGTGAAATTTCTACAGTCTCCATAACATTATCTGCCTCAGGTACTTCAGAAAACGTACTCAATTCGGGGGCCGCAGTTGTAGCAGCTGGTCTGCGCGCCGCGGCGGCGTACGTCACGGGCATGGATGTCAGCACGGGGGGCCTGTCTACCTCGCCGGCGGGCAGCTGCGCCACGCGCCGCTGCAGGCACTCGGCTCGCACGTGGCCTGTTTTGCCACAAGCTGCACACGTCTTAGGCTGGTCATCGTACATAACTATCGCACGGTAACCACAAACCTCAATGTACGATGGAATGTGTCTCCGTAGATCGACTTTCAATTGTCGCACTCCGTTTAAAACCGGAAATTTATGGGAGTTGGACCATCTCTCGCCAACGTTACTGATAACCCTGCCATACTTGGAAATTACGTCGTCGATCTCTTCACTGGTTATTTCAAATGGAAGTTCAAATATGCGAATTGTCCGTATTCCAAAGCCAGCATGAGAGACGTAAACAGTACCAACTTTTCCGTCGCTGTATTTAAATTTTGCCTCGCCTGCACAAGATTCGACAATTTTCGAGCATAGATCAGATCGAGCTAATTTCACAAAAACCATGCTGCTTACAATCGACAGATGGATCCCAATTATGTCATCTAGTCCTAGTTTAAATTCAGACTCTAACCATTCCTCAACTTCGAACGATTTTGGTCGAGTCAAGTTCTTATCAAACGTGAACCTCAGGGTGTCTTTCCTATCCTTTACAACCGGTTGCGTCATCACGAAATCGTTCTCATTTTCTGTACAGCACAACGAATACTGCTACAGCAAGCGCAGCGACTCACCACTTGTAAACAGCGTCGGCGCAGCGTACAGCACGGCACAACCTTCCTCCTCGCCGTCCGCCTGCAGACTAGTCCCCTCGGCCACCGCGGCCGGCAATTCATGGCAAACACAGGGACGTTATAGAGAAACACGGGTATGTTGCCGCATCCAGTAGTGATTGAACGCGATAATTTCTTGTTCATCAGCAGGTGAGAAGAACCAGACGTCATTAGGTTATCCCCGCCACACCTGTCATTAAGACCAACTGAAGCAGCTCATTAACTCGGACGGCGACAACCGGTCGCTGCGTCGGCAGTAAAGCTTCGCGCCTCCCAGAGACGGGTGCACCCAGTTTATAACAGTGGAGTTAGCCGCAATTTATCTCAATCTTAATGAGTGGGTGTTCTGGCTGACAAGTAACCGTCTCTGTCATACCGAGCACGGTTGAATTTTTAAGTACCTATGTTTAAACTGATTAACCCTGGTGCTGAAGTTAAAATGACTGCTTGTTTTTACACATCAAGGTTTCTCTAGTTCCCTACTATTAACGTAGTACAGGTGTATTACTAAAGAGGTAGTTTTAAATTTCCAGAAATGCTACGGCGTTGTGGATGTTGATATAAGCCAGACAACTTCTGATAAATCTTTGGGAAGGTCACCTTAGTCTGAAATAGCAATAAAATTTCAACAGTAATAAAGAAAGCATACAAACATTACTGTGGAGTAGAAGATAAAGAATGGGCACCACATTTCTGTTGCGCTATATATTACCGCAAAATAACTGAGTAGTGGAAAGGTAAAGAGAATGTGGCGTTGTTTTCTGTGCCCATGGTGTGGAGAGAGCCTAAGGACCATGTTACTGAGTGTTATTTCTAACAAAAATTCAGGGTTTTACAAACAAAAAATCGAAGAGGCACATTGCTTACCCAGATTTACCTTTAACGAGAATGCCAATGCAACATTCCAACAACCTTCCAGTAGCTTCAAGAGCTCGAGTGACAGTGAAATAAGTAGTACTGAAGAAATCACAGATGGTGATATCACTGCACAAGTAAGTCATCGCCACATTTGTTAACACAGGCAGATTTGAATGATTATTCGTAGTAGTAGTAATCTGCATCAAAGTAACTTCCTCCTGGCAGATTAAAATTGTATGCCGGAACCGGGACTCGAACCTGGGACCTTTGCTTTCCGCGGGCAAGCGCTCTACCGACTGAGCTATCCCGACACGACTCATGATGCCGCCTCACAACTTTACTTCCGCCAGTACCTCGCCTCCTACTTTAAAAACTTCACAGAAGCTCTCCTGCGAAACACGCAAGACTTGCATGTTTCGCAGGAGAGCTTCTGTGAAATTTGGAAAGTAGGAGGCGAGGTACTGGCGGAAGTAAAGTTGTGAGGCGGCATTGAGTCGTGTCGGGATAGCTCAGTCGGCAGAGCGCTTGCCCGCGAAGGCAAAGGTCCCAGGTTCGAGTCCCGTTTCCGGCACTCAATTTTAATCTGCCGGAAATTTTCATATCAGTGTACACTTCACTGCAGAGTGAAAGTTTCATTCTGCATTTAGACTCTCCTGGTCGGCAGGTTGACTTCTGTATTTTGTGTACCTGGGAGACTTACTATAGTAACAGTGTGTGTGTCACCCCCATCTTTTTCGGCTGCATAAATATGCCCACGGTGTCCCGATCTGCTGCCGCACTTCTCGTCGCCCACACGACACTCTACCACTTCGCCTGCATTGTATTCATTGCTACTGTCGTTAGACAGTTCACCCTGAATTCAATAAACTATTCAAACAGTCTTTCTCATCAGTACCGACAAAAAATTCGAAAACGAGAAAGTTGCTCCTTACTTATTATGTGGACAATTGCTTGCCGTTTCTCTATTAAGTGCGGAATTTAGTTTCTTAAGAAAACATTATCTACGTTTACTCGCAATTTTTTCCCGTTCTCGCCCACAGTGGACAGTTTATGACGCTACAGCTTGAAGATAAATTAGAAAGTAAAGAAATGTTCAAATGTTTGTAAAGCTTAGAGGACTTAACTGCAGGGTCATCAGTCCCTAAACTTACAAACTACTTATGAACTACCTTACACTAAAGACAGCACAAACATCCAAACATCGAACCCCCGACGGGGAACGGCCTCGCGCATCGGAACATAGCCGCTCCGCCGCGTCTAGACAGTATTTATGAGTGTGAGAAACACAAAGTATTTTTATGCTCTCCTGTCATCTCCATTGGGTAAAATGGTTCAATGTAATGGATCAAACTAAATTAGATTTATTGATAGATGTTAAGCATTGAATTAAAATTTGTGGTGCGGCCGGGAATCGAACCCGGACCTCCATGCTTACTAGGCAGACGTCTTAACCGTTAGACTACCACACCACTAACGATTAAAGCGCCTCGGAATAGTCTATGTACGATTTCCCTCCACAACACAAACTTTAATTCAGCTTCTTTGTTCCAGAGATAATTACCACTACTGCCAAGGCTCTCCATGTAGCGGAATAGCACCTCAGCAATGGACATGGTGGAACAATCCTGTTATGGTGATATAAATATCAATGAATACAATGAAAGAATCCCTGAGACGGATTTACGTCTCAAATATGTCAAAGACATCTATCAATAATGTCTTTGACATATTTGAGACGTAAATCCGTCTCAGGGATTCTTTCATTGTATTAATTATATTAGATTTATTTGCTTAGGCAGCAGGAAGTGGGCTTCCATCTGCCGGCGTAGTTGAGGCAGTTCCGTATATATCTTTCCTTCATTTTTCCAAACATCTATATGACCGTGCATCATTCAGTGTGAAATATGAAGTCTGATTTCACTGTTCTAAAAAGAAATTGTAATCCTAGTTGTACTTGGAGTGCTGAATTGAAAACTGTTTTTGGGTTTTTTCTGTCAGGAATAGTTTATGAGTAATCGCAATTTTATTTCTCTTTTCAGTTTCGATAAGCAAATGCACTTCTTTACGATGTTATAAGTTCATCACATTAATGGAGGGTGAGATCTAACATATAAGACAGCAATCTTTTTGTATACACATTGAAGCATTTATCTGAATTGAGAAATTACAGAAAATACACACAAAAATGAACCACTGTATTGTAATGCTCATGACTTTTTTTCTCTTGTGTTGTGGATCTTTCTTCACTCGAATAATATTCCAGCAATAGTCTGCTGCCGGCCGCGGTGGCCGAGCGGTCTGCGCCGCGCCAGTCAGTCTGCACGGCCACTACGGTCGGGGTTTCGAATTCCCCCTCGGGCATGGATATTTGTGCCGTCCTTAGTATTAGCTAGCTCATAAGTAGTTTGTAAGTTTAGGGACTGATGACCCCGTAGTTAAGTCCCATAAGCTCTACAAACTTTTTTTTTTTTTTTTTTTTTTTTAAATAATCTGCTAACATACAAGGTACCCACTTCCCGTCATAGCGCATTTCAATGGAAGAAATGTCTTTATGGAATATTTCGCCATGTTCATCCGATACGTCAATACAAATCTCTGTGAAGTAGTCCAGATGAGAGTCCATCATATGTACCCAGATCTTGATTTCCTTTGATCATGTGCTTCACCATTGCTTTGTAGTTAGTAGCTCTTCTTATTCTCCCAAGGAAGTTTCCCGACACCATATTGAAACAGTCCCATGCTGTCTTTTCCTTGTCAGTTAAACATGCTCCAGAATTTGCATATTTCTGCAGCTCCGTGATTTGTGGCCCCATAAATACACCTTCCTTTATTTTTGCAGGTGAAAAACGGGAGAATTTGGTAGCTAGTTATGTAAACCCATTGCCTGTTGGATCCATGGCCTTTACGAATTGTTTCATCAGGCCAAGTTTGATGTGAAGTGGTAAAGTAGTATTCAGGGTGAATCACCTAACCCTTGCACCGCAAATTTGGCGGAAACGGAAAGTGCGATTGATGTTGGGTTGACAGAATGGATTGGTAGTCAGGGGCTCGTATTTTTAGCCAACAAACAGATTGTAATATTACTTAGAGTGTGTATTTTTTATGAAAACATACATTTTTTATTAATGGAACAATGGTTGTTTCTATCATGCACTGGAATTTTTGACGCCAGCTGTGTACAAAGAATTTTGAATGACATTTTTATCACGTTTAATTTTTCAGCTACAACCGTTCAAAGTTTCGGGGGCGGAGGCTGCGACAGCGTAGCTAACTAGCCGAGTGGCTAGCCCGTGGGACACGGCCCACTGTCACATGACCACCAGCCAGTCAGCTACGCTGTCGTAGCCTCCGCCAAACTAAACGTGATAAAAATGTCATTCAAAATTCTTTGTACACAGCTGGCGTCAAAACTTCCTGTGCATGATAGAAGCAACCATTGTTCCATTTGAAAAATTGTATGTTTGAATAAAAAATACACTTTCTAGGTATTTTTACTATCTGTTTATTGGCTAACAATACGAGTTCTTGACTATCAATCCATTCTGTGAAAATCGCGCATCAATCGCATTTTCTGTTTCCGCAATATTTGCGGTGCAAGTGTTAGGTGATTCACTATGTACATTCAGGAGCTATCAGACGTTCACGTTGTACGTTCTTTTCGCCAACTTTCCATCTCCGCCTAGGCCATTTCTTTTTCACGAAGTGAGAAATTCGGTCTCGACCATCCCATTCCCAAAGAAAACAGACATAATATGTATAGCCTTGTTACATTCCCAGTACCATAGCAATTACTTTGAAATCTGCACGCATTTTCCATTTGTGTTCATGGTATTTTAATGAATTTAGCATCCTTTTTACGAATCCGTAATTCTCTTTGGAACAGAGGGTATTTTATTTCCGTTATGGAGGGAAACACCCTTCACTCTTGTTTTCGATGCATCTATGAAAAATTTTCACTCCTGTGAAATGTAGGTGAAGTTCAGCACTTTCATAAGACCAGTAACGTCACTGCAAAATGTCAGTGCTTCGTCAGTTGCAAAATAAGAAATGAAGGCATGTTCTCTGTGCCTGAACACACTGATTTTAGTACTTTGGTGCAGTAGATTACACTCTTGTAATCTTGAACAAAGCAGCTGCGTCTTTTGTTTACCGAGTCTTTAAAAAAAAAAAAAAAAAAAAAAAAAAGAAAAAAAAAAAAAAAAAAAGAAAAAATCCTTGGTAGGTGTTGCTTCCCAGAGAAAGTCCTCCGAAACTACGACTTTCACTTTTCGGCCACTTCATTATGAACACTACAATAATTCCTGGTATTTTTTATTTCCTTGCGATTTCTTATTTACAAAAATTAGTTTGATTGTGAGACTGTGGCTATTTTCAGTAATTATAATATTCTATGGTAGTGGAGTCCCATTTATACAGACTGAATTCAGCGTTCCTTGTCTGCTGAGCATGGAGGTCGGATAACTTTGAAAAGGTTCAAATGTTTGTATAGCTTACGGGACTTAACTACGGGGTCATCAGTCCCTAAATTTACAAACTACTTACGAACTAACTTACACTAAGGACGGCACAAATATCCATTCCCGAGTGGGGATTCGAACCCCCGACCGTAGTGGCTGTGCAGACCGTGACTGGCGCGCCGCAGAACGCTCGGCCACCGCGGCCGGCGCATAACTTTGAAATAGACCAATACGACTTCCAAAGCTGATCATATAAATTAATTTTATGATTTCTTACAATATCCTGTATTTCCTGCTGTCAAGTATTGATTAAATGGACGGTCAGATTAGCGAAAGTCATATAACCGAGACTTTGTCTTTTTATTTTCGATATTTATATGCTTCCTGACATTTTCTTTTTAAGCCGAACATATTTACTTGGCCTATAGATTTCAGTTATTTATAATACGCTTTCATAGACTGTCCCACGGCTACTTTACATGTGAAGAAGGAGATGGTATACATGCAGTTTCGTAACAAACATTGGATATAAACAGCAGGTCCTCTCATACTTGGAATACTCTGCTGCAAGACGGGCAAGTAACCAGCGGAGAGAGAGAGAGAGAGAGAGAGTGAGAGAGAGAGAGAGAGAGAGACAGAGAGAGACCGAAGTGCTATAGAGCATGTTATACAAGCCAAATGAAAGCAGGGGAAAGAGAGCGTTGACTATAGTCGGCCAACGAAAAATGACACCGCTAGCGTCAGTTCCCGGCGTTGGCTGGATGTGTATTTATTCCTTTCTTATATTGGATCATCTCTTTCCTCCCTCTCTGTCCTTTGCCTTCTTTCTTACTTACTATCCGTTTCAGCTTCATTTTCATGTAGCTGAACCCTTATGACGTTATATCCCTTGAACCATGCCTCCTACAATAATATGATTTTCCACGATCGTAGAGTGAAAAAAAAAAAAAAAAGTCTGCGAAATGTGCTGCGAATGGATTTGGTAGCAAAGACGTAATAAATTACAACCACATGCCTGATGGTGCGGTTTTTCATGCACTTAATTCTTTTTGACGTCGTATCTGCTGAATTATGTGTTGTACTATTGTATAATTTTGAAGGTACGTTCATTGATTTGTGTATATACTGACTGTAACATGTCTCGCGATACAGTTGGTAGTGTAGAAGCATAGCGAATAGAAGGAAAAGTGTGCTGATCTCCCGCGAGTTAACACAAGCAGCATAGGACAGGTGACGTGCCCGCAAACTACGAACAGCAGTGTCGCTTAAGACTCAAGCTGAGGCGATTTTGCTTTAATAGACGGTGGATGTACCGATTGCTTGTAATTATCGTAAATAATGACGATGTTGTGAGTTAAAGATAAGTCGAAGGATATGTGGGAATAAAGTGCTGTTTCGAGTTATAGTTACCTGCATTTTAAAGAAGAGCAACAAAATATCCTCACTTGTTTAGTTACATTATGCAATTCTGGCCACAGAGAAAGTAAAAAAAAAATGTTTTTAGACCTCCAAAAAAACTTGGTAGAGTTTTTATAATGTTTGAGAGCACTTCCTCACAAGACAAAGATTTGTCTCAGAATTGTTTCGTGTGCAATTCACATTTCGGCGAAGAACTTATTACGAAAGCAGACTGGTTTATCGTTGATGGTAGAACTTCCGGGTTATAAGGCCGTGGTCCATAAAACATTTCAGTTTTTCCTAACGTTTCGTCCAGAGCTGCGCCGGACATCTTCAGAGGTCTTCTTACTTCCGTCGGCAAGACTCAACGAAAGTAAGAAGACCTCTGAAGATGTCCGGCGCAGCACTGGACGAAACGTTAGGAAAAACTGAAACGTTTTATGGACCTCGGCTTTATAACCAGCAACTATGAAATCTAGTCGTGAAAGCCTTCATTGCAAGACTTGTTTATCGTTAATGAGAAAGAAGTCGAAATTCCAAGACAAGTACGGTATCTAAAAACAGGAGCCGTTCCTTATTTTATTTCCCAGTTTATGAAAATACGGCGGTCACTCCAAAAGAAATGCACACTATTAAAAAAAAAAAAAATACAGTCTTCATTCCACATATTTGAACGTTTTACAGTGTGTAGATACATCTTTTCCACTTGTTTTCAAACTGAGTGGCGCCTTCACAGTATGTCTTCAAGATGGCTGCTAGACTTGACGTTCGTCAGAAGCAATGGCCTGTCATTGTTCAAAAAAATGTTCAAATGTTTGTAAAGCTTATGGGACTTAACTACGGGGTCATCAGTCCCTAAACTAACAAACTACTTATGAACTAGCTAACACTAAGGACGGCACAAATATCCATGCCCGAGGGGGGATTCGAACCCCCGGCCGTAGTGGCCGTGCACACCGTGACTGGCGCGCCGCAGAGCGCTCGGCCACCGCGGCCGGCAATCCAGTCATTGAATTCCTGTGCTGTGAAAACGAGACAGTGGGAAACATCCACAAGAGGTTGAAAAAGGTGTATGAAGATGGTGCTGTCGATCGCAGTACAGTTAGTCAGTGGGCAAACAGGTTACGTGGGTACGTCAATATTGAAGATTATCCTCGCAGATGCAGGCTTTGTGCTGCACACACTGCTTCCAAGACGGCGTAAGGCAGTTGAGAGGGATGGGGATTATGTGGAGAAATGAAAGTATTGTTCGTAAAGGATGTATCTCCACATTGTAAAACTTTCAAACACTTAGAATAAAAACTGTATTTAAAAAAAAAAGAATGTGCATTTCTTTTGGAGTGACCCTTCTATCTATCGAAAGTGTGACAAAAGAAAATCGACAGTAAGACATTAGCAAATGAGAAGCTGAATGTGACCACTTGAAAATTCAAACATAATTGTACAATATGGTCGAAAAATAAGTTTTATACAATGATGCCCACAATATTATGATTTTAAATGAGCCAAATGACGTAATGGTGATTGTACCAACACCTAGGCCATATGGTATCCAAAAATAAATAAATAAATATAAAAAGAATGTTGAAATGTCTGCAATCCGAAGGCACCAAACTGCTAAGGTCTCGGTCCATAGCCTCACAAACTATTTAACCTAGCTCGTTCTAAGGACAACACACCACACATACACACACATGCGCAAGGGAGGACTCATACCTCCAGTGAGAGTGGCCACCCACTCCGCGTCATTGCGACCCAGTCACACGGCCATTCCTGTGCGGCCCAAATGGTTTGACTGTCTTTTTGGTAAAGGTAGGGTTCCGAAACTCTTTTATTTTGTGGTAAATTATTCAACTTATCACTGTTTAATGTGGCTGAATCATTATAAGATTTTTGTAATCATAGGAACTTGAGAATGACTCCATAGTGTACCACAACGAGTAGTGTATTCATAATTAGATGGAAGTATTTAATTTGACAAGTAAAGACGATTTTACCTGGTGATGCCAGCAGCAGAAAACATCCGCACTGCTTGAAGGACATCTATTTATTTCGGAGAGCTGACAACTTTACGCTGCCCCTAGACGCAAAATATTACTGCACACATTGTTACGGATAACGTTTCCAACACTGCGACGTTGGCTTCCGCTCACTGCTCCTCGCCTCCCGGCAGCCATGGTATACCCAACGCCACCTTCTGTCTAGGTGGCGTTGGTATACCCCTCCTGCCGCTGCCAACAGCCAGCGCACGAATCGTCAATTTACCGTGGACAAAGAATACTGTATACGGCGTAGTTGTTTCACTATCAAACAATGCACTGAATAACAATCAAACAGCCAGTAGATATGTCGAGCAAAGTTTGATATTCCCTCAAAAACTTAAAATCAGATTTCCTGTGTCGTGTCGTACTGAATCAATTTATTCTTCGTGCTTTGTAAAGTTGCTATGCGAAACGAGATAAGTTTTCAAGAAAGCTTTCGCGATAAAAAAAAATTACACTTAAAACTTCCTGCCAGATTAAAATTTTTTGCCAGAAATGGGATTATAACCTTTGCCTTTCGCGAGCAAGCGCTGCACTAAAGTCGCGGGGGAGCGGCCGAGCGCGTTGAGGTGCACCAACAAACGAATACTGGGCATCGATTACAGGTCCACCATACAGCATACCATAGCTGCCAACTCTACGAAACTACTCGCAAGTGTGCGAGCATGCGTCAAGGAACAACGTGTAAGAAAGCTTGATGACATTCAAAAGGCAGCCTTTGCTAACATGTATATAGTTTCGAAACTACACTACGTGGCACAAGTTTTACCTTTACCCGGTGAAACAACAGCTAGAATCATGTCTGCTCTGGGCCATTTCGTAAGTCAAGGAAGTATCTTTAAGGTCAAGTTTGACACTCTTACTCTCTCCGCGGATAAGGGAGGACTTAAACTTATTGATGTTGCTCTGAAATCCCGAGCTCTATTCGTGTGCACCACATATAAACTGTGGCGGCAGACGCAACACAGTTTAACGTCCCATCTACTAGAGGAAATAGCCCCTGGGGCAATGGATCCACCAATTGATGTGCGCCACGTTCCTATTGGCTTTCACCATTTTAAACAGTTTTTAATTGAACTTAGCTACATTCGGACCAGAGTCTGTACCACGAACGTAACCAAAGTGAAGGCAGTGTATGACAAATTAATGGAAACCAAGAGTAGAAACGTGGTAGAAGGAAAGTACCCTCAATATGACTGGCGAATAATATGGCAGAATATCAGCACCCGTCATTTACCGACCAATGTGAGAACTACATGGTACAAAGCTGTGAACAGAAAACTTGCCACCAAGACCAAACTTCACGCCATCCATTTAGTGGACTCGCCGCTGTGTGGAAACTGTAGCATACCAGACACTGACGAACATAGGTTTGTCTGTAATAACGTGGCAGCAGTCTGGCTACTCGCTAGGCAAATGATAGCCACAATCACCCGAACCGTACCAGAGACAATCAAGCCTGCAGATTTTTTGACTCCCGACAGTGTGCCTTATCCATATACAAAACGGAACGCCGTCAATTGGTTAAAAGGTCAAACAGTCCACTATATCCTCACTGAAGCAAATAAAAGCAGAGAGGATTTTCTATTATACCTTCAGCTGCAGCACCATATCCTAATGACATCGCGGCACTATAAGAAAAATTTCGCCAATTTTCTGAAAATTCTATTGTTTGACACAGGAAGAAGGACTTGAATCATAATTGTTCCCACTACAAGACCCAGATTGTGACATTCTGAAGAATTAGAACACGCCGAGATTTTCATCTGTGCTTTAAACAAAACTTCTTTTTTGCTCCTTGTGGTGTTTTCCTTTTAGTGCTGTTTTCAACATTCTGACGTCTGCGAGATGCATCAGAAGTGCTTTCCGTTTCGTATGGGAAAAATGTCCCTCGACAGAATCTGTCGTCTTATTTCACATTGAAAATTTCTTTTCGGAGTTCCTACGCCAGAAGGAGCGATTACACCGTTTCATGTGTCCCTTGGCGAAACCTTGCTGAAACGACGCCCACGGCACGAGACAAGCGCAGAGTTAAGAGACGAGGAAAAATAAACAAATAAAATTAAATGTAAAGTTGTGAGAAACCAAAAATGTAAAGTGGAAAAACACAAATTCCAGAAAACAGAAGCATGGATCGATCAAGAACGGAGTGGGGGTAACTCCTCCTAAACAAATATTACGTGAAGCCGAACTCTGCAGCTGTCAATGCGCTGGGATGTTGAAGTGAAGTTTTTCCCCAGGAGCAGATATGTAAGAGAAAGACACTTATTTATTTATTCCTTTTCATTTTTTAATATTATTTTATTATTTTTTCACTTATCTTTCTTTGGAACGAAATTCCATGTCAACAGGAACGAATGGCATTGAAGCCAGGCCGAGAAGGCAAATAATTGGCGAGCGGAAGGACGGGCTGAAGGGGAGGAAGGAGGCCCGAAGGAAAAAAAAAAAAAAAAAAAAAAAAAAAAAAAAAAAAAAAAAAAAAAAAAAAAAAAAAATGCGTTGTACTGTGACTGTGAAGGTCAGTGGTTCGGAACCCGCCTCTACCTAAAACTTTTTTTCCCTAAAAGGGTTTTAGACACTCTTATTGATTAATTTCTTATTATTTAGATTATTATTTTGGTCCAAAATGTTTGTAAAAACGTATAAAACCAATAATCCAAAGTGGGAAAAAAAAGGTGCTATGCTGTGATGCGCGAGGCCGTTTCCCGTCGGGAGTTCGAATCCCCCTCGGGCATGGGTATAAGGTAGTTCATAAGTAGTTTGTAAGTTTAGGGACTTATAATCCCGCAGTGAAGCCCCTTAAGCTTAATAAACATATGAACATTTTTTGCTGTATTGTATGAGCTATCACGGCATGCTTCACGGTCCGTACACACAACTTAACTTCTGTCAGTACCTCACCTCCTACTTTCCAAACTTCACAGAAGTTCTCCTGTGAACCTTTCAGGACTAGCACTCCTCATTCTGGAAACATCTCTTAGGCTGTGGCTAAGCCATGACTCCAGCATATAATTTCTCCCAGGAGTGCTAGTCCTGCATTCTGCAAGGCTTGCAGGAGGAATTCTCTGAAGTTTGGAAAGTAGGAGATGAGGACTGGCAGAAGTCATGAGGAGGGACTGTGAAGCGCTCTGGGATAGCTCAGACGGTAGAGCGTTTGCCGACGAAAGGCTAAGGTCGCAGGATCGAATCCCGGTTCCAGCACACAATTTTAATCTGCCAGGAAGTTACATATCAGCGCACACTCCGCTGTAGAGTGAAAATTTCGTTATGAAAATTACACTTTACTGTGTTTCAAGAAGAATTTCTACTACCATGAAAATCCTTTGTATCTGATGTTTGGAAAAAATGCCATTGAAATTTCTAATTTGCTCCAATAATTGGAAATTCGAAACGTGTAGCTTCAAATAAGACTGTTTGAAATGGGTGGCAGTACTCTCTTTTAGTGTCAAGGAAAAGAATCCACAGAGTTTAGCCCTTTACCAAAAACACCTGAACGCGCTAGCCTGAATGCAACCCTTGAAATTCACATTTTTTCATATACTTAAATTCTTTATTTACGTATGAGTAAAACGTACACTATAGCTCATTTATCTCCCAAGCAATCACGAAACAATAGACAACTTTTATTCATTTTTATCGTAGATTACTGAGAAAAAAGAGCAAGAAAGCAATTAAATGGAATCATAACACAAAAAGTCAAATTACATTATGTTAACTGCAGTGAGTTTGCATTTTTAAACTCACAATTACATGCTGCCCGTAAGTAGAAATTAATTATTCTTAGATACTTTTCCT
Source organism: Locusta migratoria (assembly GCA_026315105.1). Taxonomy (NCBI): domain Eukaryota; kingdom Metazoa; phylum Arthropoda; class Insecta; order Orthoptera; family Acrididae; genus Locusta; species Locusta migratoria. The sequence continues at coordinate 37,392,395 of CM048746.1, read as the reverse complement.
TCCTCCCTTCTTCACCCTCTCTCTACCCCCTCCCTTCTCTCTCTCTCTCTCATTTTTCGTCGGGCTGTCGGCGGCGGGGGGGAGGGGGGAGGGAGGGGGGGCACAGGACACGTGGCCCCATCCCCTCCTCCCCTCCCCCCTGAATCCGGCCTTGAGTGTACTGGTAAAGCACCTCTCAGATGAATAGCGTAAGATGTCTCAGTCAAATTTTCTAGATCAGTGCTTTTAGACCTTTTTGAGTTCGCGAACCCGCTTCCAAATAAAAAAAATTCTGACGACTCTCCTCCCCCCCCCCCATCGCGCTCACCGTACTATAACATAATTATATGTGTGAATTCAAAGACAGCGAATTTTATATATTCTTCTGTTGATAAAACATTCTTGTGAAAAAAAAGTACAGTATTCTACATTTTAGGGTGAATTTTTTAGTCTATTTTCCGGAATGGATTACATTATCCTTTTTTTTTTAGATTAATTTCGTCATAAAAATATATGTTGCATGACGTATGTTTCGTGTTGTAGGTAAGATTCGGATGTGAAAAATGCTCGTTAAGTTCTAAAGAAGTTGATGTTTTTTAGACATTCTCAAAATGACTTCTTGTCTCTTGTCAATTTAGCTATCTTCTGGTTACTGGAAACAATATTCAGTCTTTTCATTTATTCATCGTTAACATGGCGTATTTATTGTAAAAAAAATCTAATCTGTTTATCCAGAATTGATGATAACAAGAAATAACATAAGTTTCATATAAAATAAATTTAACTTTTCTTAGACCATTTAGGTATTGCGGATCGGCCAAGTACCCAGACGTGCACTGATCTGGTTGTTTTATGGTGCGACCATCTGGGGATCGCGACTCACAGGCTGAAAAACACTGTCCCAGATCATTAAACTTGGTAAGAAGTAAACCATCGCAGTTGACACTATGTTAAAGGAATGAGAATTGAAAAACAAATATGGGAGTAGGTATTAAAGAGTTTTTTTCTGGGCAGCGTGTTCTTAAATATTAAATCGTCCAAAGGTTACAAACCTTGTTTAAAGCTTGGACTGTTGACCCTTCCTTGCGAAACACTTTTCTGAAATTTAGTAAATAGTCTGAATTGCAAATATTGATCTGGTGCACACGCTGTGGAAGCAATTAAAAATTAATTTTCGGGATGAAAAAGACGTAAACAAACGCTTCGGACTGCTGATTTATTTATTTAAGTTGAATAAAGAAGTGCGTTCCAACAACACTAAATTGAAAGTTCATGGTTTCGTCCATTTAGCGTAATATAATCCAGACGGTTGTTAAGGATGAAATTGGAACTCATGACATGGTGTTTGTTCCTCTGCTGCATCTATAAGAGATTGTGTGTCTCGTACAGGAAAGACACTACTCATCCATCTAAAGGCGTCTTTAAAGTCCTTATGCAGGTGGAAAACTCCGTGTTGACACATTATGCGGTCGCATTTTTATGACTGTAAATGGTTTAGATCACATTACTACTGAAATTACGAACGTCAGATGCTGTTACTGACATCGTTCCTACGACGATATTTCATAACATGAAATGCCGGGCCGCGCGGGAGTCGCCGAGCGGTCTGGAGCGCCACGTTACGGATCGCGCGGCCTCCCGCGTCAGAGGTTCGAATCCTCCCTCGGGCCAGGATGTGTGTGATGTCCTTAGATTAGTTTAACTTAGTTTAAGTAGTATCTAAGACTAGGGACTGATGACTAACGTAGTTTGGTCCCATAGAATAACAAACATTTAAACATCTTTTTTGAAATGCCGGTTTTTCACAGGCATTAAACAGATACGAAAAGGGCTGAAGTCTTCAAAGACTACCCAGAAGCTACCGAAACTGACAACTGATGTCCACGTACTTTTCATTTCATTACATTCATTTAGCAGTTCTTGCAGTTGTCATGAACTCCTAGCGTGCTCTCTACAAACTAGTAACAGAGTGGTGTTGCAAAGAAACTCCATTCCAGAACTATGTTTTCCGCACGGGAAACTGCTCACACTGGAATCAGAGCTTAAAGAAGAATCGTAAAGAATGATCTTATAAGCTACGAATCTATTGGCTTCAAGGACGAAGAAAAAATTAAATTCAAATAATTCGCGTGGTTATTGATCGATTTTAAAAATCTAAAATGCTGTCGCACTATATTCTTCAAAGGATATAATCTTACGGAAAACCATAAGATAATTATTACAATAATGTGCACGTTTGTGTTCAAGCCGATTGAAAACTTCCTTCATCCTTTAATCGAACATAATTCTTAGCTACTTCTAAGAAATTTCACATATTATTTCAGATCTTTGCATATCTTTTCTCGTTGACACCCCCCAAAGAATTATGAAAGGAAAAGATATATCTCTTATCACATTTCCGGTCAAACTTCAGCACATGGCATGACTTAATTTATTACGTTTGAACTGCTAATTCTATTCGCAACAGAATTTACAGTAGCTACATATACCATTGAATGAACTTGTAAATTATATCACTATATGGCAAATAGTTCAGGCGAAATTACGTGACAGACACACGCATGAATAACTACAAGAGCTGGATAGAAAGTTATGAGAACTATTACTTTTCCCTGAAATGACTGTATTGACAGAGATACATACAGCATAATCTCCCCCGTTATTTATTACCTCTTGCCAAATGTCCGGAAAGCGACGTATACCAGCTGCGCATTTATTTTTGTTGATGTTCCGCACTGACCGTCCTTTGGTATGAATATGCTCTCTTTGGTGTTGTGCCAAAAGTAGAAGTGGCCTTTTCAGTTTGACAAAAACATCATAATCACACGGACTCATGTCATATGTGTGTACTCCATCATTCTGCATGAGAATGCATGAAGCCACATCGTTGCTGATAACGGGATATTTTGGAACATCCAGTGTAATCAACCGACTTGTGATTGTGATATTTTTGTCAAAGTGAAAGAAGCAATTCGAGGAATACGGCACTATCCATTCCATGGGGCAGTCATTACGGGCCGACCGCGGTGGCCGAGGGGACTGAGGCGCTTCAGTCACGGTCTGCACGGCCACTACAGTCGGGGGTTCGAATCCCCCCGCGGGAATGGATATTTGTGCCGTCCTTAGTATTAGCTAGTTCATAAGTAGTTTGTAAGTTTAGGGACTGATGACCCCGTAGTTAAGTCCCATAAGCTGTACAAACATTTGAGTCATTACGGTAAATCAACAAAAATAGACTTGCAGATAGTAGACGACGCCTTCCGGACATATCGCAGAAGATCTTGAGTATCAGGGGCGATTATATTGAAGGTCCACAGCTGGAAGTACCTCTGTTAGTGAAGTCATTTAAGAGAAAAATAATATTTTCAAATGTTTTTAATAGAAGGGATCAAACTGCTAAGGTCATCGGCCCTGGACTGAGAAACTACTTAAACCATCTTAGGCTGAGGACAGCGCCCACACCCATGCCCTAGGTAGGCCGCGAACGTACGCCGATAGCGGCCGCGCAATCCATAGCATGGCGTCCTAGACGGCACGGCTATTCCCTTGGGGCAAAGAAATAATACTTCTCGTTACTTTTCATGCAGCCCTTGTATCGCCTGTTTAGTGTGGCGTGCAGTAAAACTTCAACACCAGTCACGATATTACCGTTTATTACTTCTTCGCATTTTTAACACAACAAAAATCCACATGTATGAATGAATTTATCTGTAAAATTGTACTACGGTACGACACACACTTCATAAACGCAAAAAGAAATGTACGACGTTAGCTGCCAGGGGGCGCTGAAATACATCTATGGGGAAAGTTGAAAGTTCGCATCCAGCGGGATTCGTACCCGGGTCTCCTGTTTACTAGGCAATCGCATTGACTAGTACGTCACTTTTCTCTCTCTCTCTCTCTCTCTCTCTCTCTCTCTCTCTCCACCACCACTCGGTCGTGGATTACTTTTAGCACATCTCCCGTCAGGTGCAAAATCCCAACTCTACACACCCACCCGTAGGAGTTTGGGCCTGTCTGAAAGAACAGCTACCACACTAGGCGAAGTCTGCGATCCTTCCTTGGGTGCGGAAGCACACCAACCAAGCCAAGCTCTTGCGGGAGTCGGCGACGTACCGCGAGTACTGAGCGCTAATGGTCAGAGGCGCTGCGTGGATAAAGGTGAGATCTGCGTCTGATGTGGGGCGTTCTGTACGCAGTCCGCACGGCCGTGCTGATCTCTGTGACCTCAGAAGCGTAGTGGTTGGTGCGACTGCCTCGTCAGCAAGAGACCCTTGTTCAAATCCAGGCTGCCCACAAATTTTCAACGTTCTCCATTGATCTATTCAATGCCCAATTTCAGCAAAGGTCGTAAATTCCTTTTTGTGTTGATTGATAATAGTTACAGGATCACACATGTGTCTGTTATTTCGGACCTGTCATAAATATTGTGATACGTGGAAAATTGCGTTTCCTGAAAGTGGAGCCCAAACTACGCTGTATTAATCCGGCTTTGGTCACGAGAGCACTAAGTGGATTCCTAAGAGACTGTAAACACATTTCAAACAATTTCTAAAGCTTTATCGATCACATTCTAAAATCAAATACGAGGTACGTCCAGAAAGTAAGTTCCGTTTGGTTATATAAAACAAACGTGTACAGATACAGAAAAAATATTTATTGTACAAAAATCTACAACTCTTAAACTACTTTTCTACATTTTATTCCATCATCTTTCGGGAATGCACTCCCGAAAGATGATGGAATATTATGTCCGCCGGGAAAAATTAAAGAGTTACTTTTCTACATAGCTGCCGAAATTTTGTAGGCACTTGTCATATCCTGGCACAAGTTTCTGTATGTCTTCTTCATAGAAGGTTGCCGCCTGTGTATTCAGCGATGTGGTAGCATGTTCTTTAAGCTCGTCATCATCGTTGATATGTTGACCACCAAGGACAGATTTTTAGGTGTAAGAAGAGGTGAAAGTGGCTAGGAGCGAAGCCCGGGTTGTACGGATGATCAAATACGTCCCAGTGAAATTCCCGTAAGAGTTGTTTGGTCACATTCGCCACATGAGGTCGGGCATTATCGTGGAAACAAACACCACCTTCTGATGGAAATCCTGTTCTTACACCTAAAATTTGTCCTGTCAACACTTCAACGATGACGAGCTGAAAGGACATGCTACCACATGGCTGAATACAAAGGCGGCAACCTTCTATGAAGAAGGCATACAGAAACTTGTGCCTCGCTATGACAAGTGCCTACAAAATTTTGGCAGCTATGTAATAAAGTAGTTTAACAGTTGTAGATTTTTGTACAATAAATATTTTTTCTGTATCTCTACACGTTTGTTTTATATTACCAAACGGAACTTACTTTCTGGACGTACTTCGTATTTACCATTGTTACCCGTTTGTAAGGTAATCAGACGTTTGCAGGAGTAATACAGATGGGAATTCGATTAGTTACGAAATCGGGGATTTTACTAGTTGAATCTGCCAGTGTAGCTGAGAAGAATCGATATCTGAGACGCACCCGGTCTACTGGTAGTGTGCTTAGCAGGTGAGGGGGGCTGTCTCGGTGCAGCATATGAACGGCGCCGTTACCCGCTTTATCGGTGTCGCACAGTGCGGGGCGATAAATGGCCGTCGTGGTGAGGCGTGAAGCGTGAAGCGCGGAGCTTGCGCTGGCGGCCGGCTGATAGCGCCGCCGCTGCTACTGCTGCCGACGGGCGCGCTCGCCTGGAAGCCGCCAAAAAAACACACTCTCTCGCCCTGCGGCTCCTTACCAGCCTCTCGCGCCGCCGGACTCTAAATCCATTAAAGCGTGACGGCCTGCTAACATTCCGAGGTCCAGGCCGCCACGAGAAAGCAGCCACTTGCTCTACACGACACCACATTTCATTTTCACCACTGGAACTCGATCTCATTCTTCGAGTCGCCTGCGGTGTGGGGCTCAGGGTACACACATCTTGTATTATACGTTACTCTTCAGCCTTCGTGTTGCATTTACAACTGGAAATGACGATAGTGTATGATTCTCTATGAAAATAAACTAAAGCCGCTCAGCTGTGTAAAAACCAGCGAGCACAGAATACCGTAGAGAACGCCTTACAATGACAGTGAAATGAAGCCGGCTGAGAGCGTAACACTCAACCAACATGGCGACCGAGCGCCAGCCGACGACAGCTGCGAGCACAAGGTAGTTCATTCAGTTCGCTGACTGTTAATTCCTTTTTCATATTTTTTCATATATTTTAAGGCGTTCCTTTCGTGCCGTGCAAGGCACGTGAGTAGATTCGCTACCCTGTGAGCGATTACGGCGTTCGCTTTCTTCCGCAAATACGAACTCTGGTGGAGGAAAATGGGGATCTTTTGGCGGTGGATTGGTCTGTGGACAATCGGTTACGTCGCGAGCGAGAAGGAAGGCCGGCCGCGGTGGCCGAGGGGACTGAGGCGCTTCAGTCACGGTCTGCACGGCCACTACGGTCGGGGGTTCGAATCGCCCCTCGGGCATGGATATTTGTGCCGTCCTTAGTTGTAGGTAGTTCATAAGTAGTTTGTAAGTTTAAGGACTGATGACGCCGTAGTTAAGTCCCTTAAGCTTAACAAACATTTGATTTTCGAGAAGGAAGTGCCTTCCTGTGACAGCATGGAAAAGGTGGTGGTTGTTCGCTGTTACACCGAGTACCGACACAAGTCATTACGGGCAAGTGCAGGAGGTTACGCTTGCTGATTGTGTTGGAAGACTGTACTGTCGTTTCTGGGGAGGAACTGCACGGAGACAAGTTTGGCCAAATCATACAGTGTATGTTGTCGGCGTGTGTATTAAGGTGTATTGACGTGTGGCAAGTGCAAGTGCCCCACGATATGGCATACCCTGTTTTCTGACCTGGATAAAATTCTGCGATGAAAGCATACGTTTGTTTGAATTTAATAATTGTTTTAATTATCATATTCTTGTATTACTGCAGTAGTGTATACTAGATTTGGAATTTGTTCAGTTGCAGGCTGACGCCACATTATTGAAGTATTTGTAAATTATCAAATGTTACATGGTCGGTTCTTAAATTAATATTGAAAGTGGTTAAGTAATTTGTTAACATCAAACGACTTGATGAACAGCATAATTGCAGAGAAGTTTTCTAATTTGGTTTCAACTTAACTACCAATAAATGTTATTAATTGTGGAAGACTGTAACTCAATCAATCGTTCCCACCTTTAATCCTGGCCCACATGTACTACGACGACACGTTTTAGACCATCTATTATTGCCATAAATAATTACAAATATCAGCTATGGATAGCAAATCATACTATTACGAAAAGTAGAAGCACATTTTTCCTCTGTCTGTCGCTTTACATTTTATAACTCGAGCAGTTTCGAACGTATCGTCATGCGGTTTCTTTTAATTTCTTCTTTAAAATCCTGGGATAATCTTAGGCTATATTTAATGTTAAAAGAAAAAACGGAAAAAAACTAAAATAAGAAACATAACGTACAATCTTTTGCCGCTTCTGGGCCTTAATCAGCTCAGGAGCTTACACTATAAGAGCTAGGCCACTGTATACAGTGTAAACTTGCAGAACTCACAAACATCTTCAACAATAAAAAAAAGCATTTATCATTCTTCTTTTCTAAAGCTCTGTCGTCAGATGGCCTCAGACTACAGATCTAGTGTTTGCGGGAGATCTGACTTTTTTCTTTTTTTGTTGCCGTGAGTTCTATAATTCTATACAATGTACTTTGGCGCAGGTTTCATAGTTACGCTACAAAGGTCACGAAAGTGCGGAAGTGGTAAACCATTCTACGTTATTATTCTTATTTCAATTATTTCTCGTTTTCGTATTGGCATTTAATATAGCCTACGTTGAACACAGGATTCTACGGAAGAAATTGAAAGAAACCGCATCACGATACCTCCTGCAGTTCTCGAGTTTAAGTAGTTTAAAGATTACCCGTGCAAAATCGTGGCGGCTCAGCTAGTTAGTAATAAAATAAATAAAAGTGTTAAGTCATAATTATTGAATACCAAAATCTGTATCCCAAATTACAAATGTTTATCAAAATTAGTCACAAAGTACAAGGTGAGTGGGCAACAGAATCTGTGCTCGCTGGTGGGCAAGCTCGCTGAAAGTAACGAGTAGAATTTAAAAATTTACACCCCTCTATTGAATCCAAATTTGCAAGAAAACCAGGAGAGCTATAAAAAAGTTGTTTAAATGAAAAGAAATGTTCATTTCATTATCTAAAACTTTTTCGCTGACGAAAATTTCCTGACCACACAACAAAAATTGACAGGCGACTAACTTTTTCATGTCACAATTTTTATTTCATGTAAAAATAATAGTTTCAGTTATTATTTTTATACAAACACAATACGTATTGTAGTTGCTAAGAACACTGCTGCATTCCTTCAGTATTCACCTTTCTGCGTTAAAAATTTGGTAATTTTTTCCTATCCTAAGAGGTTCAAAGGACAATGTTATTGAGGCGAACGTCATTTGAAGAACTACGCATTTATCGGCCCAACTCGGTTTTTACACCCAACCAAGATGGCTGCCTATACGCTCATGTATACGGTATAGCCTCTCTATGTTATTCTGTGCTCGTTAGTCTAAACAGCTCGTTCGGAAGACACATCTTCGAGACTGTGCAGAGATCTCCTTTTCTTTACGTATAAAACAGTGTGTCCATGTGTTTGTTTGTGTGTACGTATTGCATAAAAATCCACAGATTTGTTCCAGTCTTAATGAAAAATTGCAAACTTGACCTCCAAACTAAGAGGACGTCGCTGTAAGTGTAAGAATGACATACAAAAGATAGTTCACGAGATATGACGTCATAAACAATAAGATGCGCGGAAAACTGCCGCATCACGCGACAATGTTGCACAATTACTCCTAAACTACTGGAACGATTTCAACCAATTGCTCCTTACCGTGAGCTACCAATTGCTGTAAAGTAAAGAACCACACACGACACATGGTTCAGGAAGTATAACGTATAAACAATTAGCCTTGCAAGGAACTGCCACATAATGCGACGAGATTTTATAAATACAGTATATGAGAATTAGAGTACTTAGCTTCTTGAAACAAACTTTAAACATAATTTCAAACCTTTATTAAACTTTTTTTGCTGACAATCGTAGCAAAATAATGAAACGAAAAAGTTTCTAGATTACTACTTTTCCATTGTTCACGGAGTAAAACCAAAGCATTCGCTATGACGTTGCAATTTATAATTTCTACACTACATATTGTATCCGCAGGAAACTTTACAGACAGTATATACACATACAGCTGAATGTACTTTCGAAATTGCATCACAGTACGAGATGTAGTTCATGAGATAGGACATAAACAGTAACGTTCATGGAAAACCGCCCCATCACGCGTCAGGTTTCAATCTATTACTTCTTTACTATGAACTGTGTTTGCAACATATTTTACAAACGTACAGCGCTCATACAAGTAAATGTATACCTGCAAAATTATACAATTGTACAAAATATAATTCAGTAAATATGAGACAATATATACTGCAGTCGCATCATGCACCACGTTTTAATACATTTACGTATCACTAAAACAGCCCTATATCCCAGTCAGCTTAAGGAAGTCCCTGAAAGCTGACAGTGCTGTTTACAAATTTGAATCACCTTTGAACTGTGAACGATTGCAGGGGACTATAGTAGACTTCTATAGAGCCACAAGGAAAGAAAGGAAGAATGAATGAAGTAGTGAACATCCAATAAGTACCCATTATTTCCACTAGATCTAGCTTTTAACTTCAAGAGATTGCAGTTTCCAGTGAGACTTGCTTCTTCTATTATGATTAATAAATCACAGGGCAATCTATTAAATACTGCGGAGTGGATCTGACATCTCCATGTTTCTCACAGGAACAACTTTATGCCGCTTGCACAGGGATGGGCTCACAAAAGAATTTATTCATATTAGATTCTGGACAAGTAACAATAAATATTGCTTATAGTAAGGTTTTGAATTAAATTAATCCAAGAATGTTACATAGCGTCATAGCATTTGTATTTTGATTACTACCTTTTTTGTTTGGATATTGCACTTATAATTTTGTACATTATGCAAAACAGCTTTATTTATTATTTATTCTACTATAAAAACCACGTTTTTAAAAACAAGAAGATGGGCAGGGAGGGAAGGGATAGGAGAAGCCGGCCGCGGTGGCCGAGGAGACTGAGGCGCTTCAGTCACGGTCTGCACGGCCACTACGGTCGGGGGTTCGAATCCCCCCTCGGGCATGGATATTTGTGCCGTCCTAGTTCGTAAGTAGTTCATAAGTAGTTTGTAAGTTTAGGGACTGATGACCCCCGTAGTTAAGTCCCATAAACTATACAAACATTTAAACATTTGATAGGAGAAGTACTTACTCAACTTTGAATAAATAAATACCCGGGCAACGGCAGGTTTTCAGCTAGTCTTTTTTATATAAAAACGGTGTCTGTTTATTTGTTTGTAATTCATACATATGTACAATTTTACTTCGATGCTAATGAAATTTTGCTCACTTGACCTTAGAAATATGATAAAATGTCCTACGCTGCAAGTCGGTGGTACTTTACAACAAACTTCAAAACCAGTCTGCAGTTTGACTCAGATATTGATGAAATTAGGCACACTTGACCTTCACAACAAGAAAAAGAACACTGCGTCAATTTCCTAAAAAATTTGAGTTCCAATCATACTGACAGATATCTGCACAACTCCAACCATCACCCACAACGAAAGAGAGGTGTGATTAAAAGTCTAGTAGACAGAGCTAAAAGAATTTGAATGCGAAAACATCTGGCCGATGAGCTACAACATCTGAAGCAGGCCCTTTAAGAATAATGGTTATTCAGAAAAAGAAGAAAGTAGAATTTTACGACCAAATAACAGGCTGAAGTATAAGGTTAAGTATACATCAGAAAAACTTAGAGAAATGTAAATACACGACTAAAGGAGCACAGAAGTCTTTGCCGACTTGGAAAAACTGAAAAATCAGCCGTGGCGGAACATTGTTTGCAAATCATATAGTGAAGTTCGCTGAGACAGAAATTTTATCTTCTATGACGAATTTTTTCCTTTGGCAAGCAGTGTCTCTGATTATTACGTGGACCTTAGCCACGCCCCGTTTAGACGGTATTTAAAAAGATAATAAACTGCAACCCGTCAGTCGGCAAGTCTAAACAGACAGACAACCTCCGAAGACGTACGGTACAGCATCGGACGAAACATAAGGAGGCAACAAGTTTCCTAGAACACGGTCTTATTAACAAATATGTCAACCGGTAGTGAAAATCCTCACTCGCCCAGGCCAAAGCAATAAGTATAGGAATTCGAAATTGGGGAAGAATGTTCTTATAGTACCTTATATATCATTTAAGAACGCATTTTCAGAAACTATACCATCTAAGAGGGAGTGAAATATGCAATGATATAATGTCGCTATTAAGACAATATTGATGCTTTTAGTGCGAAAATTTGTTATTGGTTTCCCTGGCAGAAATTGAAAACACAAGTGTCCATCGAATTTTTTGTTTTCGAAATTCAAGCCGTAACGGGGTGACCAGCTGGTGAAATTTTGTTTGTTTGTTTAAACTTGTGTTTATCCAAGACAATTAAATAATTTCAAAGATGAGTTGGTATTTGTCTTCTCAGTTGGAAATTTAGCCCCTAATAGGGTGGCACAAAGGATGAAAATGGTTAATGGAAATATTAAATAATGAAATTATTTTCAAGACTAGAGACTCATGGGTTCAGCATCAGAGGGTAGTGGGAGTCAAGGTCGACCAAAGGGAAAGTCCTTGAATTCGGCCAAGAATGATTTTGAAGCAAGACGCTGAACATAAGACGAGGCATTAGTGTTAGCACTGAATATGGGATCGTGAAGGGGTTTCATAAACGGGGCTATGCTCCAGACTGAATGCCGAAGGGCATAATCTATCTTAAATTTGATACTGATGAGCATTATCAACCTAAACTTTGGAAAAGTGTCCATCGAATTTTTTGGTTTGGAAATTCAAGCCGTAACGGGGTGACCAGCTGGTGAATTTTTTTGTTTCGTTTATAAAACCGACCTTAGCTGCTGTTCGTAAGGTAGTGTATCATTTTGTGTCACATTAAAAAATTTTACCGGACTGGGACTCGAACCCGTATCTCCCGATTTTTGCGAGCTCTCGCCTTAACATCTTAGTAGTCCAAAAACACGCCCCGGAAAAACCCCAGTGTCGAATATGGTAACTTGGCCAAGAGGTTAAGTCGAATACTCGTGAAATTCAGAGATCGGATTCGAGTCACTGCCACTCGTAAATTTTCATATGGCACAAAATGATAGACCGAGGAGCAGATATAATCGGTAGTTTTCGCAAATGGTGAAATAATATTTGATTATTACATGTTTGTAATTTCAACGCCTAAGGGGATGAAATATGGGAGTAAAATATTTCGATGTATGAAATAATTTTGTGGTTGTGGCTCCAGTAGTCATGCCCTAGTTCATGAGCCATAGGCAACGGATGAGTGGTCAAGTAAATGGACCTGAAATTAGGAACACCAATTACTTTGAAATAAGATTAGGCATCTCGGACATAATTGTGAGTTGTGGCCACCTTTGTGCTTCGACGGCAGAGACTACCAAATCCACCAGTTAGTCCCTTACTGTTTGGGGGTAAAACCCAATGGAACCCTGGATAAGTAAGGCTAGCAATTTGTCTCGCAGGTTCTTGGATCTGATACTGGCATCAGAGCAAAATGCCTCGTACCTTTGGAGGTGATGGAGTTCCACCTCCAGTTTCAGACTCCTCAGATGCAGCTTGGCAAACGATCTGTAACGGGACGAGGATCTATTAACATAATGGGGACTACTCTGGGAAAAATGTAGAGCTGGCAGAAGTTCCAAGTGAGTTGGGGTTAGGAGTTGCAGCTTTTCGGATAAAAGGAGAGAAAGAAGACGAAGTGGGAGACGACAAGGTCTAGCTATCAGGAGTCAAAGCAGGAAGAGCACAGTTGAGTGTTAGGAAAGCAACTAAAGGCAGCGTAAAGATATGTACACGAATGACTGATGTTGATAGATTTGGCAAGAAAATTAGCATTGTTCAAATGTTCAAATGTTTGTAGAGCTCATGGGACTTAACTACGGGGTCATCAGTCCCTAAACTTACAAACTGCTTATGAACTAGCTAATACTAAGGACGGCACAAATATCCATGCCCGATTGGGGATTCGAACCTCCTACCGTAGTGGCCGTGCAGACCGTGACTGGCGCGCCGCAGTCCCCTCGGCCACCGCTGCCGGCAATTAGCATTGTGTCAGTTTATTCGCCCTGTGAAGGTGGGTGTAGATGAAGGTAGATGTAAATGTAGATCACTAAGAACTGCTGCGTAATCTGAGCAGCCGCTTGGCTGTCCTTGTCCTTCGCCCAGCGGAGACCTTACTCCCAGCGAGTCGTCACCCTCTCCATGATATCTCTTTTAACCTTCTTCATTATTGCTTCTGGTAGAGCTTCATTGGTTTCTAACAATTTTCTCGTGTATCAAACTTGCATTAGATATTATCATAAGTTTTATTCTCATTTCATTTACATATAAAATAATTTTTTACCTTACTTCTTCTCTTTCCACCCCAACCGTGAAATAATGTATGAATCACATTCTCTGGTCTTATGATCTTTTAAGATGCCTCATTGTGCAGTAAAACTTCTATTCACCGGAAGTACAGATACTCTAAACATTCGAGAATATTTTTCAAGTTCGGATGACCTCCTTTCGATTACGCAGTGGCTGCTGCCTCCTCCTCCAAGCGCCTCTTATGCCACACTCTGAACTGTTGCGCACTGTTAGGAACGTTTGCAAACTCGGCTTCCCTATGGACTCTCTTGTGTTGTGGTGTCGTATACACAAAATCAATTGCAGACTACTTCGATTCTTACACGTAAACATGATTACACCAATCAGTTCAGAAAAATGTCCTAGAATTGTTACATCTGTTACTTCAGAGGGAGTAAATACCAAGACGACCCTTTGTGTTTGGAATGGATTCGGGTCACTAAGATGAATCGGAACATCAGATCTTTAGAATAATAAATTATTCCGGTTTGAATTACCGAAAAGGACCCTTTTCAACGTCCATACGTTAGTCTGGCCCTCCACGGATAACACTGCAATGTGGTTGCAACTTTAGTACGGCTGTCTGCATCGTTGTGACACGAAAGCCAAGTTACAAAAAAAAAAAAAAAAAAAAAAAAAAATTCAAATGTTTGTATAGCTTATGGGACTTAACTACGGGGTCATCAGTCCCTAAACTTACAAACTAATTATCAACTAGCTTATCCTAAGGACGGCACAAATATCCATGCCCGAGGGGGGATTCGAACCACCGACCGTAGTGGCCGTGCAGACCGTGACTGGAGCACTCTAGTACAGATTAAAGAAACGAAACAAAACTTGTAGAGAGGAGGGGGTGCGCGGTGCCGCGGTTACAGGAGGCCGGCGGCAGGCGTCTGGCCGCCCACACAATCCACCGTTACCATATGCAGTAGACTGCTTTTTTTTCTTTTTTTTTCGTTAAAAGCAACTGTTTAAAAAAAAATCTAGAAATAAACAGCAATATCCATTGCAAAACAGAAACAAAAGTATTCTTCTTTAAATGTAAGTAAAACTGTTGTTGTTTTAAATGGCGTAGTAGCAGTAATTACAGTCCCAAGACAAAAAAAAAAGTTTATCCTATTCCAGCCTTTTCAAATGCTATATTTAGCATGTTGATAAACTGTTTTTTCTCATCAATAGTGCGTATGATTCTCCATCTCGCAGTGTTCATGTACGATTGAAAACTTATGGGATTGTCTTCTGCAGGTCCGTGGAATATATAGTTTACATAATTACCGAGAAGCCACATAATTGTATTGTTCTTTGTTTTCGGGTAATAACTTGTTTCCGGCCACATCATAATTTCTGAAGTGTAACTAGTTTCGGAGGTTCTTGATAGTAATGCTATTCGTTTCCTCACCCACTTCCAGTTGTCGATATGTCCGCTACAAGTGAATCTATGGATTATGATGTCCAGTAGTCCACATTTTCTGCACTTGTCTGTATCACTTTTTCCGATGCGATGTAGCTTTTCGTTCGTTGCTATCGTCTGGTTGACGACTTTATACCAGGTGGACGCAACCTCTGACGTGTGGATTTTAAGGCTGATGTTTTTCCATACTGTCAACCAGTTTCTATGTGGAAACTTTAGCATAATACTGTTTGGCATATCTTTCTGTTGTCATATCTGTAGAATTTGGGTTGTAGTTAAAGTCGTAGATGGTACACGACTTTCTTTTAAGTAACTATACTCCAGGTAAAACAGACTGATATGTTTCAGACGGAAGTTATGATTGCTGATATCTATCGGCGGATTCAAGCTCTTTTGGCTGCAGTATTTTAAAGAGTTTTTCTGTGGTTGCCATGTATTAATCTTTCAGTTCGTCTAAGGTATAAAGCAGTTGCCTTCCTATGAATATCAGTGAGTGCGAGTCCTCCAGTCAATCTTGGTTTTGTTAGTGTTCCGGGTGTGAGCTTGAAAATGTTTCCTCTCCACACATACCTGGCTGCTAACTGCATTACTTTATTTGTCTGTACTTTTGGAATCGGGAAAATCTGAGCCACATAGTAGGCCTTAGACAACAGATAGGTGTTGACTATCCTCACGGCTCCAATAAGGTTTAGTGATCGCCATGTTGCTTCTAAAGTAGTCCCTTGCATGTTGTTAACTGTCGATCTACAGTTCAGGGCCGCCATTTTTAATGGACGTTTATCAACGATGATCCCTAAAGTTTCGTGTTGTTCGACGGTTTGTGCCCATGGCACGGCTACGTCGTCGAACCCTCTGATATTTACTAATTTACACTTTCCCGTGTTAATTTTTGCACCTGAAACTGCACAGTATGTGTCAAAGTCCTCTTTTAGGCTTGTGACCTCATCTACTGTTCTTAGTAGCACACCCACGTCATCAGCATACGCCCCTGTAGTGAATTTAACACCCGAAAGTTGTAACCCAGAGAGTTTCGTGGTAACCCTTTTGAGTATTGGCTCCAAGGAGAGCACATACAGCAGCATAGAGAGAGGACTGCCCCGTGGGACCCCCCTTTCAATGTTTATAGCCCCAGTTAATTGTCCATTGACAGCTATTTTAGTCGTTATCCCTGTAATCAAATTTCGTACCACTTTTAAAACTCTTTCTTCCAGGCCTACTTCCTTCATTACTTTTTCCAGGTATTGGTGATTTACTCGATCAAACGCTTTATTAAAATCTATAAAAAATAGTGCACACTTTATATTTGTAACGGAGGCTATGGATATGACATCTCTGTAGGCAGAAATTGTGTTCATGACAGTTCTTGCAGGGAAACAGGATTGGTGTTTTCCAATAATTTTACTTATGGGATGACTCATTCTACTGGCAACTGCCCGGGCGATGGTTTTATAATCAAAATTCAGCAAAGTAATAGGCCTGAAGTTGTCGATGCATTTTCGTCCCTTGTTTATGACATCTCTGTAGGCAGAAATTGTGTTCATGACAGTTCTTGCAGGGAAACAGGATTGGTGTTTTCCAATAATTTTACTTATGGGATGACTCATTCTACTGGCAACTGCCCGGGCGATGGTTTTATAATCAAAATTCAGCAAAGTAATAGGCCTGAAGTTGTCGATGCATTTTCGTCCCTTGTTTTTTGGAACTAAAACAATTTTCCCTTCCTTAAACTCTTTAGGAACTACGACACCTTTTAATATTTTGTTTATAATATCCGTAAAAGTTGGTCCTATAAGGTGCCAAAATTCACAATAAAATTCTTTCGGCAACCCATCAGGTCCAGGGGATTTGTTGGGCGGCGACCTTGAAATGAGACCTAAAACTTCACGTTCTGTAAACGCAGTTAATATGTCACTGTTATCATCAGAGTTAATTTCCGGAGTAAGTACTTGGAGAAATTCACCTACTGCACCCTCATCAAAATTTTCCAGAGAATACAATTCTCTATAATGTTGATGTATTTCCTGTACTATGTCGTTTTGATTTACGATCAGTCTACCATTTGACGTCAATAGCTCATCAATGAACGTCCGTCTTCGGTTCGTATTATGTTTAATTAAATGGTACAGAGACGTTACCTCTTCAACTACCAGAGAGCGTGATTTGGACTTTATTTTCAGACCCTCTAACTGTTTGCGCTTGATACTAAGTAATTTTGCTTTGATAAACTTTATTTGTTGAAAGTGCGATCCATTGTTGTCAGATTTATCATAGAGCTCTCTTAATATAGAGTAATAAAATTCTGTGGTGTTTTTTATTTCCCTAGCTTTTTGTCTGCCGTAGTTTATCACACACTGACGAAGTTTTCGTTTTGCGTGATTTGTCCACCAGTCTACTTTGGATTGATAGCGGCTGAGGGATCTGAGGCAAACGTTCCATGTGTGCCTGACGTCGTCTTCTAATTGTCTGTCTTGCAACAGCGAGATATTAAGCATCCAGTGTGATCTATATAGTTTGGTGGGCTGTTTATCGAGCTCAAGTGTTACAGCAAGCGCACAATGGTCAGAGAATACTGCAGGGATTACTTCCGCGGCGCGAAGCCTGTCACTAATGTTATCCGTCACATATAGTCGGTCAAGGCGGCTGCATGAGTGGGCGGTGAAGTAGGTGAATCTCACCAGTGTGGGATATTTCACTTCCAACGCATCCTGCAGCTTTATATGTTTTACAAGTTCGTGCAGCTCTTTACAGTAATTGAAATGAGGATGCTGATCTTTCGCATGTAAAACGCAGTTAAAGTCTCCACCTAATAATATGTATTGCGGGTTTTTCCTTAGAAGGTAGATAATCTCCTCCTTGAAATATCTGGAACGTTCAGTTTTATTAGAATTCCCCGACGGAGCGTATAAATTTACCACGGTGACATTATACAATTTAAAACTTATACTTTTTCAATCTCTTGAAATGGAATACCGTCTTTAATTAAAACTGCAGTACCGGTACTGTTCTCCAGGGCTATGTTTTCTATGGTGTTGAAGCCCGATATACGGAGGTTCGTTGTTAACACCTCCTGTAACAGCAAAATATCGGCTTCAGATTCGTAAACAAACTGTTTGAAGGCCGCGAGTTTCAGGTCAGAGGTGATTCTACTGATGTTCAGGGTTACAACTTTATATGCCTGCATCTATCTAGTCCAGAAAAGCACTACTTTTTAACTTTCCCCCCTCCTGCGTCCGCGTCCCAATCCTTTGATGCTTTGCCACTTGTTTTCTTAGTATCAGTCTTGTATTGAGAGTCAGAGTTTTTCTTTTTCTTTCGCGCAGCGTTCATTTTCGGCTGTACTTTACTCCTACGCCTCCCACTGCTGGTGAAACCCACATCAGAAGGCGAGGTGGGCGGCTCGCTGCAGACGTCCAGCTCCATATCAGAGTGCGACAGTTGGCAGCCTCCGCAGCGGCAGGCTGCGACCCCGCCGGCTCGCCACTTCCTGCTTCGCTTTCCATTTCCGCGTCCCTGTTTATGTTTACGTCCGCTCTGTTTTGGACGCTGCTCTGACTTGGCGCAGTTTGTGCATTAACAACAGTATCACAGTCCGGGTTGTCTACTATCACTGGTTCGGTTTGTTGCTCTTCACTAACAACAGTGTCGGGTTTGTCTGGTGTCCCTAGGTCTACGTGCTGTATTTCTTCTACTGATGTTTGCGGCACGGGTGATGGAATTTCTTCCCGTTGCTGCGGCTCGGATCCGATACTAGAACTGTTTGAAATCTCTGTGTCCGTACCGGGTATAGGAACTTTAGTTTCTAACACGGTGTTAGCGGTGCTTTTCCTGTTATCCTGCGACGAATATTCGAATTTGTCATCCACAGTACTTTCGTCAGAGGTCCGTCTCCGTTTGTTAGTTATGGACTGAGTTACAACTGGGGTAATAACTTTAGTGGGCACCTGATCTACGTTTACTTTTGGTATCAGTGGTGGAAAGTCTGCCGGGTTGACAGGTGGTTGCTCAGAAAAACTGCTACTGGGTGTTGGGTCATCAACTTCCCGAGTGGGTGCTACTAATTCAGCTAACGTTAGTTTTTTGCGTTGCTGCAAGTTGTTTCTTAATATAACCGGTTTTTTCGGGCAATCCTGACGAATATGTCCGCTTTCGTTACAGATGTAACACGTTTCTTCCTGACCAGAATATGTCACATGAGCCCTGTACCCACAGACAGTGATATGAGAGGGAATATTAGTTCTAACGTGCATTTCTACTGATCTTATACCACTGAAACACTGAAGTTTATGTTGCTTTGACCAGCGCTCGTTTCTAATTTGTTTAATATCGCCATAACATGATAACACCTCTCTAAGATAACAATTTTCTACTTCTGGCGGCAAATTGAAAACGCGAACATTCTTATATTCAATACTGGCATTAGATATGGAAACTGTACTCACCGTTGAGTCTCGATGTCGAAATTGAGCAGATGTTCCGTGTTTCATCAGGATTTTGTCTAGTTGAACGGGTTCCAGTAACTTGACGTAAAAGCAGTATTCATCCAAATCGTAATAAGCGGTATGTATTTGTTCAGAGACGATTCCAAAAACGCTGTCGATCCAATCATGAACTTCTACCGAACTCGGTTGCTTATTCCTGGTTGCCTTATCAAACTCGAAACGTAGAGTGCACTTCCTGGGGACCTTCTTTTCCATATTTACGGTTTTAGCGGCCGAGACCGCTAACATTTACACAACACACGCACCAGAACACTAAGTGACGATACTGCACAACAAGTTAACACTTAACACGAAAGAAAGCTGTTCGCGACTTGTGAACGCTTTAAACTGTGAGCACACTCCCGGACGTCCTCACGCTACCGCGTCTCAAGCGCCACTGACGTCCCCTCGGCCACCGCGGCCGGCGCCAAGCTACCAAATCGACATCCCTAGTCAGTATAGGAAGGAATGCTCTATGGCAATGGTCCCCAAAGTGTGGGTCGCGACCCATTAGTGGATCGTGGGATGTCTTCAGGTGGGTCGCCGAGTGACCTTTAAAACATGGAAGTGATATATGTTATCGACTGGAAAAAATGTATTTCATAAGTCTTTCAATTTTCATTATAATACTCTTCATTCAGTAAAGAAATGTAATATTTAAATTCCGCCTCTTCTTTATTTGAATAGATAATGGTTACAGGTTAATGTTTATAAGATTAACAAGTTGGCTGCCGTGTGGCCGGCGGCGGCCCCAGGAGGCGGCTGGGGCCAACACCGCCTAGATACAAGGCCTCATAACAAGTCCGTGTCACGTCACACCGACAGGCTGCCGTCGCTAGCTGAGTGGCTGGCCGCTGGGGCTCAGCCCACTGCCTCGTAGCGCCAGCCAGTGAGCTAGCGATGGCTGCCTGTCGGTGTTACGTGACACGGACTTGTTGTGAGACCTTGTATCTAGGCGGTGTTGCTTTGGCGCGCCTCTGACGTCATCGCGACAGTCAACCTGTTAATGTATTTTCGAACTCATACATTTACTTTAGGCCCACTAAAAGTTCTTTATGCAACAGTATTACTTGATCCTTATTTTAGGAACCATTTTCCAAGAGTTTGTGATTGTTATGAATTAGAAATTCGTTAGTAGAACACAACATAACAACTTTCAGCATCAAAGGAAGACTCCCTGATGCAACTACTATTTGACACTTTCAGGAAAACTTTATGTAAAACCTAAAGTTAACCCATTTTGGTTCATAATAAAGGGAAAGTGTCGAGTACTTACAAGTATTGCTTTCATATTGGTAATAGGATTCACTTACTTATGTGAGAGTGTATCTTCCAGCATTATTTTCTATTTTTTTAAAATAAAGAGTCGGACATTGTGTGGAACATCATTTACAGCCAAAACCAAAAAGCTTCGATCCAGATAGAGTTGTAAACAATAGCACAAATCTTACTGAATTCATTATTTCTGGACAATAAATTTCTTATTGGACAAAATGTTCTTTCTTTTCATTAATAATGTTTCCTTCGCCATTTCAAAAATCTTAATCAGCAAAGCACCCACCCTTCATTGCCACACTTATACAATTTTTATAGTACTTTTAATTGATGTATAGTAGCTGTAGTGGCTGTATTGGGTCGTGAAAATTTATGAGGGGAATTTGTGGGCCCCATTACGAAAAAGTTTGGGAACCACTGCTCTATATGTTACAAATCACGTGTGAAATGCAGTATGGAGACGCATCATCTTACCGAAACATGCCATTTGGTAACGAGTGAAGAGCCGTACTATAAGCTTTAACATTTAAAAGGAAAATTTGTCTGTTGAGATTTTGTTTACAGATATATAATTTGTTTTGTCGGGATTCAAAAATGTTTGTAAGCGTAAGAGGCCAAACTGCCAGGGTGATCTCGGTCCTCGACTAACATACTAGGTAAACTAACTTATTCTAAGGACACACACACACACACACACACACACACACACACACACACACATACGCACGCACGCACGCACACGCACACATACATGCTCAACGGAATAATCGAGCTTTTGATGGAAGCGGGCGCGCAATCTGTGATATGTCGCCCCAAACCGCGCGGATGTGATCGGATTTTGTTGAATAATTTGCCTACATATATTTCAGGCGTTTTAATTCCAATTTTTCAAGTTGCATACTGACGGTATAATTTAGTTTTCACTTTGTATTCGTGATTATACATTTGTGTGGTTTTTTTCTGTTAATGCGTAACACCCTCATTTTCCTTTTTTCAAAAAATTATAAATATCTCTAAATGTGACAGCTCAGAAAATAACTTCAAAGGGGCCAGTGCAAGTAGTTTAATGTCCTTAGGGGACAGATGCATCATTGCCGGTTTATTATACCTTCACTTTGAAAGGTGTGATTAAGAATTCTGCAATTAAGTTTGTAAAATTGATGTACTGAACCATAATAGCTGCTTAATACTGTGTGAAGAAAACATCACTCTCTCAGACACTAATAAGTTTGAAGAGCTATTTAGAAACCTTTAATTGCTTCCAATGTTGTACCAGTGAGAGCAATAATTCTGCATATGGATAAGTCAGCACAAATAACACAGGCTGAACAAATGGTGCATAATCAGACAACAAATCAAGCACCAGAAGACGGTCACATAGAGAATAAACGACGGCATTTCCAACACCAGGAGCCAACGGCCAGAAATGCCACACGAAATCATCACCAAAAAAATTACAGCTCTTACAATGAATTGCTCTTTTATACCTTTGTACGCGATACTACGGTAAACAGTAATTGTGCATATCGGTACCCACTTAGTTTTGTGACTTAATACAGTTTAGTGATAGAAGAAAAGTATTTCGGTGAACACGATGAACATGAAACCACACCAAACGACTTCTATGTAATCCCACGCTGGACGAAAGACATTGTCAATTAGTGCTGCAAGGAGTGCTAGACCACGATATTGGACATTTGATCGGTTAAATCATGAAGTAAAATATTGAGCACATTAATTTATTTGTGAAGTAAGCAAACGTTTGAAACAGTTCTGTACACGAGAATTCGATTACTTATGGAATCCGGCGTACTGCTAATAATGAAATGAAGTTGCAGTCTTGACCAACATAATCACCTAGTCTGAATGAAATTGAAAACATGTGAAACGCTTTTGGGTGTCTGCTCTGCACTCAGAAATCACCAACGCGTAATTTACGGGATTTGTATTACCTGTGAGCATATATCAGGTGTCACGTTACCCGGACACTGATTAATGAGCGGTCGAATCTATGTCAAGCAACTTCGCTGCTGCATTAAATTCCAGTTATAACTCTGTGATTTTTTCGCTAACAAGAAAAATGCTAAAAATAAAACTTAAATATGGCCTTCTTTCAGTTGAGACCGTTGAGTATAAACTTGGTTCAGAATTCATATGGAATTCAGATAGCTTCTACGAGGTTGATAAGCGATCTATTTAACCTGAACGTGAATCGCAACTACGCTGTGTAGTTAATTAACTATTCATTTCTATACAGTGGATTCGATTGTACTTTCTTTCTATTGTTGAATGTGTGTACACGTGGCACTCATGCACGTCTGTAGATTTTTAAGGATCAAGTAGTATCAAATCAATATATACTGCCAGCAACTGTGCAAAACCTTCAAATAAATAAAATGTTGTTGTGGTCTTCAGTCCGGAGACTGGTTTGATGCAGCTCTCCACCCTCATCTATCCTGAGCAAGCCACGGCAACCCACATCCATCTGAATCTGCTTACTATGTTCGTCTATTTGTCTCCCTCTGCGATTTCCCCCCCCCCCCCCCACTTCCCTCCAATGCTAAATTTACGATTCCTCCATGCCTAATAATGTGTACTACCAATCAATTCCTTCTTTCAGTCAAGGTATGCCAAAAATTCTTTTTCTCACCATTTCTGTACAGAACTTCATAAGTTACACGATCTACCCACCTAATCTTCAGCATTCTTCTGTAGCACCACATTTCAAAAGCCTCCATCCTCTTCCTGTCCGAACTGTTTATCGTCCATGTTTCATTCCGTATAAAGCAGCACTCCACACAAATGCCTTCAGAAAAGACTTCCTTACACTTAAATTAATATTTGATGTTAGCAAATTTCCCTTTTCCAGAAACGCTTTTCTTCCCATTGCCATTCTGTTTTTATATAGTCTGTATTGCGACCATTATATGTTTTTTAATGCCCAAGTAACAGAACTCATCTGCTACCTTTATTGTTTGGTTACCTAATCTATAATTCTTTCAGCATCGCCTGATTTTCTAAGACTGCATTCCATTAGCCTTGTTTTGCTCTTGTTAATGTTCATCTTATACGTTCCTTTCAACACACTGTCCATTCCGTTCAATTGATCTTCCAGATAATTTTCTGTCTCTGAAATAATTACAATGTCATCAGATAACGCAATGTTTTTATTTCTTTACTCTGAACTCTAATGCCTTCGCCATATTTCTCTTTGTTTTCCTTCACAGCTTGCTCAATGTGCAAATTAAATAACATTGGAGAGGCTACAACCCTGTCTAACTCCCTTCCCAACGCCTGCGCCCTTTTCATGCCCTCCAATGTACACATTGTAAATAACCTTCCGTTCCCTATATTTTACCCCTGCTGACTTCAGAAGTTGAAAGTGTGTATTCCAATCAACATTGTCGATAGCTTTATACAGCTCTACAAATACTAGAAATGTAGGTTTGCCTTTTCTTAATCTATCTTCTAAGATAAGTCGTAAGGTGAGTATTGCCTCCCGTTTTCCTACGTTCCACCTGAATCCGAACTGATCTTTCCCGAGGTCAGCATCTATCAGCCTTTCCACTGTTCTGTAAGTAATTCGTGTTAAAATTTTGCAACCATGATTTATTAAACTGATGGTCATGTAATTTTCACACCAGTCTACGCCTGCTTTCTTTGGAATGGGAAATTACATTTTTCTTAAAGTTCAAAAATATTCAAATGCTTGTAAATCTATCGGACCAAACTCCGTGGTCATCAGTCCGTAGCTTACAAACTATTTAAACTAAGGTAAACTAACCTAAGGACAACACACACCCCCCATCTTTCCTCTTTCCCTTCTTTGCTCAGAACTGATTTTCCAACTGAGTTCTTGATAATCACACAGCTATTCTTCTTCTCTCCAAATGTCTCTTTTATTTTCCTATAGGCGGTATCAATTTGGCCCTAGTTATACATTCTTCTACAGATTTTCATTTGGCTTCTAGACAGTCCTGCTTAGCCATTTTGCACTTCCTGGCAATCCCATTTCTTTGTCGTCCATTTTTCCTGCTTCATTTACAGCATTTTTATATCTTCTCCTTTCATCAGTTAAATTTAGTACTTCATGCGATATCCAAGAATTTTTTGTAGGTCTTGCCTTTTCTACCTATTTGGACGTCTGCTGCCTTGACTATTTTATACCTTAAAGCTACCCATTCTTCTTCTACTGTATTATTTTCCCCAGTTTCAGCCAATCCTTGCCTAATTCATCCACGGAAACTCTCAACCACCTCTGGTTACTTCAGTTTGTCCAGGTTCCTTCTCCTTAAATTAGTACCTTTTTGCAGTCTCTTCAGTTTTAATCTACAGTTCATAACCAATAAGTTATGGTCCGAATCTATATCTGTCCCTGAATATGTCTTACAGTTTAAAACTTAGTTGATGTCTTAACATTATAAAATATATCTGGTACCTTCCGGTGTCTCCTGGTTTCTTCCAGGTATACAGCCTTCTTTCTTAAACCAGGTGTTTGTTATAACTAAATTATGTTCCGTGCAAAATTCTACCAGGCGGCTTCCTCTTTCATTCCTTCTGCCCAGTCCATATTCACCTACTGCTTTTCCTTCCCTTTCTTTTCCTAACTACCGAATTCCAGTCTACCACCACAGAAATGTCTTCCTCTCCCTTAACTGCCTGAATAAATTCCTTTACCCCCTTCATACATTTCTTCGATCTCCTCATCATCGGCAGAGCTAGTTGGCATATAAACCTGTACTACTGTTGTCGGTGTTGGCTTCGTATCTATCTTGACTACGGTAATCCGATCACTGCGCTGCTCATAGTAGTTTACCCGGATTCCTATGTTCTTATTCATTATTAGACCTACACCTGTAATACCCCCAACTGATTTTGTATTTATAATCCTGTACTCGCCTGATCAGAAATCCTGTTTCTCTTGCCACCAAACTGCTCTAATCCCTACCATATCTAACTTCAACCTATCCGTCTCCCTTTTCAAATTTTCTAGCTTCCCTACCCGATTAAGGGATCAAACATTCCACGGTCCGATCCGTAGAATGCCAGTGTTGTCTTTCCTCATGATATTCTCCTGAGTAGTCCCCGCCCGGAGATCCGAATGGGGGACTATTTTACCTCCGGAATATTTTACCCGAGAGGACGCCATCAGCATATATTCATACAGTAAAGCTGCAAGTCCTCGGGAAAAGTAACGGCTGTAGTTTCCCTTTGCTTTCAGTCGTTCGCAGTAACTGTGTGGCAAAGCCACATTAGCTGATGTTACAAGGCCAGCTCAGTCAATCATCCAGACTGTTGCCCCTGTAACTACTGAAAAGGCTGCTGCCCCTCTTCAGGAACCTCACGTTTGCCTGGCCTCTCCACAGATACCTCTCCGCTGCGTTTGCACCTACGGTACGGTAATCTGTATTGTTGAGGCGCGCAATCCACCCCACCTCGGCAATGTCTGTGGTTCATGGGAGTCTATCAATAAAGTACAAAGCCAAATAGTTGGAAATTCGTACGTACTGATGAATCCAAAGCTCTCAAGCAGCCCGCCTCACCCCCTCAGTGTGTGGAATGAATAGCGCAAAAAAATAAAAAAATAAAAAATAAATAAAAGAAAAAAGGAAAAAAAAAAAAAAAAGGCCAGTAGTAATATTCAGGGACGTTAGTTACACCTGTTTGTCACCGTAAGCTGTTATTATAATTTACTTGTGACTTGTAGTTCATTATTAAATTTAGTATTTTTGAACAGATATTAGTGCACGCGTGGTTAATAATTACAGTTAGTAATCTTCAAGCGCTGTTTCTTGCTGTAACAGCGATTTGTTGGTATTCCTTAACTCATTGTGCTTTCGTGTGTTCAGGTTTCTTGGTGTATCAGGGGACGTTGATTTTCTTTGTTTTAGACAACCAGTACTTTTCTTTCTGTGGATTAATTCTGGTACTAGTAATAGGCACTTTACGAGGAAGGAGTGAAATCTGAGATTACTATAGTTAGTTCATATAATCGTTTTTGTGTAGTATCAGAATTTAGAAAAAAAAATTACGTTTCGTTTCTTATTCAATAAGGGTAAAATTTTACTATGAATGAGAAGTGTGGACTGTGATATAGGTTTGTGAGTAACGGGTTACGGTGTGAGATTTGTACGAACTATTTTCATTGGGGGAATGCAGTGGGAAAGCCAATGGGTACTTTAGGCAGAGCCTCTCTTCGAATTGCAGGTTATAAAACAATAATAAGTTAATAGAAGTACAGAAGTGTAAGATCTGTACCCTTCAGGTTCAGTTGCAGAAATGGCTACTGAAGCAAGTGGCACAAATGAGCATTTCGTGGAGGTGTTTCAGCGTCTTGATCGGTCTTATCGTGATACAGCTGTCAGGCGTATTAACGTGAGACTCGGGGAGGCGCTGAAAGCAGAAGGCATGACTCACGTTTCAGTGATACCATTTATGTCTCATCAGCAGGTCGGGTTTAACTAGGCACAGCCTCACCTCAGTATGTAAGGAAAAGATAGGTTAGAAAGGTTATAGGTGACAGTGTAGTGGAGGGGGGGATCACTCACCGGAAAATTCCTGTAGAGGTGGGTGCTGGAGCTCCACGTTATTAGACTGAAGTCATTTGATAGGTATTCCTGCGTAAAGGAAATCCCTCTAAGAAAGGAAATACTTACGGCAAATTTCACTTATCCAAATAACAGAGGAATTATCATATTTCACCAAAATATACAAGGTATTAGATATACGGTTTGTGAACTGCTTATAGGTGTTAGATGTTATTGATATTTCAAAGGACTTCTTAAATAGTGTCATAATTCAGAGGCATCCTTTTCCACAAACCAAGTTAACCAGGAGTTCTTAGCAGTGTTGGGGAGTGGCCATGTACGTGGAAAGCAATATTACAGTCGACTTCATCAACGTTTCCAAACACTGCACTGTTTAAAAACTAAATGCTGCGTTGTTTACCAGTAAAACAGTATCTGAAAATGTTCAAATGTTTGTAAAGCTTATGGGACTTAACTACGGGGTCATCAGTCCCTAAACTTACAAACTACTTATGAACTACTTACGAAATAGGACGGCACAAATATCCATGCCCGAGGGGGGATTCGAACCCCCGACCGTAATGGCCGTGCAGACCGTGACTGAAGCGCCTCAGTGCCCTCGGCCACCGCGGCCGGCAGTATCTGAAACAAGTAGTAATTCAACATGTGATAGTTCAGCACAAAGGTACTTTACTTATGGTGTTATTTTTAGGGGCAACTCCTCTGATTCGAAAAGGATATTTATTTGTGCAGAAACGGGCGGTTCGAGCAATATTTGGTGTAAGCTCACGTTCTTCTTGTCGACCCCTGTTAATTAGCGTGGGAATGTGACATTGGTTCATAACCTGGCACGAAGTCTGCTTTCCATAACATCCCAAAGGTGTTCTATAGGATTCATGTCAGGATTCTGTACAGGCCAGTCGTGTAACCACTCCACCACAGGCCGTGCATTATTAATAGGTGCTCTATCGTGTTGAAAGGTGCAATCGCCAATCCTGAATTGCTCTTCAGCGGCTAGAAGCAATAAGATGCTTAAAACATCACTGCAGGCTTGTGCTATGATACTGCCACGCAAAACAACAAGGAGTGCAAGCCCCTTCTATAGGGAACATGACCACATCATAACACCACCGCCTACGAATTTTACTGTTAACAGGGCACACGCTGGCAGATGACTTTCACAGGGCATTCGCCATACCCACACCCTGCCATCGGATCGCAAAATTGTGCACCGTGATTCGCCACTCCACAAGACGTTTTCCACTGTTGAATCGTCTAATGTTTACGCTCCTTATACCAAGCGAAGCGTCGTTTGGTATTGACCTGCGTGATGAGTGGTTCATCGGCAGACGCTCGATCATGAAATCCAAGTTTTCTCATCTCCCGCCTGTCATTGTAGTTGGAGTGGACCCGGTTGTAGTTTGGAATTCCTGTGTGATGGTCTGAATAGATGCCTGCCTATTGCACTGTACTAGACTTTACGGCCCTTTTCAACTGTTGGCGATCTCTTGTCAGTTTAACAAACGAGGTCAGCCTGTATGATTTCGTGCTGTAGGTGTCCCTTTACATTTCCACTTACTATCACATCAGAAACAGAGGACCTAGGGATGTATAGGAGTGTGGAAATCTCGCTTAGAGACTTATGACACAAGTGACACACAATCACCCGATCAAGTTCGACTTCCTTGAGTTCTACGGAGCGCACCATTCTGCTCTCTCAAGATGTCTAATGCCACGGGGCTCGCTGATATGGAGTACCGACAGTAGGTGGCAGCACAATGCACGTAATATGAAAAACGTGTGTTTTGGAGGGTGTCCGGATACTTTTGATCATATAGTGTATCTTGTTAAATGTCGTTTGTTGTTAATTATATTTGGTTATTCTCAATTGCGCACCTCGGTTGCACAGTGGTAAAGGGCAAGACTAAAAATCCAAAGGTCGCGGGTTCGATTCCCTGCCAGGTCCTTGGATTTTAATCTGTCACTTTCCACTTCTTTCACATCTGGCAATATTGCTGATGTGAAAAATACCGAGTAGCACCGTGGTTCGGAACCCATGATAAACTGTAGGTCTCCCTATTACTGACTGGGTAAGTCAGTTCGAAAGTCGGAGGAAGGCAACGGCATACCACCTCCAAACAGGACCATGCCTAGTAAAGCAATGTGGTGTTCAAACCAATCTTGGGATTGTTTACTGCTTTACCATTTTTTTAAATTCTCAATTAATACTGGACAGAAGTCGATTCTATATTTGAATGAAACCTACTTGACCCCTTGTGCAGAAAGGTGTGCAGTATTTTGCCGCATCCAAATAATGTTCTAAAAGAATTCAATAAACTTAGTAGTAATTCACACACTTTCAAAACTAATCTGAAGAGCCTCCTCATGGCTTACTCTTTCTACTCTGGCGAGGGATTCGTGGCAAAATTAAAATAAGTAATTTTTTGTTTTCTCTCTTAGTATTATTATTTCTTTTGACTTGCTTAAGTCTGTCGCGTGCCTAGGAATTCCACACGCTTCACTGCATCTGTTACGTACTGCCCTCGTGTTACGGTCTGATGTACTCATTCGTTTCATGACCACAGAGGCTTCCTCCTGCGGTAAATACAGGCCAATAGTATTTTTTCCGAAGAAGATACTCGTTGTGGTATCGAAGTCTGGCCTGAGGCTAGCATTTGGCTGTATATTGATTTGGAGTATTTTCAGTTATTGAAAACGGCAATTTTAAAGATTGTAATCTTCATCATCTTAAGGACATCACGTGTGAAATAAAGAATTAAAGGAGAAAATTTCGCTGGCATCGTGAGTATCGGGGAAATGAAGAGCCATCAGCTGGATGTATCTACTCACGCATAAAAAGTGACCGACCTCGTTGGGGAACCAGCATTATTCCACCACTAGCCTTACAGATGCTGCTCTTGAGACACTCAAGGCCAGTGAGACGGACTGCTCTGTCTTGGTAGGAGACGTGCATAGATTTCGTTAGCATCACAACCAGACCGCTTTGTACAGGACTTCAGCTGACCCCTTTTCAACGTTTGTACTGCTGTTGGTGATGTTCACTCCTGACCCTTGGTAATCATCTGACACATACACACAAACTCACACGCACGCACACAGGCTTGCTCTCTGTAGCACATCTCTTTTATGTATGGTGTCGGTTTCGTTTAATTGCAATGTGTTGCAACACAGACATTACTGTCTATGGTAACCAATCATCCAGTGTGAAAAGAGAAAGTCATAATAGTATTATCCCAGCACGAGTTAAGGATTTTCGTATTCTCATATTTCCTTCGGTCATAAATCGTTATTTATTTCAATTCACGTTGTATTTTGTACCCTGGAGGCTCATCTAAATGTACAAATGTTTGTAAACCTATTAGATCAATCTGCTTCTATCATCAGTCACCAGACTTACAAACTACTTAGACTAACTTACACTAACAAAATGGTCAGACTTGTCATGTCGAAACCTGTGTTGCTATGTTTACCACTGTGAGTTAACATTTAAGGAAGTCTGTATGCTGAGTGTTAGCTGCTGACATGTCCTGGAATGTCTGTAAAAACTTTTATGAAGTATGACATTATTGTCGCATGGTTTCCGCGCTTATAACTGTCTGTTGTACAACCCTGACCTCTCTCCGTACGTTATACCAACGCCATCTAGGGACAAGGTGGCGTTAGCTACGCGCCGCTCTCCTGCCACAGCTGATTCGCCCAATGAAAGGGATCGTACGATACTTAATAAATACGATAATAATAAATTCTTTGACAAATGTAGCTGATATGTTATCTACAACATTCTTTCCAAATAGCTATGAAATAGACACAAATACATATACGGTTTAGAACACGTCAAACTTTTATTTCTTGTAATTACCGCAAAAATGCGAAATAGTAATACAATGTCCAAAACATAGGTTTTTTTGTACACCAAGAACATACAAGCAAAGTCGACATATGACAGCCCTGCGAATCACAGACGTTGTTAGTCGTCCGTAGACAAAACTCGGCCGGTGTTTGGAAGGAATCAGGCCTAAATGTTCAAATGTTTGTAGAGTCTATGGGACTCTAACTACGGGGTCATTAGTCCCTAAACTTACAAACTACTTATGAACTAGTTAATACTAAGGACGGCACAAATATCCATGCCCGAGGGGGGATTCGAACCCCCGACCGTAGTGGCCGTGCAGACCGTGACTGGCGCGCCTCAGTCCCCTCGGCCACCGCGGCCGGCGTATCAGGCCTAATATCGGTATATTTCGAGGTGTGCCACGCATATTTAATCACATTTTGAAACCGTGGGGATGAAAACTGATAATGTACGACTGATTGCAACTTGAGAATATTTTCTCGGTGATAGACAGGAAACTGCACACAATAATTTTCTCTGTTAGCTTTCTGTAAAATGCCTTCCACTGGCGGAAAAATTCTCTGTCTAACAGTTGAATTACGTTCGTCATGCCGGGTGGAATCTGAAGTATTTCTACTTCTTTGTCAGGGTGAGCTCGAAGTACAGCTTTTAATGAATCAGAACTTTTATGACCTGACCACGAATATAGAAGGAGAAGAGATTTGTTCCCGCAGAACGGAAGAAAAGCATGACGCATGAAAAGTGTAACGTTATCATTTCCCATTTTTCCAGACTTCGATGCGTCTACCACAAGATTGTCTGCGTAGAACATTGTTTGTTTGTCACGTGGTCCAAAACGTCCAGTTGGTTCTTGAAGACACACATATAGTTTAGGCAGCAATGAACCATCCAGACTAATTATGGGCATTATAGTGTACTAGCTTAAACCCGCAGCTCCGCTCGCGTGTTGGTTGATTATGATAGATATTGCGCGAAACTTCAAATCGATTTTTTTTAAAGAGATGTATTAAAATAAATTTCTTTTTTACTGCTTTATTTATTTATTATTTTATTTCCTTATTCGTATGCTTATGCATGGATACAGAGAAAGAGTTGAAGAGATTGTAGCCCGCATCACAGACCAAAGATATGGTCTGTGGCATCACGTTTCGCTGTATGTAACCTCCTTGCTATAGAGTCGCAAACGTCATAGCTGGCCTTTAGTCCGAATTTCATTATAATTTGACGACTTTGAACCACCACATCTTCCACCCCCTTATAGCTATCGGCATGGAACTGCTATGATGTACAACGGGAGACTTCGGACAGCAATTACACACAGACCATTCGTTTGCGTTCTGTAGTTTTCGCTGCAGAGCGAAATATTAACACACACACGAACACGTAGAATTTTATATACACCGATAACTTTCCATCCCAATATACTCCACCCTTTTATCATTATCAACCCTCAAGCAACAATACAACCAATAAAACCATTTTCAAAGAGTAAATATAATTGTCAAAGAGTAATTATTGTTCCGCATTTCGCGTTATATTCTTCAAATTACTAAATATCTATCAGATCGCTATAAAACCGTGTCTAAAACCTTCCTCGGGTATAAATTAGTAACTGTAAAAATATTTAAGTCTCTGCATATATAGCTATCCGATCGCTATAAAACCGTGCCTATAGTCTTCCCCGGGTCGACATTAGTAATCATACAAATTTTTAGCTCTTTATGTCTTGTGGCCGTACCGTAGGTGCAACCACAGCGGAGGGGTATCTGTGGAGAGGCCAGACAAACGTGTGGTTCCTGAAGAGGGGCAGCAGCCTCTTCAGTAGTTAAAGGGGCAACAGTCTGGATGATTGACTGAGCTGGCCTTGTAACATCAGCTAATGTGGCTTTGCCACACAGCTACTGCGAACGGCTGAAAGCAAGGGGAAACTACAGCCGTTACCTTTCCCGAGGACATGCAGCTCTACTGTATGAACATATGATGATGGCATCCTCTCGGGTAAAATATTCCGGAGGTAAAATAGTCCCCCATTCGGATCTCCGGGCGGGGACTACTCAGGAGGATGTGATCATCAGGAAAGACAATACTGGCATTCTACGGGTCGGAGCGTGGAATGTTAGATCCCTTAATCGTGTAGGAAAATTAGAAAATTTAAAAAGGGAAATGGATAGGTTGAAGTTAGATATAGTGGGGATTAGTGAAGTTCGGTGGCAGGATGAACAGGATTTCTGGTCAGGTGACTACAGGATTATAAATACAAAATCAGTTGGGGGTATCACAGGAGTAGGATTGATAATGAATAAGAAGATAGGAATGCGGGTAAACTACTACGACCAGCACAGTGATCGCATTATCATTGTCAAGATAGATACGAAGCCAACACCGACAACAGTAGTACAGGTTTATATGCCAACTAGCTCTGCCGATGATGAGGAAATCGAAGAAATATATGAGGAGCTAAAGGAAATTATTCAGACAATTAAGGGAGAGGAAAATTTAATTGTTATGGGAGACTGGAATTCGGTAGTAGGGCAAGGAAGTGAAGGGAAGATAGTAGGTGAATATGGTCTGGGCAAAAGGAATGAAAGAGGAAGCCGCCTGGTAGAATTTTGCACAGAACATAATTTAGTTATAACAAACACCTGGTTCAAGAATCACAAAAGAAGGTTGTATACGTGGAAGAGACCAGGAGACACCGGAAGATATCAGATAGATTTTATAATGGTAAGACATAGATTTCGGAATCAGGTTCTACAGTGTAAGACATACCCAGGGGCAGATATAGACTCTGACCATAACTTGTTGGTTATGAACTGTAGGCTGAAACTAAAGAAACTACAAAAAGGTAGGAAAATAAGGAGATGGGACCTGGATAAATTGAAGGAACCTGAGGTTCTTAAAAATTTCAGAGGGAGCTTTAGGCAACAATTGACAGAAACGGAGGGAAATAAAACAGTAGAGGAGGAATGGGTAAAATTGAGAGATGAAATAGTGAAGGTAGCAGAGGACAAAATAGGTAGGAAGGAAAGACCTACAAAAAATCCTTGGATATCACAGGAGATACTAAATTTAATCGATGAAAGGAGAAAATATAAAAATGCAGTAAATGAAACAGGCAAAATGGAGTACAGACGACTAAGAAATGAGATTGACAGGAAGAGCAAAATGGCTAAGCAGGAGTGGCTAGAAGGCAAATGCAAGGATGTAGAAGAATGTATAAATAGGGGAAAAATAGATACAGCCTACAGGAAAATAAAAGAAACATTTGGAGATAAGAAAAACAGCTCTATGAATATCAAGGACACTGATGGAAAACCAGTTCTCAGCAAAGAAGGGAAAGCTGAAAGGTGGAAAGAATATATAGAGGGGCTCTACAAAGGAAATGAACTTCGAGACAATATTGTAGGAAGGGAAGAGGATGTAGATGAAGATGAAATAGGAGATACTGTACTGAGAGAAGAATTTGACAGAGCCCTGAAAGACCTAAGTCGAAACAAGGCCCCTGGAATAGATGATATTCCCTCAGAGCTACTGAAGTCTCTGGGAGAACCAGCCATGACAAAATTGTTTCACCTGGTGTGTAAGATGTATGAGACAGGTGAAGTACCCTCAGACTTTAAGAAAAATGTTATAATCCCCATTCCAAAGAAAGCAGGTGCAGACAGGTGTGAAAACTACAGAACCATCAGTTTAATAAGTCATGGCTGCAAAATATTAACGCGAATTATATACAGAAGGATGGAAAAGCTGGTAGAAGCCGACCTCGGGGAAGATCAGTTTGGGTTCAGGAGAAATGTAGGAACACAGAAGGCAATACTCACTTTACGGCTTATCCTAGAAGATAGATTAAGAAAAGGCAAATCTACATTTCTAGCTTTTGTAGATTTGGAGAAGGCTTTTGACAATGTTGATTGGAATAAACTCTTTAAAGTTCTGAAAAAAGCAGGAGTAAATTATAGGGAGCGTAAGGTTATTTACAACTTGTACAAAAACCAGACAGCGGTTGTCAGAGTTGAAGGGCATGAAAGGGATGCAGTGGTTGGGAAGGGAGTGAGACAGGGTTGTAGCCTTTCTCCAATGTTATTCAATTTGTACATTGAACAAGCTATAAAGGAAAGCAAGGAGAAATTTGGTGAAGGTATAAAAGTTCAGGGGGAAGAATTAAAAACATTGCGTTTTGCCGATGACATAGTAATTCTGTCAGATACAGCAAAGGACCTGGAAGAGCAATTGAATGGAATGGACAGTGTGCTGAAAGGTGCATATAAGATGAACATTAACAAGAGCAAAACTAGGGTAATGGAGTGCAGTGTAAGAAAATCAGGTGATGCTGAAGGAATTAGATTGGGAAACGAAGCAATAAAGGAGGTAGATGAGTTTTGTTACTTGGGCAGTAAAATAACAAATGATGGGCGCAGTACAGAGGATATAAAATGCAGAATGGCAATGGGTAGAAAAGCGTTTTTGAAAAAGAGAAATTTGTTAACATCGAATATTGATTTAGGCCTAAGGAAGTCCTTTCTGAGGGCATTTGTATGGAGTGTTGCCTTGTATGGGAGTGAGACATGGACGATAAACAGTGCGGACAGGAAGAGGATTGAGGCTTTTGAAATATGGTGCTACAGAAGAATGCTGAAGATTAGGTGGGTGGATCGCGTAACTAATGAGGAGGTACTGAACAGAATTGGGGAGAAAAGGAATTTCTGGCATACCTTGACTAAAAGAAGGGATAGATTGGTAGGACACATTCTTAGACATCAAGGAATTGTTAATTTAGCGTTGGAGGGAAGTGTGTGGGGAAAAAATCGCAGGGGAAGACCAAGAGATGGATACAGTAAGCAGATTCAGACAGATGTGGGTTGTCGTTCTTATGTGGAGATGAAGAGGCTTGCTCAGGATAGGGTATTGTGGAGAGCTGCATCAAACCAGTCTCCGGACTGAAGACCACAACAACAACATGTCTTGTGGTTCAGACATGATAAAAGTACACCGAACAAACATTCACATTAATAGATATAAATCAATGGGTGAGTGCAGTCGTGGACTGCGCAATTGCCTCAATATGTTTTTCCCCTTTGAATGACAGTGTTATTTTCGCACGATTTCTTTTTGAAAAGCTGACTGATCTGCATTGTAAACGTAAGATTCAGGACGTTATGTTTCGAAATACATACCAGAAATGAAAAGGAAGTGCATGCTACAGAAACGAATATTAGTTTCCCCTTCCCACCAAACCTGTGCAACGATATTCCTCTTTAGTGAACGCCGCGATAAGACAGCCACACCTCCCGACCATGCGCACAACGCTCACCATAGCCACAGCTCGCGACTCGCCATTTCCAGGGGCGACCCGCCGTCACCGCAAGCGCCAAGCAGGGAAAACAGCCATTTCCGTGATTTTTTAGGAGACTTCCA
Source organism: Locusta migratoria (assembly GCA_026315105.1). Taxonomy (NCBI): domain Eukaryota; kingdom Metazoa; phylum Arthropoda; class Insecta; order Orthoptera; family Acrididae; genus Locusta; species Locusta migratoria. The sequence goes on along the minus strand of CM048746.1, from coordinate 37,355,823 downwards.
GGTCATGTCAGCAGCTAACATTCTGTATACAGACTTCCTTTAATGTTAACTAACAGTTCTATAAAAATCAATGCACGTTTTGGCATGACAAGTCTGACCATTCCCTTGTAAGAACACTCATACCCACGCCCAAAGGAGGACACGAATCTCCGGCGGGAGCGGCCGCCCAGTTCCTAGCATGACGTCTTTGACCATGTTTGATCATTTTCTACTGTTGCTACACCATTATGCACATCAGATTTCCAAAAATAAATTATAAAAGTTCGAAATATTTAAAAATTTCGACCGTTTCAGAGCATTGATATAAAACCAATGGCAAAGATGAAAATTTGTGCTCGACCGGGATTCGAACCCGGATTTCTCACTTTCGGCCAGTGGTCGCCTTAACTAATTAGGCTATCCAGGCACGATTCCCTTCCAACCCAAATTCTCATCTTGCAGAACACTAAGATTGTAGTGACCCTTGCCCATTTGATTCCACTTGATCGCAGCCTATACTGGATTCCCGCAAGGGATCGAGCGTATTAATGCGTCAGCATTGAAATGGTCAATTGCCTATTGGGGCATTAAAAGAAAAACGTTATTCATTGCGGCGTGATCTGTTTGCAAAGTTTTTAATCACCGACTTTTACTTCTGAGTGTGAAAATATTTTGCTAGCACCCATCTGCTTAGGGAGACATTACCATCCCAATTAAAAAAAAAAAAAAAAAAAAAAAAAAAAAAAAAAAAAAAAAAAAAAAAAAAAAAAAACAGATCGAAAACGGAGCGATTTGGGTGTTCTTTCTTCCCGCGCGCTATTAGAGAATGGAACGATAGAGAAAAGTTATGAAAGTGGTTAATGGACCCTCTGCCAGGCACTTAAATGTGATTTGCAGAGTATCTATGTAGATGTAGATATATAATTATTTATATGGTATCTGTAATTTCGGACATTCCTAAAAGAACAGACACCATATAAAAAATTCCAAAAGGCCGTGTACGAAAACGTGATTCTCAGGATGCCGTATGCCGTTTTCTATTGGTCACTGAGATAAGAGTTCATTGTTTTGGAGAGCCGTTGACCTGGTGACCATTTAACCAAACAAGTGGCATACCGTAGCCATCCTGCAGTTACACAGTTCCTCTAGCCCAGGAGATTGAGAAAATAGGTTTGGTATTCATTAAGCGCAGTCTAGGAAAGGATGTAAACTGTTTGTAGAAAGAAGTTCCATTTGCTCATGATCGGTTCCTCAGAGAAATCTGACAGTCGCGAGGAATGGCCGCGTGATCTAAAGCGTCATGCTGCGGACTGTGTGGCCTTTCCCGCCGGAGGTTCGCGTCCTCCCTAGGGCATGGAGATGTACCTTGTCCTTGGTGCAAGTTAGTTTAAGTAGTCTGTAAATCTAGGTCCAATAGGTTTACAAACATGTGAATATTTAGAACCCAGAACATCCTTGATTTTTGGGTACCAAAAGAGACTATTTGGCCGCTTCTGTAACTGCTGTTCATGGCTGATCGTAGGAATTCTTACCACACGTTCTTACGTTGTTGAAACTTTTTTCAGTGTCGATATCTGTTTGCCAATATCCGCATACTCAAAGTTAGCGAACTTGTACGCGTAAAAAATTAGTACACCTGGAAAGACGACGTCGATTTTGTTCTGATGAGAGAAAATGCCAGCTGAGTTAGTAGATGTAGTCTACTAATAATAATTTCATCGTTCTTCAAAATTGTTCAAATGTTTGTATAGTCTATGGGACTTAACGACGGGATCATCAGTCCCTAAACTTACAAACTACGTATGAACTACTTACGATCTAGGACGGCACAAATATCCATGCCCGAGGGGGGATTCGAACCCCCGACCGTAGTGGCCGTGCAGACCGTGACTGGAGCGCCTTAGTCTTCTCGGCCACCACAGCCGGCTCATCGTTCTTCGCCAACAAATAGTTGCCAAAGCTCAATCTACGTTTAATAGGGAATATTTACAGCCATAAAGCTGAAGCCAACAGGGGCATGCCACAGAGATGTACTCGTCCTTCCTACAGCCAGCTGAGCGAGTTTGAAAGCGGTCAAATTCTGCTCTTCCGAGTGGCGGAGTGGTTCTTTCTGAGATTGGCAACGGAAGTTGGCCTTTGAAAGACGACCGTCTGTCGTCTTCCATATATTTTTTTGTATATTTCTGTAAAGTTATAATTTATTTAATGTCGTTAGATTAGCATTTTGTTAAAACGTGAACCCCACTCTTTTCAAGGCTTGAGGAATAGCATTTTTATTTCATGTGTTAAAATATTAGTTAATATTGCTAGGTTTTTCTTATTTTGTTATGTTAATAATTTTTTATTATATTAGTTAATGCAGCATAGATGTGACTTCTACACTATGTCACTGTCCCTGTGAGAATGTGGATGTGCGAGAATCTATGACTGTCTGAATGTGGGGAGTGCTAGCTCTCTTTGCATCGTTCTCTCTGGCTCAAGAGTCGAGAGCTGCTGAGGCTACCAAAGAGGTTTCTACACCCTTTGGTTACAGTCCAGTTGTCGAGCCTTCTCTAGGGCGAGTCTCTCCGTCCCCACCACCGCTGATCTTGGATTTTCCGGATTCCGGTGGCTTCCCGCGTCTGGTGGCCGCTCGGTCTGGTCATTCTGTGCTGGTCTTCTGGTGAGGTAAGGTTGGTTCTGCTCTTGTATTTAGAGATGGTAGCGTTTCATTGTCTAGCACGTTTAACTTAGACTCGTGAACTTAAAATCATTTTTTGGAATATTTTCTCCGATCGTGTGAGGAAATGTGTTCTCGTTTTTCAATTCAGTGATTTCCAATAGATAAACGCGGTGTGTGTGATTCTAGTTGCAGTTTGATAATGGCCTGGTATGTTAAAACCTTTTGTAATCATGTGGCGTTGTATGAACTCTGTTTAAATACTTTCTAGCTTTGTGGGGCAAGATTTCTAATAGGTGATAGATTCATTTTTGTACAGTGCATGTAAAAATCTTCTCATCGTTTCCTTCCATGACTGATATGTGTTCCACGTGATTGGTTCATAGAACAAAGCTTTCAGCTTCCACTCTTGTTTGTTCCATACCCATCAGGCAAGTAACTATGCGGGTATCCTTCTGATTTCCACTATTTCGCGATCTTCTCTCCCCACCTATTTTAATTTTGCTGTTTCTTCTCCGACTTGTAGTATGCACTCTGTCTTTTTCATTAATTCTCTCTGAGCCTTGTACAACCTCCTTCAATAGCTTCCTTATGTAATTCTAAGCATTTCTATGGGTTGCATGCTGTAGTTAATTTTCTTTATTTTTCGGAAACTGAATTTATTCCATTTCATCGGTTTACGGAAACACGTGGGTCCGAGTTCCGACTCCCGGGGTTTGCAGCTAATCGCCTGAATTCACGCCACTTCTCAAATAAACCAGTACCTAGATCGATTTCTAACAGACTGCAACTTAAGAATCCACCTTGATTTTGCACGTGTACATTTCAGATATAATTTAAGTTGGCTATAGAAACACAGTGTCTCAAAACAGGCACGACAGACCAGAGCCAGCTTCAAAGTGTTTTTGTATATTGTGTTTTGTGCTACCTCCGACTTGCTGAATTTCGCCTACGATAACGGCGCCTGCTTCCGCCTCGTCTCAGCACGCTGATTTTGGTGAGTTTCGCTGTGGCATTGCGTGTGTGAGAGAGAATGAGTGTTGTTTGTGAATCCTTCCCCCCAGTAGCGTTAAATCATGTATAATTTAGGCTGGACACCGTCCGCATTAATCCATGTAAGAGATGCATTTTTATTGTATTAACAAAATTGGTTCCCCATTTCGCTTGTTTTGTATCTGAATAAACAAGTTCAGCATAATCCGTAAGTTACCTGTAAATTGTAGTTTTAGAGCACCTTCCCTCTTTTATTTCATAGTGTTCTTCGCAAGTGCTGAGAAAAAGGTCAGATGCAATTTTCCTTAAGTCTAAATTCCGTTGCGCCACAAATGTTTTCTTAACCACCTTTCTAAGATAACTGTAATTGTGGTGGCTTGCATATTAGTGTCTGTGTGTAATAACGTGTGAGCTGCTATGTATATTGACCACTGTAGTATTAACTTCCTGTTATTGAAGTAATTTGAAACGAGCCAGTTCTCAGTTTGGGCCAGGGAACAAGGTCTTGTAGCAGGGAGTAACCGGTAGTTCACACGGACCTTATTTGCTAGTTTTAATGATAAAACAAAGCTCTTGTTACGTATAGTGGTCGACTTTTAACTTACTGCGTCAGTTACACGAAGGTGTTGGTTGCAACAGTCTCTGGAAACCCACGCAGCACAGACGTATGTGCCCGTCAAGATCGTCGTGTTGTAAGCGCAGAAGTGGCAGATCATAGAACTGCCACAGCACATAAAAGAGCGTTTGTGAGCCCAGAGTGTCAACACAAACTATTGCAAATCGGTTGCTAGTAATGAAACCGCGCTGAAGTGTCCAAGCGCTCTAGCGTCCTGATGCGGAGCGCGCGGTTGCGCGCCGTCGGAGGTTCGAATCTTCCCTCGTGCATGTGTATGTGTGTGTGAGAGAGTTTCAGAAAATTCTTTCTATGTATAAATAGTGGAGTCTGTACAGGGTGTACGCTTGTGTTAGCAATAAACGTGTTTTAAGTGTAAAGTGTTGTGCTCTATTAACGAGCCGGCCGCGGTGGCCGAGGGGACTGATGCGCTTCAGTCACGGTCTGCACGACCACTACGGTCGGGTGTTCGAATCCCCCCTCGGGCATGGATATTTGTGCCGTCCTAGTTCGTAAGTAGTTTGTAAGTTTAGGGACTGATGACCCCGTAGTTAAGTCCCATTCCGAACCACCTGCAGTTTTCGGCGTGACAATATTTTCGAGACTGTGATGAGTGGAGCGCTTAAGTGTGGTAGTCGGCCACTTACTGACACAGAGGAGCCGGCAGCCAGAGGCTGGTTGCTTCACTTTTTGCTTCAGTCACCTGTGCAGCGCGGTGGCCCTGAGCCGGCAGTAATAAAATACCGGCGGAGAACAGGTTCCCCGCGGCGCGCTTTCACCGTCTGCACTTCATTATCAAGGCAACCATCGCCGTGCTTGCTAAATTACTGCAGGGTAGGCATAAGTAAACATCGGTAAACGAGGAAGTCTGCCATCTAAGAGCCAGGAATACATCCGTCGTTCGTGCTAGCTCCTGCTATGACCCAAGGTCGATGCACTTATCACCTAACAAAATACACGAGATGCGACGTATGAGGGTTGGAAAGTTAGATATGATGAACATACTTGCATGAACAACTCAATAATAACGGTTCTTTTATAATATTTCTGCTACAGGCTGAACTATTTCGTTGTCTGTTGAACTTTCAATGAGAACGTTTCAGGTTAGATTTGTTCACAATAGTCATCGATATCAACTGAAAACGCAAACTGCTGTAATCAGTCGCTTTGTTCTGAAAAATACTACCTTTCTTTTCAATGGTTTTAGATTAAATAACACTACAAATATATTTTGATGTACAGCTCACGGGTAAGCCGCAATACTACATTCGTTAAGAGAACAATCATTTCTTCTAACATCAAGACATCGCGTCTCTCCTTTCTTAGTTATGATTTCCTAGAAGTGGGGTAGTGGTAACAGAATATCAGATACTGAGACTAAATGACATGGTAGACCACTTGCTGAAGCCCAGTGGGACAGAAGGTCTCCTCTGGTATATAGTATGAATCAGAATTATAGAGAATACTTTCACAGTTTTTCAGGGATACATTCTCAGTACTTTGGTGTCTGGAATCCACGGGTTCCGGCGGCTCTTTACAGAGTAATAATTTAGCTATGATTTAGTCTCTTTATTGCTACAATCACTGTGAAATTAGTTCCATAAGATTGAAGGACTGTGTAATATGCAATAACGAAAACTTCCAAATCACAACACACTCACACACAATGTGGTAACATGTCGATGCCGAAATGCACGCATACATATGGTGGTAGTAAGGCTCCTGTAAGTACGACCTGACGTATCCACCATTTTTTATTCCCGTAGCTCGTAAGTTAAACATACTGCGGTGCTATAGGATTTGCGTCACGGCACTTTGCCACGACATTATGGGTGGTTGTGTTGCCATAAACTGCTCAGATCACTGCAGAGTCCGCCTCCGTAGCTCAGTGGCAGCGTCCCTGACTCCCACGCAGGAGGCCCGAGGTCGATTCCCGGCAGGGGACTGGGTGTTGTGTGTTGTACTGATCATCATCATCTCAGCATCATTGGCACGTAAGTCGTCCACCTGGCGTCAAATAAAAAGACTTACACTCAGGCGGCCGAACTATCCCGTAAGGTATCTCTCGTACAAGAAAGCCATACGCTCATTTCCATCATTCCAGAGGTGGCTATAAATTTTTTGGTTTCTTGAGAGATTCTAATAGAAGAAAAAATGGATCATTAACTGTCGGCGCAAAAACTGGGAACTCGGACCGAGCGTACAGTTATGTATTGTAAGTAAATATTATTTACTATTATTATTTGAAGCAATATTTAATAGTAAAAACCATCTGTGATATTCGAACGTAAGGTTTTATTTAGCTCTTTTGAAAATACTACCTCTTAACAGAGAAGCTGTCTGTAGGAGTTAGCAGAAAAATGTTCAAATGTTTGTTAAGCTTATGGGACTTAATTGCGGGGTCATCAGTTCCTAAACTTACAAACTACTTATGATCTAACTTATACTAAAGACAACACAAACATACATGCCCGAGGAAGGATTCGAACCCCAGCGGGGAACGACCTCGCGCATCGGAGCATAGAGGAATTAGCAGTCGCAGAATATCATAGCACGCCAGAAAATTCCAGAACACAGTTATTGCGAGAAAGTATTACAAACACTGAAACGCAAACTATAAATATACTGGGCAAAAAGTTTAGTTACGGCTATGGCATCGTACCGCTGATACAGGCAACTAACGTTGAATGCTATTTATGGTATTTCGAAGTTTTAGCCTCATAACTTGAAGTATGCAATTTGAAAGAATAGTACCTGATGTTTTATCACAAAATACACACTCAATTCAATTTCTTACTAGCAAACGCCAATATTGACATTTATCTATAAGAGACCATAACATAACTGACACAGAATGCTGGGTAAATTTTACTTACGGCTGCGGCGGCGTAGTGTGCTAATGTTGGCAACGAAATGTTTTCTATACAAGGATTATTAAATTACTGACAAGACAAGGATACTGTTACATCCAAAAAGCTGTCAACCTTAGAGAAGAAACAGAATTATTTATTTACTTCATCGTCAACACAAATGATTATTCCTGTCATTCTATATGATTAGGTTTTCAAATAGCACTCAGGGGTTGGTGCTAACATCGGCACCGTGTGCCTCTACGACCGTAAACTTTAGATCCTGAACACCAGATTTCTTTTTCGTTTTAGTGTTTGTAATACATTCTGAAACTTTCTCAATAACGTAATTCGATGTGGTGTATTTCTCACAGCACACAACAAAGACTTATTGCAAAACGGCAAACAAACGTCGCATATTGACAGTCATTATTCAAATACAACTTTCATCTAGATGACGCGATTTTTTCACAGAAATATGTGTGTTTTTTGCGCTTTTTTCTTTATTCGGTCAGCAAAGAAAAGCAGCAATAAGTAAAGAAAAAGCGAGGTTTTTGTATCTAATCCACTTATCAATGTAAGCAAGATCGGAATGCAAGCTCAAAGTAGCACGATCTAAGGCTCTATGCCAGACTTAAAATATTTCACTAAACTTGAACAAAACAACACTGTTCGCATAAGCTACGTGTTGTGTTTAGCATTCGCAGGGAATGAAAATGGCTGATGCGCTAGCCTGTGTTTTTATGAGCTCTAGGTGGTAGTAGCGCGTAAACATTGCATTGGCAGATATGTCATTTGTACTCGGGTGATTCAGGTGAAAAGTTTTGCGATTACATTATGACGACACGACGTGAATTAACAGACTGTGAACACCGAATAATAGTTGGACACCCATTTCTGAAACCGTCAGGAAATTCACTATTTTTGAGGCCTATTGTGTCAAGAGAGTACCGAGAATACCAAATTTCAAGCATCACCTCTCATCACCGCTCATCCTCCACTTAATAATCGAGAGCGGCGGTTTTTGCCTAGAGTTGTACTGCTAAGAGACGAGCAACATTTGTCTGACATAACCGCTCAAAATAATGTGGGACGTACGACGAACTTAGCTGTTAAGGCAGTGAGGCGCAATTTGGTGTTAATTGAATTGAGTGCCTATGCCAACAGAACGACATGCTTGCAGCGCCTATCCCGAGTCCTCACCACCATCACTTGAAACCTTAAAGACTGGTTAATCTGGTTTGGTTAGACGAGTCGCGATTTCTGTTATTAAGATAGATGGCAGGCTTCGAGTGTGGCGCAGACCCCACAAAGCCATGGACCCAACTTGTCGACAATGCATTGTATATGCTGGTGATGGTTCCATAGTAGTGTTGTCAGTTTTTACATGGACTAGACTGGGTCCTCTGATCCACTCAACCAATTATTGACTTGAAATGGGTATGTTAGGCTACTTGGAGACCATTTACAGCCATTCATGGTTTTCACGTTCCCAGACAACGATGGACTATATTGCGGATGACAGTGCTCCCTGTCACCAGGCCACAGTATTCACGATTTGTTTGAAGTACATTCATGAAAATTCCAGCGAATGATTTTTCCACCCAGATCGCTCGACGTGAATCCCATCGAACATTTGTGAGGCATAATCGTGAAGTCCACCCTCATGAACCACAGACATCGCCGAGGTGGAATGGCTTGCGTGCCTCAATGATACAGAATTGGGGAGAAAAGGAGTTTCTGGCATATCCGAAGAGAAGGTGTAAGTTGGTGGAACACATTCTGAGACATCAAGAAATCATCAACGTAGCGTTAGAAGGAAGTGTGTGGGGTAAACATCGCAGAGGGCGACCGAGAGACGAATACAGTAAGCACATTCAAATGGATGTAGATTGCCGTTCTTAATCTCAGATGAAGAGACTTGCACAGGACAGGGTAACGTGAAGATCTGCATCAAACCAGTCTGCGGACTGAAGACCAAGACAACTATCTTTATGTCGGTTCGTGTTCAAAATATTGCTCCGGCAACAGTGTGCACGCCTTTGAGGAAGCATGCTCTTTATTACTGCAGGGGTCTTCAACCGACTTGCTGACACGTGGTTTTGTTGCCCTTCGGCGTGCAGAAGGTGGTCTGACTCGATATTAGGAGCTGCCCCATGACTTCCGTCAACTCACTGTATAACAGCTTCAAATTCAAAGTAATGTGATGTGGTTGGTGTACGCACGGAAACAGCTCAGCACCGTGTCGGTGTGCTGTTATCCGCTCGCGTTCAGTGTATCCATTCACGAGGAGAATATCGGTCAACTCTTTATGAGCACAATAATTTCTTACTATTCTAGCCCTCGCACTAAAGCCCTAGTTGTCGTGCGCTCAAATACCATATCCAGCCGTCTATAATCTTCATCAGTAGATCTACCCATAGTAGTGCAGGGTATTATGATTAATTCACAACTAACAATGCTAGAAAAACAAAAAAGTGTAGACAGAATGGAGCAGTATCGAAAGCAAACATGAGGTCAGACGGTTAAAGAGGACATCACTCTTGTTGGCAATGATCAGCATGAGCGAAGGAAACAGTAACAGTAACTGTAGATACACGCTATTTTCACTGCGAAAGAAGTATTGAGCCTCCAGGGTCTTTGTGTTCCTCCTCCCGAAATACTCGGGAAGCATCCCTGAACAAACTTTGACATTTTGTTACTTAATGTTTCTTTCACCTTGTATATTGCCAGAAAATGTACATACGTCTTCCTACCAAACAATCCGATTTTATTACTGGCATATAATCGACGAGAACGGAGAAACTACGCTGGAAGTTTAAACTAACACTTGTAAAGAACAAACGTACATTTGGCTAGTCAATTGTGAGCAGACAGTTTAAGTAGCGGACGTTCAACCATAATGTGTTAAAGTTATCTTACAAGTCGGGACACCTCTAAATCAGAAAAGTGTGAGCACAGTTAGTTTCACACAGTTTGGCCGCGGCGGAGTGGCCAAGCACATTGAGGCGCTATGCTACGATGCGTAATGTCGTTTCCCGTCGGGGGTTTGAATCCCCCCTAGGGCATGGGTGTTTGTGCCATCTTTAGTATAAGGTAGTTTATAAGTAGTTTGTAAGGTTAGGGACTGATGACCCCGCAGTTATGTCCCATAAGCTTAACAAACATTTGAACATTTTTTGAACACACAGTTTGACTTCTAATTAGAAATTAACTCCTGGAACGGCCAGAGTAAAATGCAAAACGCGGAGAACTTTTTCTGGAAAGACTAATCAAGAATGAAGAGACTTAGTGTTATCAATACGAATCTACGACAAAACAATAAAGAGCAAACACTGACATGAAGAGTTAACGCTTTAACGATACAAACGACATTTCAGAACCATATGAAAAAAAGGTAGGAAGGTTTAACGCCTCGTCCACCTCGAGGCCAGAGACGGGGCACAAGCTAAGAATTTTTCAAGGTTTGGTGAATGAAATCGATCATGTGCTTCATAGTAACTATTCCAGCTTTTGTCTAGAGCGATTCAGGAAAACCACGGAATAACTAAACTGGATGACAGACCGCAGATTTGAACTGTCATCCAAGCCCAGTGAGCCCATGCGAGCCCAGTGAACTAAGGGCCGCGCCTCCTCGCCCGTTAGTGTGACACTAGTTGAGCATCATCCCAATGGACTTTTCGGTAGACACACATGATTGTATGAACGTTTTGGCCGTTGTAACCGAGCAAGGTGGCTCAATGGTAACATACCATCTCGCATTTGAGAGGACAGCGGTAACCCCGCCTCCAGTCATCCAGATTTGAAGTTTCCGCGATTTCTCTAAATTACTCCAACAAAAGGCCACGCGTGAATGGCTGCATGGCTAAGGCGCCATGCGCGTGTGTGTATTGTCCTTAGCATAAGTTAGTGTCGGTAGTTTGTAAGTCTAGGGACCGATGTCCTCAGCAGATTGCTCCCTTGGGTTTACATACATTTAAATTTGAACTCCAGCGAAGTCGCGGGGTGCTTCCTTCCGAAGGGCATGGCTAACTTTCTTCCCCATCCGTAAGAAAAAACAATTCGAGCATGCGCTCCATCATTAATGACCGCGATGTTCCCGGGACGTTAAACTAAAATCTTCCTTTCCTTCAATTTGTAACTAAGTGGAAAGAGCCTGTAAATAAAAAAAAAAAATAAAAAACACCTGAAACATTATTAGCACCATCTTCAGATTTGGGTAAGTTTCATTAAATCTGTCTCAAATGTTTTGTACTGACGGCGTGTTTGAACTATATGCATGTGTATGTGCGAGTGCAGGCTTCAATTAAATAGTAGTGATTAAGCGAAGAAGAAACCTTATGAAACGAATAATTACTTCTGAAAAAAAAGTAAATCAAAATAAAGACAAGCTGTTCGGAAGTTCACAAAATTGCACGTCTATGAAATCAAAATTTTCTGCCTGGTAACATCCAGTAACGTGTCGCTGCAGTTCGTCTGCTGTCAGGTGGCTGAAGTTTCTAGACATTGTGGTCAGGCCGGTTGCGCTCCTGGATTGCAGCTTTCTTGAGGTCATCCAGTGGGTAAGGGCATTTCCAGAAAGCTTACTGCAAGCTGCAACCTGTCCCAAACGTGCCCAGGCCGGTTTATATCAGGATTTGCAGAACGTCATTCCACCGGATTAATAATGCTTCTAGTGGAAGGTGTTCACGAGGTGAACGCGTTTTTCGCGGGCGAGGTCTCCAAGGCGATCCTGCGGCCGTAGTGAAGGCTGTAACGCTGGACAATAAGTCGGATGATCCTGTCGCGATACTCCGAAAACTATATCCCATATCGATAAAGTGCGTCCAACACCACTAAGTGATACCGGTCGCAACAGGGTTGATCTACCCCCTTACTGAGTCCCTGCTACCGCACAGATGACACACTTTTGTATGCAGCCGCATCCACACTCCTCTACAATGATTGCCAGGTGCCGGACAAATCCTACACAATATGCATACTTACCATAGCCGCGGTGGAGTAGCCGAGCGCTCTCTATGCGCCTTGCTGTTTCACCGTCGGAGGTTCGAGTCGTCCCTCGGACATGGGTGTGTGTGTGTTGTCCTTAGCATAATTAAAGTAGTTTGTAAGAGTAGGGATTTACAAACATTTGAACATGTTGCACTTATTATAAAAGTGTGAGTACGTTCAATATTTCCTCCTAAGGTAAAGAATTGCCTTGATAGAACCATCATACATATTCACGGAGTGTATGACATTAACTGCGATTGGGTAAAGTTGAAAATGAGTACCCAGTGCGGAGGAAGACATAGGCCCTTACTCTTACAGGAATTAGTACAAAGTCACTACAAGTTTGAGTTGTTGTGGGCAGGGTAAAGTTGCGAATTTGTATGACGGGAGGCGTACTTGAGGAATTCCGTACAGGTGTGATGACCGCTGTGTCCCCAGTGGTGTAGGGTTCAGCGCAACTGCCTAGAAAGCAAGAGGCCCGGATGGTTATTTTTTTTTTGGCATGGGTGGAACGGGGATGGTGACAAAGACACTTACGCCACAACGCGCAGGTATCTCGACTCGATTAATCCTGAATTTTAGAATGAGAGCAGTTACTTACTATCCAGTGTTCTTTCTATCAGTGGACTATAATTATCCAGAAAAATTAAGTTTTAGTTCACCAACAGCCCATACGAATTTGGATGTAGCTAGTTCAAACCATCGATCGAATAATATACTACACTAGGCGGCGTAAAATATAATCAGCTCCTAATACTTCGTTGACACGTAAGAAGGGGAGGAGCGTATGTACAGAGCGTAGACAGAGTAACGAATGGTCAGAGACGGGCAGGAGGAGAAGGGAAGAGAGTGGAGGGTGGCCGGCGTGAACAGAGAGGGGGCCAGGAAGTAGAAGCAGAAGATGAGCCTAATCTACTGGGATAAAGAGGTACCCATCACCATCTTGTCTCAGCCACTTAGTCAAGAAAAAGGAAAACATGTGAAAACTGACGCCACTGATCCTGCTCAGTCTTCTTTGTGCAGCCCGTACCTGTGGAACGGGGGTTGTGGGTTTGTACTGTAGTTTGCAGTGGATGTGTAGAGGCAAATTAAATGAGTGAAATGGTGTACTGCCTTGAACTGAACTGCTCTTAAAGTTGCCCAAAAAATTCATCAGGCAGTTCTCTTGCATTTTCTTGAGGCTACCTGCAGGCAGTGGTCATAAACTTCTGTTTTTGACATGGATGACCACTATGCGTCAGGTTTTTTTGTGATTTGTAACTCAGGATAGCAATCGAATGATCAAATTAAGCCGCTGTGATGTACATCATTTCCAAGGAAACTTCCAGTGGCGACAACCCTTGTTGCCTCGTCGTGTCAACAGAAGCGAGGTAACCACTCAAGGCATGTCGACAGATTGATCTGTACACACAAACTGTATTTGTATGAATGATCCTGACTGACTCCTGTCAGGACAATTGCTGTGGAGTGAAGAATGATGTATTTGGAAGATTACTCCTGATCTGTTACTATCTCCTTAACTTTGCCTTGATTGCGGTTTTGTGAACAGCGGATGTCTCAATTCTTTTGAAAATTTCATTTTGAGCTTCAGTCAGACGCGGATTGCAAATATGTAGTGGGTTGTTGATGAGACTATCATGTACGGTGTACCTTATGTCTGAAGCATTGTTCGATGGATTCAGTAACGTGTCTTATATAAATGAATGTTTCTCTGTATGTCCTCTATGTGTTCATAAACCATTCATTCGTTTGCAATGAAACTTTGGTGAACTGTTCACCGTACGCCCACGAAGGTTCCTGACTCGAAAACAAAAGCGCACGACATATAGCTCAGGAAATACGACGTCATAAATAATGAGAGGCCACCGCGTGAGAATACCCAGATTTATGCGTCAATTATTGGAAAAGAGGAGTAGTTACTGACCTGAACAAAGTTTTCATGTAATTTAGGACGTTTATGAAGCGTTTTGTAACTGAACCCCCCTCCCCATAAAATGATGAAACAAAAATAAGTGTACCGCTCACAAGAGTTTCGCTGTAGACGCCGTAAAACTATCGCATCAGGCATCATGACCTTCTATCAAATAAAGTTAGCATTACAGATTTGCATGTTACTGTTCATTTTTGTCTGCAAGTCTCCCTTAATTGTCTTGCAACCAAATTTAAGTAATATGTTTTTAATCTCTATTTATATAAAAGTGAAAGGACACTCACTCACTCACTAAACACGAAATCTCGAAGAACTACTTCACCTATGAAGCTAAAATTTGACAGAATGTAGTTTATATGTAGAAAACGTCAGCTAAGAAAGTATTTTGTAATAGGTGCATGACGGAGCATACTTCTGGTACAGACTCACGAAATTTACAGTTTCATTTCAATCTTCACGAAATTTCCCACACATGACCTTCAGAATAAGAGGAAGGTCACCGTCTACCTTAAGTTTCATACGGTGCATGAGGAATGTCACTGTCTGTGTAAAATTTCGTTCGTTACATGGTGGAGGGTACTTAACTTACGGAATTTTACAAACTGCATAGTTTTGCTCCAATCTTTATGAATTTTTGCACACATGGTCTTTAAACCAAGAGGAAGGTCACTGGGTACGTAAACGTTTGCATGGTATATGACAGAGGGTACCTTGCAAAAAACTTTGCCGAGAAAGGAAAAGGTGGAAACGAACAGAGAGATGGGAGAAAAAGAGGTGGATGCTGAGAGAGGGGAAGGGGATGTGGACTACTGGAGTGTGGGATAAATAAACTCCCGGGCAACGCCAGGTTTACAGCTAGTGTTAGATATAACGTAACGGAACATGTACTGGGAAGGTAGCGTTCGGTATGCAAAGGGTTTACTTAGCGAATCACGGGTATTAGTGACCTCCTGCCCAGCACTATAGTAGCCACATATATGCAGGTGTACTGGTTTGACGAGATGGAATTTACATTTGGGCAAAAGGAAAGCAACACTGTCACCATCAACAAAGTCGTCTCCTCTAAGAAGATGAAGTCTGTTATGGATATATAATGCTTTGCATCGTATTTGAAATGCTGATAATAGGATCATAGTTGTGTCAGCCATTTTTGTTGAGAAGTAAGGAACAGTCTTTTAGATTTAAAATAAGTTTGTTGTAAAAGGTGTGTTCTGCAACGCAGGTCACTGACTCAACTGGAAACATGACACACAGTAAAAATTTCTGTTTATCTGTACGATAAACAATATGTAAATGAGTAAAGTTTGAAATGATTATACATTATACAAAACTACCATTTACTGTTACATATCTTACATAAATATACAATGAACAAGTGTCAGTCACAACAATCATATTTATAAACAGTCGAGAGAAAAATTATCTCCCTATATAACAAGTTCCAGACTTTCTGATACTGCTCAGAATCAACAGTTTCTGTAAAGCATTTTTGCGCTGCAAAAATGTTTTCTCGTCAGGAAGTAGTTACATTTGTCACTTCTTCTCTCTCGGAATGCATGTCCAGTATGGTTCTCTGTGGTGTTCCGTCTTTTGATGCGGAACTGCAGTTTCCCGTATCCAGGAAAGTGTGGCAGCGCCTCGATCGGCGATCTGGCTGTGTGTTTAGCAGTGGGCTGGGATGCGTGGGCGCCGGCCGGCGGTCGCAGGCGGCGAAGCTCAGAGGAAGACCGACACGACGGCCCACAGCAGCCGCAGCAGCAGCAGCCACAGGCACGTCACCAGCCCGTAGTGCGCGATCTTCAACCTGCCAATGTACAAGCGCATCCTCTAGTATAAACATGTATCAAGGAGTTTCACAAGTGTCTAATATATAAAGCAGAGGGTCCGTATATTTGTACGTGTTGCATACAAATCTACAGTTTTGTTCCAATCTTTATGAAATTATGTACACGTAAGCTTCAATTCAAGAGGACTGTCGCCGTTAAGTGTAAGAATCACATTCGATATATATATAGATCACGAGATATGACGTTATAAACAATGAAATTTGTCTAAAACTGCTGCATTTAGTCACAATGCTACTCAATTTCTCCTAAACCACTGGACCGATTTCAACCAAATTTGGTACACATATTCCTTACGTGAGATAACAATTGCTGTACGAGTACGAATCACATACTACACACGGTTCAGGAGATATAACGTCGTAAACAATAGAATCGCAGAAAACTGCGGCGAGACTTTATAAATACGCTATATGAGAATAAGAGTACTTAACGACTTGCAACAAACTTTACACATAATTTCAAACCTTTATTAAACTTTTTCTCGCTGACAAAAATCTTCAAATGTTTGTTAAGCTTATGGGACTTAACTACGGGGTCATCAGTCCCTAAACTTACAAACTACTTACGAATTACCTTATACTAAGGACGGCACAAATATCCATACCCGAAGGGGGATTCGAGCCCCCGACCGTAGTGGCCGTGCAAACCGTGACTGGAGCGCCTCAGTCCCCTCGGCCACCGCGGGCGGCCTTCTCGCTGACACCCATGACAAAATGATGAAAGGAAAAAAAGTTTCTCGCTTACTACTTTTCCGCTGTTTATGGAGTAAAACTACGGCTCTCGGTATGACGTTACAATTTATAATTTGAACACTACAAATTGTAGCGACAGGAAATTTTACGGACAGTATACACATATATAGTTGAATGTATCTTCTAAATTGTATCACTTTCTGACACGTAGTTCATGAGATATGAGCACGTAAACAGTAACGTTCATAGAAAACCGCCCCACCACGCACCGAGTTTTAATCTATTACTTCTTTAGTACTAATTGTATTCCCCAAGAGATTTTTCAGACGCAAATCCTTTATACAAATGAATATATGCCTGAAAAATGGCAGGAATAAATGAGTAAATACCCAGGCAAAACCGGGTTTACAGCTAGTATACAATAAACACATCATTCGAAAATCATGGTCCTTTGAACTGTCATAAAATGTTAACTAACTTGCCTACAGCCCCGTCTATACAAATAACACCAGCTTAGTTGAATGTAGATGAGGCAATTTTATACCTTAGTTCAATACCCATTGAAGTAACAGTATGAGGCGTTTGTAGACATTTACGGAAAATCTCCGATGGCAAGAAGAGAAATATCAACGTTTCATCGCACACTGATTGTTACTTTATGTTAAAAAGGACTTCAATGAAGGTAAGTTGCAAGGCGAATCGTCGTGAGTCAGAGTGACATCTTAAGGACCTCGAATTGATTTGAAACTATACGTATAGGTCATGGCGAGTCCCATAATGGTCGCTCTAAGACATTAAATGCCGCACACGACCGACATCTTCGACTACTCGCTAGAGGTAACCACAGTAAACAGTGACTTTTTGATAGCCACCGGGAGGGAACTGTGAAACCACACTGTACGAAACGAACTCCACGACAACTCTCTGTACTTTAGACGGCCATGGCCTTTGAACGTGGGCATAATGCTGCACGGAACAATGGACTTAAAATCACCAAGAAGGAAAATTGAAAAAAGTACTCTTCAGTGAAGCAAGCCGCGTATGTCTGATATCAGATGACCGTCGACAACGTGTGTGGGGGACGTAATAAGGCAGAACGTCAACTGAGTACAGCAAGGTGGCGGAGCCATCATGTTCTCGACGGGTACCATGTGGGGGGTTTCAGACGCTATTGTTTGCCATCAAAGGCAAGCTCAAGGTTCTATAACAAACCCATCGTTGAAATGAATCATCAGCGTTTTGAGGAAGATTTCGTTTATGGATGGATTTCGTTTATGGATGACAACTCCCGAGTCCACCGTGGACGCATCGTCAACGATTTCGTCGATCATGCGTGCATGATTGGTTGGTCTACTGTTGCCCTGATATGAATCCATTTGATCAGGCTTCGGATAAATTGAAAAGAGCTGTGCTAGCACGTCCTGACCAATCTTGTAATCTAGGTGAGGTAATCAGGATCGCCATTGGAGGATGAGATAAATTAGACCAGAATGGTTAGAAAATCTCGTGGGCAACCCGCCGCGTAGGCAAAAATAGTAAGTGTCTTGCAATTCTCTTTTACGAGGTTACCACACAGTGGGGTTATCTTAACAAGAGTAATTTTAGGTTCTGTTTGCGTACAAAAGAAGTTATTTGTTGGCTTTTGTTCGTCAGTGAATCGGGATATGTACTTATAAATACCATTTCACTAATAGAATACCATAAAAATTATGTTTGTTGGATAATGAAAACCTTTCTCAATGTGTGTACATCAACGTTAGCTTTCTAACAAATTTCTGCGTTGGTGTTGCGCCGCAACTCCACTTTGCTGCTATGGATGCAGTAAAGTGTTGTCTCATAATCAGCCAAGAGTTGTCAGGTCTGAAGTAACTATCCGAAAAAGCGCACTTCACATGTACTTAAGAAGATCCGTTTACAGTAATACCGATGTACTATTTTGCCAGAGCTAAAATATCTGTGCGTTTATTAGACTTTAACAGCCCGTTGATAATGAGACCATTAGAGATTAGAACCAGATGCGTAATCATTTAAGTTGTTTGCACCTATTGTAGTAAGTTTTAAATGTTGTAACAAAGCTGGTAGACCGTTATAATAGAAATATAACACTAACAGCACTAACAGGTAATGATGTTACTGACTTCTTTATTGACGCTCTTTGAACATAGCACAGTAAATTCTACACCACCACATGTGACCTTATATCATTATTACAACGTCCTTATCAACATTGTTTCAACACAAAGCATCGGAGACGCAACATAAGCTCGAAATAAGGAAGCGTGAGGATGAAAATCGCCGGTACCCTTTCAAAGGAACCATTCTAGAAAACACCTTTTGCTAGTTAAAGAAATCACCTAAACCCCTAACCAGGAGGGTGGGACGAATCTGATAGCCACCATCATGAATCTGAGTCAATGTCTTGCTTCGGTGTTTGTACAGTACTCATCAACGGACAATCAGATTGCAATTTGAAAATTAGCACTCCAAATTTATTATTACGACACTTGAGCAAAACTATTAAATGTGTTTGGAAAATATTTTTTTCCTTTTGGGAAAAGAGCTAACTGCGTTAAAATTTTGTTATAAATAAAAATCAGTCTGGCTTGCACGAATTTTAAATTTTATTTCTGGTGACAGGTTTCGATCGTTGATTAAATCATCATCAGACCGTTTGTCTGTACTCCAGAAATACGGTGCGATGATGATGATGATGATGTAGTCAACGATCGAAAACGGTCACCTTACCAAATAAATATTAAAATTTGTTCGAACTAGACTGATTTTTATTCATAATCAAATCAGTTAAGCCTCTCCTTGTAATTCTTGTATTGTTCTGTTTCAGTCTTGATTCTATACAGCAGCACCTTCGTGGAAGAATTACACGGAATAAATCCGTTTCCGTAAGTGGTCACGATAGCACATGGAAAATTTTACATACGCTCGTGACACGTCTGACAAAAAATCAATGAAAATCAATTATGCAGACGATCTAGTATTAGTCTTCAAGAGCAAACATTTTATGTACTGTGATACTGTGTGCAGAAGTGGTTTGATGAAATTGAGGAATTGTTCTTATAAATGGAGACTTCAGCCTAACTAAATTAAACTGAGATTACTGCCTACGATCTGAAAATAAATAAGCCAAAGGAAGCTATGTGTCACTTTAGACAGAACCTAAATAATAAGTAACTACGAGCCGATATAGATGACTCAATTTTCAGTTTGGGATGTGGATATCCATTCTCTATGCTTGTTTTTCTGGTGAATGTTGTAAATCTGTGTGGGAAGACAGAACTCATTAATCAAGGTTTGAGTGCAACTTAATTAAGCCGCGCGTGCTGGAGCGCCGTGTTGCGGTGCGTGCGGGCGTTCATCGTCGGGGGTTAGAACCCCCCCCTCGGGTATGGATATTTATGTCGTCTGTAGTATAAGGTAGTTCATAAGTAGTTCGTAAATTTAGGGACTGATGACCCCGCAATTAAGTCCCTTAAGCTTTACAAAGATTTGAACTTAATTAAGCAATTACAGTTTAAGTGTAGTGGATACTTGTCACAGAAAAATTGATGTGCAAGGAGGACAGCAGCTAAGATAAACTTGAAAAGTTAGCTCACATTTTATAAGAATTATTTCTTATTCACAGACATGTAAGATTAGCTACAAGTCATTTGAAATTATGTAAAGCATCTTGGGCTGATACAGAAAATATTTTCGACGTGACATCGAAGTTGCGACAACAGTGGAACGAACATCCACTCAAGAACGTTCATGTCGTTCAAATCTGGTTGAAATCCAATAACCATCCTGACCAATTGTGGCCGAGGCTGAACTAACGCGCCAAACTTGGTCAACGTTGAACCACATCAAGGCGGATCGAGGTAGCTGATCCTTCAAGAATTAGGGTTTCAATTCATCTGATAACAACGACTGCAAAGTGTAGAACGCACTGTTAAGCAGTTCCATTTAGAGCATTTGATAGTGATCTACGGACTTTACACCAAATGACTTAGAGTGCTTTGGGCTGGTTGTCACATTTCCATTTCACGGTAGGTACCTTTTTGTATCTATAAAACCAGGCGATAAATAAAAACAATGGTCCGTTGAGCCTAATATTTCCAAACAGACTTAATGAATTGCGAAGGAAAGAAGGAATAAATCTATTAAACTTTAATGATCGGTCGACGTCAAGGTTGGCATACGTTGGGTCACTAGTTCGAACTGGATAATGATGATGCCGTTATCATCGAAGTTTTCACCTGAAATTATTCAGAATGGCGAAGAATAACTTAAAGCAGGGTGGCGATTAGAGCCTCGGTTGAGCGGCTTACCACTCATTCCGCTTGGTCGGATGAGCTCTGTGTATGCGTATGATCTCATCTTTCGTTATAAAATTGTATTATGATATCAAACGCGTTTAGCGTGTCATGCTGGACTGACAGCTTATGTAACCATGTGACAGCGTTGTGAAGTGGGCTAAGGCCATAAGGGGCAATGGAAGTAAACATAGATGAATGTGCACAACATAGCCAGTGTTAGCAGATACGACTGCAAAAGCTTCCGATTGAGTTGACGCAGTGGTTCACGCATTTGACTTGCATTCGCGAGAAGTCATAGAGTGACCCTCTAAAATAGAGAATGTGGTTTTTTTTCTTTTTTTTTTTTTTCCTAAACAGATTAAAACACACTCCTGATGGCTTAAATATATGAGACCCATGATGTTTTTAATGACGTCGTTGCTGACGGAAAGTGGATATTAATCTTTCGATTAAGTCAACTATGTTTTCATGTTGGACAGTTGCATTTAATAACAAAGTTCTTTGTTATTACTGGATCCCTGCCCTGGTCATTTATGCAAAGTAAAGAACCTATTACGATTATAAGGAACCTAGAGCTGCTGTCATTTCCATGTGGAGAGAATGGGTAAATTAATTAGGATTGAGCGAGCGTCGTAGTTCAGTGAATCAGGATTGCAGAACCGTGGGATTCAAATCCTTGTGTAGTCAATGAAATTTAATAGAAAAACTCTGTAATAGATAAAAACTCCGGAACGGTTAGTGTCCCTCGGTCACTAACATGGTTTCCGCCCCCATAGCTAAGTCTACAGCGTCGGTGACTATCATACAAGGGGCTCGGATTCGATTGTTGGCAGAGGTGTTCTGTGTTGTCCTCATCATCTGAATGCTAGTTGACGAAGTGACGTCAGCTAAGAAGACTTGCAAAAAGGCTGTCGAACCTCAGTTGAGGATTTCCCGGTCAATAAATGCCATACTATAATCACAATACTAACTAGGTGATTTGTTATTCCGTCTCTTGTCATATTTTATTGTTCTACAAAAAGGCACATCGCGAGGCGGTTCGTTTGAAGGGATAAGGCTGAGTTCTTTCTTTATGCTTGAAACAATTCGGGCTTGTGTTCCGTTTCTAATGACCTTAAGCTTAAGAACTTTATTCCTTTTGTGTGTTCTCCAAATGGAAACTGTCCCACTCGTATGTAAAATAAATCAATCAAATATGAATGCCGCAAATTCAACTAATATCTAAACATTACAATTACGATAGATTTAAACTGGAAAGTACACACACATTATGTTTTGGAGAAGGTAAATCAAAGACTGAGTTTTATTGACAGAACTCACAGAAGACTGGATTGACGGAGGACAGCGCCAGTGTACAAAGAAAGGCAGCTAGTTTTGTATTATCGCGACACAGGGCCGAATTTCTCCTTTGAGTTCGAAAATAATATTGACTCCCGCCGACACAGGAAAGATCATCACAATAAAATACGAAAAATCAGAACTGGAAAGGAGAGATTCAGGTGTTCTTTCTTCTCGCGTGCTAGTCGAGAATAGAATGGTAGAAAATAGTATGAAAGTGATTCGATAGACGTTCTGCTTGAAACTTCAGTATGATTTGGTGGGTTAAAAAATTAAGAGTAGTGCTTTACATTCTATATCGAAAACCGATTCTGGAAACGCTGTCGAGCAGCTTTTCAGGACAATGTTCAAGCTAGAAGTACGTCAGGAATCCTTGCCTATCTTCTTCAATTTCGACTTAGTAGCGACGCTTAATTTCGGCCAAAACGCCCCGAAAAGCCCCTCCGGCAACTCTCCTCAACTTAATTAAACAGCAATGTAATTCTAAAAATAAAAAATAAAGGTTAAAATGTTTGTGAAGCTTACGGGATTTCGACAAACTCACGGATATGCTCCCAGGTATCAAAATCAACGACGGGCCATATTTAGGCAGGAGACCACCTTGCCATTTTCAAGGCGAAACTGCAGTGAATAAACAGGAAAGACAACACACACCGAACAAGCAAGCACACAGCGCCGACACGACCAAAGATGAAACCGGTCAGAATATCGATGATAAACATCAGTTCTCGACAGATGAGGTCGGATTAGTTTTGTCCCTCTGTTTTTTGACAAGTGAGAGAGCAGGATCCTACGCGGGATTTGAGCAGAAGCCTCCATCCCTATTCATAAGGTTGTCACCTAGTTTTATTTCTATCGCTTCCTTGATAACACTGTCCCAATAGTTGGAAGTGCATGCCAGAATTTCCGTTTTGTTGTATTCCATAGGGTGACCTGTGTCAAGACACTGTTCGGCCACAGCAGATTTGTTTGGCTGTTGTAAACGTGCGTGGCGTTTATGCTCAATACAACGGTCCTCAACAGTCGCCGGCCGCGGTGGCCGAGGGGACTGAGGCGCTCCAGTCACGGTCTGCACGGCCACTACGGTCGGGGGTTCGAATCCTCCCTCGGGCATGGATATTTGTGCCGTCCTTAGTCTTAGCTAGTTCATAAGTAGTTTGTAAGCTTAGGGACTGATGACCCCGTAGTTAAGTCCCATAAGTTCTACAAACATTTGATTTCCTCAACAGTCCTAATAGTTTGACCAACACATGACATGTCACAGCTACATGGGATACGATAGACACCCGCCTTGCGCAAATCGAGATCATCCTTAATGGATCCCAACAGTGCCTTAATTTTAGAAGGTGGACGAAACACACGTTTGACATTGTTTTTACGCAAAATGCGGCTAATCTTGTTGGAAGAGCTGCCGACGTATGGTAGAAAGGCCGCTGACGTGGGTGCTGCCTCTGTGCTATCATCACTAGCCCGTTGCACACGTGGTCGATAGAGAAACGCTCTTTTTATCTGCCCTTCGCCATCGCCATTCTGTCGAAAAGTTAACTCCAGATGAGACAGTTCGGTGGGCAAACTTTCTGGGTCAGAAATTACGTGAGCCCTATGCATTAAGGTTCGATGAACCCCTTTACGTTGAGCTGGGTGGTGACAACTATCAGCTTGCAAATACAAAACAGTATGCGTTGGCTTCCTATAAACAGCATGCCCCATCGTACCATATGCCTTTCTCCTGACCAACACATCAAGAAAAGGGAAGGCAACCATTCTTTTCCACTTCTATTGTGAAACGAATGTTGGGGTGAATTGAATTTAGATGTTCCAAAAATAATTCAAGTTCTCAGTACCACGAGGTCAAACAACAAAAGTGTCGCCTACATATCTGAAAAAAAAGTAGGTTTCAACGCCGCTGACTCCAGTGCACGATCTTCAAAGTCCTCCATGAATAAATCAGCAATGATAGGTGACAAAGGGCTTACCATCGCAACTCCATCTGTCTGCTCATAGTACTCGTCATTGAATAAAAAGTAGGTGGGAGTCAAAATAAGTCTAAATAAATTCGTCAAATCAGTACCAAACTTCGTCTCAATTAGTTGCAACGAATTAGACAGAGGAACGCGAGTGAAAAAGAGAAACCAGATTTAAACTATTTCGACATGAACCTAAAACTTTTTCAGTAAAAAACCGTCTTGATTGCTCCATGGTGTACAGCAATCAGTGAGAATAAGTATTCCTTCAGTAAAAAACCGTCTTGATATTTTGTGAAATCTTTCGCAAATTAAAAATGCTAACAGGAAGCATTATTAATTTTTGAAAGGGAGATCAGGCTGCATGTTTAATTTTTGAACCTAAAACTGGGTAGTAGGATTCTAATTTGAAACGTCATCCCTAATGCTAATCACTGCGATATCTCGCTCGATGAGGCACTGTAAATTTAGAAAACCGTATGAAATGACCATTCTTCCTCACTGCAACAGACTTCACCCAGAAGATTATAGCTACTCCTGTAAAAGAATACCACTGAATACCTTTCGGTGTTTACGATCGTTGTCTTGCACTAATGCTTATTTAATGCGAGCTGGAATTCACTGTCACAAATGGAAATTTCTACGTGTTTACTTACAGCTACCAAACGATTAACGTTTACAATAAGACTCAGCGTCGTCAAAGAACGATTTGAGTACTGGTCATTCTATTTGATAAGTCGTTTGTATATTTTTACCTTCCACTTGATCGCGGTTGACTTTATGCTTGATACGGGTATTTGCTTAGAAAGTTGCGTAGTACGTTTGACATAACGTTATCCGCGATCTTGGTGTTTCAGTATTCTATTTATGGATCAAATTACTTGAAGTGAGTGACTCATCTTTATTTTGTTTTTGAAAATATGTAATACGATTTCATAAATCTTCAGTTTACAATATACAGTTATTCGTTCATCGTCCACTTAATTTTCGTCGCTACAGCTGCTGTGATGTCTTGTAACTCCTCTTTTACTGATGCAGCATAGTATTCCCCATATGGTGATCAGCTCATATGTTCAAATGTTTGTATAGCTTATGGGACTTAACTACGGGGTCATCAGTACCTAAACTTACAAACTACTTATTAACTAGCTAACACTAATGATGGCACAAATATCCATGCCCGAGGGAGGATTCGAACCCCCGACCGTAGTGGCCGTGCAGACCGTGACTGAACCACCGCAGTCCCCTCGGCCACCGCGGCGGCGGTGATCAGCCAGACGGCGAATCTAAAACTGTGTGATACGCACATACATAAGTAACAAAGAGTTACAAATACAGAATAAAAGCTGCAGCTTTTAAAATTCTATCGCCAGAAACTTATTAGAACGAATAGGTAAATGTATTAATTCTATTGCTAATCCACGGGCCGATGAGAGAACGAAAATGTCTTCGTTCCTCTGTCCAGCGCCGGCCGCGGTGGCCGAGGGGACTGAGGCGCTCCAGTCACGGTCTGCACGGCCACTACGGTCGGGGGTTCGAATCCCCCCCTCGGGCATGGATATTTGTGCCGTCCTTAGTTGTAGGTAGTTCATAAGTACTTTGTAAGTTTAGGGACTGATGACCCCGTAGTTAAGTCCCATAGACTCTACAAACATTTGAACATTTTGAACCGACCAGCCTCAGATGAAAAGCCAGCTGATAGCAAGAGTTGTACGAGTGGAAAACAATTGCTAGGTCAGCTAGTACTCTGAGACGGACTAGGAGCATCTTACCTCACATACCTGTGGACTGGGTACAGAGTTTGTCCGTATACATTTGAGTACATGCACTCACGACTGTTGTCACTTATTGTGTGTCCCGCATCTGAACCTACAGCTTCGAGCGCAGAGACAGAAACTGGTATCTTTTCATGATTCTTGATATGTAAGGGCTTTTTGTTACTATGTGTTCCTCTTATTGAAACAAATAAGCCTATTCCTTCTAATAAGTAATAGGAAATGCCAGAAAGCGTTATCTACATCTAGATACATCCTTCGCAACTCGCCATGTCCACCTCCTAAGAAATTTAAAGCTGTGCCTTCAGCAGTCGAGATGATGCTCATCGCCTTTTTCGACCTCCGAGGTGTGACACTGAATCGAATTCATGGAGCACGGAAAAACCATTAGCAATAAAGTGTATTTGAGACACTCTGTAGACTATACAAGTCTATCAAGTGCAAATGGCCTGCGATGCTCACGGAAGGAGTGATTCTGTTCTATGATAAGGCGCGAGCCACATGTCTCTAGGGTCACACAAAGTGTACTGGCCAAATTCAGACGGGAGGAGTTTGAGCATTCGCTCTACAGTCCGGACATGTCACCTCGTGACTTCCATCTGTTTTGGTTCGTTAAAAAGCATCTCAAAGGGAAGCGCTTCAACTCTGACGTCGAAGTAAGACACATTGGAGGACTGTCTCTTGTCACAGCCATAGGAATTTTGGGAACAGGGAATTCTTCAGCTTGTTAAACAATGGGATCGTAGTTATCAGCCCTCTGGTAATTATTTTTGAATAATGACTTCAATTATAGCTAGAGTGTCGTTTCGTACCTTTTCATTTGAACACCCCTCGTAGATTCTTCAAGGAGGAAGGGTGGTACAACATCTGGAATAACTATAATTGGAATTCTTCATAACACAACGCTGGTAATGAGGAAAGCGTCAAACCGCAACGCAAATAAGGGATAACTGTGTGCAGAATTGGAGATTTTGTTTTGTATGTAAAGAATCATTTAAGAAGGACGGGGTTCAATGTGATAAATATAAAGGGTGTCGCATGAAAACTGTGCTGAATTAACCAATGACAGTTTCTATTTTTGTTATCTCTGTTCGCAGTAATCTCCTGATGAGGGGTTTTTATATTCTCTAGTTGACTTATCTGTATTTATTATGTACGGACAAGTTAGTATCGTGTAGTCTAATTTACACGTCTATGTGGTCCAGATTACACGTTATCTTGTATATTAAAAGAATCTACGAAAACTAAAGTCACTCGACCAGACCAAACTATCCGACACGATTTCCTTCACTTTTGTTTTAAACGAAAGGTATTCATCCACAGATTTGTCATCAAGTATCAGAATTTACATAACTCTCGCCTTCCTTTTTCTATACTCAAACGCGATTTCCTTCTGTATATTTCTTATGGGGGATGTCCTTGCTGTAAAGTCAGTCGGTCAGGCCGTTCTATCCGACCGAGTTCCTTCATTTTTGCTTTAAACGAATGGTATTCATTCGCAGATTCGTCATCAAGTATCATAATTAACTTGTTTCCATTCTTAATTTCTATTCAAACGCGGTATACTTCTGCCATTGTATTAAATATTTTAATCTGTTTGTTTTAAGATGTCTTCGGTTCTAATTAACCCTTTATTTGGCACACACTAAAATCACGATAAGAAAAAGTGTTATTTTACTTAAATTCAATGTGAACAGATTTATACGATTTTTTTTTTCAAAATATAGTTTCTGGTTTGTAATTAACATTGCCCAAAAACTTCGCATAATGGTACAGTATCAATACTACAGTGTTGTTCTTATGACTGTAGAAATTATTGTATTTTGGTCTACTTCATGTGAAACGCGTGAAAACAAGTCGTTTTTGTTGCAAATTTCAGAACAGTTCTATGATTTCCACATTTTACTGTCAAATATTCCTGAAGACAAAACTTTCAAATTCCTTTTAGTCCGTAATCTGTCAAGTGACAACATATTGTCACATCTGTTATACCGTACATCACTGACGGGTAGAGGAGATGCTGTTTCATTCTTCTTTTGGACTTACTGCCCATTTTGTAGTGGTCTACCAGGCCTCTTCTTTCCAGTAAATGTAAGTCCATTTTCACTCTCCCATATAAGAATTCGTCAACAATATTCTATAATAACTGAACTTCAATGCTTCCTCTTTCCCTTTTATAAGCATTTTTCCATGAACCACGAAAAATATCGTCACAGGATTGAAACAAACATGTACCTCGGTAACGTATGCTTGGAGTGTCCGCTAGAGATTCAGTTTATTGCTAAACTTTTCGCAAAAGACAACGAAACATTATTTTATTGGAGAGCTTAAATGTTAGTTTCAAGCACTGTTGGCCATCCAAGGATGAAACTTGAAACATGTTTCAGAAAACCACGCGCAATTTTGATGTTGCTTGAGAGCAACATTGCCAAATAAAGGGTTAAGGTACGCAGTTCTTTTTGACCTAACAACACTCAGTGGATCAAGCTCTTTCATTTGCGCTTTTAAAAATTTGCATTGATTGATACTGAAGAAAGCTATGCGTGAACATTCAACTTTACTTCCATTTTTACCCAACTTTTTGTCACGGGCCCTCTAATTAAATTTTAATTGTTTGTTATTGTCACTAGAATAGATTCATACAGCAGTAAAATTGATATTCATTAGCTGATATATTTTAGTGTATATTGCTGAAGAAAAATGTTTCTAGTATAGGTTTTACCGACTTAGGCAGGACTGCTCAGTCATTGCACTCACTTGCGGTAGTACTTGCGCGCCGCGGGCAGCGTGTCGTAGGGGTCCTTGAGCAGGTAGAGGCGCATGCCCGGGATGAAGCCGGCGATCGCCTCGGCCCAGTCGAGCTGCCCGATGTCGAACGGGAAGAGGCGCTGCTCGCGGGGGCTGAGCGCGCGCCACATGCGCAGCGTCTCGCCGTCGCAGAACTGCCACGACTGCGTGCAGAAGTAGGCGATCACGTCCGTGAACTTGTGGATCTTCTTGTACGCCTTCAGCATCCTGTGACAGCACGCGGGGCAGGCGGTCAGCGGGAACCAGGGAATGCGAGCAAGCGCAGCAAGCTCTCCAGCACAGTTGCTCTCAATGTATAGTAAACTAACAAGTTTGATTCAGTTACACACTGTGTTTTTAATGTTATCTTACCCATTCTGGATCTTATTAAATTCTGAGGCCATTAAGGTCTGATTATAAAGAACGCAATCATCCACAAAAACGTACGAAACACATTTTATTCCCACTACCGGTTCCGGAATGTCATGCCCATTATTTGAAGGTAAATTCTTCCAAGTACAGTGTTTGTTAGCAATCATCACTTTATATGCTGGACAGTAATGTATTATATTGAGTTTTACATTATGAGAAAATTGAACAGTATCGAAACGTTTGAGTGCTGCTGCAGAAGAATATTGCAATTTTTTGGACTATGACGTGAAGAATGAGGAGGTTCGCCGCACAATCTACGAAGAAAGGTTATTATGGCAAACACTGACAAAAAGAAGCTACATGATGATAGGAATTATATCAAAAGATCGGGAAATGACCTTCATGGATCAACAGAGTTCTATGGAGGGTAAAAACTGTAGCAAAAGACTAAGATCAAACCATTCATGACAATACACGTAGCAACTTCTTTCTTCATCTCCTTCTGTTTCTTTATTCTTCGCTTTGACGGCAAAACGTAAAAATTTCAGAGCTATGCTTAGCACCGTATGAAACAAGTAAGAATACTGCAGGAGAACAGTAATGACGTCGTGCTCTTGCGACTTTATGAAATAATTAAGTATTTCAGAAAGTCGACTGTAAACTAGGATGCTAGGCCATCATTTCGATTGCAGAATATTTGATGGCGTAGAGAAAGAACGAGTAGCATCAGTTCCCGTGTGTGTGTGTATGTGTGTGTGTGTGTGTGTGTGTGTGTGTGTGTGTGGAGGGGGGGGGGAAGCATGCTCATTGAACTAGTAAATGACGAAGGGAAAATAGCGGTATGTTCGGATTCTAATACGAGATTGTTGTTGTTAACAAATTTAAAAGGGACCTAGCATTAACTTTGTACATACGAAACTCGCCTCCTGTGGTCTGCATGACATGACGGAGGTGGTAGATAGAATGTTCGATAGTCGGTTTTACTGTTTACCATGTCTGCAGACGCCAGAATTTCCACCAAAATGAAGTATACTGTCTTATTTACAGACAAGGTTTGGAAAAAGAGTCAGTTATGACGTCTATAGTTAGAAGCTGTTGTTTCGACGTTGAAATTAATGCCCTTTAGAAAAAACACAATGGAATTACAGATATTAGTTGACTGTGAGCTTGGAATTACGTCGATGAGAAAAGTTGAATATTTGTGCCAGACAGGGATGCGAACTTGGGTCTCCTTCTTGCAAGCTCTGCAGTTGCGCCGAGCACTACCCCATCTGGATATAGTGCTCAGCACAACTGGACGGAATACCCCAGTACAGCTCCCGATAGATGCGAATACACAATTTTTTTTTTTTTATTGTGCAACTATGAATTATGAATTAAGACACAAAGGATTTAACGACATTAGCTGCCTGCGGGCGTTGATTAACATCAATGGAGGACGCTGAAAACTTGTGCTAGAGTAGTGCAGTGACCAGCACAACTGCCTAGCTTAGAGACCCAGCTTGTAGTCCAGGTCCAGCACAATTTTTCAGCTCTCCCCATTTATACGAGGCGCGTCCAGAAAGTAAGTTCCGTTTGATTATAGAAAACGAACGGGTGCAGATACAGAAAAAATATTGATTGTACAAAAGTCTACAACTGTTAAACTATTTTTCTACATAGCTTCCGAAATTTTTAGGCAATTGTCATAGCATGGCACAAGGTTTTGTGTGCCTTTTTCGTAGAATGTTGCCGCCTGTGTATTCAACCATGTGCTAACGTGTTCTTTCAGCTCGTCATCATCTTGAAGTGTTGTCCACCAAAGACAGATTTTAGGTGTAAGAAGAGGATTACTGTCAAAAGAATTTTTCTTTCACGATAATGCCTGACTTCACACACCGAATGTGACCAAACAATTCCTACGGAAATTTCAGTGGGACCAGTTTGATCATCCTCTATACAGCTTGGACCTTTCATCTCTTCTTACACCTTAAATCTGTCCTTGGTGGTCAACACTTCAACGACGATAAAGAGCTGTTACCACATGGTTGAATACACAGGCGGCAACCTTCTGTGGAGGATACATGCAAAAACTTGTGGCACGCTATGACAAGTGCCTACAAAATTACGGCAGTTAGGTGGAAAAGTAGTTTAAGAGTTGTAGAATGTTGTGCAATAAAAATTTCTTCTATATCTGTGTACAATTTCATTTTATTACCAAACGGAACTTACTTTCTGGGCGCGCCTCGTATAATTAAATGTCAACACAATATCATGGTATTTAATTACACCGCGTCTCTAGTCACAGTTGCTGAAAAATAATCTGAGGAAATATGGCTGCTGAACTTGTTTACAGATACTGTGCTGATCCGTATCAGAAAAAAAAAACTTTTAGATTTTTTTACTTGATTATATCGCCACTGGAAGTGAAGCGATATGGTGGATGCCTGCAGACGGCGCCTGTCGTGACAACATGGCAACTTGGGACGTTCACAGTCAGACAGTGAACCGGTGTAAGGCGAGAGCGGCATAAAGATAGACAGCGACTCACATGGGCTTGCGGCCGGTGAGGAGGGCGCAGGTGTCGACGACGAGCGCGGGCAGCAGGTGCAGCAGCACCTTCTGGATGGCGTGCATCCAGGCGTAGCGCGTCAGGAACAGGCAGTAGTACCACTGCACCTGGAAGCTGGCCCACTGCGTGCCCGTCGTCTCGTTCAGGTGCATGAAGCGCCTCCACGTGATGGGGTTGCGCGCCGACGACACCAGGTTGAACACAGGGATGTCGCTGGGCAGCTCCTCGCCGCCGCCGCCGCCGCCGCCGTCAGCCGCCGCCTTGGTCGCGTCGTCCGCCGCCTTGGCCGCGTCACCCGACGCCTTTGTCGCGTCTTCCGCCAACTCCTCGATCCGCGGCGCGTGTTTTCTGCAACCGACCAGCCCTCATACAGCCCCGGCCTGCAGTTGACACATTAAAACTGGATACTGGACCGGGACTTGTTCCTCTGCCTGACTGGCAAGGGAAGCTATTGGATCTCCCAAATAGAATTTTCACAAGACCTTTATAAGTGAACAACCATGCAATCGCACTGACGTGTTTTACGGCCCACTTTACATTTGCAGTTTTTTTTAAGTTTTTGCAAACCTTTTGGACCAAAATAATAATCTAAATAATAATAAATTAATTAATAAGAGTGTCTTCCCTTTTGGGGGAAAAAAATAGGTAGTGGCGGGTTTCAAACTACCGACCTTTCGCATCGCACTCTAGCACCTTGCCCATTACGCTACGGCTATAAATCAAAACAAGAATCCTTTAATCTCATACTATTGATGGCTGTTGTTAACTGATGTTAATATGGCATTTGTAGACATTAGATTATCATTTATCGTACGAAGAATGATGTGTTTTTGTTAATTCCTCAGTGTGCCGTTGCTTTGAAATGACAACCTGTAAGTTACAATAAGAAATTCATCAAATACGCGTGGAATGTCACGTGACATCTCCGAACGGCTGGTTTTCGTTAATTCAATGGGCGGTGTCAAATCTCCGTTATTTTTGCAAATATGTCTCAAACGATACGAGATATGAAAAACACAAGGGAGATAATTTGTAGAGAACTTTCTCCTCTACCAATTAGGTTATTCAATTTTCGTGTCAGATGAATGATTCGTTTGCAATTACAATTATATTACAAACGGCGTTTTTTGGTTTTACTACCGTATTTTTTGTCCGAAAAATTTGAAAAAGGGAGGATCTGGTCTCTGGCGGCCTACAATCATGTCTGTAAAATTTGGTGTTGATCGGTTGAACGGTTCGTCTTAAAAACAGGGAACGCGTTACGGAGAGACAGACATACATTCCAAAATCGCCGTTATTTTTGCAAATATCTTTGAAACGCTACGAGATATGAAAAAAAAGAGAGCAAACTTGTATAGAATTTCTCCTCTACAAATTCGGTTATTCAAGTTTCCTGTCAGATGAATAGTTAAGCCGTTATTGTCATTTAAATTTCGTGCTGTCAAAAGACGATCGCAAAGGCCCACTTTTAGTGTTACTACCGTAACCTAAAGTGGGCCAAAAAGCATGTGATATAGATGGCCGTTTCATTATCACTCGCAGTTCCCGAACGAGGACATGACCTAATGTGGGGTACGCTGGCAATACGCTGCTACGGTAAAGTCCATACCTGACCTTGTCGCTGGTACAATGACAATTAGAACTGTGATAGTGCTAATGGAGATAGGGCCACTCCTCATCGTGCTTATAGTCACCATGGCGGCCATTCTGAAATACCCCACCTTCGATTAAATGTTCAAATGTTTGTAAATCTATCTGACTCAACTGCTTGGTCACTAGTCCGTAGATTACAAAGCTACTTAAACCAAGTTAAACTAACCTAATGATGGAAATTCTCCACAGAGATGATAGATCATGACCTAGGTCGTGTATTACCTTTCTCTTCCTTTCCCATTCCTGTTTGCTTCTTTTTCTCCCTCCTCGTCACCTGAAGAAGGAAGACAGTTCCGAAAGATTGTTTAATATCGTCCTTTTTTGTATGTAACTATCGGCTGTACAGCAAAAAAATAAGTACTGGCCAGCCAATCTATCTCTTTTGAAAAATTAACTTAATCTGAGGACACCACAATCACTCATGTCCGAGGTGAGACTCGAAACCCCGACGGCGAACGGCTGCGCGCACCGTAGCACAGCGCCCCATTGCGCACGGCTAATCCGTAACGGCAAGACGAATTAGGAAGGGGGTCTTGGGCATATAAATTTGGTCTACAGTATTACGAACTTCAAGGATATGCACTTATTGTCTATATGCTTCAACGCGTGCAATTACTCACAATCACCGGCCTAGTACTTGCGTATCTGGATGCCACTACAGAATATATGAAACACGGACATCAACAAATCTAATACAAATAACGTCATTATGTGCATGTACATTTAAATGTTTTTCTATTCTCCTATATTAAAATCGCAGCGAAAGACAGAATGATAAACACACCATACTTATAATATTCCTTGGATACATGTGGTTCAGCAGACAAGTTCATCTTCGACCTTCGCGTGTCGTTTACGACTTTTATATCATGTTTATCTCAAACTGTCTCACTGCACGTATTACGATGGTGTGTTCCCTTTACTTGTTCTAGTCCAGGGATTTTAATTAAATGTGCCAAACGACCTGTTGCACATTCTACTCACGTTTATGTACAGTTAAAAAATAGGCGCATCCTATCGTTCATAAAATTCTAGCCATACTTCATGTGCCACATGACCCCTTTCCTCTTTCAATTTTCTGAGCCCAAGATGACATATTTATGAATGTCTGCCATGATGACTATTACCAAAAGTATCTTTGTTACCATTAACTTACTCCTAACCCTCCTTGGAGGAGACGTTTTCAAAATAAAAGGTTCTATACGGAATTCACCCGAGCACTGTGTTGCAAATGGATCCTTTCATTACATGTCCTCGTTGCGAGCGATTGAAAGACGTTAGTTTTGTCACATCTTGCTTTCTTTCCATGCCTCTTCATGTCTGAGAGTCCCGTAGGGATATTTAAAAAAATCTTTTAGAAACTTTGAGATCTTCTATAAGGGAGTAAGTACATACTATTTTGAACAGGAAGCGATGTGTGTAAATGTAATCCAGGGACGCTTTGAGCACTTTCATCTTCGCTACTGTGAAATAAATCTGTTCTGCTACAGGCTCTTTGCTTCCAAGAAAAATACGTACAATGAACATGCGCTGTAAAGTGCGTATCGCAAAAGCTATGACCTCGATCTTCGATACTGTGAAACACAGCTCTTGTACTGCTCAAGTGCTCATAGCTCCGCTCGCGTGTTGGTTGTTTATGATAGGTAAGCTATCTTTCAATAATGTGCTATGAGACCGGTTTTGAAGGATGAAATGAAAGACAATACCTTCTTTAAAAACAAACATTTTTAATCAACATTATCAGGAAAGTAAGTAGTGTAGATCAAATCACACTTCAAAATGCACTCGTTTCGAAGAATCCAATCACGAAATTTAACAATAATGATTGTAATAATATCACAGATCGATCACTTGATGTAATGCGCGAAACATCAAATCGATTTTTTTAAAGAGATGTATTAAAAGAAATTTCTTTTTTACTGCTTTATTTATTTATCCTTATATTTAGTTATTCGTATGCTTATCCTTACAGAGAAACAGCTGAAGACATTGTAGCACGCATAGACCAAAGATATGGTCTGTGGCATCACGTTTCGTTGTATGTAACCTCCTTGCTATAGAGTCGCAAAAGTCATCGCCGACTTTCAGTCCGAATTTTTTTTATATTTTGAAGACTTTCAAACACCATCTTATAGCTATCGGCAGGGAACCGCTATGGTGTACAACTGGAGACTTCGGACAATAATTATACACAGAACATTCGACGGGTTCTGTAGTTTTCGCTGCAGAGCGAAATATTAACACACACACACACACACGTAGAATTTTATATACACCAATAACTTATCATCGCAATATACTCCACCCTTTTATCGTTATCAACCCTGAAGCAACAATGCAATCAATAAAACCATTTACAAAGAGTAAATATAATTTGAAAGAGTAATTATTGTTCCGAATTTCGCGTTATATTCTTCAAATTACTAAATATCTATCCGATCGTCATAAAACCGTGCCTAAAGCCTTCCCCGGGTAGACATTAGTAACTGTAAAAGTTTTTAGCTCTTTATGTCTTGTGGTTCAGACATGATAAACGTACACCGAACAGACATTCACATTTATAGATATAGATTTACCGAGATTTTTTCTTGTTTTGGACCAAACTACCTTCTCCAAAAATTTGGAAAGAAAAGAGCTTGCAATAAAAGAGATTTGTTTAGTATCGAAGACAAAGAAACAGATTACAGCGTCGTTGGATGACATTCCCGTAGATGAATTCCTGTTGGAGATATTATGTACTCTTTCCATGTGCTAGTCGTTGAATATTTTTAATATTTTGAGCCACTAAGTCACAAAGTGTTAGAGCACGGTGTAAGAAGGCGCGCGCACCTGCGCTCGAGGTGGCGGCGGTGGGCGTCCCAGGCGGCGACGATGGTGGCGTTGATGACCATGTCGGCGGGCACCAGGTCGGCGTGCAGGCTGCCGTTGTTGTTGAGCGTGCGCAGCACCCCCAGCCCCACGCCCGCCACCACGCCCGCCGGCCCGTTCAGGTTGTTCACCCAGCCGCGCACCGGCTCCGCCGCCGTGCAGATCACTGCCAACACACGCGCCTCAACCCCTCAGCTGGCACACAGGTTACACCAAATATGTGGAAAAGGTTCGGGGTACTGGATAGAGGACTTGGCAATAAGCATACATGTCCTATATATACGTGGTTCATGTCTACGCAACACAGACCACTTCTCTATACACATTTCTGATTTGTATTGATACTGTCTACTTCACTACGTACAGTTCTCTACAGAAGGTGCTCCAAATGGCTACCGCGAACTGCAATGCAGGCGTCTATGCACCGCATCTTTGGCTGTGTCACTCGTTCCCATTTCAGCGTCTGTCGTACCTGCTGACACCCTTTCTCTACGCTATAAATATGTGTGGCACACACAATGGCCTTCAAATGGCGCCACACCTAGAAGTCTAATGGACTGAGGCCGTGAGAAAAAGCAGGCCATAGTGTTGGTCCCTGACGCCCTGTCCATTTGTTTGAGAATCGCTGATGTAAAGTTGCTCGAGTAGCAGGAGCAAAATGAGGCGGTGCCCCATCATGCACTGAATTAAATACAGTGAGGTGTCTTCCAACAAACCATGACCAACCTGCATAATGAAGCGGTCTGTGTTACTACACCAAATGATTGTAACGCGGTAAAGAAAGTAAATAAACTGTCCTTGTTCTCCAGTCCTCTGTTGATCCCCAGAGCTTTCCCCAATATTTACTTACACCCTGTATATACAAATAATTCTTTGCGTTAATTTCGCTGAAATTGTGATGGGTTGACCATTTCGATTACTTTTGTTTTCTTTTGTTGTCTTTAATACAAAAATGGTTAGCGAAAGTGACAGAGAGAGAGAGAGAGAGAGAGAGAGAGAGAGAGAGAGAGAGAGAGAGAGAGAGAGAGAGAGGAAAAAACGGGAAATGCAAAGGAACAACGGAAAAATCGAATTTTGTAATTTTGTATCAGCGTTACCACTGGATTAGATTCGTATTTTATGCGCTGTAATAACGTTCACGCCGGCCGTGGTGGCCGAGGGAACTGTGGCGCGCCATTCACGGTATGCGCTGCCACTACGGTCGGGGTTTTGAATCCCACCTCGGGCATGGATATTTGTGTCGTCCTCAGTGTTAGCTAGTTCATAAGTAGTTTGTAAGTTATGCACTGATGACCCAGTAGTTAAGTCCCATAAGCTATACAAAAATTTGAACATTTTGAACATAACGTTCACCCGGTTGCGATAAAATTTTGCACACTAAAACACGTCCACTGAATGGGTAGTCGTGTTCCATTTTGAGTTATTCATTACTCTTGTTTCTTCGCCATTAATATTGTCTACTTTTATGTCATTTATTTTATTCTTTCAAATCAAATGTCTGTAAATCTATCGGACCAAACTGCATGGTCATCAGTCCGTAGCTTACAAACTACTTAAACCTAGGTAAACTAACCTACGGACGAACACACACACCCATGCCCAGGGAGGACTCGAACCTCCACGGCGAGCAACCGCGCGCTCCGCAGCGAGATGCTTTAGACAGCTACTCCACCGCGGCTTTTATTCTTTTATTAATAATCAGTGACCATGTTTATACATATTTTTCACTCATGTGAATGAACTTGTGTCTCATGTGAATGTGGAAGGTTGCTTTTAATATTGAGCGATTGCCGTGCAATGGCTTACAGTCGCCGCCTCGCGCTTTAGGCCTCTTTTACTTTTGTTAAGAATGCGTAGCTTTATAAGTCGTCTGCACTGGCGTTTGCTGGATGGTCAGAGGCAAGCTTACTTGGCAAGATGGCGAGGTGGCCTTTTTTTCGTGTAGTACCAACATAATCATGGTTGAAAGAGGTGACAAAAGAGACATCTCTGGGAACCACTGAAAAGGGTATTATCTTCCTCAGGTAGCGTGGGTTTGTAGACACGATGCTCTGAACGCACTCTGCAGTGTTTTTAGCGCTCTCTACATCCAGAGTGTGGTGGGAAAGGTTTCTTGAATTCCCTTTCCGTTTTTTTTAACAAACGTTTTCACGTCATGTCTGTATCCGCGACTATGCAAAATATTTCTCAGATTTTCTGGTTTGATTCCGTCTTTCCTGTCTTGGTATGACAGATTGCACCATGTGCTTTCATAAGGGTCTTTACTTCGGCTTTCAGATATGCTTTTACTAATACTAGCTTTCTTCTAAATGAACTCTTGTGTGTGCTTTATTGCTTATTCCAAATTAATTTCTTTTTGTAAATCCTATGTAATTCACCATGGTCGCACACCACGTGGTACTTACAGATAATTTGCCGCTGTCTCCCCGCACATGAGTTCGTTTTTGTGCATAGTGTTATTTTAATTTGTGCTTCAGGACACCGCCATCTCGTCAAAACACTGCCGACGCTTCGTTTCGCCGCTGCTATAAAGTGTTGCCGCATGAGTAATGTGTTGCAAGCATTACACGCGTGTCTGTGAGGGAATGAATGACCTTTCCTTTACCCACTCTGTATTTGTAAATTTCCTCCCACATTATCTCCATATTCATAAAGGGTAGAAACAGTTTTGTTACAGGCATTAACTCCATGACTTTAATTCACTTTTGTAGAGGGTGTGTGCTTTATTGCGCTTAATTTGGTCTCCCCACATTTATGTGCTTGTTCATTTTATTGAATAGATGATGATTTAAAGTATCAAGCCTCTGCTTTATAATTTCATGATCCCCGTCCCATGTTTAATTATCTGTTCCCTTTTTTAACATTTATTTTGTGTTTGTTAAAACGTTGGCTGCTCCCTTAAGGAGTGAGCAGTTAGATAAATTTCCGTTGCGCAGGTACTGTGACCACTCACAAAGTAATTTAGAGCAGCAGTGAACGTTTTAACTTGCATTTGCAGATCTCAACTGCCCGAGGTCTCACTCAGAAAACAAGCTACTTTCAACACTTCACCACCGAAACAAGAAAAATGACACTGTCTACATAATATTCCGTGCGGTGAATAGCGGAGGGTACTTTTATCGACTTTGACACCGCTGGAACGATCACCATGAAATTTGACAAATAAACGTAATTTTTTATATACATGGAAGGAAGGAAATGAACAGAGAGGGTGGCAGGAGGAGATTGGCAGAAACAAGAAGAGGTAATTTCAGATACAGGGCGAGGAATGGGTCGGTAAACGGTTGGAAGACAAGGAGGAGGAAGAAATCGTGGGGGGGGGGGGGGGGGGGGGGATGAGAATGGACTGTGAGAAGAGGGAGGACTACATGGACTAGCTGAATAATGGAATAAATAAATAACCGAACAACTTTCGTTTTCGACTCAGTAAAACAGTTACAAGCGTAAGAGGACAAAGAGGTAGGCAGAAATAGGGGAAGTGATGAGCAGAGAGATTAAGAGAAGGAGTGTAAGATGTATGTCAAATTCCCATGCATATTTGTTTATATGTTTATATTCCATGCGTTAAATAAACCATTTGTCCGATTCTAATGAAACTTTGGTGAGTTGACCTCCGTATATTAGTGATGATTCCTGCCTCTAACGAAAGGAAGAAGACATATAGTTAAGGAGATACGATCTCATAAATAGTGAGGTGTCACTGCGGAAAACGCCCAGATCTATACATCCATTATTTAAGAATGAGAGAACTTAGCAAACTTGCAACAGACTCAACATGTGATTACGAAAGTTTACAATACTTTTTCTCGTTGATGCCCCGACGAAATGAAAGGGAAAACAACTTTGTCGTTTACCACATTTTTGCTGTAAATGGCGTAAAACTGCCGCATTTGCCGTGATATTTACATGTATAGCTTCATTGCCAATAAATCTGTTCCCAATATATTTTGCATACAATATTGACATATATCAATACATATGACGGAAAATTTATATCGTTGCACGACAGATAGTTCAGGAGATACGTATATCATAAACAGCAAGATGCGTGAGAAACTGGTT
This sequence comes from Locusta migratoria, assembly GCA_026315105.1. NCBI lineage: Eukaryota > Metazoa > Arthropoda > Insecta > Orthoptera > Acrididae > Locusta > Locusta migratoria. The sequence goes on along the minus strand of CM048746.1, from coordinate 37,315,586 downwards.
CGTCGGTTATGCCGTTTTGTTTTATTACATCTTTACTACTAAAGCCATTCGCACCTCATTTTGCAAAGGTATTAAAAATGAAACAATGTAAAATCAAAAATGTTCAAATGTTTGTATAGCTTATGGGACTTAACTACGGGGTCATCAGTCCATAAACTTATAAACTACTTATGAACTAGTTAACACTAAGGACTGCACAAATAACCAAGCCCGAGGGGGGATTCGAATCCCCGACCGTAGTGGCCGTGCAGACCGTGACTGACGCGCCGCAGTCCCCTCGGCCACCGCGGCCGGCAATGTAAAACCACAAGAGTATTTGAGTCAATGTTGCATCAATAATTCAAAGTGATCGGTCAAGAAGTTCTGAGATTTACGATCAGAAGTATTGGTAATTTCTATTCGTTTATTTTAATAGCAAATGTTGTAATGTTCATGACCTACAGATTTGACACAATGCTGCATGCCGGCTGCCGCTAGTGCATGTAAAGGATGATTAGGTGGTGCATGAACGAAAGATTATCACTTAAGAACGAATCGACCGATTTGACATATTTTTATTGTGTTCGGAATTATCAGGACGGGAACCGTATTAAACAAAAACCGGAAAATTGCCTACAAAATTTGAAATGTCGGTTAAAACTGAAAGTGTTTTTCTTCCTATACGATTTTGTGTGTGAACTCAAGGCCATAATATTCACGATTCAAACGGTGAAGTTGCATAATTATTTTTCGTTCGGTCTTGAGCAATGACAAGTGGAAGTCGGAAAATTCGGAAAAACTGCAGGAATGTCATTTTTAACAGATCGTCGTGATGTATGACAAATAAGTAATTTTAGAGAAGGTTTCCAATGTTCCAATGTCTGTAAATCTATCGGACCAAACTGCGTGGTCATCAGTCCGTATCTTACAAACTACTTAAACCTACGTAAACTAAGTTAAAGACAACACACACACCCATGCCCCAGGAAGGATTCGAACCTCCACGGCGAGCAACCGCGCGCTCCGCAGCGAGGCGCTTTAGAAGGTTTCTTATACTCCACAAGACATACTATGGTGTATGGCGGAAGGTACTTTTCAATAAACTTAGATACCGATTGATGGAGCACTCCCAGCTGACACGTGTGTATGCATTCATGGAGAACGTGTGTACACTCCGCAAGCCGCCGTATGACGCACGGCAGAGGGTATCTTGCAATAGACTTCGAACAGCTACTGACCGGTAACCGTGATAGTTAGCAGATATTTGTAATTTCTCATAGAAAGGCGGGTGGAGACGGATTAAGAGAGAGGAAGGAGGAAATTGACTAGGAGAAGGAGGGGGAAACAGAGAGGGAGTAGGCAGATGATAGGCTGACGAAGGGATGGGCGAAGAGAGCGACACACAGAGGAGGGAAGACGAGACCCACTGAAACAAATGAATAGCCGGGCGACGTTGGGGTACGGGTGCTAGTTTCAAGAATAGAAAATATGGTATCCCTGTTATCGACAAGAATAAACCATGATACTTCTTGTTTTCTTTAAACGTTGACTACCCAAAATAACATATGATACAAAAAGAAAAGGAAAACATTAATCAAGGAAGTCTAGTTTAGCTACCAGGGGGACATTAAAAAGCAGTAGTGCGTTTCTTGTAATTTTGCTAATTGTGGAAATGGGAATGCCTTTTTAAAATTATTTTTAATTAACACCACTACTTTATATTCAGTAAGCTACCGCCTCGCGTAGAGCACTTCTCAGAAACGTATGGAAGTGCTATACAAGTAAACGTTTTTGGCTTTCCTGTATTAGGGTACCACGGAAATCATAACTTGTCCACTTTCTGCAGTTGACAGCAAGCCAATGCTAACAAAAGCAAAATAGTCATTATTCATTCAGTCAGTTGTTGTCATTTGAAGATTTGAGTTCAATCTGTCGCCGCGGAGAAAAACTATTACTCTATTGAGACTTTAAAGTTTTATCTGAGGACGAGTAACGTAAATCCGGGTACCTGAACTGTATACTAGCATGTAAGAACCAAATTCATTTTTGTATTTCGTTAAAAAAAGTTTTCTGTACAAGAATTATTTGCAGCGATAAGTTTCTGAACAGATCTTGCGGAGAGGAAATGAATTACCTAATACAAAATATAGGTTTCCTTAAAAACGCATTGCTGTTCATATCTTAGTAACTATCTTATACTAAAGACAACACAAACATCCATGACCGAGGGAGGATTCGAACCCCCGACGGGGAACGGCCTCGCACATCGGCGCATAGAGCTTCAATGCGCTCGGCCACTCCGCCGCGGCTTGTAGTGGCATATTAACCATGCTAGTAGCAGGACTAAAGACCGTTTCCTTTTACTTGGGTTGTCTTAGTAAACACTGCATCCTGAATGACGGCTAGAGGGGTGCTGGAAGTCAGGCTTTCCTGCAATCCGCTAATGCGCGAGGCAAGGAGCGGAGATGCGTGGGTGTCGCGTCTGGTGGTGGCAGGGGTGCCACACCGCACAACTAACACCCTGCTAGGCCCGGCAGCAGTTCTTGTTTGCATGGTATCGGCACTGCTTGTTCGTTTTCTTTTACACTCTACTGCCGGATGACTCGGTGACCATCAGCGACGCAAACAGCGCGTGCTGTGTATCACGTAGGAACCTATTAGAGCGGCAGCGCTAACCGGATCTCTTACGATGAAAACACTCCAAACTAGAGCTATCACAGCCCGTGTTGTTGTTTCCCGTTCGGAGTCCAGACATTCCGGCGTTCCTTAAGTCGTTAGCGGTATTGGGCAAGCTTACGGCGCTTTAAAAGTTGTAGGAAAGCCAATCACAAGCTCTATTCTACCTACAACCATCTTCTTCTCGGCTCCTAATTTCGCTGCCTCTCTGCAGTCCCAATAGAATAGCTATTTCATCTTCCATTTGTGGCATGAAGGGTACATAATGCAAAAATTTTAAATTACTGGGCAAAACAGTCACAGAGGTAGCACAAAAAACACGTGAACCATCTCTTTCACAATTCAAGAGACTGGGACCACGTCTGTCAGAATAATCAAAATCCATCGTCCTTTGAATACCTATCGCCACTAAAGACTGCATATTGACATGCCAATTATATTAATGTTTGGATAAGAATCACAGTAGTACCTAAAATCCAAATCTGGGGAAATTGGTTCATAAACATAGATGAGAACTACTGAAACGCCAATACAAATTCTGAAACAAAAAAATTCGGATTTTGTTTGATAATCTGGTAGAATTGACGGTAAATTACGGCAGGTAATGCAGAAGTGCTATGAATGGGACTGGGAATTGATCTATGGTTTATAGATCTATAAAGGCTTAAAACCGTGTTCCTAGGTGGAACCTAGTGTCAGCTCTACAAGATAATGGAACAGGAGACAAACTTCTGAAGGCAATTAAAGGCAGAAGTCAGACAGCAATTAGAGTTGACGATAAATTGTGTTCAGTTCGCGGTAGTTTCAGAAGTAATACAAGGCTGTAACTTGTCGCCACTGTTGTTCATATTATTTATGGATCATATGTTGGAAATTATACTGGCAGGGTGACATTAAAATATATGATTACAAAATAAGCAGTCTCGCATATATGGACGACTTAGTGGTGATGACAGAATGGATTGAAAGGTTGCAATCTAATATTTCAGAGGTATATCAGAGGTGTTAAGGGTTATGATATGAAGATCAGCTTCTCCAAAACGAAATTAATGTCTATAGGGAAGAGATTTAAACAGATTGAGTGCCAAATACAAGGACCAAAGTTACAACAGATGGCCAGTACTTATAGTGTTTTTTTCCTCACAGCATCGCAACATGGTGAAAGAACTGAGCCGGCCGCGGTGGCCGAGGTGACTAAGGTGCTCCAGTCACGGTCAGCACGGCCACTACGGTCGGGGGTTCGAATCCCCCCTCGGGCATGGATATTTGTGCCGTCCTAGTTTGTAAGTAGTTCATAAGTAGTTTGTAAGCTTAGGGACTGATGACCCCGTAGTTAAGTCCCATAAGATTTACAAACATTTGAACATTCATTTTTGAAAGAACTGAAATCAAGGTGTAGGAAGGCTGATGCACTGAGCACTAAGCTGTGATCTTCTGTAAGAAGGAAGTCGGTACCAAGAATATGTTAGCAGTGTACTGCTCAATCTTTGAACCTACTTTGTTGTATGGGAGTATAAAGAAGGTGAATACATGCCACCTTATTAATAAGGTTGAGGTTACAGATGTGAAAGTAGCAAGGATGATTGTAGGTATTTAATAGATGGGAACACCGAATGGTACGGGTTATGTAAAATGAGGAAATAAAGAAAATCTGTGAAGGAACACCATAGACGAAGAAGTTTGAGCGAACAGGCTTCGATTGTGAAGTCCTGTTTTTATGCATGGAACAAGCGAGATTACATAAGCTACCTATGGATTCGGCAGTAGGAAGTAGGAGTCAAAGTAGACCAAGAAGAAAGTATTTGGATTAAGTAAAGAATGAATTTGAAGTAACACATTTAATAAGAAAAGAGGCACCAATGTTAGCATTGAGTGGGTGATCAGGTACGAATTTCATAAGGGGGAGTGTGTTTCAGACTGAAAGCTGAAAAATATAAATTTTCAAGCCCCGACGATAACTGGAATCCATTGTCTCGCGACTACACCACCATGTACATATAAAAAAATGCCATGTTATTGAAAGAAGAGAAAAAATGAGATGTCATCTTAAAACTTTTAAATTTCGAAGTTTATGAAGAAATTACAAGTAATCTGGAAGAGAGTTTAAAAAGCAGTTCTAAACGTCAAAGCCTAGTTCGCATATTGTATAAATTTTGAAAGGATTTTGAGTTTTTACACCTTATCAAGTACTGTGTGTTCTATGGGAAACTACTTTCTGGATGCGCCTAGTATACTGCGCTTCGTAGTTGAAAGGGTCGCTATTTCGAAACTCCGTTTCGTCTGCCTTTGTACCGCTTAAGTTTGAAATTTTACTCACAGGTGCGTACAACCTTTATCTGTAATGTTTGGAAAGAGTGGTGCCCTGTACCGTCCTACTTAGGACTCGACGGGGTGGCAAACAGTAATGTGTCGGAGCTTGATAAGAAAAGCCCACGGGACGCGGTCGGGACCGCGATGTCCAACGTTGAAATCACGCCGTTTCCTTTCGGGTGGCCGAGGGAAACATTAAGACACACTGCCGCTCAGAATCTACACGAAATGTGCTCGAGTGGTGACACAAAGGGCGTCAATGAAACCACCTCTTCCCTTGGACCATTGTTTCCTACACATTTCTCAGTCCAAAATAACAGTTCCCATCGCAGAGAGCAACGGGATGACGTTGTTGACATCGTTAGACACTGCTGACTCCCTCTGGTTAATTTAACCCTTCTCTGAGGACATTGTGGGGCTGAAACCGCACTGAACGGTACCTAAGTCTTTTGAGAAGTAGGAATCCACGATTTCTTATTAAAATTAAATGTTTGTAAATCTATGGGACCAAACTGCGTGGTCATCAGTCCGTAGCTTACAAACTACTTAAACTAAGGTCAACTAAACTCAGGACAAACACACACACACACACACACACACACACACACACACACACACATGCCCCAGGGAGGACTCTAACCTCCGACGGCGAGCAACTGCGCGCTCCGCAGCGAGGCGCCTTAGACCGCTCGGCTACTCCACCGAGGCACCACGATTTCTGTTCTGGTAAACAGGTGACCTTAAATTTTGTTACATAGTATATTTAACGTTGTGCTTCATTTATGAGCTATACGGATGGACACTAGTAGACGAGGCAGGAGCAGGCTCGCTGGAGTGTCATGTCAGATACTGGGCTTACCCATGGCTGGCCTGACGACGGCGACGGCCATCCCCTTGGCCTCCTCGCGGACAGTCTCCTCGGCGATGGCCTTTGTGTACGTGTACGTGTTGGGCCACTTGTCCAGGATTCTGAAACAGCCGCAAGACACCAGTTATGGCATATGGCATTTTTTTCTATTAAACTTTTATGAACTCTTTTACATATCGTGTGTCTGCTAGCAATACAAAGAAACAGTATCATCGTGAGAAACTAAAGTTGATACTAAGCCACCGCATTTTTTAGTACTGCTGTTAGAAACTCTGTTTACTGGACAGGGTATTTATGGTATTGTTAAATTAGGACATCGTTAAAACTGTACATGAAATATCTCTTTACACAGAAAAGTATTGCGAAAATATAGTTTTTCACGCTAGATAGTGAAGCCATTGTTTATTATTGTTGTTACAGTCTGAAGAAATAAATTATTATGGACTGAAGACTGAGTCTAAAACTTGTTTGTTTAAGTATTAAGTATTAAGAAGTAGACAGTGTTTCTAAATATTCTTCACACATTTTCAAGAGGTGTTTGTTTGAAGACAGCATTTTAAAGAACTCCCGCCCATACACAAAATATTTCTATCTTAGATTAACAAAAATTTAGAATCGTGTAATAACTGTCCTGCATCAACTGGCTGAAATAGCGGCACTGGTGTGATTCCATAATTGCGTCGATTTGCAGTAGGATTTTGGAACATATACTTTGTTCGAACATTATGAACTACCTCAAAGAGAACGACCTATTAACCAACATAGACCTATTAGTCAACACGGATTCAGAAAGTATCGCTCTTGCAAAACGCAGCTTCCGCTTTATTCACATAAAGTGATAAGTGCAATCGACAGGGGATCTCAAATCTATCCAATACTTATGGATTTCCGGAACTGTTTTGACACTGTACCTCACAAGCGGCTTCTAATGAAATCGCGTGCTTATGGAATGTTGCTCCAGTTGTGCGATTGGATTCGCTATTTTCTATCAGAAAGAACACAGTTCGTAGTAATTGACGCTAAGTCATCGAGTAAAACAGAAGTGATATCTGGCGTTCCCCAGGGAAGCGTTATAGGTCCCCTACTCTTTCTTGTGTTTATAAACGATTTAGGAGACAATATGAATAGCTCTCTTAGACTGTGTGCGAATGATGCTGTCGTTTATCGGATAATGAAGTCAACAGAAGATCAAAAGCAACTGCACAGCGATTTTGACGAAATTTCTACGTGGTGCGAAAAATGACAATTAAAACTAAATAATGAGAAGTGTGAAGTAATACACGTGACCATTAAAAGAAATCCGCTGAACTTCAATTACACGATAACTCAGTCAAACCTTAAGGTCGTAAATACTACCGAATACCTAGGAGTTACAATTACGAACAACTTTGACTGGGGAGAACACAGAAAATATTGTGGGGAAGGCGAACCAAAGGTTACGTTTCACTGACAGAACGTTTCGAAGATGCAACAGCTCCACCAAAGAGACTGCCTAAATAACACTTGTTCGTCCTCTCCTGGAGTACTGTTGCCCCTTATATGGGACCCTCACCAGGTGGGACTGTCGGAAGACATTGAGAAGTTTCAGAGAAGGGCAGCTCGTTTTGTTTTATCACGTTACGGGGGGGGGGGGGGGGGGGTTCACGGAAATGTTGCACGAATTGGGGTGGAAATTTTGCGGCGTGATCTGTTTGCGAAGTTTCAATCACCGACTTTTACTTCTGAATGTGAAAATATTTTGCTAGCACCCACCTACATAGGGAGACATGACGATCGTAATAAAATAAGAGGAATGAGATCGAAAACGGGACGATATAGGTGTTCTTTCTTCCCGCGCGCTATTAGAGACTGCAACGGTAGAGAAAGGTACTGAAAATGATTAATGAATCCTCCACAAAGGCACTTAAATGTGATTTATAGAGTACCGATGTAGATGTAGACAGCTCCGTCATGAGTAGGCTGTTTTCTTCCCCATTTACAGAGATGAGTTCAGAGTGGTGCAAAGCTAATAAGGCTCAAGGATTCGCATTACGACTTGCGTGCCGACCCATGGTATTTTATTCCCAGTGGAAATGTCTTAGACTATTTGAAACGTCCACCTCCCCTCAGCTTGGTAGCTCTACCAACGGAGGCCAGAGGGCTGACAGCCTCACGGTGTCACGCGGTAGTAGCGGCTTGGTTGGTACATGTTGTGTTGTGGTCTTCAGTCCGGAGACTGGTTTGATGCAGCTCTCCACAATACCCTATTCTGAGCAAGCCTCTTCATCCCCACATAAGAACGGCAACCTACATCTGACTGAATCTGCTTACTGTATCCATCTCTTGGTCTTCCTCTGCGATTTTTTACCCCACACACTTCCCTCCAACGCTAAATTCACAATTCCCCGATGTCTAAGAATGTGCCCTACCAGTCGATCCCTTCTTTTAGTCAAGGTATGTCAGAAATTCCTTTTCTCCCCAATTCTGTTCAGTACCTCCTCATTAGTTACACGATCCATCCACCTGATCTTCAGCATTCTTCTGTAGCACCACACTTCAAAAGCCTCTATCCTGTTCCTGTCCGCACTGTTTATCGTCCATGTTTCACTCCCATACAAGGCAACACTCCACACAAATGCCTTCAGAAAGGACTTCCTTAGGCTTAAATCAATATGCGATGTTAGCAAATTTCTCTTTTTCAAGAACGCTTTTCTACCCATAGCCATTCTGCATTTCATATCCCCTGTACTCCGACCATCATTTGTTATTTTACAGCCGGCCGCGGTGGCCGAGGGGACTAAGGCGCTCCAGTAACGGTCTGCACGGCCACTACGGTCGGGGGTTCTAATCCCCCCTCGGGCATGGATATTTGTGCCGTCCTAGTTCGTAAGTAGTTCATAAGTAGTTTGTAAGTTTAGGGACTGATGACCCCGTAGTTAAGTCCCATAGACTATACAAACATTTTTTTGTTATTTTACTGCCCAAGTAACAAAACTCATCTACCCCCTTTATTGTTTCGTTACCTAATCCAATTCCTTCAGCATCGCCTGATTTTCTTAGACTGCACTCCATTACCTTAGTTTTGCTATTGTTAATGTTCATCTTATATGCACCTTTTAGCACACTGTCCATTCCGTTCAACTGTTCTTCCAGATCCTTTGCTGTCTCTGATAGAATTACTATGTCGTCGGCAAAACGCAATGTTTTTAATTCTTCACCCCTGAACTTTAATTCCTTCTCCAAATTTCTCCTTGCTTTCCTTTATAGCCTGCTCAATGTACAAAAAAATGTTCAAATGTTTGTTAAGCTTATGTGACTTAACTACGGGGTCATCAGTCCCTAAACTTACAAACTACTTATCAAGTACCTTATACTAAGGACGGCACAAATATCTATGCCCGAGGGGGTATTCGAACCCCTGACGGTAGTGGCCGTGCAGATCGTGACTGGAGCGCCTCAGTCTCCTCGGCCACCGCGGCCGGCCCAATGTACAAATTGAATAACATGGGAGAAAGGCTACAACCCTGTCTTACTCCCTTCCCAACCACTGCATCCCTTGCTTGATACGTAAGAGTACCTAATTTTTGTCCGGCGTGCTTGCAGAGGCAGCACATCGGCCGTAAAAGACACAGAAGCAACGCCACTGTCAGGCGACGGAATGTGCGCGGCATGGCAAGGATGCGGTCGCTCGCCCGGTACGGAGGCTGGTGTACTCACACAGGCGTGATGGCGTCCACCTTGTCGTCGGGCAGCGCGTCCACGACGGCGGACAGCTGGCTGGCCTGCAGGCCCGGCTTGTAGAAGACCTCGCCGATCTGCTTGCGGTGGCAGTGCGCGAACGCCGTCGACACGTGCACCAGCGCCTGCGAACGAGCACGCCGTTACACACCACTTCTAATCTGACTACACCACAGTCTAACATAAGAGTCACCAAAATCCCAGCGAATTTTTGCAACTTCGCGACTGCAGCGCTGCCAAGCGGCTAGGTCGTAAGCAGTGACGGCGCTAGACGAAAACTGGGCGTCGGCGAACTCGTCTTTGCGAGGCCCCTTTCATTTTTCCAGTAAGGAAGAAATGTTAAATAAAATGAGCTTAATTATACATCAATAATCATTATACTAAAATTTTATTAGTATAATATGCAAGTATTATTGCAATGGCAAAAATTAAAACAGAGAAACTTTTAGGCTTTTCGTCTCACTGAATTTTTTTAAGATCACATCTTAATTAATACTAGCCGCTATTTTGGCTTCAGTTGATACTACTGACAACGCAGATCGTGTTTCTTGCCTCACGGTGCTTCTCAAGTAAATCTTAATTTTAACTTTGTGAAGCTCCTCTCGGCCGAACCTGTACTGACTGGAACTGTGGGCGTGATTCTGATTGTTATATAAACATTTGGATATACGTCTTCCAAATTGTTTTCTAATTTTGCAAGTCTTTAACTAAAAAATACTTTATTGCTGTACTCATTCGGAAATAAATACGGGGAACTAAATAGCTGCCGGCCGGAATGGCTGAGCGCACTAAGGCGTCATACTACGGTGAGCGAGATCGCTCTCGTCGGGGGTCGAATCCGTACCCTTGGTTACAGATGTTGTGTTCGTCCTTTCGTTAAGTTAGTAAGCTAGTGTAAGTTAGATGCAAGTCGTCTCTACATAACCTAGCAGTTGAAAAGCGCAGTTAAACATCAAATATAAAAATAGAAAAAAAAAATCTGAAATTTTATCAACGATTTGCGAGGCCCCCACAGGCGCGAGGCCGTCGGCGGTCGCCGACATCGCTGGCGCCTAGCACCGCCACTGGTCGTAAGAACATGTTCAAATGTTTGTAAATCTATCGGAGCAAACTGCGTGGTCATCAGTCCGTAGCTTACAAACTACTTAAACCTAGGTAAACTAACCTAAGGACAAACACACACACCCATGCCCCAGGGAGGACTCGAACCTCCACGGCCAGCGAGACGCTTTAGACCACTCGGCTACTCCACCGCGACCGTAAGAACATACCGCGAAACGATTGACTAATGAATGTGTAGTACTTTATCCATTTCAGCAACTGTTGAGGTTATAAATTAATAAAATTCAGCAACCAGTTGTTTGTTAATTATTTATTTTAGACGACCGGTTTCGGACGCTTGAGTGCCCTTCTTCCGGTCTCTATACAGACAAACAAGTGGATTGGTATACAGTAAAGGCTATAAACGTACAAAAGTCGGTTACAGAAATTTGAAGCAGTTTGGAATCAAATCGATTGTAATAAGATATTTTCATATAATGTGATAAAATTAACACTTACATTTTAGTATTGTTGCTTAATAAATGTAGCTACATGCTATTAGGAGAACATTAAGCAACAATACTAAAATGTAAGTGTTAATTTTATCCCATTATATGAACATATCATTATTACAATCGATTTGGTTCCAAACTGCTTCAAATTTCTGTAACCGACTTTTGTACGTTTATAGCCTTTACTGTATACCAATCCACTTGTTTGTCTGTATAGAGACCGGAAGAAGGGCACTCAAGCGTCCGAAACCGGTCGTCTAAAATAAATAATTACAAGCAACTGGTTGCTGAATTTTATTAATCTATAATGAATGTGTATTTGGAGTGAAGAACACATTTCAAAATACTTTCCTATTTACGAGCTTTTGTGGCGCTATAAATTGCAGTAACTATAAAAACTATAATTCGGAAATCTCTCGTTTGCAAAGGACACTCAGAAGGAAGAGAATAATGTTATGAATAACAAGTGTTCGTTTACCGTGGTTATACTTTTAGACATCGAAGTATATTTTAACAAGTCATTCACCTACAAACTTCTGCTCCTAATCAGGATCGCAAATACTTGAAAACTATTTCATAATATTACTGCTGTACAAAAGTAACGCCTGAATGTTTTCAATAACAGTTAATCAACTATTTCTGTAGAGCCTGCTTAGTATCGTACCTCCGTTTCACAAAAATTATAAGCCTTTATACTAACATATTTTGGCGTTTACTTACTAGTTTGATAAAGTGAGTGTGTAGCTACAAATAAATAATATGTCCATATATAGATTATTAATATTAGCACGTCACATTCTTGAACATACTCAGTTTGATACCTGCCAAGTAGCTGAAAAATTATGAAAGGCGCAGAAGCAAGGACAAGGAAAAAAGAGGATTTCTAGGGTGATGTAGACTCTAGTCTCCTACAATGTAAAACTCGTGTGTACTTTTGAAAATATTAAATGTCCGAAATCCGCTGAAACAAAACTCGTGCAACATGTCAGTAGGCACGCAGCACGCAAACATAATCAGTTCCTTTTATACTTCAGCATATGAGGTTGCAATTCATTTCTGCTTTCAAAACGTTTTGGACGGTATGAATACGATTCTATTATATGACCTGTATGAATTACACTGCACTGACAATACGTGATTATAGACTGTCATTAACATGAACAGCGATATTACTTTAATGATGTTTTCATATTTGTATTAGAAATGCCACAGCAACGTTCAGTGACTAGAAAATGTGAAAGTAACAGCATTAAAAACGGCAACATCTTAGTTTGTATCATGCCATTCCTCTGTTACTCCCTACTTGCCGCTTGGAGCACTAGTATCGCTTCAGTTGCAATTTTTCCCCCACAGAGTTTCCTGTTGTGTGTGATAGACTGTGACCACAAACACACACACACAAACACATACACACATACACACACACACACACACACACACACACACACACACACACACAACGAAGTTAAAAAATGTTCAAATGTTTGTTAAGCTTTTGCGACTTAACTGCGGGGTTATCAGTCCCGAAAGTGACAAACTACTTATGAACTACCTTATACTAAAGACAGCACAAACACCCATGTTCGATGGGCGATCCGAACTCCCGACGGGGAACGGCGTCGCGTATCGCAGCATAGCGCCTCAATGCGCTCGGCCGCTCTGCTGCGGCACACACAAGTTCTCTCTCCCCGTGTTATTTACTGGTGTACTCTAGTTCTATGTCGTAATATCAAAAGCATTATGCTCGTGTTAAACCTTTATACGGAGACGACAGAAAGTCATGGGATAGCAATTACCACACACGCAGATGGCGGTACTATCGCTTACACAAAAGCAGTTTATTTGCTTGAAAACTTTCTTGCCATTATGAACAATACCATTTGATCTCTTTTAACATAGTAACTAGAATAATTTAGACTCGTGTAATCAGATTTTGTATTTTTGTGTCGTAGATGTCTGTCGCCCGTGAATAGAACGAACGTGTGTCAGTCGCTTTGAACTTTTCGTCGTTGCGATAACTGTGGGCGGAGGACATAAATTTCTTGAGGTACAAGAAAAGATTGAAGTCGCTGGGAGCAACATCTGTACTGTATGCTGGCTGAGCAAACAGCTCCCAGCCGAACTTATGTAAAACATTTGTTAAGCATCGAGTCGTATGGGAGCTAGCATTGTCATGGAGCAGCAGAAGACCTGCAGCAAGTGTTGCAGATTCCTTGTTGTTCATAGCAAGAGCTGAAGACGAATGTCACACGTTGGTTCCATCCATAGGCGGCAGACTATTAGGACACAAGAATACAAAAGTTGATCCCACAATATGACAAGTGTCTCAATGAATTTGGTGCCTCTGTCTAAATATCTCAAACATAGTTTACCTGTTCCTATAACGTTTTCATGGAACTGGCTTGTCTTTGTTTTTTAAAAAATTAGGGAATTTATTTTCTCGATGGGTGTAGTGTATAAGGACGGTGTATTGTCAAAGCTGTAATTTATACTCCGATGATTTAAAGTTCTCAATCGTGATTATTGACTTTGGAAGCGGTATGGTACTTTGAGCTAGACGCATAGGACATTGAATTTCAGAAACAACTAGGCAAATTAATATACCGAGATTCACAGTGTCGACTGCGTGCCGAGAATACCAGATTTCAGGTATGACTTCTCAACATAGACAGTCCACTGGCCATAGGCCTGCAATTCATCACCGGTTGCCTAAAGTTATCAGTGCTGAAACACAAGTAACACTTTGTGAAATAATCGTACAAATCTATTTGAGACAAATGACGAACGTACCGTTACAACAGGCAGTGCAATTTGGCATTAACGGCCCGTGGCAGTAACGACCGAGTACAGTGCCTTTGCTAACAGCAAATTGCCTAAGTGCCTTCGCTAATAGCATGACATCAGCTAAGTGCCTTTGCTAATAGCATGACATCAGCTAAGTGCCTTTGCTAATTGCATGACATGGATTAAATGCCTTTCCTCTGCTCATGACTAGAAACCATAGGTTCGTCAGATGAGTCCTGATTGCTGATAGTAGCGTTACAGTGTGGCACTGACATCATGAAGCCATGGATCCAAGTTGTCAACAGTGCACTGTGAAAGCTAGTGGTTGCTTCATAATGGTGTGGGCTGATTTTACATGGAATGTTCAAAAACAATGTTTGTAAATCTATCGGACCAAATTGCATGGTCATAAGTCCGTAGCTTACAAACTACTTAAACCAAGGTAAACTAATCTAAGGACAACAGACACACGCCCATGCCCGAGAGAGGACTCGAACCTCCACGGCGAGCAACTGCGCGCTCTGCAGCGAGACGCTTTAGACCGCTCGGCTACTCCACCACGGCTACATGGAATGTACTGGGATCTGTGGCGCAACTGAACCGACCTTTGACTGAAAATGATTACGACTGGCTACTTGGGAGACAATGTGCCGTCATTCATAGACTTCATATTCAAAGAGAACGATTGAATTTTTATGGATGATAATGCATAATGTCATCGGCCATAGTTGTTCATGATTGGTTGAAGATCATTTTGGACAGTGGCTGCAGATTATTTAGCCAGATAAAGTTTTCGACCTTATTTGCATCCACTATTTGTAGGACAACTCGAGAGATCACAAAACACTTTTGCGTTTAGAGACGGGTGCAGAGGCATCATTTGTTGAGACGGAGCAGGAAAAAAAAAAAAAAAAAAAAAAAAAAAAAAAAAAAAAAAAAAAAAAGAGAGAGAGAGAGAGAGAGAGAGAGAACGAGAGAGAGAGAGAGAGAGAGAGAGGAGGGAGGGTCGTACGACCCTTTGTCCCACCCCCACCTCTTGGATCCGCCTAGGGGCATGTGATATAAATGCTATGGTCCTATAGCTTGAACAATACCGAACTGATCCTTTTCGTGTAGAGTGGGATAAGTGGATGTGGAAGGCAAGACAGAGCTGGAGTTGGCGGCAGTGTAGAAGAAGCGAGCGCGCGCACCGCACCTTGAGGTTGGGCATCTCCTTGGCGAGGGCGATGACGTCTTGCGTGCCGCGCACGTTGATGGCGGTGGCGTAGCGCAGCGGCTCGTCGAAGCGCACGGAGGCGGCCACGTGGAAGACGACGGCCACCTGGGCGGCGAGCGCGGCGCGGTCCTGCGGCCGCAGCCCCAGCCCCGGCAGCGCGCAGTCGCCCTCCACCGGCTGCAGGCGCTCCTCCAGGCGCGCGTCGCGGCTGCGCACCTGGTCGAACAGCTGC
Organism: Locusta migratoria; assembly: GCA_026315105.1. Classification (NCBI taxonomy): domain Eukaryota; kingdom Metazoa; phylum Arthropoda; class Insecta; order Orthoptera; family Acrididae; genus Locusta; species Locusta migratoria. The sequence goes on along the minus strand of CM048746.1, from coordinate 37,300,251 downwards.
AACACACGCCGGCAAGCTCACTCACAGCCTCTGTTCGCGTCTGCAAAAACCCGCACTGCCGTGTTTTACGGCTGTGGTTCTATTTTTTTATTTTTTGAAAACATTTCGGACAAAAATAACAATATCAGTTTCATGTAGAATTTTAGAACATATTCTCAGTTCGAATATAGTAAATTTCCTTGAAACGGAAAAGCTTCTTTCCATGAATCAGCACGGGTTTAGGAAACATCGTTCATGTGAACTCAGCTTGCCCTTTTCTCACATGACATCTTGCGAGCCATGGACGAAGGGCAACAGGCGGATTGTGTTTTTCTCGACTTCAAAAGGCGTTCGACGCGGTGCCACACTGCAGACTGCTAACGAAGATACGATCTTATGGAAGAGGTTCAGAGATTTGTGACTGGCTGGAAGACTTCCTAAGTAATGGAACGCAGTACGTTCTTCTCGACGAGTGTATCGTCAGGCGTGCCCCAGGGGAGTGTGATAGGACCGCTATTATTTCCTATCTATATAAATGATCTGATGGACAGAGTAAGTTGTAATTTGCAGCTGTTTGCTGATGATGCTGTGGTGTATGAGAGGGTGTCGTCTGTAACTGACTTTAATAGCATACAGGATGACTTAGACAAAATTCCTAGTTGGTGCGAAGAATGGCAGCTAGCTCTCAATGTAGAAAGATGTAAGGTGATGCGCATGACTAGAAAAAGCAATCCCATAATGTTCGAATACAGCATTAGTAGTGAGCTTCTTGATGCTGTCGCGTCGTTCAAATATCTAGGCGTAACATTGCAGAGCGATATGAAATGGAACGAGCATGTAAGGACAGTTGTGAGTAAAGCGGACAGCCGACTACGGTTTATTGGGAGAATTTTGGGAAGATGTACTTCACCTGTAAAGGAGACCGCGTAAAAAACGCTTGTACGACCACGTCTAGGGTATTGCTCAAGTGTTTGGGATCCGCAGCAGATCAGTTTAAAGGAAGACATAGAGGCGGTTCAGAGTCGAGCAGTTAGATTTGTTACCGGTAGGTTCGACCAATGCGCGAGTGTCACGGAAATGCTCCGGCAACTCAATTGGGGATCGCTGGATGAAAGACGACGTTCTTTTCGTGAATTTCTGTTGAGGAAATTTAGAGGGCCGGAATTTGAAGCTGAGTGTAGTACGATCTTGCTTCCGCCTACTTACAGTTCGCGTAAAGGTCACAAAGACGAGATAAGAGAAATTAGGGCTCGTACGGAGGCATATAGACTTTTTTTTTTCCTCGTTCAATTTGGGAGTGGAATAGGAAAGAAAATACCTAGTAGTGGTACAGTGTACCCTCCGCCACGCACCTTACGGTGAATTGTGGAGTATGTATGTAGATGTAGCTGTAGAACAAAAACTAGAGGATCCGTGCAAATACACTCCTGGAAAATGAAAAAGAACACCATGCATTCGTCAACCCAGCTGAGGGAAATGTTATTGGCACGTTCTTGACGTCGTCTACAACACTCGATCACACAGGCTGAGCCCTACGCACACGAGTACAGCCACCAGAGCGTCCGCGGTGTCGCCGTTAGTACCGTGTATACCCTCCTTTTGCAGGAATGCAAGCTGTAATTCTCTTGTGGAAACGATCGTAGAGGTTCCGAATGTGTGTTATGTGGAATGGCCTACCATGCAATTTCCAGCTGGGCCAGATTTCGGGCCGCTCATGCAGACCGCCCATCATGACGTTTCATCTTCAATGTGAGAGAGAGAGAGATCTGGGGATCGTGCTGTCCAGGGTAGTTGATGTACACCTTGAAGAGCACGTTGGGTGGTACAAGATACATGTTGATCTACATCATCTTATTAAAAAAGCATATCACCTGGTTGCTGCATGAGTCGTGTTAAATGATGGTTTCAGTGTCCCGTGCACTGGTCAATGTTCTACAGACGATCACTGGAGGAGAATGGCGAGTGTAGAACATCGCTCCCCTCACAATGATGCACGTTCATGTATGCCGTTGGAGTGTCCTGCGTTCACGCCGCAACATCCTTCAGCCCGCCTCCAGTGGTATCATGATAGGCGATTAAGAAGGGACGAATGGAGACGTGTCGCCTTCAGTGGTGAAAGTGATCACTGCCTCGGTGCCAGTGCTGGTCATACTCGTCTGTGGTGTCATGCAGGGGAGCGCGAAAGTCTGGAGTGTACGGGACAGAGGCAAACGGGGCCGACACCTGACATTGTGGTGTGGGGAGCCATGTCCTACACTGGCCGTTCTCCTCTGGTGTTCGTTGTGGGAAAGTTCAACAGTACACGGTACACTGAAACCATCAGTCAACCCGTCTTGCCACCGTTCATGCACCAACAAGGCGATGTGATTTTCCAAGAGGACAAGGCACGCTCAATGTGCTCTTCTAGGTGTGCGTTAGCTACCCTGCCTATCATTATTTTCAGAGCTTTCCCCCATTGAGCATGTCTGGGGCCGGATGAAACGTCATCTCGGCGCGTCCACACGACCGGCACGAGGTCTGGTCCAACTGAGGCATCAGGTGGAAATTGCATGGCAGGCCATACCGCAAGACTTCATTCGGCACCTCTTCCATCGTCTTCATGAGAAAGTTGCACCCTGCATTGATGCAAAAGGATGGTATACACGATACTAGCGTCGACATTATAAACGCTCTAGTGACTGTACTGACGTGCGTATGGTTCTGACTGCGTGATCGTGTGTTGTACACATCCTCTAGAATGTGTCAATAAAATTTCGCTCTGCTGGGTTGTGAATTCATGGTGTTCTGTTTTCATTTTCCAGGAGTGTACTTCGCACCGTTAGTGGAATGTCAAAGGAGTTGGGAAAAAATGGAAGTAAAGATGAATTATAATTAGCTGACATCTTATTCAGGATTTTTTTTCTAGGAGGTGATCTTTTAATTTAAATGTTCTGAATCCTTTTATAAGATCTTTATTGCTCTTAAATGACTAGTTTCGGCTCGTTAAAGAGTCATTATCATATCTTACTTATTCGGGCATGTTAAGAAATATACTTCAGATGAACGATCTACGGATTCCACTGTGATAACACACTACCTAGACATGTGGCGCAGTATAACACAGGGTCTTGAACAACATGACCCAAGAGCATATTCAAGTGATGGTGTGCATACCATTTATAACTTGCCACTACAATGTTGGTTCATCTGAAATATATTTCTTAACATGCCTGGACAAGTAAGATTTGATAATGACTCTTTAACGAGTCGACACTGGTCATATAAGATCAATAAGCGATCTATGGCAATAAAGATCTTATAAAAGGATTCAGAAATAAAGATGAATGTTCACGCATAGCTTTCTTCACAATCAATCAATGCAAGTGTTTAAAAGCGCACATGAAACAGGTTGATCCGCTGAGTGTCCAAGAGAAGTGCGTACCTTAATCAGAAACGAAAATTCGTAAAACGAACCGATTAAAATATTCAATACAAGGACAGAAGGATACCGCGTATGAATAACAATTAAGGATGGAGAGACTTACGTTTATTCTGATACTTGATGACAAATCTGCGAATGAGTAACTTTCGTTTAAAGCAAAAACAGAGTAAATCGGCCGCGTAGTTTGGTCTGGCCGACCGAGTTTAGTTTTCGTAGATTCTTTCAATTTATAAGATGTAAAATTAAAAAAAAAAGAAATATGGACGACACGATTACCATTCTACTATTGTGTTAATATTCAGTTCTATTCAGCTCTCTGGCTGTATTTTAAAATTACTTGATATTTGAATTTAGGTTTGGCAACTTTTCTCTCTTTAAACTGTTCTTTTAATATTTATCCCTTACTTTCATTATCTTTTTCCGTCAAAATGTCATCACCTGCCTTGCCGTGGTAGTTTTTCCCCTTTTTCAAGTTTATTTTCTTTGCTTGTACTAGTGTACGTAAAATCAAGTGACAGTGTCAAATCGACGTTATTTTTGCAAATATCTCTTAAGCGATACAGTATGTGAAAAAACATAAGAGAATGAAGTTATAGAGAATTTTCTCCTCTACAAATTCGTTTATTTAACTTTCATCTCAGATCAACGATTAAGCCGCCATTTTCATTTACATTTCAAGCTGGCAAATGGTGATCGCAAAGGCCCACTTTTAGTGTTACTACCGTAACCTGAAGTGGGCCAAAATATATTCTTAATATATGTTCAGATGGGATATTTTCGTCTCGGCTCCTGGTAGGTGATCTCATCGATAATGATGGATTTTCTTGATATTGGCTATATGGGGTGTTCGATAATAATCTATACATGCCGATATCTTTGGAGCGGCATAATTCTGCAAAAAGTAAGTCCCTAATAAAAGGTGTAAGGATTTAAGGGGGTCATGGAACGGTTATCTCGAAATATACTTGAACACTGTTTTCAAGGTCAATCCAAGGTCGACCCTTTTTATTTTTCAAGTGGCAGCCGCTATTTTTTATTGCATATTCGTATTATTTGTAGAGAAATATGCATTTATTGTAGAGAACATCTTTTTTTCCGAAAAAACATTTTTCTGTCGCCAGGGGGCACTTAATTGACGGTTTCCCTGTTTAGCAGTATTTGCATTCAGGTTAAACACTAGTGAAGAATTTCAAGTTCACGAAAATTTCAACAGTGGACAGAGTTCAGAACCCTACAAGATTTTCATAGAATATTTTTTCCTGAGATACTGATAACCTGGGAAACTCGCAGGGAAGTGTCCCCTGACAACAAAACATTGACTTTTCGGAAAAAAAGTTTCCAAAGTCGTATTGTTTTACGTAGAATACCAATGTGGAATAAAAATAGGGGTTACAATTTGAAGAAAATGAACCTGACCTTAGTTTCACCCTGAACACAAGATTCAAGACAATTTCGAGTTGACTATTCCACATCCCATTTAAACCTTACAGCTTTTACTACAGACTTTTTTTCTCTTTTTCTTCTTCAGAGTTGTGTCACTCCACAGATATCAGCCGGTATATATTAAAATGGTACACCCTGTATAGTGTACAAAATAATATAAAGGACTGTCAGGTGACAAATAAGGTATGATTTATACAAAATATAATAATGGAAAGTCCAGGTTGGAATTAATAATATGTAATAAGGACAGTTTACAACTCACCGCAAAGACGTGGTGACGACCTGGACAGGTACATACAAAAAACACACACATACAACACACACACGTATGTGTGTGTCTTTTGTATGTTTCTGTCGCAGCTCGTCGCCACGTCTTTACGGTGTGTTGTAAACTGTCCTTATTACATATTATTACATAGTTGATTTAGACAGTTACACGAGTTTGATTCCCGAAAATAGGAGAATTATACATTTACTTATATTATGCAATATTTCATCAAATTTTAATACATTCTTCGTCAGCCCTTTTATAATGTGCATTTGTTGTCTCATCCGGCGAATTACAACGCCTTTTCTCTCTGCGGTTATCGTCGTCGAGGAAAACTCTTAGGCGAAGCGTTGCCACTGTGTGGCAACGCTGCCTTTGAGGCTTTCCTGTGGATCTGCCTTCTGGATCCGGTTTCAGCGTGTACTTGAATGTCATATGCCTAATGGATCTTAGATCACGTTTCTCTCACTAGGTCTGCTTTGTTTCTTTGTTTTTGGCGCTTCCCTAAGTTACTGATAATCGAACAACTCAGGGATTCACTGCAGAAAGAAAAAGTTACCAGTTATTCCTGTAGCCTCCGCGTATATAATATACCGTATCATTAACCATCTCGCGAATAATTTAAAGAGTTAATATTCTGAAAAATTACTCCCTAAAGACGTAGATTAGACTGCCGCTCCCTTCAGCACACAAATACTTGATGCGTTTTAGCAAAAAGCAGTTCTTGTAGTGCATAGTTATTTGCATAATTTGCAGTTGCCCCTCTGGAAGAATATCCTTCTTATTTTTGTAATGAATAACTGATAATTTACGCGTCAATTCTGAACCTGCCTTTTCTATGTGATGCACGTGGATCTGTATTACATGCAAAACAAAATTAAAAAAAAAATCCTTTAAGTAAGTACATTAAGTCTTCAAATGTTTTAAGCCTAAGAGACAAAACTGTTTAGGTTATCTGTCCCTATACTTACACACTACTCAAACTAACTTATGCTACGGACAACACCCACCATTCCACCAACCACCCACCTACCCACCCACCCACCCACACATACACACACAGCCATGCCCGAGGGAAGACTCGAACCTCCGACGATTGCGGCCGCGCAAATCGCGACATGGCGTCTCAGACCGCACGGCCATTCGCACGCGGCTAAGCAGGTAAAATGACGGTCAGGAAAGTATTTTTTAAGGATGTTTTACAACTCGCGCGTTTGATTGTTTTGAAGTCAGTTATTTTGGCTCTTCACGTGAATATGTGATAGGTACGTCTCGTCACCGGTGATGATTTTTACAACAGGATGGAAAAGCTGGTAGAAGCCGATCTCGGGGGTAGATCAGTTTGGATTAAGGAACACAGGAGGAAATACTCACCTTACGACTTTAAGGATAGATTAAGGAAAGACAAAGCTACATTTCTAGCTACTGTAGATTTGGAGAAAGCTTTTGACTATTTTGATTGGAATACACTGTTTCAAATTATGAAATCAGCGGGAGTAAAATATAGGGAACGGAAGATTATTTAAAACTTGTACAAAAACCAGACAGCAGCAATCAGAGTTGAAGGGCATGGAAGGGATGCATTGGTGGGGAAGGGAATAAGACAGGGTTGTAGTGTTTCTCAGCAAGGAGAAATTGGGAGAAGGAATTAAAGTTAAGGGTGAAGAAATAAAATCATTGCGTTTTGCCGATGACATCGTAATTCTGTCAGCGAAGGACGTGGAAGAGCAGTGTGTTGAAAGGTGCGTATAATATCAACATTAACAAGAGCAAAACAAAGGTTATGGGATGTAGTCTAAGAAAATCAGGCGATGGTGAAGATATTAGATTAGGTAACGAAACAATAAAGGTGGTAAATGAGTTTTGTTCCTCGTGAAGTAAGAAACACATGATGGACGCAGTGCAGAGGATATAAAATGCAGAATGGCAACGGGAAGAAAAGGGTTTTCGAAAAAGAGAAATCTGTTAGCATCGAATATTGATTTAAGCCTAAGGAAACCCTTCTGAAGGCATTTGTGTGGAATGTTCCCTTGTATGGGAGTGAAACATGGACGTTAAACAGTGCGGAAAGGAGGAGGATAGAGGCTCTTGAAATGTGGTGCTACAGAACAATGGGTAGATCGCGTAACTAATAGAATTAGGGAGAAAAGGAATTTATGTTGTACCTTGACTAAAAGAAGGGATCGATTGGTAGGACACATACTTAGACATCAAGGAATCGTGAATGTAGCATTGGAGGGAAGTGAGTCGGGTAAAAACGCAGAGGGAGACCAAGAGACGCATATAGTAAGCAGATTCAAACGGATGTAGGTTGCCGTTCTTATTAGATGAAGAGGTTTGCTCAGGATAGAGTAGGGTGGAGAGCTGCATCAAACCAGTCTCAGGAGTGAAGATCACAACAAGAAATGAAGGAAGGTTACGGTTTAATGCCCCGTCGACACCGCATTCGTCAGACAAGGAACACAAATAACGGTCCATATTTTTCAAGTCGCCGAAGGCAACCGCGCGTTTTTATTTTTCTCGGAAGTCAATGTATGAAGTACAAGCATTGCACATACATTTCTATTCTTCAGAACATTCTGGAGAATGTCTTGAAAAATGAATGAGCGTTATTGTGACTCAACAACTCGGAAAGAATACGGGTGCAGGTGCACTACGATAAACTGCCTGCGCACAAGAGACCGGTCGAGTGCACACCTGATCTTCACGGTTGATTGCTCAAGCTGCAAGCGTATCCAACGCACTGACGTCACTTACACGGCAGCAATGGAATCAGTCTTGAGACTTCTTTATAGATGGCTGTTTAATTATCTATGATGATATATTGTTTCTAACCATTACACATTATTAAAGATGTACAGTGTGACTGACAGCCTTGGCATTGTATTGTGTAATCTAAGTGGCAGTAACCTTTCTGACCGGGAGTTTTTCTAGACAATACAGGATGAGTCTTGAAAAAGTCTTTTATGAGGAACAACTTTTTTATGAATCTCTTCTTAAAGATACTTATAAATGATTAGACTTACGTCTTAATGCATGGCACGAATAATGCTGGTCACATTTGACTGGATAGAACCTGAGACATAAGCCTTTCTTCCGTGAGGTTTTCGAGACATTGCAGAACTCGATTTGCAAAAAAATTTATGCACTTCTTCCCCTTTTGCAAGGTCTCAATAGTTGACAATATTTTATTGACTTCACTGATATTTTTCCGTTCATAACTTAATTCGTATATGTATTTTGAAGCAGACGGAATATCGAATGATCCTAGTAATAGTTTGGGACATTGTTATTATTTACGCTTACTTTTTTCAATATGATTTATTTCCAACATTTAAAAACAATTGAATGCTCTTCGTTTACTTGGAATCCCCTAGTTTTCACGAAGCGCATTAATTGATTGTTTTTGTACTTTTTTTCAAAACAGTGTAACTGAGCAAATTGTAAGTCTTTTCTAATAGCACTTCTAATTTGTAGAATCCTATTTTGTCTTTATTTTATGAACAGATTTAGATAATCCGGATAAGTGACAGTAAAACTCAAAGTTAACAGTCCTGGAAATTCCAAAAGTTTATAGAATTTTTTAAATAATGGCTTAGAATAAGGTCAAAGAAGTGAAAAAGGTATAATGGTGATTTTATTATTACCCAACGATTACACAATTTTTTAAGGATAATCCACATCATACTGAGGAATTCGAATATCCACCAGGTTTCCTGTCGTACAGCAATGGCGGCCCACACTGGACCTGCATTTTAACTATAACCACCGGCAGGTGACTTAGGCATAGGCCGCCAGCGCGATAGCTGGGTGCCGTTGCGCTGCTACATGGCAAACGCACGGTTTTCAAGCTGACATAGTTTATCATAGCTCAAACGATTAGCATTAAATATTCGTACATTTCTTACACCTGTCTTGTGTATCACTCTACCTACTGCTATAAGCCAAATGAAAATATCTATACTAGTTCCTGATATTACAAATACAATTTAAGTTTGTAATAGCAAAAAAAGTATACTTTTATATGCGATAAATACAAATTAACGACTTGCAGATTTTTCCATTATTTGTTCTGTGAAACCTTACCTTTTTCGTCAAACTACTTGAGTCTTGGCCCATGAAAAAGAAAGAAGTAAGGAAAATTAGGGTTTAACGTCCCATCGACATCGCGGCCACTACAGACGGAACTCAGGCTCCAGTAGGTTTTGTCAGGGATGGAGAAGAACTTCGGTCATATTTTTATAAGGGAACCATCCTGGAATTTTTCAGGAGTGATATACGGAAATCAAGGAACACCTAAATCAAGATGCCCGGAGGCAGGCTCGAGCCGCTGTACTCCCAAATACGACAAGAAGTCAAAAACCTTTGTACGGGACATAAGTGAACTTGGTACTGTACTCGTCCCTGAGAAAACTGTGTCTGACCAGTCGAATAGGCGGACAGACAAAATGATAACAAAATGACTTTGTCAGTGGTCCGTTTCTACCGAATGAGGTACATAACCCTCTAAACGAGAGTGAATGCGTGATATCTCAATTTCTCCCGGCATATGGAATATTAAAAAAGCTTGCGAGTATGCAGCCAGGTACAGAAATCGACGTCGGTCGATATTTCGGCAGGAGCGCACCCTAACAGTCTGAAGGTAATACTGCAGTACTGCCGTAGAACGATACCCGTAAGCTTATTGGAGTGAATATATTGGGTAGTCTAGAAGTTCGTTTGTTTTTCCTTACAATGCAGTCACACAGAACGCCTGGGAACGCACATCATCTACATCTACATGGGATACTCTGCAAATCACATTTAAGTGCCTGGCAGAGGGTTCATCGAACCACAATTATACTATTTATCTCCCATTCCATTCTCGAATAGCGCGCGGGTAGAAAGAACACCTGAATCTCTCTGTTCGAGCTCTGATTTCTCGTATTTTATTCTGATGATCATTTTTACCTATATAAGTGGGAGTCAACAACATATTTTCGCATTCGTAGGAGAATGTTGGCGATTGGAGTTTCGCAAGTAGCCCTGCAGCGTAGCTGAGACAATGTGGTTGCCGACCTGTTTGATTATACATTTTACACACACGGTCGTGCTCAGTATAATCGAAATGTTAAAATGTTTGTGACGCTTAAGGGACTTAACTACGGGGTCATCAGTCCCTAAACTTATGAACTACTTTATGCTAAAGACGACAGAAACATCCATGCGCGAGGGGGGATTCAAACCTCCGACGCGGAACGGCCTCGTGCATCGGAGGATAGCGCCTCAATGCGCTTGGCCACTCCGCCGCGGTTGCACAGTATATGTGATGTCGCTAAGCGATGCCGCTAACCACACGGCTATTCTTGCTAGGTGGAAAGTAGTAACTCCATTATAATTCATGATCGGATTTTCTGAAGGCTTTTACAGTTGACACGTCTTTAATGTATGAGATATTTTACCAAACATGATGCGTTTCTGATGAATCTTCAGTGCGCCAAAACCAAATATGATGGGCGGATGTTGCCTTCATGGAGCATTTGCGCATGTGCAGGACGAGGTGCGCAGTAGCTTTAATGTCTTGCTTCGGGACCATCGTACATAACCGTCAGAGATTGAGTAGCCAGGAGCTGGCGTCTCTACCAGCTCCAGCGCCAATGTTGAAAGCGGAGCTTCCACTCGCCCCTCCCTCTCGAGGGAGCGCCAATATGCTGCCTCCAGGGTGTTCAGAAGAGAATTTGAACCTCAGCCGCGCATGCGCATTGCAGTGCTGCCGCCACTGCCGCCTATTCATCGGCCATGCTACGACCCGAATGAAGGAAATCGGCTGTGTCCTTTGAAAGGAGCCATCCCGGAATTTGCCTAGCGTGCGCTACTATTCGTATACGTGCTGTCTCCGCGACGTAAAACGTTTCTTATGCGATAAAAATACTTTGAATGTGCATATAAAATGATCTGATAGAAGAACGAAACGAATAATGATAGTTTAAAACACTTTTTATATTATTTATTTATTTACTTTTTTCACGACGAACTTTTTTCCGAGGGTTCACTGAAATAGTAAACACACATGACGCGCCACCATTGTCAGTTTTGTAAACAACCTGATTAAAAACAAATTTTCTAAGGCGTCCATTAGTGTTCCCAATCACATATCTTGATGGAATTTTGATTTGTAAAATTCCATCTGTTGCAAGCCTGTGCGAAACGCACTGGGGCCTAGAAGAAGAAAGGAATTCCTTCTATACTATTCCATGTGGCTGGTGCGGACACGTCGCAGTATTTCATAGTTGTTGTTGTTGTGATCTTCAGTCTGCAGACTGGTTTGATGCAGCTCTACACTCTACCCTGACCTGTGCAAGTCTCTTCATCTGAGAATACGTTCGGCAACCTACATCCTTTTGAATCTGCTGACTGTATTCGTCCCTCTGTCTCCCTCTACGATTTTTACCCCACACACTTCCTTCTAATGCTAAGTTGACAATTCCTTGATGTCTCAGAATGTGTCCAACCAATCTATTGCTTCTCTTAGTCACGACATGCCAGAAACTCCTTTTCTCCCCGATTCGGTTAAGCACCTCCTCATTAGTTACGTGATCTACCCATATCATTTTCATCATTCGTCTGTAGCACCACATTTCAAAAGCTTCTATCATCTTTTTATCTGAATTCCTTATCGTCCACGTTTCACTCCCATACAAAGCTACACTCCAGACAAATGCTTTCAGAATGGCCTTCCTAACATTTAAATTAATATTGGATGTTAACAAGTTTCGCTTCTTTAGAAACGCTTTTCTTCCCATAGCCATTCTGCATTTTATATCTTCTTTACTTCGACCATCAGAAGTTATCGTGCTACCCAAATAACAAAATTCATCTACTACTTTTATTGTCTCATTACCTAATCTAATTCCTTCAGCATCGCCTGATTTTCTGACATTTCATCCCATTATCTTCGTTTTACTCTTGTTAATGTTCATCTTATATCTTCCTTTCAAGACACTGTGCATTCCATTCAGTTGCTCTTCCAGATCTTTTGCGGTCTCTGACAGAATTACTATGTCATCGGCAAACCGCAAAGTTTTTATTTCTTCACCCTGAACTCTAATGCCCTCTCCATGTTTCCCCTTCCATTCCTTCACTACTTGCTCGATATATTAAACAACATTGGGGAAAGGCTACAACCCTGTCTTACTCCCTTCCCAACTTCTGCGTCCCTTTCTTGCCCTTCGACTCTAATAACCGTTGTCTGGTTTTTGTATAGGTTGAATATAACTCTTCGCTCCCTATATTTTACCCCTGATACCTTCAGAATTTGAAATAGTGTATTCCAGTCGACATTGTCAAAAGGTTTCTCCAAATCTACAAAAGCTAAGAAAGTAGGTTTCCCATTCCTTAGCCTATCTTCTAAGATTAGTCGTAATGTGAGTATTGCCTCCCGTGTTCCTACATTTCTCCTAAATCCAAACTGATCTTTCCCGAGGTCGGATTCCTTAAGGTTTTCCATTCGTTTGTAAATAATTCGTGTTAGTATTTGGCACCCATGACTTATTAAACTGATAGTTCTGTAATTTTCACACTTGTCTGCACTTGTTTTCTTAGGAATTGGAATTACAATATTCTTCTTGAAGTCGGAGGGTATTTCCCCTGTCTCATACATCTTGCATACCAGGTGATACAATTTTTTCACGACTGGCTCTCCTAATGACATCAGCAGTTCATACGGAATATCATCTACTCCAGGGGCCTTTTATCGACTCAAGTCCTTCAGCGCACTGTCAAATTCTTCTCCTATCTCACCTTCCTCCACTTCGTCTTCCATTTCTAGAATACTGCTTTCAAGTTTATTTCCATGTATAGGCCCTCTATATATTCCTTCCACAGTTCAGCTTTCCCCTCTTTGCTTAGTACTGGTTTTCCGTCTGAGTTATTGATATTCATACAGCTGCTTTTCTTATCTCCAAATATCTCTTTTATTTTCCTGTAGGCGGTATCTTTCCCCTAGTTATGCATTCTTCTACGGTTCTGCATTTTTCCTGTAGCCATTCCTGCTTAGCCAGTCTGCACTTCCTGTCAATCTCATTTTTTAGACGTTTGTACTCCCTTTTTCCTGTTTCACTTGCTGAATTTTTATATTTTCTTCTCTCATCAATTGAATCGGTCACTGCAAAAATGTCATAAGTCAACTTTTTTACGAAAATGAGTTATCCATTGGAAATGGATGGGAAAGTGTAGCCGGATTCATACGTACAAGAAGGGCAGAAGTCAGCTATCAAATGGTGTCACTATCGACCTTTAAAATTTTCGTTCATTGCAAAAAGGTCATGAGTCATTGATTCATGCCGTTTTTGCAATGACTGTGTGGAGGTGTATTTAATCGAACGCAGACGTTATTGGCGGCGTTGCGCTGCTTTCCCGCGTATTTTGTTGTCTGAGGTTAGCATCACTGCAACAATCCATTGTTGTGTTTACATCATTGTAGGTTCAAATAATAGATCATTACTGTCGCATTCAGAGGCCACTTATTTATCGAGGTGTAATTATGTCTGCGTCTTCTTAGGACTCTGAAATGCCTCCTGTAGGCAAGAAACGGACAAGAAATGAATAGAAAAGGAATATTATTCGTGATTCAAAAGTAAAGGGAATGGAATACGTGAATTGGAAAGGAGAGAAAATTCAGCGCCGGAGTACAGGAGATGACTGCAAGTGAGTAAAATACGTATACTTGATTTCTGTATGGAAGTAAATGCATATACCTGCATAGTATGCAATTTAAGCATCATCGTAATTGATAACTTCTGTGAAGCGAAGTGCAGTTGCAGCATTAATGGTTCATCGTTGGAGAGCCAAAAGGATTTACAGTAAAATTAAAGAAATTTCTGAACGTTCTGAAAAGGAAAATAATGTATGTGGTCTGAATTTTGACTACATGCAAAATTTACCAGTACCTAATATTCCTGTTCAGGACATTTTTTATTTGAGACAGATATGGGTTAATGATTTTGGCATACATAATATGAAAACCAAGCAGTCACACTTTTATGTGTACCGTGAAGGCAAAGCGAAGAAAGGTGCAAATGATGTCTGCTCATTTCTGTATATTTACTCTCTGACGGGTGAGCTGGTCGAAACAAAAATCACCCAATGATTCGCTTTTGTTTAACACTTGTATGAAATGGGAGATTTAGGAATATGAAACATTACTTTACGCGGGCATAATTTCCTTCCAAACGACAGAGATTTTGGGAGCATAAAAAAAATTGTAAGACGTAATGACCAGATCTACTTACTTGAAGAGTATGCCATAATGACAAAAAGGCATCAAGTAAATACTCAGTAGAAACTATTGATAATGTTGCTGTGTTAGCCTTTAAAAACTTGTGGCCTGCCTATTTTAAAAAGACTTGTCTCTCCGAATCAAGCGTGGGAAAAATTCCCAAGGAACAAAAAGTTTCTTTTTTTCCTTCAAAATGGATGACTTTTCAGTATGATGCACATTATCCTGGGCAAGTAAAAACAGAGCAATTCATCGATGGTATCATCAAGACAGACATTCCAGCTCCTCCATAGTCTCAACAAGCATCATGTACTTCCCATCAAGCAGGCGTACCCAGGAAAGCAAGTGCCCATCAGTGTCAAAAAGTACACGATTTAATGAAAGTGAAGAGGTATATTCCAGCTGAATATGTGGAATTTTATGACCAACTGCAAGAATGAATAACGGAAGAGGGAACAAATGATGATCAAGAAGATTGAATTGTTTTATTTTACTCTATTTTCGTATTGTTATAAAAAATGTTGCGAAAAATGTTACTTCAGATAATAATATTCACATTTCATTTTAATGTGTAAAATATTATCTGATTTTTCAATAAAATAGGCAATTATTTGGAAGTAATACTTTCATTTGTTGCAACACACTATCGTTCATTGCATAAGGTCGTAAATCAGCAATTTTTAAATTAATATTATGGTTAAACTATTGATTACAAAACAAAAATACACAGTGCAACACAGTGCTTGGCACCTCACTAAATATTGATATTAAAATGACAATAAGTAAATAAATGGTTTATTCTGTAGAACGTTTTTTCCTTCTCCTGTAAAATTTTACTTTCATGACTAATGACCTGTTTGGAATGATCGATCCAATTAAGTTCAGTATGTTCTGTGTTATCCAGGGATTTCTATTAGGCCTTGTCCTTCTGGCAGAAGTTAAACCAGAGACGGAAGTCGGAAGAACTGCAGCAAAATGGAGCGAGGAAAGAAGAGCTAATGTCTCGTGAAGAATGATAAACTGGAGGGGAAATTAAAAGAACCAGAAGAACTGAAAATAAAGCACATTTACTTAGCGTCTTGCACTCTGGGAGCTTTGCGACTAATAATAATCAGGCAGCGCTGGGTTTCCAGCTGGTCGGAGACAAGTGGGGCTATACTCCGTTCACCGAAACGAGAAAAAAATGTTCAAATGTTTGTAGAGCTTATGGGACTTAACTGCGGGGTCATCAGTCCCTAAACTTACAAACTAGTTACGAACTAGCTAATACTAAGGACGGCACAAATAACCATGCCCGAGGGGGGATTCGAACCCCCGACCGTAGTGGCCGTGGAGACCGTGACTGGAGCGCCGCAGTCAGCTCGGCCACCGCGGCCGGCCCGAATCGAGAGACGTACTGTAAACACAGTACGGCCCGTGACCAGGGGTAGAGAAAACGCTCGCTCAATTTCGCTGCTTCCGTTTCAGGCGTAATTTCGTTGTGTGTGTTGTTATATCGGAGTGATAATAGGTGTTGACTGTCAACTTCATCTTAAAGAACCAGCTGCTGAACAGTAACGCAAGTATTAGTGTTTACAATAACATTCAGCATTTATAGTCCATGTGTCTCTTTTTTCTCTCATTGTATCACGTAAGAGTGATTTCATTATGACATCCTTCAATATGAGTCCACCAAATAAGGGTTCAAAGAAGAGGTAATAAAGTTATTTAGAGAAATACATGGTTCCTAGTAGCTGTTGTGTCCAGAACTGTCAATGACTGATATTGTTATGAAAACAGTCAACAGAAAGCCACACACTCTTTGAAGTCTCCAAGGGTAAAAAAGGAAATAGAACAGAAGCTTTCAGAACGTCTGGATGACTTTGAATGATATGCGATACGAAGAAAAGTTTTTCGTAAGAAATTTCCAACACTTGACAAAGTGAAGTGCTTGCTGTGTTTTAAGCGAAGTTGCAGATTTGGGAAATTTTCTGAGAAAATCACATTTCATTAAGTATTAAAAAAATGAATTTTAATTGTGAACAAAACACACAACGACCTTACACTTGAAACTGATGCAGCGAAATTGAGCGAGTGACCCTATTTTGCCCGCCCCTGGTCACGTGCCTCCGTGTGCTTACAGTACTGTGTAGATGACCGGAGTCTAGTCGTGGCGGTACTCACGGGGTCGGCGAGCATGTCGGCGAGGCGCGCCTGCACGTCCTTGCCGCGCTTGGGCCGGATGAGCAGGAAGACCCTGCGCACGCGGCAGGCGCGCAGCAGCTTCTCGAGCAGCACCAGCCCCATGAAGCCGGTGGCGCCCGTGATGAAGACGACCGAGTCGCGGTAGAAGTCGACCACGCCGCCCGCCTCCACCTCGGCCGCCTCGTCGTCGGCGCCGGAGTACACCGCGCCCTCTACCGGCTGCTGCAGCTGCTGCTGCTGCGGCTCCGAGCAGTCCGCCATCGCACGTCGTATCTTGGGCACTGCAACACCAGGGAGGAGATCCTATCACCGGCCGTCCGCCACATCTGTACACTGTACGGCAGGCTGAGCAGGAGCGCACACGAGCGCTCACCACCACAGCTCGGAGCTGCGCTGGTGGGGGAAGCTCACGCCACGCACGCTACTCGGCGGCCAAAAGTAAACAGACGCCTACGTTTAGTTCTCGCTAATGTGTTGTTGTGACAGCAACAAAAACGTCTAGTAGCGAAAGCCCAGTGCCTGCTACTCTAGAGCCAGCCCACGCAGTATACTGTACTGTAGCGAGTAGTTATTCGCTGCAATGAAAAGAATAAACAACAAGGAAAGGTCATTGCTTCAGAACCCTACATTGACGAGTATGCTAAGTATCGCTGCAACAGGCAAGGTAACACCTGATATCTGTTCAACTGAGTCACAAAAAATTTGTAAAAGACAAAAAAGTCAATAAATCTTATGTTACAATTTGGTCATGGCAGGGAGCGATCTTATAAATGTATTTTGTGAATAATGAAATGCCAAGATCGCGGTATTTCGTCTTTATTTATAACAGACGACCGGTTTTGATGACCATAGACATCATTTTCTGGTCTCTAAGGGCGAACATAAAAAGTATGATTACAAGAAAAAAAAACCCAAAGGAACATGCCATATAACTGTATGTATAGGTAATCATATGTCAACAGTTTTCTTCGCATACCCGCACTAAATAGTAACATTATTACATAAATACATATTGTAGCAGTTGGATAGTACTGCTGGGTTGCCACACATTAAAATATGCTGTTTGGTTGTCATATATAATATTCGTATAGTCATATATACATAAAGAACCACCATATTGTACAGTTGTGAGTGACAACAAGCTACTAACAGTACTAACTATAATGTTACCTTAACATGCCGCTAGAGTGCGCTATTGTATGCGACTTCCTTACAACTGTTATCATTTGTCGATAATAAATTTTAAGTAAATTGACGAAACCTCAGTAGATACTCCTGCAATTTCCAATTTTATTATCGATAAATGATAACAGCTGTAAGGATTTCACATACAATAGCGCACTCTAGTGGCAAGTTAAGGTAACATTATAGTGATTACAACGCCGCCTGTTAGTAGCTTGTTCTCACTCACAACTGTACAATATCGTGGTCCTTTATGTATATATGACTATACGAATTTTATATATGACAACCAAACAGCATATTTTAATGTGTGACAACCCACCAGTACTATCCCACCTCTGTAGGTGGGTGATAACAAGATATGTTCGCATTATGAAGAGAAAGTTGCTGAAAGAAATTTCTCAAGTAACTCTCGCCGCCACAAATAACGACTTTCTTTTAATGACTTCCACCCCAATTCGTGCAACATTTTCGTCACACTCTTCAAATCAAATGTTCAAATGTTTGTAAAGTCTATGGGACTTAACTACGGGGTCATCAGTCCCTAAACTTACAAACTACTTATGAACTACTTACAACTAAGGCCAGCACAAATATCCATGCCCGAGGGGGGATTCGAACCCCCGACCGTAGTGGCCGTGCAGACCGTGACTGAAGCGCCTCAGTCCCCTCGGCCACCCGGCCGGCGTCACACTCTCTCCCCTTTATCGCGATAATGCGAAAAGAGCTGCCCTTCTCTGAATTTTCTCTAAATCGTCCGTCAGTCCCACCCGGTGTGGATCCCACAATGAGCATTACTCTAAAATAGGACCCATAACTGTAGTGTACGCAGATTGTTTAGCAGAACTGTAGAACTGTTGCATCTTCTAATTGTCCTGTCAATGAAACGTAGTCTGCCCGCTGCGGTGGCCGTGGGGACTGAGGAGCTCCAGTCACGATCTCCACGGCCACTACGGTCGGGAGTTCGAATCCACCCTCTGGCATGGATATTTGTGCCGTCCTTAGTCTTAGTTCATAAGTAGTTTGTAAGTTTAGCGACTGATGACCCCATAGTTAAGACCTATAAGCTATCCAAACATTTTGAAACGTAGTCTTTGATTCGCCTTCTCTACAATGTGTTCTTTCTAATTTAAGTTGTTCGTATTTGTTACTCCCAGGTATTTAGTTGAATTTACGGCCTGTAGATTTGACAGATTTATCGTGTAACTGAAGTTTAGCGGATTGCTTTTAGTGGTCATATGGATGACTTCACACTTCTTATTACTAATGGTCAATTGCCATTTTTTGCATCATGCAGATATCTTAAATAAATCATTTTGCAGTTGCTCTTGATCTTCTGGAGACTTTACTAAACTATAAGTGACAGCATCATCCGCGAATAGTCTAAGAGAGCTACCCTGGTTGTCTCCTGAATCGTTTATAAAAATAAGGAACAGTAAGGACCCTATAATACTCTCCTTGGGAACACCAGATATCATTTCAGTTCTGCTCGATGACTTGCCATTAGTTACAACGTACTGTGTCCTTTTTGACAGAAAATTACTAAGCCTGTTTAGGTGTAAGAGAGGGCCTGAAGGCCCTAATCTTGCCAGGTAAAATAAATGCATAAATAAATAAATAGAATAAATTCACTAAAATCTAAAGACAACTTCACACTATTTATCACCAGAATGTCTAAAAAGTCTCAACAGTAATTCGTATTAATATCGTTATTAATAGCTACTAGTGAATAGTGGATCTAAATTTATAGGTTACAGTAAGAAATAAAATGTCTCGTATTATAAAAATACATTCTTATGTTATTAAATAATAACGGTGCAAGTCAACATTATTTTTACGAAATGTCAGTGGAGAGGGCGTAAATAAATGTCTGAAATAAGTATGGAACGTAAATATTAAACGAATCAGTACCCAGTGCCTCATCTATGCAGATAACTTAGCAATAATAGCCCTGGCTGTCACTGAAACCAAGAAAGCCTCGAGAAAGCTTCACGAGATCTTTATCAAAACTGGTGTTCTAATCTTTTTGGAAAAACGATGCATGGAATCCAAGAACGCCTACCAGTCGACCCTGATATCAGGATTACAAAATTTAACACTACATGTACTTACACAGAGTTATTTACGATAATGACAATTACCTCCATTACCAGACAACATTTCTGTCAGAAGCACCATACGCATTTACCTTCATTAAACGTTGTACCAATGTCATAGATAAAATGACGAGAAATTTCGGAACTCGATGGCCAACGAGTAATTCCGATTCCTAGACTAAATACACAAGAATTTTTCCCCCTGACTGAATGATTTAGCTGAGTGGAAAGAAGGATATCTGAAGATTCAGGGCCACACAACACTAATGGACGAATCACAACTCTTGATGTAAACGGATTCTAACACCGGACTTCAAAAAGGATCTGACGAAAATCGCTGTTCACCCAATGATACCTACAAGACATAATGTGCTTACAGCCAGACAGACTGGCATCCAAACAATTCGCAGAAAGGACTATGAAAGTCGGTAACATATCAACAGTTAAAAGGCAACGCATTCGCTATGAAAAGAAAAATAAGTGCGGTAACTGTAAAACAAGAGTAAGAGAACCAACGGAAGCACTTTATTATTTGTATTCTGGACAATTTGCGGTGCGTGTACCCGAATCATTTTCTAGCTCTCAGTGCTGACAGGTTCTCTACAGCTCTATGAGGTTGGTGTTCAAGTGCAATACTTTGTATACAGTGTTAACAGGGCAATGCCTTCTCCCCCAATCAAACGTTTACCTGCTACCTGTGACAAGCCTTGGAATCAGCAACAAAGGCACTAGAGCAGGTGCGGCGCAGAAGCAGGTGGGAGCGGCCAAGGTGAACAACTGATTTACCTCACACGGCAAGGTCGCTGACCTTGGTTCTATGCAGAGCAGGGCTTCCCTCGTCTCGGCGACATTTGTGTAAAGTGAGTCAGAAAGCCAACGTAGATTTCTCCTGCTGCTGTTGTTTTTGTTGTGGTCTTCAGTCTGCAGACTGATTCGATGCAGCTCTCCATGCTACTCTGACCTGTGCAAAGCTCTTCATCTGAGAATACGAACGACAGCCTAACCCTTTTGAACATGCTTTCTGCATTCGTCCCTCGGTTTCCCTCTACGATTTTTACCCATAACGCTTCCTTAAATGCTAAGCTGACGATTTCTTATGGCTCAGAATGTGTCCCACCAACCTACCCCTTCTCTTATTGACGATATGCCAGAAACTCCTTTACTCCCCAATTCTGTTCAGCAGTTTCTCATTACATATCTACCCATCTAATCCTCGTCTGTAGCACCACATATGGAAACCTTCTGTCATCTTTTTGTCTGAACTACTAATCGTCCACTTTTCATTCCCAAACAATACTAGACACAAGACAGCACGAACTGTGTATCACATTATCTTTGCTTTCAGAAACCCAATGTTCAAATGTTTGTTAAGCTTGAGGGACTTAACTGCGGGGTCATCAGTCCCTAAAATTACAAACTACGTATGAACTACCTTATACTAAAGACGACACAAACATCCATACCCGAGGGGGGATTCGAATCCCCGACCGTAGCGGCCGTGCAGACTGTGACTGGCGCGCCGCAGACCGCTTGGCCGCTGCGGCCGGCGGCGTTATAAGGTTATAAATTAAATACTGATGCTGGATAATAATTATCTGTATTTGGAAACACCTTGCCCTATTCGCAGGCTGCAGGTTAGTGACTAAATGTTGGGATCCCAAGAATTGTACGGCACCTCAATAAAACCAAATTGTTCACTTTTCGTCTTAAAAAAGTGAATTATTGAACCACTGTACCTAGCACTAATTAGCAGGTTCTTTGACATGTGTATGGAAGAAAACTCGACGATGGTCGTGGAACGGATGTGCAGAAAAGAAGTACTGCCGAATATACTGGTTGCAAGACTAAATAATCGTGTATGTAAAGTAGTTGAATTCAGATCACGTGTTACGCGGTGTTACCTACATCTACATAAATACTCAACAAGTCACATTGAAGTACTAGGCAGAGGGTTCATTGAACCGCTTTCGTGATCTCTGCATTTCCATTCTCAGATAGCTAGCGGGGAAAAAGGAACATTTAAACCTCTGTTTTCGATCTGAATTCAAATCAAATGTTTGTAAATCTATCGGACCAAACTGCGTGGTCATCAGTCCATAGCTTACAAACTACTTAAACTAAACTAACCTAAGGACAACACACACACACACACACCCATGCCCCAGGGAGGACTCGAACCTCCGACGGCGAGCGACCGCGCGCTCCGCAGCGAGAAGCTTTAGACCGCTTGGCTACTCCACCGCGGCTTTCGAACTGATTTATCTTATTTCATAAGGAATATCATGTATTCCTATGTAGGTGGGTGTTAACAATTTATTTTCGCATTCGGAAGAGAAAGTTGGTGAAAGAAATTTCGCAAATAGATCTCGCCGCAATGAATACCGCTCATCATTTCCGTGACACTCTCTATCTCTCTCTGATATTGCGATAATACAAAACGAGTTGCCCTACTCTGAATTTTCTCTAAATTTGTTATATGCAGGGCCCACAGTGTTAGTGATGTCGTACGTCGACATTTTTATAACAACAATTATATAACTCCAACACTGTACATTTTAATTCGTATTAGTTACACGATAAGCTTATTTCGACGTAATAGTCATCTTCAGGTGTTATGCCTGCAATACATAAGTTTTCATAATATTTAGTATTATGCTGCCTACTTGTTTTATACATATGTAAAAGAAATGCTACATACCACATTCTGTTATGTTGTACATTTCAATATTATTGTGACGTGATATATTTTATTATTATTTCTTCTTCTTTTCAATTTTAAATAAAAGCTTTCCCTCATAGATATATGTTCTCTGTGCAAATAATGTAAGCATATTACATCTCTGTAGAGCTGTCAAGTAAATGTCAAAATCCGTAACTTGATAAAGATCTTGCATGACAGCACAATATTATAAGTTCCGTGATATTAATATGAAGGAATAATAATAAAATATATCACGTCACAATAATATTGAAATGTACAACCTAACAGAATGTGGTATGTAGCATTTCTTTTACATCTGTATAAAACAAGTAGGCAGCATAGTACTAAATATTATGAAGACTTATGTATTGCAGGCATAACACCTGAAGGTGACTATTAAGTAGAAATAAGCTTATCGTGTAACTAATACGAATTAAAATATACAGTGTTGGAGTTATATAATTGTTGTTTCTCTAAATTGTCGATACGTTCACATGGTGTGGATCTCACTATGCGCAGCAATACTCCAAAATAGGACGCACAAGTGTAGTATAGGCAGTTTCTTCAGCAGAATTGTTGCAAGGAAACGTAGTCTTTGGTTCGCCTTCCCTAAAATATTTTCTGTGTCTTCTTTCCAATCTAAGTTGTTCGTAATTGTTTTTCCTAGGTATTTAGTTGAATTTACGGCCTGCAGATTTGACTGATTTATCTTGTAACTGAAATTTAATGGATTTCATTTAGTGGTCCTACGGATAAACCACTAACTTCAAATAAGGAGGTAAAACGTGAGTTGGCAATTGCATCAATTAAAACTTTTGGTATGTCAGTATGTAAAATGTTGAAACTGGTAGTGTAATATATTGTCCTTTGGCAGTGGCAATGTGTTCATAGATGGAAGAAGTGATACAAAATTCAGGTTCTATGTGTACATTTAGGCGAACATTATTATCAATGAAATCACGTACTGTAAAGATTGAGGAGTATTCGGCATATCGTAAATTTTAACTTTTTGCGGTCAAGGCCATTTCAAGATTTTGTGTAAATAAATAATGAATTAAAAATTAAAAATGTTTAATAATCACAATAATAGCATCTCTCCCTTTTCTGGATATGTAAGGCTGGACAAATACGCGCTTAGTTCGTGTAAGTGTACTTCAGAGAGGTATCATCATTTATGACATTGGTCAGGTGACGCGCGGGAACGACCGTGCGCTTTAAGGCCCTTCTCCGGAGTAAGCGGCCGCTCCCCGTCGGAGGTACGGATCCTCCCTCGGACTTGTGTGTGTGTGTGTGTGTGTGTGTGTGTGTGTGTGTGTGTGTGTGTGTGTGTGTGTGTGTGTGTGTGTGTGTTGTCCTTAGCATAAGTTATTTTAAGTAGTTTGTAACTTTAGGGACTGATGACCACTACAGTTTGTTATCATAGCTTTACAAACATTTGAATACTAGCTAAACCCGGCCACGCTTCGCTGTAACTCATGTGAACAGAGAATCACCGAGAGAATGCTTCGATCATGCCAATATCTTTCGTTCGTTAGGCTCCAGTGGCTATGTAAAACGAAAGTATAGTATGTAAAACGAAAGTTCACAGACGCACATTATTTTAAACCCTTAAGATAGATTACTTTTTTTGTCATTCGTTTCCTCCACAAACATACAGATCAGTTAGTAAAAAGCTATTGTTTTCTACATTCTTTCCATCTATTTCCCATCCACTATGTCTGTTTCCTGCATCCCCACTATCTACCTCTTCATCCTCCCTCTATCTAATCTCTGACCTCTGTTCATTACTCTATTTCCTTTCATCTTTTATCTTCAATCTCCTCCTCCAGCTATCTCTATGCATGTCTCGTCTTTCGCTCGTCGTACCTACATAAAATGAAGACATTAAAAATTAGGGAATTGCTTCAAATTATGTGTTATTTGATGGAAACTATCACAAAGTTACTGTTGCATAAAATAAAATGAAATAACGACGCACATAAACAACTTTTGGTTCATAATTCGTTTCTATGGTGTTTTGATTTCCACTGTTAATATCATGATCTATCTTAATGAAAGTTAACCATTAAACATGAGCGTACATAAAATGCGTTTCCACGAAAAGTTGTTACTTTCAAAAAATGTTTGTAAATATATCGGACCAAACTGCGTGGTCATCACTCCGTAGCTTACAAATTACTTAAACTAAAGTAAATTAACCTAAGGACAACACACACACACACACACACACACACACACACACACACACACACACACACACACACCATGCCCCCGAGAGGAGTCGAACCTCCGACGGCAAGCAACCGCGCGCTCCGCAGCGAGGTGCTTTAGACTGTTCGGAGTTTTTACTTTAGTGTCGAATTTTTACCGCAGCACCTGACCAGTACACAAGGCAGAAGTTGGTACCACCTCAATTTTCGACGCTCACTTATTTGGCAGCTGGAGAATTTAAAGCTATCAAGGATATATATATGAAAAGTGAAAACAACTGATTCCTTTTCCTTCTCTTATGGCTGCGTATACACAAGATTTTCGTCTTGCACGCATCTGTGGCAAATCGCCTTTTGAATTGTCTACGTTTTATTGGCCTTCTTGTAAAATTACAATCGAAAATCGAAACGTAATTTTTTATCGTGATGTATTTGTATAATTTCGGTAAAATTTCACCTGCGGCAGTGGCTGATGTTGCCAAAATCTCTTGACTGCTCTTTGAAAACTCAGTTACAAACAATTAGGCTAATAATGTTGCTCGTATACCATGAAATATTACATTAGCATGGAATGCCGCAGCTGACGTAAGTAAAATAACGCCTTCATTAACAATTAATTCTACGATGGTAAATGTCCATTTTTGTCGGCAGGGATTTAGAAGCGGTCGTTCGATATATATCGTTAGAAGCTCGGCTACTTCAATTGCAAACATTATTATAAAGCATCTGGTTCCCGAGTGTTACTCGCAGTGATAATTCGAAGGAGATCGTTATCAGAATGACTATTTTGAATGAATCGTTTTTCTACCATAAAATAACCATTTAATGCAGTTCTGCTTTGTCTTTAATACGTTCCTGTACGAACCACTGTCAATAAATCAATTGTACTTCTAAACTGAAGATTTCGTTGCCAACATTGCTACTCTTTGCTGCTAACACCGTAAGTAAAAAAATGTTCAAATGTTTGTAAGGCTCAAAGGACTTAACTGCGGGGTCATTAGTCAGTAAACTTAGAAACTACTTATGAACTACCTTATACTGAAAACGGCACAAGTATCCATGCCGGAGGGGGGATTCGAACCCCCGACGGGGAACGCCTCGCGCATCGTAGCATAGCGCCTCAATGCGCTCGGCCGCTCGGCCGCGGCCCTTAAGTAAAATTTACCCGAGCAGCCAATAACAGAGACTGAGAGCAACATGCTTTTGTGCTTACAATTTAACAGATAATTGAGTCTGTGTTACGCACTGGTTGAAAGGTTGTTCTGAGAGAAAAATAATTATCCACACGAAACGAACATTCCGTTACCAACATTGGCAAGCTGCGCCGCCGCCTTGGGATAATACTCACTATATAGCAGGGAAACTGCATAGACCACCTTCAAGAGAGAACACAACAGCTTGTAATGCTAAAGGCAATGTTCCGAGGGACTGACTGACTGACTGATTAAATGAAAGACTCATCATCGCCCAGCCAAAACCACTGATGATAAAAACTTGAAATTTGCAGAGGGTGTTCATGTTACACTGTTGGCGACGTTTAAGAAACGATTTTTCGATATTCCGTCCCTAGGGGGTGACATTTTTTTTTTTTTTTAAATACGCTGTTATCCAGTCAATTTTTATGCTAGCCGTACACAAATTGGTATACGGATTCTTAGTTAGAATTTAAAAAAAGGCGTCTTTCAGATTTCTCTGAAAATCAGTATTTATGGGGGTGCAATAGGGGATGAAAAGATTTTAAAAAATGCTGCTACTAAGGTAGTTTTGCAGTCTGAACTAAAAAATTGGTATTTGGAGTCTTGGTTACAATTAGAAAAGTACGTGTATATCTTCCCTTCCCTCTTCGTCATTGACTACCCTTCCTGCATGTTGTTTTAGAAATGTAACTTAGAACGTTGTTTTGTCTAATGTTCAAAATCTTTCCGAAAGTTCTTTACCGAATGCTCTGAAATATTGATACAACATACTACTGGATTACGCGGATGTTTTACATGCCTATTATTTTAATATATATCACATACTAATTAATATAAATTTTACAATGTGGAAACGTTGAGGCCTAAATTCATAAAAATGCCATATATAGGTTATGAGTAATACACTAAACAAATAGGTGTCTAAAAACCTTCTTATGTCAAAGTGCAACGTTGTGACAAATTTGGAGCTCAATCAGTGAAAAACTTTTTGAGATTTTCAAACACACACAAACCAATAACATTTTTAAATATAGAGATAAGATGCAATGTTCCGAGTGACTCATCATCGCCCAGCCGAAACCATTGATGATAAAAACTAGAAATTTGCAAAGAGTGTTCATGTTACACTGTTGGCGACGTTTAAGAAGCGATTATTCGATATTACGTCCCTAACAGGTTAAATAGGGGATGAAACGTTTTTTGAAAATACGCTGTTATCCATTCAATTTCGATGCTAGCTATTACTTTAGACTGTCACGTGCCTATCTACATGGAGGGCCTCCAAATCTAAAAAAAATAACAAATCTCGAAGGCTATTTCTTTAGACTGTCGCGTGACTTTCTACCTGTAGGGCCTCCTGACAAAGAATTTCAATTTGAATGGTACGAAACAAATCTAATTGAAACACATCAAGAGCATTATTTAATCTACCACAAACTACTTCACGCCGGCCGCGGTGGCCGAGGGGACTGCGGCGCTCCAGTCACGGTCTGCACGACCACTACGGTCGGAGTTCGAATCCCCTTCGGGCATGGATATTTGTGCCGTCCTTAGTATTAGCTAGTTCATAAGTTGTTTGGAAGTTTAGGAACTGATGACCCCGTAGTTAGGTCCCATAAGCTCTAAAAACTTTTGAACATTTGAATTTGAACTACTTCACGTGCAAGAATGAATAGTGATTTAGCCATTATTTCAAAGTATACTTACAGAGTCCTCAACAGGTACGTCTACCGATGTACTGGCGATTGTTTCTGAAGACATGGTGCGCTAAGCAGAATATATAGCATGTGCCGCTAAGAAAACTACTTTACTATACGTTACATTAACTAAGGTCACACATGGCGGTCTGTTTTGAGACCTTTCGTCGTTTGCAACCATTTGCTAGCTTCGTTAAAGCTATTATCTCGGCAAGCACCCACGCCAGCAAAAGGATGCTAAAGACAAAAGGTCTCAAAATAGACCGCCAGGTGTGACTAGATAATGTACCGTATATTAAAGTAGTCTTCTTAGCGCCACGTGCCACACAATAGAGTTATGACGCTACATAAGCGCTTAAAAATTCTGCTTAGCCAATCATGTCGTCAGAAGCTATCGCCAGTACATCGTAATACGTACCTGTTGAGGGACTTTGTAAGTATAATGGCTAAATCACTATTCATTCTTGCACGTGAAGTAGTTTGTGGTAGATTAAATATCACAACATTTTTATATATAGAGGTTTGGTTAGGGAACACAGGCGTTTCCAGGTTTGAAATAACAAGTTTGAATGATGTAGAAATTCTCAAATGTTTGTAGAGCTTATGGGACTTAACTACGGGGTCATCAGTCCCGAAACTTACAAACTACTTATGAACTACTTATCGAACTAGGACGGCACAAATATCCATGCCCGAGGGGGAATTCAAACCCCCGACCGTAGTGGCCGTGCAGACCGTGAATGGAGCGCCTCAGTCTCCTCGGCCACCGCGGCCGGCGCGTTGCAGTCCCCTCGGCCCCCGCGGCCGGCGAATGATGTAGAAGGAAGCTGACATGTTGTAAGCGTTGTGGATTGTCCGCCAAGAGGCAACTACTACTGAAAGCACATTTCCTGGATTTCCAGTCGGCGGCCTCAGCAGCGCTACCAAAGGCTGCGGGTCGCCGGTACCTACGGGTTTAGGGGAAAACAATAAAACGAGATTCCGATGGCATTTTAACCAGAAAACTTTAATGCATTACCAGTTCGCACCGAGTTACAACTCCGAGATATGTTCGTCATCTGGGCCGTGCATGCCGTAAGATTTTTCCCCAGTCATTCTAGCAGCCGTGGTGGAGTAGCCGAGCGGTCTGAAGCTTCTCGCTGCGGAGCGCGCGGTTGCTCGCCGTGGAGGTTTGAGTCCTCCCTGGGGCATGGGTGTGTGCGTTTGTCCTTAGGTTATTTTACCTAGGTTTAAGTAGTTTGTAAGCTACGGACTGATGACTACACCGTTTGGTCCGATAGATCTACAAACATTTGAACATTCTAGCAGGATTTCGGCTGTAGACTGTTCCGAATGAACTTTGTTTAAGCATAAACGAAGTTTAATTTTTTGTTCACTGAACTGTCTCTACGAGGGTTTCTCTTTGTGTGATTGTCTTCACGAATATGGCTTTTAATTTAATGTAATGTTTGTAAAGTTATGGGTCCTAACTACAGTGGTCATCGGTCCTTAAACTTACAAACTACCGGGTGATCAAAAAGTCAGTATAAATTTGAAAACTTAATAAATCACGAAATAATGTAGACAGATAGGTAAAAATTGACATGCTTGGAATGACATGGGGTTTTATTAGAAAAAAAGGTTCAAAAATGTTCGACAGATGGCGCTTCATCTGATCAGAAAAACAATAATTAGCATAACAAATTAAGACAAAGCTAAGATGATGTTCTTTACAGGAAATCATCAATATGTTCACCTTCATTCATCAACAATAGCTGTAGTCGAGGAATAATTTTACAGGAAATGATCAATATGTTCACCTTCATTCCTCAACAATAGCTGTAGTCGAGCAATAATGTTGTGAACAGCACTGTAAGGCATGTCCGAAGTTATGGTGAGGCACTGGCGACGGATGTTGTCTTTCAGCATCCCTAGAGATGTCGGTCGATCACGATACACTTGCGACTTCAGGTAACACCAAAGCCAATAATCGCACAAGGACTGAGGTCTGGGAGCCTGGGAGGCCAAGCATGACGAAAGTGGCGGCTCAGCACACGATCGTCACCAAACGACGCGCGCAAGAGATCTTTCACGCGTCTAGCAATATGAGGTGGAGCGCCATCCTTACCTCTCACTCGTCATGGTAGCAGTTACAAAACAAGAATCACGCAGTTCCTCGAAAAGGCCCACAGCACGGTGCCTTTGTGCGCTCAGCTATTCTGCTGCAGCTGCGGTTTTTATCCAGTGGCCTTTTTTTTTAGTGAATATTGTATTCGTTGGAGTTGATAAATTGTTTATTTGGTAAAAGAAATTAATGTTTCTTTGATACATTTCTTCAGAGACGGCAGACCAAATTGTGTAGACAATGAAATGCAAAAGAAATGAGAGACATTATCAAAATTAAGGGTGTCAGCGTCAAGTGACAGTGGTGAATGTGAAAATAAGTCATTCATCTCTTTTGTGTATTTCTCACAATATTCTGAAAGCGGCAAAGGTCACCTCCGACTGGGTTGAGCGAGTGCTAACTCCCTTTTTGAAGCCCATCGTTCGGAAATACTGCTATGCCACAACATTGCAGACAGTTTGTTCGGTCACTTTCTCACCGTGAATAGATGCTGGGTATATCATTGACAGCCAGTGACAAAGGAGCAAAGCAATGAGCACAAACATGCGGATTCGTTACCGCCTAAAGGATCGCGCCCGTAAGACACAAAACGCCACAGAACCGGTCTACCATACTACAGAAACCATCTGACGAGGTTGTGGAAGGCTGTCAAGGAGACGGAATGCGTAAACGGTCCAACGATCATTTCTGAATATAAGCTACAAATCATACACATTCCATGCTCCTTTGGCAATGTATTTTTTTTTTCCTGATTACATCCAGCGACTTCTTTCTCTTTCATTGAATGAAGAAACCATTCATAGAATCATAGAATGTAGGCTTTCACGGCCGGCGTGTTCATTAATTAAAACTTCCGGGCTAAGTTGTCGTGGTCCATCCCCATACGGACCGTATTGGGAAATGTTTGGCCAGATTTCATGTTCAGACCGTCTTTAGACCTACCAAGAAAATTAGCGAATGCTTACGATCGGCGAAAGACGCACGACATTCCCTGTAGCTGAGGCATGGTGTATATAGGAACAACAAAAAGGAGTGTTAATACTCGCATATTGGAACACAAAAGGAATTGTCGTCTGCGTCATACAGACAAGTCAGCTGTGGCAGAGCATGTTTTTACACGTGGTGACCATGAAATTTAGTGAAACGAGCGTGCTAGCCAGGACGTCCCATTATTACACACGGATGTACAGAGAAGCCATAGAAATACAAAACATCATAATGATTTTAACAGGAAAGAAGAAGGTTTGATATTAGATAAGATTTGGCGGTCAACTTTGAACCAAAGGTATGACAATCGATTACCTGTAATCGAGAGACATGACGTTGGTCAAAGATAACTTCATAGTCGGCAGCACGTGACAAGTGGTGGCGCCATCTATGCCATCTATATTTTATTCTGTCGGGGAACTCATAGAAAACTTAAACAATTAAGCTAATTCATTTTTTCTTTATTGATTCATTTCACTTTGTCTTAAGATTGTCGTGTGCAAAGGACTTCTTAAAAATTTTCTAGTACCATTTCTTGTGTAACCATGTATTGACTTGTTCCATGACCATGGAGTCTCACTCCTCAATTGGGTCCTATGGAACAGAAAAAAAACAACAAATAAATAAATAAATAAGCAGGACCTCCAGCGCCTAGTAGACAGTCGTCTACTCACCCTTGAAGATGTTACCCGCAGTAGGCAACGAAACGTCGGGAGTAAGAAGTTTTATGGATCGACCACGGCAACTTAGCCCGGAAGTTTTAATTAATGAAGAAACCCTTGTTTGGCAGGTATTTCCAGAATGATGATGATGATTTTGTTGGTGGAACCGCCAGAATGCAGACTTTATAACAAAGGGTATCTATCATGTCATCAGATGTTGATGTCAGTTCCCCCCTTCCTTAGTGAGGCGTAACTGGAGGAACATGTCGGAAGCGCCGCCGCTGTCCAGAGAGTGCAGACTGCAGAGCGACCACGCAGGACCCTTGGCCGCATTGGGCCCAAGGCCGGCCAGTGGCTCTCAGCTCTCAGCTCAGCAGGAGACGACGCTGCGCCTGTGGGCAACGCGCCTCGCCTAGCGATCTGCCCCTCCCTCACGTGGCTTTAAACATTAGATAACTTTGATGCAGTCTGCTGGCTAAGTTCGAAAAAAAATAGAGCTATACAGTAGAGCCCCTCTAATACGTCACCTTCGGGACTGGGACCATGGCCGGCCGCGGTGGCTCAGGAGACTGAGGCGCTCCAGTCACGGTCTGCACGGCCACTACGGTCGGGGGTTCGAATCCCCCCGCGGGCGTGGATATTTGTGCCGTCCTTAGTCTTAGCTAGTTCGTAAGTAGTTTGTAAGCTGAGGGACTGATGACCCCGTAGTTAAGTCCCATAAGTTCTGCAAACATTTGAACTGGGACCATGGACGGAACGACAAAAAGGTCGGATTATCCAAAAATCTAATATTTATCGCAAAAAATATAAAAAAGAGACATTTATTACAAGAAATTAAACGATTTAAGAACTAAAAGAAGTCTACAGTAATAGAAAAAGTTGTTTTTTGCACAGCGTTAAACAATATATTAACTAAAAAACGTCCACACACACTATAATATGTGTCGGTTTTAAAAGGAAGAACGACAAACAAATTACAGAACTGTACTGTACTGACTGTAGAAACAAATCGGACACTATGACGAGTTTTCCAACGATCAATCCATCCTTCACTGGCAGGAAAATTACTTTCGACTTCCAGTTTTTTTTTTTTTTTTTTTTTTTTTTTTGGTTAGACTTTTTTAATGTTTTGCGGTTCTTCAGAGTGTTTTCGCCATCAATCGTAACTGTAGGCCTATAGGATTGACGGAGGACATCGAAAGAGTCCAAAGAAGGGCAGCTCGTTTCGTATTGTCACGATACAGGGGAGACAGCGTTACGGAAATGATACAGGATCTGGGATGGGAATCATTACAACAACGGCGCTTATCGCTGCGGCGTGGGCTACTTGCGAAACTCCAATCGCCAACATTCCCCTCCGAATGCGAAAATATATTGTTGACTCCCACTTACATAGGTAGAAATGATCATCAGAATAAAATACGAGAAATCAGAGCTCGAACAGAGAGATTCAGGTGTTCTTTCTTCCCGCGCGCTATTCGAGAATGGAATGGGAGATAAATAGTATAATTGTGGTTCGATGAACCCTCTGCCAGGCACTTAAATGTTATTTGCAGAGTATCCCACGTAGATGTGGATGTAGAATGTCTTTCCGATTCTTCCTCCAATCCTTAACAATGTCTCTCTGATTCTTCCTCCAATCCTTAACAATATCTTTCCGATTCTTCCTCCAATTCTTAATTGTCGTAACACCTACATTCAGTTCCTTTGCAATTTTTTCAGAGCGATTCTCCTTTGTCCAGTCTTTTTAGCAATGCTAATTTTTCATTTATTGAAAGAGTTACGTATTTACGTTTGAATCCAGACATGATGAAAACAGACAACTGTACACACAATGAATGCAATACGTACTGCAGGGATCACGGAATAAAGCAAACAACGGCGTTTTTTAATCCCAACAAAGGATAATAACGTACAGTACGCTATAACGTACAGTACAACAATATGCACAGCGATAGGCACCGTAACAATGGCGTCCAGTCAGTTTCAAGTCGGCACAGAGTCGCGAACCTGAGCATGGTCAGACTAACAGGAGTGACGGACCACCCAAGGTCGGAATATAGATGTTCTATTGTATTGGCTTAGTAGATGACTGCGTGCTTTCAGATCTGCTTTGTGGCTTTTCTGATGGCTTGCAGGGTCAACAAAAATTTCATTATTTCCTGTAAATAGCAACGAATTAAAAAAAATAATTAAATGATATTATAATATCGTGATTCCATGATCTGATCTTATGCTATTTTCATTATTGTTTGTTGTTTGTAAATCTATCGGACCAAACTGCGTGGTCATTAGTCCCTAGTTTACAAACTCCTTAACCTAAGGTAAACTAACCTAAGGACAGACACACACACACACACACACACACACACACACACACACACACACACACATGCCCTAGGGAGGACTCGAACCTCCGACGGCGAACAACCGCGTTTTCATTATTAATAGGCAAGTATTACAATAAGAATCTGTGTATTTATCTTGAAGCTTACCTCACTCCAATATTCCAGTTTCGCCCATCCATTACTAAAAAATTATAACACTTAGCGACTTCAACAAACTTCAGATGTGATTTAAAATTTGACGGCCCTGTTTCTCGCTGACACCCCCACAACATGTTAAAATGGGGAAAAATGATCGTCTGTTACATTTTTGCTGTTCATGCCACCCGACTTCATCATCTGCCATAAGGTTTTAATGTATTACTTTTTACTACTAACTTTCTTCCCTACACACTTTTCAGAGAGTATCTACATAATATTATATCAATCTTCGGTACTTACACACATGAGACAAAGTGTTGCATTTCTTATTTCCAAAATCTGCTGAACACACGGGAAATGGATATCAACAACACAGTTCCTTAGATTGTTTATAGATGTCGCGCGGCCCGCACAAAGATGTCAAATGAAATGAACGTATGACCTTCCTGGCCGGAAGATCCCTTGTGGAATTGTTTGTCCGCCAAGCGCAAGTCTTTTACTGACGCCACTTCGACAACTTGCAAGTCGATGACGATGAAAATGGTGATGACAACACAGAACAACGAGCCTCATGCCGGGAATCGAACCCGGGCCTCCTGCGTGGCAGTCAGTGACCCTGCCGTCTGAGCGGGGGCGGACACAAAGACGTAAAGAACGACGCATGAGGAGTGTCAACGGGACGGAGTGGCTAAGACGCGCCGGCCGCGGTGGCCGAGGGGACTGAGGCGCTCCAGTCGCGGTCTGCACGGCCACTACGGCCGGGGGTCGAATCCCCCTCGGGCACGGATATTTGTGCCGTCCGTAGGATTAGCTAGTTCATAAGTAGTTTGTAAGCTTAGGGACTGATGACCCCGTAGTTAAGTCCCATAAGTGCTACAAACATTTGAATTTTGGGCTAAGGCGCCGATGAGTACCACTCATGACACCAGGAAGCAGGTACACTGCTTGGTAATTTCCTAGGAGCCGTGTGCATCGTATGAAAAGGCAGTGTAATCGATATTTATCAGACGTTCGACTCTCGCTCCGCTAGCAGTGATAAACTTAAATTGGCGGAACAGCTGATTTTTGCCGCGGCGGAGCAACCAAGCGCTTTGAGGCGCTATGCTAACGATGCGCGAGGCCGTTCCTCGTCGGAGGTTCGAATCCCCCGACGGGCATGGATGTTTGTGCCGTCTTTACTATAAAGTAGTTCATAAGAAGTTTGTAAGTTAAGGGACTGATGACCCCACAGTTAAGTCTCTTAAGCTGTACAAACATTTGAACATTTTTTGATCTGACTTTTGTAGCTAATACCGATGATTACTCTTGACGTGATTATGTATGAAATTTCTTAGCGAATGGAAAATGCAACCAGATCGTTAATCGTAAAAGTACATCAGATCCAGTCACTACAGGGGTGTAACTGTTTTATGAAATGTAAATCGACCGCATTCACTTAATAAACAACTTGTATTCGTTGTCAAAATGTTCAAATGTTTGTAGAACGTATGGGACTCAACTACGGGGTCATCAGTCCCTAAGCTTACAAACTACTTATCAACTAGCTAAGACTAAGGACGGCACAAATATCCATGCCCGAGGGGGGATTCGAACCCCCGACCGTAGTGGCCGTGCAGACCGTGACTGGAGCGCCTCAGTCTTCTTCTTTTTCTACTTATTATGGAACTTAACTACGGGGTCATCAGTCCCTAAACTTACAAACTACTTATCAACTAGCTTATCCTAAGGACGGCACAAATATCCATGCCCGAGGGGGGATTCGAACTCCCGACCGTAGTGGCCGTGCAGACCGTGACTGAAGCGCCTCAGTCCCCTCGGCCACCGCGGCCGGCACGCCTCAGTCCCCTCGACCACAGCGGTCGGCTATTCCTTGTCAACGAAAACAGACTTTCCAGCCAAAGCTATGTAATTAGAACAAGCTATAGGTATCGGACAACCGAATGTTATGATTTTTACGAATATGTCACGCTTTTAAAGGATGTGATTAGGCATGAACCAAAGAGTACAGATTGTTCACTCACAAGTTAAACTGTACTCTTAGGTTCCTGCCTTACCACATCATTTAATATCATGACATATTCGTAAAAATGATAACATTCGCTTGTTCCATACCTATCGTTTCTATATGAAACGCCGTCCGATATATATCGATCGTACTGGCGTTTCATTCGATGTACACGGCTCCTAGGAAATTACCCACTGCTTGTGTTGACTGTAGTTCTACCACGCCTAGAAAGTCGTTACCGACGTTTGATCGTATTCTCATTGTTACTTGTTGTCAGAAGGGACTCTCATCAAGGGAAGATTCCCGACGTCTCGGAGTGAACCACAACAATGTTGTTCGGACCTAGAGGACGGACAGAGAATAAACTACTGATAACTTGCTTTGCTCTGGCCGTCCAGAGGCAACCACAACAGCCGATGACCGCCACTTACGCATTTCAGCTTGGAGTCCAGGCAGAATAATCATTTACGTGCGGCCGCAGGACGCCATGTATGTAACAGGCCGCACCACGACGTGCAACTACACTACCGTCATGCATGGCGAGTTCCAGGTTGGACACCTGCACACCATGCAGTGCGGTACAGACGGTAGCATCGGCATGCTGAATGGCCTATTCACAGTTGAGACTTGGATACGTTTCTACACGCAGCCTGGACAACCTGAACGTGTTAGACACACCGTCCAGCGAGTGCAGCCGGGTGATGGTTCCCTGACGTTTTGGGGCGGCATTGTGTGGGTCCACCGTACGTAGTGGGCAGTTAAATAGGAATTACATCCTCCGACTTTTAGTGTATCGACATCATTTCGGCGAGGGATTTGTTCATAGTCCACATATTCTGAAAACTTTTCTTCGGGACAACGTCATCGCAATATTAGAATGTCCATTATGTTCTCCAGACATTAACCCTATGGAACATGCCTGGGATATGAACGCATAGTTTCGCGGGGAGTTATGCTGATAAAATTCTGCCCCAGATTTTGCCCCAGCAAAATTATATAAGTGCACAGAAAAACGTTGTGGAGATATGACATCATAAATAACGAGCTTTCGGGAAATATGAAGAGCAAGTTATCAATTATCCCTGGAGGGGCTTTGAACTGGTTAACTCATAACTGCATGTTTTGTGGTACAATAGTTTACGTAAGAGCTGCGACACTACTAAGAATCACATATAGAGTCGAAAAAGGCTATGTTACTATCAATGGGTACTTTGTCTGAAAAAAATAGACTTCCGTTTATGTAGTATTTTGAAGTAGTATTCTACATCTTTAGTTAAAATGGTCAAACTTGAATAACGTGTCGCAACAAAAGTATTTTGGACAGTGAGCCGTGCCGGCTCGCAGGTGTTTTTTGGCGCCACAGACGCGCTAGAGCCAGGGCCCAGCAATATCCGACATGACGCGAGCATCTTTGACAGTCGCATTTGGCGGGATTTCATGTTTGAAATACCGGGCGTGGAGTTTCGTGTGGGCATATGGGCTCTGGGGCTGCTTCGAAGCAGTTGCCTTGTCAGTGGAGTCAGTACGGCGCGTGTGACTTACCAGGAAGAGCACGGAAAGGGCCTTAAAGTGTCTTGCGCGGCGCCGTAGTCTAGTAGTGCAGTTGCTGTTGCTGATTGATTGAACAACTTCGGGAATTAAGTGCACCTTCGATGGTCTGAATTGCTGGTCAGTGACACAAGAGGCTGTTAAACAAGTTCATTTGGTGAGAAACTGAGATTAGCCGAGTGCCTATTATTAAAAACTGTAGTATTTTAAGTGAGAATTGGTACTGCAATTTGAAAATTGGGCGGATATTGTAATGTGATTTGTAATTCCTTGTGTTATTTTATCCAACTCATATGAGGAGGGTGGTGTGAAATAGGATAGCATGCTAATTGTAGATGGGTTGGAACGCGCTGAGTGTGCTTTAGATTTGCTTCACAATTGGTGGCTGTCTTTCAACAGCCCGTTGTTTGCGTTTACTGATCATAGGCTTCTGCCCGGTTGTCGGGAACAGCATTTAGCGAACATTCCAACCACGTCTGCGGATAAATATTTTGCTCTGCGTGATCTTTTGTGTATTATTCCTTGTCAGTGTCAGATAATGCGCTGATTATGTAATTGCAGTGTGAAATTTGTGATGTCTGTTACGTTGAGTATCAAACGGATTCTCACCCGAGATCTTAGTCTGTTCTAGAACGGGTTTCCGGGTATCCTGACTGTTCTGGTGGACTGTGATTGCTCAATGTCCATGGGGGACCGGCGCCCATGTGGACAAAGTGTAACCTGACGAGTGATAAGATGGTTGTACCTAATCTTCCTTAAATGCCACCAGTTGTGTTCTTGTAATTGTGTACTCTGGTAACTGTGTTACTGCTAATGTTACATTGTTTTGTTGTGTGCCTGATCGGAATTATGAACCTGATTTCTAATTTAATCAATGACTTTTTTATGAACGCAATTCGTTAAATTGTACCTCAAGTTACTGCCTTGGAGTATTTACAAGCAGTGTGTGTACGATCCATGTACTCTTAAATTTCTCCTTAATTGGTACTGGTGGTGTTTTGACAAATTCCAGAAACCAAACAAATTACGATTGGCAATTGCCTTTATCTTAATACAATTTGTATTTTGTAAGCTGTCATGTTTTTAACTTGCGATTTTTTTTTTATATAGTGACTAAGTGCTATGTTGCACTTGTTATTTTATACCCATTTTTTTTAACAAGATGACCAGCTTATAACACATATGTGACCAGTTGATGGTGACACAGTGCACCGAAACCGGACGTCATTTAATAAATTATTAATGTGCGATCTTGGCTTTTCATTTTGAAAACTATAATTCTATATTTTCTTTAACTGATTTTCGTTATTGTTTGATAATATAAATTTGTAAACCTAACTTGGTATAAATTAATGAATGTGGTTCAATTCTTGCCACGTCCTGCTTATATAGTGGATGCCTTTGTTTATTCTTAAAGTAATGTCACATATTAACCTTTATCATAATAAAACATTGTGAACAAAGTTCGAGAATAATTTTATTTACACCTTGGGGCCCAGTCCTCCCACTCACCAGCCAGTTGTGCTGATGCCGATGAGGGATTTCAGACAGTATCACTGAATGGAATATGTACTTCCGTAAGAGACTAAACCGCAACCCAAAACTAGCTGAAACTTTATATAGGCTTCCAGTAACAACAAAAAATTTATTTTGAATTTTTCGCCTGAATACTGACTTTGTACTCTTTAAGAACTTCTAATCTCTCTCTCTCTCTCTCTCTCTCTATGTGTGTGTTCATAAACCATTCATTGGATTGCGTTAAAACTTTAGTGAACTGTTCACCTTACGTCCACGAAGGTTTCTGACCCTAAAACAAAAGAGCACGACACATAGCTCAGGAGATATGACGTCATAAATAATGAGAGGCCACCGCGGGAAAATATCCAGATTTATGCGTCAATTGTTGGAAAATGAGAGTGGTTAGGGACCTGCAACAAAGTCTGCATATCATTTCGGACGTTTATGAACCGTTGTGTAACTGACGCCCCCCTTCCGCCCCTCCCAAGATGATGATACACGCAAAAGAAGTCTACCGCACACAACAGTTTCGGTGTAGATGTAAATTGTCGAATCAGGCATGACCTTGTATCAAAGAAAGTTAGCATTACAGATTTGCATATTACTATTTATTTTTCTCTTGTAAGTCTCCCTTAATTCTCTTGCATCCAAAATTAAGAAATCTGTTTTCTTAATCTCTATCTATATAAAAGCGAAAGGACACTTACTCACTCACTGACTAAACATGAATCTCGTGAACTACTTCACCTATTAAGCTGAAATTTGGCAGGAATGTAGTTTATAGGCAGGAAACATTAGCTAATAAAGTATGTTGTGATAGGTACAACGCGGAGCATACTTCTCCTACAGACTCACGAAATCTACAGTTTCATTCCGATCTTAACGAAATTTCGCATGCTTGACCTTCAAAACAAGAGGAAGGTCACCGTCTACCATACGTTTCATATGGTGCATGGGGGAGGGTACTTTGCACATAAAAATGGATCCATAAATACCTTGGACGCGCCATAACTTGAGAACGGCTCGACCGATTTCACAGATCCTTCTTTTGTTGTTATCGTTATTCTAAGACCAAGGGTTTTATGAAATAAAAGTGGAATGTTTGAAACAACAAAGTGCGTTTTTCAATGTGATCCTGCGTTTCTATTGCATATAAATCTATAGTTTTGTTCAGATATTGATGAAATTTACCTACTCTACCTTAAAAACAAGAGGAATGTCACTGTCTGTTTAATGTTTCGTTCAGTGTTTGGTGGAGGGTACTTAACTTACGGAATTTTACAAAATGCATAGTTTTGCTTCAATCTTTATGAATTTTTGCACAAATAATCTTTAAAGCAAGAGGAAGATCACTGGGTACATAAATGTTTGAATGGTATATGACAGAGGGTACCTAGCAGATAACGTTGCCAAGAGAGGGAAAGGTGGAAACGAACAGAGAGATGGGAGAGGAAGAGGTGGATGCACAGAGAGGGGGGGGGGGGAGGAGATGTGGACAACGAGATTGTAGGATAAATAAACACCCTTGCAACGCCGGGTTTACAGCTAGTCTTACACTAAAAGCTTGACATCA
This sequence comes from Locusta migratoria, assembly GCA_026315105.1. Taxonomy (NCBI): domain Eukaryota; kingdom Metazoa; phylum Arthropoda; class Insecta; order Orthoptera; family Acrididae; genus Locusta; species Locusta migratoria. Next base: position 37,259,735 of record CM048746.1, on the reverse strand, counting down.
TACGAGAAGTAAAGAAAGGGGCAATTAAGAGGCCCGAACGAGTGGCTTCAGTAGCTCCATACCTCGAGGCGTGCCGTTCTTCTGGCTCTGGTACGTGTCTCATCAGTTTTTGTCCTAATGAGTGAGGACAGACTCTGGAAGGAAATCCGAGAAAACTGTTGCGTCATTTGGCGCTAGTGACTGGTGTGTCAGAAGCATTTTGCCGATTGATTCAAATGTTAGTCGACGGTACTACTACAAGTAAAATCTCATCGAGATCTTAGTATGGTTACCATTAACACTACCCGTTCACGTGGCGTGAAACATGAGCATAAAATTCACTTCTTAGTAATAAATATTCAAGCTAATGAGATAATCACGGATAAATGCGTATATTGCAGTGTAGCAGACGAAAGTGGAAAATAACAACTGATAAATCTCTACTATAGTGGAATATACTAAACAGCCAGATACATATGATGCAATATTTGGTTTCAAAGAAGTAAACAACATAAAATTGTGAGATCTGACGGAACGCGGTGTCGTTAATAGCCTTACATTTCTTGAATACACCATTAAACGTCTAACAAGTCTTCTAAGTCAACAAGTCTATAAGTTACACCATTCAACGTAAACTAATGTAGACACACCTGCGGAAAACCTCAGATGCATTGTCTTGGCTTTTTAATAAAAAGCGTATTTTATTTATTTGAGGGCGAAGGTGGAACATCAAACCGGCCGACTTGGAGCAGGAGAGGCACCACAAGACCTATTAATTTCGTCTATACTTTTCCAAATAATTTCATAATCCTTATTCGGAATGAGCGGGAAGGATTCAGGGTTGACACTCGTGGTTTTTAATTGTACCATTTTTATCATTTTTCCATTTACTACTCGATGAACTTATTGTTGTTCTTCTTAAGCAAATCTTAGATATCTGCATGGTACAAAAAATGGCAATTGATTCTTAATAATGAGAAGTTTGAAGTCATCCATATGATCACTAAAAGAAGTTGATTAAACTTCTTTTGCACGATAAATCAGTCAAAACTACAAGCCGTAAATTCAACTAAATACCTAGTGGTAACAATTACAAACAACTTAAATCGGAAAGAACACATAGAAAATATTGTAGGGAAAGCTAATCAAAAACTGCGTTTCGTTGGCAGAACACTTAGAAGATGGAACAGTTCTAGTAAAGAAACTGCCTAAATTACAACTGTGTGTCCTACATTAGAGTATTGCTGCGCATTGTGGGATCCCCATGAAGTGGGACACACAGACGATTTAGAGAAAGTTGAGAGAAGGGTAGCTCGTTTTGTATTATCGCGATATAGGGGAGAGAGTGCCATAGAAATGATGCACGAGTTGGGGTAGAAATCATTAAAAGAAAGACGTTATCTGTTGCGACAAGATCTATTTGCGAAATTTCTTTCGGCTACTTTCTCTTCCGAATGCGTACATTTAGTTAGTTCCCACCTACATAGGAAGACATGATCAACCTAACAAAATAAGAGAAATCAGATCCAAAACGGAAGTATTTAGGTGTTCGTTTTTTCCCGCGAGCTATTAGAAAATGGAACCGTAGAGAAACATCATAAAAGCGTTTCGATGAACCCTCTGCCATGCACTTCAGTGTGGCTTGGATGGTATTTATGTAGATGTAGATAAGTACGAGACATTCGTCGATGAATTTTGGACAGCATACAAATCATACTTACAGGTATAAGAAACTCTAACATGTGGCAGAAATTGAGATGATGAACTAGAAAAATTGAATTTTATCTAAGCACGAAGTTAAAAGTTTAACTTATCTTAAATGTTTTCTTAAATTAACTAAATTGTAGATTTTTGTACACTTGCTATGTAAAATTCGTCGTAGAATATCTGGTAATCGTGAAGAAAAATATAAGCACAACATAAAATAGTCAAAAGTTTTTGCTCTTTGGGGCCTGCAGCATAATGAAGGTCATATAATGACATTTTACTAAAGAAATTCCAATTTTCTTATAAGTTTATATATTTTTATTAAGTCACTACAGACTGTTCCGGCGTATTAAAATATCTAAACTTAGCAGAAAATTTGAATTTCTTTATTAAAAACGAAATAGTCACTAAAAACAATGATGAAATTTCACATGTACAAAAATGTACTCTGTATGAGTGTGAATGCTGCATCCTTCCCTTGTCAGTGGAAATTAAATGTCCTGTGGTTCCCTCTTCTGCTCCAAGTCGGCAGGTTTGATGTCCTACCCCCCGTTAAGATAAGCTGCATCACTAAAAACTGATCAGTATTCCGTAGTTAGCATATGGCAATCAAAGGAAGTGGTTTTCATAGCTTTTGATACAAAAAGTCTTTGCTGGTTTCATTATTATGTGATGCTGGCTTAAGTCGAGAAGTTCATAATAATGAAAGGAATATGCATATATAAAAATGGAACGTGGGACGTGTGTCCGTACATTTCACTTGGTAGCCAAAGTTATTCACTGGAGACCAATGGGGGTTATACATGACAGTAGCCTTTAGGTTCGCGGTGTGCACTATGGTGTTTAGGTTGCGGTGTGTGTCGGTGAGTGAGTGTGGAGAGCAAGAATCCGTAAAATGTGGAGCAATACGACGACAACAGATGCTCAAGGATAAAAAGACTCAGAGATAAAAAACTGGGGAACACATAGATACTTTAACTGAACATTAATTACACTGGCAATACACCAATGATTTCAATATAAACACGGCAAAGACAACTGTAGTGCTTAGGATAACAATACTGATAACTGGATTAGAGAGACGTCGAGCGTCACGATTTCATAATATATAGTAGCATCTGCATATTATCGTTCAGCTCACTGAAATACATAGACTGTAGACGTCCGTTACTTTATGTCTATGACGGAAAGTTTGTATGTTATAGATTACTTTGGATAAGCAGACAGTATCGCGTTATTAACAGATTAATACCATTCAGTTAGGTGAATAATCTTAATATATTGAGGTGTTTTTCCTATATTTCACTCTGCAGCCAAAACTACACATCGTAAACGAATAGTTTTTGTATATGGTAGTAGGTATCAGTCTCCCATTGTGCACTAAGGTGGGAGAGGGTTGATAACGATAAGGGGGTGGAAGATATGGGAGTTGTAAGTTACCGACTGATATAAAATTCTACGTGTAGGTGTCAATATTTTGCTCTTCAGCAAAAACCATACAGTGGAGACGAACGATCTCTCTGTTTTGTTGTAGTACAAAGTCTCTCGTTGTACATCATAGAAGTTTCGCGTCGATAGCTATAAGAGAGTGGAAGATACAGTGGTTGGAAGTCGTCAGCTTATGTAAAATTCGGACGGAAGACCAGCAATGACTTTTGAAATTATGACAGCAAAGAGGTTCTATACAGCGAAACGTGATGCGCATTCTTCAGTTGTTTTTCTACAACAAGCGTACGAATAAAGAAAAATAAGTGCATATCGCAGTTTGTAAACTAAAACTACCAAGATAAATGCCAAAGAGTAAGAACGAAATTTCGCGTTCTCAATCCGTTTCTAGAAGACAGATAACGGTGCTGAAAAGTGAATCTACGTACGATAGACACTTGAAATTTGTAGACGTTGTTTATCTTACACTGTAGGCATAAGAGATTTTTCGATATTCCCAACCTTAAGGGGGTGAGATATGGAATGAATGATTTCTTGAAAATACGTTCCTATTCAGGCAATTTTGAAGCATGAAATACATAACTTCTGATTTAGATTTTTGATTGGAATTTTAAAAACACGCGTTTCAATATTTTTGGAATTTCAACCACTAAGCGGGTAAAATAAGGCAAAATATTTGAAGTGTGCTTCTAAGACTACTTTGGTGCTAGAAGTACGAAAATTTGGATTTGTAACCATGATTAGAATTTAAAAATCGCACTGACGTGTTTTACCGGCCACTTTAGATTTGTAGTTTTATGTTTTTGCAAACATTTTGGACCAAAATAATAAAAAAAATTAATTAAGAAGAGTGGCAAACATTTTGGACCAAAATAATAATCTAAATAATAAAAAAAATTAAGAAGAGTGTCTGAAACCCTTCCAGGAAAAAAATTTAAGTAGTGGCGGTTTCCGGACCACCGACCTTGAGCGTCATAGTCCAACGCCTTGCCCACTACGCTACAGCTATCAATCGAAAGATGCGTCCTTTAATCTCATACTATTGATGGCCGTTCTTAACTGATGCTAATATGGCATTTGTAGACACTAGATCATCATTTATCATACGAAGAACGATGTGTTTTTGTTAATTCCTCAGTGCGCCATTGCTTTGAAATGACAACGTGTAAGTTACAATAAGAAAATCATCAAATACGCAACGCAAGATGGATGGCGTGTGCCAGAGAGAGTTCTGGGCGAGGAATGTCACGTGACATCTCTGAACGGCTGGTTTTCGTTAATTCAATGGAGGGTGTCAAATCTCCGTTATTTTTGCAAATATTTCTCAAACGATACGAGATATGAAAAAAACGTAAGGGAGATAAGTTGTAGAGAATTTTCTCCTCTACCAATTAGGTTATTCAATTTTCGTGTCAGATGAACAGTTCGTTTGCAATTACAATTATATAACAAACAGCTTTTTTTCGGATTACTACTGTATTTCTTGTCCGAAAAATTTGACAAAGGGAGGTTTTGGTCTCTGGCGGCCTACAATCATGACTGTAAAATTTGACCGGCCGCGGTGTCGCGGGGAGTGAGGCGCTTCAGTCACGGTCTGCACGGCCACTACGCTCGGGGGTTCGAATCCACCCTCGGGCATGAATATTTGTGCCGTCCTTAGTATAAGGTAGTTCGTAAGTAGTTTGTAAGTTTAGGGACTAATGACCCCGTAGTTAAGTCCCATAAGCTTAACAAACATTTGAACATTTTTGTAAAATTTGTTGCTGACCGGTTGAACGGTTCGTCTTAAAAACATTAAACACGTTACGGACAGACAGACAGACGGACAGACAGACATACATATCAAAATCGTCGTTATTTTTGCAAATATCTTTGAAACGCTACGAGAAAGGAAAAAAAAAAAAAAAATAAAGAGCAAAGTTGTAGAGTATTTTCTCCTCTACAAATTCGGTTATTCAATTTTCGTGTCAGGTTAATAGTTAAGCCGTTATTTTCATTTAAATTTCGAGCCGTCAAAAGACGATCGCAAAGGCCCACTTTTAGTATTACTACCGTAACCTAAAATGGGCCAAGAAATTGTGTTGGGATTACTAAAATTCTGCCATCAATTGTGCAATAGGGGGTGGCAAGTTGTATCAGAAAACTTGATTAGGAAAGTATTTTCAAAGCTAAATCTATGAAATTTATATTTAAAAGTGGAAACAACCAATGCAGACCATCCAGTCTACGCGTAGGATGCAGCTGGAATTAAGCTAGTGAATAATAAAATCAAGACGAGAAATTAGTGTAACGTAGACAGTTGAGAGGCGCGAGATGGCTATTGAATTACGTTGGTACAAAAATGTTCAAATGTTTGTAGAACTTATGGGACTTCACTACGGGGTCATCAGTCCCTAAACTTACAAACTACTTATGAACTAGCTAATACTAAGGACGGCACAAATATCCGTGCGCGAGGGGGGATTGGAACCCCCGACCGTAGTGGCCGTGCAGACCGTGACTGAAGCGCCTCAGTCCCCCCGGCCACCTCGGCCGGCTACGTCGGTACAAAGTGGCGAGTGTGGAAAAGCTGATGGTCAGTGTTACCGTCAGCGGCGGCGACGCGTGCTTGCTGCTTGGGTCGGAGCAGCCAGGAGGCCATGTGAGCTGTGAGCTGGTGGGCCGCGGAGCGCGCACTGGAGCGCCCAGAGGCTGGCGGCCGGTCGCGGCTGGAGAGGATCGGCTGGGCCAATCAGCGAGCAGGCGGCTCCAGCGCCGTGGAAAACAACCTCGTTAGAAGAAGGCCGCCTGCCAACGCGGCCCACCTCACTCCCGCACTTCCGTCTGCCACCTACCGGCTAAATCTACCGGCTTTTGTCTCCGACACCACAACAACGCCGAACGAATTAAATTAGGTAACAAGACAACAGTAACAGATGACATAATAGTAACAATTAACAAAGTCGCTGCTATTTAATAGCATTTATTCGAATACGACCGGCCGGCCGCGGTGGCCGAGGAGACTAAGGCGCTCCAGCCACGGTCTGCACGGCCACTACGGTCGGGGGTTCGAATCCTCCCTCGGGCATGGATATTTGTGCCGTCCTAGTTCGTAAGTAGTTTGTAAGTTTAGGGACTGATGACCCCGTAGTTAAGTCCCATAGACTATACAAACATTTGAACATTTTTCGAATACGACCGTTTCGGCTTAAACTGCGTTACAAAGTCTGTGGTACTTAGGTTGAATAAAGTATTACGTTATTGTATAATATTACAATATAGAACTGAACATTCACTTACCTATACAGCGTGTATAGGGTATTCCCCTCTTTTGTAAACTGACACGTCAAGAAAATTCAGTTTTCTGTCTGCCTCCTTCTCCATGGTAAACTGAATTCTAGAATTAATCCCGTTAAGTTGTTGAAGAAAACGCTCTAGTTCCTTTCAGTTGCGAGCCAGGATGTGCATCGGACACACGAAAGTGCCACGATCCCCCTTCAAAACGTCCTCCGCAGTTGGGGACAAACGTTGAGTTTGTGATAAATCCATAATACCACGTCATGATAGCCCGAAAAATTTTAGTAATATTGACCTTTCCCGCCGTGAAAGTTTACATTTTACAACTGTCAAACTGCCAAATCAGAATTAAAATTACCGACCAATTTTGACAGTATACAGAAGCCTTACATGTGCCGTGTAGGTCAGACCATCTAGACATATACAGGGTGTTACAAAAAGGTAAGGCCAAACTTTCAGGAAACATTCCTCACACACAAAGAAAGAACATATGTTATGTGGACATGTGTCCGGAAACGCTTAGCCCAAATTACACAACGGCTACGAGAAACGGGTACCTCCACCTTGAGGAGGCAGGACTATGGTGTTTTATGGCGACGCCGCACTCCGCAGATTGAAGGTGGACTGCGTCGCACTAAAGATAGCCCGTCAATGAGTTCTCCAACAGTTGGGCATCACAGTACCGTCTTGGACGTTCTGCATGAGCAACAATCACATCCGTACCACTTAGAAAGGGTGCACGGTATGGGTCCAGCAGATTTTCCACAACTTGTCGCCTTCTGCACATGGTCCCTGCGCCCCTGATTGCACGTCGTGTTCTCTTCACAGATGAATGTAGGTTCACAAGGGAGTCTGTTTTCACTGCTTGAAATATCCATGTCTGGGCGGGCAAAAACCCCCATGTCACGCATGTTCAGGGATTTCAATACAGGTTTGGAATGAACACGTGGGCAGGCATTCTGGACGGTCATATCATTGGACCATACCTCCTTCCATCCAAGCTCACGGCTCCCGCATACTTAGTTTTCCTACGACAAGTATTGGACCCGTCTTGGAAGATGTGCCAGTGAATATCCGTCAAGAAATGTGCCTTCTGCATGATGGTGCTCCATCTAACTTTTCACTGGCTGTCCGGAGACATCTCAACAGACGATTTGGTGAAAGATGGGTAGGCCGTGGTGGTCCAACCACGTGGCCGCCACGATCGCCGGATTTAACCCCTATGGACTACACCTTGTGGGGTTGTGTGAAGAGCTTAATTTATGAGACAGAGGAAGATCTGCTAGCACGAGTTCTGGCCGCTGCACAAGATACTTAAGAGACACCAGGTGGTATGGAGAGAGTGTACCAGAACACGCTTCGGAGGCACAATGTGTGGTGGTCGCCACATCGAGCCGCTGTTTTTAATGCATCAGATGCTGGGTTCTTGTTGTTGTCGTCGACTAGTTCAAACCATAAGGTGTAAATTGTAATGAAAATGCGTAAGTAATAACGTAACGATTCAGTATTCCTTTCAAATTGATAGCAACTATTGGTACTGGGTCACGCCTAATTACATTCAAGTAGGGGTGGATGAGATAATCATCTGAATTGAAACTGTCGTGGAACGGAAACTATACGTTTCCGGACATCGGTTACTATTCAAAATATTGTGTACTCACTACCCTCTATAAGACCTAGAAGGTTGTAACGGGAATTTCCGACCACCCTGTATATTGCGTCGGGACAGTAACTCACAATTTTTGCTCAAAAGATAATGAACCCTATTTTTTCTACAACAATTATTTATTGCACATAATAATAAGATTTACATTACTCACGAAATAATGATGTTTCATCTCTTTTCCTCGTAATCTCCGTCCCGTCCTATGGCGTACCTCCAGCACGAATAAGACGTGTATGGCTTTCGGTAGCAGTCTTTGTTCGGATCACGGAGCCATTTTATTTCGATGTGTTAATCACCTGCTCGTTGTCCTCAAAACGTCTTCCAGGAACAGCACCTTTAATGGCCTCGCGAATTACAGCTTCAGCTCTCTGCAGCGTGTCGGATTTCACAACCGCGGATGGCCTCTCCGATCGCTGCAGATCCTCAACTCCGCCCAAACGCCTTCTGATGACCTAGTCTTCTGTGCCCAGCGACAACCTGTGAAGCAGGTGTCCAGTAAACTTGGTTCACATGTTCGCGAATGTTTTCCACAGTTTCTCTCTCTGCAATCAGAAATCCAATGACTGCTTTTCCTGTAACGTACACTCGCGCTTTGCTCGGACCTACCAGTAACAAAGCTAGCTGCTCGCCTCTGAACTGCTTCTATGTCTTCCTTTAAACTGATCTGCTGCGGGTCCCAAACACTTGAGCAATACTCAAGGCGTGGTCGTCAATAAACCGAAGTCGGCTGTCCGCTTTACTCACAACACTGATATGCTATCTGAGTGAAGAGCCAGCAATTTTTAGCACGCGCGCAGGAAACTTCAGATATTTCTTAAGTAATTTTTGCATTTGTGTAATTGTTTCTCCCAGAAAAAAAATGTGGTGCATTACGTTTTGCAATATTTCAAATAACGTGAGGCTGCCACCTGCAAGCCGGGAGGATTTCTTCCTTTCCTTAAAAATCACTTTTTTTCAATACCGTCAGTTCACTGAATAATTTCATTTTGTGTACAGGTTATGTCTAAGATGTATTATTTTCTTCACTGGACCTATTCAAAATTTGAATACATCTTACAGTGGTTTTACAAGAACTACATGAAACCAGAACATAAAAATATCTCATTAACAAAATTATAAATTGATGAGAAATAATTCTACGGAATCTAGGCCCACATTAATTTAAGTCACCTATTTAGCAAAAAAAAAAAAAATACGCGAGTAGCAATCTTGTAGTGGAAAGCAATGAAATGGTTACAGGCATTAAGCATTGTATATCTTTCTCTTACAGTCAGTACACAAAGATCGTTCGAAACATACGCTGTCTTTACAAACGCTATACATATTTGACGGTTGAACATAGGCCTACTGGTTGTGAACGACTGTATGTTGTGGTAGGATGACTGTAGATTCTAAAGAATACTGTTGTATTTATATTGTTGTCGATGATCTTTAAAGAAGAAAGGAAGAGGCCACATGATCCCGCTATCAGTAAAATAACTAACTCTTCCTGACTTAAGGAGACTACACACCGACGAACGACTCGTAACAAACAGCACTGCTTTCCCATTTCTTCATTCACTGACGCACCGCGAGGTTTCGTGGAAGTTCACGGCAGCCTCTCGTCTGGTCCCCTGGCCAGCCACATCCTGGTGATGAAACTTTCCACCACAACTACGTGTCTGCCGGCCGCTTCCGGGACCACTCAGGCGTGTGTGAGCGACATCACCCGGAATGAGTTATCTAACGCTGCGCTCCGAGCAGTAACAACAGCTTAAAAACTAGCACTAGTTTTTGCTACCTGAATAGTCTGCTGTGTTTATTTACGGTAAATTCAACTCGAGCTACACGTTTCTACTCTTATTTTTTGTGTATTTGTGAGAGATTTTCATTCCATGTTTTTCTGTTTTTCTTTGCACAATATTTTCATAAAATTTGAACTGAAATATTTGATTTACTTAGTACTTAATTTTTAGAAAAATAGATGGGCTTCCGTTCGTGATGATATCACTTGGCTATTATTTGAGTGGGACTTTATTGCGACATACTATATCAACGGTTCCGTTACAAACGGGAGTCATTGATCATAAACGTGAGGAAATAATAATGTAACCTAGGAAAAAATGTTATATTGGAAATTTTTAGCATGCGTGCAGGACGTACTTGTAGATTGAATAAACGCTTATATGTCTACAACATATGACTGAATGGAGCAGAAATGTGACGAAGAAAAACTATTGCCTATAAGTTATAGTTGTTATACTACTACAACAAAAACTTGTAAGGTTGAGAAATATGTGGCGAGCAAGAAAGTAATTTCCGCGGAATTGCCGAGCTAATAACTTTACAAGTCTGAAAATATTTCCGTGAAATTAAACACTAATGACAGCTTATTTCCACCACTGTTTACAATTTTCTGCGACATAGCTTTCAAGGGCGAGGAGGCAAAGAAAACGTATAAGAAATAACACTTTTTTAAATGAAAATGAACACTCGATAACATTCAGTGTCTTTTGATTGAAGTGCTAATATGTGTGAGACGGGTTAAGCATTTTATGGTAAAACTATATATATTATAAAAAGGTATGTATGTATGTGTCCTCATGTCCTCCTAAACTAATGGACCTATTTCCAACCAGTGTTGGTATAAATATTTAAATATTCTTTATCGTAAGGAACCGGTGTCTATGTGACTCAAAACCACCTAAGACACACACTTCAAGAAATATGACGTCAGAAACAATAAGTAAAAAAAAAAAAAAAAAAAAAAAAAAAAAAAAAAAAAAAAAAAAAAAAAAAAAAAAAAAACTAGTCCGTCATACGACATAAATTTATTCCTCAACTATTTGAGAATGAGAGCACTTGGGGACTTGGAACCAATTTAGCACATAATTTCAAACAAATTTCCCGCTGACAACTCTAACAAAATTATGGAAGCAAAGAAATATATAGCTTACTTTTTTTCCAGTGTTCATGCATTCAACATGACGTTACAATTTATAAATTCGCGAGACATTTCACAAAATGTTCAAATGTTTGTTAAGCTTAAGAGACTTAATTGCGGGGTCATCGGTCCCTGAACTTACAAACGACTTATGAACTACCTTATACTAAAGACGACACAAGCATCCATGCCCGAGGGGGGATTCGAACCCCCGACCGTAGTTGCAATGCAGACTGTGACTGACGCGCCACAGACCGCTCGGCCACTGCGGCCGGTGACATTTCACAGACAGTATGCGTACACATCACGGAATGTACATAAATATTATATCGAAAACAATGAATAACAATTACTTCGTGTAGCTCATTGGCCTGGTGCAAGTCTTTCAACTGGACGCCACTTAGACGACTTGCGTGTCCCTAGCCTGCCACATTTATCCAACCTGATCATGGGGACGTACAGCTTAACGTGCAATCCGAACCACGTGTCACATCGTTGAAAGGTTAAAACGCAGACCGAAATAAATCCGAGGTCAGACCGGGTTTCAAAACCGCGACCCTTCGCTTTGCAGCCGAGCGCTTTACTCCAAAACCAGTAGGCCAACGGGGGAAAAAAAAAGAAAAAAAGAAAAAAAATTCTATGTAAATCCTCCCCGTCACTTATGAGGTAATTTTTTACATCTCAACTACCAACTCCATTTGCAACAAATTTCGCAGGTGATGTCCTAAACCAAGATGGAAAATAATATTATTATAGGAGACGCAGTTCAGGCGATAAGGCGTAATAATAATTGAGTAGCATCAGAACGAAATTGATAGAGAGTAGGGCAGCAGACAGCAAGGGAAGGAGGAAATGGACTAACATGATAAACGAATGCAGACAAGGGAAACGCGGGGAACTGACGCTAGTTGAATTACAAAGTAAAAATAGTTCATTCACCAAATCAATAATTCGTATAATTTATTATAATGCTGTTTGATTTAATTAATCATTTCTTTGATTAGGTATTACAACCGGGGGTGTTATGGTCAATTTGATTTTAACATAATTTACGCGGCAACTACGGATGTATGTACTGCCCAATAACATGTATTCACTGCTAAAACTAATGTATCTTTAAAACATTTGAAAATTGTTTGCCAATATTAGGATCCATCGAAACAGCAACTATAGGAAAAGATGATTCGAAATAATGAGATAATACTGCGGTGGACAGTAAAAATTTGAACCCAGTTTTCCCACTGTGAAGTTTAGGAATACCATCAATGAGTCGTACTCAGTGATCAATTGTTGTACAAATAACCATTGTTAGTTTCTTCCACTTCCACTTCCACTTTAATACAAAGATACTGACGCATAGTGATTAATCTGCGTCTACACGAAATGTAACTGTCAAATTACGCTACAAGGGAAAAATACGCACCTTTTGGCGTGATATCACAATGGCTATATTGCTAGAGGAACTGAGAATATAGGCCATAGCTCGAAAAGTGATTACAGTGAGCAGGAGAAGATAAAGTGCCGCTTTTTTTTTAAAAAAAAGTTTAAGGAAGCTCAGGGATTTACTGAGTCATAAAGTGTGATGATTTGTTGTTGGACTCCAATCTATAGAGATGAAAATCGACGTATGTATCTATGTATGAGCCTCAACAGGGGATCAAAAGCAACTGCAAAGTGATTAAAACGAAATAATGAAAAGTGTGAAGTAATACACATGACCACTACGATAAATTAGTCAAACTGTAAGGTCGTAAATTCTACCAAATACCTAAGAGTTACCATTGCGAACAACTTAGGCTGGAGACAACACACAGAAAATATTGTGGGGAAGGAGAACAAAAGGTTACGCTTCATTGACATAACGCTTCGAAGATGCAACAGTTCCACCAGAGAGACATCACACTTGTGCGTCCTCTCCTGGAGTACTGTTGCCCCTTGTGGGACCCTCACCAGGTGGCACTGACGGAAGACATTGAGAAGGTCTAGAGAAGGGCAGCTAGTTTTGTTTTATCATGTTACGGGGGGGGGGGGGGGGGAGCGTCACGGAAATGTTGCACGATTTGATGTGGAAATCATTAAAAGAAAGACGTTATTCGTTGCGGCGAGAGCTATTTGCGAAATTTCAATCACCGACTTTTACTTCTGAATGTGAAAATATTTTGCAAGCACCCACTTACATAGGGAGAAATGACCATCGCAATAAAATACCAGAAATCAGAACGAAAATGGAACGATTTAGGTGTTCTTTCTTCCCGCGCGCTATTAGAGAATGGAACAGCAGAGAAAGGTTATGAAAGTGTTAAATGAACCCTCTGACAGGTACTTAAATTTGATTTGCAAAGTATATATCTACATCTACATAGATGTAGATGTCTTCCATGGACTTCAAAGCGGCTGGAGCAATTTGATTACATCTGCAGGAAATCTTTAGATTAGCCGATAGGGTGATCTTGTAAGGTTTGGTGGCGATCGGATTAAGATAATTATTGACATGAAGAATATAAGGTGTTATACGAATTACGACCACAGATACTAACAGATCGGATAAACAGGAGAGCGGCTATACACATGGCGTACTAGCAACATAGGACCGTGTGACTATTTGCTTACATTAGCCAGATACAAAAAAAAAAAAAAAAAAAAAAAAAAAAGTTTAGCATATTTCAAGAAATGCCACTATTTTAAATAATACTTACACGTGAAATTTAATGTTACTCTCGTTTACACAAAGCTTTCTATAAACCCATAAGCAAAGCTGAACACTACCCCGTGACTGTTGCCAAAACAATGGATTAGCTGTATAGATATTGGTGCCATAGAACTGATGCTGTGCCAAGTCTACCAAGAATACGAAACTGTACCTATTCTTGGAAACAGGTATTTACTCTTTGAGTGTTCAACTTTATATTTCAGAAAATGCTTTTATTGGTTAGTATGTGTTGCGTAACATGATTCAACACAATGAATACCATGCTTATACAATTTTCAGCGCGTGTAATCCACATTTACATACTAATATCACAAACATAACCGTAGAAGCTAACGCTTGACACTTGTGGCGGTGGCAGTGGCTCCCCTAGTGGAGAAAGAGACAACCGTATCGATACTATTAATGTTCACTCACAAAGAGCCACGAAAGCGACGCTGGCGCTCCAATACGAATAGGAAGAACTGATCAAAGTTATATTCCGCCTCCTCTTAATTTCAACCTTTGGTAAAAAAAAATGACATTGCTGGCTTAAATTTGGATCATTCATGTCTTTGGCACGACCAGTTGTATGTGGCTTGCTCCGGAGATGGCACATCAAAAAGTTATACGTTTTTACTTCAAACAAAAATTGAAAAGCTTTGTCTGTCGGCTGGCCTTGAGATGAAATAATAAGATAGTGTAATATCACATTTCCCTTAAATACTAGTGTTATGTTTTAGTTTTGCTTGTGTGTAGCAACGCACTGTACTTATAGATGTATCTGCTAAAACTTCGTCACACGATCTTCTCGGTCCATCCACCAGGAGCCATTTGGCTACAGTGATCTGTGCCACCCCTGCAGAGCTAGGGCGTGTCGCTGGTGCTGCATACAGTTTGAACTCGTGCACCATAGTGTAGTGGTTAAAACAATTGTTATATTAATTTAATTAAAGGCCTGCGCCTTCTCTAAAAAGTTTTACAGGTAAATGACTGGGTTATACCTCGAAAGATATCACTACCAGTTGTCTTCCCTAGCGAAAACGATGTAGCGGCACATGTAAAGCTATCCGGCATTAGAGGGCCGTTGCCTGATTGCTGATTTATAAAATCGTAGCTACTACTGTGTGCGCTAAAATCTACAGGAACTACAACATTAAGAAGTATTGGTATAAAGCACACAATACATGCATAGAACAGGTACCAACAGTAAGTGAGTAAGACTGTAGAATGTTCAAGTTGTGTGAGAATTCACGTTAGCCCATGAAATTACTAATTTTGAACAATTGAAACGTGATCAATTTCATTTTCTTGAGTACATCGAGAAGATAATACGTTATTCTTTTACTCGTTCATTTCCGCTCTGTCCTCTTCAGTCGACTTAATTTTCGTCAGTTGTCATAACTCTCAAACGCATCGATTCTCTTCTGTTCCTGTTCCTAATGTCTAAACTCGTCACTACAGAACGTTGAAATGGAAGGCAGTATACTGTTAGTTACATAATTACATATCTACCAGACACTGCCCTTAATTGTAGGAAGATACTTCTTGTGAATGAACGTTTGGAACACAACGTTGTATAGTAATGAGTTTAGACAGTGGGAAAACAGGAACAGAGTTACTGCAACAGACTGGTAAGGACAGAGTGGAAATGAACGAGTAAAAGGAATAACATATTATCTTCTAGATGTACCCAAGAAAATGAAATGTACACAATTTTTCCTAGAACGAGACACCGCTAAGGGATAGTTGTACACTCCCCGGTTAGTAGCTGCTTTAGTTCTATTGAGGAGCTCTCTGCAAAATCGGAGATGAAATGGAGTTCTGGGAAACACTGACAAGAATGATGGTACATGAGATAAGAAGCCAGGGAAAAGCCTCCATCAAAGTGGAGTTACTGAGACTAAAACATGAAGAGAAACACAAAGACTGGTAGACATACAGCAAGTAATTGAGCACCTACGGCGCCGTCGGGGGTTCGAATACCCCCCTCGAACAAGGGTGTTTGTGCTGTCATTACGTTAGTTTACCTTAGTTTAAGTAGTTTGTAAGCTACGGACTAATAACCAGGCAACAGAGTCTGATAGATTTACAAACATTTGAACATTTTTAGAACGTACTGTGCCAGCGCCAGCATGATAGGAAAAACATTGCCGTAACAGGGAAAGTTGTGGCGGACTTCATCAAACCAGGTATAAGGTTGATGACTGAAAAACAAAGAAGAACACACAGCCATATTCAACATTTCCCATGAGAATTAGTTTCTTGTAGTATCTTCTGTCGCTATGTCTTTCGCAATATTAGTATATTGTAAGAAAGTTCTAGAAAATTAATTGTAACAAGGAATTAAATATCTTTCGGTGCATGTTCTTATGATGTTTTATCCTGCTAAATATTTAGCCATATTTTTGTTGTTGCTTAAACCACAGAGATTGCTGTAAAACAGAGATGTCCCACAGTATCGGAAATTAAGTCCTCATAGCAAATACACTTCACCCGTTTGCCGCCGGAGGATATTGTGTACCTCCCACAATATTTGATCGAGTCAGCTGCTCGACATCCTCAGTACTGCAAGACGCGACTGACAGCAGCCCCCACCACCTAAAAATGTCGACCAGTTGTCTCGATGAAATATTGTGGGAGGTGCGCAATATCCTCCGATGGCAAACGCGTGAAGTGTATTTGCAACAGACCCGCCGGGAAAGCCTGAAAAGTCACATCAAGTCCTTGTAGCTTTCCAAGATTTGCATTTAGAGCCCATGTTTAGGTGAAGTTTTTTAAAACTATGGAATACTTTTTTAACATAATAGAAAGTTGTGTTTTAACAAAGGAGTGCTACGGATACTGCAGTTGTACCAGGAGAACTCACGTCGTTGCAGAGTTGCTACGAATTACAGGCCTTCTTGAAACTGGTTAATATCTAGTAGAGAGAACCTTCAACATAAACGAACTCAATGTAACGTGCATAGAAACATCCAAAGAGAACAGCTATTGTCAATAGTCACTGAAATGTTAAACACATATCGAGAAATATCGTTTAGGATTAATGTACGTTGAACGACCACATAATCTTCCCACGAAGGAGGAAGACGGATGCCAAGTTGAAATATATCCCAAGCAAACTACAGAATCTCATTTCACTTAGATTACAGGATCAGCTAAGAAAGCTTTGTGAACGGTAACTGGATATAGACCCTACACTCCCTGCTCCTGTTAGCTCTGCCCCCCTTCCCCCCTCTTTGCCCAAGTCTTTCTCCCTCCTGTGCATCCCCATCCCCTATCCCGTTCCCCATTTCCTCCCCCCTCTCTTCTTCCCCCTTCTTTCTGTACTTCTCCACCTCCTCCCTCTGCCTGTCCATCTCCTCGTCACGTTCTACCTGTTCATCTCATCCTTTCTCTCTCTCCCCTCGGTCACCAAAAATATTCAAACGTTTGTAAATGTAAGAATTTAACTGCTTTGGTTATCAGTCCCCTAGTTTTGCAAACTACTTAACTTATACTAAGGACATCACACACCTCTGTCTCCTCTTACAATTTCCTCTAACCTACAGCCCTCTTTGTCATTGTTAAAATCTTATATCTACAAAATTTCTCAAGTAAATACTTTGAAATTACAACACAACAATGCAAGGTTATATGTGCATGTTTCTATATACCAAATTCTTAACTCCTTAATGCACGTCTTTTTATTTGAAGCTAAAAAAATAGAACGATTAATGTATAGTGCGTGTATGCTGAGAAAAATATTGAAAAAAAGTCCTTAAAATTATTATGCACTACTAGAAACAAACCGTTCAAAGCTGGTCAGGTGTATAGTACTTCCATGTTGTACCCGATGCAGGAAATGTCACTATTGAGCCTCTCATATTTCCAGAAAGTAAATCATAATGCAACAGTATTAAGTGATTGACTACTTTTACATGGCAAAGGAATACTAAAGTAAACAAACGCACGTGTTAGGAATAACTCAGTGCAGCTAATTGTCGAACTGATTCAGTAGCCCTCTGCGATTTATAATTTCTAGGACGAGCTACTAGCATTTGTAACAGTATGTATACAAGCAGCTACAAATGAACTGATGGTAAAATTTTGATCAGTTTGAGAGATAATGGGAAAAAAGGTATGTATCTTATCAGCTACACTATGAATTAAAGTGTTAACGGATATCGGATATGAATTTATCTACATTTTATAATGGGGAAACGTTGCTATAAGACTTACATTGGTGCAGGTTACATATCAGGCCATAATAAATAAATGGTACACAAAAAAACTTCTTCTCTTAAATACAAAATTGTGCCAAGATTTCTAAGTAATTGATCAAGAACTTTCGAAGATTAACGAGTTAGAACATACGAACATTTACACTTTTATTGATATAGATGTCGGAATGAATAATGTACTGCGAAGAGCTATAGGAAATCTACCTCAAAATAAAATATTCCCAGGCCCATATCCACGTAATAAATTTCCATTTTCTGTATGTGAAAATCTGGCCATAAATTTCTGTTACATCCTGCAACATCATGAACAACGGTGTTCCTGTAACACTTCCTTCGTATGGACCAGACACTACTTTTGTTTTGACTTTGTTCAATTGTTGAAATGTTTGTAATCCTATGGGACCAAACTACGTTGGTCATCAGTCCCTATTACAAACTGTATCCTCACTAAAACGACCTATTAGTTTATGTAATCAAGGGAATCTTCAATCCAGTCGTGTATCTAGTCCATATTACACATTCATATATACTGTTTACTAAGTGACAATATGGAAATGAAGGCTTTCCTCAAATCGAAGAACATGATTTGATTTTTACCCCCGACATCTATAGCTTTTTGATCTTGTAAAGGAATAAAGTATCAAGGAAGGAGGAAGATTGGGGATTAACGTCCTGTCGACACGGTGTTTATTTGAGACGAGACCTAAGTAATCTGAGTATTACACAATCGAGCATGTAAGGAGTACGTTTTTTTATTCTTACATACATGACGACAGGGGAAACTTCAAATTTGGCAGATAAGATAATGCAGAAAGCCGACAAGGATAGCATTAGATGAACTCGCATGTCCTACCATTCCACTTAATCTTCATATCACCATTTATTCATTCACTGCTTATGTGGCTGTAACGATAAATTTCTCTACCAATCTGATAAGAAGGAAAGACCTGTTTTTTGGTTTATCTGCGAAGAACTGTGTATATTGTTAGGTTTTATGAGTTGACTTATTTAAATTTTATATTTTAATGGATTGTGTTCGATCTTACATGAAGGAATTAAGTATGAACAGCCACTCCACGAAGTGATTGAAAATACTATAAGAAGCCTGATGACGTCGTTCCCTAGATAGTAGACGAATGACATTAAATGATAAAAATGGGGAACTCGGCGCTGTGTTTTCAGAAACCAATGATAAAAACATGCCAAGAAGAGAAAGGCTGGCAGCGTATTTAAAAAAATGTAATCTACTGTATAAGCCACAGTATTGTTAAGAAACTGAAAAATCACGTAAAAGTACATAACCGTATCGTTATAATATACGCCACACATTTCAACATGTTCTTCTGGAAGAATTAAATAGTTTACGCAATATCAAAAGTTTATATTTCGAGAAGTATATCGTAGTATACTTATCTGGAGAATTTGTTCGGAGACTAAAGCGTTTTATTTTGAAGTATGAAGGTAACTGTGTAATGTGCATTGCATTATGCTCACAAAACATGACCAGAGAGCACCAGCAAAAATAAACATCTACTTTTTTTTTTTTTTTTTTTCAGGGAGCATTTGACATAAATGTCAGTCAGAAAAAAGTTTGACTCATTGCAGTAGACGAC
The DNA here is from genome assembly GCA_026315105.1 of Locusta migratoria. Taxonomy (NCBI): domain Eukaryota; kingdom Metazoa; phylum Arthropoda; class Insecta; order Orthoptera; family Acrididae; genus Locusta; species Locusta migratoria. Next base: position 37,240,216 of record CM048746.1, on the reverse strand, counting down.
ACTCAGAGCTCAAAAAACATTGGACAGGTGAAGACGTTACTTCATTTCACCTTGAGTAGGACTCCAATGTTAGTACCTAAACAAGGACAGGCTCAAGCAGCGCAGTCAGACGCCTATTATGCTTTATCTATACTTAGCCACATCGCTTCAGGCGTGTCCCGCGAATGTTTCTCCTCCCTTCCCTCCTGTACTCTGAGCCTGTCCTCCATATCTCTCTTTCACAGCCTACGTCCGCGCCTACTAGTGTTGATCGAGTTCGCTAATGATCATCATTTATCTACCTTGCTTCTTATATAATCTTATTTCAATGATTCACACGACAGAAGAATATTATTTCCGAGGTCTGATTGGGATTTTGCATAATAACCCTTCTCGTGACCTAGAGCTCAAAGAATTGAGATACTGTGGAAAAATTATGTGTGTCATCTTTAATGACCTCGGTATCAAAGTAGATAATCAGACTTTTCTTTCCCATAACGTGAAACACTGGGTATCTAATGAAAACCAATTAATCAAGCAATTCCAAGCAATTGAAAAGTGAACATTCAGGAGTGAAAAGCAGCAACTTAAGCAAATAATGGAACACTGAAAGTTGGGAGGATTATATGATGGAAATTAATTTATAGATACTATTACAGAAACGTAAATTAGTGTTAATGATAAGATATTCCGTATTCCTTGATTTCCAGAAGGCTTTTGACACAGTACCTCACAAACTGCTTTTAATCAAATTGCGTGGTTGCGGTATATCGCCCCAAATTTGCGACTGGATAGGGTATTTCCTCTCAGAGAGTACACAGTTGGTAGTAATCGATAGTAAGGCATCGACTAAGACAGAGGTGATATCGGGCTTTCCACAGGGTAGTGTTATTGGTCCTCTGCTGTTCCTTATTTACATAAACGATTCAGGGGAAAATCTAAGTAGCGCTCTTAGGTTGTTTGCAGATGACGCAGTCATTTACCGTCTAGTAAAATCATCTGAAGATCAAAACCAACTGCATAACGATTTGAATAAGATATCAGTATCGTATAAAAATTGAAGTTGACTCTAAATGATGAGAAGTGTGAAGTCGTCCACATGAGTACGAAAAGAAATCCGTTAAATTTTGTTTACATGGTAAATCAATCAAATTTGAAAGCCGTAAACTCCACAAAATACCTAGGAATTACGATTACTTCTGACTTAAATTGGAAAGAACACGTAGATAATGTCGTGGGAAAGGCGAACCAGAGACTGCGTTTTATTGGCAGAACCCTTAAAAGATGCAACAGAACTACTAAAGAAACTGCATACATTACGCTTGTCCGTCCTTTTGTGGAGTGTTGCTGCCCAATGTAGGATCCTTATCAAATGTTCAAATGTTTGTTAAGCTTATGGGACTTAACTACGGGGTTATCAGTCCCTAAACTAACAAACTACTTATCAACTACCTTATACTAAGGACGGCACAAATATCCATGCCCGAGGGGGGATTCGAACCCCCGACCGTAGTGGCCGTGCAGACCGTGACTGAAGCGCCTCAGTCCCCTCGGCCACCGCTGCCGGCAGGATCCTTATCACGTGGTTTTGACGGAGAACACAGAAAGAGTCCAAAGAAGGGCAGCTCGTTTCGTATTGTCATGATACAGGGGAGACAGCGTTACGGAAATGATACAGGATCTGGGATGGGAATCCTAACAAACTCCAATCGCCAACATTCTCCTTCGAATGCCAACATATATTGTTGACTCCCACTTACATAGGTAGAAATGGCCATCAGAATAAAATACGAGAAATCAGAGCCAGAACGGAGAGATTCAGGTGTTCATTCTTCCCGCGCGCTATTCTAGAATGAAATGGGAGATGAAATAGTATAACGGTGGTTCGATGAACCCTCTACTAGGCACTTAAATGTGATTTGCAGAGTATCCCATGTAGATGTAGATCTAGATAAGACACTGCGAGAAGAATTCCTGGTAATTACTGAGATCCATGATAGTAGTAGTCCTCGTGGTGAGCAAGATATATGTGAGGGGTGAAATACACTTCCACTTCCAAAAGAATGTAATAATTACAGTTACAAAGAATGTAGATGGCGAAAACTGAATTATATAACTATCAATATAATACGTTACGACATCAAAAATACAGCATCGATTTAATTTAACAAGGTTGAAAAATTGCATGTTTGCCTTCACCTATACAAATTTGTTATTTATTACCTAGCACTTATGACGCTAGTGACTATTTCCAAAAACGTAAAACAGCTGTTTATTAAGTGGCTACGCAATTAAACATCGCACTTTATAAATTAGGAACCATTAGAATCATGAAACGTTTACAGAACCACGTATAATAGGCCATGGTTTCTATATCAGAGCAATATTAACTTTCCTATGATAAAACAGAATGTCCTCAATTTTTCAGGTCCTTAAGCCAAGACCGGGATTTATTTATTTAAATAACCGGTATCATCATAATCTTCAGATTACACTATTTCCCTGTCCCATGTAATCTCTCGTTCGAATGTAGATTGATAAATATGTACTGTAAAAGTTTTTTGTACAAGACGTTTTTAACAATTTTGCATAATGACTAGAAATTGTATATTTCTACAAGGACTCTATACACGAAGCAGGAAAATAGTGTAATCTGAAGATGCTTTATAGATAATTGCGTAGGCTTCCGCGGGCGAGGTTTTCTGGGTGTTGTAATGCGTCATAATGTAAAGTTAAAGTAATAGCCATCTTACTCTGTGACGCGATACAACATACAGAAAACATAAATTTCAAATAATTTGTGTAGCTGAAACCGATAATTTCAATAAATACACTGTTCAAAACTGTTTGGAGATCAGATGAGACATGTAGGTTCTGAAGTATTGTCATCGTCAGAATGAACTAATATGATTGAATGTCTTTCTGTCGGTTCTACGGAGTGGAGACAACAACATTACGGCAAACTAGATAGTGGTAAAAAACAGAAAGTTGCTGCAGGGGGGTTGGTGTTGACTGGTGTTTACCAAACGAATTGCTCAAGCAGGTGGGTTCACGTAGTGTAGTGAGCAGGTAGTGCAATGCAACAACAACGTGACTTACCTGAAGCTATGTCATAGAGAGCCATGGGAAGGTTGTAAGCGGCACAGGCACACAGGGAGATGGCTGCAGCTATTGGAGTGTTCCAAAGCGTGATTTCCAGAACCTGGACGAGATTTCAAACAGGAAGCGTTAAAAGAAGGCAAGGCCAAGGTCTACTACAAGTAACATTAGCAAGAATGTCCCTTATCTTCGGTTAACAGCCGCTACACACCTTCCGGACAGCAAAAGTACGCGCAGTATCAACACAAACAGCCCGAAATCGCCTTTCGGAATGTGGCCTCAACGCACGGAGTCCTATGGCGTGTCTTCCATTAAAACCACGACATCGTTAAGCACTCAGATACTGGGCGGAGGATCATCAGAACTGTAAATAATGGCGCCGTGTTCTGTTCACAGATGAGTCAAGATTTTGTACTCTGCCGGACTGTTGTCGTTCCTACGTCACCGTAGCAAGGTGTGGACAGGAGTCAGTATTGGCGGACGTAGGGACCTCTATGTGGTTCAGAATGGCGCTTCGACTACTCAGAGGAATAGAGACGAGATCCTTCGGCAGTTTGCTGTGTTCTGCACTGGTTCCGTAGGAGACGGGGTTCCTTCTGGTGATCGATACGATCGTCCACAGAGAGCTGCACGGGTGGACAACATGCTTGAAGCTGAGGGAGTTGAACGAATGGAGTGGACTTCAACCCAGTTGAGCATGTTTGGGATGCACTTGGCGTTGCAGTCAGACCAGCACTTCTCACAGCGTTTACAGAGCTGGATGTTGCACTCATGGAAGAATGGCCAAATATAAATCACGAGCTGATTGATGTCATACTCCCCATGCCATCCAGGTGTGCAACTGTACTGGTCGTCAGACGTACGAGTCGATCATACACCATATTGTGGTGTTGAAATGGAAGCAGGCTTGACTTCGAAGGCAGGGTTGTCGAGTGAACACAGCACTTATACTGAAATCAGGTTTATCGCGAACTGAAACGTACACGCAGCACTGACCGCCTGTCGGGCAGAGTGCTCTGCTATTTATACGCAGACAGAATGTACCAGAATTTAGAAGAATAGTTAACAATAGAAACACGTAGAAGTTACTAGTGAACACAAGAAACGTGTAGAACATCGTGGAAATGTTAAATTCAAAGAAATAAATTTTTGTTGGTGGACGGGATTGAACCAGCGACCTTCAGCACGGCAGTCGGTTAACGTGCGTTCTCGCGGCAATATCAGAGGACAAGAGAATGACTTTTTGTTATTATAGTAGCCTCATGATGCCTCACTGTAAGTAAACATCTAAAACGTTGAGACAGGAAAATGTCGTACTGTATCACACACAAATTACGATTGTAACTAATATCTGAATAAAATACGTTACCATTTGTATAATTCGTATTATACCTCTGCTGATAACTTAATTGTTTTGAGCAGTTAAAAAAATAGTACTTTATCTTCAAGACCTTAAGAACACGGTGTAATGAAGACACGCTGTAAGATCGCTCTCAAGCAATCAAAATTTGCGAGCTAATTATAATAGTTAATGTTGCAACAAGAATAATAATACTGAAATCAATTAAGTGCTGGTATAGGAATTATAGCCTATTAAAGAAGGTAATGTAAAATATTTTTGGCTCTGGCGGTTTCCAGTTTAATCAGTGGAAAGCTGAAAGGCATATCTACCTATTGAATAGTTTTTCTGACAGTTATGTCAAGTCACAGGTTGAAATTTAGGTACAGGATGGAAAAGCTTCTAGAAGTGCTGTCAGGTTAGGTCAGTGAGTCCCGAAGAAATATAGGAACATACACCTTAGTTGAAAGCACATTTGTAGACTGAGAGAAAATTTTTGACAGTGTTATGTAGACTTTTTCCTCTGACAATAATAAAATAGAGAAAGTAAAATGTAATCTATTACATGTACGGAAGACTGACTAGTTATAAAAGTGGAACGAAATGAGAGAGAAGCAATGAGTAAGAGTTGTAACATTTGCCATTGGTTAATAAGAAACTTTGATGGAGACCTACATCAATCCAGTGTTGAAATTAGTAACCCAAATACGCAAAATAAAATGTGTTATCTGTATTTCGCATCTCTCGGTTAACCCTTTCCTGCCCAAGCTATCAAATATTGGAGCACATAACTTCATATTTGGTTATTTTACTACCAAAGTAAATAAAACCACATTAGTGTATTCACACATTTTCGTTTTCCTTATTTTACGAAAAAAATATTAAATAAAAACTTTAAAAGATGGATCTTCAAAGTCCTAGAGGATATAATGCAGTTGGGAGACATTATGCAATTCTTATCTTTGTTAACATAAGGACTTACCAGCAACAAACAGAGAGCAAAATTTTATATCGAAATTCCATTTTAGATGTTGACTTGAATGAGGAAGAACAGGCCAACTGTAGTTATCCCGGAACAGTATTCATATTTTGACATTCGTAAACAAAATAAGACAAAACTGCAACAACTTGTTAGTGACACCAAGCAACAAAGACAACTACATAAATAAGTTGCACAAATTGCGTTTGACACACTGCCAGTACTAAAAACTTCCAGTCACAGTTTTGAACGCTGTATAAGTAAAAAGGGCTCTGTTCCTTGAATAATATCAGTTTTCATTAGCTGCAACAATACAAAACCAGTTTACCGACGTGAGAACATAAAAAAGCGTTTTTTGGTGGCAACAAAATTTGCCTGACGAAATCGTACTCACAGACACAAAACAGTTCGTTGTTTACTGTTCTTTGTGAGCAGAGATACTCAGCAGTCTCGGCCAGCGAGTGTTCCATACGACACATCAAAGGGACAGTAACGCCCCGTGAGGAACACGTGATATCATTTTCCACTTTGTTTTATGACGCTGGAAACGGGCCGGGACTTTTAAGTCCCGTCGGGCAGGAAAGGGTTAAAATCAGTTGATACGAAATAGAGACTTTATGAAAGACTATACACACACGTGCGATCGCTGTTTACCTACCTGTTTCTGGAGAAGGTCGTGTGCCGGCGTCTAGAGCCGACGCTCTCAGCTAGGAGACTGACGTCTAAGTGCCGAGTGTCGGGAGGTTTTACTCGCCGTAATTGGCGGAAATTCCTCCCGCCGTGTACCAGACGCTAGGATTATTCCGCCGGCCGAGCGGCGAAGGCCTCGTGGGAGGGGCCGCCACTCCGGCGGGTGGGGAGCCCCCTCCACGACTCCTGCTGGCCCTCGCCGAGCCGAATCTTTCCTCCAGAGAGTGGACGGAATGCCCGTCGTTTTATTTGCGCGGAAGAGCAGCACGCGCCGAGCCAAGCCAACGACCTTCAGGGTCCATCTGCTGCGCCGGAGCATCACCACAGTCTAACATATACACTCACGACACTCGCTGCTGTAAAAGTTGTTACCAACTGACAGTTGGTGCGACACTAGCGCTCCTAGCGGTGGGCAAGCTGCCGAAGTAGTGATGTTTGTTTATAATCGCTTTTGTACATAATTAACGAAATACTTACTATAATTTTTGCGTTACAAGCATTATTGAAATATCGAGAGACAAACATAATACGGAAATTAATATAAAAACACCCTAATTTAAAAGATTCAATGGTATAAAGAACAACTCTGTCATGAACAAATACTTACGAATATGTGTATATTTGCTGCTTATTCCGCTGAAAGTAAGTTGCATATAAACATAATGGTATAATAAATTTCTATTACGTTCTGTTCTTACTATGACAGTCACTTTTTGACGTGTATCAGTTCGGTATGGAGTCTTATGATTCTCACATTTTTACACGTCACTCGTCTTTCTTTTACGTGCATATTCTCTTAAGTGTAATTACTTTAGCTTTAAAAAACCAATGTTTTGATGATTCTTGCTGTTTCTGGTTCAGATGTAGCAACAATTGTGGAATTGGATTCTTCTTTGTTGGAAAACAGTTTGGTTGCTTTTATCGTTATATTGCCATGTCTGTGACGTTTTCCCTTCAGCTACAGCTGTGATAGTTGATCTGGTATGTTAAATACCGTATTTATTGCATTCTACGTTTCCTATGTTCCACCCTCACCGATTTTACTGGAATTGTAATGAAGAATACTTAACGTTCCTGCGTAGAAATTGACGTCTCTCTGACAAAGGGCGTGTCTCCTGGTGTTTCCTAGGCATTTTTATTTTTAATAGAAAATGAAATTACTCATTTGAAGCCTGTATGTTACGGGATGATTGTAAATTAACTGTGCTGTAATGTACCGTTTCGTACCTTATCAGGGATCTTATTAAACCTAAAAAAGACAAATGGGGAGCTATTTTTAAACTATAACCTATTTATAAGGCACTGCATACGTTCCCTAATGTAAAAAGTATGCTGAAGTCAGTCTAAACGATACTATTCGCACTCAACTATCGTATTCAGAAACGTAGCTTGCCGGTCGCTTGAAGCGCTGCTATCGCAGCGTATAACAAAAATCTGTGGGAGTGTCGTGACTGTATATGTTAGACTGTGGCATCACCGTCGACGAGACGACGGCGGCTGCGTGCGACGGGTTTCTGCGATCGAGGGCACGGAGCAGCTACCAGCTGAGTTGCACAGTCCTGATTTACCCCTCTCGGTATTATAGCTGCAACGCCACAAACGTGGTATTCAACTATCTGAGTGCGTTAGAAAGCTTACTACGTCCTTGGGTAAACAATTGCAATAAGAGCTTGGATATGCAAATGGTTAGCTTTGGAACGCTTCCACAGTAAATTGGGTTGGAATAAAGCCAGTTTTCATTCATAAATAGCATTGGAATGTTTGCTTTCGCGAGAGGCTCGTAGTACACCTTGAGTAACAAGGACGCGCGTCAGTGACCATGTTAGACGGCGACAAAGCCGTAGCCTATCGCAGTGCGATTATTCCTTGTGCGCTGTCGCTGCGATCCAGCGACTTTCATGCGAATATGAAGTCAGTGGGTACAGGAGAGCCATCTTCGCTATGCAGGATCTCAACCGTTCCAGGACACTAACGTCTGGACAGCCATGCAAACAACGGCGTCCTGCACCTGGAGCTAGGCGCTGTGTTAGTTCACAATACGACGGTGACCACACTGATACTGTGGCGACTTCTGGAGCACCACTGACTTTCAGCACGGCGACCTCTGTTGCGGCTTCATTAATATGGGACTAGAGAGAGGTGTGCACCGACAGCTGAACATACTGGTCAAAGGAGTGGCGCAGCATGTCACTCCACACGAGTCCCAGTTCTGGGTGTAGCACAGATTGGTTGCATGAAAGCTACAGGAAGATTATCAACTGATCATATGCATTGTACACAGGGTGAATCACCTAAAATTTTCATCGAAAATATTGCTTAAATGGAAATGCTGTTTTCGTAAGATGGATTGGTTGTGAAGGTGTCATTTTGTTGCCGAATAAACATATTTTAATTATGCATAGAAAGTATATTTTTGTGCAAACATATGCTTTTAAGTAGAACAATGCCTATTGACACTAACAGACTAAAATAGAGTAAATTGGAATGTCAGTGGTGTTTACTGTGCCATTCGTTTACGAGATGTGTTATTATGAAATGTGTCAGATGCGATACTTGTTTTCATCACGCAAGCTGCATAGTCCAGAGGTATGATGTTACGTTTGCTTAAATCGTGCTAGTATGTTGATTGAGTGCATTGCGACTTGATAGTGCATGACTGTCGAACCAGGAGGATGGTATTTACCAATGCAGAAACGACTGCTCATGGTGTATGAAGAGTTTAGGAAGAACGCATTTCATGTTTGTACGGTGTATGCGAAAAGATATCCCAATAGACATCACCCTTCTCGTCAATTATTTTTCGACCTCTTCAACCAGTTACGTGATTGTGTTAGCACAACATCTATATAACGTTTCAGAGAGAAACAAGTGACGACAGAAGTGGGGGAAGGTAATGTTTTGACTTCTGTTGATCCGTACGTTAGCTTCCGTAAATCGCACGAGCCAGGAAAGTGTCCCACGCATTCTACATCGATATCGGTTCCATCCATATCACATCCATATCCACCAAGAGCTGCATGGATACGATTACGACAATCGTGTTACCTATTGTACACGGGCATACTTCACATACATCGTGTATGTTACTTAGTAATGAAGCCACATTTACCAATCATTACCAGGTAAACCGTAGAAAATGCTTTACTGGTCTGTTGAGAACCCAGTTGGCTTCGTCAGATGGAACGTCAGCGTCTACGGAGTGAAAACATGCGGTGTGAAACACTTAACCATCAGCTTATAGGCCAATTTATTTATTTTTTTTTTTTTTTACCTGCAGCAGTAACTTTTTACTAATATTTTTATTAGCACGACGCGTTACGGCAGCAAGCTGCCATCATCAGGTGCATTTCACAGTTACAGGTTAATTACTGTTTTGTGTTGTGGGGGCCAGTGAGGTTATGGTTCGAAGTTTTAACCTGTTCAGAAAGATACAGCTATTTAGTATATATTTTTTGTGAACTTCTAGGTTATGGAATATTCGCTGTAAATATTGATGAAAGTAGATTAGCTTCTAAGGATCTTTGGTACAGCGTAGACGTATAATACGAAATGTATACATGTGATGTGTACATAACTGTGTTCTTATGTTGTGTGTGCCAGATGACAAGGTTATCGACAAAAATGTAAGTAAATACAACAATATAATAACCCAGAAGCTATAATCACAAAACATACATACTAAAATAGCTATATCTTGCTGAACAGGTTAAAACGTTCAACCATAACCTCACTGGCACCCACAACACAAAACATAACAAAACAGTAATGAACCCGTAACTGTGAAATGCTCCTGATGATGGCAGCTTGCTGCCGAAACGCGTCATGCTAATAAAAATATTAGTAAAAAGTGACTGCTGCGGTATGAATTATTTCAAAACGTTTATAATACAGTCGCATACGTCATACCAATCCACATAACATGGATAAATTTATACTTTTTTTTATATAGACGCTACACTGGACGCACACAAGTATTGCAGACTCCTAGCAGACGGTTTCTAGAAGACATTCCTTTGCAGACTAAGATTGAACCTGTGGTACCAAAACGTCTTGGCTGTCCACTGTACACGGATTACTACAGCTTGTTTATACGAATAGTTTCCAGATCATTGAACTGTAAGCAGGGGATCTGACCTTGGCCAACGTGTTCCCCGGATTTCACTCTTTTTTCTGTGGGGAAAGCTGTTTACGAAGACATACCAACTACCGATGATATGCAACGTTGTGTTACTGCAGTCTGCTCGGACATCTCCGTCTCTAATGACCATGCTGTCGACGGAACGTTAAACCCTAAGCTTCCTCCTTCCTTCATGCTCGGACATCTCCGCTGAAATTCTAACATATGTGGAGCAGTGTTCCCACACCAAACTGAAATCATGTATTGCCGCTGGCGGTGTTCATTTTGAACACACTATGTGATGGTCAATTGTCTCTTTATGGTCAGAGTCCACATCAGTAGTGTACGCTCTCCTGTTGTTCTTTGTATTTCCTACTCCAGGTATTGTACAAGTCTTATGGAAACTTATCACAATGCGATATCTCGCAAACGACTTGCACTAGAGTCATGCAACAAACTCCACTGACATTCTAATTTACTCTCCTTTTAGTTTGTTAATATGAATAGGTATTTTTACATTTAAAAATACACGTTCCGTGTATTATTAAAATCTGTTTATTGGGGAACAGTACGAACCTCTGACTATCAACTCATCCTGTGAAAACCGCATGTCAATAACACTTTCCAATATTTATGGTACTCGTTTTAAGTTATTCACCCTGTATCTTTTTGTTAGGTATGTTTCTCAGTACCTGCCTTCTCCTTCTCACAATTTAATGGGGGGCGTTAATGAGTGTAGAATCATTGTTGTGATCTTCCAATGTGTCAATATTCGCATATAGTGATATGAAAGTAATGATTTATGCAAAGTCTGTGTTAGAGTATAGGACAAGATGTTGTATATACTTGGTACGTTTTTACTTGATTCTACAACAGTGGGTGTACGCTACTGGACTTGGTTAACGACTTCCTGGAAGCACAAGCATAATTTACAATTTTTTAGAAGTGAAAATTAGTTCTTGGAACTTGTCTTTACTTAACGATCACTTTAACGTCGTTTTACATAATTACGTAAAAGAAAGGAAGGGAGAGAGATTCGGCGTTAACGTCTCGTCAAAGTGAAGCCTAGGAGTCGCGTATCTCAAGATCGGATCGGAATAGAAAAGAAAATCTGCCGTGAAGTTCTCAATGGAACTGTAATATTTCAGAAAAAGTAGGGGAGAGCAAACGCCTAAATGCTGAATACTGGATGGCCGCCACCTCTATTGACCTTGTCGACAGAACATTAAATACTAATATTTCTTTCTTTTCAGACGAAGATATGAATCTGCACGCGAGATCAGTGCGTTGACATTTACACCACCTCGCCACATGTGGAGATGTAGCATCTGAGGAAGAAAAGTAAGCAATGGACTTAACCAATTAATCCTCATCCAAGACTGGAAATAAAAATACAGATATCGTAGATCAATGACCTTTCTCTCTGTCATTATAATTTTAGAATTCCAGTTATTTTAACATGAACAATTCTGTTTGAAAGTTCCTTCAATCATGCATAAATAATTTAGCTGTGGTTCCCATTCATATAACATTCTCTCGTAGAAATATGTTAGCTGTGGTTGCCCTTCCTTTACATTGTGTGTAGAATATTTTGGACCGTGCAATAAATTTCAACTAGCATCATTTGAAAACCTGACCAAGAGAACGTAGCGAACAAATCACATACGTTTTTCTATTCTTCGAAAATTATTAATTTCAAAATTAATTGGGAAAATACCATCACAAACCGTTGCGGAGTGGTATGAGAAGAGCGACAAGTATAGAAAAATCAGTTTTATTAATATATTCGGGAAAAATTTACAATGCCCGAAGGTAGCTAAATGAATAAATTGCAGCTGGAGTCCACGTTAATTGTGCGAATAGATTAATTCTTTTTGCAAATGATGTCAGTTGGGCCGAAATTAATGATGTGCATCGTTCGGAGTTTATTTCACATAGAAAAAGTTTTTGTGGGAGGTTTTCGAAGCGCATGAGCTCTACCGTGTAAATTCTGTTCAAACTTTGCATGAATGCAGATAAATAGATAGAGTAAAAATAATTTTTTTATCAAATAGTCATCACCTGTTGATGATATGTCATGGTTTGTCAATAAGAGTAAAAAACCGTCTAGATCGCTAAAATTGTCTTCAGTTATATCGTCGTTTCGGCATTTGCTATCATCACATCTAAAATCCTCCGAAATTGTAAAGCGAAATTCAGAGGATCTTGGATCTCATGATTGCAAATGTCTAAACGACTTTGTAAATAAAGACAATTTTAGCGATCTGTATGGTTTTATTCTTATTAACAAAAAAAAAAAAAAAAAAAAAAAAAAAAAAAAGGAGAGAGAGAGAGAGAAGAGATATCGCAGGCTCCTATAGTAAATGTGATTTCTTTAATAAGAGTGCAGCTAAGTGTATTACGTATTGACACCTTGTTGGACGTCCAGAAAATGATAGATTTTAAAAAAATGTTCAAATGTTTGTTAAGCTTATGGGACTTAACTACGGGGTCATCAGTCCCTAAACTTACAAACTACTTATGAACTACTTACGAACTAGGACGGCACAAATATCCATGCCCGAGGGGGGATTCGAACCCCCGACCGAAGTGACCGTGCTGACCGTGACTGGAGCGCCTCAGTCACCTCGGCCACCGCGGCCGGCTAGATTTAAAAGTTGATAGCAGTTTGTCAGTTATTTATCACTTTGTTGTTTATACGTTAATTGCAGTAAGCTTTCATGGACATGCAGTAAAATTGTCGTAAAGACGCCGTTTATTTAATTTTTCATGAAGGAACTTTGAAGACCATCTAATTCACAATCCCTGTTGAATACGACTGGTAGTCAAGTATAGCAAAATAGATGTTGGAAGTTGAAAAACGCTCTTTTTTCTGCACAAGAAAAATCGAATACCTCCTCGTCAGAGTAAAAAATGTTAGAAGATGAGAACTAGCTGCCGACTTATATAGCAGTTTCTAAACCATTGAATCAAGAATACCCTGTTATGTTGTCGCTTTGTCACGAGTTAACCCTGATTCCCATCCCGCGGGCTGTGCATCTCTAACAGCAAGTGTTCCTGTGTGGGGATACACGGTCTCTAGTCTTCAGTGGCGTGCACTGCCAAATTGAACGACAGGAGACATGCCATGTCGGGTGACGCATGACATGAATCATGCTGCTTTATATCTGCGCGAATATTTCAGATGTTATTCAATCAGATGTTTTTGAAGCTGCCGCATAAGGTAAGGCTCTGGCACTTGATGGCCAAGACCTATACGCCCTTTGTTGTGATAGGAGGATTCTCCATTCTGCTTAGTATTACTACTTACCTTCTAAACAAAATTTATTGGACCGGCCAGATGATGTGACGTTCTGAAAATACTAATATCGTTTCTCTCGCCTTATAAAGGATGAATGAATTACATCAAGCAGTTTGCGTGTATCAAAGGTTGACGTCGGCTTTAAGAAATAAACGAGGCGAGGAGCGCGCCTGTCTCACCTCTCTGCAGGAGGTAGTTCATGCTGCCGCCGCTTTCAGCTGCCTCTCTGGTGTCAACAGACCGCCAGTGTGGGCTGCTCTACCGATTCCCGCGGCGGTTGTGCCTGCAACACAAAAACTCAAGTTTCATTTCGCTGAAAGTAAAATATTCAGTTTCTCCTAAGCGGGAGATACCATGTCATTATCAGGCGAAGATGAACGGATATGCTACTTCATTAAGATAAACATTGTACATAAATAATAATTTGAGTGTATTCATTGCAAATATAGTAACACAAGAACCTGGTTGGAGAGTATCGGCTTTCATTATTGTCTTTCCATTATGGATCTTGAATGCGTTGTCTTGCATACAGGAACTCGAAATCTATTTAAAGGACACTGTAAATTTTATCTACCATATTTGACAGAAAGCCATTTAGAGACAATAGGCAACCTGATATGTCAGCGAAATAAGGCTTCCCCGCAAGTAAACGAATGAACTTTATCAGTTGTTGCTGTAAATATTTTACTAACATGTGCAAAATGTATCGTGTATGATTTTTTCCATATATGGAACCAGCATGTCTCGGTAGAAACCCTTCGTATTTAGTTTTAAATGGCGAGTTACACCGTGGTTCGGAATCCACGTTAAACTGTTGCTCCCCCTATAATTCTCTGGGTAAGTCAATTTAAAGGTCGGAGGAAGGCAATGGCATGTTGTTGTTGTCCGGAGACTGGTTTGATGCAGCTCTCCACCCTACTCTATCCTGAGGAAGCCTCTTCATCTCCTCATTACACCTGCAACCTACATCCATTTGAATGTAGTCTCTTAGTCTCCCTCTGCGATTTTTACCCCAGACACTTCCCTCCAACGCTGTATCCATGATTTCTTGATGTCTAAGAATGTGTACTATCAGTCGATCCCTTATTTTAGTCAAGGTATGCCAAAAATTCATTTTCTCTCCCATTTTGTTCAGTACCTCTTCATTAGTTACCCACCTAAGCTTCAGCATTCCTCTGTAGTTCCACATTTCAAAAGCCTCTATCCTCTTCCTGTCCACACTGTTTATCGTCCATGTTTCACTCCCATACAAGGCAACACTCCACACAAATGACTTCAGAAAAGACTTCCTTACTCTTAATATTCGATGTTAACAAATTTCTCTTTTTCAAAAACGCTTTTTTTCCCATTGCCATTCTGCATTTTATATCCTCTGTACTGCGACCATTGCATATTTTACTGTCCAAGTAACAAAATTCATCTACTACCTTTATTGTTTACAATGCATACCGCCTCCAAACAGAACAACGCCTACTTCAGCACTGTGATGTTCAAAACGATCTTGAAATTGTTGACTGCTTTACCATTAGATCGCATAGTATGTGGCCGGTTTCTTATAGATTTTGTTGGATATCTTTTGTGAAACTCTGGGGACAGTTGAACAAAGTTTTTCAAATGTTTATAAGCCTAAGGCACCAAACTGCTGAGGTTACTTACTAAACGAAACTTCAACTGACAGACCTCAAGAAATCCACTGGGTACTAACCAGCCACCGTGTCATCCTCCGCCCTAGAGCGTCACCGCATGCCATATGGAGGGGGACGTGGTCAGCGCCCACATTCCCGGCTGTTATGTCAGTTTTTGTGACCGGAGCCGCTACTTCTCATTCAAGCAGCTCCTCACCTGGAGAGCTGAGAGTACTCCGCAGCCTAACAATATTCGGCAGACAAGATCGGTTACCCATCCAACTGCTAGCCAATCTCGGAAGTGCTTACCTTCGGTGATTTAGTGAGAGTGGTGTGTCTACTACAGCACGGTCGTTGGCACACCAGACCTACACAATACTGTAATTTATGCTAAGGACAACACACACCTGTGCGAGAGAGAACCCCAGCAGGAGTGGCCTTACTATCCCTGACATGGCGCTCAAGTCGCGAGGTCACTCCTACGCCGGAAGCAATGAAACATATCCATTGTTTTATTAGTTTTATTTGAATTTTTAACCCTTACGATTTAACATGTACCACTAACAGACGGGATAATACATGAGTTGCGTACTCGTTATTGATGCAGTTATTTCACAAAACTAAAATGCGCCTCCATAGAATTTTGCTGTTTCTCGCTCCAAAAAGATTCAGAGGTTTGTTCCAATTTGTGTTCATTACAACAATTTTAGCAACATATGAGAGTGATTACATCACAAGTAACCTAACACTCACACGCCCATGCCCGAGGCAGGACTCGAATCTCCGACGGGAAGCAACCGCGCGCTCCGTAGCAAGGGGAGGTAAAGCGCTCGGCCATTACACCGCGGCAGTATATTGGCTCCCCTCTACATTTTGTAAGTGACAACAAGTTATTTGGTACTCTGAGAATAGTTTCTCACCGTGAAATCATCGTCGGATGTTTCACATTCTGTTTGCCGTTCATTTGATACGCCTGAACCACTGGACTCAGCAGTTTACACAGGGACAAAATCAGCGTCCTCCTCTGCCATCATCTCACTTTCTGGATTCCTCCCTCCACTGCGTCGGTGGAACGTTTCCCAGACAGTGGAGCATCTCGGCATCAATAAGACCGCGTTGTCTTACCGTCGTAGTGTCAATGACGCAAACTCACGAAAATAAACCACAAACTCACGTCGCTGCCAGCAGGAATGGTTCAGTCCACACAGCAAGTCAAAGCCCACCCCACTGACATCTAGTCTCATGTCATACAAGGTGCGTCTGAATGTTTCGGTGAATGGTCCCATATTTTACAAAAAAATGTTCAAATGTTTGTATAGTCTATGGGACTTAACTACGGGGTCATCAGTCCCTAAACTTACAAACTACTTATGAACTAACTAAGACTAAGGACGGCACAAATATCCATGCCCGAGGGGGGATTCGAACCCCCGACCGTAGCGGCCGTGCAGACCGTGACTGGAGCGCCTCAGTCTCCTCGGCCGGCCATATTTTACAAACCGCGCTCGTGAGGTTGAGGTGCCCACGCATACACATTGAGGGACATGTCAACAAGCGCCCGCTATCGTGCAAAGCACTGCAGTCTAGCGGTGGTACACGCCGCGGCCCAGCTAACAGGGTCAAGGGTCACTGTGAGAACTCTTGCCACTGTAACATAGAGCACAAAATGGAGCAACGCGTTAACATCAAGTTTTGTTTTCAATTACTCAAAACGGCGACGGTGATCCATGGGATGTCATTGGAAGTGTATGGTATTAAAGCAGTGAGTAAAAAGTGTGTATCTGAGTGGTTTAGAGAGACGGAAAGGAAGGTGACAAGGACGAGCCACGTTCGGGTCGACCGTCCACAGTCGATCGGGTGCGACGGATGATCGGCGGCTGACTTGAGAATGATAGCAGACGACTTGAGAATCAGGTTAGACAGTGTAAGCGCTATTGTTCACGAATATTTGTTCACGTGTTTGTAAAGCTTAAGGGACTTAACTGCTGGGTCATCAGTCCCTAAACTTACAAACTGCTTATGAACTAACTTATACTAAAGACGACACAAATCTCCATGCCCGAGGGGGACTCGAATCCCCGACGGCGGACAGCCGCGCGCAGCGCAACACCGCGCTCCAGTACGCGCGGCTAATCCGCCACGGCACGAATATTTGGGAAAGCGGGAGATTTGTACCACACATGCCAACAGACGAGCAGGAGCTAACAAGGATGGAAGCATTTTGAGATTTCATCAAGATATGACCGGAATCCACAGCCTTTGGAAACCGTCACTACAGAATATGAGAGTTAGTGCTACCAATACAATCCGGAGACCAAACGACATTCAATGGCACGGTATTCAGCGTCTTCCCCGACGCTAAAACAGAAACAAACAAAAAAAAAATGTTGACAAACTCTAAGCCGTGGTGGAGAGGCCCAGCGGATTGAGGCGCTATGCTCCGATGCGCGAGGCCGTTCTTCGTCGGGGATTCGAATTCTCCCCCCCCCCTCCCCCCAGGGCATGGATGTTCGTGCTGTCTTTAGTATAAGGTAGTTCACAAGTAGTTTGTAAGTTTAGGGACTGATGACCCCGCAGTTAAGTCCCATAAGCTTAACAAACAATTGAACATTTGAACAAAATCTAAGCTAAAGGCGATCTTGTTAGTTATATTGTCAACGCGGAAGTTTACGAGGGATTTTAGAAACAGCTAGTACAATGCATCCGGCGGATTCGGCCGGAACTGTATCGGAGTGGACAGTGGATTTTGCTGCACGACAATGACCGTTCGCACACTGCATCCGCGTGCTCAACTTTCTCGTTAGATGCACGATCACTGTGCCTACACATTCTTCGTATTCTCCAGATTTGCCGCCGGCAGTCTTCTTTCTGTTTCCTCCCTCTTAAATTAGCCCCGAAAGGCTTACGCTTCGCAGCTGTTGCGGAGATCCAACAAGGTGTGCTGCGAGCGATTCCACAAGAATCGTTTGCTGACAGATTCCAACAGCTGCACAACCGATGTCAGAAGTGTATTGTAGCCAATGACGATTACTTTGAAGGCCACTAAAGGTATTTTTTTTTTTTTTTTTTTTTTTTTTTTTTTTTGTAACTCTTGTTTCCTATATTTCCTGAGACCGTTCACCATCTTTTTAGACGCACCTTTTAATACAAATAGTGCCTCAGACAGAGGTGTGGTTATACTGGGGCTTCTCGGTGTCTTTTCATAGGTCTGAATGTCGGCAGCTGACAAAAACCGAAAGCAAATTTTTCGTAATTCAAATTCTTTTTGGTCTAAACGCGTCGTAATAAACGCCATATTTCATGAATAACGTCAGCGCACGCCTAGAAAGTATTTTCTGTCTAAAAACTTGTGTTACTGTTACCAGATTGTGTTAAACTGTGTCCGGGTCAAAAATGACCCACATGTTAATTTGTTCAAATTTTTGTAAATCTAAGGGACTTAACTACCGTGGTCATTAGTCCCTAAGCTTACAAACTACTTACACTAACTTAAAGTAACTTATGCTAAGGACCACACGAAGACTCCTGCCCGAGGGATGACTCGAAGCTCCGACGGCGTACGGCCGCACGCACCGCAGCTAGGCGCCGAAATGCGTACGACTATTCTACCGCGGCTGACCCACATGAAACTAGTGGTGTAGCAGATAAATGTTTCGTACTTCTAGGTAGGTTGGGGGGGGATTTTCGTGTGATGAACAACTCCTTAAATTAATCAGTTTGGAAAACATGTTTTCCTTATTTGGAAAACACCAGCGAACTTATAATTATTTAAAGATAAAAATAACAGTCTAGTTTGCAAAATTTTACAATTTATTACTATAGGTAACCGGTTTCTATCTAAGATTAGATCATCTTCAGACCTCTGAAAATACAATAAAAGACGATATGCTATAGAGGGAAACAGTTACACTATTAATAGCTACGATAAAATTACAAACAGGATTTAAAAATTACTTAAAACAGTATGTCTCCGATTTAAAAGTTATTATTATCAACGGCCAATAGATGGCAGATATTTCCTAGACACACAACTTCTTTTTATTGTCTAATGCTTCAATTATTCTTTATTATAGACATGGCAACTATGTTTTACAGTTAACAAAATGCATTTTATACCCATTATGGATTATTTATATATAAATATACATTTCTTGTCTGATGTTTTACTGTATGACGTTCCTCATTGGTTTATGATGTGCTGATGCTTCAGGCAATGGCCGAGGCTTTTCCTTTATAACGCACAGCGTTTTGTCGCTGGTCAGCAGTCGCCGCACGCTCATCGCTTGAGCATCTTCAGCGAGGTATACTGTTTTAAGTAATTTATAAATCCTGTTTGTAAATTTATCGTAGTTATTAATGGTGTACCTGTTTCCCTCTATAGCATATCGTCTTTTATTGTATTTTCAGAGGTCTGAAGATGATCTAATTTAATGGTGTACCTGTTTCCCTCTATAGCATATCGTCTTTTATTGTATTTTCAAAGGTCTGAAGATGATCTAATTTTAGATCAAAACCGTTTACCTATAGTAATAAACTGTAAAATTTTGCGAACTAGACTGTTATTTTTATCTTTAACTCCTTAAATGATTAAAATCCACGAGAGGGTTTGATCCTGCGATGAATATTTAGACATCACCCACGTGTTACATCTAGTGTTAAAAATCGTCACGCAATCATCTGTATCTGCATGGATACTCTGCAAGTATGATGGAAGTGCGTGGCAGAAGGTTCATCGACCCACTTTTACGATATTTCTCTATAGCTTCATTCTCTAATAGCTTGCGAGAAAAAGGAACACCTAAATCTTTCTGTTGCCGATTTAATTTCTCTCTCATTTTATTATGATGATGAAGTCTCCGTATGTAAGTGGGTGCTAACAAAACATGTTCGATTTCTGAGGAGAAACTTGGTGAAAGAAACTCTGCAAATAGATCTCGCCGCAACAAATAACGCCACCTCAACTCGTGCATTATTTCTGTGACACTCTCTTCCCTATATCACAATAATACAAAACGAGCTTCCCTTCTTTCAATTTTCTCTAAATCGTCCGCCAGTCCCATCTGGTGTGGATCTTCTATAACTACATCTACATGGGATACTCTGCAAATCACATTTAAGTGCCGGCCGGCCGCGGTGGCCGAGGGGACTGCGGCGCTTCAGTTACGGCCTGCACGGCCACTACGGTCGGGCATGGATATCTGTACCGTCCTTAGTAGTAGCTAGTTCATAAGTAGTTTGTCAGTTTAGGGACTGATGACCCCGTAGTTAA
Source organism: Locusta migratoria (assembly GCA_026315105.1). Taxonomy (NCBI): domain Eukaryota; kingdom Metazoa; phylum Arthropoda; class Insecta; order Orthoptera; family Acrididae; genus Locusta; species Locusta migratoria. Next base: position 37,219,818 of record CM048746.1, on the reverse strand, counting down.
GTCCCATAAGCTACACAAACATTTGAATTTGAATTTAAGTGCCTGGCAGAGTGTTCATCGAACCACCATTATACATACTATTTACCTCCCATTCCATTGTCGAATAGCGCGCGGGAAGAAAAACACATGAATCTCTCCGTTCGAGCTCTGATTTCTCGTATTTTATTCTGATGATCATTTCTACCTATGTAAGTGGGAGTCAACAATACATTTTCGCATTCGGAGGAGAATGTTGGCGATTGGAGTTTACAATGCTATATTGCTATATAAATTAATGTAATGCTTAAGAGTGATATCTAGCTCGTGAATAAGCTGAACGAAACGACTGCACCCAAAATAAAAACATGGTTTCATATTTAATACTGACCTACTTATCAGGATTACAAAATAACTTCCAAAAGACAGGAGTGACTACGTTTCTGCTTTCATCGATCGCTACACGAATGTAATGAGAAACTACTGAAAAAACAGGCATCGTAATTCGTAGAACCGTGAGCTCCGCCTTCCATCGCGGTATCACTGTTGTGCATCTGCGTCAAACAGCAGGCCGCAGCGGAGACGCCGACGTCGACGGCGTCTGGCCGTTGCGCATCTCCGACGATCGCTGCGTGTCGCGCTGCTGGCGCGGCGCGGCGTTTTTTACGCTAAGTGGCTCAAGGCCGCGCCGTCCGCTGCATTCCGCCCGCCATACTCAGCGAGCACAGCTTCCGAGTTTCTGTCCAACGCTAACGACCTCTGACGCACCGCTGTGTGTCGCTAACGGACGTGTCTGCTTGCAGAATCGTTTTGCATTGCCCAACAACCAAAAGTTTCTGTAAGTCTCTCAACTGAACAGCTGTTTTAATACTGATAAGCCTGACTGGGAATTATTAGAAGGAGCGACTATTTTGCCATACTTCCTGCCAGAATTACTGCTTGCGTCATGCCATACTCTCTATCAAGAATTTGTGATATTAGACTTTGGGCCGTTCTTTGATAATTTTCTGACCCTCGTGGGCGTTGTGAGTGTGCAGTTCCTGTACATTGCCGCGGTAAATAACATAAACTGAAGATTTGGTATGAAGCTTGCGGTAGGTTTATACGAATGCCGAGTTTCAAAAACTATTCCACGTTCATTACAGAAAATAAAATTTTGTTGCACCTACCCGTATATGGCCATCTGCAAAAATTCAAATGTTTCTAAATTTATGAGACTTAACTATTGTGGTTATCAGTTCCTGGACTTACAAAATAGTTAAACTAACCTAAGGACAACATTCATACCCATGCACGAAGGAGAACTCGAACCTCCGACGGCGAGCGACCACGCGCTCCGCATCAAGGCGCCTTAGAGTGCTCGGCTATTTCACTGCGACTGGCAGTTTGCAAACATTTTGTTTTTACGATGATGAAATGAAGCTTTTCCCTCGACAAAGTTATACTCACAACGACATGGACAGTAAACGTAACAAAAGAGGCTTTTTGGAGCCATAGGTTTAAAAATTAAAACCAGACTGGAAACGAATGCGCATAAAAAGAAAAAAAAATGCATGTGGGATTTTTAACAACTAGGACCAGAAACGCAGTTGTTTCCCGTCGGAGGTTCGAGTGTTTCTTCGGGTATGGATGTGTGTCCTGTCCTCAGGATATTTTAAATTAGTTTAAGTAATTAGTAAGCCTACGGACTGATATTCACACTAGTTAAGTCCCATACATTTACAAACATTTGGTACTACAAACCAAATAAAATTCATCAACAGTTAAGTTCATTAGCCTACGTTCTACACGCAACTGTTGGTACTGGTATTGTAGCTATTGGAAAGATAACTCAAAAGACGTGTTTCCTATCATTGGTGTGCCATTATGGACCTTTTAAAACTTAGCATAAGAAATACTCATTGCTCATTAAGTTTTAAGACGGACATGGACGGAGTGTAATTGTTGTGAAAAGGCCGAATCACTCTGAAAATTTCTTCATAATGGAATTAATAAGTACTGGAAGGAATAGTACTCATGTAAGTTTAACAATTTCATCTCGTGATGAGCCTTCAATTTTATAGTGAATTTTCACTTTTCAGCAGTGTATTCGCTTATTCGAAATCTCCTGTCAGATTAAAACTGTGTGCCGGACCTGAAACTGAACCTTAAACCTTTGTCTTTCACGCACAAACATTCAATTGACGCGAGCTATTCAAGCAGAGCGTTTATTACATTGGTATTACAGTAATGAACCACTTGTCCAGTGGTGAAAACATAATTTCTTTGAGTCTGGTGAATAACTTTCTTCTTATAATTCCTTCATAAATGACCATTAAGTGAGATACATAATATTAATGTATGTATGGAGGTGAAATTACAATTATTGAGGGTGTATAAGGAGCTGGAACGAGTTCTGTGGTCTGAAAGTCTGGTGCCTAACCTGACACGTCTTATGGTCTCCATCTTTCATCCAGTCGGTGAGACTGTGTTGTTCGTGAATAGCGAGGAAACAATGTTTACGGGAAGAATCAGAGTTTTGATTTCTTTTCAGCAATGCACAGCTTTTTAACTTTATACACAGTAGGTCAGGAGGAAAGGTATATGCTTTAATGGGTAATATTACCTGTGATTCTGAAAAAAATCAAATGTTCAAATGTTTCTAGAACTTATGGGACTTAACTACGGGGTCATCAGTCCCTAAGCTTACAAACTACTTATGAACTAACTAAGACTAAGGACGGCACAAATATCCATGCCCGAGGGGGGATTCGAACCCCCGACCGTAGTGGCCGTGCAGACCGTGACTGGAGCGCCTCAGTCTCCTCGGCCACCGCGGCCGGCCTGAAAAAAATACTTCTAATAAACATATGCCCTTTTCTTAACCGTTGCTGGGTAAACCATTGAAACCAACTAGGAACGGAAAAGCGTAGGTGACAGTAAATTAAGATACTGTTATGTTATGGTTTGTTTAATCGTATAAGAAGATTTTCAGTAAGTCCTCCAACAGCTTCAATACACAGGAGCTACGTTCCCGATCGGAGCTCAGTTCTGTATCTGTTTGCTTAAGTTCACACCTGTAAAATACGATCGAGAAGGTCATCTCTTGTTTACACATTGTTTTTACGGATGCTGAAGACCGAACTGTACAAGCGCAGAGTGGACAAGAAGGAGGAATTTCTCGCTCATATTTTACATACTTTTGCATAAGTAAAGGAATGCAGAACTGAGTTCCGATCGGCAACACAACACGTATGTACAAGAGCAGCAGAATGCATTCACATTAACCGCAGACTGTCTGAACATCTTCTCTGAGGAAATTTACACAATTAAACAAATCTTAACAATATTTTAATTTAATGTCACCTGCACTATTCCCGCTCCTGGTTGGTTTCATTGGTTTACCAGCAAACGGTTCAGAAAAGGGCATATGTTTATTAGAAGTTTTCCGTTCAGAATCAACAGCTGTATCACCCCTCAAAGCATGTACCATACCTTTGATTCACGCTGCATATTCGCAAACTTGTTACATAAAAAGTAGCCTTACCATCTCCATACGAAATAAATCAGTGAACTGATTTTACATTGAGGATGTGAAGTCACGAGAAAATGGGCTACACATTACCTCCAATAGACAAGAATGAACTCTCAATTGTCTAAGGTTGGATGGTTTGATTACACACAGGTGTTTCGGTAAGCTTTGTCGTGTAAGTGTACTTTCTTCAGTCGTCTAACTTGACAACTCATCTAGGCTGCTGTGATGGGAGAGATGGACAGATGGACAGAATCTAGAAAATATCACGTATCTCAAGAGCAGAATAGGTCTTATTCTGCAGAACCTGCAAACCACATAAAATACTTACTTATGCAGAAAAGAAAAAAAATATATAAATTCACAATAAATGATTTTCAACATAACACTATATTAATTTTATTGATTTATTTTCTCGGTGCGTCTACGTTTGCAAGAATTCTTCAATGTACTCAAGTTCAGTACTAAACTCGCACGAAATGCAAAGCATTTTTCTACGCGTTAAAACAGACAGAGAATGTAAATGGCTTGTTGGGCGAAACTTCTGTTAAGTTAGCTACTTGCGTCTTTGTAGTTTTTTACCTATGAAGCAGCGCGTTTAATATATATATAAATTCACAATAAATGATTTTCAACAAAACACTATATTAATTTTATTGATATATTTTCTCGGTGCGTCTACGTTTGCAAGAATTCTGCAATGTACTCAAATTCAGTACTAAACTCGCACGAAATGCAAAGCATTTTTCTACGCGTCAAAACAGACAGAGTATGTAAATGGCTTGTTGGGCGAAACTTCTGTTAAGTTAGCTACTTGCGTCTTTGTAGTTTTTTACCTATGAAGCAGCGCGTTTAATATATATATAAATTCACAATAAAAGATTTTCAACAAAACACTATATTAATTTTATTGATATATTTTCTCGGTGCGTCTACGTTTGCAATAATTCTTCAATGTACTCAAGTTCAGTACTAAACTCGCACGAAATGCAAAGCATTTTTCTGCGCGTTAAAACAGACAGAGAATGTAAATGGCTTGTTGGGCGAAACTTCTGTTAAGTTAGCTACTTGCGTCTTTGTAGTTTTTTACCTATGAAGCAGCGCGTTTAAAATATATATAAATTCACAATAAATGATTTTCAACAAAACACTATATTAATTTTATTGATATATTTTCTCGGTGCGTCTACGTTTGCAAGAATTCTTCAATGTACTCAAGTTCAGTACTAAACTCGCACGAAATGCAAAGCATTTTTCTGCGCGTTAAAACAGACAGAGAATGTAAATGGCTTGTTGGGCGAAACTTCTGTTAAGTTAGCTACTTGCGTCTTTGTAGTTTTTTACCTATGAAGCAGCGCGTTTAAAATATATATAAATTCACAATAAATGATTTTCAACAAAACACTATATTAATTTTATTGATATATTTTCTCGGTGCGTCTACGTTTGCAAGAATTCTTCAATGTACTCAAGTTCAGTACTAAACTCGCACGAAATGCAAAGCATTTTTCTGCGCGTTAAAACAGACAGAGAATGTAAATGGCTTGTTGGGCGAAACTTCTGTTAAGTTAGCTACTTGCGTCTTTGTAGTTTTTTTACCTATGAAGCAGCGCGTTTAAAATATATATAAATTCACAATAAATGATTTTCAACAAAACACTATATTAATTTTATTGATATATTTTCTCGGTGCGTCTACGTTTGCAAGAATTCTTCAATGTACTCAAGTTCAGTACTAAACTCGCACGAAATGCAAAGCATTTTTCTGCGCGTTAAAACAGACAGAGAATGTAAATGGCTTGTTGGTCGAAACTTCTGTTAAGTTAGCTACTTGCGTCTTTGTAGTTTTTTACCTATGAAGCAGCGCGTTTAAAATATATATAAATTCACAATAAATGATTTTCAACAAAACACTATATTAATTTTATTGATATATTTTCTCGGTGCGTCTACGTTTGCAAGAATTCTTCAATGTACTCAAGTTCAGTACTAAACTCGCACGAAATGCAAAGCATTTTTCTGCGCGTTAAAACAGACAGAGAATGTAAATGGCTTGTTGGGCGAAACTTCTGTTAAGTTAGCTACTTGCGTCTTTGTAGTTTTTTACCTATGAAGCAGCGCGTTTAAAATATATATAAATTCACAATAAATGATTTTCAACAAAACACTATATTAATTTTATTGATATATTTTCTCGGTGCGTCTACGTTTGCAAGAATTCTTCAATGTACTCAAGTTCAGTACTAAACTCGCACGAAATGCAAAGCATTTTTCTGCGCGTTAAAACAGACAGAGAATGTAAATGGCTTGTTGGGCGAAACTTCTGTTAAGTTAGCTACTTGCGTCTTTGTAGTTTTTTACCTATGAAGCAGCGTGTTTAAAATATATATAAATTCACAATAAATGATTTTCAACAAAACACTATATTAATTTTATTGATATATTTTCTCGGTGCGTCTACGTTTGCAAGAATTCTTCAATGTACTCAAGTTCAGTACTAAACTCGCACGAAATGCAAAGCATTTTTCTACGCGTTAAAACAGACAGAGAATGTAAATGGCTTGTTAGGCGAAACTTCTGTTAAGTTAGCTACTTGCGTCTTTGTAGTTTTTTACCTATGAAGCAGCGCGTTTAAAATATATATAAATTCACAATAAATGATTTTCAACAAAACACTATATTAATTTTATTGATATATTTTCTCGGTGCGTCTACGTTTGCAAGAATTCTTCAATGTACTCAAGTTCAGTACTAAACTCGCACGAAATGCAAAGCATTTTTCTGCGCGTTAAAACAGACAGAGAATGTAAATGGCTTGTTGGGCGAAACTTCTGTTAAGTTAGCTACTTGCGTCTTTGTAGTTTTTTACCTATGAAGCAGCGCGTTTAAAATATATATAAATTCACAATAAATGATTTTCAACAAAACACTATATTAATTTTATTGATATATTTTCTCGGTGCGTCTACGTTTGCAAGAATTCTTCAATGTACTCAAGTTCAGTACTAAACTCGCACGAAATGCAAAGCATTTTTCTGCGCGTTAAAACAGACAGAGAATGTAAATGGCTTGTTGGGCGAAACTTCTGTTAAGTTAGCTACTTGCGTCTTTGTAGTTTTTTACCTATGAAGCAGCGCGTTTAAAATATATATAAATTCACAATAAATGATTTTCAACAAAACACTATATTAATTTTATTGATATATTTTCTCGGTGCGTCTACGTTTGCAAGAATTCTTCAATGTACTCAAGTTCAGTACTAAACTCGCACGAAATGCAAAGCATTTTTCTACGCGTTAAAACAGACAGAGAATGTAAATGGCTTGTTGGGCGAAACTTCTGTTAAGTTAGCTACTTGCGTCTTTGTAGTTTTTTACCTATGAAGCAGCGCGTTTAAAATATATATAAATTCACAATAAATGATTTTCAACAAAACACTATATTAATTTTATTGATATATTTTCTCGGTGCGTCTACGTTTGCAAGAATTCTTCAATGTACTCAAGTTCAGTACTAAACTCGCACGAAATGCAAAGCATTTTTCTACGCGTTAAAACAGACAGAGAATGTAAATGGCTTGTTGGGCGAAACTTCTGTTAAGTTAGCTACTTGCGTCTTTGTAGTTTTTTTACCTATGAAGCAGCGCGTTTAAAATATATATAAATTCACAATAAATGATTTTCAACAAAACACTATATTAATTTTATTGATATATTTTCTCGGTGCGTCTACGTTTGCAAGAATTCTTCAATGTACTCAAGTTCAGTACTAAACTCGCACGAAATGCAAAGCATTTTTCTGCGCGTTAAAACAGACAGAGAATGTAAATGGCTTGTTGGGCGAAACTTCTGTTAAGTTAGCTACTTGCGTCTTTGTAGTTTTTTACCTATGAAGCAGCGCGTTTAAAATATATATAAATTCACAATAAATGATTTTCAACAAAACACTATATTAATTTTATTGATATATTTTCTCGGTGCGTCTACGTTTGCAAGAATTCTTCAATGTACTCAAGTTCAGTACTAAACTCGCACGAAATGCAAAGCATTTTTCTGCGCGTTAAAACAGACAGAGAATGTAAATGGCTTGTTGGGCGAAACTTCTGTTAAGTTAGCTACTTGCGTCTTTGTAGTTTTTTACCTATGAAGCAGCGCGTTTAAAATATATATAAATTCACAATAAATGATTTTCAACAAAACACTATATTAATTTTATTGATATATTTTCTCGGTGCGTCTACGTTTGCAAGAATTCTTCAATGTACTCAAGTTCAGTACTAAACTCGCACGAAATGCAAAGCATTTTTCTACGCGTTAAAACAGACAGAGAATGTAAATGGCTTGTTGGGCGAAACTTCTGTTAAGTTAGCTACTTGCGTCTTTGTAGTTTTTTACCTATGAAGCAGCGCGTTTAAAATATATATAAATTCACAATAAATGATTTTCAACAAAACACTATATTAATTTTATTGATATATTTTCTCGGTGCGTCTACGTTTGCAAGAATTCTTCAATGTACTCAAGTTCAGTACTAAACTCGCACGAAATGCAAAGCATTTTTCTACGCGTTAAAACAGACAGAGAATGTAAATGGCTTGTTGGGCGAAACTTCTGTTAAGTTAGCTACTTGCGTCTTTGTAGTTTTTTACCTATGAAGCAGCGCGTTTAAAATATATATAAATTCACAATAAATGATTTTCAACAAAACACTATATTAATTTTATTGATATATTTTCTCGGTGCGTCTACGTTTGCAAGAATTCTTCAATGTACTCAAGTTCAGTACTAAACTCGCACGAAATGCAAAGCATTTTTCTGCGCGTTAAAACAGACAGAGAATGTAAATGGCTTGTTGGGCGAAACTTCTGTTAAGTTAGCTACTTGCGTCTTTGTAGTTTTTTACCTATGAAGCAGCGCGTTTAAAATATATATAAATTCACAATAAATGATTTTCAACAAAACACTATATTAATTTTATTGATATATTTTCTCGGTGCGTCTACGTTTGCAAGAATTCTTCAATGTACTCAAGTTCAGTACTAAACTCGCACGAAATGCAAAGCATTTTTCTGCGCGTTAAAACAGACAGAGAATGTAAATGGCTTGTTGGGCGAAACTTCTGTTAAGTTAGCTACTTGCGTCTTTGTAGTTTTTTACCTATGAAGCAGCGCGTTTAAAATATATATAAATTCACAATAAATGATTTTCAACAAAACACTATATTAATTTTATTGATATATTTTCTCGGTGCGTCTACGTTTGCAAGAATTCTTCAATGTACTCAAGTTCAGTACTAAACTCGCACGAAATGCAAAGCATTTTTCTACGCGTTAAAACAGACAGAGAATGTAAATGGCTTGTTGGGCGAAACTTCTGTTAAGTTAGCTACTTGCGTCTTTGTAGTTTTTTACTTATGAAGCAGCGCGTTTAAAAGCTGACGAAATTCTGATTACGCGGTGCTGTCACGTTCCCCTACGGCGTAATTCCACGCTACGCCTTAATGACCAGGTTTCGATGTGGAACTACTCCAGGAATACTACACGCCCACGCGGAGACTTAACTGTTTCGTTGCATAATCTCATTCCATCGCAGATCACAGAGACGAAGAGAGAGGGGGAATATAAACAAAACGAATGTAGGCAAGGTCTTCGCTTACAGTAAATTGGGGGTATTACTGTTAGTACAAACACAATTTACTGACAGCAAAACTATTTTAAAGCGTAAAGTGTATGGGGGTAAGACCGTATATACCGAAAGGTAAAGCAAATACTAGTTTGCATTGAAAACTTACACCATTGTAGACACTGTATGATGATTGTAATGCCTCCTTCAGCCAGTCGTCTCGATATTATTGGCGTTTTAGTCAATCACTCTCTTCCTACCGCTGTTAATTACACCTACACAACACTAGTTCAGTATCTAAAATCGTCACAAGGAATAACTGTTACCGTCTCGTATGATGGTTTCCACGTAAATACAGAATCAATTTCCATATTGAAGCCAAAATTGTTTCATTATGAAGCGGTCCGTGCTTTTTTGTTTATCAAGCGTAGCTCAAGGACTTCATTGGATCCAAATACAGTTAATAAACATAAAACTTTGGAAGCTAACGTCATAAACATTCGCGTTAATAACTATTATTTGCAGTACCGTTACACAGAGTAATAATTGTTCATTCACACATCTATACGTGCTTAAAGGGGCAGTATTTTCGAGAACTTGTTTTCATCGTAATTAATTCATTACAGAATACAACGGCCTATAGTTGTAGAAACACTAACAAGAACGGCCTTGCTTTACAGTTACATCTGAAATTTCTTTACATTCAAAATTCTCTTACGTATTATTTCTCACTGTATTTTATTAAATTTCATTTATCACTCAGTAATCATGATCGTAGTGATCATGAGGGTTCCGGTGATGAAATCTTGCCTTTGATTCTAGTTTCTAATGATTTTGGGGTTTTATTGGGAAGGAGAAGAAAGAAGTGGAGAAAGGAGTTTAATGTTCCAGCGATAACTCTGAAGACTGAACACATGCTCGGGTTGTTTCTTATGAAGAAGGGGAAAGGAAATCGCTCTTTAAGAGGAACCATCACGGCATTTACCTACAACAATTTAGGGACATCGTGAGAAACCCTAATATGGATAGTTCTTGCAAAATATTTTCCAACAGCCGTCCATATTATAATTTTATTTAGGCGACTAGTTTCGGTACATCAATTGTACCATCTTCAGGTCCCAATAGTGAATATTTGGATAAGCTTTACCAATTCATAAGGTTGGACCTCAACTAGCATCCGTTTTACCAACCTCCAGTATGTGTAAACGCTGCAACCATTAAGTATCAACTGACTGATAGTTGATAGTTAATGGTTGCAGCGTTGACACAAAGGTTGGTAAAACGGATGTTAGTTCTGGTCCAACCTTATGAATTGTAGGTGCTTATCCAAATATTCACTATTGGGGCCTGAAGATGGTACAACTGATGTACCGAAACTAGTCGCCTAAATAAAATTATAACATGAACGGCTATTGGAAATTTTTTTGCAAGTACTGAACTGACCAGCCTACGTCCCACTTCTATCCACAAGAATGGATACACATAAATTTAATATGGATGGTTGGAAGCGGGTTTGAAACTCGGTCCTCCAAAATTCCGAGTACCAACAACTGCGCTTACTCGCTCGATGGGTTTTATTAAGTCGATGTAACAGAGTGCAAAGAAAAGTATTAAAGAAGTGCAGATAATATCGCGATTATACAGCATAGCGCCGAGAGCGCGATCTCGCTTGAATAAAGAGATTTACAGGATAACAACCGTTTTCTGATACACTGGGAAAGTAGAACGTGCTTGACAGTCATTTTACGTACCAACCTGAATACATGCTGTTTTTCTTTGCGGCGCCGTTTTATTAGAACTAGGCATGCACAAGAAAAAACTGATCATCATTGCATTGTCTCAAACAATAAGTTAATCTCGTGGTGCACTATCAGAATGGCCATCCGACCACAGTGGCATTCAAATTTCAGATCTACTAAAAGCAAGCAATCGACACGCTGTGACCCCGGAACGACAGGAACGACTCCAAGAAATCGAGAGCAGCCGAGCAGACAAAGTGGATTGCAATTACTTCTAGTTGCGGTGGAGTGGCCGAGCGCCCTAAGGCACCTTGCTGCGGAGGGCTCGGTTGCTCGCCGTCGGAGGTTCGAGTCTTCTCTCGGGCATGCGTCTGTGTGTGTCGTCCTTAGCATAAGTTAGTTTAAGTAGTTTGTAAGCCTAGGCACTAATAATCGCAGCAGTTACGTCCCTTAGATTTACGAACATTTGAATTTGAGTTACTTGCATGGTCGCCGACTGTCTTCAACATTCACAAATGACAGTTTTGGCTTCGATCGCTCGGAACCGCTCAGAGCCATACTTAGTCTATCACTAAAAAATAATTAAAACGATAGTCTGTATCATTTCCATGCAAAACGCTGCATTCTGACACAAGTGACATTTTAATAGAGATACAACGTTACAAGGTATCAATTACCTTAGGAGGAAAATTATATGACAGCCAACTATGTAATGTGTCATTACATATTTAGTCAACGGTGACAAAAAAAAAAAAAAAAAAAAAAAAAAAAAAAAAAAAAAAAAAAAACTTTCTGCTGAAAGTAATTAATGCAAAACAAATACCAAACACTTGATATTTCAAATGTTTGTAACCTAAGAGAGCAAACTAGTTAGGGCATCGGTCCCTAGACTTTACTTAAACCAACTTATTTTGAGGAAAAAACATACCCATGCCCGAGGGAGGACTCGAACTTCCAACGAGAGTGAACGTACAATCCGTGGCATAACAAACTGCAATATATACCTGATGAAACACGTCAGACTTTGATTTTCTGGGCGAAAGTATAAGCCAGTGTTGCAATATGCTAGGCGAAAAGCAGGTTTTGATACTGACATAGCCATATCATTATGTGTAATTAGCGTGGCTTTTGGAATGAACTATTAACGTAATCTCGAATGTCAAAACGCGGCTTTAGTGAGGTGTGCACGCTTTGTTTTAACTTATGGGATTTAAACACATCGAAATGTCGCATCTGCACTTATAGGGCTAATATAAACAGTATCAGATGTGCAAGGTATGTTTATTTTGTGCTATTATAATTAAAGCAGAGGATGTTCGACACTGTTGTTTGAAAATGTAATGATACACTGACGTCAATAATAATAATGTCGTGTGGCTCATTAGTCTGATGCAAGTCTTTCAATTGGACGCCACTTCGGCGACTTGGATGTCCCTAGCCTACCCCAGTTATCCAATCGGGGACCTACAGCTTAACGTGGAATCCGAACCACTTGTCGTTCCTGGCGACTCCGCACATCGATGAGAGGTGAAGGATGGGTTAAAGTGTAGACTGGGTTTCGAACCCGCGACCTTTCGGTTTCCAGTCGAGCACTTTACCCCAAGACCACCGGGCCCGACACTGACATCAATGAAGTACGTATATTGATAACTTGCTACTTTGCTTTTGTCTGTGTAAATGAAACGTTAGTAGAACGCAACACTTTGCACGAAAATTACAGAGAACACGGTTTGCTTCTTTCTTTAGGATCGAGAGTTGTTGGAAGCGTGGTTTTTGCGGTTCCGAAAGTTCGCGGTTGCAGGTGTCCCTGTACGGCGCGGTAGAAAGTGGCGTGGACCGGCTGGGGCCTCGGTGGGCCAGAAACCCTATCCCCCGTCAAGTTGACGCTGACCTGCCCGTAAAGGTGCAGGTGATCTCCACTCGATTAAGGACTGAAATTTTGTGAACAGTGGCTGTCCAGAGCTTTAAGCGGCTAAAGTTTGGCTTTTTTGTTAACGGCGACGTCTTTACTAAATGCGACAGTCTTCGTGTGCTAACTGATGCGAGGCCGTGAATATCGCAACACGATGTGTCCTATTTTGCAGATGTGAAACCTAGAAGACGTTTGAATGGATTGAAGTAGTGAAATCTAGTTTACATTGATTTTCCATTCTAATCTGGTTAAACGAAAGCCTCCATCATTCCTCTGACTTACGCGATAGGCATTCGCACAAGTATGTAACGAGGCAGCGAGTGTTCCGTTATAAACAGAGAAGCAGTATGAGCCTGTGAGTAACAAATAAGAGTCATGCATGGCTAGAGCACAAAAGATGTGGTGGGTCGAGCACAGGCTAACTGCACGGGCTGCCTTCAGGAAGGTTTGCAGCCGAACATCCTAGGCATGCAGACTCTTCAGTGGCTCAGCTCCTTTCTGAATGTGCGCAGCTACAGCCAACGCAGGCCTCTCATTCTCAGTGTGTCTGTCTGGAAACAAGCTGCGTGAACTAAAAACTGCAGTAAGAAGTCAAAGTGTACCTAATAAAGAAACGCGGCGGTCTGAAACTCGACCACTAGAGAATGTTTATTATCTAGGTTAGGGGTATATTATTATAATAATAAGCTGTCTTCAGTCATAAAAATTTTATTGTTTTTATTGTCAGACGGGTTTCGGAGCTATAACTCCATTTTCGAGGACTTTATTACTGTAGTTCAGTTTTACATCTGCTTCAGTTTTTCCCCTAACGGTAGAAGAACGACACAGTTGTTAGTTTTCGGCGAGAAAGTTGCCGCAGGCGTAATGCAAGGACCTTATAATAAACATACAGTGAAGTATTGTGAATTAATATCTGCATTTATCGAGATGAAATTATCTCCTGCATTGGTGAAATAACTTCCGCAATTGCACACATTTTGCAACAAATCTTTGCAACTGGTATGTTTATGCCGGTACTATACAATCAAATGCATTACGTTAAAGTTATGGAGTACTGAAACTATAGTTACAACAAATAAAGTAGGTTAACAAATTGACGAAATAAAATAAACAACAGTGCAGTAAATAAAAACAGTACCGGCATAACCATGCCAGTTTATTATCGCTTTAGACGGAAACCACAAAATTGTTGGATACTTATCATGCATGAACTTTTCTACACTATTGTTTCTAATTATGAATGAATAATTTAAGGAAAAAAACAATATTACGAAATCCGACACACACGCCACTGGTTAGAGATATCGGCAGCAATAAAAATGCCAATAATACCAGAATTTGTAATTACATTGCGTAAATGATGTGTGCTAACAGATGAATTTTTAATAGTAGGTAGAATATACAAAACAAAATAAACCCTTTGTTTGAAAATGAGTTTTGTCATCTTTCTTTGCTGTGATGAAATGTATCGAAATATTTTCCAAGTCTTGTATGAACTTAAACTGTCTGATAAAAACGTTCTTTCAAACGTGACACATGTGTGAAAAATAGAAAAAGGGAGGAAAGAAGGGTTGCAGATAGAGACAAGGAGAGACATACAGATAGAGGCGAGATGAGGCGAGACTTGACGTCTGCGTGACCGGCCTTGCTCCGTAATTCGCATGTCCGGAGTCCAGGTAACGGCCGTGGGGTGAGTCAATGGTCGAGGACACTCACCGAAGCCGTGGAGTGCGAACCGGAGGAACGACCACTGCTAAACCACGACCTGGCAGACCGAAGATGGATGCGGACTAACATATCTGGAACGGGCTAGGCTATCCGCAGCCCCAACCAGGACTCAGTGGAACACCTGCGGAATGATTCGGAGCGACTGCGTCGCAACTTTCTCTGGTTTCAGTTCATGAGGAAGAATGCGAGGTCTGTTCAAGAAGTTCCGGAACTGTGTTCAAACCATTTTTCTTCGCTTATACTTTACTTATAATGCATGTCCGTCTTCGATATACTGTAGTCTTCTCCACAACTGAAAAGTCATTTCCTCTCCGAAAGCAGTCTCGATTCGCAATATGCAAATATTCACCGTTTCAACAGGATTTTCAGCTTTGAAAAAATATTGTTTTACTATGGGACCAATCTGTTGAGGTGATAGGTTCATAAACTTAAATACTGCTTTAACTTATACTAAGTTATGATAATGACAACGGAAGCACCATCCCCGCGCGGCTAAAAGAAAAAAAAATAGATAAAGTAAATAAAAATAACAAATAGTCGGCAGGACGCATGTCTGGAAAGTACGAACGAGCTAGCTCAATGGTTTTCTGTGCAATAGTCCACACCAAGAGAGATGAATGGCCCGGTCCATTATCGTATTGAAAGATCCATGAATATTGCCAGTTTCCATCTTAGATATTTTCGCAAGCTGTCGGTGTACATGGATTCATGACGAACTATTCCTTCAAAGAAATATCAGCGTGACTTTCACATTTGACTGACCTGAAGAGCTCGCTTTTGGTCTTGCAGAACCTCTCGCTGTCCATTGTAAAGACTGACCCTTGGTCTCAACAATATAACAGTAGAAAGAAATCTTATTGTCACTTATTATTCTCGTTATCCTCGTTTTCATTTGCACGATGGAAAAGCTCTTTACCCGCTGGGGGCGATGGTCTTTCTGGTCTTGATTTGGCGACAATGTGATTCAATCCAAGAGGGTCAGGGTTTCATGACTAGATCAACCAAAATATTGCATTCTTCCGCAATCACCCATACATTGATTGGAAGTCACAGTTTGTTGTCAATAAATTCTGATACGAGCGTCGTCGGTGGACGTCGAAACGTCGTAAACCTTGCATCATTTGGTGTCCCCCTGAAAAGTTTTTTTTTTTTTTTTTAGTTTCACGCAAAATTTAATGCAGTCGTGTTGTTTATGAAATCTCCAGAAATTAGCAAATTCTGCCACGCAGCGGTCTACTCAGCAACTAACAGACATACAGTGATGAAACTTCTAGCAGTTACATATTTAACACAAGCGTGTGCAGGGATGCCAACCGCATTTCGCTGCAGCACTCCATTGGCGGGAAATTACGAATGTTCCTGAATTGTTTATGGGACTGTTCAGAATTGTCTACTGACATCCAAAATAGAATGGTATGGAGTATTTTTACAGTTATGGGATTGATTTGAAGAATTTTATAGTAGTAGAAACTAGTATACTAAAGTGCTCGGCAACTGTTCAAAAGGAACAGAAGTTATGTCGCTTATACCGCAAGGAAGCAGAAAGTTCTCAAAATTAAGGCGGCCAACCATCCCGGATCCTGCGGGACAGTCTCGCATTTGGACTGGAATAGTTACTGAATATGTCCCGAAAAATGGAGAAAAGTCCCGCATTCCATTAATTTTAAAACTGTTGGTCTAAGAGCTCAAGCCGAAAGTTAGTACGACACGCTATATCGTACTGCTTGCAAATCAACTTCACAATGCATCATCTACGAATAAATGACACCCTTATTGCATTAAATGCAAAAAAAAAAAAAGATATTATTTCAAAATGAGAAATCCGCTAGCAGTGGGAGTTGTATTTGTTTTAAGCAGGTATTGCATTTTGTGATAGGATGACTTATTTAAAAAAGTCTGTTTTTGGCATATTTTCTGTGACTGCTTAAATAAGTTTCAGTAAGTGTAATGGAATATTTTTCGGTGCCCAACGTGGCAAACATGAACGTAATTTCACAGTCTGTATAAACGTATTTAAAATCTGATAGGCAAATACAAAATCAGCATTCATCTTATTTCCTTCAGGAATAAAAAGGTGATTAAATGAAAATGCAACAAAGAAACTGAGTGAGCGTTGCATATAGTAAGGCACAATTAAACTCCGCACTTCATTGCAAGAGTAGGTCAAATGGTTTTAAAAAGTAATTTTTATCAAATTTAATTCGAGGTTATTGAAAAACAATTCTTTGGGCGGAGTAAGGTACTTATCAAAATGTGTGGAGCACGATGCCCTAAGAGCCGGAACAAAGAAAAGTATTACAGACAACGAAGGTGATCGGAAAAACGTAATGGACAAAGTATATATAAAAATTATCAGACTCTAAAATTCAAAATAGCGGTATGAGAAAATATTTATTAACTGTGAAAGAGACTGTAAATTAAGAATAAAATGTCATGTCAGATGTGTTACTTTATAAGTAAATATGTTGCCTACTTTCAGAATAACTGGTACAATGAGTCACGTAATCTTAGTCTTCCTTCACATCCTTGAAATGTCCAGTATTTACTTGTGAAAAAGTGGGCCGCCTTAACCAAAATGCATAGTCGATTTATGAGATAGGTCACCACAGAAAGTTCGCATATGATGAAATAGTCATTAGATCACAATAAGAAAATGCAGAGCCACTTGGGTAAATCCATTCTGTGTAATAAATGTTAATTCTAATACAACGTCGATTAACAAAGGGTAACTACCGCATGAGCGACAACGAATCCGATTACGAGATTAGAAGCGAAACTTTGAAAGCCTTCTCGTCGTTAAAATAAGGATAGGGCTAATAGAAAATGCAGCAGACATCGAATTCAGATACGCGATGCTAGAATAGTAATTTTTAGGTATAGGCAAGCAGGTAATACATGTGTACGTAGACTGACGAAGTATACATACAGGTACAGGTGGCGCACCATGTGCAGGCGATCAGTCTACGTAGCAATTGTGTCTAACCTTGTTTCAGAAAGGGTGAGCTAAATTAACTTCTCACATCACTACTTATGAGTAACAGCAACGATAGGTTACGAAGAATGATACCAAGATATATCTTGACATGTTCTCGTACAAAACTATTTTATTGATAGTGAAAGTCGCATTCAAGATCGAAACGATGTGGCCTCAAGGTCTGAGGCACCTTGTCAGGAACTGTGCGGCCGATCCCTCCAGAGGTTCAAGTCCTATCTCAGTCGTGGGCGTGTGTTGTCTTAGCATCATTTAGCTTAATTAATTTGTAAATGTAGCGACCGATGGCTTAAGCAGTTTCGTGCCTTAGGTTTTCAAATATCTTATTTTACTTATTTACTTCGTGTAGCTGACGGTTTCTTTCAAGTGGTACGGGTGCGATGCAAAATCAGGCAAAGGAAATGTATAGACAGGAATTGAAATTCGTTTTAACATCTAGTTGACACGTGTTACATTGACAAGTATATAAGAAGTATCTGAGTTGCTCTTAAATTTCAGTGGCCTTTTCTAACATGCGAGGTCTCATTCCAAACTGAATCTCCGAGACTGAAGGTCTCTTTGTCAGTTGTATGCCGGTGTGGTATCTTGAATTTGATCGTTCAGGGGACTGGTCAGCCTTCGTTCCGCTTAGTTCCGAAGACTGGTCAACCTCAGTAACAAAATAATTTAAAAAAATGCAAGGTTATCATCCATGGTGTTATAAAACTATAATGCGATATCTTAGCGTAACTGATGACCAAATATGATGAAGAAACGGATCAAAAGATTCAGAAAAAGAGAAGTAAATTGCCAGATGCGAATTCATTGTGATCTCCGGTCGATCCTAGGATTTTTATGTCAGTTATCACTTCTTTGACCTCTGACTATTTGTTCCTTTAAAAAACGCCGAGTTACTCCGTTATTTGGGATTCACACTAAGGTGACATCAGACCTCAAATAATAATAATAGCCGGCCGCGGTGGCCGCGGGGACTGAGGCGCTTCAGTCACGGTCTGCACGGCCCCTACGGTCGGGGGTTCGAATCCCCCCTCGGGCATGGATATTTGTGCCGTCCTTAGTATAACGTAGTTCGTAAGTAGTTTGTAAGTTTAGGGACTGATAGCCTCGTAGTTGAGTCCCCTAAAAAAAATAATAATAATTCATTTTTTCTACTATATAAATATTTGGATATTCCTGGACATATTAGTGCATAATTTTTGTGAAAAATCCATTTAAATGCATTTTTAGAGGTTTTTTTTATCTTTTACTTGACACATCGCGAGCTCTGTATAATTGATCTTGTCGTCCTCGGATTTGTATCGAGATCTCAGAAACTACATGCTTTTATAACGATGTGGTTTTTCTATTTATCTTTGGGTTTGTTTACCGCGTGTAGTAGAACGGATAGTCTTTGCTCATATGCTTGCGTATCTTTGAAAACGAAGGAATTATTTAAATATATTATAGTTTCGTTTGTTTACAGTGAAACAGTTCTGTGTTGTTACTTTTACTAAAATGACAAAACCAAAAGTTATCTTTAACAGACGTCACAAAATAGAAAACAGGTACTACAGAACTTTGCCAACTGTGGATTGTAATGAATTGGTTGAAAATAATTGCTGTAATGGCGAGAAGACTGTTGACACCCCTCCCAGTGCATCAAAAAGAAAATTGCAAGCTCAGTGTGGAGCTACAATACCTGTTCACGAAAGTAGTGGTGTAAATATAATTATAAATTTGAATATTTTACAGCAGTGTTGAAAGTGAGTGCAGCATACAAACTATGTGGTGGAGTGCTTTCAGAAGATGTGAATGCTAGGAATGCAATAGCCTGTAAACTTAAAATAATGTGAACAGATTGTGGTGTTGATAAATCATTTCTAAATTCTGCCAAATGCTCAAACAATGAGCTATATGAAGCCAATACGAGGTTACTATACGAACTTAGGTGTTTTGTAAAAGGTAGGAGTAGTGGTAGACTACTGTGTGCTCTCCTGAATCTACCAAACCCTCCCACACAATATGAGAAGTAGACTGAAATTATTGGCAACTGCATAGACTCTGTAGGAACAGAATCAATTAAAACTGCAGCTGTAGAATCAGTCAATGGGAATGATGGTGTTGCAGACTTTAGTGTAGCATTTAATGGGTCATGGCAAAAAAGGGATCAAACTTCCAAGCTTGATTTGGCACTGCCAGCACCCTTATAAACCACATACAATGCAGACGTGGGGTGGCTTGCGTGCCTCAACGATACAGATAGCCGTACCGTAGGTGCAGCCACAGCAAAGGGGTATTTGCGGAGAGGCCAGACAAACGTGTGGTTCCTGAAAAGGGGCAGCAGCCTTTTCAGTAGTTACAGGGGCAACAGTCTGGATGATTGACTGAGCTGGCCTTGTAACATCAGCTAATGTGACTTTGCCACAGTTACTGTGAACGTCTGAAAGCAAGGGGAAACTACAGCCGTTACTTTTCCCGAGGACATGCAGCTCTACTGTATGAACATATGATGATGGCATCCTCTCGGGTAAAATATTCCGGAGGTAAAATAGTCCCCCATTCGGATCTCCGGACGGGGATTACTCAGAAGAATGTGATCGTCTGGAGAGAGCAGGATTATAAATACAAAATAAGTTGGGGGTATTACAGGAGTAGGTCTGATAACGAACAAGAAAACAGGAATGCGGGTAAACTACTATGAGCAACACAGTGATCGCATTATCGTAGTCAAGATAGATACGAAGCCAACACCGTCCACAATAGAACGGGTTTATATGCCAACTAACTCTGCCGATGATGAGGAAATCGAAGAAATGTATGAGGAGGTTTAAAAACTTATTCAGACAATTAAATAAGCGGAAAACTTAAATGTGTTGGGAGACTGGAATTCGGTAGTAACAAAAGGAAGGGAAGGAACAATAGTAGGTGAATATGGACTGGGCAAAAGGATGACAGAGGAAGCCGCCTGGTAGAATTTTGCACGGAACATGATTTAATCATAACAAACATGTGGTTTACGAATCCCGAAAGAAGGATGTATACGTGGAAGAGACGAGGAGACACCGGAAGGTACCAGATATATTTTATAATGGTAAGACATAGATTCCGTAACCAGGTTTTAAACCGTAATACATACCCAGGGGCAGATACAGAATCTGACCATAACTTATTGGTCATGAACTGTAGGTTGAAACTGAAAAAACTGCAGAAAGGTAGGAAAATAAGGAGATGGGACTTACATAAATTGAGGGGACCTGAGGTTCTTAAGAATTTCAGAGGGAGCTTTAGGCAACAATTTACAGACAGGGGTAAAACCAAACAGTAGAAGAGGAATGGGTAACAATGGATAGTGAAGGCTGCAGAGGACAAAATAGGAAGAAAGACAAGATCTACAAAAAATCTTTGGATGTCACAGGAAGTAATAAATTCAATTGATGGAAAGAGAAAATATAAAAATTCAGTAAATGAAACAGGAAGAATGGAATACAGGTGACTAAGAAATGAGATTGACAGGAAGTGCAAAATAGCTAAGCAGGAGTGGCTAGAAGGCAAATGCAAGTCTGTAGAAGAATGTATAAATAGATACCGCCTATATGAAAATAAAAGATACATCTGGAGACAAGAAAATCAGCTGTATGAATATAAAGAAGTTGGATGGAAAACCAGTTCTCAGCAAAGAAGGGAAACCTGAAAGGTGGAAAGAGTATATAGAGGGGCTCTACAAAGGAAATGAACTTACAGACAGTATTATAGCAAGGGAAGAGGAAATAGAAAAAGATGAACTCCCATGAACCACAGACGTTGCCGAGGTGGGGTGGCTTGCGTGCCTCAACGATGCAGATAGCCGTACCGTAAGTGCAACCACAGAGGAGGGGAATCTGTGGAGAGGCCAGACAAACGTGTGGTTCCTGAAGAGGGGCAGCAGCCTTTTCAGTAGTTAAAGGGGCAACAGTGTGGATGATTGACTGTGCTGGCCTTGTAACATCAGCTAATGTGGCTTTGCCACAAAGCTACTACGAACGGCTGAAAGCAAGGGGAAACTACAGCCGTTACTTTTCCCGAGGACATGCAGCTCTACTGTATGAAAATATGATGATGGCATCCTCTCGGGTAAAATATTCCGGAGGTAAAATAGTCCCCCATTCGGATCTCCGGACGGGGACTACTCAGGAGGGCCGGCCGCGGTGGTCGAGGGGACTGAGGCGCTCCAGTCACGGTCTGCACGACCACTACGGTCGGGGGTTCGAATTCCCCCTCGGGCATGGATATTTGCGCCGTCCTAGTTCGTAAGTAGTTCATAAGTAGTTTGTAAGTTTAGGGACTGATGACCCCGTAGTTAAGTCCCATAAGCTTAACAAACATTTGAACATTTTTTTACTCAGGAGGATGCTGTCATCAGGAAAGACAATACTGGCATTCAACGGATCGGAGCGTGGAATGTTAGATCCCTTAATCGGATAGGAAAATTAGAAAATTTAAAAAGGGAAATGGATAGGTTGAAGTTAGATATAGTGGGGATTAGTGAAGTTCGGTGGCAGGATGAACAGGATTTCTGGTCAGGTGAGTACAGGATTATAAATACAAAATCGGTTGGAGGTATCACAGGAGTAGGACTGATAATGAATAAGAAAATAGGAATGCGGGTAAACTACTATGAGCAGCACAGTGATCGCATTATCATTGTCAAGATAGATACGAAGCCAACACCGACAACAGTAGTGCAGGTTTATATGCCATCTAGCTCTGCCGATGATGAGGAGATCGAAGAAATATATGAGGAGCTAAAGGAAATTATTCAGACAGTTAAGAGAGAGGAAAACGTAATTGTGATGGGAGACTGAAACTCGGTAGTAGGAAAAGGAAGAAAAGGAAAAATAGTAGGTGAATATGAACTGGGCAGGAGGAATAAAAGAGGAAGTCGCCTGGTAGAATTTTGCACGGAACATGATTTAATCGTAACAAACACGTGGTTTAAGAATCACAAAAGAAGGTTGTATACGTGGAAGAGACCAGGAGACACCGGAAGGTATCAGATAGATTTTATAATGGTAAGACATAGATTCCGGAACCAGGTTATAAACTGTAAGACATACCCAGGGGTAGATATAGACTGACCATAACTTGTTAGTCATGAACTGTAGGCTGAAACTGAAAAAACTGCAAAAAGGTAGGAATATAAGGAGATCAGACTTAGATAAATTGAAGGAAAGTGAAGTTCTGGAGAATTTGAGAGGGAGATTTAGGCAACAATTGACAGAAACAGGGGGAAATAAAACAGTAGAAGAGGAATGGGTAGCATTGAGAGATGAAATAGTGAAGGCAGCAGAGGACAAAATAGGTAGAAAGGCTAGATCTACAAAAAATCCTTGGATATCACAGGAAATACTAAATTTAAATGATGAAAGGAGAAAATATAAAAATGCAGTAAATGAAAATGGAGTACAGACGACTAAAAAATGAGATTGACAGAAAGTGCAAAACGGCTAAGCAGGAGTGGCTAGAAGCCAAATGCAAATCTGTAGAAGAATGTATAACAAGGGGAAAAGTAGATACCGCCCACAGGAAAATAAAAGAGACATTTGGGGACAAGAAAAGCAACTCTACGAACATCAAGAACTCAGATGGGAAACCAGTTCTCAGCAAAGAAGGGAAAGCTGAAAGGTGAAAAGAGTACATAGAGCAGCTCTACAAAGGAAATGAACTTAGAGACGATGTTGTAGGAAGGGAAGAGGAAGTAGATCAAGATGAAATAGGAGATACTATACTGAGAGATGAATTTGACAGAGCCCTGAAAGACCTAGGTCGGAACAAGGTCCCAGGAGTAGATGACATACCCTCAGAGCTACTAAAGTCTCTTGGAGAGCCAGACATGACAAAACTATTTGAACTGGTGTGTAGGATGTATGAGACAGGCGAAATACCCTCAGACTTTAAGAAAAATGTAATAATCCCCATTCCAAAGAAATCAGGCGCAGACAGGTGTGAAAATTACAGAACTATCAGTTTGATAAGTCATGGTTGCAAAATTTTAACACGATAATGGAAAAACTGGTAGAAGCTGACCTCGGGAAAGATCAGTTTGGATTCAGGAGGAACATAGGAACACGGGAGGCAATACTCACTTTACGTCTTATCTTAGAAGATAGATTAAGGAAAGGCAAACCTACATATTTAGCTTTCGTAGATTTGGAGAAAGCATTTGACAATGTTGACTGAAATACACTCTTTCAAATTATGAAGTCAGCAGGAGTAAAATACAGGGAAAGGAGAGTTATTTACAACTTGTACAAAAGCCAGACCGCAGTTATTAGACTCGAAGGGCATGAAAGGGAAGCATCAGTTGGGAAGGGAGTAAGACAGGGTTGTAGCCTTTCTCCGATGTTATTCAATTTGTATATCGAGCAGGCGGTGAAGGAAAGCACGGAAAAATTTGGAATAGGGATTAAAGTTCAGAGGGAAGAAATAAAAATATTGCGTTTTGCTGATGACATTGTAATTCTGTCAGAGACAGCAAAGGACCTGGAAGAGCAGTTGAATGAATGGACAGTGTGTTGAAGATAGCGTATAAAATGAACATTAACAAGAGCAAAACAAAAATGATGGAATGCGGTCTTAGAAAATCAGGCGATGCTGAAGGAATTAGATTAGGTAACGAAACAATGAAGGTGGTAGATGAGTTTTGTTACTTGGGTAGTAAAATAACATGCGATGGTCGCAGTACAGAGGATATAAAATGCAGAATGGCAATGGGAAGAAAAGCATTTTTGAAAAAGAGAAATTTGCTAACATCGAATATTACTTTAAGTGTATGGAGGTCTTTTCTGAAGGCATTTGTGTGGAGTGTTGCCTTGTACGGGAGTGAAACATAACGATTGTGGACGATAAGCAGTGCAGACAGGAAGAGAATAGAGGTTTTTGAAATGTGGTGCTACAGAAGAATGCTGAAGATTAGGTGGGTAGATCGCATAACTAATGAAGAGGTACTGAACAGAATTGGTGAGAAAAGGAATTTTTGGCATACCCTGATTAAAAGAAGGGATCGCTTGGTAGGACACATTCTTAGACATCGGGGAATCGTAAATTTAGCATTGGAGGGAAGTGTGTGGGGTAAAAATCGCAGAGGGAGACCAAGAGACGCGTATAGTAAGCAGATTCAAGTGGATGTGGGTTGCCCTTCTTATGAGGAGATGAAGGCTTGCTCAGGATAGAGTAGGGTGGAGAGCTGCATCAAACCAGTCTCCGGACTGAAGACCATAACAACAACAACAACAACAGGAGATATTATGCTGATAGAATAATTTGACAGAGCTCTGAAAGACTTAAGTCGAAACAAGGCCCCTGGAGTAGATGACATTCGCTCAGAACTACTAAAGACCCTAGGAGAATCAGCCATGATAAAAATATTTCACTTGGTGCGTAAGATGTACGAGACAGGCGACATTCCCTCGTAAAATGTAATAATCCCCATTCCAAAGAAAGCAGGTGTGAAAATTACAGAACCATCAGTTTAATAAGTCATGGTTGCAAAATTTTAACACAAATTATTTACGGGAGAATGGAAAAGCTGGTAGAAGCAGACCTAGGGGAAGATCAATTCGGATATAGTAGAAATATAAGTACACGGGACACAATCCTCACTCTACGGCTTATCTTAGAAGATAGATTAAGGAAAGGCAAATCTACATTTCTAGCTTTTGTAGATTTGGAGGAAGCTTTTGCAAAAGTCCATTTTTTCATGAACCAATAAACATATAAATATAAAAATTGTAGATATTGTTGGTATAGAGCAGGATATTATATGGGTCTAAAGTGTTTTGGAAGTTATGTAATTGATGCTGCATAAAACACAATATTTTTTTCCAAATAAACAGGCATATTAATAAAAATTGTATCGCAATTTCCACTATGTGTACCTTTTCCATTCTATATCAGTGAAATAAATACAATCTGACGACCAACTGGCGAAAATTTGGTGGTGATATCTTTAATGGTTTTAGAAATAATGGGTTACGTGTGGACATAAATCAGCATTTGCATGCCCCTCCATAAGTCAATTCAGAGCTCCAACAAAGACCGCGGTAAACCACTTGCAACAGGACCCAGTCTAGTACAGCACTGCGGCTTTACTTCTGTAACACGACTACACAAAACGGAAGAGAAGAAAGTCGCCGAACGTGCACCTCGAACGTAAATACTTCGGTGAACTAGCGACAAACGTCTCTTCGGAGATGTAAAGTGTTGCTTGTTGTTTTAAATATGTACAAACAAGCTTTCGTTTATGACTCACGCGTCCCTGCCCGCGAAGAATAACTAAGTGTCCGCCGAGGGCCGACCGTAGCAGCTAGCTGTCTTATCTGCTGTCTTACAGTCTGCTCCAGTAAGTAGTTCAGGTTACACCTCCGTCGTGCAATAACCCGTACTGTTTCTCAGTTTTTCTCTCTACCCATAAATATGGAGAGCGCGGTGATTCACATTAGACCATCCGAAAAGTGCTTTTGTTTGTTCAGTTTTTTTTGTTCGTCGTAGACGAATGACGTGTAAGTAGAAGAAAAATGTTGTTTACGTAAACTACTTTTTTGGGTTCTATTTTAAATTTTTTAAAATATTTGTATAGCATGTCGAATCTACCGATGTAAAACTGTTTAATATCTCTCGGAGAGTGAAATACTGCGTTAATAAGCCCATAAATATCTGTGATTGCACTTAAAATTCACTTACAAATATTCGTCAACTAACGAAGACCGACACCTAGCAACAGTAGCGTTTATGTACAGGAAAAAATACGTAGGTTCGTGAATGGTTCCAAGGATTTTACTCAATGGTAGCTTTTAACTTAGATTTTGGGTATACAGTTCGTTATGTGGGTTCCTATATCATGTCCAAATCATGAACCACGGTAAACGTATGAGCGATCAAATAAATGGTCCTGACAGGATACCAGCTACTTTTGAATAAGGTCGGGCATCTCAGACATAATCTGAGTCGTGGCCACCTATGTGCTCAACTGGCTGATCTCTCACCGTCAGAGGTGAAACCTAATGGGAGCCTGGGCAAATAAGACTAGAAACCTGCTTCTCAGGTACTCTACCTGACGCTGACAACAGTCAGGAAAAAATGTCCCGGCCCTTTAGAGGGGACGATGTTCCACCTCTAATTGACAGACCAGGAACTCCTTAGATACAACTTGGCAAACGATCTGGAATCAGGTCCTGCGCATTCCTTTGGCAGATGGAGGGAGGGGTTATATCGCGAAGAATTGCTCAATGTAGGTGAAACGTTCAGTGATGTATCATATTTTTAGGCACAGTACGATAGGAATGGAAACAGGATAACATTTGAGGAAGTTGTGAAAATGGTCAATTGACTGCAGTGCATTAAAGCGGCTGGAGTAGATGCAATCAAATCTGATCAAATACAACGGAATGTCAGGTCTCAAATCGTTACAGAGGATAATTGAAATGGTTTGGGTGTCGAGACAGGTCCGTCTGTTGACTGGACGAAAGCAGTAATCACGCCAATTTCAAACCATGGACACAACACAAGAAAGATTTAACAACTACAGAGATATCTCTTTAATTTGGGTTGTGAGAAAAATATTCTAATGAGATCTATTTGCTATACTGATGAGACAAAAGGGAATAACGATGAATAATGCAATTCCACAAGGTGAAAACCCCATTAATTGCAATAATCGTCGTTCAGCTGCTATTACCTTACATGCTGAGCTCTGTGTATTGATTGAAAGAAACGTTATGTTTTACGAAATATGTGTGGAAGATTTTCAGTGGTATAATATCACGAATCCTGTTAGCAATGTAGAAGAATTAAATTGTAGCATCATGCCAAATGCTGTAGTTTTACTGCGCAAATATCGAAAGAGCAGTTAGTTATAAACTTATTTCCTTTCATTATTGTCAGCAAGAAAAAAAGTTTATATATATTTGAAATTATGTGCAAAGTTTTTCTCAGGTCACTAAGTGCGCTCATTCTCAAATAATGGATGAATGAATCTCGTTATTAACACGTCGCATTAGCCGAAATTTTTTCGCGCATCTCATTGTTTATAACATCATAATTCCTGATCTATATATCGTCGATGGTTATTAACTCGATAGCCATTGTTGCCTGAAAGTGAAAGGAAAATTTGTGCCAAGTGTGGTTGAAATCGGTCCAGTAATGTAGCTGGAGGTGTGGAACGTATGCACACTGAAACACACACACACACACACACATACATACATCAGCTATTTATAATACGTATAGATTAGATAAGATAGTAAACACATGCAGAATTTTGTCATCATCTGATCTCAGCCAAAATTAATTTCAACCATTCCAAATCACATGTATCATCATAACCGTTAACAAAAACTGTGCCTACTCGTCAACAATCAATTTTACTGCTGTGGCGTGAGCCATGTTCAAAATGTTTTCGTTACGCATGCCGGGATGTTCGGTCTTTGATGAATATGAGTCATACGGATGCCAGACGCACTGCACGGTTTTCGGCGACCTGTCGGATGGTCTTTCGCTGTCAGCTCTACTCGGCTAGCAGCGTTGTTACAATTACGTAAGATGCCGTACGTCTTCCACTTCTGGGTTCTCTTGCCAACCCGACATATTGTCAATAAAATCAACTTTATGGTGTTCTACGTCCAGGATATACTGAAAAAATATTACTTACTAATTTCCTGCCGTTACCTTAAAGAGGAAGTAGTATACTTCTACATTAATATCGCCATTAACTGTTACAACTAACTCATATACTTGTTTGCAAGACGTCTTCGGGAAATAATTTCAATTCTCAAACGCGTTTTTTGTATATTCTGCGTTTATGCTTATGCCTGTGTTGTTTGAACTACTGTGTTGTTGTGTTTCCTGTACTGTAATACATTAACATGCCTAAATCTGAAATTGATCCTCCTTTAGAAAGGTTGGATGCAATTCACGCGACAGGTTTTACTTTTCGTTTGCAACATTTATCGAACTATTGGTATTGCTGCGGTTTCGACAAGTGTAGTTGTGAATAGCAATGACCCAAATGGGCTGCACGCGTTTTCGTTATTCCCGAGCCAGAGATTGACAGCTAAGCATCTCTGCCCTCTCCGTTGCGATTCGCTGCACACACCCTTGTAAGCATGTCTCGTTGTTTCCCGTCGCGGCAGTCGTGAGGAACAGATGGCTGCATGTGGTGTCTAACGTGTGGCGCTCTCCATACTCGGCAGGTTCGGCGTGCACTAGGTAACCCATTCCCCTCCGTGAAGCGGTGTAATAAGAACTGCCAGGACAGCACAACCTCAGTAACTACGTCATGATACTTAAAGAGTTTCCGTGGCTGATGCTATTTCGTTGAATATACTTAGAGCAAAAATAAATGATACAGCGTAATAAAGGCATTGGGGTGTTCTGCACCCAACCTTTGTGTTGTTGGTATACGAGTCACTTTTCTAATGCAGTGTTAAAGATGGCTGCTTCCATAAAACTATTTCTGAATATTGGAAAAGCTTTACTTAGTTTTCTTGTAGTTGTCTTACGTGTCACACACACAAATCATCACATAGTTCAAAGCGCACACTACACGTTAAAATAAAACAGGACAATAACGAGGCGAGGTACTGGCGGAAGTAAAGTTGTGAGGCGGAATCGTGAGTCGTGTCGGGATAGCTCAGTCGGTACAGCGCTTTCCCGCGAAAGGCAAAGGTCCCAGGTTCGAGTCTCGGTTCTGACACACAATTTTAATCTGCCAGGAAGTTTCATATCAGCGCACACTCCGCTGCAGAGTGAAAGTTTCATTCTGAATAACGAACGTATATCACATATTGTCTATTGAGATACAGTGATGCATATCCTGAATATTTCATTATCTTAGAATACAGCGTGTACATAAAGTCCGGAAACACTTTCAATTATTTCTTGCACAGAAGTCATACGTTTTGAAGAGAAACTCCTGAAAGTTTCTTTTTTTTTAATTTTTCTTTATTTTATTTTATTTTATTATATTTATTTATTTACTAGATGACCCGGTGAAAATAAACCTCTAAAAATAAACCGTATTAATTTAAATCCAGTAGCTTTATAAAGGCATCATCACATAGTCCAAGTATCGGCTCGGTAGTGGACGGAAAGAATGAGCAAATCACGCACACATGTCCAGGGTAATGTTCGTCTCTCATTTTTTCAAGTGCAGGGAAGTTTAAACGGTAATAAAATATGGAAAAACTTTATGGTAATCAGATGAATGGCACTGATATTTTATAGATAAATCTCTTTCTATTTTTTCTGAATGTTCCAATTTCGGGTATACTTTTCCAAATTGTTATTTCATAAGGACGTTACTCTAGCTTTCAACGTCAAATATGCAAATGTCAGACGAATGATACTGATATCCTATTGAAAAAAGCTCTTTCAGGTTTTCTCTATTTTTCCAATTTTCCGGTAGTTTTTCCGAGAAATTTATTTCATACATACCTTGTCCTGTCAAGCCGTACTCAAGTGATGCTCTTACAACCATGTGGCAATTGATTTTTATTCATAGAAAAAAATCGCCTTCGGTTTTTCCTAAATTTTTGTACTTTCCTACGAACCTTCCTCATGCTTTCAACATGAAATGTGCAAAATTTTATAACAATTGGACGAACAGTATTGATAGCTCACTGCAAAAAGATGTTTCAGTTTTTCTCGATTTTCCTCTTTTCCCGATATTGTTTCCATGTTATATCACCGTTTAAACCTTCCCTGGACTTATAGGAATATTTCAAAACTAAAATTAGCCAAATTGGTTCAGCCGTTCTCGAGTTTTAGCGAGCCTAACGAACAGCAATTCATTTTTATATATAGATAAACTTTTTTTTAACAAACATTCTATATATCCGAACCTTGACTGACTCGCCAGACGTCAATATGGTAATCTAATTCTTGGCATACCCGTCCCAGTATGGCATCGTCGACTGTGGTAGACATTTCCCGTATTCTGTCCCGGAGCTCTGCTACATCACATGGTAGAGGCGCTGCATTCACCAGATCTTCATCTGTCCCCACAGAAAAATGTCACATGGTGTGAGATCTGATGATCGGGGAGGCGATTTCATGAAACAACTGTCCCCCTCTGTAGCACGGCCGATCCATCGATGCAGCAGCTCCGTGTTCGGGTGCCCACGAACTTCACGATAAAAATGAGGGGAGCCCCATCCTGCTGAAAGGTGAGAGGAGAGTACGACTGCATTTGAGGCATCAGCTATTGCTGGAACATGTCAAAGTGGGAATATCCAGCGACAGTACTCTAAGCGAATAAGAATGGCCCCTACAGTTTTCGACATTACAAGGCACAAAGACATTTATTTTTGGGGAATCGCGCCGAAATTCATTGCAGTTGTGTGGATGCTTTCTACCCCTGATACAACAATTATGCCTGTTAACTTTCACATTAGTGTGAAAAGTGCCTTCGTCGTTAAAAATTAAGCGATCAACAATACCATTTCCATCCTCATTCGACTGTGGCAAGTGCGAACTAAAAACGTTTGTCTCTGTCGTTGTCATTGAGCTTCTGCACTAGCTCCAATTTGAATGGTTTCATAGACAGCTTTTGTCGCAGGACTTTCCACACTGTCATTGGAGCCATTTCGAGTTCACGGGATGCACGACGCACCGATTTGTTTGGACTCCTTATGAACGTCTCTCGTACGCGCTCCACATTCATTTCACTCGCACTGGGACGTCCGCTTCTCTTCAACCCGACGTAACGAATTTTTTGTGCCGGTAGTAAATCGCCTTCCTTGTAGGTAGCTTCCTACAATACTTGTTTCTAAACACCCGTTGAACAGCTGTAGCACACTTCTTTTTTGTCGAACTCCAATATCCAGAAACCTTGCTCCGCACCCATGTTTGTGACTAGCGCTGACTATCGGCAAATTACCAACTACGGTGTGATCAGGATTTCTCTTCAAAATGACATATGTATGATATCTGTACAATGTTTGGTTCTGGTGCAATAAATATTTGAAAGTGTTCCCGGACTTAATGTACACTTTTCTTCTTGTGACAGTCATCCGGCAGTGTGACGTACTCAAGTTTTCAAACTACATTTACACGGTTCTAAATCCTGTGAACCACAGAACACTTTCCATATCTGCAGGGAGAACAGCTGACTGGTTTTTAAATGAACGCAAATGAAAGCAACCCATGGAACAGGTTAGTTTAGTATTCGTATTACCGTCACTAGACTATCATAAACCTCAAGCAGATGCATACTTTTTCCAATTTGCTATTTAATGTTTGTAACAAATTCCTCGCAATATTAATAGTGATTTACACACAAAATGATGTTCTACTAGTGAAAATACAGAGACAAATGATAAATGAGACAACAAAGGTTCCTGCATTTTTTATACATTCCCTGATATAAAAAGCTTTCAGAGAGGAAAAGTAATGAAAGCTGCCGAGCGCTTGCAAACGCACTTGTCTTCTACTTGTTAATTAAGACGAAATACTTACGGGGCTACAAAACATCACCACTGCAAACAGGGGAAACACATTTTGTAACCTTCTGGAGGTAATTAATTTCTTAATGTGCTTAATACACAATGCACTCTAAAATAAAATGCAAATTCTACTCGCTAGTTAGATAATAATAGATATAAAATATTAATATTAAAGCGACGGTAATTCATGGGAAAGAAATATACAGAAGCAAAAATAAAAAATAAGAAAATAGTTGAATGCTTTTGGATGGAGAGTGGCTGAAAAGAAAAAAAACAAATGAAAACAGAACGATAAAGCCAGAGCGTGAAAATTCAAAATATACAATACAAATATGCGTTAATGGCGATTTCCTCTCTGGATTGCGTTTCCTTTCCCTTACCCTACTTTCCTATACTCACTTCTTCTCCTCTCCATCCGGGGACAGATAACCTTAGCAGTTTGGCCCCCTGTGCCAATCAACAAACCAACCAAGTAATGACGAAAATCAAAATTATAGAACGGAGCCCTAGGGAAAAACTTTCTAGGCTCAGCTAGCAAGTAAAAAGGATGTCCCTTAGTAGGGCCAGTATCTGACAAGGAAGGAATTCTGAAATCAAAACAATTTGATGTTGACTGCTGAATGAAACAATGTTTGAAGTGGTTTTACTTGGAAAAAACGATGTATAAAATGTAATACAGAATGATATGCTCATAGCCGTCCCCTTTATCCTGCTTTCTTACTTACATTTTCATTATTTTATTTACTGACATTTTCTTCTTATGATGGAATGTTTTCACCTCTTGACCTGTAGTAGAATACGCAAGTGCAGAAGCTAGGAACTGTATTGGTGTCTGCTAATATTATAAGCTTACCTATTCTGGCCGAGCTAATTCATATTACAGATATGATTTCACATCTTCCTTGACTCCATTCTGTTGTTTGCTTTGTGTTTTTATCACACCGAAAATGTTGCACCAGTGCGTAATATATATATATATATATATATATATATATATATATATATATATATATATATATATTCTGCTAGTGTTCTCCTACGAAAGAGACGAAATATCTGCAACCAGATAGATATTTCACATGGAAAAACCCAGGACCTTGAATAAATACGAAGTATATAAAAGCTGAAATTCAACTCTGAAAGCGTCAGAATTATTTTCAACAAAATTGTTCTCGACGTTTTTTAACCGTTAGCAAGAAAAAAAGACATCAAAACTGAAGTAAATTGTCGGTTTTTACTGAATTTTCGATATTGTTTGATGTGTCTGTCATTATAGATAAACTTCAGGAAATAAATGTCTAAGTTTTGAAATGTTTGGATGACACTTTTCCTATTATTTAGGTTCTCAGTTGTGTACAAAATTTACTACATGACATTTGAGGAGAACATAAACTATGAATTACCCTTTCGTCAGTAATAAACACAATTATCCTTTTCCTGCTCCTACGTAAAAAGTGCCCTCATAACTTCACTTCTTCATTCAGATGGAAACTACACAGCTGACAGATCAACAGTGTCGATGATTACGTGTAATTGAAAACGGCTACTGTAGACAGGCGAGACGCCTAAGGAAATGAAGTAGAAATACCGTGCTGATGAGGGGCAGCAATACAGGTCAGGGCAGATTACATACGATAAAAAACGTGATGCTGTGAACGAGGTTCATATGTTTGTAAACCTACTGGACCAAACTGCTTACACTAAGGACAACACACACAGCTATGCCCAAGGGAGGACTCAAACCTCCGGCGGGAGCGGCCGCCAAGTCCGTAGGACGATGCTTTAGACCACGCGGTCCTTCCTGACTGATATTGTCCTTTGTCCCAAGAAAATGTTAAGGCGTTTCTTGGCCAAAAAAAGAAGTATTTATATGTTATAGGCAATATTGTTAATTTACAGAAATTTAAGAAAGAATGTAACTAATTTACAGCCCAGAATCAAAGACGTTATGCAGGATTAAGAAACAGAAACACACATTTAAATACAAAAACTAGTTATATTTCACAAAGTCTATTTCAAAATACGTTGAGTTGCTAGGAATCTCTATCTATATAAAAGCGAAAGGACACTCACTGACTAAACACGAAATATCTGAAACTACTTCATCAATGAAGCTAAAATTTGGCAAGAATGTAGTTTATAGGTAGTAGACGTCAGCTAAGAAACGATTTTGTGATAGGACCGATAGTTCAGGAGATGTGACGTCATAAACAATTGAAACTTCCACGTCTTGCGGCAGGTGATATTGTGATTTTGTCAGTCCACTATTTGAGAAGGAAAGCACTTGGCGACTTGAAACAAACTTTAAACATAATTTCAAACCTTTAGGAGACGTTTTCTCGTTGACAACCATAGCAAAATGATGAAAGGAAAAAAGTTTCTCGCTTACTACTTTTCCGCTGTTCAAGGAGTAAATCTACGGCATTCAGTATAAGGTTGAAATTTATAATTTCTACACTACATATTTTCTATATACTTTTCTATAAATATACTGTTTTCACATACACGATAAACATGAGACTTAACGAAGAACAGTTGACTCACGCAGCTTTCGTGCGACAGATTTGCGGAGATTTCCTGTCCACACGCTACAATACATTTACGCAGACCGACCCGAAGGGGACTGTTATTTTCAGTTATTATACAGAGCATACTGAGTAGGCAAGGGGGACTTCAGCCAGCCTTCGTGTTATTATAGCGATAACTGAACTGTAAGTTTTGTTCAAACAAAAACTAATATTCCTCTTAAGCTCTGACTTTTAATTTCTTGCAAGGGTTTGGAAACACCTAGTTGTCACCATAATTCAAACCGCAATACTAACAGTATAAATTATGTCTCCACCAGCTAGGAAATTTTCCTGAGGGAGCAGCAGTTCGTGATTTCCGCACTCCGATTCGAGATCATTTACCGATATGTAAGAGAGGTACACACGTTGTCCTCAAAATAATTTGATGAAGAATGATATTAAATCACTTTTTTCAGGAAAAATGAATGACGGTTTTGCTGGGGTGGGCAATGACTTTTCTAGGTTGGGTACTTTGTTAAGGCAATATTTAGCAACTGTTGCCATAAGCCAATATCGCAAGTAAATATTATTTATGTACCATGAATATACGGTATTTTTTTATTTCCCCAATTAAACAAGAAATATGTCAGCTTGATCTGAGCACAATCGCAGTTTATGTTGTTCAAATGTTTGTTAAGCTTAAGGGACTTAACTGCGGGGTCATCAGTACATAAACTCACAAACTACTTATGAACTACCTTGTACTAAAAACGGCACAAATAGCCATGCCCTAGGGAAGGGGAGGGGGGATTCGAACCCCCGACGGGAAACGGCATCGTACATCGGAGCATAGAGCCTCAATGCGCTTGGCCACTCCGCCGTAGCCGCACTTCATGCATTTGTAGGAAGATGAAGATGTCAAAACGGGTTTGCAAAGTTATGTGCTCTGTTTAAAAAGTTCATGGAACAAGGAGGTTCAGCTTGGGTAATATATGTTAGCTAAGCACTGCCAAGAAATCGAGAATAAATTAGTAGTAGTAATATTTTTCAAAACTTTATCTCAAAAGATAACAACATCCGCGGCGCAGCGTTATTTTTTCAGGGGTGACGTGGCGGTTCTTCTTAATTTGCAGCCCCCACTTCTCCCCTTGCTCCTGCGCCCCTAGCGGGTGCCCCACTTGCCAATCCCTAGGTACACCACTGATGGTCAGGTGTCAAATATCATATGACACTTGTAGTATCACTCGATCAAATACTGCGTCTCCATTGTTAGTATCGGAATTTCTTACAGAGGTTGATAAGCAGATCCCAATCGAAACAAATTCGTAATTTTATTTTATTCGTTTATACCTGTCTTTAATATATGAGTGTCGTTTATACGCAAAATACATTTCCAAACAACAACATTTACAGTTTATATCCCTCTTATTGTAGTCGTATATCATTTCTAATACGACAACCTAAATGACAACACCAATGTCTGTTCGAAAAATCTCAGCTGACGTCGTATTGGCAGTCATGCAACCAGGATTCTGACAGGAGTGAATGGAAAGGCTGTGACAGCGCCACTTCCATAAAAGCAGTAATGCCACATCCTATGGCGCCGTTTCTGTGGCAAGTCTAAACTCGCCCTTACGTATGTACTCCATGAGGTGTAACAAATGTCGCTGACTTGTTGAAATTGTTCTCTGTTGTTTAAGATATTCAACAAATTTAATATACATTATTCTTCATTCTTGTGGTTAAGTGGATTGAGGGAAGATGGTACCATCTTAAATGGTACGTATTTATGAACTGATGTACGTCGTTGTTCGTTGCTTTTATTTGTCGAAAGTAGCACAACTTCCTTAACATCGCTTACTTAACACGACTAACACGAGTATCTGTTAAAATTATTCTTCGAACAATATTATACAAATGGGTAGTCAGAACGCAATTAAATTTCAGTCAAAATGTTCAAATGTTTGTAAATCTATGTGACTTAATTACTTCGGTTATCAGTCCCTAGTCTTACAACCTAAGGAGCCGGAAGACTCGAACCTACGGTGGGTAGCAACCGCCCGCTCCTTTGCAAGGTGCCTTAGAGAGATCTGCCAATCCACCACAGATGGATTTCAGTCATGACGAAAATTTGCATTTAATCTGACAATGTAATAACTGTTTAATACGGTAATAATGAGTCATAAATATCTCCCACGTTATTCATATAGCTACGTTCAAATGTTCAAATGTTTGTAGAGCTTATGGGATTTAACTACGGGGTCATCAGCCCCTTAACTTACAAACTACTTATGAACTAGCTTATACGAAAGACGGCACAAACATCCATGCCCTAGGGGGGATTCGAGCCGCCGACGGGGAACGGTTTCACGCATTGTAGCATAGCGCCTCAATGCGCTCTGCCGCGGCATATAGCTGCGTGCAACATTCATTGGTTTACAAGATGAACTATGATATTCGTTAAGTCGTGGGTAATATGAATGGTAGAGAACTGATGATCATTAGCTAGATACTGCAACAACTTGTATACGCAGAACACCATTAAATGCTTGAATAATGAAATTCTGTGAGACTTTTCTCAGTCATATCACATTTGACCTCACGGGGGCAACGAACACAAATGACAGTAACACGATCCACACAAATTCGCGGTGTGCACCGGTGTTAAAAAGGTCTTCATAAACTTGAATGTAATTGTATCTCTTTTTCACTTGGGCACTTTTACAGTTCCCTATTACCTGGTTCTTTTATCAGTGCGCCGATACTGTTTGCACTAAAACATAATAATAGAGCCTTTCTATCGGAGTCTGTCTGAGAATTGAATGTAAGAAAATAGATGTATGCTTTGCAAAATGTAATAATTTATGCCGACCAAAGCGCCAAATGAAAATATTGCGTAAGGGGGGGGGGGGGGGCGTGTTATGGGAAAGGCGACGTAGACACACTGTAACAGAGAAATCGCACAACTTCAGTAAGGCGTAAAATTTACTACAATGAAATGTATACTCAACTTTGGTGTCGTAGAAGTGCAATAACACTGATAAAGTTAACTTATCGTCCGTGAAATCCTCAAAGTTCGTCGGCAGTCCGTAATAATTGCTAAGTCTCAGTCGAAGAACAGGTCTTGAAGCAGTGCGCAGCACTACACCACGAATCGTGGTACACTATCCACTGAATTGTTGCACACTGACGACTGTATCGTAGTTTGATACACGTGGTTGAATTCGCAATGTGCGGCCTCTTGTGAGGAACTATGAACTTGTGCTGCCAACTGTGTGTTTCCTTGGTTGCCTCACAATAAGCGATACTACAGACAGTTTGTGTCAGGAACTGGAAACGAACTCGGGTCTGTTGCTCACTAGGCAGTTGCGATCACCACTATGCCACCGTGACACAATGACTTCTCACAAGCCCACGTATTTCCCTGGCACATCTTTAGTTCAAAATCTACCTTGGTACAAATTTTCATACCAAGCTACCGTTTGCATCAACACACCATACATGTTTGTGACGGAGGAGTTTCAGAATCGTATAGATTACTTTTACAGCTCAAATAAAAATTTAAAAGGACCTTGATTCATCAGCCGAACAAATGATTAAACGATGCTGACTGTCGGCTACACTTCATAAGTCAATAATAGGTTTATCAAATACTTACGCCGGCCGCGGTGGCCGAGGGGACTGAGGCGCTTCAGTCACGGTCTGCACGGCCACTACGGTCGGGGGTTCGAATCCCCCCCCCCCTCGGGCATGGATATTTGTGCCGTCATTAGTATAAGGTAGTTGATAAGTAGTTTGTAAGCTTAGGGACTGATAACCCCGTAGTTAAGTCCCATAAGCTTAACGAACATTTGATTTGAAATACTTACATTTGATCACTAAGACTGCGTCGGTCACAACTGCAAAACCACAACAACTTTACTGCGGAAGCTCAGTGATGTTATCGAAACGAATTCTCCGCGGTTAATGGCATGATAACTCCAGGACGAATGAATTTTATCTTCTCCGCCAGCGGCAAGTTTTAGTCTTACGCTAGGTTGATAACTAGTCCGTCTTGATAAACAATGACGAAAAAACTGGTCTCAGACTTGGCATTAAGGAAAATTCTCAGCAGCTATCCAGAGCTAGATGCATTGGAACCGGTTTTCCGCCTCGGACACCGCGGCAATCATTTGCTCACGTCTGAAGACGGCTGGCGAACAGAAACCCCGCGACAGGTAGTGGTCTGTGACGTCAGCAGTTGCCAAGGAATTCCCGTTCGAACTTACAGTTTGTTATTGCGGCAGCTGATTTCCACGGTCAACGTTTTCTGACCCGCCCACAATCGGCTGCCATGATCGGTCTGAAGATGGTCTCACAAGCAGACTGAAACCGGTTGCTGAAGAACAATAAAAATTCTCTTGCGATCAAGACTATGTTTTTAAAAATAGAATAAAAATAGCCGGATTCAGGGACACGTGAGTGATAAAACAGCGTCATTTAAACGTGAGCCTGTCATAAAGCCAGTAGCCATATTTTCCATTGTTTGAAGTAGCAATAAAAACATAAACGCCGTGTTGTTTATCGTTCGAGTATGCATGGAAAATTTTGGAGCCTTTCGTAACGTGAGAGCAAGGTCGGGAAGATTTTAATAGCTACACTGTAATACGGAAATCCCGAATGCATCTACATATTCAAGATGTTAGAACAAGCTATTGACAAACGAGAATTAGTTTCAGATATAGCTTAATTTGTAGCTGTTTTACGTACAGAGGCACTGAAGTAACAACGATTCTTTTACAAGGATATGATTAAGACGGACTGGAAATAAACTGTGCCTATTGAGGCCATATTTCTTCATCTATAATAGTTCATATTTTTCCCATTTTCTTACACGTTTGTGAAGCTTTTCTTTGCATTTAAAGGCGTTATACCTTTTGTTAATCAACTGAAAGCGTAAAAATTATTTACAAGAAGGACAAGTTAATAGAACTAATAAGTGGAACATCGGAACAGTAATTCTCAATGATACCTCACACTTCAAGTACTTATTAGTAAAACGTAGGCATAGGCAGTTGTTACGTGTGGCAAATAAATAGGGCAACCAAACCCGCGGCTAGTTCAAATGTTTGTAAAGCTATGGGACCAAACTGCAGACCTACAAATTACTTAAACTAAATTGCACTAAGGACAACACACACAACCATGTCCGAGGAAGGAGTCGAACCTCCGACAGGGAGCAAGGAGCCTTAGAGCGCACGGCCACTCCCACGCGGCGATTGCTAGTTTACGGCAAGTTTTGTCGGTAATTCTGTCCTTCCATCTTCGCTCTCCCAATTCGCCTTTTAGTTCAGGGATAAATGTGACACGACGAAAAGGACACCCAAAAACCCAAATGTGCTAAAAAAATCTATTATGAAAAAATGCTGACTTCTAAACACCTTAAATGAAACAGAAATACTTGTTTGCAGCGTTGGATATTAAATTTTCCAATCGTAATTCACTACTACCGAGAGTTGTAGAACACACACTACAAGAGCTAACCTTAAATCGTTAAGCTACGTAATAGAGAGGCATTGACCAAAGATAACATAGACGGCGTGTGTCCCTATCTCTGCTGTGTTGTGGTTTGAAACCAACATCTAATATTGTCCCGAGTCACGTGACTGGGTTTTCGTCATTACGAGCAAGAATTATTCTCATTTACAGGTGAAATCAAGCGTTGATTTTAACAATAAAGCGACTTCTCGTATTTTTATGACACATCTAGTAGTAAAGGCAATGTAATTTCATCGTATTGTTAATATTAACGTAATGATTATTGTGTTTACATGTGTCCAGGTGACTAATACCGTATTGTCAGTTATTTTTAGAAGCAACAGAATTATATATCCTCGATGTCCGTGTTGCGCTATGAATATTTCATTTATGTCGCCTTATAATGTGATTATCGTTGCGATGACTATTCAAGCTGCTCTTGAGGGATTTTATATGTCATTTATTGTGAAAATCGGCTTTTAGTAACGTTATACAGTGCTAAAAATTCATACAGACTATTCATTATACCCATAAAGTCACTTCTTGCCAAATCCATAGATGATGTTTCCTATGCTATTATTTAATGTAAACGGCCAATATTTTGTTTGTTTTACGTTTTGGCATCACGGTCGGTGGTAAAAGTCTTAAAATATAAACAGTTGTACGAGGCGTGGTTTTTTAAGCAAGTACCGTTTTCAAATTAAAAAAAAAAAAGACGTGCCAAGATATCCCAATAATTTTATTTTTACATGAAAGCCTGTACCTTAATCTCCTTTCTACATAATTTCCGTCAATATTGAGGCACTTGTCATAACGTTGTACCAGTTTCTGAATACCCTCCTCATAGAAGTCTGCCGCCTGACTTGTTAACCACTGCATCGCAACTGTTCTGACTTCGTCATCGTCTTGGAAACGCTGACCGCCCAGGTGTTTCTTCATTAGGAAAGCCATCCCGCAAAGAGGAAATCGTAAAGCGTCTCTTTTCTCTCGCCTTATTGTCCACTTTCTGTACCACACTTTCATTAACGACCGAAGGACGCCCACTCCGTTGTTCATCGTGCACATTTGTGCGGACATCTTTAAATGCTCTCACCCACTTTCTTACTATTCCATCACTCATGATGTTTTCTCCGTAAACTGCACAGATATCACGATGAATATCGATCGCTTTTAGGCCTTTAGCACTAAGAAATAACAGCCCGTACTTCACAGTCGGTGGGACTCACGATTATCGGAGGCATCTTAAACACTCAATACACAACGTAAACAAGGAAGAATCAGACTGTAATGCCGTCAGTGCGTAGACAAATATTGAGATATTTTACCACGGTTTTTTTTTTCAAAACGGTACTTACATTAAAAAAAAAAAAAAAAAAAAAAAAAAAAAAAAAAAAAAAAAAAAAAAAAAAAAAAAAACGCGTATTCTGTTAAGATCGGACATTATGGATGCAAACAGATTTCATTTCTTATAAAAGCACAACGAAACATTTCACATGTATTGTTGAGGAATCAGGAAGCTGATGCTCCTATCAAACTGATATTTGATCTTCTTTTCCTATGTGAACCACAAACTAAAAGACTCACTGTGCGACGACCACAATCTTTCGCTTAAAATCAGTAGTTCTGTTGATTGTAAAAAGAATTGTCAATACGTTTCAACTAGGCACATGTAAAAACTGTACTTAACGCATTAATTCTTGCAACTGCGGAGAACAAATCCCAACTGTACTACTAAAGATGTAATCAGAAAACGCTAAGACGCTTTATTTTTTATATCTACGCTTAATTTACACAACAAAGGATAAGAACTGCAACTCTGAGCTACATTTCGCATTACTCGTAATGATGAAAACAGTTTCCTGACCCGAGTCACTTGATTTTGATGTTGGTTTCAATATAATGACGTCACGCAAAGTCAAAAAATTTTCAAATGTTTGTAGAGCTTATGGGACTTAACTACGGGGTCATCAGTCCCTAAACTTACAAACTACTTATGAACTACTTACGAACTAGGACGGCACAAATATCCATGCCCAAGGGGGGATTCGAACCCTCGATCGTAGTGACCGTGCATCCCGTGACTGACGCGCCGCATTATCTTTGGTTTATGTTGAGAGGAGTGTGAAAAAGAGAGGTAGATTACGTTATCGGCAGGAATAACAAGAGAAGACAGCGCATTGAGAAACGGTATTCTCGATACGGAAATCAGTGCTGCTATTGTCTCTGAGACCTTGTGACGTGTTCAGAGAGAACGGCACGTGCTCACGGCTGCCGCGGCCTTTGGCACAATACATCGCTAACTCCACCTCGCTGGAGACGGGGAACACCCCAAGTCTGCCAACGCTGTCACCTCCATCGCCGTCCTCCGTATCCCCTCTGTTTACGTTTCTCGGTAAAACATCAGTCTCTGCGTTACCCACACTGTAGTAAACGCGAGTGCCGGCTGCGGTGGCCGAGGGGATTGAGGCGCTCCAGTCACGGTCTGCACGGCCACTACGGTCGGGGGTTCGAATCCCCCTCGGGCATGGATATTTGTGCCTTACTTAGGATTAGCTAGTTCATAAGTAGTTTTTAAGTTTAGGGACTGATTACCCCTTAGTTAAGTCCCATAAGCCATACAAACATTTGAGTAAACGCGAATGCAAGGAATGCAACTAATCATTGCTCCCCAGTAAAATAAAAAATAGTCTGTAGGCAGAATGTGTGTGTCTCGTGCCGGGATAAGAAGTGCAGTTATGGATTACCGAGGTCACAGAATCTGTTGAGCCTACGTTGCGAATGTTTCGGGGCTTATGATGCAATGACGCATCGGCATAGAGCAACTCGATTTTGTAGCATATCTTTAATGACAGCGAAGAACAAGACCTTTAAGCTTACTTTACATTGACGGTGTGCTTACAGGAAAAGCATGTAGCTATAGAAACAGCTATTATATAAAGAAAATAAAAGTTAGGAATGAAACGAATGGAAATAACACCAATTATATATTTTACGATAAAGCAAGACTAAAATAAATAAAACTTACTGAAACTACTGTAAATAATGAGCCACAAGAAGCCTGCAATTAGTATGTCTTACAATATAGAAAACTAAATCAGGCAGTCAGTTGCAACGATAGTGGTTTAATAAACGATTTCGGCAGATATAAATTTGACTTCTTCAGAAAATATGTATGACCAGGGCCGGCTAAGAGACACGTCTACCGAGTGCTTTCTCTCATGGGCGTACAAACATGGAAGAGGTGCCGCAATGGTTGGCAGAACTGCTTTTAGACTTTACAGCCTCCACTCGTTTGAGCGAAGGAAAAAATATTCTATTTACGCGCCCTTCCATACAATATAGCTATCTTATGAATTGCTGCTACCCCTATCAATAGAGCGATCTGCAGCTTTCTATTTGTAATACGTAATAGTTCAAAATGTTCAAATGTTTGTTAAGCTTAAGGGACTTAACTGCGGGGTCATCAATCACTAAACTTACAAACTACTTATGAACTACCTTATACTAAAGACAGCTCAAACATCCATGCCCGATGAGGGATTCGAACCCCCGACCGTAGCGGCCGTGCAGACTGGGACTGCCGCGCCGCAGGCCGCTCGGCCACTGCAACCGGCTCATAATAGTTGTTTCGAAGCACTTGTTCGTGAAGCGTCTTGATAATACACAATTACAACCGATATTTATCACCACGCCAGCTAGAAAAATAATCAGTTAACAGCACTCATAATAGTAATGTGCAAACGCTTTGTTCAGCGAATCAAATGATGTCTACTTTCCAAAATGGATCCAGAGTTGTTAACAATTTTTAGATAGTTCCATTACGTCGGTAACTGCCAGCTTTTGGTTTTCTTCCTTGAATGCCCTCATTGAATTCTGACCGTCTTTGCATTCTGGCCATCGCCGAACCAATGGACCATTTCGCCGTGTCAGAGATGCTTTACAGCAGCCCGGGCCCAAACTCAGCTTCGGTACTGTGAGTAAGGAGTAGCCTTACATCCCTGTACACCGCAGTAAGAGAGAACGAGTCTACCAAAGACCCGTGTAAAGAAAGCAGCATCAGCTCAGCGGCCGCCGCCAGTTTTGGAACGTGCGGTTGTGTACTCCTGTAACGTACCCCAGGTCTGCTGTACTGCAATGGGTTTATAATCATTTCACGACGGAAGTGAAAGTGCAAATGATAGATAGTAATAAAAACATACACCGAAGCACAGTGTTGCATCTAATAATAATTCAAAAACACGGTCGCGGCGGAGTGGCCGAGCGCATTGAGGCTCTATGCTCAGATGCGCGAGGCCGTGTGGTACATCCTGGTTCGCTGAATTTCACCTACAATACCGGCGCCTGCTTCTGCTTCGTATCAGCACGCTGAGTTGGGTGAGTTCCGCTTTGCTTCGCGCGTGTGAGTGGCTGAATGCTTGTTGATTGTAAATCCCTCCTCCGACGATGTTCAATTCAGATTACTTTAAGTTATTTTAAAGGGAGATGCATTTTTATTGTTTAACAAAATTGATGC
Source organism: Locusta migratoria (assembly GCA_026315105.1). Classification (NCBI taxonomy): domain Eukaryota; kingdom Metazoa; phylum Arthropoda; class Insecta; order Orthoptera; family Acrididae; genus Locusta; species Locusta migratoria. The sequence continues at coordinate 37,175,346 of CM048746.1, read as the reverse complement.
CCCCATTTGCTCATGTTTGAAGTGAATAAATAATTTATTATCAGTGAAGCTTTATCCTAATTATGAATATTAGTTAACGAATACCTTCCCTTTTTTATTTAATGTTGTTTTTCTACCAGCGCTGAGAAAAAATTCAGATGCATATTATCATATTTTTAATTTCGTTGCGCCATAACTGTTCTCACAGCCACCTTAATGAAAGGGTTTAGTTCAGGATGGCTTGTATATTAAAGATTGTTTGTAATTCTCGTAATCTACGACGTATGTCGACCACCGTCTCTGTCTTCTTGATGCTAATGTAAAGTTTGAGTCTGCTCTAAATTCTAGGCCAGGGAACAAGATTCTGTTGCAGGAAGTAGTCAGTAGTTCACGCGAATCCTTTAGCTGGTTTTACGGCCAGAGTTATATGTTTAAAGTAAGCTTTTAACTGGCTCCCTTCAGCCAGAATTAATTTTAAAATTAACGGTGGGCTTTCAAAGTCAATTAAAAAATCAAAATGCATGAGCCAGAGAGGATCTTCAATATATGCCAACAGGCTATTCTCTTCCATTTCCTGCAGAAATAGTTTGATATCTGGTAATACCTTGTGGAGCCGGCCGCGGTGGCCGAGAAGACTAAGGCGCTCCAGTCACGGTCTGCACGGCCACTACGGGCGGGGTTTCGAATCCCCCCCTCGGGCATGGATATTTGTGCCGTCCTAGTTCGTAAGTAGTTCATAAGTAGTTTGTAAGTTTAGGGACTGATGACCCCGTAGTTAAGTCCCATAGACTATACAAACATTTCAACATACCTTGTGGAAACGTTGAAGTACCTTTCCCTTACTGAGCCAGCGTATTTCAGTATGGAGAAGTAAATCACCATATTGCAGTTCAAGTTCATATGCCAAATCTATGAAGAGGATGATACCTAATTTTGTTGACTACCTTGACAACAGTTTTCATTATTTCGTTGAAGTTTAAAAACTTTCCACATAGAGACTGCTGGTGTAAAATACAGTGGTAAGTTAAAAACTGCATAATACTTCCATCTCTTTGGCACAAAGCAAGAAAACCATTTTTAGAACTTCTTAAAGCTGGGGCTCCATCTGTGGTAATGCTTACAAGATTTTGTATAGGGATTTTCTCTTACAAGATTAGTTGTTTCACAGCAAAAAATACATCTTCTACTCTTGTATGGCCTATCAAAGAAATTACTTTCAAAAGTTCTTCTTTGACAGTAAAATTTTTTTAAAAAACAATCCTTACAAAAACTGGCAACAGAGCAGTACCTGTTGCATCAATGGACTCGTCCAACTGCATTGAAAAATAACAACACTCCTCCAAGTCTCTTTTCAATTGAGAGAAAACATCTTGAGACATTGTTTCAACTCTTCTTGTCACCGTTGTTGACGGAAGTTGAAGCGACTCTATGGAAGCCATTATTCCGGACTTATTCTTGAAATTATTAAATAACTCATCAGCAGCTTCTGGAAATGCTTCTTTTAAGAATTCACCGTCTTCGAATGGTTTCCTCCTTTTCGGCAGTACATTTGAAACACGATACGAAGCGAGGGTGGCAGCAACACTTTTATCCATTGGTTTTGTGAACATATTTTGTTGGACACTTAACTTATTTTTAAGTTTCTTGATTTTTTTTTTCTTTTCTTAGTTCACTGGAGAAAAGAAAAATCGGCATTCACACGTTGGTGCATAGTTTTGAAATGTCTGCCGATGTTTGTTTGTTTGGTTTTTTTTTTTCGCAAATGCAATCGCTGCTTGACATAATAAACAAATACACGTACCATTTCTTTCCTCTACGAAAAACTCGTATTCCCATTCGGAATGAAAATGATACTCTTCACGTTTTTTTTTTTTTTTTTTTTTTTTTTTTTTTTTTTAAATAGGTTATTCATTATGAGTTAAGTGTCGTTGCATTAAAGACGTTATTAACCTCTTGGTACAAATCACGTTCGAATATAGTCACATTCTATCCCGTCCACACATTAAAAAAACACTGAAGTATTCTAACAAGCATGAACGGCAAGAGCAACGAGCTAATATTAAAGTTCTTTGGGCAGAAGGCACGAAACAAGGTCTTTCCATGAAACTCACCGCCTACTACGGAAACGTTCCGAACTATACTACACATTGCGCAAAGATGAATGGAAATATTGGAGCAACTAGTGAGGCGCAGGTAGCGGCTGATCCATCTAATGCGAAAAACACAGTTTTATAGAACCAAGCAACCAGTTCTACATGATTGTTAACAAGTAAAACCAAGTTGTGTCGGATATGCGCGTTTTCATTGCTACTTAAAAACAATTGTCAATTTTATTGAACAATTTTTCTTCTGCACTCTCAGTACTCGCGCGATCTACTAAATAAGCACTCGCGGTAGATCGCGATCGACGTGTTGCCGACTCCTGCCATAGATCAACTGTGCTGTCAGCTTATCCTTAACAAGGGGCATCACGCCATGAACCCAAGTTCAGCCGATTCAGTCGCTAGCAGGCGTTATACCGCGACAAATACGAGACTGTAAAATATAAACAGAGTATTCTCGAACCTAATTTTGAAGTTTTCCTGCGCCGGCTCGCGATTGACCCGCGATCGCATTTTAGGGACCAGCAGCCGGCCGCGGTGGCCGAGGGGACTGAGGCGCTCCAGTCACGGTCTGCACGGCCACTACGGTCGGGGGTTCGAATCTCCCCTCGGGCATGGATATTTGTGCCGTCCTGGTTCGTAAGTAGTTCATAAGTAGTTTGTAAGTTTAGGGACTGATGACCCCGTAGTTAAGTGACATAGACTATACAAACATTAACATTAACATTAGGGACCAGCAAGGCGACTCGCCAGTCAGTCTCGCATCCACCATGCACGGTAGCCTCGTGGAAGACTCCGAAGAAGAAGAAGCCCGCTACGGAAGATGACACCGAAGGTCGTTTAACGCCGTACAGAGGAATCACTCTGGCTGCTCGAACAGACTTCTGTAACCACATTCGAAGTAGCGACCGTTGTAAATAATGTAGAAGACTTTTAGTTGTAATAAATTAGTTCTTTCAGAAGAAGATTGTGATCCCAATAGCATATATATATATATATATATATATATATATATATATATAAAAGAACTAAAATTAAAAAAAAGGTAAGTAAATAAATAAGACGACTGCTGGCCTGAAGTGGGAAATCCGGGTTCGAATCCTGGTCCACCACAAATTTTCAGCTTAGCTGTTGAATTTATTTATTTCAACGCCCCGAAGCGGTTTAAACGTTTCAATATTTCGAATTCGTAGATTTATTTACGCTGTGCGAATAGCGCCGTAAAACTCAATTTATTTTCTTCTTTGGTTTAATTTTGCCGTTTCTCATACCATTCATATCGAAGGCCAGTATTCATACTGTCTGTGCAAACTATGTTAATACTCGGGCGTGATAGCTAAGGATATTTGACACATTGAAGGCCGCTCCGATCAGTCACCACACCGACTGGCAACTTAACTGTCGCGCACATTATCACAGTATTGGTCCCTGCAAATGCCGCCCTTCAATTCGTCCCTCAACCCTCCGCTACAGCGTGGTAGGATTTCAATAGTGAACGGCGAAGAACTCCAGCGTTTCAGTGAGGGCGCGTTTACTTGCACCTTAATTGTCAATTAGTTATACAGGAAATGAAAGTAATTACTCAGCCTAGCCAAAGAGTGCCTAGAAATTACTGAAGCTGTTCTGCAGTTCGAAGTAACTCGAATTTGTCATATGTACACTAGTGGCCATCGAAACTGTAGCACTAAGAAGGACCGGAGAGATCACTGCCTGACTTATTTTGGAAATAACGCATTGTACAAAGATCACCGACCAGACATTTTACACAGGTGATCAGGGAGGCCAAGGCAGCGACGTAGTCCGATGGGCCACGAAGAAGTCTGTAAAATTGTGTGTCGTCTTTAGTCAGGCGTTATCCTGTAATAGGATCGTCGTTAAGCTCCAAGAGTACGGGAGGAGAGAAGGCTCCAACACTTCAGAGGCGCAGCGCTGTCTGGTTACTGTACCGGCAGTATTAACTAGGCGTGCGGGTGTTGAATCCTTCACCGCCCAAACCATAACCCCGTGCACAGGAAGTGTGGCGACGCATAGCGCAATGATTCAATGCAGTCTCGCCACGGTGTCTCTACAATCCGACCGTCCTGGTGATCCCGGCAGACTTCGGATTCGCCATTAACAACAATGTCGTTCCAATCCCGATGCTGCTGATGGCACTGTTTTTAATCATGTGATCTCTATATAACGTGTTATCTCCCAATCAATTTGGCTGCGATATCTCCTGCCTTTCTTTGGATGACCAGCAGAGTACGTTATTAAACGACCTTTCCGGGGCACGAACTCGAACCTGGGCCTTGAAGTGATACAGGTAGTGATTCCAACGAAGACATATGCACCATGGCAATACTAGTTGGTAATATCAGTTCTTATGAGGGTGGTTTGAAAAGTTCTGTCAATCACGACGAGAGGTCACCAATAGCGCGAGTTGTTCCCGTTATATTCATTGGACTGTTGTTTGTAAAGAAGTGGCACGTCAGGGTTCTTGGAAGAGAGTTATGTGTTTTTTTTTTTTTTTTTTTTTTTTTTTTTTTTTTTTTTTTTTTTTTTTTTGATGTTGTTGTTCCTGCGTAGTGATTTGCGAAGATGGAAAAAGTCGAGCTTCGAGCAGTGATTTAAATATTTCTTATGAAAGCAAATGATATTCGTGCCGATTTCCAGAATACACTGCGAGACTCTGCTCCTTCAGATTCAACTGTTGTTAAGTGAACAAATGAATTTCAATGTGGTCGGAAGAGCCTTGATGATGATCCGCGCGGTGATCGGGTAAGATGTGTCACTGCTCCGTAAATCACTGCTAAAGTGCTCAAAATCGTCATGGAGGATCGCCCATTGAAACTGCGTCAAATTGCTCACGCGTGCCAGATGTTATCTGTAACTCTAGAATTAGAAATTAAAAAATCACATTCGAGTGTTTTACAGGCCACTTTATCACATTCCTTTAAAATATTACCACCTGTCTTGCCATTTTGACCTCTTTTTCAGGTTGTTTTTCTTTGCCTGTACGGGTTTGTGTGAAATCAAGTGATTGTCAAATCGCTGTTGTTTTTCCAGATATCTATGAAATGTAAATAACTAAGAGAGAGAACTGCAGAGAATTTTCTCATCTACCAATACGTTTATTCAATTTTTGTCTCAGATGAACGGTTAAGGCGTTATTTCCCATTAAATTTTCTGCTGTCAAAAGGCCATTACAAACGGCCTATTTTCAATGTTAGTAATCTATTTGTTTCACGAAACATTTCTAAAGAGGAGGTCTGGTCGCTGGCGACCAACAGTTATGTCTATAAAATTAGGTGCCGATTGGTTGAAAGGGGCGACCTAAAAAGGGAGACCACGTTAAAGACATATAGATATGGTCAAATTGCCCTTATTTTTTCAAATATCTGTAAAACGATACGAGATATAAATAAATAAAAAAATAAAAAAATAAAACATAAGAGAGCTAACTTGCAGAGAATTTTCTCACAAATTAAGATTAGATTAGATTAATACTTGGTCCATAGATCTTGAATACGACGTGCTTTGTAATGATGTGGAACGTGTTAGGTTAAGAAAGAGTGTCTGTACAAGACGTTACATTACATAAAATATTACATAACACATTCCCCCCCTCTCTCTCTCTTTTATTTTTTTTATTATTATTTGCATATTTGTCTCTAAAAACTCATCCAACTAGTAGAAGGAGTTGTTATTCAGCAATTATTTTAATTTGTTTTTAAATGCTAGTGGGCTATCTGCCAGGCTTCTGATGCTGCTTGGTAGGTGACGAAAGACATTTGTGGCAGCATAAGTGACCCCTTTCAGGGCCAAATTCAGATTTAGCTCTACATAGTGAAGATTATCCTTTCTCCTGGTGTTATAGCTATACACACTGTGGGTTGTGTTATTAACAACAAATTTCATAAGTGAATGCGTAAACTGTGAAGTTACTGCGAGGATACCTAAATCCTCAAATAGATGTCTGCAGGATGATCGTGGGTGGACTCCAGCAATTACTCTGATTACACGCTTTTGTGCAATGAATACTTTTTTACTCAATGATGAATTACCCTAGAATATGATGCCTTACGAAAGCAGTGAATGAAAATAGGCATAGTTATCTAATTTACTGAGATTCTTAGCTACAAAATTTGCGATAACCCTAACAGCATACGTAGCTGAACTCAAACGTTCCATCAGACCGTCTATGTGTTGCTTCCATTTTAACCTCTCATCAATGTTCAACCCTAAAAATTTTTAAGATTCTACCTTAGTTGCAGACTTCTGTTCAAAGTCTATATCTATTACTGGACTTGTGCCATTTACTGTACAGAACTGTTTATACTGTGTTTTATCAAAATTTAATGAGAGTCCGTTTGCAAAGAACCACTTAATAATTTTGTCAAAAACATTTATGATTACATCACTTAGTTCTTGTTTTTTTGGATGTGATTACTATATTTGTAGCATCAGCAAAAAGAACTAACTTTGCATCTTTATCAATGTAGAATGGCAAGTCATTTATGTATATCAAAAATAGGACCTAAGACCGAACCCTGTGGCACCCCATCCTTCATAGTCCCCCAGTTTGATGAATCGGCTGATGTTTTGACATTACATGAACCACTTATTTCAACTTTCTGCATTCTTCCAGTTAAGTATGCATTAAGCCATTTGCGCACTGCCCCAGTCAAACCACAATGATTAAAATTATCTAGAAGAATTCCATGATGTACACAATCAAAGGCCTTTAAAAGACCACAAAAAATACCAGTGGGAGATGTCCGGTTATTGAGAGCATTTTATATTTGATCGTTGAAGGTAGATATAGCATTTTCTGTTGAAAAGCCTTTCTGAAAACCACACTGACATTTGTTAGTACTTTGTTTTTTACAAATATGGGAGGCCCCTCATGCATACATTAATTTCTCAAACATTTTCAATAAAGCTGTCAGAAGAGACATTGGGTGGTAGTTGTTAACATCTGATGTATCCCCTTTCTTATGCAATGGTTTGACAATGGCATATTTCAGTCTATCAGGGAAAACACCTTGCTTCAGAGAGCTATTACATAAGTAAGTGAGAATCCTACTTACATGTGGGGAACAAGCTTTAAGTACCCGGCTGGAAATGCCATCAATTCCGTAAGAGCTTTTACTTTTCAGTGAGTTTATTATTTTACTGATTTATAGGGGAGAAGCTACGAACTGTTGCGAGACCCGCCTTATTCGCCTGATTTGGCTCCGTCAATCTCTTCCCAAAACCGAAAATCTTTCTTGGTGGACGTCAAACGATTCACTTCAAACGAAGAACTGATAGTCGGAGGTGACAACTGTTTTGGAAACTTGGAGGAATCTCATTTTCGAAACGGGAACAAGGCGCCGGAACATCGTTGGACGAAGTGCAGTAACCTACAAGGAACTACACTGAAAAATGTAAAAATTTTCAGTGTTGTACTTTTTTCCTATTCCTTTCCGAGAAATTCTCAAACCACCCTCGGACGTTCCGTCAGAGCACCACGTTTCGAACACTAACACGTGTGTCAAACGTGATTGGTGGAATCACAGTTAAACAGTGTGCGCATACAGCCTGTACGACAGTGTCCTTTGTGCCACTAAAGAGACAAGGTACATCCAGTCAGGACAGAATGCTAGGTTTCAGTACAGTGTGCACCGTCGGAGAGAGAACAAAATCCGCACCTCACCCTGATGCAGTGTTTTGCAGTGCCTCACAACTTGTCGTGTTAAGACTCAATCGCGGACAGTCAAGGAACTTTGAAGCAATCACACTTGTCTGGACATTAATTTTATCAGTCTGGAATGATATTACTTTCTGAGTATTCATTCATTTGTAATAAATCACTCAAGTTTACTGAAGTTGTGGACTGTTTCTTTCGAAGTGCGCCTATGTACCCCTACCGATAACACCCCACAGCAGTACCCACCCAGCTACTAGCACGAAAAAATTTTTTCAACAATTAAAAATTTTAATCAAAATGAGACTAACAGTCACGCCCGCAAAATGTATCCACAATTTATTTGATAGGATGATCGGTTTCGATCTACTGTGAAGCCATTATCATATCGATTGGTCTCAACGCACGCTCATCGCCTCTGCATCAACGGTGAGACGAATCGATATGATGATGGTCTCAGAGTAGATCGGAACCTGTCTCCCTTTCAAATAAATCGTAAAAAAACAATTTGCGAGCGTGATTGTTAGTCTCATTTCGAAACATATACCAGTTCGCTGTTTTTTTTAATAGGAAACTATGTTTTTCAATTAAAAATTATAATGCCGTCATATTTTAATCATTAAGGTATAACCTTGCATTAAAAGTTCAACTCAATAAATCAGTCATACTGTCAACTACTGTGTGTTTTTCTCGACGACGTGCAGATACGAGTAATTTAGTGAGTTTGTATTTGTGTATCACAATGCGAATTCCAACGGAGTTTCCACATAATTTCAAACCTTTACGAAACATTTATCCGCCGACAGACTCTGAGAAATGACGAAAGGAAAAAAGTTTATCGCCTACTACATTATCGCTGTTCATGCTGTCAACCTTCATCAGGCACGACGTTTTCATTTATTACGCCTTTACTGCCGACTCCATTCGTAACGCATTTTGCAGTCAGCAATTATACCACTAATGTTCCTGCAAATTATATCAACGTACGACGTACAGTCCGGGACATACAAAGGTTTAAACGTTTAGATGCGTGGAGAAACCAGCGGTTCATCATGAAGGCGCACTGTAAGAGCTGACGTTTTAATTTATTACTCCTTTACTACCGACTCTATTCGCAATAATCTTCGCTTTATGGATATAAATGCGCTACTGAATGTAGCTGCAAAATATTTTCATTGTACGACTTATTCAGGAGGTGTCACGCCATGAACATTGACACGTGTCAATAACTTTCTATTGCTTACAGTGGGGGAACAAATTACCCAGACTTTATTAATCCAGTGTTCAAAGTTATAAATCGTCTGAAAGTGTTTTTCGAGTCCTTAAAGTAAAGGGGTTTAGTAGGCTGCATATCAGCTGCTATGCTTCACTTTCAAAAGGCTCGACTGTGATGTGTCGTAGGTTACTGTCACAATAATCATTATGGTATGCAACAGTTGTGCATATATTATCGTTATGGTATCCAACAACAGTACACATGTTACCAAACTCTGCACAGATGTCCAAAGAAATGTTAAGCGATTGCTTATTACAGCGAAATTCTGCGTGAGCCTATCAGCCTAGATCGTTGCCAAGAAAGTTAACATGAAACGTTTTTACTTCATTTTATTTATTACTGATTTTGGCAAGTCTCTGTCCCCATCTTCGAATCTTGAATAGCTTCAATATTACTTGGCAATTTTACGCTATTTTCAGTGAAAAATTGCAATTGTTCATGCAATAAGTGTTTCAGATATAAAACAACGGCCATATTGAAAAACATTGACGAAGACTATCTAAGTACAGACTAAGCTTATTCATAAATTACGCAACGCTATTAAACTGTTCATAAATCATTCGACAGGGAACTCACCGGTATGTTGAAGTGAAACATTTCAAGTGTTTGTGGACTATAAATACAAAATAGTCTGACCAATGAAAACTGGCTCTGAATCTGCAGCATATATTCCTGTTGATAATATATTAAACTTGAAAATTTGTGTATTTCCGATATATATATATATATATATATATATATATATATATATATATATATATTTCTTATTATAAACAACCGTTGAAATGTTACTGTGACTTAAATGTGCTTTGTAACTGTTACACATTGGCAAACATATGATGTTCCAAAGATAATCCTCTTCATCTGTCAAGTTTACATGCATTTACATTCGTTCATTATCAATGCAATTTGCATGCTTAGTAAATTATTCTGACCTTTAAGGGGAAGTTGGGAGTTTTATTCCAACATCGGCGTTCTTCCCGGATGACGTTTGTCGCTAAGTCGCATTAATATACACGTTACCGTGTTTCAAATTTGTCATCCGAGATTTCATGTAACGGATATTTTCAGTTTTTATTTTTAATAATTTATCGTTACATAAACTAAAGCTCATGACTTTTATAACCAAAGGAAGGAAGGAATGAAGCTTAGGGTTTAATGTTCCGTCGACAGCATGGTCATTAGAGACGGAGCTAACGCTCGGGGTTTTGGGTAAGGATGGGGAAGGAAATCGGCCGTGCCCTTTGAAAGGAACCATCCCGGCATTTGCCTGGAGTAATTTAGGGAAATCATGGAAAACCTAAATCTGGATGGCCGGAGGTGGATTTGAACCACCGTCCTCCCGAATGCGTGTTTTACCACTGTGCCACCTCGCTCGGTTTCTCTATAACCAACATGAACTTTGCAATAGTATACATCGCATAAACAATTTTTGGTGTAATTAGAATGTTTGAGATCTACTACTGTAGTAACTATTCACACAACAACCACTGTTAACATGAAGTCTCTAACTATTGCTTACCACTAGAGCTTTTCCAAGGTATGGGAACTTACATTAAATTTCATAAATATGTTATGAACTCCACAGGCTTCGGAAACTGAATGATTGTATTGTTTTAACGCATTGTTGAAGACGATTTTGAGGTTGTAATATTACACTGTTTCTTTTGTAATTTCTTTAGTGTTTAGTTACCTCACCTATTCATCGGTTCTCGGGAAAGTTCTTTCGTTTAGGCGTCCATAGTAGTACTTTAATACCTGATTGTACAAAGCAATTCATTTATAAAAATTAAAACCACTTTTTACACACCTGGGAATAGTATATCACAGAAGGTAAGGATGGACTACTGTTTGTGTTGAATGCATTCACTGTATCAATGTCCCAAGACAATTCAACACTATTAAATGCCGCTTTGCAAGGCCGTCTATTTCACAAAAACTTCTGTTAAGTAATGATAAGACCATTTGAATCTTCAAAATATTAAAAAAATTATTAAGTTATATAATATATTAAATGGACAGATACAGATCTGTGTGTCTTTATGTATTTATTCCCGGTTTAGGAGTTAGCGATGTTGGTTATTGATACGGAGGGTCTGACTTGCGCGTTGTGGGCAGGTCTCTCTAAGAAAAATGAGAAACTACTGGCTAAAATAAGCAGCTAAACTGACACTTGACAACTAGCACCAAGGAAGCAATATGATGTTTCACTTTTCCTAACCATGTATAAACCCCGTATGCGCGATTGGCTCTGAAATTCCTTTGGTATTTGTAAACTTCTCACAGAAGCCTGCTAAGCTTATCACTGGACAGATCGGCTCACTGCAACTAACCTGCTGACTCGGTGCACTTGTAGTTGCCTACCGAGGATCTGCCATGGAATTTTTTCTCCGTTTGTAATCGTAGACTCATCAAAGCGTCAGCTACTAAGGCTCTCGGCCTGACAGAACGAGCATTCTGCGTAAACAACCTACGGCAGTTTGCTAGCTTCTATTTATCTCATTTCGTAGTATTCGTCAAAAGGAACTGTTATTAGCAGATATATCTAATTATATACGTGATCATTTCGAAAACTGGGGTTGCTGTTTATGGAGTTAATCCGTTTGTGGAATAGGCATTTTCCATCTCATTATATCACAGCTGTTTACGTCTGCGTCAGGAGTCACAAAGATTAATAAAAATGCTTTAAAGATAGACAGGGAATCGCAAGGAGTTATTTACTTCTTATAAATACTACTTACTGGATAAAAGTAGACTAAACAAATATATTTTTTACTGAGAATAAGAGAATATTTTCCGTGCAGGAGCAGTTTATTGGAAGATGCTTAAAATGTTCCACTACACGTGGAAACGCTGAATATGACGGAATCACCAGACTCTGAGACTGTCTTTTCTGCCGTCAAATAAGAAAAAAATGAAAGAAAAATTGGAATATTTTCTGCATTATACGGGAAACCGGGAAACCGGAACGAACACACAGGAACATTGTAGCCCGATGAACCGGTCGGTGGGAAAAAAAAGAAAAAAAAAATAGAAAAAACATGCATTTTTTCCCCCGCGTTACATGGAGTGAAGATTGTGAGTCTAACCTACTTTATCAGAATGCGTTCTGGTCCTACTGAAGCTGACATCGTCCCAAAGGTAAAGGATTTTAAAGTCTAAGCTGGCGCAATTACCACACGCGTAACAGAAATGGTAGTAACAGCATCGATCGAGTCAGGGGAATGCCATAACGTAAAACAGTTGACCTGGTTTCAAACAAACTTAGGGAAGACATCATTTGCATGAAAATAGTTTTCAATGCGTCTGAAATTCTTCAGCATGTATCACATTCATCAACTCTTTAAGGTCTGATTCCTGGTGTATTTTTAAGTCTTAAAGACATTTAACTCTTGGTAAAATTTTACTGTATACGATACTTGTTTGTGTGATATGTTCAAGTGTATTTTTCTGATATAGTAGTTCTGCTTGATAATAAAGGCAAACATTAGCTTAGTAACGATAATAATTATGTCTTCGCATACTAAAATATTGCGAAATTGAACGTAGTATCTTTAGATGGACGAGAGCTTTACTCATAAACGGAAACAGACGCAAAATAGGAAAAGTAAGAATAAGAAAGACGAAAGACCCAGCCTTTGGAATAGTTGTGCAAAGAAATAGAAAAGGGAAAAATGGTAAAACTGGCAGCATTACAAATGAAGATGCACACCAACGCATGCAATGACAATGAGCCAAACAGTGATTTCCTAGGAAAAACAGACATAGAAATATATATATATATATATATATATATATATATATATATATATATATAGAGAGAGAGAGAGAGAGAGAGAGAGAGAGAGAGAGGAAGGGCTTTCCATACGGGTCTACAGGAAAGCGGGGGGAGGGGGAGGGAAGGAAGAGGGGAAGGGGGACAAATGTTAGGGTGTGCTTAAATGAGGGTTAATCTTCGTTGTTACTTTTAGCCAACAACAAATGAGCTACTAACAAGAATAAAAGACATTAGTGTAGCATATAGACTACATATCAACCTGAGTAAGTCCAAACTCATGTTAATTGATCGAGAGGAACAGATCCAGCTCATAGGTCAATTAAAGGAACTGGAAGTCGTGCAGTCCTTCATGTGTCTTAGGTAAACCATCTGCAGCACGGGTAGTTGTGAAGAGGAGATAAGAAGACGGATCACGCTAGGACGAGTGGCTATTATGAAGCTCATAAAGATCTGGCAGAGCAGAGCAATAACAAATAGCACAAAGATCCGGCTAGTTGAAACACACGTTTTTTATGTCTTCTTTTACGGTTGTGAAACATGGACACTCAAGGCCAGGGATAAACAGAGAATTGATGCGTTTGAGCTTTCGAGCTGGCGTAGGATGGTACGCATAAAATGGACCGAAAAAAGAACAAATGTGTCCATTATTGAACAACTCAATATCTCCAGACGCCTTTCTTCTTCACCGAAAAAATTCTCCAGTTCTTTGGCCATATTGTGAGAAGAGACGGAGAAAATCTAGAAAATATAACCTTACAAGGAAAGATCGAGGGCACAAGACCAAGAGAAAGAGCAGCGAGCAGATGGCTAGGTCAAATCAACAAGATTTCCGGTCTGCCTCTTCAGCAGGCACTGAGAGGAGCTGAAAACCGTCCGGAATGGAGATGCTTCGTTCATGGGGTCACGACGCTCAGCAATGAGCACAACGACTTATGATGATGATGAAACGAGGGTAACCTGCCGAATGTAAAGTGGGAGTGGGCACGGGAGAAGGTGGCGAAGGTCTGCAGTTGAAATACGGAACAGGCGTTGAGGGCGATCTGCTGTAGGCTATTGGGACGCTGGAAGGGGTGGATGTTTTGCAGGACGGTGGTCACGAAGGGGATGACGTCCTCGATGGTAGGAAGGGGGAGCTCTCTTAGGTTGACTGCAGATGACGCCGTCTTTTACCGTCTAGTAAAATCATCTGAAGATAAAAAAATAACTGCATAACGATCTGAATAAGATATCACTATGGTGTCAAAATTGCCAATTGACTCTAAATAATGCGAAGTGTGAAGTTGCTCACATGAGTAGGAAAAGAAATCAGTTAAACTTTGTTTACAAGATAAATCACACGTGAAGGCCGTTAACTCCACAAAATACCTGGTAATTACTATTACTTCAGGCTTAAATTGATTCATAATATTGTTACGCTTAGCGAGCGCTTTAGCCGCCATTACGTCAACAGTTCTTACGTTTTGGTTCGAAGGCGTTCTCGCCAGTCTTCCGTACAAGTTTCGACCGTTTTCATTAGACCTTCCTCCGGAATGGCTGCACGCCATGGCACACTGTGATACTTTCACTAATTTAAGTGCAGTATTTTTTACGTGTGTCGCCGTTAATGTTGATGACTGGCTGTTGAATGCAGGAAACCAGTGAAAGACGCCGGCTCTGCATTTGTATCTTTGTATGTTTGCCTGAGGCAGCGTCCTCACACGCTGCGTGGAACGGCAGTCTGGGGCTGTCGTCAAGATTAAAAGCGGTCAAATGTTTAGCAGTCTCGGCTTCTTGCCATACAATCCATTTCTGTTGCTGCGGCGCTTTTGGTGAAATCTCAGCTGACCGCACGTTTCACTTAGTTCAGTTGCGGAAGAGTCGCTCAGTTATCTGAAAACGGACACCTTTGTTCTACAACGGTCGGAACCACACGAAACCGCGAAACCGTGCTTCGAATAACACCGAACATAAAAAAAAAGAAAGCCTTGATCTGTGTCATGACCATGGAAAAGTTACATTCTATGACAGGTCACACTTTAATAAAGGGAAACAAAGCAGCAAAATACCGGTATCATAGCAGGGAAAACTAAGCTAAATGTACGTCCTACAAGCCTTGTTTTGATTTTTAATTTTTGACGTCTTATATGTTTCTCTGTCTCTCCCTCTCTCTCTCTCTCTCTCTCTCTCTTTTTTTTTTTTTTTTTTTTTTTTTTTTTTTTTTTTTTTTTTGCGGCGTTGATTCGTTAGCAGATCGTCCACACGCGACTTCTCGTAATTCTTTTTTTTGCTTGTGTATTACCTCTGAAGGGACCAATCGAAAACCTGACATACATCAGCTGCTCCTTCAAAGGATAATCCAGCTGGGATGGGAATGGGGCCCGGAATATAACCTGGAGAAAGTTCGAAAAATATTGTTGGCACTTTCACTACTTGACAACTGCGCAGCGTCCTTCGTTAATCTATTGCCAGAAAGTGATAAATCATTTGTCGCCTTTACCAAACAGGTAGTGGTGGACAGCGAGTCCACTATTCCACGTCAAGGAAATACTCCTTGTTGGGCAAGAGGAGCATTTCTGCAGTCATTTTGTCAGACGTCGTGCGTGTGAAGAAGGCCGGCATCTGGCCGACCAAACGCCAAACAGTGTCTGCCTCGCCGTAGAAAAGTCGATGGTCGCCGTCGTCTTGCACGCCGCACGCGGTATATAAGGGCGATATGGATGTTCATTGATTGTGATCTGATGTGAGGGTTGGATCGTGCACTGCTCGCCATACTTCTTTCCATCGGACCAGTCGATGTTCGTTTTCTCCTGCATTCAGCGTAAGTCGCGATTGAATCGCGGAGTACACCAATCTGACCGACGACATACGGGAAAAGGTAAGCGTCGCTCGAATTGTATTTGAGGAAGAGGTAGAAAAAGGGTACTGGGACGTCGCTCAGCTACACTGACACAACAAGCGAGCTTGGAGCACGTGACCGCCTCGATAGGCTAGAAAGGCAAGTCGGAGTACGTCGCCACATCTTGGTATGCGTGCTTACACAGAGGGCCGTCGCTCGATGCAGTATATGCCAGAGATTGAGTCCTCCTTTGCTCTTTGGAAGGGAGAGACACTCTTAACTAATTTCGAATAACGTGCCTTGACTCACAAAGGACCTTAGTGCGGCCAACATACGCCTGGCCATTGTTGACGCTATGGGAAAGGTCTGCGCCACGTGCGGGATCCGCGACGCTACATAAACGTTAGCGTGCCTAAAGCGTTACAGCAAGTTCAGGACTTAAGCGGTGATCGTCGAGTTCCACCTGACGCAAAAAACTCCGACTCTTGTCACAGATCGTCGCAGGTCGGCAGTGAAATCAGTGCCTGAACATCCTATCGTGTCGTGGACCGGCAAAGGAGCGACTGCTGCTTCAGGCTGCCCGCGTCCTACGGGCAGCGTGCGTCATTTACGAATGGCGAGGACTTGCCTGACGCAGCGCCGCAGGACTCCACCCGTGACAGTGCGACTTGGACGTCGTTGCCGTTTCTCAAGAGGCTGACGAGGTCTTCGGCATAGGTCATGAGCAGAAGGTGTGGCCGTCAAAGGTCAGCCAGGCGGAGGCCACCAGCAGTTGCATTGCAAGAGTGTAGGGGATTGTTGCCATCCTTGCTGCAATAGCCGTAGCACCGTGATTGGCGGTGTTAGTCGACCTAGAGGTCGCACCTCAGAGCAGGCGTATTATTACCTGGTTATATTGTCTGGGAATTTCATATCCCGCATCAGCGCTGCCATGTTCCATGTACAACAAAATGCTCTGAAAACTGTTTTCGGCTATTGTTATCTTTGGCCCGACACGGCTAACAGAGCCACATTATGAAGTAATTTTATATGAAATTGATTAGTATTAAGTTGGACTGAAGTCAAAAGTATGGTACTATGGTAACATCATGCCAGAATAACCTAAAATGGTGACAATATGAGAAATATACACAATGAAAAGTTTTAATTTCAAGTAGCTTATTTTCCAACATATGTATGACAACAGATTACTTTACCAACACTAGCTAATTAGTTACCTCACAACAAAATCGTTGTAAGCATTATTTCATAAGGTATAATTTCCCCCATGGATTCGATAACCGCTTGATCTCGGAATTACACGCTGTTTCAGCGTGTCCCACAAGTTTTCAGTGAAGGTCAAGTCGTTTGGTTTTACTGGCCAGTTTAGAGAGCTCAGAAAACCTGTCTGATCTTTTCTAGCACGATGAAATCTGCTGCTTTTGTCGTCTAGAAAAGCAGGGATATTACTAGTTCGATGAACTTAAGGATGTTGTCCGAAATTCTCGTCGACAAGTTCTCTCGCTAACCGGTTGGGCGGGAGCTACATTCACTGGCAGCAGGAACTTTCGTTGAGCTTATGAGGAGAGGGTCTGAAATGTGGACTTCCATCAAATTTTGCATTGCCGTTCTATATTGAATATAAAAAGACACGAGTTTCTGCTATTTGCTAGACACTCAGTAGTATTTGAAAAAATCACGGCCAAAGTTGACGATGGAAAATCGCGATTTCAAAGCTATACATCTAAAGATCGTCTAAAGATAATCAGTTTGGGCACTCTTAAACATGAGCGACTTTCCGAGTGTCGTCGCCGGTCGAGCGGTCCAGGACTTGGACTGTTAAACCGCGGATCCAGGTTTGAACCTCCATGACGGCAATTTTTTGTTAGATTTTCCGATGAATTCCATAATATTCTCATATTTGTAATACCTTTTCTTGAGCCGGCCGCAGTGGCCGAGCGGTCTGCGGCACGTCAGTCATAGTCTGCACGGCCGCTACGGTCGGGGGTTCGAATCCCCCCTCGAGCATGGATGTTTATGCTGTCTTTAGTATAAGGTAGTTCGTAAGTAGTTTGTAAGTTTAGGGACTGATGACCCTGCAATTAAGTTCCTTAAGCTTAAAAAACATTTGAACAGTTTTGAACATACCTTTTCTTGCCTTATTTTGAAGTTTACTGTCGGGGAAGTGTGATTCATATTCAGTGAATTGTATTATCTTTTCACAGTTGTTTTGTCGTTGACAGTGCAAAAACAATAAAAATAAGAAATAAAAAATGAAGTAAAAGAAACTACTAAAGTATATTATGTAATTCCAATTACTGGCCGTCTATTCGTCAGCCTTCTCACAGCCAGTAGGATGAAATTTATCATAAAAATACCCAAAACACAAATAATTCCCATTCATTATGTGCAGAAAACTAAATTTTGCTTGATCCTGGATTCATGAAGTGGCGGAGCCCACGACTTTTGTCCATAATGATGCTCAACCGACCTGCACTGTAAAACTGATACCACCGAAATGCACCTTTCTTTGTGAACTTCGTGACATTTTCTTATTAGAGAGCTCAAAAATTTTATCGCAAGACTTATAACTCACCCCACATTACACGAGAGCAGAGAAATTCTTCATAGAGCAGATACTATTGAAATTCATGCGTTTTGACAATGATCAGCAGTCCGCGCATGTGTTTCAAGATATGCCTCTATATTCTTGGTACGCATCGAAACTAATATCTGATAGACCTGTCTTCAGCAAAATAAATTAGGTATTTTTTTCAACGAACAATAAATCGGACGACATGTGAGTGTACCGATATGTCGTTTGTGTGTTGTGCATGGTGTGAGAAATGTTTGTGTTTTGGTTGTTTTCGTGATACGTTTCACCCAACTGGCTGACGAAGACGGTCAGAAATTGGAAAAGCAGAATATACTTTAGCAATTTTTTCTTATTTTATTTATTTACTATTTTATTGTTTTTGCACTATGTATCACAAATAAAACAGCTGCAAACAAATAATACGTCTAATTGAATATTAAAAACAATTCCCGAAGCTCTACTTTAAAAGAGGGCAAGAAAAAGTATTACAAAAGGGACAGTATTATCAAAAACATCAAAAAATCCAACAAAAATTTCCATGATGGAGATTTGATCCTGGATCACCAGTTTGGCTGTCCAAGCCGCGGAACGCTTGACCGGCGACGGCGCTTGGGAAGTCGCTGATGTTTGCGTGTACCAAAGCTACAGCATGAAAACACAAAAATGTTAATTACTCCAACGTCGTAGCTTTTAAACCCATTTATATTAGTAAAAATGTCCAACTTTAGACGATCTTCCGATAAATAGCATTGAAAATGCGATTTTGCATCATCAAATTTGAAAATGTTCAAATGTTTGTTAAGCTTATGGGACTTAACTACGGGGTCATCAGTCCCTAAACTTACAAACTACTTATCTACTACCTTATACTAAGGACGGCACAAATATCCATGCCCGAGGGGGGATTCGAACCCCCGACCGTAGTGGCCGTGCAGACCGTGACTGGAGCGCCTCAATCCCCTCGGCCACCGCGGCCGGCATCAAATTTGACCTTGATTCGTTTTAAAGTACTGAGTGTCTAGCAAACAGCCAAAACACATGTCCTTTTATATTCAGTATAGAACGCCCATGCAAAATTCGATCGAAATCGTTGACCCATATGTCAGACCCTCTCCTTGTTAGAAACGATATCGAGTCACAATCTGTGAAACGTGTCTCCAGTTCTTCTCCGTCAGGTTTTTTTTTTCGACCACAATTCTGAGGTCATGTTTCGTGGCCACGTGTGCGTCTCCGCTGCTTGAAGACAAGTCGGGAAGTCCGTTGCGAAACACCAACAAATCCAGCAACTTCGCACACACTGGACAAAGCCAACCGGCCTTGCCACTTTTTGCCATTCTCCCACGTCCTTACATATAGGCGATCAGTGTCCTCTTGAACATGAATGTCTCACTGATCACTACTGGCATAATTGTGCCTCGTGGGAAATGGCCGCGTGGTCTAAGGCGACTTCCCACATGTTGTGCAATCCTGGACATCGACGGATGGGTAAAATATAGTACTTGTAAAGCATCTATCACAGTACAGTGCTGCTATTGTAATACATCAGAGCCTGCCGTCAAACCATTATTATTTTAAGACGACTGTGATTTTGTTTATTCTCGTTCTCCGGGGAAGGAGTGGTTCTGATCGTGCCGGGATCACGCTCGTTTTCCGTCACTTGGACAGGAATACTATTATTTGGTTTGTGAAAGCTGTATTAAAGTCAATATAACAAAAGATGGAGTCAAACATTAATTCGCGTTAGGCGTTTCTTTTCTATGTAGAAGACTCTCCATAAAGGTGAGAATTCCAAAGTGTAAGACTTTATGAAATCATCATCTAAACATTCAACAATTTATCAGAATTATCCTGCGACATAGCTATAGTACCTAGAAGGCAGATATGACAAGGAACCTTCAACGTTCAGCCATTTTACACGTCGTTAGCTTCTTTTTTTAGCTGATGTTGTGAATCTCCGTATGTGGGTCATATATCGTTTTCTGGTGCTTAGCTGGAAAAGTCGTATTTACGTATTAAAGGCATTTACAGTACTTACTTGTATGACGCATAACAACTAATTTGCAGCTGAGCGAACACTGAACACGCAGATGCAAGCACATACGCATAAAGACTCGACGATTACTGTGGTTACAACAATCAAAAACAAATAGATATAGCAGCGCGACCGCTCCCCGTCTGATTTTGAGTCCTTCCTCTAGCATGGGCATAAATTTAAGTTACTATAAGTAGGTACTCGGCTGCCATTTCTGGACCAACTCAAGTCACGTTCATATGGTAGAAAACACTAATTTAAGATTCATTTACTTATATCAAAGTTTAATATCATACAGTATCGTTTCGTACTTACTAAAGAATTGACAGATCTTTATGGCACAGAAATCAAGAAATGGCATGGTAATTTTGTACTTCAATTACTGTGACACAATAGCTGATATCTTTCGTATTTCTGTGTATTTTACTCGTGTCTTCTGATGTTTAATTCTACCATTTCGTTTAACAGTGTACTCACAAAGCCTTAGTAGCATTACATAGCAGTAGACGTATTAGAAGTAATGTTGTTGTAGTATAACGGGCACGGTTTTTGTCTGTTAATCTGGTGATGAGGTGGTGTCGATGTAAAATAGCTTGGATGACGTATCAAGTGAAGAATGTACAACAATTCAGAAACTATTATTTTGGGAAATACGACCTTTCTAAGTACTCATGTTTTAACACAGACTATTTAAATCACATATTAAGTCTTTCACAAATCATACCTCGTTGAAACTGTACTCTTGTAAATTTGCTGGTATAACCGTCTGATACACAGCATAACCGCATTGCTTCTTCTGTAGGTTGTGGTTTTATAGTCTTTAAATTCGTTAACATTCAAACATCGAGTGTTGTGACGTAAGTCAGCGCCACACGCCAGACGCAAGAGGCCGAAATGCATCTGGATGGCCCGTCAGAACTCGGCTACGAACTAGGCACAAACTAGGTCCCAGCGCAGCTAGCATCGCACAGAAGACGACGCCGCGAGAAGAGAGAAGAACAGATAGAAGTTGATTATTGTATTCTTCATTCAATAAAACTTGTATCAGTAATCTGAGTAGTTGTTCTAGCTGACTGCGCATCCTGCACCGACCCTTTCCTGAAAAGCTAGACCGGGATGAGAACTCAACATATAGCGACGAGGATGACTCGACAAGGGTAATTGCGTGTCACGAACGATAGAATACCATCGTTTCCGTATTCTGAAATTACTTTTATTGGATTTTAGCCGTTAATCAACTGTAGTTGTTAATACCTGTTCTGTTTTGTGATACATTTTTATACGCATAAACTTTGTGGGGAAAATAACAAGTAAAAGAAACTACGTGTCATAAAATGTGAGATTGCGCCAGTATATTTGTAAATCTGTATATTTTGAATTTCGTGTACTGTACATCAAAGAAAAGTACGCTATGGTTGGCGCGGTTCTGATAAACAAGAGAAATGTGTGTTGCGCGCGTGTTCCACGGTGCAAGAATCATCGAGTGTGTCACCCCAGTTGCTCGCAGAGAAACCAAACCTAGCCCGCGACATCACGTGATGCGAACTTTCTCCTGATTCCAGGATCATCTGACCGCCTCGTTTCCTGTTATACAATCTCCTGCCTTTCCATCTCTCTCTGACACTGGTTAGGTCACATAGACATACTACCAGTCTACGTTGAGATACCTGTTTATGGTGAAACCTTTGTCCTCTCGTCGTTTTTAAGAAACTATTTCGATATACACTCCTGGAGAATGAAAAAAGAACACCATGAATTCGTCGACCCAGCAGAGCGAAATTTTACGGACATATTTCTGAGGATGTATACAACACACGATCACGCAGACAGAGCCATATGCACGTGAGTACAGTCACCAGAGCGTGCCCAGTGTCGACGCCAGTACCGTGTACACTCTCCTTTTGCAGCAATGCAAGCTGAAATTTTCCCATGGAGGCGTTCGTAGAGGTGCCGAATGCAGTCTTGCGGAATGGCCTCTCATGCCACCACCACCTAGAGAGAAGGCCGCGGCGCTCTCGTGTGACGTCAGGCAGAGTAGGTTGCGCGCGCATAGCTGACTGGCTCGCTGCTTCGGCATATTGGGCCGTGCCCCAGCGTCTACCCAGTCAGCTATGCGCGCGCAACCTACTCTGCCTGACGTCACACGAGAGCGCCGCGGCCTTCTCTCTAGGTGATGTTGCTCATGCAGTTTCCTCTTGGTGCCTCAGCTGGGTCAGATTTCGTGCCGGTCGTGCAAACCGCGCAAGTTGGCGTTCCATCCGTTCGCAAACATGCTCGATGAGGGCCAAATCTGGGATGTAGCGAAGGTAGCTGACGTACCCCTTGAAAAAGACTTTGGGTGGTTCGGGATATATGTGGACGTGCATTGTCCTGTTGGAAAAGCATATCGCCTTCTTGGTGCATGGACGGCAGCAAGACAGGTTGAATGATGTTTTCAGTGTACTGTACACTGTTCAATGTTCCTTCGACGATCACCAGAGGAGAACGGCCAGTGTAGATGGATGCCCATACCATCACGTCGGGTGTCGGCCCCATGTGCCTCTGTCGTATATACTCCAGATTTTCGCGCTTTCCTGCTAGGCGACACACATGCGTACGATACGACCATTATTGGCACCGAGGCAGAAGCAAGTATCATTACTGAAGACGACACGTCTCAATTCGTCCTTCCATAAGCGCATATCGCGACACCACTGGAGGCGGGCTGAACGGTATTGGGGCGTGAGCGGAAGACGCACTAACAGCACGCATGATCCTGCAGCATGGAGTGGAGAGCCATAGCAAACCCCGGCCATCCTCCTCAGATGATGGTAGAGGGACCACTGAACAGCCCATGGTACACTGAAATCGTCATTCAATCCGTCTGCTGCCGTTCACGCACCAACAAGGCGATAGGATAAAAATAAGAGGACAGCTACTTTGGCCCAGGTGGCAAAATAAAATAATTTCCAAAAACCCAAAAAACGTTAGTCTTCCTTCCTTTCTTATTTGCCAAGAAGAATATGACGATCGGAGTTTTCAAGTGTGTTTATCTGTTTGAGTAACATTCATTATACTTGCTTGGTAGGAGAGGTTCAAAACAGATTTAATGTATTAGAGCTGGAAGACAGAAGCTCACAAGTGCTGTGGACAAAAGTAGCCAATATTGTCAAGGAGGCCGCAGAGAAACACATTCCCAAGAAAACGAATAGCAAGAAGGCTAGAATGGCTATCGGCTGAGGCACTGCAAGTTGCAGAAGAACAAAGGAAAGCAAAAATCAAGGGGTACAGATCAGCTACGCTTAAATTAAATAAAGAGTTTCAGAAATTAGCTAGAAGAGATAAAAATATCTTCTGTAATGAACAGTGCAAAGAAGTTGAAGATAGTAACAGAATGGGGAGGACAAGAGATCTTTACAAGAAAATTAGAGAAATCAAAGGAAAATTCCAGGGAAAAATTGGAATGATAAAAGACAAAAATGGGAAAGATCTATGTGAAGCAGAGGATGTTAAGGAAAGATGGGCAGAATATGTAGAAGACTTATAAAAGAATGAACTGCACACTGACAGTGCTGCTGCTGCTAATGATGATGATGATAATGCTAATGATATTTTAGAACTAGAACCAGATACTTTGTAGAGCGAAGTCCAGTCGGCCCTTGAAAATACAGTTAATAACTAGTGGACATGATGGAATACCAGCAGAATTATTTAAAGTCATTGGAAAAAATGCAGTGAAAGTGCTGCACTCAATATTTCAGAAGATATGGAGCACGCAACATTTGCCAGAAGACTGGAAAAGATCAGTATACATGCCGATTCCAAAGAAGGGAATCTCTAAGGAATGTTCAGATCACCCAACAATTGCACGTATCTCGCTTGCTAGCATGGTCATGCTAAAAATCTTACAAAACAGACTCCGCTAAAATATCTAGATCGAGAGCTAACAGAAGAATAAGCTGGGCTTAGGAAAGGAAGAGGAGTCAGAGATCAAGTTGCTAACATTCAGTGGATTATTGAAAAAGGAAGAGAATTCCAAAAAGACGTGTACCTCTGCTTTTTGATGATGCCAAAGCCTTTGACTGCGTCGATCATAAGAAAATATGGTACGTACTCAGTAAAATGGGAGTACCGGTTCACCAAATCCGTCAGATACGGAGTTTATATATTGTTCAAATGTTTGTATAGCTTAAGGGACTTAACTACGGGGTCATCACTCCCTAAACTTACAAACTACTTATGAACTAACTAAGACTAAGGACGGCACAAATATCCATGCCCGAGGGGGGATTCGAACCCCCGGCCGTAGTGGCCGTGCAGACCGTGACTGGAGCGGAGTTTATACCTTGACCAAGAAGCCATGGTGAGAACTTTATATAGTCGGCCGCGGTGGCCGAGGAGACTGAGGCGCTTCAGTCACGGTCTGCACGGCCACTACGGTCGGGGGTTCGAATCCCCCCTCGGGAATGGATATTTGTGCCGTCCTTAGTTGTAGGTAGTTCATAAGTAGTTTGTAAGTTTAGGGACTGATGACCCCGTAGTTAAGTCCCTTAAGCTTAACAAACATTTGACATTTAATTTTGAGAACTTTATATGGCACAACAAAATGGATAAAGATTCAGAAAGGTGTCCGGAAGGCTGCATATTGTCTCTGTTCTTATTCAATCTGTTTGCAAAGAGGAATGCCAGGATAGATGAAGAAGAGACAGGAATCAAAATGGCTGGCCGCGGCGGAGCGGCCGAGCTCGTTGAGGCGCTATGCTACGATGGGCAAGGCCGTTCCCCGACGGGGGTTCGACTCCCCCCTCGGGTATGGATGTTTGTGCCGTCTTTAGTATAAGGTAATTCATAAGTAGTTTGTAATTTTAGGGACTGATGACCCCGTAGTTAAGTCGCATAACCTCTACAAATATTTGAACATTGAAAATGGCTGCAATAATTGTAAACAATCTCAGATACGCAGATGATACCCTACTGCTGGCAGAGAGTGAACAATAGTTAAAGATTCTCTTGCTGAAGGTAAAAAACGAAAGTCAAGAGGCCGGTCTCAGGGTAAATGTGAAGAAAACCAAAATTGTGGCAACTACACCTATTAATTCATGGAATATAGGAGGAGAATTCGTGGGGGTAGCGTTCACGTTCAATTATCTCGGTTCCCAGATCTCCAATGATGGCGACGCTTGTTGCTCGGTAGAAAGGCGATGTCAGACCTTAAAAAGATTATAAGGTCCAGAGACATAACTTTAGGAACAAAGGTACAAAATGTGAAAGCTATGGTCTTCCCAGAGACCTAGACCATTAGAAAGGCTGAACGGCGAAAAATTTAATCCTTTGGGTTGTGGTGCTGGAGGAAAGTTCTTTGAATTCCATCGACAGCAAATAGAACCTACTAATCAGTATTAGAGCAAATAAAACCAGATTGCTCCCTGGAAGTTCTAATATTAAAACAAAAGCTGCCCTATTTTGTATACATAATGCGAAGACATGGCTCTCTGGAAAAAAAACATTAATGCTAGGGAAGATCGAAGGCACCATAAGAAGAGGCCGTCAGAGGATGAGGTGGATGGATGGCGTCACAGGAGCAACGTGTTCCAACTTGGAAGGTCTACGGGAGAAAGTTCAGAACAGAGGAAAGTGGCGTGCTTTATTGAAATAAAACTGCACAACGCCTTCTTAAAGAAGTCACAAAGAAAGTCCGAATTGTTGTTTTTTAATTTCAGACATTCGTATACGTACCTCCATCAAGGCTTTACAATAAAAACCGTCCATCAATACAGTTCCCTTCATTTTTGAATAAACATTCAAGCAACGCTAGAGTGCAGAAAACTCCTTGCACTGTATCGCGAATATACGTGCCGTGTAATTTCTTTGTCTTATGCGTACTGTATTTGACATTACAATTATCTAGCATGCACAGTACTAGATATTTCTTTATAAAATTATTCGTTCCTAAATCTACCATTAAACAATTCATCCTTTTACTCAGAACTGTTTATGAAGCCCCAGTGAAACTACAACAACTCTGACGACAACAATCTTAGCAACCTTACAATGGCAACTAATTAATCATATCAGTCACTGATCGCCTCTCAAAATTAACCCTTTATTAATAATTAAATACGTACCTTTTCGTCACAATTCAGTATTTTTTGTTCAAAAAATGTTCGAATGTTTGTATAGATTAGGGTAAGGTGGTACAATTTCGATCATTTCGGACAAATGTTATTATAACTGGAAATAAATTGAGAAAAGGAATAATTTTAACTATGGCACTTGTTGTTGGATGTTTAATGAATATGTAACACAAATATTATACAGTTACGAATGTTGATATAAACACAAAAAAAGGTTACGGAATTGAGAAAAATCGATCGAAAATGTACCACACTAGGTACAATTATGATCACTTCCTCGTACAATTTTGATTACGGGCATCTTCCACATAAAAAGCACTTTTTCTGTCACGCACCAATGCATACTTCGTGGTACCAAACATTGCATTTTTGGCAGCGAATCCAGTCACCGTTAACTAGATGATTTATAAGAGCGCGTTAGACTAAGTAGCTTCACTTAGCTCTTTAAAGGGAAAAAATTATATCTCCTTACCGCAAAGCGGTGTTTTCTTGGAAAAGACAGGAGGAGCTGTAGAAACCTGCAACTCTACAACGCGACACAACGAGACATTACGAGACAGACAAATGGCGCGAAAACCTATGTTGATCGGAATTGTACCTATGTCGAATTTTACCACCTTACCCTATGGGACTTAACTACGGGGTCATCAGTCCCTAAACTTACAAACTACTTATCCTAAGGACGGCATAAATATCATGCCCGAGGGGGATTTGAACCCCAGACCGTAGTGGCCGTGTAGACCGTGACTGGAGCGCCTCAGTCCCCTCGGCAGTATTTTTTGTAGTAACTCTCTTGTATTCGAAACCTAAGTGGTTGAGGATCAAGTATTTATCAATTGGTGTTTCAGGCCGAGACGAATGTAAGGAAAGAAAAGTAATATACTGTCATGGTAAATGGATCAAGGTGGCGGGGGGGGGGGGTGGAAAGAGGCATAGGGAGGCTCTGCAAACACTAGGTCTGAGGCACTACTGCCATTAATCAGAAATTGCCACGTTAAGTGTTAAGTAAATATCATGAAGGCGCATGTGATGTCAGAAGTGTGAAAATTGCTGACGCCTGCGCGTTTCTGACGCTGCAGAACGCAATAAAACCGGACTCACCCGTCACCGCCGCCAGCAGACTATATTCCAGTATTTGCAGGAGTAACCTCCTGACTGAAGGAGCACTTCATGACGACCATGAGAAAACCGGTCGTACGGCAAGAGTTTTCTTCCGCGCAGTTTTCTCCTTTCGCGATCCAATTTATGCGGATTGTCATCATGAGGCTCATGGAGCTTACTGTCTCGAACGTTAAGTTCCCGTCAAATCAAAATACTGTTAAAACCAAGTACCGTATCATCTGTGCTACGTGGTGTAGAGGGAAAAGTTCATACCTCATATATTTCAAAGAGTCGCGTATTAGAATGTGTGACACAGTGAAGTATTCAGCCTTTTCCCCAGAAATGTGCCCCACGGGAGTGAAACCACAGCAACTCCGACGACAACATCGTGCGAACGCAAGCGACTACCAGAAACAGGAGTGCAATAACTTAATAACTTCAGTACACATTGTGTGATGAACGGTAGTCTTTCAGTAAACACACATTTGCAAATGATCTAGAACTGAAGAATAGATGTTTTTTTGTTTCGTGTTTTTCTTTGGTGACAACGACAACAGTTGTAGAAAATTAACAGCACCTGTTCCACTTAGAATTCCGCCACTTGGTTACTACCTAGCCTCAGGGCTCTTTACCGAAACTGTCTCTCTTTTTTCTAAACTATTGCCACTGACATTTCATCTGTATCAACTAAACAATGATGCCAAATCTCAGACGCTGTTATAACTGTTACAAATGTACGAAACTGTTTCTTATTTGTAATCTCTGTTCCTCCAGACACACAGGTAAGACTCACATCTCTAAATGAAAAGCCATTAGAAATAATTCTTACAAGCTTGGACAAACAAGGACTATGGAATTAGTCTCGACTCGTCACAGTCTCATTCTCCTTATTGATAAAATTCAAGTAAATCAACTATAAGCATGTACAGAGAAAAAACCTTGCAGAATTGACACAGAATTTGTTTGAAATGTGTACTTTCTGGCCCAATGTGAGAGAGGTTGTTCTGATCTGTTTTGAAAAATTACAACAGTTTCCAAACTGTGCGATAAAAAAAAAATAAAAAAAAAATAAAAAATAAAAAAAAAAGTTAGGGCCAGTCGAGAAAGACATTTGCTAGGTAACAGTTAACGATTATGATTCTTTATCCAAACTTATTGCAGAGGACTACAGAAAGATTTTCCGCAGGTAAGTGCATAGGCATTCACACTGCAATTATGAAAAGCTTACTTTCCAAAGAAGCACAAATTTTATTGTCAATGTACAGTTGTTATAGGCTCCCGTCTTTTGTTCACAAAGAGTTTCTGACGATGATAATATTCTTCTCAGGTATGCAACGGGATCGCACCGTCAACTAGAGATAATATTTCGGCTGACCAACTGGCTGGGATCTTCAGGTGAGTACGCATACTCACCTAAAGATGGCAGCCAGTTGGTCTTCTGAAATGTTGTGTACCACCTGAAGATGGCAGCCGGTTGGTCTCCCGAATTATTGTGTACTCACCTGAACATGGCAGCCAGTTGGTCTGCCAAAGTATTCCTTACTCACCTGAACATGGCAGCTAGTTGGTCTTCCGAAGTATTGTGTAGGGGAGACCGGGGCACATTTTCCATAGGGGCAAGTTTTCCAAATCCGTTTATTTTCGAAACAAACCGCTAGATGTTACCACCGGCAATACTGTAGAAAGTAGCAGCAAAGCACGCTTCATTTACGAAAGTTTCAGTGTTGTACCAGCAGTCACAACGTCGGCAGGGCTGTTTTCGTCATTTTTGCAAATGTGAGTAAACTTTCGCGTTTTTATTGAAACATAAAATAAACATTCTAGCGTTAAACTTATTATTTTAACATTGCACACACTAGAAGTGGGTTTCTTTCTTCACGCAACTGTGCATTTGTTTTGTAAATAGCTTACACTGTTACTCATGGAAGTAGTGTTATAGTTCCGAATATGGCGACGGGGCACGTTTTCCGAATGCATATGGGGCACATATTCCTTATTGCTTTGAGTCTTACGCGAAGTCTAAAGCAAATGAAAAGTGTGTACAGTGCACGAAATGGGCGCATGGAGACTGTACGAAAGGGAATGTTCCCCTTTTTGGTTTGCTTACATTGTGATTCAGACAATCAGTATAAGTATTGTGAAAAATGTCTGTATTTGTAAAATATTTAAGTCACATATTTTGTAAAACCATTAAATAGCATTTGATTTTATTTAATGTGGCTATTTTTACTATCCTCTTTTGTAATGTATAGTAAATTCATGACAAAAATACGTATTCAGTGAAATCAAGATAATTATCTCTGTTTTAACATTGAAAGTGTAATTGGAATATTTGCCCCTGTACTTTTTAAGTAAGCTGGAAAACTTGCCCCACATACGGGGCAAATTTTCCAACGCAACATGGTCAGACAAAACCATTTGCTACCAAGAATGATATTTACTATTTTCAAAAATATCTGTACAAGACTGTAAATAAAGGTGTAGGAACTATAATGATCCGCTGTTTACCGCATTAAAAATAAGAACTACAAAAATAAAAATGTAAAATGGTGGAAAACGTGCCCCGGTCTCCCCTACTCTCCTGAAGATGGCAGCCAGTTGGTCTCCAGAAGTATTGTGTACTCACCTGAACATGGCAGCCAGTTGGTCTCCCAAAGTATTGTGTACTCACCGGAACATGGCGGCCAGTTGGTCTCCTGAAGTATTGTGTACTCACCTGAAGATGTCAGGCAGTTGGTCTTCCAAAGGATTGTGTATTCACCTAAACATAGCAGCCAGTTGGTCTCCCGAAGTATTGTCTACTCACCTGAACATGGCAGCCAGTTGGTCTCCTGAAGTATTGTGTACTCACCTGAACATGGCAGCTAGTTGGTCTTCCAAAGTATTGTGTACTCTCCTGAAGATGGCAGCCAGTTGGTCTCCAGAAGTATTGTGTACTCACCTGAACATGGCAGCCAGTTCGTCTCCCAAAGTATTGTGTAATCACCTAAAGATGGCAGTGATTTGGTCTCCCAAAGTATGGTGTACTCACCTGAACATGGCAGCCACTTGATCTCCTGAAGTATTGTGTACTCACCTGAACATGGCAGCCAGTTGGTCTCCCAAATTATTGTGTACTCACCTGAAGATGGTAGCCAGTTGGTCTCCAGAAGTATTGTGTACTCACCTGAACATGGCAGCCTGTTGGTCTCCAGATGTGTTGTGTACTCACCTGAACATGTCAGCCAGCTGGTCTCCCGAAATACTGTGTACTCACCTGAACATGGTAGCCAGTTGGTCTGCCGAAATATTGTGTCTAGTTTACAATACCATCTAGTTGCAGACCCGAGATGAATATTATCAATTATTACGTCAGGAAAGTCTACGCAACCACACTTGCTGACTATGTTTAAAAACATCTTTGAGCCGTTGTGCAAAAAATCAAATGTTTGTATAGGTTATGGGACTTAAGTACGGGGTCATCAGTCCCTAAGATTACAAACTACTTATGAACTAGCTAATCGTAAGGACGGCACAAATATCCATGCCTGAGGGGGGATTCAAACCCCCGACCGTAGAGGCCGTGTAGACCGTGACTGGAGCGCCTCAGTCCCCTCGGCCAACCGTTGTGCAGCATTTTGGTTTAAATATACAAAGATTTGATTTCATGTTGTTTCTTTTTCATTATGCCATTGCTATTTTAAAGTCGCTGTAGGCTCATCAGCAGTGGTGACACTACTCTGTGCAGTCACATCGAATATTTAAACCCAATGAAAACTGTATTACCAAATGTAGCAATAATGGGTGCATATTGCCAGTAAGCTATGTAGGAGTCAGAAAAAGGTTTGGATTCAGTACCAAGAACAAAACCTCAAACCACCAGAGCAGCTACGTAGCTAAACTTGCTGCAGAAGCTATAATATTCCTAGAACATTTGCACTGATGATGACCTGCAATGGGTTGAAAACTGGTTATGAGACAATAAGCAAATCCATAATGCAACTGTTCACATATTTATAGCCAGTTTTACACTACAGTTACAGTTGGTAGTCATCATCATCATCATCATCATCATCATCATCATCATTAGAGACTGATTATGCCTTTCAGCGTTCAGTCTGGAGGATCGTACCTCTAATAAAGTTCCTCCATGATCCCCTATTTATGCTAACATTGATGCCTCGTCTGATGTTATGCCTTTTACTTCAAAATCATTCTGCACCCAATCTAAGTACTTTCTTCTTGGTCTAACCCTCCGGTGACGAGCTCATGAGTCTCTTAGGTAACCTTTCTTCTCCCATGCGTGTAACATGACCCCACAATCTCAGTCTGTTCGCTCTAACTGCTCCTGCCATTGTTCCCATCTATTGGTACCTGCAATCACTCTTGCTACTTTCATATCTGTAACCTCTACCTTATGAATAAGGTAACCTGTATCCACCCAACTTTCACTCCCATACAACAAAGTTGGTCGAAAGATAGAGCGGTGCACTGCTAACTTAGTCTCGGTACTTACTACCTTCTTGCAGAAGAGAGTGGATCTTAGCTGAGCACTCACTGCATTAGCTTTGCTGCACCTCGATTCCAGTTCTTTCGCTATGTTGCCGTCCTGTGAGAAAATACATCCCAGGTACTTGAAACTGTCTACCTGTTCTAACTTTGTTCCTCCTATTTGGCACTCAATCTGTTTGAATCTCTTTCCCACATACATTAATTTCGTTTTGGAGATGCTGATCTTCATATCATAATCCTTGCACCTCTGATCGAGCTCTGAAATATTAGTTTGCAACCTTTCAATCGAATCTGCCATTACAACTAAGTCATCCGCATATGCGAGACTGCTTATTTTGTTTTCACCTACTTTAATCCCGCCCTGCCAGTCTAATGTTTTCAACATATGATCCATGAACAGTATGAACAACAGGGGTGACAGGTTACAGCCTTGTCTTACACCTGAAACTACCCTGAACCATGAGCTTAATTTGCCATCTACTCTAACTGCTGCCTGACAGTCTACGTAAAGCCCTTTAATTGCCTGCAGAAGTTTGCCTCCTATACCATAATCTTGTAGAACTGACAGTAGCTTTCTCCTAGGAACACGGTCATAAGCCTTTTCCAGATCTATGAAACATAGATACAATTCCCTGTTCCACTCATAGCACTTTTCCATTACCTGCCGTAAGCTAAAGATCTGGTCCTGACAGCCTCTAAGAGGCCTAAACCCACACTTATTTTCATCTAACTTGTCCTCAATTAATATTCGCACTCTCCTTTCAACAATACCTGAGAATATTTTGCCTACAATGCTAATTGTTGGTAGTCAAGATGGATAAATTGAACATATTCAAATAAAGTACTGGAGTGACGTGTTTTGTTGGGTACTAGTGTTGTCCACATTTTATGTAACTGCATCGTGAAGACTGGAGAGGCTGGAGGAGCGACTTCTAGGCTGGCGCCGCGGCCATCGGCAGCGTGGCGTGCTCGCCAGTGGCGGGTGAAGAGACAGCGGCAGCGGCCGTGGCCGGTGAGAAAAAGTGCGGCGTAGCGTGGGGAAAAAGTTCCCGTGAGAAGGACCGCCGTAATAATTAGCAGAGCAGTGTCCCTGCTGCCGGCGGACCTTGAGTGGGGCAGCACGAGGCACGAGGGGAGAAATTCGTGAGGCCGGGGCTGGTGTTACTGCCGTATCTTCCACCCATTATCGTTATCAACTCTCTGCCACCAAAGTGCATAGTGGGAAACTGGTACCTACTACCACATACAAACGCTATTCGTTTGCGATGGCCGGCCACGGTGGCCGAGGGGATGAGGCGCTCCAGTCACGGTCTGCACGGCCACTACGGTCGGGGGTTCGAATCCCCCCTCGGGCATGGATATTTATGCCGTCCTAGTTCGTAAGTAGTTCATAAGTAGTTTGTAAGTTTAGGAACTGATGACCCCATAGTTAAGTCCCATAAACTATACAAACATTTGAACATTTCGTTTGCGATGTTTAGTTTTGGCTGCAGAGTGAAATATAGGGCACAAGCACCTCAATATATATATATATATATATATATATATATATATATATATATACAGGGTGTCTCACTAAGTATGTTTGCCTCTGTAACTTATAAAATAATAGGTGACGGGAAATTTTAATGCGGTAGGTCAACACAAGAAATGTTACACTTTCTGCGGAGCTATGAACATAGTTTATTGTATCATTTTACAAAGAGTTACAGCATAAAGCTATAATTTTTTTTAAATGGAACAATATTTTTTTCTATCGTGCATTGGATTCGTTGAAACCAGCTGCGTCCAGATCAATTTAAACTACATTCCTATCACTGTTAGTTTGGGAGCTACAACCCTTCAAAGCTTCAGGGTCAAATACCACAAACGCTGTGCATAATGCAATGCGCCTTCTAAATGTGGCGCGGCCGAGCTGTAAAGTCGCCGGTGTCACGGAGCGAGAAGCTTCCTCGATGCGCTGTTAGACTGCCGACTGTCGCCGCACACGGCCGTATACCCGACAGTTGGAGCCACACAAACAACTGGGGCTCAATATACCACAGTTACTGACATCGGATGACGATGACATACACGAACAACGAGTACGTTGACATGTTGCTGATGCTCAGCGAGTGTCGACACGATGCCACTGAAGCAGCCATGGCGTGAGATATCCTAGGCGAAGAGCCCCGGCAGCCATTACGTTCTTACGTGCCGAACAACGACTTTGGGAATCAGGCAGCTTGGTAATGCGCCGCAGTAACATACGAAGACCTGCAAGAAGTGAGGAGACGGAGGTGTTTGTTTTAGCTGCACTACACCACGATCCTCATTTCAGCTTACGAGCCGTTGCTGCAGTCGCTGGTGTCAGTCTCACATCTGTGTGGCGTATTGTACACGGCCACAGGTTTCACCCGCACCACCTGACACTGACCCAGGAGCTGCATGGGAACGATTTCCGTGCAAGAGTGACATTCTGTGAGTGGGCCATTCGTAATTTCACGCTGGAGTCTTTACAAAGTGTTATGTTCTCTGATGAGTCCACGTTCACAAATTATAGTGCAGCGAATCGCCATAACATGCACTACTGGGCCGCAGACAATCCTTGGTGGGTACGACCTGTCGACCGTCAACATAGGTGGTCTATTAACGTGTGGTGTGGAATCCTTGGGGATGAAATCATCGGTCCACACTACTTCCCAGGTACATTGACAGGTGAGTTATATCGCGGATTATACCCGACAGTTTGGGTGGTCTCCTTGAGCATGTGTGTCTACACACGAGAGTCCATATGTGGATGCAGCACGATGGTCACACAGCCCATTCTGCGCATGCTGTTGTGAAGGAACTAAACAACAGGTTTGCAGGCAATGGTTGGGGTGCCATGGTCCTCATTCAAGGCCTGCAAGGTCGCCCGATTTAACACAAGTAGATTTCTTTTTTGTGGGGATATCTAAAGGATCGTGTTTATGTCACTGAGCCCACATTCCCAGATGATCTAAAACGGCGCATCGAGGACGCATGTCGCTCCGTCACACCGGCGAGGTTACCTCTCGTCCGCAGATGCTTTCGACGGCGCATTGCATTATGCATTGAGGAACATGGACACACATTTGAACATCTCATGTAAATCAACTTCCCACCGCCATAACATCCATCACCCACAGCCTAGTATTATGTACAGCGTGTGATATCAGCCCCTGAAACTTTGAAGGGTTGTAGTTCCCAAACTAACAGTGATAGGTATGTAGTTTAAATTGATTTGGACGCAGCTGGTTTCAACGAATCCAATGCAGAATAGAAAAAACTATTGTTCCATTTAAAAAATCATATCTTTGTACTGTAACTCTTTGGAAAATGATACAATAAACTATGTTCATAGCTCCGCAGAGATAAGTTCAAATGTTGAAATGTTTGTAAAGCAATGGGACAACTGCAGTCGTCATTAGTGTCTAAGCTTACAAACTACTTTAACTTACGATAAGAACCGCACACATACACACACACTCATGCCCGAAGGAGCATTCCAACCTCCGACGGGGAGCAGACACACACTCGGCAGCAAATTCAAATGTTTGTGTATCTAAGGGACTTAACTTCTGGGGTCTTAAGTCCCTACTTAACCCTTAACATACCAAATGAGGTCCTCTAGGAATCACAGAGAGTGATCTTTTGTGATAGTTCTGCAACTATAAAAACCAATTCATTCTTGATTTTTATATGTGTCTTTCATTCATTTACAGGGTGTCTAGAAAAGAGCTCCCTGACTTCAAAATTAAATATCTCGAAAACAAAGATCGATAGAGGAATGAAGTAAACGGTATGTTTATTGTGAAAGCTGTAAGAAGTTTATACATCAGTTTGAAATAATAGTTACAAAAGCTGCTAACAGATGGCGCTGTACGCTGTACAGCTCATATCAGCATACATAAGTGAAATAATCGTATGAAAACACTCTTTGCAAATAATCGCATCACAATGTTTTCAAAATGTTCACCATTGGCATTACAGAGGTGGCGCAAACGAAGAATGCAATTCTCCATCACATTTCGTAGTGTCTCAACCGAAATGTATTTACATGCCACAGAGATCGCCGATTCAAGGCTCGTCCAGCGTGGCGGGATGCTTCGGGTAGACCATGTCTTTCACTGTGCCCCACAAAAAGAAAAAAAAAAAAGTCACAGGGATTCAGATCCGGCGAATATGGAGGCCAATCCATGCCTGCACCAGTAAATTTGGGATATTCCAAAGCAATGACTCGATTCCCAAAGTATTCCTCAAGAAAGCGAAACACTTGTTCGGTCCGGTGTGGTCGGGCTCCATCTTGCATAAACCATTCAGTACCTGGTCGATCCTGTAACGCTTGCTGTGTGGCGACAAATTGTTCCAAAATTGCAACGTAACGTGCGCCGGTGACCGTTTCTCGAATGAAAAAAGGGCCAATAATGCCTCTGCTGCACACTGCAGCTCACACAGTAACTTTAGGAGAATACAGGGGTTTCGTTTCACACCAATGTGGCTTTTCGGAACCCCAAAATCGCCAGTTCTGCTTATTCACGTATTCATTCAGGTGGAAGTGTGCTTCATCTGTAAACCGGATGCAGCCAACATCAAATCCGTCACTATCATTCATTGTGAGAATCTGATTATCAAAGGTAACCCTTTGTTGCACAGCTCGTACGGGTATGACCTGGTGCGTTTGAATTTTGAATGGAAACATGTGTAGGCTCTTTCTCAGTATTTTCTGCGTGTTGGAACGCTTCAAACAAGTCTCAGATGCAATTCTACGGACGGATGATATTGGATTTCGCTCAATAATTCCAAAAACTGTGGCGGTTTGCTTGCGGCCAACATGCCCTATTAGATCATCAGTTACGCTGCCTGTTCGTTGAAATTTTGCGAAGAGCGTACGAATGGTTTTCGCATCGGGTCCTTTTGGAACATTAAATAGTGCTTGAAAACTTCGCCTTGTTGCCGTGGTACTCTAGCACCATAAAAACGCGTTGTTCAATGGAGTACATGG
Source organism: Locusta migratoria (assembly GCA_026315105.1). Lineage (NCBI taxonomy): Eukaryota > Metazoa > Arthropoda > Insecta > Orthoptera > Acrididae > Locusta > Locusta migratoria. The sequence goes on along the minus strand of CM048746.1, from coordinate 37,138,408 downwards.
TTTTAATCTTTTCCTTCGGTACACTAACCTCCTTTCACGTTTCGATAGTGGAACTTATCGCTCTGGGCTTCGGATCACTATTTATACTAGGCATTACGTATGGCGTTTACAGCGCCATCTGGCAGCAGCTTTTGTAACTATTATTTCAAACTGCTTTCACAATAAACATACCGTTTACTGCATTCCTCTATCGATCTTTGTTTTCGAAATACTTAATTTTGAAATCAGGGAGTCCTTTTCTGGACACCCTGTAAGATACCTATTTCATAATTACATCTATCATGTGTTTGTTAAAAAAGTGTAAACAAATAAAAACGTACTTGGGGTCCTGGGAGAACCTCGATTGGTAGGCTACGTTACATTCCCCCCCCCCCCCCCCCCCCCCCCCACTATTTTTCAGACTTGGAGCGCTGTAAATTTACAAAAATGGCCCACAAAAAAATACCAGACGATGAAGTTCTTCGTATGCTATATGAAAGTGATCTGTGACCCAGAACAGGTCTTGAACGAATCTGATGATGATTTTATTCCAGAACGAGATGCATCAGTATCGGAAGATAACAGCGAAGTGAATTCAGATGAAAGTGACATTGCCCGCGAAATTTCTGACGGGGTTTCCGATTATGGAGATGAGTTCATTGCAACGTCAGGACGAAAATGGACAAGATCTGTGCCTCCAGTGACTTCTCGTCCTCAGTGAATGGATCTCCCGGAACAACGTGAGCAAGTGATCTTGGTACCACGATGTGTGATGTTTCCAACATGTTCTTGGGCAACAAAATTGTAAACACTATATGCACCTTCATCAGTACTGAAGCGTCACGTGTTGTTCACCGTTACTAGGAAAATGATGCTGTGACCTGACAGAATTTGACCAGACATAGTTTCTTTCGAACTGAGAGCGGTTTTTGATGTGTTTGGGGTAAAAACCGCAGAGGAAGACAAAGAGATGGATACAGTAAGCAGACTCAGACAGATGTAGGTTGTCGTTCTTATGTGGAGTTGAAGAGGCTTGCTCAGGATAGGGTATTGTGGAGAGCTTCATTAAACAAGTCTCCGGACTGAAGACCACAGCAACAACATTTATTGCTGGAGCTCTCCGAATCAATTTCTGACATCGAAGGAACCTAATTAGAGTAACCTTGTACAGTGCTATGTTGAGACAATAAAAAATTGGGGTCCTCAGAGGACCACAGCTTGGTAAACAACGTTGATGACACAGGGTTGGTTTGTTGAGGGTTAAACTAATTTATACTAAAACCGTCCTCACAGGGACGTGTTGTCCCAACGTGAAGCAGGCCAGACGTGCTTTCCATCTAGCTACAGAACGCTCTGAAACGGCCTGCTACATCCCACGGAACGCGCTGCTAATCGTGATTTGCGAGCGCAGCGCTCTCCACCGACCGTTGCGAGGTTTACAAAGATGAATGTAAAATTACACGATATCTCTGTTATCGATCGCCGAAAAAATAAATATGAAACCGTAGTTTTCTTATTCTTTCACTTGTCATACAATACTCTTCCATAAATTATATTTTTCCCCCAAGAAACACAAAGGTGGTTCATTTATCTGACGCCAGATGAGAATAATAACAAAATATACGACGAAATCACTTTCCGCAAAAAATCACAAAACAAAGTGTCAACGGTAAATTCCATCATCCGCATCAGTCCACATGTATTGCTCTCTTATATTTCCATTTTCCATGTTGTACATATACTGCATATTCAAATGTATACTTTGGCATTCCTTCTGAAATAGTAGGTTCTGCCTGATACATTTTACTTGTTCATACACGCGAGATAACGCTTCAGCTCGACAATGTTCGTTGCGGTAATTTTTGCTTTTACTATTGTATGTAAACACTGTTCCTCCTTCGCTGTATCTGCTTCCGTAACCACACTGTACTGAACTGCAAATGTTTAAATGTTTGTATAGCTTATGGGATTTAACTACGGGGTCTTCACTCCCTAAACTTACAAACTACTTATGAACTAACTAAGAGTTAGGACGGCACAAATATCCATGCCCAAGGGGGGATTCGAACCCCCGACCGTAGTGGCCGTGCAGACGGTGACTGGGGTGCCTCAGTCCCCTCGGCCAACTGAACTGCATCAGAATTCAAACACCGTGAGGAAAACCGAGTGACGTAGGATACTGTCTTCAACTTTATTGATACCTGTGCGAAAGCACGAAAAACTCAAAAAATTGTTTCATGGGCAGAGTTTGTTCTTGTTTCTAATAAATAACGTCGAATACCGGATATTATAATTATAATAAATTAAGAACCAAGTTACATAAACTGTAATTAAACCAAATAGTTATAAATGTCGGGGAGAGTGTAGAGCCAAACGTGTTATTTACAGCTCTTTTCCTCCACAGCTCGTTACGCTAACCACCACGCTATACGTCATGTTAAAGAAATAACAACGAATATCGGCTATTATACTTAAATTAGAAAGAAAGAACCAGAAACATTAGGAAAACAAAAAAGAAAAACATTTCACCACTACATAGACGCGAACCTGGTCAGACAGCATCCTCGACAGCGCATGCTGCGATGCTACCAACTACGCTACTGCTAGTCTATGCGCGAACCTGGTCAGACAGCATCCTCGACAGCGCATGCTGCGATGCTACCAACTACGCTACTGCTAGTCTAGGCGCGAACCTGGTCAGACAGCATCCTCGACAGCGCATGCTGCGATGCTACCAACTACGCTACTGCTAGTCTAGGCGCGAACCTGGTCAGACAGCATCCTCGACAGCGCATGCTGCGATGCTACCAACTACGCTACTGCTAGTCTAGGCGCGAACCTGGTCAGACAGCATCCTCGACAGCGCATGCTCCGATGCTACCAACTACGCTACTGCTAGTCTAGGCGCGAACCTGGTCAGACAGCATCCTCGACAGCGCATGCTGCGATGCTACCAACTACGCTACTGCTAGTCAAGGCGCGAACCTGGTCAGACAGCATCCTCGACAGCGCATGCTGCGATGCTACCAACTACGCTACTGCTAGTCTAGGCGCGAACCTGGTCAGACAGCATCCTCGACAGCGCATGCTGCGATGCTACCAACTACGCTACTGCTAGTCTAGGCGCGAACCTGGTCAGACAGCATCCTCGACAGCGCATGCTGCGATGCTACCAACTACACTACTGCTAGTCTAGGCGCGAACCTGGTCAGACAGCATCCTCGACAGTGCATGCTGCGATGCTACCAACTACGCTACTGCTAGTCTAGGCGCGAACCTGGTCAGACAGCATCCTCGAAAGCGCATGCTGCGATGCTACCAACTACGCTACTGCTAGTCTATGCGCGAACCTGATCAGACAGCATCCTCGACAGCGCATGCTGCGATGCTACCAACTACGCTACTGCTAGTCTAGGTGTGAACCTGGTCAGACAGCATCCTCGACAGCGCATGCTACGATGCTACCAACTACGCTACTGCTAGTCTATGCGCGAACCTGGTCAGACAGCATCCTCGACAGCGCATGCTGCGATGCTACCAACTACGCTACTGCTAGTCTAGGCGCGAACCTGGTCAGACAGCATCCTCGACAGCGCATGCTGCGATGCTACCAACTACGCTACTGCTAGTCTAGGCGCGAACCTGGTCAGACAGCATCCTCGACAGCGCATGCTGCGATGCTACCAACTACACTACTGCTAGTCTATGCGCGAACCTGGTCAGACAGCATCCTCGACAGCGCATGCTGCGATGCTACCAACTACGCTACTGCTAGTCTATGCGCGAACCTGGTCAGACAGCATCCTCGACAGCGCATGCTGCGATACTACCAACTACGCTACTGCTAATCTATGCGTGAACCTGGTCAGACAGCATCCTCGACAGCGCATGCTGCGATGCTACCAACTACGCTACTGCTACTCTATGCGCGAACCTGGTCAGACAGCATCCTCGACAGCGCATGCTGCGATGCTACCAACTACGCTACTGCTAGTCTAGGCGCGAACCTGGTCAGACAGCATCCTCGACAGCGCATGCTGCGATGCTACCAACTACGCTACTGCTAGTCTATGCGCGAACCTGGTCAGACAGCATCCTCGACAGCGCATGCTGCGATGCTACCAACTACGCTACTGCTAGTCTATGCGCGAACCTGGTCAGACAGCATCCTCGACAGCGCATGCTGCGATGCTACCAACTACGCTACTGCTAGTCTATGCGCGAACCTGGTCAGACAGCATCCTCGACAGCGCATGCTGCGATGCTACCAACTACGCTACTGCTAGTCTAGGCGCGAACCTGGTCAGACAGCATCCTCGACAGCGCATGCTGCAATGCTACCAACTACGCTAATACTAGTCTATGCGCGAACCTGGTCAGACAGCATCCTCGACAGCGCATGCTGCGATGCTACCAACTACGCTACTGCTAGTCTAGGCGCGAACCTGGTCAGACAGCATCCTCGACAGCGCATGCTGCGATGCTACCAACTACGCTACTGCTAGTCTAGGCGCGAACCTGGTCAGACAGCATCCTCGACAGCGCATGCTGCGATGCTACCAACTACGCTACTGCTAGTCTATGCGCGAACCTGGTCAGACAGCATCCTCGACAGCGCATGCTGCGATGCTACCAACTACGCTACTGCTAGTCTAGGCGCGAACCTGGTCAGACAGCATCCTCGACAGCGCATGCTGCGATGCTACCAACTACGCTACTGCTAGTCTAGGCGCGAACCTGGTCAGACAGCATCCTCGACAGCGCATGCTGCGATGCTACCAACTACGCTACTGCTAGTCTAGGCGCGAACCTGGTCAGACAGCATCCTCGACAGCGCATGCTCCGATGCTACCAACTACGCTACTGCTAGTCTAGGCGCGAACCTGGTCAGACAGCATCCTCGACAGCGCATGCTGCGATGCTACCAACTACGCTACTGCTAGTCAAGGCGCGAACCTGGTCAGACAGCATCCTCGACAGCGCATGCTGCGATGCTACCAACTACGCTACTGCTAGTCTAGGTGTGAACCTGGTCAGACAGCATCCTCGACAGCGCATGCTGCGATGCTACCAACTACGCTACTGCTAGTCTAGGCACGAACCTGGTCAGACAGCATCCTCGACAGCGCATGCTGCGATGCTACCAACTACACTACTGCTAGTCTAGGCGCGAACCTGGTCAGACAGCATCCTCGACAGTGCATGCTGCGATGCTACCAACTACGCTACTGCTAGTCTAGGCGCGAACCTGGTCAGACAGCATCCTCGAAAGCGCATGCTGCGATGCTACCAACTACGCTACTGCTAGTCTATGCGCGAACCTGATCAGACAGCATCCTCGACAGCGCATGCTGCGATGCTACCAACTACGCTACTGCTAGTCTAGGTGCGAACCTGGTCAGACAGCATCCTCGACAGCGCATGCTGCGATGCTACCAACTATGCTACTGCTAGTCTATGCGCGAACCTGGTCAGACAGCATCCTCGACAGCGCATGCTGCGATGCTACCAACTACGCTACTGCTAGTCTAGGCGCGAACCTGGTCAGACAGCATCCACGACAGCGCATGCTGCGATGCTACCAACTACGCTACTGCTAGTCTAGGCGCGAACCTGGTCAGACAGCATCCTCGACAGCGCATGCTGCGATGCTACCAACTACACTACTGCTAGTCTATGCGCGAACCTGGTCAGACAGCATCCTCGACAGCGCATGCTGCGATGCTACCAACTACGCTACTGCTAGTCTATGCGCGAACCTGGTCAGACAGCATCCTCGACAGCGCATGCTGCGATACTACCAACTACGCTACTGCTAATCTATGCGCGAACCTGGTCAGACAGCATCCTCGACAGCGCATGCTGCGATGCTACCAACTACGCTACTGCTACTCTATGCGCGAACCTGGTCAGACAGCATCCTCGACAGCGCATGCTGCGATGCTACCAACTACGCTACTGCTAGTCTAGGCGCGAACCTGGTCAGACAGCATCCTCGACAGCGCATGCTGCGATGCTACCAACTACGCTACTGCTAGTCTATGCGCGAACCTTGTCAGACAGCATCCTCGACAGCGCATGCTGCGATGCTACCAACTACGCTACTGCTAGTCTATGCGCGAACCTGGTCAGACAGCATCCTCGACAGCGCATGCTGCGATGCTACCAACTACGCTACTGCTAGTCTAGGCGCGAACCTGGTCAGACAGCATCCTCGACAGCGCATGCTGCAATGCTACCAACTACGCTAATACTAGTCTATGCGCGAACCTGGTCAGACAGCATCCTCGACAGCGCATGCTGCGATGCTACCAACTACGCTACTGCTAGTCTATGCGCGAACCTGGTCAGACAGCATCCTCGACAGCGCATGCTGCGATGCTACCAACTACGCTACTGCTAGTCTATGCGCGAACCTGGTCAGACAGCATCCTCGACAGTGCATGCTGCGATGCTACCAACTACGCTACTGCTAGTCTATGCGCGAAGCTGGTCAGACAGCATCCTCGACAGCGCATGCTGCGATGGTACCAACTACGCTACTGCTAGTCTATGCGCGAACCTGGTCAGACAGCATCCTCGACAGCGCATGCTGCGATGCTACCAACTACGCTACTGCTAGTCTATGCGCGAACCTGGTCAGACAGCATCCTCGACAGTGCATGCTGCGATGCTACCAACTACGATACTGCTAGTCTATGCGCGAACCTGGTCAGACAGCATCCTCGACAGCGCATGCTGCGATGTTACCAACTACGCTACTGCTAGTCTATGCGCGAACCTTGTCAGACAGCATCCTCGACAGCGCATGCTGCGATGCTACCAACTACGCTACTGCTAGTCAAGGCGCGAACCTGGTCAGACAGCATCCTCGACAGCGCATGCTACCAACTACGCTACTGCTAGTCTATGCGCGAACCTGGTCAGACAGCATCCTCGACAGCGCATGCTGCGATGCTACCAACTACGCTATTGCTAGTCTAGTCGCGAAACTGGTCAGACAGCATCCTCGACAGCGCATGCTGATATGCTACCAACTACGCTACTGCTAGTCTATGCGCGATCCTGGTCAGACAGAATCCTCGACAGTGCATGCTGCGATGCTACCAACTACGCTACTGCTAGTCTATGCGCGAACCTGGTCAGACAGCATCCTCGACAGCGCATGCTGCGATGCTACCAACTACGCTACTGCTAGTCAATGTGCGAACCTGGTCAGACAGCATCCTCGACAGCGCATGCTGCGATGCCACCAACTACGCTACTGCTAGTCTATGCGCGAACCTGGTCAGACAGCATCCTCGACAGCGCATGCTGCGATGCCACCAACTACGCTACTGCTAGTCTAGGCGCGAACCTGGTCAGACAGCATCCTCGGCAGCGGATTCTGCGATGCTACCAACTACGCTACTGCTAGTCTATGCGCGAACCTGGTCAGACAGCATCCTCGACGGCGCATGCTGCGATGCTACCAACTACGTTACTGCTAGTCTATGCGCGTACCTGGTCAGACAGCATCCACGACAGCGCATGCTGCGATGCTACCAACTACGCTACTGCTAGTCTAGGCGCGAACCTGGTCAGACAGCATCCTCGACAGCGAATGCTGCGATGCTACCAACTACGCTACTGCTAGTCTATGCGCGAACCTGGTCAGACAGCATACTAGACAGCGCATGCAGCGATGCTACCAACTACGCTACTGCTAGTCTATGCGCGAACCTGGTCAGACAGCATCCTCGACAGCGCATGCTGCGATACTACCAACTACGCTACTGCTAGTCTATGCGCGAACCTTGTCAGACAGCATCCTCGACAGCGCATGCTGCGATGCTACCAACTACACTACTGCTACTCTAGGCGCAAACCTGGTCAGACAGCATCCTCGACAGCGCATGCTGCGATGCTACCAACTACGCTACTGCTAGTCTAGGCGCGAACCTGGTCAGACAGCATCCTCGACAGCGAATGCTGCGATGCTACCAACTACGCTACTGCTAGTCTATGCGCGAACCTGGTCAGACAGCATCCTCGACAGCGCATGCTGCGATGCTACCAACTACTTTACTGCTAGTCTATGCAAGAACCTGGTCAGACAGCATCCTCGACAGCGCATGCTGCGATGCTACCAACTACGCTACTGCTAGTCTATGCGCGAACCTGGTCAGACAGCATCCTCAACAGCGCATGCTGCGATGCTACCAACTACGCTACTGCTAGTCTATGCGCGAACCTGGTCAGACAGCATCCTCGACAGCGCATGCTGCGATGCTACCAACAACGCTACTGCTAGTCTATGCGTGAACCTGGGCAGACAGCATCCTCGACAGCGCATGCTGCGATGCTACCAACTACGCTACTGCTAGTCTATGCGCGAACCTGGTCAGACAGCATCCTCGACAGCGCATGCTGCGATGCTACCAACTACGCTACTGCTAGTCTATGCGCGAACCTGGTCAGACAGCATCCACGACAGCGCATGCTGCGATGCTACCAACTACGCTACTGCTAGTCTATGCGTGAACCTGGTCAGACAGCATCCTCGACAGCGCATGCTGCGATGCTACCAACTACGCTACTGCTAGTCTATGCGCGAACCTGGTCAGACAGCATCCTCGACAGCGCATGCTGCGATGCTACCAACTACGCTATTGCTAGTCTAGTCGCGAACCTGGTCAGATAGCATCCTAGACAGCGCATGCTGCGATGCTACCAACTACGCTACTGCTAGTCTAGGCGCGAACCTGGTCAGACAGCATCCTCGACAGCGCATGCTGCGATGCTACCAACTACGCTACTGCTAGTCTATGCGCGAACCTGGTCAGACAGCGTCCTCGACAGCGCATGCAGCGATGCTACCAACTACGCTACTGCTAGTCTATGTGCAAACCTGGTCAGACAGCATCCTCGACAGCGGATGCTTCGATGCTACCAACTACGCTACTGCTAGTCTATGCGCGAACCTGGTCAGACAGCATCCTCGACAGCGCATGCTGCGATGCTACCAACTACGCTACTGCTAGTCTATGCGCGAACCTGGTCAGACAGCATCCTCGACAGCGCATTCTGCGATGCTACCAACTACGCTACTGCTAGTCTATGCGCGAACCTGGTCAGACAGCATCCTCGACAGCGCATGCTGCGATGCTACCAACTACACTACTGCTACTCTATGCGCGAACCTGGTCAGACAGCATCCTCGACAGCGCATGCTGCGATGCTACCAACTACGCTACTGCTAGTCTAGGCGCGAACCTGGTCAGACAGCATCCTCGACAGCGCATGCTGCGATGCTACCAACAACGCTACTGCTAGTCTATGCGTGAACCTAGTCAGACAGCATCCTCGACAGCCCATGCTGCGAAGCTACCAACTACGCTACTGCTAGTCTATGCGCGAACCTGGTCAGACAGCATCCTCGACAGCGCATGCTGCGATGCTACCAACTACGCTACTGCTAGTCTAGGCGCGAACCTGGTCAGACAGCATCCTCGACAGCGCATGCTGCGATGCTACCAACTACGCTACTGCTAGTCTATGCGTGAACCTGGTCAGACAGCATCCTCGACAGCGCATGCTGCGATGCTACCAACTACGCTACTGCTAGTCTATGCGCGAACCTGGTCAGACAGCATCCTCGACAGCGTATGCTGCGATGCTACCAACTACGCTATTGCTAGTCTAGTCGCGAACCTGGTCAGACAACATCCTCGACAGCGCATGCTGCGATGCTACCAACTACGCTACTGCTAGTCTAGGCGCGAACCTGGTCAGAGAGCATCCTCGACAGCGCATGCTGCGATGCTACCAACTACGCTACTGCTAGTCTATGCGCGAACCTGGTCAGACAGCGTCCTCGACAGCGCATGCTGCGATGCTACCAACTACGCTACTGCTAGTCTATGTGCAAACCTGGTCAGACAGCATCCTCGACAGCGCATGCTTCGATGCTACCAACTACGCTACTGCTAGTCTATGCGCGAACCTGGTCAGACTGCATCCTCGACAGCGCATGCTGCGATGCTACCAACTACGCTACTGCTAGTCTAGGCGCGAACCTGGTCAGACAGCATCCTCGACAGCGCATTCTGCGATGCTACCAACTACGCTACTGCTAGTCTATGCGCGAACCTGGTCAGACAGCATCCTCGACAGCGCATGCTGCGATACTACCAACTAAGCTACTGCTAGTCTATGCGCGAACCTGGTCAGACAGCATCCTCGAAAGCGCATGCTGCGATGCTACCAACTACGCTACTGCTAGTCTATGCGCGAACCTGGTCAGACAGCATCCTCGACAGCGAATGCTGCGATGCTACCAACTACGCTACTGCTAGTCTATGCGCGAACCTGGTCAGACAGCATCCTCGACAGCGCATGCTGCGATGCTACCAACTACGCTACTGCTAGTCTAGGCGCGAACCTGGTCAGACAGCATCCTCGACAGCGCATGCTGTGATGCTACCAACTACGCTACTGCTAGTCTATGCGCGAACCTGGTCAGACAGCATCCTCGACAGCGCATGCTGCGAAGCTACCAACTACGCTACTGCTAGTCTATGCGCGAACGTGGTCAGACAGCATCCTCGACAGCGCATGCTGCGATGCTACCAACTACGCTACTGCTACTCTATGCGCGAACCTGGTCAGACAGCATCCTCGACAGCGCATGCTGCGATGCTACCAACTACGCTACTGCTAGTCTAGGCGCGAACCTGGTCAGACAGCATCCTCGACAGCGCATGCTGCGATGCTACCAACTACGCTACTGCTACTCTATGCGCGAACCTGGTCAGACAGCATCCTCGACAGCGCATGGTCCGATGCTACCAACTACGCTACTGCTAGTCTATGCGCGAACCTGGTCAGACAGCATCCTCGACAGCGCATGCTGCGATGCTACCAACTACGCTACTGCTAGTCTAGGCGCGAACCTGGTCAGACAGCATCCTCGACAGCGCATTCTGCGATGCTACCAACTACGCTACTGCTAGTCTATACGCGAACCTGGTCAGACAGCATCCTCGACAGCGCATGCTGCGATGCTACCAACTAAGCTACTGCTAGTCTATGCGCGAACCTGGTCAGACAGCATCCTCGACAGCGAATGCTGCGATGCTACCAACTACGCTACTGCTAGTCTATGCGCGAACCTGGTCAGACAGCATCCTCGACAGCGCATGCTGCGATGCTACCAACTACGCTACTGCTAGTCTATGCGCGAACCTGGTCAGACAGCATCCTCGACAGCGCATGCTGCGATGCTACCAACTACGCTACTGCTAGTCTAGGCGCGAACCTGGTCAGACAGCATCCTCGACAGCGCATGCTGCGATGCTACCAACTACGCTACTGCTAGTCTATGCGCGAACCTGGTCAGACAGCATCCTCGACAGCGCATGCTGCGATGCTACCAACTACGCTACTGCTAGTCTATGCGTGAACCTGGTCAGACAGCATCCTCGACAGCGCATGCTGCGATGCTACCAACTACTTTACTGCTAGTCTATGCGCGAACCTGGTCAGAGAGCATCCTCGACAGCGCATGCTGCGATGCTACCAACTACGCTACTGCTAGTCTATGCGCGAACCTGGTCAGACAGCATCCTCAACAGCGCATGCTGCGATGCTACCAACTACGCTACTGCTAGTCTATGCGCGAACCTGGTCAGACAGCATCCTCGACAGCGCATGCTTCGATGCTACCAACAACGCTACTGCTAGTCTATGCGTGAACCTGGTCAGACAGCATCCTCGACAGCGCATGCTGCGATGCTACCAACTACGCTACTGCTAGTCTATGCGCGAACCTGGTCAGACAGCATCCTCGACAGCGCATGCTGCGATGCTACCAACTACGCTACTGCTAGTCTATGCGCGAACCTGGTCAGACAGCATCCTCGACAGTGCATGCTGCGATGCTACCAACTACGCTACTGCTAGTCTATGCGCGAAGCTGGTCAGACAGCATCCTCGACAGCGCATGCTGCGATGGTACCAACTACGCTACTGCTAGTCTATGCGCGAACCTGGTCAGACAGCATCCTCGACAGCGCATGCTGCGATGCTACCAACTACGCTACTGCTAGTCTATGCGCGAACCTGGTCAGACAGCATCCTCGACAGTGCATGCTGCGATGCTACCAACTACGCTACTGCTAGTCTATGCGCGAACCTGGTCAGACAGCATCCTCGACAGCGTATGCTGCGATGCTACCAACTACGCTATTGCTAGTCTAGTCGCGAACCTGGTCAGACAGCATCCTAGACAGCGCATGCTGCGATGCTACCAACTACGCTACTGCTAGTCTAGGCGCGAACCTGGTCAGAGAGCATCCTCGACAGCGCATGCTGCGATGCTACCAACTACGCTACTGCTAGTCTATGCGCGAACCTGGTCAGACAGCGTCCTCGACAGCGCATGCTGCGATGCTACCAACTACGCTACTGCTAGTCTATGTGCAAACCTGGTCAGACAGCATCCTCGACAGCGCATGCTTCGATGCTACCAACTACGCTACTGCTAGTCTATGCGCGAACCTGGTCAGACAGCATCCTCGACAGCGCATGCTGCGATGCTACCAACTACGCTACTGCTAGTCTAGGCGCGAACCTGGTCAGACAGCATCCTCGACAGCGCATGCTGCGATGCTACCAACTACGCTACTGCTAGTCTATGCGTGAACCTGGTCAGACAGCATCCTCGACAGCGCATGCTGCGATGCTACCAACTACGCTACTGCTAGTCTATGCGCGAACCTGGTCAGACAGCATCCTCGACAGCGCATGCTGCGATGCTACCAACTACGCTATTGCTAGTCTAGTCGCGAACCTGGTCAGATAGCATCCTAGACAGCGCATGCTGCGATGCTACCAACTACGCTACTGCTAGTCTAGGCGCGAACCTGGTCAGACAGCATCCTCGACAGCGCATGCTGCGATGCTACCAACTACGCTACTGCTAGTCTATGCGCGAACCTGGTCAGACAGCGTCCTCGACAGCGCATGCAGCGATGCTACCAACTACGCTACTGCTAGTCTATGTGCAAACCTGGTCAGACAGCATCCTCGACAGCGGATGCTTCGATGCTACCAACTACGCTATTGCTAGTCTAGGCGCGAACCTGGTCAGACAGCATCCTCGACAGCGCATGCTGCGATGCTACCAACTACGCTACTGCTAGTCTATGCGTGAACCTGGTCAGACAGCATCCTCGACAGCGCATGCTGCGATGCTACCAACTACGCTACTGCTAGTCTATGCGCGAACCTGGTCAGACAGCATCCTCGACAGCGCATGCTGCGATGCTACCAACTACACTACTGCTACTCTATGCGCGAACCTGGTCAGACAGCATCCTCGACAGCGCATGCTGCGAAGCTACCAACTACGCTACTGCTAGTCTATGCGCGAACCTGGTCAGACAGCATCCTCGACAGCGCATGCTGCGATGCTACCAACTACGCTACTGCTAGTCTATGCGCGAACCTGGTCAGACAGCATCCTCGACAGCGCATGCTGCGATGCTACCAACTACGTTACTGCTAGTCTATGCGTGAACCTGGTCAGACAGCATCCTCGACAGCGCATGCTGCGATGCTACCAACTACGCTACTGCTAGTCTATGCGCGAACCTGGTCAGACAGCATCCTCGACAGCGTATGCTTCGATGCTACCAACTACGCTATTGCTAGTCTAGTCGCGAACCTGGTCAGACAGCATCCTAGACAGCGCATGCTGCGATGCTACCAACTACGCTACTGCTAGTCTAGGCGCGAACCTGGTCAGAGAGCATCCTCGACAGCGCATGCTGCGATGCTACCAACTACGCTACTGCTAGTCTATGCGCGAACCTGGTCAGACAGCGTCCTCGACAGCGCATGCTGCGATGCTACCAACTACGCTACTGCTAGTCTATGTGCAAACCTGGTCAGACAGCATCCTCGACAGCGCATGCTTCGATGCTACCAACTACGCTACTGCTAGTCTATGCGCGAACCTGGTCAGACTGCATCCTCGACAGCGCATGCTGCGATGCTACCAACTACGCTACTGCTAGTCTAGGCGCGAACCTGGTCAGACAGCATCCTCGACAGCGCATTCTGCGATGCTACCAACTACGCTACTGCTAGTCTATGCGCGAACCTGGTCAGACAGCATCCTCGACAGCGCATGCTGCGATACTACCAACTAAGCTACTGCTAGTCTATGCGCGAACCTGGTCAGACAGCATCCTCGACAGCGCATGCTGCGATGCTACCAACTACGCTACTGCTAGTCTATGCGCGAACCTGGTCAGACAGCATCCTCGACAGCGCATGCTGCGATGCTACCAACTACGCTACTGCTAGTCTATGCGCGAACCTGGTCAGACAGCATCCTCGACAGCGCATGCTGCGATGCTACCAACTACGCTACTGCTAGTCTAGGCGCGAACCTGGTCAGACAGCATCCTCGACAGCGCATGCTGCGATGCTACCAACTACGCTACTGCTAGTCTATGCGCGAACCTGGTCAGACAGCATCCTCGACAGCGCATGCTGCGATGCTACCAACTACGCTACTGCTAGTCTATGCGCGAACGTGGTCAGACAGCATCCTCGACAGCGCATGCTGCGATGCTACCAACTACGCTACTGCTACTCTATGCGCGAACCTGGTCAGACAGCATCCTCGACAGCGCATTCTGCGATGCTACCAACTACGCTACTGCTAGTCTAGGCGCGAACCTGGTCAGACAGCATCCTCGACAGCGCATGCTGCGATGCTACCAACTACGCTACTGCTACTCTATGCGCGAACCTGGTCAGACAGCATCCTCGACAGCGCATGGTCCGATGCTACCAACTACGCTACTGCTAGTCTATGCGCGAACCTGGTCAGACAGCATCCTCGACAGCGCATGCTGCGATGCTACCAACTACGCTACTGCTAGTCTAGGCGCGAACCTGGTCAGACAGCATCCTCGACAGCGCATTCTGCGATGCTACCAACTACGCTACTGCTAGTCTATACGCGAACCTGGTCAGACAGCATCCTCGACAGCGCATGCTGCGATGCTACCAACTAAGCTACTGCTAGTCTATGCGCGAACCTGGTCAGACAGCATCCTCGACAGCGAATGCTGCGATGCTACCAACTACGCTACTGCTAGTCTATGCGCGAACCTGGTCAGACAGCATCCTCGACAGCGCATGCTGCGATGCTACCAACTACGCTACTGCTAGTCTATGCGCGAACCTGGTCAGACAGCATCCTCGACAGCGCATACTGCGATGCTACCAACTACGCTACTTCTAGTCTAGGCGCGAACCTGGTCAGACAGCATCCTCGACAGCGCATGCTGCGATGCTACCAACTACGCTACTGCTAGTCTATGCGCGAACCTGGTCAGACAGCATCCTCGACAGCGCATTCTGCGATGCTACCAACTACGCTACTGCTAGTCTATACGCGAACCTGGTCAGACAGCATCCTCGACAGCGCATGCTGCGATGCTACCAACTAAGCTACTGCTAGTCTATGCGCGAACCTGGTCAGACAGCATCCTCGACAGCGAATGCTGCGATGCTACCAACTACGCTACTGCTAGTCTATGCGCGAACCTGGTCAGACAGCATCCTCGACAGCGCATGCTGCGATGCTACCAACTACGCTACTGCTAGTCTATGCGCGAACCTGGTCAGACAGCATCCTCGACAGCGCATACTGCGATGCTACCAACTACGCTACTTCTAGTCTAGGCGCGAACCTGGTCAGACAGCATCCTCGACAGCGCATGCTGCGATGCTACCAACTACGCTACTGCTAGTCTATGCGCGAACCTGGTCAGACAGCATCCTCGACAGCGCATGCTGCGATGCTACCAACTACGCTACTGCTAGTCTATGCGCGAACGTGGTCAGACAGCATCCTCGACAGCGCATGCTGCGATGCTACCAACTACGCTACTGCTACTCTATGCGCGAACCTGGTCAGACAGCATCCTCGACAGCGCATGCTGCGATGCTACCAACTACGCTACTGCTAGTCTAGGCGCGAACCTGGTCAGACAGCATCCTCGACAGCGCATGCTGCGATGCTACCAACTACGCTACTGCTAGTCTATGCGCGAACCTGGTCAGACAGCATCCTCGACAGCGCATGCTGCGATGCTACCAACTACACTACTGCTGCTCTAGGCGCGAACCTGGTCAGACAGCATCCACGACAGCGCATGCTGCGATGCTACCAACTACGCTACTGCTAGTCTAGGCGCGAACCTGGTCAGACAGCATCCTCGACAGCGAATGCTGCGATGCTACCAACTACGCTACTGCTAGTCTATGCGCGAACCTGGTCAGACAGCATCCTCGACAGCGCATGCTGCGATGCTACCAACTACTTTACTGCTAGTCTATGCGCGAACCTGGTCAGACAGCATCCTCGACAGCGCATGCTGCGATGCTACCAACTACGCTACTGCTAGTCTATGCGCGAACCTGGTCAGACAGCATCCTCAACAGCGCATGCTGCGATGCTACCAACTACGCTACTGCTAGTCTATGCGCGAACCTGGTCAGACAGCATCCTCGACAGCGCATGCTTCGATGCTACCAACAACGCTACTGCTAGTCTATGCGTGAACCTGGTCAGACAGCATCCTCGACAGCGCATGCTGCGATGCTACCAACTACGCTACTGCTAGTCTATGCGCGAACCTGGTCAGACAGCATCCTCGACAGCGCATGCTGCGATGCTACCAACTACGCTACTGCTAGTCTATGCGCGAACCTGGTCAGAGAGCATCCTCGACAGCGCATGCTGCGATGCTACCAACTACGCTACTGCTAGTCTATGCGTGAACCTGGTCAGACAGCATCCTCGACAGCGCATGCTGCGATGCTACCAACTACGCTACTGCTAGTCTATGCGCGAACCTGGTCAGACAGCATCCTCGACAGCGTATGCTGCGATGCTACCAACTACGCTATTGCTAGTCTAGTCGCGAACCTGGTCAGACAGCATCCTAGACAGCGCATGCTGCGATGCTACCAACTACGCTACTGCTAGTCTAGGCGCGAACCTGGTCAGAGAGCATCCTCGACAGCGCATGCTGCGATGCTACCAACTACGCTACTGCTAGTCTATGCGCGAACCTGGTCAGACAGCATCCTCGACAGCGCATACTGCGATGCTACCAACTACGCTACTTCTAGTCTAGGCGCGAACCTGGTCAGACAGCATCCTCGACAGCGCATGCTGCGATGCTACCAACTACGCTACTGCTAGTCTATGCGCGAACCTGGTCAGACAGCATCCTCGACAGCGCATGCTGCGATGCTACCAACTACGCTACTGCTAGTCTATGCGCGAACGTGGTCAGACAGCATCCTCGACAGCGCATGCTGCGATGCTACCAACTACGCTACTGCTACTCTATGCGCGAACCTGGTCAGACAGCATCCTCGACAGCGCATGCTGCGATGCTACCAACTACGCTACTGCTAGTCTAGGCGCGAACCTGGTCAGACAGCATCCTCGACAGCGCATGCTGCGATGCTACCAACTACGCTACTGCTAGTCTATGCGCGAACCTGGTCAGACAGCATCCTCGACAGCGCATGCTGCGATGCTACCAACTACACTACTGCTGCTCTAGGCGCGAACCTGGTCAGACAGCATCCACGACAGCGCATGCTGCGATGCTACCAACTACGCTACTGCTAGTCTAGGCGCGAACCTGGTCAGACAGCATCCTCGACAGCGAATGCTGCGATGCTACCAACTACGCTACTGCTAGTCTATGCGCGAACCTGGTCAGACAGCATCCTCGACAGCGCATGCTGCGATGCTACCAACTACTTTACTGCTAGTCTATGCGCGAACCTGGTCAGACAGCATCCTCGACAGCGCATGCTGCGATGCTACCAACTACGCTACTGCTAGTCTATGCGCGAACCTGGTCAGACAGCATCCTCAACAGCGCATGCTGCGATGCTACCAACTACGCTACTGCTAGTCTATGCGCGAACCTGGTCAGACAGCATCCTCGACAGCGCATGCTTCGATGCTACCAACAACGCTACTGCTAGTCTATGCGTGAACCTGGTCAGACAGCATCCTCGACAGCGCATGCTGCGATGCTACCAACTACGC
The DNA here is from genome assembly GCA_026315105.1 of Locusta migratoria. Classification (NCBI taxonomy): domain Eukaryota; kingdom Metazoa; phylum Arthropoda; class Insecta; order Orthoptera; family Acrididae; genus Locusta; species Locusta migratoria. The sequence continues at coordinate 37,120,290 of CM048746.1, read as the reverse complement.
TACTGCTAGTCTATGCGCGAACCTGGTCAGACAGCATCCTCGACAGCGCATGCTGCGATGCTACCAACTACGCTACTGCTAGTCTATGCGCGAACCTGGTCAGAGAGCATCCTCGACAGCGCATGCTGCGATGCTACCAACTACGCTACTGCTAGTCTATGCGTGAACCTGGTCAGACAGCATCCTCGACAGCGCATGCTGCGATGCTACCAACTACGCTACTGCTAGTCTATGCGCGAACCTGGTCAGACAGCATCCTCGACAGCGTATGCTGCGATGCTACCAACTACGCTATTGCTAGTCTAGTCGCGAACCTGGTCAGACAGCATCCTAGACAGCGCATGCTGCGATGCTACCAACTACGCTACTGCTAGTCTAGGCGCGAACCTGGTCAGAGAGCATCCTCGACAGCGCATGCTGCGATGCTACCAACTACGCTACTGCTAGTCTATGCGCGAACCTGGTCAGACAGCGTCCTCGACAGCGCATGCTGCGATGCTACCAACTACGCTACTGCTAGTCTATGTGCAAACCTGGTCAGACAGCATCCTCGACAGCGCATGCTTCGATGCTACCAACTACGCTACTGCTAGTCTATGCGCGAACCTGGTCAGACAGCATCCTCGACAGCGCATGCTGCGATGCTACCAACTACGCTACTGCTAGTCTAGGCGCGAACCTGGTCAGACAGCATCCTCGACAGCGCATGCTGCGATGCTACCAACTACGCTACTGCTAGTCTATGCGCGAACCTGGTCAGACAGCATCCTCGACAGCACATGCTGCGATGCTACCAACTACGCTACTGCTAGTCTATGCGCGAACGTGGTCAGACAGCATCCTCGACAGCGCATGCTGCGATGCTACCAACTACGCTACTGCTACTCTATGCGCGAACCTGGTCAGACAGCATCCTCGACAGCGCATGCTGCGATGCTACCAACTACGCTACTGCTAGTCTAGGCGCGAACCTGGTCAGACAGCATCCTCGACAGCGCATGCTGCGATGCTACCAACTACGCTACTGCTACTCTATGCGCGAACCTGGTCAGACAGCATCCTCGACAGCGCATGCTGCGATGCTACCAACTACGCTACTGCTAGTCTATGCGCGAACCTGGTCAGACAGCATCCTCGACAGCGCATGCTGCGATGCTACCAACTACGCTACTGCTAGTCTAGGCGCGAACCTGGTCAGACAGCATCCTCGACAGCGCATTCTGCGATGCTACCAACTACGCTACTGCTAGTCTATGCGCGAACCTGGTCAGACAGCATCCTCGACAGCGCATGCTGCGATGCTACCAACTAAGCTACTGCTAGTCTATGCGCGAACCTGGTCAGACAGCATCCTCTACAGCACATGCTGCGATGCTACCAACTACGCTACTGCTAGTCTATGCGCGAACCTGGTCAGACAGCATCCTCGGCAGCGCATGCTGCGATGCTACCAACTACGCTACTGCTAGTCTATGCGCGAACCTGGTCAGACAGCATCCTCGACAGCGCATGCTGCGATGCTACCAACTACGCTACTGCTAGTCTAGGCGCGAACCTGGTCAGACAGCATCCTCGACAGCGCATGCTGCGATGCTACCAACTACGCTACTGCTAGTCTATGCGCGAACCTGGTCAGACAGCATCCTCGACAGCGCATGCTGCGCTGCTACCAACTACGCTACTGCTAGTCTATGCGCGAACGTGGTCAGACAGCATCCTCGACAGCGCATGCTGCGATGCTACCAACTACGCTACTGCTACTCTATGCGCGAACCTGGTCAGACAGCATCCTCGACAGCGCATGCTGCGATGCTACCAACTACGCTACTGCTAGTCTAGGCGCGAACCTGGTCAGACAGCATCCTCGACAGCGCATGCTGCGATGCTACCAACTACGCTACTGCTAGTCTTCTTCCGTCTACCCAATTTTGAGGTATACTCCACATCTAAAACATGTTGTGATATGTTATATATTTATGACATATCATTAAAAAGACGCTCCTTTGATATTATGGCGTTATACCGTAGCAAAAGAAGGATATTCTTTCACGGTATACAAATTACATCACTGACACATGTTAAATACGATGTCCTTTAAAGCTATGAAATTATAGTTTCTGGTAATTTATTGTAGCAAATGACATCTAAAATAGCGCGTTTTCAAAAGTTCCTCAATTTTCTGGCACTTTTAAAAGATCATATTTATACGTGGTACGCTACGAGAGAAGGCGCGAAATACGGAGTTCCGTTTGCAATATGGTGGCTCCAAAGTTCATGTCACGTGAAAACCAGGTCGCTTCTCTTTGACCACTATCCACTCCACGAAGCAAAAATCTAACATGCCAGAACTTTCGTTCCAGCTTCGCAACGCAGTGGAACACGGAATTCCACGCTGCGCCGTCACCACTTCCTACTCCACGTGCGTTTCCACGTCCCGTGAGAGGGCGGCATAATAAGGACAACACATGCACCGATCCCAAGGGAGGACCTTAACATCCGACGGCGAGCAACCGCGCGCTCAACAGCGAGGCGCCTTAGAGAGATCGGCCTCTCTACCGCGGCCAGTTGTTTTATCACACTCTCCATAACAGGCACGACGCTCCATTTTGTTCTTGTTACCGACTATGATAGCAGCGCACCTAGCAGCATGCTACACTTCTGAATATGATGTCGGGTCAGTGTGAATAGCAGTGTAGTAGTCAATTTATCTTCGGGAAGTATGTTCACTACTTGTAATCTGCAGAATACATTCGAACACATTCCCTTTCATCAAATCCGTTACGGTATTTATTAAGTTAAATATAGTAGTAAAAACTGTCCAATGAGGTCATGCATGCCTTTCCAAATAAAGATTTATACACATAAGAAGCCGGCCTTGAGGGTTCCGCGGACTCGAGAGTGTTTTGTAGGCAGGACTTCAGCGGCGTCAGATTTGCAGCAGCAAGTTCCACAAGGCCGTTCATGAAGATTCGCCGCGCCCACTCCAGCTCAACAGACATGCGCAAGAAAAGTAGAACATTCAGCGTGCAAATGAAGGGGCTTGAACGTCCCATTTAACTAACAAATAAAAGTGGGCCTAGAATCAAGGTACAACATGGAGCTTTAACCTAAAGCGGTGTGCTACACCTCACTGCATTACTGGGTAACAGATCATTTAACCTCTTGCTAGCTTTTTAAAAAGGTCCTAGAAGGTGTAAATGTTTGGTTTACTACTTTGCTTCTCTAGATAAAACTGATCTTACATAAACAGGTGTATTATATGTTCTTTCGGACATTTTCAGAAGAATAGGCACCACGTCAATCTATACAGAGTGAATCACCTAACATTACCACTGGAAATGCTTCGTAAACCACAACACATACTAAGTAAGTAATTCCACAGACCGGAAGTGGGGAGAGGGGCTTGTGAAATTGGTTATACAAACAAAAATTCACGGAAGTATGATTTTTAACAGAAACCTATGTTTATACAATTTTTTTTAATTTTTTCTTTTATTTTATCGTTTTTTTGGAAACCTGTAATCATTTGTAGCACAACTGAACACAGAAAGAAATTCTTAATCAATGTCGTTTGTTACATTGTAAAATATTAATTACATCCAAAGTTATTATAGCTTAAAGTTGATGCTCCTTAGCAGTTCAGTCTTGTGTATGACTCATTGCCCTGCCTCTAGGAATGTGACGTGAACTCATGTGTCTATCCATGGCAGCAGCAGCTTACACACCAACACCAACTGCACCTCATTCCGTTGTGATAGGTTTGTTACGTACCTATTTGCGTGCTAGGACCTTACCTTTCACATACAACTTTGTAGATGTTTTGACATCTTAGATGTTTTCTGTCTGGGTACCTTTCTGTCTAAAATCTACAGGCATCATCTGCACATTTTCTACAATCGCCATTGATAAATACCATCTCTACCTTTTCAGCGTTGGAATAAACCACATTCACAGTTCTTACAATATTGTACACACTGTTGCACTTTCGACCTGCTTAAAATCATTTACCTTCTCACTTTACTACTGTGCATACTTCTGGTGTTGCTTGTACTGCGCAGTACATTATAAAAGACGTGTGGTAACACAGTGTACTACAGCTTTTCTGAATACAACCCTCTGCCATGCACTTCACTGTGACTTGCAGAGTATTTATCTAGAAGTAGATGAACAATAATACCAAGAGACTGAGAACAAATCGAAACATTGCATTAAAGCCAAACTCGTAAACACTGTACTCTTCGTAAACATACCCATAAAAATGCTGATTGCTGATCGTGGATCTTGCTTGTTACAATAAGCGACTTAAGAACTAGGTTTTCATGCGTACAGTTTAGGTTACAATTACTCTGGATGTAAAACTTCCTTGTAGATTAAAATTGTGTACCAGAACCGAGACTCGAACCTGGGACCTTTACATTTCGCGTGCAAGCACTCTACCACAGTTTTTTCTGTTCTTCAGGTAGATCCATGGTTCGCGGTCGTTAGGTCATGTTCGTTCTTAAAGATCGTTTAGTATTTGGCTCAACGTTTTTATTACAGAGGGTGTTTAGGCCCTGATCGGGCGCGCTGAGCGACGGCGCCCGGCAAGCCACTTACCTCTTCCGACACGACTCACGGTCCGTCCTCACAACTTTAATTCTGCCAGTACCTCGCCTCCTACTTTCCAAACTTCACAGAAGTTTTCCTGCGAACCTTGAGAGACTAGCATTCCTGGAGTCATGTCGGGATAGCTCAGTGGTAGAGCGCTTGTCCACGAAAGTCAAAGGTCCTACGTTCGAGTCCTGGTTCCGGCACACAATTTTTAGCTGGCAGGAATTTTCTTATCACCGCACACTCCGCTGCAGAGTGAAAGTTCCTTTTCGGAAACCCTGGAAGTAATTAACATTTTACAATGTATCAAACGGCATCGATTAAATATTTTTTTTTTCTATTTTCAGTTGTGCTAAAATAACAACTTTCCCTTTATAAAACACAGGTTTGTCTTAAAAAATCATACTTCCGTTCATTTTTTAATCGATTATATTCACCAATTCACCAGATTCAGTCCTCACCTTCGGCTGTGGAATTAGTTATTGAGTATTTGTTGCGGTTTACGAAACATTTCCAGTGGTAATGTTAGGTGATTTAAACTCTATGTGCATCTACGCGCTATGTCGGCTTTTGGTGCAGAGCTACACCGCAGCCGCGGCGGATTAGCCGTGCACACTGGGGCGCCGTGCTGCGGTGCTCGCGGCCGTTCGCCGTCGGGGGTTCGAGTCCCCCATCGGGCATGGGTGTATGTGTTGTCCTTAGATTTCTTTACCTTAGATTAAGTAGTTTGTAAGCCAGGGACTAATAACCAAGCAGTTGAGTCCCATAAATTTACAAACATTGAACATTTTGATGTCCACCACAGATGCGATAACAGCATTCGATCTTATTGATAGAGCTGAAGCATTGAATTAAAATTTGTGGTGCGGCCGGGAATCGAACCCGGACCTCCATGCTTACGAGGCAGACGTCTTAACCGTTAGACTACCACACCACTAACGATTAAGGCGCCTCGGAATAGTCTATGTACGATTTCCCTCCACAACACAAACTTTAATTTAGCTTCTTTGTTCCAAAGATAATTGCCACTACTGCCAAGGCTCTCCATGCAATTATCTTTGGAACAAAGAAGCTAAATTAAAGTTTGTGTTGTGGAGGGAAATCGTACATAGACTATTCCGAGGCGCCTTAATCGTTAGTGGTGTGGTAGTCTAACGGTTAAGACGTCTGCCTAGTAAGCATGGAGGTCCGGGTTCGATTCCCGGCCGCACCACAAATTTTAATTCAATGCTTCAGCTCTATCAATAATGTCTTTGACATATTTGAGACGAAAATCCGTCTCAGGGATTCTTTCATTGTATTTAATTGATATTTATAGCATTCGATCTCGTGCGGAAATTCGAAATGACGAGCATTAAGAGAGTATGAACAATATGGCTGCTACAGCCGTAGTGCGCGACTAGTGGCAGTTTGAGCGCGGGTAGACACGAGGTTAAGGAACCGTTGGTTCGAAGCGGGACACCCGGTCTCGAATCCCGACACGGCACCCATTTTCAAGTATAGCCTTTTGAGTAATCTCAGTGCCTTAAAAATAGGTAAAGCAGTTAGGAATCGGACGATTGGTGTGAACACCACAGTGCTGTACTAGACGTGGTCCTTTTTGGAGGTGATATGGCGTTGGCTTCCTGCGACCTTCGAACTCACCGAGGCAGTTAGAGGAGGGGATCTACAGTTTAATATTGATTCCAAACCACGGTGCTCCAGGAGTAAAAGAAGTGGCATCCTCGAACATGGTGGGGTTCGAACCCGCGACGTTTTGATAGACAGACACACTACCACTTTGCTGCTGAGCCAAGCCCTGGTGCACCTAAATTTGATACGCATTTCTCAGGGAACGTGAGCCAGAATTAAAGTATGTGGTGTGGAGGGAGACGTGCTTTAAGACAGTCCGTGTAGTCGCTTTGGCTGCAACGCTGTGTTAGCTGCCGGGCGTCGTGGCTCAGTGCGCCAGTTCAGGGGGCTGGACGTCCCCTGTAATAAAAAAAGCTGAGCCAACAACTTGTCGAACTACAACGAACAATCACGATCAGCTTCCGCCAAGAAGAGTGGTCTGAAACGCCTACCTAGTAAGTAAGAGGTCCCAGGTTCGAATCCCGGCCACAGCACACATTTTAATTCATTGCCTCTGCTTATGTTTAAATTCCTTCTTTCCTTTCCTTTTCCATCTCCGTCCTTTCGTTGAAAGAGACGTTAATGTAAATCTAGTGGCAACTGCAGAGACAAGGAAGCGGCTGCGAGCGGCGGCTGTGCAGGCTCTCGTGTGTCGTGGCTTGACCGCGCGGCGGCAGGCCTCAGCTGGCAGGGAGCGGCTCGCACTACATCACGCCTTGTCGCAGCGCGGCACACCAGCTCCGCCGCGAAGGCCTCGCAGCCAAACACTGCCTCGCGGCTCTCCCCGCCACTTGCTGAGCGACAGCATAGCGCAACCATGCCATACAAGCGGTGTTGGTTCATTCCTTAACTGCCTAATCTTAATATACAGGGTGTTTCACTAAGTGTGTTTGCCTCTGTAACTTATAAAATAATAGGTAAAGGGAAATTTTAATGCGGTAGGTCAACACAATAAATGTTACACTTTCTGCGGAGCTATGAACATAGTTTATTGTATCATTTTCCAAAGAGTTAAACCACAAAGATATAATTTTTTAAATGGAACAATAGTTTTTCCTATCGTGCATTGGATTCGTTGAAACCAGCTGCGTCCAAATCAATTTAAACTACATTCCTATCACTGTTAGTTTGGGAGCTACAACCCTTCAAAGTTTAGGGGGCGGAGGCTACGACAGCGTATCTAACTGGCTGGTGATCATGAGACAGTGAGCCGTGCCGCAGGGGACAGCCACTCGGCCAGTGTCAGTGTGAAGTCGTTGTTCGGCACGTAAGAACGTAATGGCTGCCGGGGCTCTTGGCCTAGGATATCTCACGGCATACGCCGTGGCTGCTTCAGTGGCATCGTCTCGGCACTCGCCGATTATCAACAACATGTCAACGTACTCGTTGTTCGTGTATGCCATCGTCATCCGATGTCAGTAACTGAGGTATATTGTGCCCCGGTTGTTTGTGTGACACCAAATGTCGGGTATACGGCCGTGTGCGGTGACAGTCGGCAGTCTAACAGCGCATCGAGGAAGCTTCTCGCTCCGTGACACCGGCGACGTTACAGCTCGGCCGCACCACATTTAGAAGGCGCATTGCATTATGCGCAGCGTTTGTGGTATCTGCCCCTGAAACTTTGAAGGGTTATAGCTCCCAAACTAACAGTGATAGGAATGTAGTTTAAATTGATTTGGACGCAGCTGTTTTAAACGAATCCAATACACGATAGAAAAAAAAAAACTATTGTTCCATTTAAAAAATTATATCTTTGTGCTGTAACTCTTTGGAAAATGATACAATAAACTATGTTCATAGCTCCGCAGAAAGTGTAACATTTCTTGTGTTGACCTACCGCATTAAAATTTCCCGTCACCTATTATTTTATAAGTTACAGAGGCAAACACACTTAGTGAAACGCCTTGTATATACAAAATTAAGGTGTTTGTGCCTATATTTCACTCTGCAGCCAAAACTACGTATCGCAAACGAATAGTGTTTGTATGTGGTAGTAGGTATTGTCTCCCATTGTGCACTATGGTTGTTGTTGCTGTTATTGGAGCTTTAGGGCGCTCAACATCGCGGTTGCACTATGTTAGTAGAGGGTCGATAACGATAAGGGGGTGGAAAATATGTGAGCTGAAAGTTACCGAGTTATATAAAATTCTATGTATGAGTGTCAGTATTTTGCTTTTTAGGAAAAAACCTAGAAGTGGAGAAGAACGCTCACTCTGTGTTGTTGTATTACAAAGTTTCCCGTTGTACACAACAGCAGTTCCATGCCGATAGCTATAAGAGGGTGGAAGATATAGTGGCCGGCCGCGGTGGCTGAGCTGTCTGCGGCGCGCCAGTCACAGTCTGCACGGCCGCTACGGTCGGAGGTTCGAATCCCCACTCGGGCATGGATGTATGTGTCGTCTTTAGTATAACGTAGTTCATAAGTACTCTGTAAGTCCCTTAAGCTTAACAAACATTTGAACATTTTTGATATTGTGGTTGAAAGGCATCAGTTGTTATAAAATTCGGACTGAAGACCAGTGATGACTTTACTAAAATAGCGAATAAGTTATATACAGCGAAACGTAATGCACATTCTTCACTTGCTTTTCTTAAACAAGCTCATGAATAAAGAAAAATAAGCGCATATTGCAGTTTCAAAACTAAAACTACCAAGAAAGAAGCCAAAGTGTTAGAAAGAAATTTCGCGTTCTCGATCTGTTTCTAAAAGACCGAAAACGGCGTTGAAAAGTGAATCTACAGACGACAGAAACTAGAAAATTGTAAACGTTCTTCATCTTACACCGTACGCATCAGCGATTTTTCTATATTCCCATCCCTAAAGGAATGAAAAAGGAGACGGGCAGTATTTTGAAAATAGTTGCTATTTAGGCAATTTTGAAGCAATAAATACAAAATTTCGGATTTAGATTTTTATTGGAATTTTAAAAACACGTGTTACGATATTTTTGGAAATTCAACCATTAAGCGGGCGAAATAAGGGAAAATTTTTTAAGGGCGCTACTAAGACTATTTTGATGCAAGATATTCGAAAGATGCAAGATATTGGGACCATGGTTATAATTTAAAAAAAAGTGTTTCTGGATGTTTTGAATTCTGACATCAATAATGCAATAGGGCGTGGCAAGTTGTATCAAAATACTTGTTTGGGAAAGCATTTTTAAAGCTTAATTTATGAACATTTATATTTAGAAGTAGAAACAACCAGTCTAGGCGTGCGAAGCAACGGGAATTAAGCTAGTAAGAATTTAAAAATGCAGCACGTGAAGTTGTCAAAAGGGAGTACAGACACCTGAAATATGAGGCTGACAGGAAGTGCAGATTGGATAAGCAGGAAGAGATAGTGGAGAAATACAAGACAGTGAAAGAATGTTGAACTACTGTAAAGATAGAAAAAATACATTTGGAGAACAACGGTATGAATATCAAGAACTCAGATGTAAAACCACAACTTATAAAAGAAGGGAACGTTGAAAGGTGGAAGGAATATACAGAGGGCCTGTAAAAAGGCAATAAAATAAAAGGCAGTATTCTAGAAATGGAAGATGAAGCAGAGGAAAATGAGAAAGGATATACGATACTGCTAAAAGAATCTGACAGAGCAGTAAAAGATTTGAGTCGAAGCAAGGCCCCTGGAGTAGATGATATTCCGTCTGAACTGCTGATATCGTTAGGAGACCCAGTCATGAACGAATTGATCCACCTGGTATGCAGGATGTAGGAGACAGGGGGAAAGAAGAATATTGTAATTCCAATTCTAAAGAAAGCAAGTACAGATAAATATGAAAATTAAAGAATCATCAATTTAGAAATTAATGGTTGAAAATTACTAACACGAGTTATTAACAGACTAATGAAAAAACTGGTAGAATTCGATCTTGGGTAGGACCAGTTTGGATTTAGGGGAAATGTAGGAACACGCGAGTTATCTTAAAAGTTACTATGAACAACATAGTGAACGAATTATCGTAGCAAAGATAGACACGAAGCCAACACTGATCACAGTAGTACAAGTTTATATACCGACTAGCTCTACCGGTGTTGAGGAGATCGAAGCAATACATAAGGAGATAAAAGAAATTATTCAGACCATTAAAGTAGAAGAAAATTGTGATGGGGGACGGGAACTCGGAAGTAGGAAACTTATTGTTCGAACTGTAGCTTAAAACTTTAGAGACTGCAAAAACGTAGATAATTAAGGAAATGGGATCTGGACAGATTGAAGGAAACCAGAGGTAGTTGAGAGTTTTACAGGGAGTGTTAGACAAGGATTGTTGAAACGAGGAAAAATAATGCACTAGAAGAAGAATGGGTCGCTGTGAGAGATAGTGTAGTGAAGTCCACAGAGGATCATTTAGGCAGAAGGACAAGGCCTAATAGAAATCTTTGGATAACACAGGAGATACTGAACTTTATTAATGAAAGGAGAAATATAAAAATGCATCAAGTGAAGCAGGCAGAAGGGAGTACAGACGTCTGAAGAATGAGGTTGACAGGAAATACAGACTGGCTAAGCAGGAGTGGCTTGAGGATAAATGCAAGACCGTTGAAGAATGTATAACTAGGGGAAATATAGATACCGCCTACATGAAGATAAAAGAGACAAGAAAAGCATCAGTATGAATGTCATGAAATCAGATGTCAAACCAGTACTAAGCAAAGAACGGAAAGCTCAAAGTTAGAAGGAATATTATAGAGGACCTGTACAAAGAAAATAGTGTAGAAGGCATTATTCTAGAAATGAAAGACGAAGTAGAGGAAGATAAGATAGGAGATACTATACTGCGAGAAGAATTTGTCAGAGCACTAAAAGATTTCAGTAGAAACAAAGCTCCTGGAATAGATTATGTTCCGTCTGAACTGCTGTTATCGTTAAGAGGTCCAGTCATAAAGATATTGTTCCATTTGGTATGCAAGATATATGAGACAGGGGAAATAACATCAAACTTCAAGAAGAATATAGTGATTCAAATTTAGAAGAAAGCAAATGCCGACAAATGTGAAAATTACAGAGCTATAAGTTTAATCTGTACGTTGAGCAAGCTGCGAAGAAATGCAAGGAGAAATTTGGAGAGGGAATTAAAGTCCAGGGAGAGGGAATAAAAATGTTTCGGTGTGCTAATGACATAGTAATTCTGTCAAAGACAGCAAAAGACCTGGAAGACCTATTAAATGGAACGGACAGTGTGTTGAAAATCAGATGAACATTAAGAAGAGTAAAACGAAGTCAGAAAATCAGGCGATTCTGAAGGAATTAGATTAAGTAATGATACACTAAAGTAGTAGATGAGTTTTGTTATTTGGTTAGCGAAACAACTTGTTGACGGAAGTAAAGAAAATATTAAAATGTAGATTGGCTGTGGGAAGAAAAGCGTTTCTGAAGAAACGAAATTTGTTGATATCCATTATTAGTTTAAATGTCAGGAAGTCATTTCTGAAAGCATTTCTCTGGAGTGTAGCATTGTATGGGAGTGAAACGTGGACGATAAGGACTTGAGACAAAAAGATGAGAGAAACTTTCGAAATGTAGTGTTATAGACAAATGATGAAGATTAGATGGGTAGATCACGTAACTAATGAGGAGATGCTCAACAGAATTGAGGAGAAAAAGGAGTCCCTGGCATATCCTGACTAAGAGAAGGGATAGGTTGGTGGAACACATTTTGAGACATCACGGAATCGTCAACTTAGCATTAGAACCAAGTGTGTGGGTTAAAAATCTTAAAGGGAGCCCGAGGGTTGAATACAGTAACCAGTTTCAAAAGGATGTAGGTTGGTGTTCGTATTCTCAGACGAATATGCTTGCGTAGGACATGGTAGCGTGGAGTGCTGTATCAAACCAGTCTGCCGACTGAAGTCCACAACATCAACTAGTAAAAAATCAGAAACTTCGGCGCTCAGTCACCCATAAATTCTTGTCTTACTTCCCAGTTATTAACTCCACGTATTCTTCGACACTGTGTCTCAAAATGTTCAAATGTTTGTAAATTTATGGGATCGAACTACTTAAACTAACCTAAGACATCGCAACACACATAGGGCTCCAACCTCCGGTGAGCGCTGCCTCGCAGGCCCTGACTTGGAGTGTAGAAACGCTCGACCATTCCCACGTGCAAACACTGTCCCTCCGGAGAAAATATCCATTGTTCGGACTCTACCCTTGAAGGGTGGCAGCACTGTTCTGTCCCTCTGACCAAAGACTGTGTTTTTGAACCGTTGGTCAGTAGCGAGAGGACAGAGAGAGAAGGTGGGAGTGAGTGGAAGTGGACGGACGAAGTTAGATGCGGGTGAAGAGCTATAGACTGCGAGAGTATTGTTGTAAGCCGTTAGGATTCTTAATAATTCTGATTTTGATTTTGGTATTATTTTTTGTAATGGTCGTGTTGATGAGGTAACAATGATAATAATCCTAACTTAAATTTTTGTTTTACTTTAGGACAGCATTTTGTCCCCCTTTTTGTTTAAACTGAAATTTCTTATTATCCCCAAGTAATTTTAGGCTGCAACTTTTAAACGGTAGGATAGACCCAAGTTTCAATTTTATTTATATTTTATCATTAATGTGCTGCAAGAAGTTGCTGTCTACAGATAAGAGGTGAGTGAATTTAAATTTATTTCGCACATACTTAGTAGCCCGATTTGCCGTGCTCTCACCTTTTTTTTTTTTTTTTTTTTTTTTTTTTTTCGGATACAAGAATCGTAGACAACTTGTTTATCAGGTGGCTACCAATATTTCTTGCCAATTAAATCGTAGAAAGTACTTGACATGACATTTAATTACACCACTTGCTTATTGTTCACTTTTGTTATGTCATTCATATTCAATTGTAGAAGTCGTAAACAACTTGCTTCTCAGATAACTACCGGTATTACTTGTCTATTATGTAACGTGCCTTTTCATACAGATATTAGTTACACCACTTGCTGACAACACAATAATTGGTTTGTTAATAAAATTAGGTCACAATTTCGGAATGTGTCGGTACACACAATAATTGTTGTTAAGCTCGCAGCCTACTTAGTCAGTTTTGGCATTTAATAAACTAAACATTGATCTGTACTGTAAGTAATTAGTCGATTCCACAATTATCGACTTAGACGTTTCTACAATAGAATAGATTGTACATATTTATCGACTTAGATGTTTCTACTCGATGATAGATTGTAGGCCACAAGTTCCTTTCATTGCTTTCAGCTACTGTTATAGTTTGACATTCTACGAATACATTTCAAGCGCAGTCTGTGTAGTAGTAACCTTAACTTTGATCTTTAATTAATTAATAGATACATAATTGTCGACTTTAGTGTTTTTATTGTGTCATATTATTACATCATTCCGCTACTATCAGTCACTGTTCGAGATTGTCTATCACTCCACCCATTATCAGATTTAATTTTGGATTTCAAATTTGTCTCAAACATTGAGCAGTATTCATTTTAATTAATGAATAATTTGTCTGTCTGATTTAATGAATCAGAACTTGAGCTACAAACGGACTTGTCATTCATTGTTTAACCAGACTCGTGTTCTGGATAGTTAAGCGCATTAACAGGGCCATACCCATTACTATCAGTCGATGCCAGGCTGATTAGTTATAATATCGACTCTTACTTGATGTTCAGACATTCAGATAAGTTCATACATTCACAGTGCTGCACCAATCAAGATTGGTACCGTGGCATCTGCACGCAAACCTTGCATACTCACACAACCAAATTTATAGTCTCCGATCCCAACCACATTTATTTTATTTTATTTCATTTAAACATAAAACTTTCATCCTGAACTTTGAGCATACTTTTCTCATAGGTTTCCTCCCTAATGTATGCGACAATGCATGATCTGAAAGTATAGTTAGTAATTAGTTGCCAGTGCATGTTTTTCATGCATTGTAGTATTCATGAAAACGGTAACTTGTCCGATACTTCATCACACGAAAATAAAACAGTGACTATGGGCTTACCCTGTTTCAAGACCGACTCTATCTTCTCTTCAGGATCTCATCTCTCAAAACCAGAAACTCAGCCTTTTATGGGGTTACGTAGAATATTTTTAGTAACTTCATAAAATACTTATTTAATGCAGCAGAAGAATTACTGCGAAATTTAATGTAGTTGTATGACATTGTTCTCAGAATTTAAATTCGACTATTCAGACAAATGTATTCCTTAAGCTACGCTACGAGATCTCTTCACAAAATTCCGGAACTTTGTCCAATTTTTTTTCTACGTTTACCTTTTTCTTATGGTGCATAGAGTCGTCTACAATAACTGATACACCGCTCCCAACGGCGGTTCCACTTGCCGCTTCCCACGCTGGATGCGAATTTTATTTTATCTCGTCTACAGTCCAAATCTTCGTTTTTCAACGGGATTCTGAAGTTTAGGTCTGAAGGAGCCAAATAGTCTCATTTGCGCGATCCAAAAGCTTTTCACAGATTACGAGGCGCTGGTCTTCCTGGCCATGACTCGTGACAGTTGCTCAGTCAGGATCTCGTGACATGATCCTCTCTTTACTACGCGATAGTAACGGTGATGCTATTGATGACAGTTCTGCCAAAGAAGAATTGCTTAACACAGCCTTCCGAAATACCTTCACGAAGTAAGACGACAAAGATACTCCAGAATTCGTATCAAGAACAGCTGCGCTGCCAGTATGCGTAATTTAGGAGTTGATACCCCTGGTGTATTAAAGCAACTTAAATTGTAAATTTACGAGCTTGTGGTTAGGTTGGGTGTTGTTAGGTGTAGATGGGAAGCACAGGGAAGGGGTGGATTGGCAGACCATTCCTAACAATTACTGAAATGTGCCCTAAGAGGGTTCTGGCCTCTTGACAAACGAATACCCACCAAAATATAATGAAAATTGGGGAATCTAACTACTGAATCAGGTGAAGAATGAAATTAATTTATGTCACAAGGAAGATCCATTAATTGACGAAAACAGAAACAGTTCTGGGAACGTAAAAATGTCAAACAATTTCTACATCTACATCTACATACATACTCCGAAATCCACCGTAAGTTTACCACTACTAAGCATTTCCTTTCCTATTCCACTCGCAAACAGAACGAGGAAAAACAGAATGCCTATATGCCTCCGTACGAGCCCTAATTTCTCTTATCTTGTCATTGCGATCACTCCTTGAAATGTAAGTAGGTGGCAGCAAAATTCTATTACACTCAGATTCAAATTCCGGCCGTCTAAATTTCCTCAACATAAATTCACGAAAAGAACGTCGTATTTCCTCCAGCGATCCCCAATTGAGTTATCGGAGCATTTACGTGACAATCGCGCATTGGTGGCACCTACCTGTAACAAACCTAGCTGCTCGCCTCTGAACTGCCTCTATGTCTTCCTTTAAACTGATTTGCTGCGGGTCCCAAACACTTGAGCAGTACTCAAGACGTGGTCGTACAAGCGTTTTATACGCGGTCTGCTTTAAAGATGAAGTACGTCTTCCTAAAATTCTCCCAAAAAACCGAAGTCGGCTGTCCGCCTTACAACTGTTCTTACATGTTCGTTCCATTTCATTTTGCTCTGAATTTTTACGCCTAGATATTTGAACGACGCGACTGCATCAAGAAGCTCACTACTAATGCTTTATTCGAACATAATGGGATTGTTTTTCCTACTCATGCGCATAACTTTACATTTTTCTACATTGACATTCTTTGCACCAACTAGAAATTTTGTCTAAGTCATCCTGTATGCTATTACAGTCACTTAAAGATGACACGCTCCCATATATTACAGCATCATCAGCAAACAACCGCAAATTACAAGTTACTCTGTCCATCAGATCATTTATATAGATAGAAAGCAATAGCGGTCCTATCACACTCCCCTGGGGCACGCCCGACGATACACTCGTTTCTGATGAACACTCGCCAACGAGAACAACGTACTGCGTTCTATTACTTAGGAAGTCTTCTAGCCAGTCACAAATCTGGGAACCTATTCCATAAGCTCGTATCTTCGTTAGCAGTCTGCAGTGTGGCACCGGGTCAAACGCCTTTTTGAAGTCGAGAAAAATACAATCCGCCTATGGCCCTTCATCCATGGCTCGCAGGATGTCATGTGAGAAAAGGGTAAGCTGAGTTTCAAATCAACGATGTTTCCTAAACCTTTTCCGTCTCAAGAAAATTTATTATATTCAAACTGAGAATATGCTCCATAATTCTACAGGAAATTGAGGTCAACGATATTGGCCTGTAAATATGTGGGTCAGTTCTCTTTCATTTCTTATAAACGGGAGTCACCTGCGCTTTTTTCCAATCACTAGGAACTTTGCGCTGAATTAAAGATTCGGGATAACTGCAAGCTAAGTAAGGGGCCAATGCCGCACAATTACAGTACATGAATAAATACAAAAATGAGGAACACATTATTGGGGCGCTCTATAATTGTTTAATAAGAGGTTTTCAGCCAAGATCGCTTTCTTCTTTTAATTATATGACCGGCTTCGGCGTACTAGACGCCATCTTCAGACCTGTCGTAATTTTTTACATCACTGCTATTGCAACAATTTTTAACATAGCAAATTGGTATACATCCACATTGATGTGGCATCCAAATAAAATTTACACGTCAATAATAAAATGACTGAATCCATATTTCTCAAGGTCTAAGTCAGAGGCACTTCAGAATCAAGTTCAGTACTTGTGAATAGGCTCAGCCAGTTTGAATCAGCAGCACCGACGCGCTGATAACGTTATTCCTGACTCTGGTGTCAATTGCGCACTAGACAACCTTATGTGTAGTACATATAGTCTGAGATGGCGAGCCACAGCTGAGCCTGTGAACTTGATTCCACATCACTGTGGATGTATACCAACTTGCTATGTTAAAAATTGTTGCAATAGCAGTGATGTAAAAAATTACGACAGGTCTGAAGATGGCGTCTAGCACGCCAAAACCGGTCATGTAATTAAAAGACGAAAGCGATCTTGGCTGAAAACCTCTTATTAAATACAAAAATGACACTACTAAATGACTGGCAAGTTCCTACTATGACTGTAGTTTTGAACAGCGGCAAATAACTCACGACACGGAGACCAAGGAAGCGTGCTATAATTACGAGCGCTTTCCACACAAAACGATGTGTAAGAAAACCATCAAAAGGAAGAATCCTAACTCTCGTCCAGATAAGCAGTTGCAAGCAATACTAAACCAAATGCTGCTGAAGCCGGAGTCGCTGGAACTGGGACGGTGGAGTGCTGCAAATCGCAGTCCGATCGAAAGAAAAAAACTTCTGAAGACAGAAGCTTGAATGCCCTACTCTCAGTTTCTGTAAGCACACACTGTCTAATGAAACCACAGGCTCGGCTGTGTCTCGCCAACTCAGACTATGTGTATTAGACACAAGATTGTCGAGTGCGCAATTGACACAAGAGCTAGGAATAACGTTATCAGCGCTTCGGTGCTGCTCATTCAAACTGGCTAAGCCTATTCACACCTCTATGAAACTCAGGTCGACGGACACAAGTTTCAGACGCTGTTTGAAAAGTGAATCTGATACTCCAAGTACACAAAGCGCAATAGGTGGAAAAATAACCGAAGTCTCAAAACATACACAAGTAAGCACCTAAGTCGAGCCAACCGTACTCGTCGGCTGCCTAAGACGAAGTCCCTTCTGGAGCGCTGCTCCGCACTCTGCATGCAAAGTGTGAGGCTACCCCCTCACTATCGCTTTCTAGACGCGAATTTTCCTCCAATGCGCGGACACGGCGTCAAGATAGCTTCGAAAAAAACTGTCCTCCCGCTCAGTGCAGTCCAATGACGAGCGTTCTCGCGCAACATGCCCCATATAGCCATCTGTGCGGTACGTATTCCTCCGCGGGTCGGTCACTGCTATGTGATGAGTGCTATAGGCAAGGCCTGTCAAATTGATACCGTATTTCTAGATTTCCGGAAGGCTTTCGACACTGCACGTCACAAGTGGCTTCTAATCAAACTGCCTGCTTATGGAAAACCGTCACAATTGTGCGATTGGGTTCGTGATTTCATGTCAGACAGGACACAGTATGTTGTAACTGACGGAAAGTCATCGAGTAGAACTGAAGTGGCATCTAGCGTTCCCAGGAAAGTGTTATATGGCCCCTATTGTTCCTTATTTTTATAAACCATTTAATTTTAATAGCTCACCTATGTTGTTCGCGGATGATGCTGTCACTTATCAGTTAGTAAAGTCACCAAAAGATCAAAAGCAACTGCGAGAAGATTTAGATAAAATATCTCCATGGTGCAAAAAGTGGGAATTGACCTTTAATCATAAAAGTGTGAACTAGTCCATATGACCACTAATAGAAGCCCGTAAAACTTCATTTACACGATAAATCAGCCAAAACTATAGGCCGTCAATTCAACTAAATACCTAGGACTAACAATTACAAACAACTTAAATTGGAAAGAACACATAGAAAATATTGAAGGGAAAACGAACCAAAGACTACGTATCGTTGTCAGAACACTTAGAAGGTGCAACAGTTCTACTAAAGAAACTGACTAAACTGCAATTGTAGTCCTATTTTGGAGTATTGCTGCTCATTGTGGGATCACCACCAAGTGGGACTGACAGACTATTTACAGAAAGTTCAGAGAATGGCAGGTCGTTTTGTACTATCACGATATGGGGGAGAGAGAGTCACAGAAATGATGCACGAGTTGGGCTGGACATCATTAAAAGAAAGGTGTTGTTTGTTGCGCCGAGATCTATTTGCGGAAATTTCTTTCACCAATTTTCTCTTACGAATGCGAACATATTTTGTTACCACCCACCTACATAGGAAGACATAATCATGGAAATAAAACAAGAGAAACCGGATCGTAAACGGAAAGATGTAGGTGTTCCTTTTTCCCGCGGGCTATGAAAAAATGGAACTGTAGAGAAACATCATAAAAGCGGTTCGATGACCCCTCTGCCATGCACTTCAATGTGAATGTAGATGTGGATGCAGAAACCTTATATTCTTCTGAAATCTCTCGGACATTCAGTCTTCGATTTCCCCGCACAATTTCGTCGACGCTCCTGACTTGAGACTTGTCAGTAGACGTCGAGTTAGTCATCTTTAACTTCCGTCCGGCTGCTCTTAAGCCGCGTGAACCAATCGTAACACCAAGTACGGCTGAAGGAACCATCATGCAAATTATTATATGCTACAAGTTTATGTGTGATCAGCTATAATTGTATCATAAAAGGTGCAACTGCAAAGTTCGGTGAATGGTCTTAGGAAATATAGGAAAAATATCTTTAATCGCCATTGGCTACAATAGACTTCTGACGTCGGTTGTACAGTTGTTGGAAACTGTCAGAAAATGCTTCTTGAGCAACCGCTAGTAGCTCTGCTTGCACGTGTTGCTGAATCTTCGCAACCGTTGAGAAGCGTAATTCAGAGCTAATATAAGGCGGGGAAACAGGAGGAGTCTGCCGGATCTATATATGGAGAATAAGGAGTGTGTGGAAGCACAGGAATCATGCATTTAGCGAGAAAGTTGAACACTCGAATCGCAGTGTGCAGGACGGGCATTTTCGTGCAGAAAATTGCACTGTCCACTCCGGTACAAGTCTGGCCAACCCCCCCGGATGCGTTGCAGCAACCGTTTAAAAACTCGCTCGTAAACTTCCGCGATGACAATATGACTCGGGTACAAATTCATGGTGTTTCGAGCCCTTGCTCCGTGTTGCAAGATCATGAGTCCTCACACTGGCCCTGTTTAAATGTTTGAACATTGGTTATTAGTCCCAAGGCTTAGAAACTACTTAAACTAAGCTGAACTAACCTGAGGTCAACCACACACCCACTCCCCAGCAAGGAATCGAACCTCCGACAGTGAGCCCTGCGCCTTACAACGCTCAGCCACTCCACCGCGGCCTCACCCTGTTAGCTGGGTCGCAGCTTGTACCACTGCTTCACCGCAGTGCTTTGTACGATAGGGGGCGTTTGTTGAAATGTCCCTCAAAGTGCATGCGCTGGCATCTCATCCTCGCCAGCGCGGTTCATAAACTGTGAGACCATGCGCCGTACTTTACAGACGTACCTTGTTCATAGAGCACACTCGAAGTTGCCAGTCAACACGAGACAAAACTAGACAAGAGCGATTAATTGCAATGTCCGTCATAAAGAGAGGTAGCCGTAGCACGTGGACGGGGACGCTTTCCTTCCGTTGTCCAGATCGAGACGTATTTTCCAGAGCACCCTCGAGCCGTCGGTGGCGAAGTGAACTCAGCCAGCACCACCTTACAACTGGTTGCGCCTACGTCACAGCGAGTGGCCGCGCCCGCCAGCTGACTGGCTGGCCGCTGGGGCACGCCACTGCCTCGTAGCAGCCGGCAGTCAGCTAGCGTTCGCGGCCACTCAGTGTAACGTAGGCAAGGCCAGTTTTGAGGCCCTATCTTCTGGGTGTTAACTCAGCACTAAGCTCTTCACTTATTCTTTGCTAAATGATATTTGCAGCACATTTCCACGCGTACATATTCTAGCACTGCCAAATGAAACGATCTTCTACAGATATCAAAACCGAGATGATGGGATAACGTCTGGCTGCACTTGTTACGTCGAACGAAAGATGAGGTAAGTACCGAAATCTAGTGAAGATACATGTCAAGTGTCACATGATTAGTTTTTACAATTATTCAGTTGCGATCTTGGAGCGATAATGTGAAACACAAAGAAGAAAAGGAAGAAAAGTTAGTAAATAAATACAAAACGTAAATGCAGATACTTGCAAAGACAGTCATAAACTTTTTAAATTAAATACTAAAAACAATAAAAACCTAATTAGCATACAAAAATTGGGAGTGATAACAGAAATAGTATTCAACGGTTTCCTCTGATTGACTTATTAAAGTGCATCTGAACATGCCTCAAGAATGAATCGACCTTAATGGTTAGTATAAATTTAGAGAGATTTGAGCCTGCATGAAAATTTACCAGAAATCGTTTTCCTGCGAAGCAAACGCGACTGGAACAGGAAAACGAGGGAGTTGCGTTGGCACACACAGCACCCTCCGCCACAGACCGAAAGGTCGCTTGCGGAGTGAATGATAGATGTAGACGGAGAACGCACCGTCTCTCCTGCTCTCTGTGCAACCTTCACGCGGATACGCCGTTTGTAGACTAGTGACATTCTTCATGCGGTAGTGAATCACCAGGGAAAGATAGACCTGACCACTGCTATTCCGATTCCATGTACGCTTCCAGCGCGGCGCAGAGATACATTTCAGCTCGCGCTTCCCCGTGAAAGTGAGATGCTTTCTGGTACGTGGAGGAATCGCTGCGCTCTGCCGTCAGGTCGCGTTAACGTCAACCGCATTCGTGCGCCTCTCAGTCACAGACGACAGACTAATAATTAAGCGCCTACACCTCGAGTGCTATCTTGCGGACACGAGAAAATGAAATGTCCGGTTAGTTTTTGTTTGTGTTTCAATAGATTGAATCTCTCAACCGGCTTAGAGACTCTTGCAAAATCTCTTAAAGAAATGGCTTTTTGTCCATATTTTGCTATTGTGCTCTCAAGAAAATCTACACTTCACGGTATGTGGCGGAAGGTACTTTGTGTGCCAGTGACACTTGCTTCTTTTCGTGTTCAAGTTGCGCGTAGTTCCGTGTGGGCTCTAGTCTGTAATTTCATCCTCATGGTACGCGCGAGACCCACATAGCAGGAAGCAATAATTATATGGTTGACTCTGAGAGAATCGTATGGTCTCAGAACGTTGACAGAGCCTATTCCGTGTTTCACAGCGTCTCTTTCGCAGCGCCTGCCACTGGTCTATACCGTCACGCTTTCACGCTTCTAAATGAAGGTGTAAACAAGCGTGCTGCCTTCCTTTGGATATTCTGCGCGTGCTGTTTAAAGCGTCATGTCACAGATGTTGCATAAGTTAGTTTAAGTGGTTTGTAAGTGTAGGAACCGATGACCTTAGCAGTTTAGTGCATTTGGTATACAGACATTTGAACACATGATATTGTGTGTTTACGAATCCTATATGCCACGGATCCTACAGTGATGAACACTGTTCAAGTATTTGTATAACGATTGTTTTATTATTTCTTTGTTGTTGGATTATACTGCATGAGAATTTTTCCAATAAATGTCAATGTGGCATTTTGACTTACACAGCTATTAATTTTATTGAAATGTTAGTAAAACTAAGGGACTTAACCACGTTGGTCATCAGTCCTTAGGCTTACAAACTATAACACACACACACACACGCGCGCGCGCGCGCGCGCGCGCGCGCGCGCGCACATGCCCTATTAGAGTGCCCTGCCTTTCCACCGCGGCGATTAATTTTATGTGGTCGCTTCACTTCGAATGATTTGTTGTGCCTACTCGCATATATTTCACTAAGTGTCTGGTTCCAGTGATTGTTCTACAAACGTGTAATGGTATAATAAAAGACCTTTCTTTGTATTTGCAAGAAGTTACATTTGTTTACGTTGATATCATTTGCGCTTTCCATACGCTGCAGATCCTCTTGAATTAGTTTTCCAGCTTTGTGACTTCTCGATGTACTACAGCATAATCCGTGAAGAAAATAACTGGTCACCGAATTTTATGTACCAGGTCATTTACATGAATTATGAAAGTTAGTCGTACTGTAACACACCTATGAGCCAGATATAATTTTTACACAAGCCGACTTCTCTCCATCGAGACCCCACCTGCGGTTGTTCAGTCTCCTAGTACATGACGATAAAAATAAAACGCAACAGCCGGTCTCGTGGCGGAAAACGAACTCGCCCCTCCATAGTAGTCAGCGACGTTGTCAGCACAGTTACGGAGGCGGACTCTGTCAAAAGTGCCGTGCTAGAAAATCTATAATCAAGTCACGGAATGAACAATTTTGAAGTTTAACATCTAACCTTAAATAAATTATGAAACGACTTTAGGCTGATGATGGAACCACAGGATCCTAAATGAGTAATCATATTTAATTAAAAGAAAATTCAATTTTTTTTTTATTTTTTTTATTTTTTTTTTTTATTTTTTTTAATATCGGACTTAACTGCGTGGTCATCAGTCCGTAGCTTACAAACTAATTAAACTAAGGTAAATTAACATAAGGACATCACAAACCATGCCCGAGGGGGTATTCGAATCCGAAAATTTTGTGACTGGCGGCGTTGTAGTTCACTTTACGTTTTCATCGAAATGTGAAGTGATTTATTAATGTGAGGGATGATTAAATCAAAAGTTTAAATGTTTGTAAACGTATTGGACCAAACTACTGTTATCATCAGTCCCTAGACTTTCATACCACTTTAAAAACTTACACTAAGGACAACACGCACACACACACACACACACACACACACACACACACACACACACATACCGGGCGTGGTGGCGCAGTGGTAAGACACTGGACTCGCACTTGGGAGGACTGTGGTTCAAATCCATCTCTGGCTGTGGTGTCGCACAAGTACAAAGTGCGCGCCACCTACTTTCGCCGCGCGCCGCCATGCATGCACGGCGCGGCGTTCTTCCGACGACAGCCACGAGCGCCCTCTGGTACAACGCCGCTCGTGGCCACCACTGAAGGACATCGGGGACTTCGCACTTCGCACTTCGGACTGAGATAGCAACGAGTTAGGACCTTCGTGATCAGATAGGCACCAGTGAAGACTTTGCTATTGTACAGGCACTAGGCAGGCCTCTAACAACTATGTATCAACATTCTGCAGTACTATGTAAAAGTTAAGTATTGTTACATTCTGTGCAATATATCTCTTTCTAATTTACTCAAGTGTTTATAGTTTCTGGCTGCTCCCCTCCGTACCTGCACCAGTGTGTCGGTCTCGTTCCACTCGGCCACCGACACCTACGACGAGGCTGGGACACAAAAGCGGCGACGAAGTTGGGACGCAAAAGTGGCGACGAGGAGTGATAGAACCGTTGGACCAGCCCGCTTACAGCAGCCAGACAGCAGCAGTCGGAGCACGCAAAAATTGCTCCCGCCCACCCACCCTTATTATAAGATTTTTGGGGGAAGATATTTTGTTACGTGTTTTGTGGACTTTTTTGTTGCAGAGCGTCCTCATTTATCTTGCAGTTGTGTTTTGTACTAATTTACTTGTATACGCGGCGCCTAATCGGTCAGCATGGCCACTACCCCGAACCCAAACTTAATGGAAATTATTCAGTTACAGACGGCGCAAATTACCCAGCTTCTCCAGGCCGTGTCGCAGTTGACGACACAGGCTGCTAACCAACAACAACAGACGTCACATCAGCAGCCCACACCTGCCGCCGCACCGCTTCCGACGTTCCGCCAGTACAACGAACGTGAGGAAGAATGGAGCGACTATTTCGCACAGTTTCAAGAACTCGTCGCGGCTCATCAAATTACAGGTCAGAGAGTGAAGAACCTTTTCTTATCGATTGTGGGCCCCCAGACTTTCGTACTATTGCAAAAACTTTTCCCTCTCGCATCTCCTCGTGATGTAGACTTTGAACAAATTGTAGATGCACTGAATGCTCATTATGAGAGAAAAGTTCTTGTAGCCGCTGCGCGGTACCGATTTTTCAGACTTAAAAAATTACCGCAGCAGTCACACCAAGAGTGGATTACGGAATTGAAGGGCTTAACCCGCCAATGTAAATTTACTTGCTCTTGTGGACTTTCGTATAGTGACGTGATGTTGAGGGATGCGATTACGCAGAATATTCAGGACCCCAGAATTAGAGCAGCAATTCTGAAACAGTCTGACCCCTCCTTAGACAGTGTACTGCAGCTTATAGAAGCGCATGATACTTTTGACTTAGCTGATGTAGAAATGCAAAGCCATAGTGTAAATTCAGTGCGCCGCAACGGACGCTTTCCTAGCCGTAGTTCTCAGTATAGCACTAGTGATTCTTATTTTTCTACCGGCCGTGCTGAACAGACAGTGAACAGCAGCCAGTGTAAAAGTGCGACGCAAAGGTCGCCCCGTCGTGTTAGAAACAGTAATTTGAATAACGGGCGCCAACGCTCATTTCAGAAAAATGTACGTAAATCTTGCCCCCAGTGTGTGTCTCGCCACAAGCGTGCTCATTGCCCTAGTCGCAACGCAACCTGTTATCAATGTGGCAAATTGGGACATGTGCAGTCTGTGTGTATGCAAATTAAAAACTCGAACAGTAACGTTAGAAACGGTGCTTCGCACAGTGCGAGAGCAGTGCATACAGTCAATGTTATACACGCTGAGGAATTGAACAGTGCTTTCCTTGGATCTCAATTGCAAGAAAGTAGTTCTGCGCCTATGGCAAAACTATATAGTGAGCCACGTAGCAAGCGCCGACGAGCGCGTAAAACAGTGCAACGGAAAAGGGTTCGGGACAAGCAAAATGACTATGAACAGTGCATTCCTGTAGTGAAAATAGTGCCTTCTGCAACTGCTCCTTGTAATAGTGCCCCGTACTGTGTAGCTAGTGACAGTAGAATTGGTGTAGCTACTCAAAGTAATATTAGTGCAGTAGCCTCGCATTGCGCGGACGCCGATCCGGCGGTAGTGTCATCTAGTGACAGTGTGGTTAATCCACTGTGTGCCGAGTATGCGCCGCTTCCTACCGCACGCAACCCGCGCAAGCGCAGAAAACAATATGTATTAGACGTTGCCCACATTCGCGCACCGGTCGTGCGCCAGAAGCACAAGCTGTTTGTTACTCTCTCCATAGAAGATAAGACTGTGCAATTTCAGCTTGATACTGGTTCCGCTGTCACATTAATAAATAAAGATACTTATGAACTTCTGGGTTCGCCAAAATTGTCGCCGTCACAGCAAGTGTTAACAGCTTATACAGGTGAAAATATTCCCGTGCTAGGAACGTGTAGCCTGCCTGCCTCTTTTCAAGGTGTTACGAAAACAGTTGCTTTTGTTGTTCTTCAGGCCAAATCAACGCAGAACATTTTTGGACTAGATGCTTTTGACTTATTTGCTTTATCAATTCAAAGAGATGTGCTTCAAATTTCGTCAATAGTGCCTCAGGATAAAATCAATGCATTGTGTGACAAATATAGTGACTTGTTTTCGCCGGAACTAGGTTGTGCAAAAGACTTCGTGGCACATGTAACTTTAAAAGAATCTGCAGTTCCAAAGTTTCGTAAAGCTAGACCAGTGCCTATCGCCTTGCGTGATACAGTTGCCGAAGAACTTAAACGTTGGCAAGATAGTGGGGTGATTTCTCCTGTTTCTGCGAGTCAGTGGGCCTCGCCTATAGTAATTATACCCAAGCCGTCAGGAAAACTTCGTCTCTGTGCGGACTTCAAATCAACTGTCAACAGTCAAACAATTGTAGACACTTACCCCCTGCCCAGACCTGACGAACTAATGGACAAATTAGGACAGTCTCGCTTCTTTTCTAAGATTGATTTAGCAGAGGCATACTTACAAATTCCGCTTGATGACGAGTCAAAAAAGTTTTTCGTCATTAATACTCACATGGGCCTTTTTCAATTTCAACGCCTACCTTTTGGCAGTTCTTCCGCTCCCGCTATTTTTCAGCGTTTTTTGGAACAGCTGACAGTTTCTGTACCGTGTTGCTCGAACTATTTAGATGACATTGTGGTATCCGGACGTACAGTTGAAGAACATTTAGCAAACCTGGAGTGCCTTTTCAAAGTGTTGACTGCAGCAGGTCTACGTTGTAATAAAGCAAAGTGTTCGTTTTTTCAGACTGAAATAGAGTACCTAGGCCATGTGATTAATGCCCAAGGAATTCATCCCTTACAGTCACATCTTCGAGCAATCAAAGACTTGCCTCCTCCTAAGAATGTGCACGAATTGCAAGCAGTGATGGGAAAGCTTAACTATTATTTCAGGTTTATTCCCAATGCCTCTCAGATTGCAGCTCCACTGCATCACTTACGTAGGAAGAATGTTCCTTTTGTATGGTCCAAAGATTGTCAGGTTGCCTTTGACAAGTTAAAGTCTGCACTGCTCAGTGATGCATGTTTGATTCCCTTTGACCCACAGAAGCCTGTAGTGTTAGCAGTTGACGCCTCGTCGTACGGTGTGGGTGTTGTTCTGTCGCATCGTATTGGATGTCACGATCGTCCTATTGCCTTTGCATCCAAGCTACTGACGCCAACGCAACAGAATTACAGTCAGATAGAAAAGGAGGCCTTAGCAATCATTTACGGCGTCACAAAGTTTCATCATTATCTGTATGGCAGAAAATTCTATTTGTTGACAGACCACAAGCCTCTCACGTCGTTGTTCTCACCCACAAAGCCAATTCCGCCACGAACGGCACAAAAGCTTCAGAGATGGTCCTTGATATTGTCTAATTATCAGTATGAGATTTTGTACCGACCTACCACTAAACACGCCAACGCGGACACACTTTCCCGACTTCCGGTTGGCCAGGATGTATCATTTGATTCTTCAGAAATGGCATGTTGTCAGATAGACTCCAGAGATGCTTCCGCTGTCGCAGATTTCCCTTTGAACTCTCGTCGGGTTGCACAGGAAACGGCTGCGGATGCAGACTTAAGTGTGGTAGCACGTTTTGTTCGCTTTGGTTGGCCTGCCAGAGCCAAAGACATTGATCGGCCTCTGGTTCGACGTTATTTTGCACAACGTCATGCATTATCTTTAAGTCAGGGTGTACTGTTGTTGCATACCGACAACGACCAAGCAAGAGTGATTGTTCCTCGTTCCCTGCAACGTGAAGTGTTACGCCTCCTGCATCAAGGACATTGGGGTATTGTTAGGACAAAGCAACTGGCCAGACGTCATTGTACCTGGGTTGGTATGGACGCTCAGATAGAGAACATGACGTCACAGTGTACTGTTTGTGCGGAGCATCAGGCGGCTCCTCCGCAACGTTTTTCAGACTGGCCACGCCCCAAGGGACCATGGCAACGTTTACACATTGACTTTGCCGGACCTTTCTGGAATACGCGATGGTTAATTGTTGTAGACGCTTTCAGCAAGTTTCCTTTTGTGATTGCCATGAACTCAACGACGGCGTCTAGTACAATCAGTGCCTTAACATCAGTGTTTTGCATCGAAGGCTTGCCTGAAACTATCGTCAGTGACAATGGACCTCAGTTTGTTAGTGCGGAATTTCAACAGTTTTGTCGTGTGAATGGCATTCAGCATATTACCACTGCACCTTTTCACCCTCAGTCCAATGGTGAAGCAGAACGTTTCGTTCGAACATTCAAGTCACACATGGAAAAGATGAAAGGTCAGCACTCCAGGCAGCAAGCTCTTCAAATTTTCCTGTCTACGTATCGGTGCATGCCACGTGACGGCCCGTCTCCTGCCGAGCTGCTACACGGCCGCCGTCACCGCACTCTCCTTCACCTGCTGCAGCCTCCCACGCACCGAGTCGGTTCGTATGGCGCTACGCGTTTTCAGGTTTCCACGCCGGTGCTGTACAGGGTGTTTGCTGGAAACAAGAAGACATGGTTGCCGGGCACCATTCAACGCGTGCTTGGGCGCAATATGTTTGTTGTACGTTCTTCCACAGGGTCGGAGCTGCGGCGCCACGCAAACCAATTGCGCCTGCACAGACCGCGCGATCCTGTCTCCGGTTTCTTGATTCCAGACCCAGTTCACCGCCAGGGAGCACAACCACATCGTTCGTCCCCGGACTACGAGATCCCTATGGACGTCGACGTACATCCGACGCAGTCGTCGCCGCCGCTGTCGCCGCCGCAGATGACAGCGTCACCGAGAGGGACTCCGGGACCGTGCGGGCCCCCCCAGCTTGGGCCACGCACCTCAGAAGAAGATGACCTGCTCCCTCTGGGCGGGGGCGGGCGCCCTTCCCCAGGTTTCGGCGGGTTCCCTGGAGGATCGCAAGGCGGATGCCGGGGCGCGGACGGCGTCTCGATCCCGGCCTCCGCTACGACGCCCGTCCCACCAGTAACGCCCCCGCCCAGGCCCTCCTCCCAGTGCCGTCGCCGTGGCCCTCAGCCCTACGCCACGACGGCGCGGCGGTTTGGGGGGGAGGGGTGTGGTGTCGCACAAGTACAAAGTGCGCGCCACCTACTTTCGCCGCGCGCCGCCATGCATGCACGGCGCGGCGTTCTTCCGACGACAGCCACGAGCGCCCTCTGGTACAACGCCGCTCGTGGCCACCACTGAAGGACATCGGGGACTTCGCACTTCGCACTTCGGACTGAGATAGCAACGAGTTAGGACCTTCGTGATCAGATAGGCACCAGTGAAGACTTTGCTATTGTACAGGCACTAGGCAGGCCTCTAACAACTATGTATCAACATTCTGCAGTACTATGTAAAAGTTAAGTATTGTTACATTCTGTGCAATATATCTCTTTCTAATTTACTCAAGTGTTTATAGTTTCTGGCTGCTCCCCTCCGTACCTGCACCAGTGTGTCGGTCTCGTTCCACTCGGCCACCGACACCTACGACGAGGCTGGGACACAAAAGCGGCGACGAAGTTGGGACGCAAAACTGGCCATCCAGATTTAGCTTTTCAGTGATTTCACTAAATCACTCCTGGCACATGGCGGGCTGGTTCCTTTGAAAAGGCACGGCCGCTATCCCTTCCCTATTCCTTTCCCCCTCCCCCCCCAAAAAAAAATGTTTGTAGAGCTTATGGGACTTAACTACGGGGTCATCAGTTCCTGACCTTACAAACTAATTATGAACTAGCTTATACTAAAGACGACACAATCATTCACGCCCGAGGTGGGATTCGAACCCCCCACCGCAGTGGGCGTGCAAAACGTGATTGGTATGCCGCAGACCTCTCGAACACTGCGGCCGGCCTTCCCACAAAATCAGGCCGTAAGCTCCGTCTCTAATGACCACGTTGTCGACGGGACGTTAAACTCTTAGATTCCTTCCTTCTTCCGCGGTGGGGTAGCCGAGCGTTCTAAACCGCCTCGCTGCGAAGCGCGCGGTTGCTCGCCGTCGGAGGTTCGAGTTCTCCCTGGGGCATGGGTGTGTGTGTTCGTCCTTAGGTCAGTTTACCTGTTTAAGTAGTTTGTAAGCTACGGACTGATGACCACGCAGTTTGGTGCGACAGATTTACAAACATTTGAACATTTTTTACTTACTTCCACACACACACACACACACACACACACACACACACACACACACACACGCACGCACACGCACACTTTCTCGAGGGAAGATTCGAATCGCCAGCGGGACCAGCGGGAACGGTCGCCCAGTACGTAGCATGACACCTTAGGGATGATAACCTGTGTTTCTCGAAGAGCTACTCATTGCTGTTTGCTAGTGACAGCATGGGTTACAATCCTGAGCATTGTTTCAAAGACCGATGCGTGTACGACTACAGGGAAATTGACTGGAGAACATTGGTTATGTCAGACCATCGGCAGTGTGCAGGTGGATTTGTGGCGTCTAGCACTGGACCGGACTAGTAACGAGAGGAGCACAGCGAGCGACGCACTTACCGCCAAACTCGTCCGCCGAGGATCGCCGCGTCACGCACAATCGGAATGAGGTTGAGGTCTGCGCGCTTGGAGAAAGCAGAGGTGGCTGCTGGCACTGGGTCGCGTCGTGTGGCGTCTGGAGGGGGCCGTGGCGCGCGACCGTGAGCCCTGCGCGAGGCGACTGCAGGCGCGGCCGGCCGCCGGCCGGTTTTGTAGCGCCGCGCCGTGGGCGGAAGACGCGGACGCTGCTGCAGTCGCCCAGCCACCCACTGACCGCCAGCACCTTTTGTTCTCTTTAGCAGCTGCCTTTATGCTCACGATTCCAGCGAGCTGCAGTGGACGGATCACGAAGGTCTTCACACTGGAGTGCGCGGTGGCCGAGGGGACTGTGGCGCGTCAGTCACGGCCTGCACGGCCACTACGGTCAGGGGTTCGAATTCCCCCTGGGCCATGCATATTTGTGCCGTCCTTAGTGGCCTCGGTGGAGTACCTGACCGTTCTAAAACACCTCGCTGCGGAGCGCGCGGTTGCTCGCCGTGAAAGAGTCCTACCTGGGGCATGGGTGTGTGTGTTTGTCCGTAGGTTAGTTTACCTAGCTTTAAGAACTTTGTAAATTACGGACTGATGACCACGCAGTTTGGTCCGATAGATTTACAAACATTTGAACAGATATTTTGCCGTCCTTAGTATTAGTTAGTTCATAACTGGTTTGTAAGTTTAGGGAATGATGACCCCGTAGTTAAGACCCACAAGCTCCACAAACATTTGAAACATTCCATGAGCGCACGCGCTGGCTACATACGTAGCTCGCCGGCCGCTGTGGCCGAGCGGTCTCCGGCGCTCCATTAACGTTCTGCACGGCCACTAAGGTCGGGGTTCGAATACCCCCTCGGGCAGGGATATTTGTGCCGTCCTTAGTATTAGCTAGTTCATAAGTAGTTTGTAAGTTTAGGGACTGATGAGCCCGTAGTTAAGACCCATGAACTCTACAAACATTTGAACATTTTGAACATACGTAGCTCAAATAGAAATTTCGCTATTTGCAAATTTTCAAGAAATTTAACTAAAACACTTTTTTAATCAATGAACGACTTTGTTTTATCACACTTTTACATAAAACTGACAACAATCTAAC
The DNA here is from genome assembly GCA_026315105.1 of Locusta migratoria. Classification (NCBI taxonomy): domain Eukaryota; kingdom Metazoa; phylum Arthropoda; class Insecta; order Orthoptera; family Acrididae; genus Locusta; species Locusta migratoria. The sequence continues at coordinate 37,088,585 of CM048746.1, read as the reverse complement.
ATTTTAGCTATTCTAAACAGTGAAACAAAATTGTCTTTAAAAATGAATGTCCAAGCAAGGGCTTTGATTACGTTCATAGGTTTTAAATTTTTATGAGTAATAATTATTAGTTCCATATTAAATAATCATCTAACTGAAAAAATGAACTATGTTTGACAGTCATCTTCACTCCACTAGCATGCATCGGGCGACAACACTGCCTCATGGTCACTGCAAAAGTGTCTTGCACATTTGTTGCATTGTTTTCGCGTGCTGTGGTCGCGGGCTCTGGTACAAAAAGAACGACCAAGTCTTCTACGAACAGGCATAACAGAGTGCATCGGTTGCTCTGGGAGCCCAAGCAGACGTCTCACTTTCAATTTGATGCCTCTGGGGTGTTCTGTTGCGATATTCTACGCTCAATAGAACGTTTTGCTAGGCCATTTCCAGCTTCTTGCAGGTGCCCAAGGATAGCTGTAACTCGGTCGGTTGGGCACGGACAGTGTTTGTATTGCTGATACAGGTACAGTATATCTGACAACACTGGTCTGTGTTGTTGAAAGGTACCATCACTGTGAACACCAATATAGAACGTATTTTGCGAACAGGGGTGACACCACTGTGACCCTAATGGTCCGCAATACAGCTTGTATGAGCCGGCTGCTAGGCTCGGATGACGATTTAATATGCAGTCTGGTAATGCGTGTTCTCAACGGACTCTTGGACGTCCTGTGGTCTACCGAGAATCACCATTCGTCTGACTCATGACCCTGCTGGTGGGCACATCACTGCCGGTGCGCCTCTGTGTGCTGCCGCCTCAGCGTTCTCACAGTCGGCATGGTTTACTCTGTTACCTCTCAAGACATGATGGGCAAATGGGAGCAGCAGATGGAGAGGGGAACGGAGGAGACACACTAATGGAAGGTTGTTCGAATGTTTGTAAGGCTTTGGGAACAAACTACTGTGGTCATAGATCTCTAGGCTTAAGCAGCAGAACGCGCTATCGTCGGAAAGCGTTTACTAAGAGGCAGCTGTGAAAATTACTTTCCTCGATTACCGGAAATGTGTGCGTTTGCGGACGCCTTACATAGTGATAAAAATAATCTCTTTACAACTGTCTTTAGATCCAGTCAATTTTGAGTCGATAGCTCGCCATTACCTTTAGGAGTAATGGATGTTGAGCCAAAATATCTTGAAGCACATTGTTTTAGTTCGTATAAAGCGACCTGACAAATTTGAGCGGTTGGCCGTGTCTGAGGCGTTATCCTTGTAAGAGATGACCTTGGTGGCGTTGGTGGCCGTACTTCTTGTAGCGCCGGCCGCGGTGGCCGAGGGGATTGAGGCGCTCCAGTCACGGTCTGCACGGCCACTACGGTCGGGGGTTCGAATCCCCCCTCGGGCATGGATATTTGTGCCGTCCTTAGTTGTAAGTAGTTCATAAGTAGTTTGTAAGTTTAGGGACTGATGACCCCGTTGTTAAGTCCCATAGACCCTACAAACATTTGAACATTTGATTTCTTGTAGCGACCATGCTGCTAGGTAGAACAGTTTGCGGCGTCAGCTCAGTGCCCGCCTGCCGTGACGTCACACTGTGTTTTGGTCGGCAACTGGAGGTCGCGACCGCACGCAGTAACACGGCACACAATGGCGTATTCGCTTCGCTATCGCGCTATTGTCGTAACGCACCGTTGCTTTTCGGTCTCCTTAGACCGGTAACGCACTAGGCAGCCAGGCTGTGGCAGCCAAAATATTGAGCAGCCAGTTGGGGGCAGCCAGCGTTGGCAGCCAGCTGACGGCCAGCTGTGCCCAATCGGCAGAGCGATATGGAAGATGAGATCATCGTCCACCTGTTGTCTCAAAAGAAACGCAAAGCAAATAAGAGATACTGGAATCATCCTCTGCTTGCGGAGCGGCACTCGAAGGGTTTATTTAAAAATTACTTCAAGGATCTTCGATACTACCCAGATCGCTTTTTTAACTATACAAGGATGTCAGTCGAATCTTTTGATAACCTTCTGGAAAATATAAGAAATTCCATTATGGGTACTGATACTCGTATGCGAGCCGGAAGATAAACTGTTGATTACTCTCAGGTGAGTCGGAAACAAATATAATTCTTTGTTAATAATATTTGAAAATAATTGGGCAGGGGGTAATATGGCAATTACATTTGCGATTTCCTCCCACCTCCTTCTCTTCACATCACGATCACAATACTGCTCACAAGACACATCCCAGATTTCTCTATGTCTTTGAATTTCATGAATAAATTTCTCTGTGTCGAACGTCATGACAGCTTGGAGACAAGATGTGGCTGCTTGGTCAAGTGCGCGGAGATTGCTGGCAGCCACACGCGTTCACTGCGAGGCTCGCCGTTCGCACTGGCTGCCCGCAGCCAGCTGGCTGCCACTGCCGTGCAGTCGGCCGCGTTTTGATGGCTGCCATTGCCGCAGCCACCAATTCCTGGCTGCCCAGTGCTTATGGCGGCCTGCCGTATACCACCATTGTTTCGTTGGCTGCCGCAGCCTGGCTGCCTAGTGCTTTACCGGACTCTCAACTTGTCATGTTTCTTCTTTCAAGATTACGAGACTTTGGTTATCTGTAGTGTTATCTTCACTTCTTTTCCTTTTTTTTTTTTTTTTTTTCTCTCTTTTTTTTTTTTTTTTTTTTTTTCCTAACTCGTTCCAGACGATCGAATTTCGAACATGACAGTTCTTTTCAGGTTCTGAAGACCTAATAAATTTCATTTACTACACATTCTTAGCGATATCTATCTATATAAAAATGAATGTTTGTCTGTGCCGGCCGCGGCGGCCGATCTGCATGGCCACTACGGTCGGAGTTCGAATCCCCCCTCGGGCATGGATATTTGTGCCGTCCTTAGTTGTAGCTAGTTCATAAGCAGTTTGTAAGTTTAGGGGCTGATGACCCCGTAGTTAAGTTCCATTAGCTCTACAAACATTTGAACATTTGTTTGTCCGTATGTCCTCTGTGTGTTCATAAGCCATTCATTCGATTGCAATGAAACTTTGGTGAATTGTTCACCGTATGCCCACGAAGGTTCCTGACCCAAAAACAAAAGAGCACGACACATAGCTCGAGAGATATGACGTCATAAATAATGAGAAGCTATCGCGAGAGAATACTCAGATTTATGCGTCAATTATTGAAACATATGAATAGTTAGGGACCTGAAACAAAGTTTGCATGTAATTTCGGACGTTTATGAAGCGTTTTGTAACTGGCCCCCACCCCACACACACAAAATGATGAAACGAAAAGAAATCTACCGTTTCGCTGTAGATGCCGTAAAACTGTCGCATCAGGCATGACCTTGTATCAAATAAAGTTAGCATTACAGATTTGCATCTTACTATTTATTTTTGTCTGCAAGTCAGCCTTAATTCCCTTGCATCCAAAAAACGACAGCTAAGAAATTATTTTGTGATAGATGCATGGCGGAGCATACGTCTCCTACAAACTCACGAAATCTGCAGTTTCATTCCGATCTTCACGAAATTTCGCACGCTTGACCTTCAAAACAAGAGGAAGGTCACCGTCTACCGTGTTTCATACGGTGCATGGGGGAGGGTACTTTGCAACGTAAAATTGGATCCTTAAATACCTTGGTCGCATCATAGCTTGAGAACGGCTCGACCAATTTCACAGATCCTTTTATTGTTGTTTTCGTTATTCTCAGAACAAGGGTTGTATGAAATAAAACTGGAATATTTGCGAACAACAAAGTGCGTTTTTCAATGTGACCCTCCGTTTCTATTGCATAGAAATCTATAGTTTTCTTCCGATATTGATGAAATTTTTCACACTCTATCTTACAAACAAGAGGAATGTCACTGTCTGTATAAAATTTCGTTTATGCATGTTGGAGGGTACTTAACTTACGGAATTTTACAAAATTCATAGTTTTTTCTCCAATCTTTACGAATCTTTGCATACATCACCTTCAAACCAAGAGGAAGATCACTGCGTACATAAATTTTTGTATGATACATGACAGAGGGTACCGTGCAGAAAACTTTGCAGAGACAAGGAAAGGTGGAAACGAACAGAGAGATGGGAGAGAAAGAGGTGCATGCAGAGAGTGAGGGGGGAAGGAGTTGTGGCCTACGAGTAAACACCCGGGCAACGGCGGGCTGGCAGCTAGTACCACATAAAAATAACAAATAGTGCAGTACCACTAGCGTACTCTCGACCGCAACTTTCTAGGCAAACGAACGTCAATTTCAGTTCGTCAAGCACAAAATTTATAGTTCTTGTATTGGGAGTGTTATTGGTAACTCGGCGTATTTAGAATTAAAAAGAAAATAGCACGAAGTTAGTTAGATATAAAATTTACTAAAAATAAATGAATATTCAACTTTGGGCGTTGTAGGAGTTCAATCAGACTAATGAAGATCAGATATCGTTCCAGCGCAGGAGGGAGAAGGACGCCTTTTGGTACACGACGATCTCTAAGTCTCATCGTAAACAAGTACTGTATGTAGGTGAGTTCCCTTCCGCATGGCGTAGCAGGTTGTCCTGAATCGCAGTACTCTATCCAAAATCGATTAACACTCTTCTCTGGAGAAGCACACACGACAGAAATGAGGCAATTGTCTTACAGACAATACACGCCGACTGTTTCGGTTAATCATGTTTGACACACGTGGTGCCGCGGTGGAGCAGCCGAGCGGTCTAAGGCGCCTCGATGCGGTGCGCGAGGTGGCTCGCCGTCGGAGGTTCGAGTCCTCCCTGGGGCATGGGTGTGTGCGTTGTCCTTAGGTTAGTTTACCTTAGTTTCAGTAGTTTGTAAGCTACGGACTGATGACCACGTAGTTTGGTCCGATAGATTTACAAACATTTGAAAATGAACACACGTTGTGTTTCTCGCACTGCGCGACTTGTCGCGGGATTGTAGCAAGTGGTAGCGACCCACTGTCCGTGTTCCCACGGCCGTATCGATAGTTGTGGTTGGCTTTGGTGTCATACACTATACGAGGCTACATCCCTCCTCCCTGTAGTTTCTGGATCGTCCGAGACGGACAGGTGAAATAAGGATGTGAATGGCCTGCGGTCTGTCATCAACGTGAAACGGCGCCCATAAAAATATTGGTTTGACTTCGTGATGCTATTAATAATGGTCCGAGCCTCTTTTTGCAATCTGGTTGAAAATATGTTGGGTTGTTGTAAGTAAATACCAGTAGGCAAATTTCCAAAACATCTTTCGCCCTTCGTATGTAGTAAGATATCTGGTGGGACAACACAAACGTGGTCTGCCAGGAAATTTGTAACTAATGAAATACAACAAAGTCAGTGACACACTTTTCTATACCTGAAACTATATTTTCTTTTGAAGAATCGTCAGAGAAATGAAAAGCCGGCCGCGGTGGCCGAGGGGACTGCGGCGCTTCAGTCACGGTCTACACGCCCACTACGGTCGGGGGTTCGAATTCTCCCTCGGGCATGGATATTTGTGCCGTCCTTAGTTGTAGCTAGTTCATAAGTAGTTTGTAAGTTTAGGGACTGATGACCCCGTAGTTAAGTCCCATAAGCCCTACAAACATTTGAACATTTAGAAATGAAAAGTTCGAAGTCGAACAGTTTCGGCCTGTCTTGCGACGGTTATGTTGATATGACTTCCATGAAGAGTTCAGGGCATTAATTTCCGTTCGTTTAGCTTCCTGTTTCTTTTTAGAAGGCTTCCCGGAACGTAATTTTTTAGAACAAACGTGCTGAACACGAAGAGACTTATTGCAAAAGAAACATATCGCAAATTTCTGTGGACAGCAGGTAGACCTTTGTGGACAGGAGTTTAACTTATTAGAAGATCTTCAGACGTATTGCTTGAGCATTGACACGTGACACGGAAATTGTATACAAGAAGGGATGTTCAAATGTTTGTTAAGCTTATGGGACTTAACTACACTCATCAGTCCCTAAACCTGCAAACTACTTACAAAACTACCTTATACTAAAGACAACAAAAACATCCATGCCCGAGGGAGGATACGAACCTCCGACGCGGGAGGCCACGCGATCCGCATCGTGGCGCTCAAGACTTTTTTTTTTTTTTTCCCTGTCGATGGGTAGTTCCAATCGTTGCGGACGCTGATCGTGTTTGTTCGTTCTTGTTCGATGTGAATTTGACTCACCTTTTTGTATTACAGAGGACGTTCAGCCCTCTGACCGCGCGCGCTGAGCCACGGCGCCCGGTACCGCTCGGCTCCTCCCGCGCGGCTACAAGAAGGAAGTACTGCTTGCTTTGATTCGGAAGTAACGCCAGCCACGTGGCATGTTGTCCGTTCGGCCGCACCGAGAAGAAGCACGTCAGAGTAATGGCGCCAATGTGTATACTTTCACAATATATTTTTTAACAATAAACTTCACAAAATACATGTCTGAAAAAATTATAATAAAGTAGTTATAGCCCGCGAAGCTGTAGTATTAGTCTTTACGAAAAAGACACACCTTTAATAAGATAAAAAATGTCTGGTTTCTCTTAAGGTGGCGCCATTCCCCTGGTCTCAGTGTGATACAACCGCGGCTAATCGGACAGTCATAGGCCACTAAGTGTGGCACCCGTGCTAGCCTAAGGCAAGACTTGGACCGAAACTCCCCAAAGACTTATCCAAACACGAAATCAATTGCGGAAGGTGATAAGTATGTTTGATGTTCAAATGTTCAAATGTTTGTAAATCTATCGGACCAAACTGCGTGGTCATCAGTCCGTAGCTTACAAACTACTTAAACCTAGGTAAACTAACCTAAGGACAAACACACACACCCATGCCCCAGGGAGGACTCGAACCTCCACGGCGAGCAACCGCGCACTCCGCAGCGAGACGCTTTAGACCGCTTGGCTACTCCACCGAGGCGATAACTATGTTTTAAATAGGTGTAGCTTATAGCAATAAAAGAAGTCTGATTACTATGAAACAAAAATAAACTTACGTAATCTTGCAATACTGTTGTTGTGCTAATTAAAATTATCAGCAAAATATTTCATTAATAAAAATTCATACTCGGTTGCCAGCCTAATGAGACATAAGAATACCAAACAGTGATAATTAAGAATGCAGTTAAATTTAGAAGCTTGGTGCAGAATAAATAAAGGGTGGAAGAAACTTTGTCACCAGTTTCATAAAAGATAAAAAAAAAAATCATCCACAAAAATAATAAACATTTAAATGAAAGCAGTAATTATTTAAATTATTGTAAAGATACGATTCACCTCGTCAGTTACTTTCTGTTACTATAGAATATAGCGTGGAAAGCAGTATTGCAGTGCAAGTGGCACTCAGAAACAAAGTTACAGAAAGGCTTATAATTAAAGGTAAAAAAATCTACAGATGTTATGGTCAGTGCTGTTCCTAATGTTCTGTGTAAATAAGTGAGAAATTGGTTATGATTATGACCTCTATTCAAAAATCTACTAAAAGAACACTGACTAGTATGTATCACTTTGTTGAAAATAATGAAATTTTTCTCTCTAGCATGAAATTAATGATTGTGATACAGTTAACTATTATTTAAGTAACACTTTACTGAATAGATTCATCAATTAAATCTGCTAGCCTGGAATCTAGAATGAGGTCACTCAAACTGTACTGACAATTTATAGGTACACTGTAATAAATTTTTATTAATACCACAATTTCGTGTCTTAACTATTTCAATTGTATGAACTGATTAAAATTAGTTATGTGGCAAAACAGTAACTTATTCCTACCAATACTATTGAGCAAGAGCAATGAAATTTATAGTTGCAGCACTGTATATTGCATTAAGAAGATTCTCCAAAAAAATTTACATTATTAAAATTGATTGTTGCTTTTAGAAAAAAATAGGATGACACGGTTAATAATTCTTTACAGGAGAGGATCCATATTAGGTTATGTGACTCGGGATAAAAAAAAAAGTTCAAATGTTTGTATAGTCTATGGGACTTAACTACGGGGTCATCAGTCCCTAAACTTACAAACTACTTATAAACTACTTACGAACTAGAACGGCACAAATATCCATGCCCGAGGGGGGATTCAAACACCCGACCGTAGTGGCCGTGCAGACCGTGACTGGAGCGCCTCAGTCCCATTTTTTTCTTTTTTTAATAAAAATAAATGAAAGGTCACAGGTGTAAATTTTAGGAGAGGCTAGGGCTAGTATGTTAAGCAGGCTTGACTTTTATTCAGTGTAGACAAAGACAACATAATTCTTCTTATAGAGTTTATATATATATATTTTTTTTTATTTTTTTTTTTTATGTAATAGTAAATCTGTTCACCGTGCGCACAACCCATACAGAAACTTAACTGCCTTCTCATATTTCATAAATAAACATACACGCAGCACGGTGTAGATTGTTATTCCAATTCCTTCGCCGCTCCAGCGCCCGGGTACGTCTTCTCGTACATTAGGATTAGTTGCCGTTTTCATATCTTTCGTTCATTCTTCTTCGATTTAATATTTTAACTTCTCCTACCCGGGACGTTCCAGCTGTGCGGCGGGTCCTGAAACGCACTCCATAAAAAATTTGAAAAATACTGCATATACTTAGGATTATGTGCAATCTTTCTGTGTCGTTCTTCTAAGTAGATCCAAAAGTCTAATACATTCTTCGGGGTATCTGAATAAACAGAGCACCAGTTGTGCTCGAATCCATGTTACTGCATTCGTTTTAGTTCGTGGATAGTATGTCCTGGCCGGCCGCGGTGGCCGGAGTGACTGAGGCGCTCCAGTCACGATCAGCACGGCCACTACGGTCGGGGGTTCGAATCCCCCCCCTCGGGCATGGATATTTGTGCCGTCTGTAGTCTTAGCTAGTTCTTAAGTAGTTTGTAAGCTTAGGGACTGATGACCCCGTAGTTAAGTCCCATAACTTGTACAAACATTTGAACGTTTTTTCAGTATGTCCTGTCAGGGTCTGATGTCTTGTGGCCCCACTCGTAGAAAGAAAGTTATTATCTGTTGTCCTAAACGCCAGACGTCTGTTGCTGGGCCACATGTCAACCGGTGTTCGTCGTCGTCCAGAACTCCGCACTGGGGGCATAATGGTGAGTTCATCAAATGTATAGAGTGGAGTCTAGATCGTGTTGCGTGTTTACCATTAACTGTCAGGTACCACATGGCACGTGTTTCCGTATCCAAGGAAACGTGATGTATCGATCGCCATACCACCGGCCAGTCAACATTTGGATACTTCTTCTCAATAACATTGCCAGTTCTTGTGGCCGTTAAGAGTCGATAGATGTCGCGAGCCGTCGCAGGTCTGGTTTCCGGCAGTGCCATCTTAACGTAACTGTATTCTATAAAAAAAAAAGCACTGATGTGGTGGAGTGACTGTGAGATGTGCTGCACCGCCACCGGTGCTGTTTGAGACCTCGGTGCTAGTTCTTCTATTAAGATTCCTGTCAGAGATGTGTGATGTCGTTTCCACAATTTCAACATGGTGCTGATGTATAGTGCAACTGCTCGATTATGAACATGTGCAAGACCTAGACCTCCCCTACCGGGAGGGAGGGTGAGGGTTTCATGTCTAACTTTGAAGAGTAGTCCCGAACTGACGAAGGAACCAAACGCAGCCAATATACGCCGTGCTATCACAGTCGGCATCGGAAGGACTTGTGCAAGGTGAGGAATTCGTGACGCCATGTACGTGTTAACATAATTGACACGCTGGATAATGTTCAAAGATCGTATAGTATTCCCTCTGACTGCTGTCCGGATTGACTGTAGATGTCTCTTGTAGTTGTAAGCTGCTGTGTGACGCACGTCGTTGGTAAAGACAACACCTAAGCATTTCAAGGTATCCTTGAGTTGTAAGGGCGCTACGTGTTCTTCTGGTACCCCGTCACCGATACTCATGGCCATTGACTTGTCCACATTGATACGGCTGCCTGTAGCCATTCCATATTTGTTGATCCAAGTAAAAGCCTCTTGCATGTCGTTGTCAGTCCGTACCATGAGCACCAGGTCGTCTGCATACGCTTTACATTTGAATGTGTACCCTCTCATTGTCAACCCTGTCAATCGTTGACGTAGGCCACAGAGTAGTGGTTCAAGGGCTATGGCGTATAAAATTGTCGAAAGTGGACATCCTTGTCTAACCGATCTTGATATGGTGAGGGGTGCTGTCGTCCGTCCGTTGATGAGCACTTTGGAGGAGGCATTATTTAATAGCCGCATCACAACACTGATAAAGGGCTGTGGAAATCGCATGTGCTTCATGACTGCTGCCAGGTAGGTGTGGCTCACTCTGTCAAAGGCACGATCAAAATCAATCGACGCAAGGGCTCCGCGAAGGCGGCAGGTCTTAGCCAGTGCGATTACATCGCGATATTCGCCGAGTGCTGTCTGAATGTTGGCGTCTGCACCAAGCGACGTTTGATCGAGTGATTTCACTTGGCGCAATATTCTTCGGAAGCGCGAAGCTAAGAGTCTGAAGAATATCTTAAAGTCACAATTCAGAAGCGTCAATGGTCGGTAGTCCCGTATCCGTGAGCGACCTGATGGCTTGTGTATCGGGATGATAAGTCCCTCCACGAAGGACGGTGGTAAGGGCACATCTGGAGACATCAATTTACGGCAAATACTAGTCCATATGGGTGTTATCATACGTCGGAAGGTCCGATAAAATTCCAGTGGGAGTCCATCTGGTCCAGGCGATTTATTCACCGCTCCCATACCAATTGCCTCCACTACTTCTTCTTCAGTTATATCTTCCGTCAGCTGTGCTTCTGCCGCCGGGTCAATGGTGCCAAGGATTGTCTGAGAAACTTCGTTAACTATCGCCATGTCAGTATCCACCGCTGTATATAGTTGAGTGTAGTATTCGACAAAGGCAGTGCTTATTTCTTGTTGCATAGTTAGATGTCTGCCATCTTCAGGGTCCAGTATCAGGCCTCTTCTTCGACGCTTACGTTCGTTGATGATATGATACATGGATGGTTGTTCTCTCATGACTCGGTCGAGTGTCCTTGCCCTGACAACTACTCCTTCGAGGTGGCTTCTCATGATGGCTATAATCTTGGCCTTCGCTTGTTGTACTGTCGTCTGTCTCTCCGGAGAAGGTGTCTGGTTAATGCAGTCACGTAGCACAGTGAAGTAGAAGTTCATCGTTTGCCGTCGCCACGCTGCCTGTTCACGACAGTAGCGAATGAAAGTACGGCGTATTGCTGGTTTGGCACACTCCAGCCACCGACGTAGTGTCATGGGATACGCCTGGAGACGTCTTAGGCATGATGTCCATGTATCTTCGATGGCACTGTGACAATCTGGGTTGTCAAGGTGGGCGATGATTAGTTTCTAAGGACCGCGGCTCCGCCACACCTGCTGTCTCCTGAGAGAGATGGTACATATAAATGCTGTGTGGTCGGTGAAGGCTGTAGGCCACAGTTCTGCATCCACGATACCAGTGTTGAGAGTATTTGTTATGTAAACTCGATCAAGGCGACTAGCGGAATGACTCCTCATATGGGTGAAGCCTTGACGTTGGCCATGCACATGCTCCCATGTGTCAACCAAATGCATATCATGCACTATCGTTCTTAGTTCCGGGCACGTTGTGTATCCAGGAATTTGATCTTTCGGGGCAAGTACACAATTAAAGTCACGTCCGAGGATGAAACAGTCGTGTCGTCCTTGGAAGAGCGGCGCAATTTCCTCGGCAAAGAAGCGGGAACGATCTCGTCTCTTGTCTGTTCCGGATGGCGCGTAAATGTTGATGAGTCTGACACCAAGCACCGTCATCGTTGATCCCCTTGCTGAAGGTAGGTGTGGAACATCCTCAGCTTCTATGCCTTCTCTAAGAAGTATTGCCACGCCGCTGCCTGTTTTGGAGGCATGTGAGATGTGGGCGTCGTACCCGTAGATGATCGGAAAATCTTGAACGTACACCTCCTGAAGTAGGACTATATCGATGTCCGCCGCGATCAGCATCTCCTTGAGTAATGCGCGACCTTATGGTGTTGATATTTATGGAGGCTAGTCGGTATGCTTGTCTTCGTTCCGTATGTGTGTGTCGCCCATGGGAGCTTATGTCATCTGATGTTGTACTGACACATCGTGGGGCCTCGTCATATCCGCTGGCGTTAACTGCGTGTCTAACTTTGCAGGGGCGCCGCCGCTGCCCCGTTGCCTGTTGCGGCCGTCATTGGGTCATCTCCAGTGTCCTCTGACCAATCGCCTTGTGAACAGTTCGTAGTCATCTTAGTCTTCTCCACCCCTTCCTGTTGTGTCGTCTTTTCCACAGTAGCAGACTGGTAGTGGGCTGCAGGCAGTTCTACGTTGTCATACTCTGCAGGTCGCTCGTGGCTTTTCTTTTTATCGGGATGTTGGCCTTCTTGATGAGAGGTCACGGTAACCTCTGCGTGGTCACCTCCGCCCTCAACTTGTTCACCGTCTCCGGTCGTACGTTGTAAAAATTCGTCTGACGGGGTGAGTCGCCGTTTCTTGTGTCGTTTTGGAGATCGTTGCTTACGGACATGGGCTTCCGTATCCGAATTTGGTTGTGCATCGCTGTCCTCTTTTCTGACGGGGACGAAGGCGGCTGTTGGCACCACCCTACTGCCCATGTTCTGTTCGAGTCTCTCTGGTGGAGAGATCGTTCGCGGCATCTCTGTGGGGAGAGACGCTAACTCTTCCTTGAAGGTGTCTTCGTTCGCTGCCATCGAACCTTCGGCAGAACGTTCTAGTTGTTGGGCGATGTCATTGTTTGATTGAACGTTCTTCGTGAACACCTCTGCATATGTGAGAGGGAGGGTCGTGGCCGTAGATGTTGGTACAGGTTCTCCTGTTGGTACCTGAACAATTCTCCGTTGAAGACATTCTGAACGGACATGACCTTCCTTACCACAGCCTGAACATGTTTTTGGTTGGCCATCGTAGAGCACTATTGCTCTGCAGCCTCCAATCGTGAGATAAGATGGCACATGTTTTGTCAGTTCGATCCTTATTTGTCGTACGCCGTTAAGAACAGGGTACGTCGTAAAGGTTGTCCATTTTTCTGCTATATGGCTTAGCACTCTACCATAGGGTTGCAGCGCTTTTGTCACGATGTCAGCCGGTACCTCGAAAGGTAGTTCAAAAACTCGGACGGTTCTTAATCCTAGCCCTGCATGATCAATTGCCACTTCTCCGACATTTCCGTCAGAATGTTTGAATTTTAGTCCGTCCTTGTTCTCTCGCACAATCTTGTCACATACCATGTCGTTGATCAGTTTTACGTAGACCACACTACTTATAATGGAGAAGTGTATTCCAATCATCTCTTGTGGATCAATTTTAATCTCTTCACGGATGAATCTTTCCACTTCGAATGCTTTCGGTCGTGCAAATTCATTATTAAAGCTGATCTTGATTGTAGACTGTCGGTACGAATGAGTCATTCTATGTCTATATGAAGTAACACTCGCGAAGACTACGAGAAGTAAACAACCGCTCACGCGCGAGACACTGCGGCGGGACGTAAACAGTCCGTCCTCACCGCTGCGCTGTCGAAAGCAGACTGCTCCCCTCGGCCACCGCGGCCGGCGACTTGGGATAAATTAGAGTTACGTACACACTACTTTTAACAGAAATGTAACCTCTATTGAAAAACATTCAAAACACAAGTTAAATTTCTCAACGACCAGTTTATAAACAGTAACAATAAGTATTGTGACCTGATATTAATGCGGAGTAGTGGCGAGGTGGCGGCGCAGCGTATACAGCTCAGATTTCATCTTTATGCAGTTTGTGAGCCGATATTGTAACAGCGGTTTCCAGTAGCTTCTATCTAGCTCCATATGCAGACAGTATAAGTGTTACCATTGCATCATCACGTTCACCGAGGCCATTGTACGTAGATTGGTCTTCTGCCTCAAGTGAAACAATTATTGCCCAGAATACAGTAGCACAAGTCTGCCACTACGTCTTTCTGCTGTGCCTTCAGGTTCACTACTGCTGTGAGCTCCCACCACAGACTGACTGCTATGAATGCCAACCTTCGACTGACCAATCTGTCTCCGTTAGCTGCGCGCCAACACCACCTTTTTATTTACAACGGAATTACGTGCACATTGGAATCACTACATGTTTTACGTATTATGCTGGTCGTGAGATATTACAAATTTACTTAATACTCACATAAATGAGACGATTCAAAAATAAAATTGACATTATCGAAGCCATTTAAAATTACAAAAATAAACATGATATAGATATTCATAAAACATACAAATCACATGAAATACAGACATCACATACCTTACGATAGTGGAATCGATTTTAACATGAATGAAATTTAATATCTCACGTACCATAAAAATGAAATATTCTTATAAAAAATGGTCAAAATTGGGAAATGGCGTTATATCCGCTATATGTCATTTGTCTGAAGGCTTTCGATTTTTTACGATTGCTGGCAACTGACGACTTGAGCCAGATGTGGTAGTACGGAAGGTATTTCTAATTTATAATCCCTACAGTGATCACTTTTGCTGTGCAAATTGGGTTTATTCTGTATGTAATGTTAAAATAATTTATGGGAATAAACAATATTTCAGCAGGTGAACGCCCGTCATTTTCAAGGTATACAACTATGCCAGAAAAGACTGCTCTTCATGTCTACAATCTTTTTCAATAACGCTTCAGTCTTTTATCAACTATTCGCAAAATTTTGCAAATTAATAGAAAAAATCGCAAGTTTGATTTATTGGGAGGGAGGAGCGTCACAACTTTGGCACCTGTCAACTGTGCGAGGGCACCTCAACATAGCTATAAATTTGGGAGTCACAATATTTTGTCAACGATGAAGTCAAATCACTGTAACTGAATGTCAGGCTGTGTGGGGGGAAACAACTTTACAAGTAATTCAAAAATACTAAGTCTTCATCTCGAATGTTTGCCGGCCGCGGTGGCCGAGGGGACTGAGGCGCACCAGTCACGGTCTGCACGGCCACTACGGTCGGGGGTTCGAATCCCCCCTCGGGCATGGATATTTGTGACGTCCTTAGTATTAAGTAGTTCATAGGTAGTTTGTTAGTTTAGGGACTGATGGCCCCGTAGTCGAGTCCCATAAGCTGAACAAACATTTGAACATTTTTTTTCTCGAATGTTACATGCTGAAAAATTCTGCCCTAGTTGGTTTACATAGTCCTCGTTGATCCAAGGCCGTTTAACCCCCTGCCGTCCCCCTGGGTCCAAAGCTCTGTGTCCCTGTCACATGTACCGCTCACATAATAGCTTCGTTAAAGCTATTACTAGGCAAGCAACCACGCTAGCAAACGGTTGCAAAAGACAAAAGATCTCAAAATAGACCGCCATGTGTGACCTTAGATAATGTAACGTATAGTAAAGTAGTTTTCTTAGCGGCACGTATTACACAATAGAGTTATGACGCAGTTTCTTGTTATGTAAGCGCTTAAAAATTCTACTTAGCGCATCGTGTCTTTACAAGGTATCACCAGACATCGGAATACTTACCTGTTGAGGAATCTGTAAGTATAATTTCAAATAATGGCTAAATCACCATTTATTCTTGCACGTGAAGTAGTTTGTGGTAGGTTAAATAATGCTATTGATGTGTTTGAATTGGATTTGCCACGTACCATTCAACTTGAAATTCTTTGCAACTTTAAAATTGATAAAATGAAACATATGCTACACACACATAGATTACCAAGTTGTTACACATTTGATGCGTCTGCAAATGTTCCTACAATATTTGAAATTGTGTCTGATGCTATATCAGTGGGACGTAAATTGTCTGTAGATAATGCTGTACCTCGGAAACATGTGTGTTTGTTAAGGATGAGTGCTTTTCCACAAAGCTGTGACATCTGGCAAAGTAATTTAAAAATTAAAGTTCAGTATTGGGAAATAACATACTTGAATTTTGAGTGGCAAATATGTGAGCAGTGTCTAATTAAATTGTGTAATAACTGGCGCAATGAGTACGAACAACTTATAAATGAACTATTGTCTGTGAAATTGGTCTTATTACCTACAACTTATACAAGAGGCGTTATTGTCCCTCTACACGTCAAACGCTACGGCCATTGGTGTGATTTTTGGGGAAATACGCCATTATTTCGAAGTATACGTTGCGGAGACTCATTAGATGCTGTTTCTGATAGCGAGCAAGAATATGATATTGGTAATAATTTGATTTCAGATTGGTGAAAATGGAGCAACTGCTGGAAATAATGCAACTGCTGTTCACCCTCCTGAAAGCTGCAATTGGATAACCAACTTTGAAGACACTTCTATTCTTGGTGACCCGACTTCATTCACGGAGGACAGCGAAGATGGACACTTAGAGAAGTACACCAGTGCAATTTTGAACTCTTTGATTCAGTACGAAATTTCTTCTCCTGTATCTTCATTTGGTTTAACTCATTTCCTAGAGTTTGTGAAATCTCAGAAAGATGGCATTGTCTTTCGAGGACAGGAAGAAACTAAAACCGTGCTGGAGTAGCGGAGCGGATCCGGGCGCCGTGGCTCAGCGCGCCCAGTCAGAGGGCTGAACATCCTCTGTAATAAAAAAGCTGAGCCAAATGATCAACGAACGACCAAGAACGAACTGTGAAAACGACCGCAAATCATAGATCTAACTAAGAAAAAAAAAAAAAAAAAAGCGGTCTAAGGCACCTCGCTGAGGAGCGCGCGGTTGCTCGCCGTCGAGTCCTCCCTGGGGCATTGGTGTGTGTGTTGTCCTTAGGTTAGTTTACCTTAGTTTAAGTAGTTTGTAAGGTACGGACAGATGACCGCGCAATTTGGTCCGATAGATTTACAAACTTTTTTAAAATTATTTATTTATTTATTTATTTTTTAAGAAACTAAAACAATTTGATTCAAGCAGCAACGACATAAATTTGGGTGTCACAATATTTCGTGAACTATGAAGTCAAATCACTGTAACTGACTGTTTGGCTGTGTGTGGGGAAACAACTTTACAAGTAATTCAAAAATACAAAGGCCTCACCAGGAGAGAAAAAAATCACATAGAGCCTCATCTCGAATGTTACATGCTGTAAAATTCTCCCTAGTTACTTTACTAGACTTTGCATCAAACACGCAGAACTGGGACACTGGTGCTTGTGGCGGTAGTCACCATTTACTGATTTTTCCCTCAATTGTTATGGGACAGCCAAAAGTTGCGTCATTTTTCATGACTGAGGCAAAAAAAGGTTCCCCAAGTTCTTATTTGCCATTAGCCAAGATGAACACTTTACAAAATCAACTGCAAAAATATTTAAAGTAAGGGACAAACCCGTCTGCAAGAAACAAGGTCCGCTGCGGTGGAATGGCCGAACGCCCTAAGGCGCCTTGTGCGGTTGCTCGCCGTCGGAGGTTCGAGTCATCCCTAGTGGATGTTTGTGTGTGTGTGTGTGTGTGTGTGTGTGTGTGTGTGTGTGTGTTGTCCTTAGTTTAGTTTAAGTTAGTGTGAGTAGTGTGTAAGCGTAGGGACTGATGACATCAGCAGTTAATTTCCGTAGGTTTACAAACATTTGAACATTGGAACAAGGTCCACAATGCAGGTGAAAACGCCCCAACTGCAGCGGTGTTGTCGGGCTGTGATAGGTAAAGCGACATTTGGAACCTTTAATAGAAGGTTACCATAATTTTATAAAGACGTGTGAAATTTATTACAAACAATTGAATACTCCACGTTGGACGTTGAGTTGGAGAAGTACAATCATTACAAACATAAATGTATACTCCAGACAACTAGGCGAGTTCTACAAACATTCCTAACAATCCACGAAGATTTATAAGTGTCAGTAAGAAAACAAGAATCTAGAGGCACGCGGAGAACTGTAGCAAGGTCATGTAACGCTACTGAAAAGACAATGGACAACTGCACACTCGTGCGCAGTTTCCTGGGGTAATCCAAGAAGCTTACATTGCCTACGTTGTAACATTCTCGCGATCGTGACTGTCGGTAACGTTAATGGTGTGCTTATGTTTGGCGGCATCACAACAATCCCGCATCTGACGTACATGTACGGCTGCAATTACACTGAAATTACTTTATGTGGGGACACCACTACATATGTACGTATATGCCACATAGACCGATTTAAACGAAACGTAGTAAAATATTCTTTAACAGCAGGAAACAATCGCTCTCGAGGTAAAAACCACCTAAGACACAAACTACGAGAAGTAAAACGTCATAAACAGTGATTGGAACAATGATGAGGTCAGGAGCGCGAGCCGAGACGCGCGACCCTCGTTCTCACGGAAAGATAACTAAATTTTACATAGGTTAACTCCAACAACTTTGTTTCTCATATAAATCTCGAAAATATAACATTCTAGTGCAGCAGTCGTAGTTTTGTTAACACCTGGGAGCAGTAAATCTAATTAATTTCGCTTATTTGTCCTTTTGCTTTGTAACAAGTTAAGGACAGCGTATCTCTTCATTGTTTCACTTTGTATTTGCGTAAAACAGCGTATATTTTAATTTACTTCTGCAGAATATTTGCACTTCCGTCCTTATATGCTTTGATTTTAGGCCTAATTTTTGGGTGTTTAGGTTTAGCAGTGTTACTCAATTTTAAGTGCATTTACTTCACTCTATTTATATTATTTACATATTTTGTGTCCTAATTAACTATAGTGTTCCCTTAAATCTGTAGTTAATTGAATTTCATCGTATTCGTCTTGCTAATTGCTGTAATCAACCATGAGTGAAAAGTGCTTGAGCTGCCGTAGAAAAGTTAGTTCGGGGGTTCTGTGCAGCTGTTATGAGAAGTGGTTTCATTGGGGGGAATGTAGCTGCGTGGGAATTGGACAAGCAATGGAGAGTATCCCATTCTTTTGCAAGGTATGTTCAAGGAACAGGAAGGGAAGATTAGAGCCCTTCAGGCTGAATTGAATAGTGCAAGGGAGGAACTTAAAGTTAAGGGGGAAGGGGAGAGCGTGAAGAGAATTGGCATTTGTTAGTAAGGAACAGGGCCCTCAGAAAGAGAACAGTGACAGTAACAGAAAATAGGAGGAAAGTTCTGTTGCTAAGTAATAGCTAGGAAAGAGATATAGAGGATATAGGATCCTTGTGCAAGGTGTTTACAAAGCAATATCATGTTGTGACAGGGGGCGGAGTGGGGAGCAATATTGATAGTGCGCTGGTTACAGTAGCATCTGCAACAAGCCATACAAATGTTGTGTTGGTGTGTGCCTTCATGCAGTATGGTCGGGCATTGTTGAACAGCTCCGTAAGGAGAATCAACATGGAGTTAGACAAACAAACAAACAAATATTTGTATAGCTTATGGGACTTAACTACGGGGTCACCAGTCCCTAAGCTTACAAACTACTTATGAACTAGCTATGACTAAGGACGGCACGAATATCCATGCCCGAGGGGGGATTCGAACCCCCGACCGTAGTGGCCGTGCAGACCGTGACTGGAGCACCTCATTCCCCTCGGCCACTGCGGCCGGCATGGAGTTAGATCAGCAGCTCAAGACGGATATTTGTTCAGGAATGGGCTTGGTTCCTGTTGATGCTATTGCTAGGAGGGATTTTACTAGGCATGACAAACATCTCAATAGGAACGGGAAGGGAAAACTGGGTGGGTGGATAGTTAAGTCCTTAAGAGGCGCCACTGCAGAGAACTCATAAGAGTGCCTCTTTTTTAAGGATAATATCAGTGACCAGTGAGAAGCTCAGATAGTCAGGTACTAAAGCAGTTAAAATATCTCAAATTCATCACAAAAGTACAGTGACAAATAATGTTAGTATATTTCTTCAAAATATTAGGGGATTAAAGAATAAAATAGATGATATTTTGCTATGTTTAAGGATATAGAAACTGAGTGTACTTTGCCTATTCTGCATAACATTGCCACTGATATAGTTTAATATCAATGAATATAAACTCTCAGCAGATGTAAGTAGAGAACAAAAGTAGTAATTACCTTGAATGAGAAGAATGGGTAGATTCACGAAATTCATCAATTTCGAACATGGTCAGTTGATTGTGTGTCACACTCCTAAATATCCATACGTACACTGTTTCTGATGTTATAGTGAAGTGAAAACATGGAGGGACACGTACAGCATGAAACGTACAGGCCGACCTAGTCTGTTGACTGCAGAGACCGTCGACATCTATCCAGACCATCGCACAGGAATTACAAATTGCATCAGAATCATCTCCAAGTACAGTGGCAATTAGGCGAGAGGTGAAAAGGATTTTATGTTAGAACGACTGCCCATAAGTCACACATCACGCAGGTCAATGCCAAACGATGCCTCGCTTGGTGTCAGGAGTGTAAAAACTGAACGAATGAACAGTGTAAAAACGTTATGTGGAGTGCCTAATCACGGTACACAATATGGCGATCAGATGGCAGGGCTTGCCGAACGTTATCTGCTAGCGTGTGTAGAGCCAACAGAAAAATTAGGAGGCAGTGGTGTTATGTTTTTCATGGAGGGGGCTTGCACCCCTTGTTGCTTTGCGTGGCACTATCATAGCACAGGCCAGCATTGATGTTGTAAACATATTCTTGTTTCCCACTGTTGAAGAGCAATTTGGAGATGGCGACTGCATCTTTCAACAGGATCGACCACCTGTTCATAATGCACGGACTGTGGTGAAGTGCTTACAGAACAATAACATCCCTGTAATGGACTAGCCTGCGCAGAGTCCTGACGTGAATCCTATAAAACATCTTTCGGATATTTTGGAACGCTATCTGTAACGAAAAAACTGAGTGACCCACAAAACGATCAAAATAAAGCAAAACAATGTCCACAAAGTACCTATCAAACCGATGAACCAATGATAAGAGAGAATAAGAAAGAGGGCTTAACTCAAACTGTAATAAAAAGCTAAGCAAAATTTTCAACGAACAACCCAGAATGAACATGAACAAGACCGCAAAGCTTCGATCTACCTGAAGAACAAAAATTTATAAATAAATAAGTAAATAAAAATTTAAAAAAATCACTGGAATTTTTTTACACTTTGCTTCCTGAAAGGTTTTCGCACACTCTTTTTAAATTTCACACAAATATATTCTGCACGATTCCGACGTGTTCAAGGGTAGCAGTATTTTCGACGAAAAGTGCATTTCTTCTATTTTGTGAACATACCATGAAATACATACAATGTATTGGAAACATAGACTTCTTCATCACATGTACATAAACTGGGAAGATACTGTTACAATGACTGTCGTAAATGACATAATGCTAATAGTAACTTTGTATATATATTAAGTATTAGAGTTATGTGGCATTCAGTATTACCACAAAAATTATGTTTGTTATTTTAACTGTAAAAGAAAATGTAGTCACGGTTTGAAACAGAATGTTTGCTCTTTTTTTAGTGCAGAACAAAATAACATGAACAAAGTCATATCTGAACCACAGAAAAGGTAATATAATATACGTAGAAAAGCGTTCAAATGTTTGTAAATGTATGGGACGTAACTGACTGGTTATTACTTCCTAGCTTACAAACTACTTAAGCTAAGTTAAACTAACCTAAGGCCAACACATACACCCATGCTGAAGGGAGGACTCGAAACCCCGATGGCAACGGCCACGCACACCGAGCACGGCGCCCAGTGCGCATGGATATTCTACCGCTGCATTAAAAGCGTCTATAGCAAACATGCCAAAGACAAATATTTTGGTAGACGCATTGATTCTAATTAATGACTTTCAACATATTCCATAAATAGTGCATAATTGCTTAGAAAAAAACTAACAAGGTAATTTTCTGCAATGTACACTTCCCTTCTGTTTCATTAAGGAACGACAGTTGCTACAGAAATTTAGGTATTCATTTAGATATGGAACTACCATTATCAGTACGTTGTTTATAATTTTTATTATTACAGTATCCTCCCTCTTTGTGTGCATATGCTTCAGGAGACCATCGTTCAATTCGTTGTTACGTTTTTCACGAAATAGAACAAACGCACATTTTAGAGGTAGCATTCTTACATATGAACATTAAATATTGCAGAACATAGCTCTATTTAAGTAATAAGAGTGCTCGAAACCCTTTTAGGATCCAAGGCGAAAAAAGAAATTGGTATTGGCAGCTTTCGATCTACCGGCCATGTGCGTCACAACCCATTGCGCTGCCGCTACACTATGGCGAACACTTGCGAAACGCTTCATTAATTCTCGTATTGTCAACTGCTAATATGGACATTTTAAGACATTGCATTATAATTTATCGTTCTAAGAACGACGTGTTTTTATTAATTCTTCAGTGCGCCATTGCTTTAAAATGACAACACGTAAGTTATAATAAGAAAATCATAAAATATACAAAGCAACATGGCGTATGCCGGAGAGTGTTCTGGGCGAGGAATGTCACGTGACATTTCCGAACGCGTGGTTTACGTGAAAGCAAGTGACGATGTCAAATCAGCGTTATTTTTGCAAATATCTCTGTAACGGTACGAGCCATGATAAAAACATAACAGAACAAAGTTGTAGAGGATTTGGCCTCTACAAATTCGCTTATTCAGTTTTCGTGTCAGATGGACGGTTAAGTCGTTTTTTTTTTTTTTTTTTTTTTTTTTTTTTTTTTTTTTTTTTCATTTAAATTTCGAGCTGTCGAAAGGCGATCGCAAAGGCCCACTTTTAGTGTTACTACCGTAGCTTAAAGTGGACCAATTAATATTAAAATTCGGCAGTTCAGTTTTCGTGTTCGCTAGTAATATTTTACACAATCTTGATGGTGTAGTATTTGTGGCCGTCTTAAATTATCAAGTAACTAAATGTGACACAAACTGTTTCAAAAATAATTTTAAGTGTTGACTAAACTTAAAAGCTAAAATAGATTTCCCAGCGCTTTTAGATACATTTAAAAAATAAACTAGCTTTTCGAAGAGAGAATTATTCTCTGTAGGTAAAACATCGGTTTACCGATTCACTATGTAAACGGAGCAATTCTACTTCTACATCTACATAGATACTCTGAAAATCACATTTAAGTGCCTGGCAGAGGGTTCATTAACCACCTTCATAACCTTTCTCTACCGTTCCATTCTCTAATAGCACGCGGGAAGAAAGAACACCTAATCGTTCCGTTTTCGATCTGATTTCTCTTATTCTATTGGCATGGTCATGTCTCCCTACGTAGATGGGTGCTAACAAAATATTTTCACATTCAGAAGTAAAAGTCGGTGATTGAAATTTCGTAAATAGATCTCACCGCAACGAATAATGTCTTTCTTTCAATGATATACACCTCAAATCGTGCAACATTTCCGTGACGCTTTCCCGCCTATAACGTGATAAAACAAAACGAGCTGCCTTTCTCTGAACCTTCTCAATGTCTTCCGTCAGTCCCATCAGGTGAGGGTCCTACATTGGGCAACAGTACTCCAGGAGAGGACGCACAAGTGTGATGTAGGCAGTCTCTTTGGTGGAGCCGTCTCTAATAACCACACTGTGGACGGGACATTAAATACTAATATTCCCTTTTTTAACAGTACTCCAAAGTTGGTAAACGTGCAACAGAAAAGGCTGCATCGTTTGATTATCAGCAGTGTTATGGACTGTGTTCACTGGAGTGTATAACAAACTCAATTTCTTAGAGACTTCATTAGGATAAGAAGCTGTGAAATACTAGTTAATTATTGTGTATTATCTAGTTGAAACTATACATGCAAAGAGCCTTCAATTTTTAAGGAATTGTTTTCCCTTCATCACGAAGAAGTGCCGACGTAAAAAATTCCTTAGTTGATAAATGAACTTCTAAAAATCAACTTCCAAACTCTGGAAAATAAAGAATTCTGTTAAAATATATGACAATTGGGTTGTTATTCGTGGGAGTATGATTGCATTATGAATGAGTAGCTGAGTGATTTCCTGTCAGGCGCAAATATTTACACGTTGCATTTTTAATTATTTAAAATGTTATGGACATTAAAATAGCTTTTCACAGAAAATAGTATCGGTAACGTAATTTATAATTCTGTCTGTTCCGTCATCAGACAATCGTGCGTTACTGTTTCCATGGCCTTGAGCAGCCGGACGCATGCGTTGTGTAAGACAATAATGAAAACAGAGTTGCCTACACGACACTCCCAGTATTCCACCGCAAACATTTGCTCTTAGCAGAGACAGCGTGTATCTAAGAAGAAACGCACACAACAAAGAGAAACTTCCGTTGCCTTGCAGTGCTGCTCTCTTCCTCACACTTACTGAGAGACAAACACTTGTTTCTGGTCAACTTTATCTTCCAGAGAAATCTGTTATTAATCATTATTTACCGAAATAACTTTTACTGGTCCTTTACCTTTTAATGCATTACTACAGGTCATATTATACCAACGTATGGTGTCAGGTAGTATTAAACGAGATTTATATATTGAAAGTAATTTTTGTCTACGATTTCTCTTCTAGTAGCCGCACGACACCTTGTACCCACAAATGATGAAACGAAATAAAAATTAATGTACAAGGTTATTTTGAAGTACTGTTTCCAACATGATGTAACTAAACATGTTGGGATTTATTCCCATCTGCTTGCAGTAGTGAACCTCCCGATACCACTGTTGCAAAATAATATATATGAATGTAATCAGTCTATTATCATTTTCTTTTCCAAAACGCATTCTTTTTCTAACGTGATTAGAAGTAGTTATTTTCTATAATTTGACCTCGAAGAAGTTTGTTTAATTATCAAATATTAATTAGTTGATGCAAGAGGCGTATTGTTGTAGGTAATATGTTAGGTTCATTAGTTTCTCTTTTAAAACTAATTAAATTCTTTTCTCATAATATTAACGTAGGTATTTTTATGTTTCACAAGTAATGTTAGGAATGTTTTCTGTATAATTATCGTTAATTATGTAAATATTGTTGACAATCCCATTAAATAATATTTGGATATGCAGTACTAATAACATAACGGAGACTTGTTTATCAATTTACTCAGTATTATTATTTTACGCTACCTTTTCCTATAGCCAGTTGTATGTAACTGTTTACTTTTCCATTATAATTAAGTTAATGCAATCAACTAACAACATGTAACTTTCAGTGACTTTGTTTGTATGATATAAATTGGATTCTTTCGCTCCATGTAGATGAGTCTGGTTTCAGCTTTGATCTGAGGCACAATCCACGTCACTCTGAAATCTAATTTAAACAATTATGTGAAAGTTCTTCCGTATTAGTCGTGTAGAAAGTGTTTCTACCGGTATTGTGAATGGACTACTAATATTTGTGCAACATTAAAATGTATACTTCAGACTTCTGTATTCCACAATACGAACTGTGAAAATTTGTATTATTGACGTGTGGAGTGAGGCGCTGTCTGTGGCAGAGGATGTTCCTAACGCAGATGGTGTCGCTTGTCCTGTACTCGCCCCTCTGCCTGCAAGAACCGGGCACTCACAGAGGGTGAGTGCGTTAGTAGTTGGGAGCTCCAACGTGATGGAGCGACGGGTGATGGAGCCCCTTAGGAAAATGGCTGCTTGGGAGGGGAAGAAATCCAATGTGCACTCCGTGTGCATACCGGGGGGAGTCATTCCAGATGTGGAACGGGTCCTTCCGGATGCCATGAAGAGCACAGGGTGCAGCAAGCTGCAGGTGGTGGCTCGTGTCGGGACCAATGATGTGTGTCGCTTTGGATCGGAAGAGATCCTCTCTGGTTTTGAGCGGCTATCAGGAGTGGTAAAGACTGGCAGTCTTGCTTGTAAAATGAAAGCAGAGCTCACCATCTGCAGCATTGTCGACAGGACTGACTGCGAACCTTTGGTTCAGAGTCGAGTGGAGGGTCTGAATCAGAGGCTCAGTCAGTTCTGCGACCGTGTGGACTACAGATTCCTCGACTTGCGCCAAAGGGTGGTGGATTTTTGGGTCCCGCTAAATAGGTCAGGAGTCCACTATACTCAGGAAGCGGCTACACGGATAGCGGGGGGTGTGTGGCGTGGACTGGGCGGTATTTTAGGTTAGAGGACCTCGGAAAGACACAAAATGGGTTTAAGTCTCAATGGGGTCAGTTCAGACACAGGAAGAAAGCAGATCTAGAAACCATTGGTATAACAGTTGTAAATTGTTGTAGCTGTATTGGGAAAGTTTCAGAGCTCCAAGCGCTGATAGAAAGTACTGAGGCACAAATCGTTATAGGTTCTGATAGCTGGGTGACGCCTGAGATAAGTTCGGCCGAAAGTTTTTCAAAGGGCCAATGGTCTTCAGAAAGGACAGAATAAATAAAAAAGGGGGTGGCGTGTTTATTGCTGTTACACACAGTTTATCCTGCACTGAAATTGAGAGAGATACTTCCTGTGAGTTGGTATGGCTAGAGGTTATACCTGACAATCGGAATAAATTAATAATTGGATATTTTTATCGACCCCCTGACTCAGACGAAGCAGTTGCCGAAATGTTCAAAGAAAGCTTGAATCACATTTCAAATAGGTATCCGAAGCATACTGTTATAATCGGTGGCGGCTTTAATTTTCCCTCGATATGTTGGCATAATTACGTATTCAAAATCAGCGGCAAATATAGAACATCGTCCGAACTAGTTGTGAATGCTTTTTCTGAAAACTACTTCGAACAGTTAGTTCATGAACCCACTAGAATAGTAAATGATTGCGAAAATACCCTTGATCTCCTAGCAACAAATAATCCTGAGCTAGTAAAGAGCATCAAAATAGATACAGGGATTAGCGAGCAACGAGTTGTAGTAGCGGGACTGAATGTCGTAATTCCCAAATGCACCAAAAATAAACGAAAAATATATCTATTCAATAAAACAGATAAAAATTCGCTCAGGCTTTCATGAGTGATAGTCTCCAGTCTTTCAAAATTAAAAATGCGAGTGTAGATGAGTTGTGGCTTACTTTCAAAAACATAATCAGTAGCAATCGAGAGACTTTTATCAAATAAATAAAAGAGGGGGCTGACCCCCCGTGGTACACAAAACAGGTCAGATCATTGTTGCAGAAGCAAAGAAAAAGTCATGCAAAATTTAAAAAGACACTAAATCCACAAGAATGGCAATCTTTTACTGAAACTCGCAACCTAGCGCGGACTTTAATGCGAGAAGCTTATAGTAGTTACCACAACGAAATCCTGTCTCGCAATCTTGCAGAAAATCTAAAGAAATTCTGGTCATATGTGAAGTACACTAGCGGCAAAACACAAGCAATACCTTCACTACGCGATAGCAATGGTAATACTACCGATGACAGTACTGCTAAGGCAGAATTACTAAACACAGCTTTCCGAAATTCGTTCACCAAAGAAGACGAAGTGAACACTTCAGAATTCAATCCAAGAACAGCTGCCAGCATGCGAAACTTAGAAGTAGATGTTCCTGGAGTAGTAAAACAACTTAAGTAACTAAATAAAAACAAATCTTCCGGGCCAGCTTGTATACCAACTAGATTCCTCTCAGAGTATGCTGATGAAATAGCTCCGTACTTAGATATAATTTACAACCGATCACTCAACGAAAGATGCGTACCTAAAGACTGGAAAGTTGCCCAAGTTACTCCAATATTCAAGAAAGGCAATAGGAGTAATCCCCAAAATTACAGGCCAATCTCACTGACGTCGATTTGCAGTAGGATTTTGGAACATATACTTTGTTCGAACATTATGAATTATCTCGAAGAGAACGACCTATTAACCAACAGTCAACACAGATTCAGAAAGTATCCCTCTTGCGAAACACAGCTTGCCCTTTATTCACATGAAGTGATAAGTGCCATCGACAAGGTATCTCAAATCAATTCTATATTTCTGGATTTCCGGAAGATTTTTGACACTTTACCCCACAAGCGGCTTCTAATGAAATTGCGTGCTTAAGGAATATCCCTCCCAATTGTGCGATTGGATTCACGATTTCCTATCAGAAAGGACACAGTTCGTTGTTATAGACGCTAAGTCATTGAGTAAAACATGAGTGATATCTGGAGTTCCCCAGGGAAGCGTTATAGGTTTCCTACTCTTCCTTGTGTTTGTAAACGATTTAGGAGACAATTTGAATAGCTCCCTTAGATTGTTCGCGGATGATACTGTCGTTTATCGGTTAGTGGAGTTAATAGAGGATCAAAAGCAACTGCAAAGCTATTTAGACAAAATTACTACTTTGTCCGAAAATTGGTAATTGACACTAAATAAAGATAAGTGTGAAGTAATACACATGACCACTAAAAGAAATCCGCTGAACTTGAGTTACAAGATAAATCAGTCGTAAATTCTACCAAATACCTAGGAGTTACAATTACGAACAACTTAGACTGGAGAGAACACATATAAAATATTGTGGGGAAGGCGAACTAAAGATTAAGTTTCATCGGCAAAACGCTTCGAAGATGCACCAGCTCCACGGAAGAGTTGCCTTCATCACACTTCTGCGTCCTCTCCTGGAGTACTGTTGTGGGACCCTCACCAGGTGGGAATGACGGAAGATATTGAGAAGGTTCAGATAAGGGCAGCTCGTTTTGTTTTATCACGTTAAGGGGGGAAAGCGTCACGGAAATGTTGCACGAATTGGAGTGGAAATCATAAAAAGAAAGACGTTATTGATTGCGGCGTAATCTGTTTGCGAAGTTTCAATCACCGACTTTTAGTTCCAAATGTGAAAATATTTTGCTAGCACCCACCTACTTAGGGAGACATGACCATCCCAATAAAATAAGAGAAATCAGATCGAAAACGGAACGATTTAGGTGTTCTTTCTTCTCGCGCGCTATTAGAGAATGGAACGGTAGAGAAAAGTTATAAAAGTTGTTAATCAACCTTGTGCCTGTTATTTAAATGTGATTTGTAAAGTATCTATGTAGATGTAGATGTAGATGAATGTGCGTACTGGGCTGTGGTGACTTATTAATGAGACTTGTACGCTGGCCATAAATAGGGACAGCTGGGCATTAATAATTCATTAAAGTGTCAATGAACTAGAATTATACATGTCGCATACATTATTTGTAGTGGATCAGTTTTGCCCCATAGAATTTCAGCCAGTCATGACGAAGAGCGTCGACCTACGAGAACTTTAAGAGGCAGGGAGCTACGACTTGGTACGTCACAACGGGTAAAATTTTAATCCACCATACTGATTTGAATATAATATAGTTGAAGATGGCTGCTTGAAGACGTATGTAGTAATTGTAATTAAATTGTGGGAATTCTGAGCAGGAAATCGGTGACATCAGCACTTCTGATATCGATGAAATCAGGTCAGCATTGACGCAATTCACCCGTTCCCCTTCCCCCTCCCTCGTGCACATGCAACGTCAGTGGTATTTTCCAGTAAATTCTGTCCCCGACGCCTCCCCCTTTCGTCTGAGTCCAAGTGCGTCATATTGCTTCGTCGATGTCATGAAGTGGTCCGCCAATCACTGCAGAACCCTTGTGCACCGCATCCTCTACCCCTGAGTCAATTTTAATGTTTATAGTTTGATTGCATATAAGCAGTCATTCGCTGTCTGAACGTTGTCTCAAAAGTTGCATGCTCAAAAGAATCGGAATGGTCGGTTTGGTTGTCTACCACTTTTAAAGTAAGACTTTTGACATTAGAGTGTGTCTATGACATTCTTCACAATGTTCCAAGGAGCTCTCATGTGCACACAAAAACTTTAATTACTGTATTTGTCCTAAGAAGTATCCAAACAATCTAATGGTGTCACATTGGTTTTACTTGGGCAGCTCGATAGTGTTCCATCGGTAACCCATATGCATCACATATGTGTCAAGCTGAAGTAATGTTGCGTCATTGTCAGTGCCCCTAATTATATGTTCGTCATCCTTAGTTCCTCTGAGTCTTTCGGAAGGACGGTGGTTCAAATCCACCTCCAAATGTTCAAATGTTTGTAACTCTATCGGACCAAACTGCGTGGTCATCAGTCCGTAGCTTACAAACTACTTAAACTAAGGTAAACTAACCTAAGGACAGCACACACACCCATGCCCCAGGGAGGACTCGAATATCCGATGGCGAGCAACCCTGCGCTCCTCAGCGAGGTGCCTTAGACCGCTCGGCTACTCCACCGCGGCAAATCCACCTCCGGCCATCCAGATTTAGGTTTTCCGTTATTTTCCTAAATCACTCCAGGCAAATACTGGGATGGTTCCTCTAAAAGGGCACGGCCGATTTCCTTCCACATCCTTACCCAAAAATCCGAGCGTAAGCTCCGTCTCTAATGACCACGCTGCCGACGGGATGTTAAACTCCAAGCTTCCTTCCTCCCTCTGTGTCTGACAACAAAGTCAATTCACCAAAAAGGGGGAGGTTGGTAATCAAGACAATTTGATGAGTCTGGAGGCTATTCAACATTAAACTAGTCAATGCTGCGTTTGCTAATGGATTTGGTATTTAAGAGAAAAGTATTGTACATTTGCAATGAGGACTTCACAAATATTGGGACTTCGTCTACTGTTACAATAAACACATCATTCCCTGTCCCAACACATCATCATGTGTGCATAATATTCCAATGCAGTGAATATGCAAGTATTAACGAGCAATTACATATTCTATAGTAAGACTGGTAGAGCATTTTTTTTTTTTTTTTTTTTTTTCGATTTAGCATATCGATTAGGCAGCAGGTAGTCAAAATACACATGTTGGCTATAATAATAGTATTTGTTGTGAACATAAACTACAACGGAGAGGCCTATGACAGTGTACATAGCAGTCAAGATTATTATTATTACTAGTATATGGTATGGTTTTATAAATAAGGCTGTGTTGTTACTACAGCAGTCTCACGACGACTAATGGACATGGAGGGCTTAGTCACCTTGCTCTTGCCTGATGCATCGCCGCGCGGTTGTAGCCGAGTTGTTTGGAGCGCCACGTTAAGGATCGCGCTGCCTCCTGCGTCGGAGGTTCGAATCCCCCCTCTGGCATGGATGTGTGTGTTGTACTTAGGTTAGTTTAACTTAGTTTAAGTAGTTTGTAAGATGTTCAAATGTTCAAATGTTTGTAGATCTATCGGAATCAATTTCTAGGTTATTAGTCCTTTTTTGGAGTATTTAGATTATTGCTGCCCAGTGTGGGATTCTTATCAGGTGGGTTTGACGGAGGACATCGAAAGAGCCAAAGAAGAGGAGATAGCGTTACGGAAATGATACAGGATCTGCGATGGGAATCATTACAACAACGGCGCTTATCGCTTACGAAACTCCAATCGCCAACGTTCTCCTCCGAATGCGAAAATATATTGTTGACTCCCACTTACATAGGTAAAAATGCTCATCAGAATAAAATACGAGAAATCAGAGCTCGAACGGAGAGTTTCAGGTGTTCTTTCTTCCCGCACGCTATTCGAGAATGTAATGAGAGATAAAATAGTATAACGGTGGTTCGATGAACCCTCTGCCAGGCACTTAAATGTGATTTGCAGAGTGTCTCATGTAGATGTCATGTCAAGCTGTACAGGTCATGTTATATTAATAAATGTGCAAGTTTGTTAAAATATATTAAGACTTGTGAATTTGTATTGAAGTGTTCAGAAAGTTTAAATGGAAATGAATGTTACTTATCACAGTTACTTCTATGAAGAGTACACTTCAGGAATTTTCTGGAATATTAACAAACTTTAATGGGACTTTACGTTTCTGTGAATGGCGAAATTATGAGAGCTTAATTAGATGTCATCGTTGGTTATTTAAATTGAAGGGTAACCAGCTTTACAAACTCTTGCAATAACTTACGTGAATTTTTACTTGGTGAAATCTCTTGAAGATAAAAACTTGATGAAATAATTTTTGACTCCTGGCTCTTGTGCACATGGACCTAAGTGTTAAATGAAACTAAAATTCTCTTTAAATGTGAGAACTTCTTAGAGACGAAGAACTTAATGATATTTTTTCGCGTATTTGTTTAGCATAAGTAAGTAATATCAGTAAGAAATGACACTAAGGGACGAGGCATATGTATGTATTTTATTATATATGTAATATATAAGCACTCATAGGATAGGATAAAGATGATTTGATGCTTTTGCTATAAGACTAGCGGTTAATAGTTAATACAAAGGCTTTAATGATTTTGATATTCCCCTATTTGTAGACATACAAAGATAGTTTAAGAAAAATATTTTATAGATAATAAACAAGTTTTCTATAGAATTTGGTAGACTCTGTGGTTTGATAAATTGTTGAGTATGTTTGTTTAAATACCTGAGAAGAGGACTCGGTAAAACGTATTTCAACGCGAAATGGTAGTATATATTTTATTTTGCGAATCAATGGGCGTCCGAGGCAATGAAGCTCGCGG
This sequence comes from Locusta migratoria, assembly GCA_026315105.1. Classification (NCBI taxonomy): domain Eukaryota; kingdom Metazoa; phylum Arthropoda; class Insecta; order Orthoptera; family Acrididae; genus Locusta; species Locusta migratoria. Next base: position 37,056,403 of record CM048746.1, on the reverse strand, counting down.
GAGTAGCAGTAACCTCATATATGTGTGTGTTAGCTTACTATTAATGGGATTTCGACTAACAGGGTTACATGTCTCTCATAGGAAGGTTTTTCAATACTCCATTTCTGGATAAGGAAAATTATAAAGACTTGTAAAGGTTTCCTAGGATTAAATGTGGTTGACACCTCACGGGGCAAATCTAACAAAGAGGTATCGCGATTTTTCGAGAATCTGGGAAAGAAGTTCATTGCCTAATTGTAATGGATAAAGAGTGAGCCTACTAGTCTATAGTTTAAATATGATATAATTTTTGACAGAACATTACCGTGATATGAGTGCTGTCATTTATTATAATATGTCTATTCCCAAGTTATATAAGTTTAAAAGAAAAGTTAATCCTGCACCCACAGAACTGATTAATGACAACTTAATTTATCTTTTATTTTGTCAATGTTAAGAAAATATAATGTTTTATTCTATGGAATCATGGGAAAGAAATAGTAATTCCATATAAAGTAAATGAATTTTATTCTGCGGTGTAATCTTTAAAATAATAATAATAATAATAATAAAACCCTAACTGGTGGTTTCTTTAGAAAACAAACAAAAGAAAAAGTTACGAACTGAAACCGGAATACTTCATGGTTGCTAGAGTATGCAGAACTGTGTGTACAATACTAACTGTTACAGAATCAATTTAAAGACTGTGTACTTAGTCTATGGGTGACTAAAAGCCTATGACTTAAAAGTTGAGTAAGATTAATTATGAACTATGCCTCTGGCATTTTAATAGATTAGCATAGATTGCAGATGTTGTTAGATATTATTTATTATTATTATTAGAGAATTGAAAAGAGTTTCTTTTTCTCTTAAGCCCTGGTAAACTAAGCTTGAGGGTAGGGTATGTAGTGGGACAAGGACTTACATCTCGTCACAAGCCACTTTATAAGCTCAGTTTATCAGGTAAGCGTTAAAAACGATAATTTGTTTCATTACATGTTTTGTAATCATGTTATTCATTTTTATAAATTGTGTACTTAAAAGTTTGTATTTCTTTTTCTGTTTCATGTCGCTTCGAGAGCGTCACAACGCGGTCAGCAGAGTCCTCCACGACGGAACCAACGATATGATTGCTGACCACCAACCGACGCCAGTCGACGGCCATGCGGCGTAAGGAGAAACAGCAGCCCGTTGTTACGTCGTGATCGAAGAAGACATTAAAAATTAATAGGTTTTCTCTTTGTAAAAAGTTATGGAGAAAATTCTTTGAAAAAAAAGAGTTAATACAAATAAACAATCCGAGAGACGGATTTACGTGTCAAATACGTCAAAGACATTATTAATAAATCTGAAGCATTGAATTAAAATTTGTGGTGCGGCCGGGAATCGAACCCGGACCTCCATGCTTAAGGCAGACGTCTTAACCGTTAGACTACCACACCACTAATGATTAAGGCGCCTTGGAATAATCTATGTACGATTTCCCTCCACATCACAAACTATTCCGCTGCATGGAGAGCCTTGGCAGTAGTGGCAATTATCTTTGGAACACAGAAGCTGAATTAAAGTTTGTGATGTGGAGGGAAATCGTACATAGACTATTCCAAGGCGCCTTAATCGTTAGTGGTCTGGTAGTCTAACGGTTGCCGGGCGCCGTGGCTCAGCGCGCCCGGTCAGAGGGCAGAACGACCTCTGTAATAAAAAAGCTGAGCCAAGATCCAATAGAACAACAACGAACAAACACGATTAGCGACCGCAAAGATCAGAACTAACCGCAGAACAAAAATAAATAAATAAATAAATAAAATAAAAACGAGTTAGTTCCGATTGTCATGTCAAGCTGTACAGATCGTGTTATATTAATAAATGTGCAAGTATGTTAAAATATATTACGACATGAGAATTTTCATTGAAGTGTATAGAAAGTTTAAATGGAAATGAGTGTTACTAACCACAGTTATTTCTATGAAGAGTACACTTCAGAAATTTTCTGGATTATTAACAAACTTTAATGGGACTTTACGTTTCTGTGAACGGAGAAGTTATGAGAGATTAATTAGATGTCATCGTTGGTTATTTAAATTGAAGGGTAACCAACTTTACAAACTCTTGCAATAACTTACGTGAATTTTTACTTGGTGGAATCTCTTGAAGGTAAAAACTTGCTGAAATCATTTTTGACTCCTGGCTCTTGTGCACATGGACCTAAGTGTTAAATGAAACTAAAATCCTCTTTAAATGTGAGAACTTCTTAGAGAGGAAGAACTTAACGATATTTTGCGTGTGTTAGTGGGCGGCAAATCGGAAACGAAGTTTATCCACGGTTAAGTTTGTACGCCTGCCATAAACAACTTCTATGCTGTTATAGTGAGAACCTTAATTCGATTAAAAGTAAAAAGAATTAACAGTTTTTCAGGCAGCCTCTTACCCAATTAAAGACTTGTGTTCGCCCGTCCCACTACAATTAATACTGGTCCTCACACTGTTTTAATCTGTCAGGAAGTTTCATTTCAGCAGTCACTTCGTTACAGACTGAAAATATCATTATGGGGTATCTATATCGCTTTTCTTCCTGCAGTACATGAGATAAACAGTACTCTGGATGTTACTTTGTGCACGAACACTAAAAAACGGAGTTCGACTTTTCTGAAATTGTTTTAATGCTTCCATTTTAAATCCTTACTAATCGGTTTAAGGTTATGGAGATATAATTTTCAGGGTCTGCAAGACGTCTGAAAATATTAATGAAACTGTGTTAGTGTGCGTCGTTTTGCTCTTTAGTGAAGAGATTGGTTTGTTGCAGCTTACCACTAAATTCTACTCTGAGCAAGCCTCTCAATCTCCTCATAAGAAAGGCTACACACATCCATTCGTCTCTTAGTCTCCCACTGCGATTTTTACCCCACACACTTCATTCATTGATAAATTCACAATTCCTTGATGTCTAAGAATGTGTCAGAATAAGCCAGAAATTCCTATTCTCCCCAATTCTGTTCAGTACTTCCTCATTAGTTTTCTACTCTTCAGTATTCTTCTATAGCAACACACTGCGAAAGCCTCTTCCTTTCTGAACTATGGTTTCACTCACGCACTAGGCAACACTCCACACAAATGCCTTCAGAAAATCTTATACTTACATTGCTATTCAATGTTCACAAATTTCACTATTTAAAAGCGCTTTTCTTGCCATTCCCATTCCGTATTTTAATTCCTTTGTACTGAGATTTTTCCATTTTAGTTCTTGATATTCTTAAAGCTGATTTCCTTGTCTCCAAACCCAAGGACTTTTAGGTCTTGATTTTCTATCTATTTGGACCTCTGCTTTCTCCACTATTTCATCCCTCAAATGTCCCATTCATCTTCTGCTGTGTTATTTTCCCCCGTTTCGGTCAGTCGCCAAATACTCCCTCTGAAACTGTCAATAACCTTATGTTCCTTCAATTTATCCGGATCTATCTCCTTATTTTCCTACCTCTTTGCAGTTTCACTGTACAGTTCATAACCATTAAGATATGGTCACAGTCTATATCTGCCCACTGGATGTGTCTTACAGCTTAATAACTTACTGTTATAAAGTCTGTCTGGTACCGTCGGTGTCTCTTGGTCTCTTCCACGTATATAACTGTCTTTCAAGATTCTTAAAATGAGTGTTTGTTATGATTATTTTCCGTGCAAAATTCAATTATGCGGCTTCCCCTTTCGTTTCTTTTTCTCAGTCCAGGAAATTTTACTGGCAAACGGTACTGGCAGGACATATTCGCGAACTGGAAAAACACACTGGCTACTATACAACCGCGACCGGGCAGATAACGAACTACGGAGGGGCACCTAGACAAACCCCCATACGAACAAACCTGATACAAGCAAATATTTTTGAAGTCCTGACCTATCACTATAACGGCAGGACTTTAAATAAACAAAATTTAATTTACTTAAATAAACGCGCTCAGAACAAGGAAGTACTTGAATACACGCATAACACCTTAAATACTTCACAGAAGACGAGGACAGGAAGCCAACCACCGCTGGGGTTCAACGGTTGGACAATGCACATTTATAGACGTAAGACCACAGGCAGTAACTAGATGCACAAGCCGTGAGCACTAGGGCACGGTGGTAGCACCAATTGTAAGCAGTTAACGGCACTCAGGCAATTGACAATGGCAATGAACGGCTCACTCCTCACATCATCACGGACGGCACCAAATTGGAGTCGACTCGGGATACTTAACTTCGATGGAGCACGAGCAGTGGCAGCAAAGTCGGGGGTGAGTGCAACTTTCCAAGTCAGGTTCAGCAAGCAGTCGGCGACGAGTTTTACATGACCTCCAAGTGCGAGACAGGTGTTAGTCTCCGTGAGCCACGCACGCCGCCGAGAGCGCGGCGAAGATAAGCAAACAGCAAGGGCCCCCACACTTTTTTCCCCAAGGTCAGGAAAAAGTTTACTACCAAAAAGGAAAAATAAATAAAGGGGCCTAGGTGCCACCGTCACTTTTTCCAAATGTTCAAATGTTTGTAAAGCTTATGTGACTTAACTACGGGGTCATCAGTCCCTAAACTTACAAACTACTTATGAACTACTTACAAACTAGGACGGCACAAATATCCATGCCCGAGGGGGGATTAGAACCCCCGACCGTAGTGGCCGTGCAGACCGTGACTGGAGCGCCATAGTCCCCTCGGCCACCGCGGCCGGCTGTCTTGTTCTCTTTGTGCAGTTCTTCACACGCCTTCAGTGGGGAACATCCAAACTCGTCTTCTCGATAATTTTTGTAAAGGTTCCGTTTTCAGTTCGTTCAGGACTCGTATCAACAAGAACATCACAATAAACTTCTCATAGTTTGAACGTTCCAGTTGGGAGGCGGACCGTGAAAGACGTTCCATAAGAAATTGGAAAAGAACTGTTGGTATTTGAGATTACGAACGATAGCGCAATGGCGATCATTGAGATACGTCCAGTAATCCAGTTCTGATTTCTCGTCGCGGTCGAAAAGGTAGCGGACGGTGTGGCCGCGTATCCAGTTCACAGCGTTAGTTTTCGTGGCCGGCTAATAAATCGTGTCCGGGAATAGCAGCGTCTGGAATGAGAGCTGCGCAGGTGTACGTCGGGTGATGAAAGCCAGAATGCGTTGTGCGAGTCTCCAGACGTCAGAGGACGGACCACATTCGGACCGGTGGTTGTCGGTGTCATCCACCCCACAGTAAAGACATAGGGGTGTGTCAGCGAGTCGGATACGTTGCAGGCGAAAACGGTTGAATTGTTTACCGTTGACGGTAATATATCAGGCGGACTGAACGCTGGAATCGAGAAAAACTGCATGTACTGCTTTCCATGCACGACGCCATATGATTTGGGGAAACTTTTGTTCAATAGGATTGGGGGGCTGATGTAGTTGGAGGGCCTCATAGGCAGTCTTTGCCCGTAGTATTTGTGAAAGAAGTAAGGATTGGTAAATGTAGCTTAATTCCAGAAAGAAATGTCGGATGTAGTAAAAAGGGCCTGGAATGTCAGATAAATTGACTGGGGATGTTTTAGAGACGGGTGCATATCCGCGTAAAAGCAGTCTGTCATGCTCGTCGGGCAGTGTCGCCATATTTTCAGTTGGGAGCTAACAAACAGTGCCGTAACTTTTTGTGGGGCGTGGAATAGACCGTCCCCACCACGATCCCGTGGGAGGGAAATGGAGGCATATTGGACCTTGAATAACAGTCCAGTACAGACAAAGGATCCCTTCGCCATCATCATGCGACGGGAAAGGGGTATCGGGGTCGGGAACACTTGTGCCACGTGGGGAATGCGAGAGGCATGATAAACGTTCACGTATCGCGCACGTTGAATCACATCCAGGGATCTAAATCACAGTCAACACAGGCCGGCCGTGCCGCTGCCCAGCCAAGTCTCCACTCACCACACCGGTGCCGGCCGATAGCGAAGTTCTCGGCAAAGGTCATGACAACACGAACAGCGCCACCGGCTAAATGAGAAAATGCTGCCGGCCGCGGTGGCGCGCCAGTTATGTTCTGCACGGCCTCTACGGTCGGGGGTTCGAATCCCCCCTAGGGCATGGATATTTGTGTCGTCCTTTTGTAAGTTCATGGACTGATGACCCCGTAGTTAAGTCCCATAAACTATACAAACATTTGAACATTGAAGAAAATGCTTTCATTAAGAATCTGCAAGAAGATGAATGTGGGCAAGAGCCAAGAAATCCCTTCGTTAATATAAATAAAGAATCAAAAACAGCGGGCACAGCTCAGGTATAATGCAAGTTTTGCATGTAATTGACGCACGCCAAAGCCCTGTTTAAGACTGCCTGTTATTGCAAGCATGGTTTCGTGGGGTTCCGAAAGGTTGAGACCAAAGGTGTCACTTCTCGGTAAGGACATTCTGCAACATAGGCATCTTGTTAATTCATGCAACAAGACAGTCTAGATGGCAATTTCTTTTAATACCCTGATGACGGGTTTCGGTCACTTACAAGACGATTATCAGGCCATAACAGTAATGATATATAATATTAGATTGATAGATTATTTCTAAAGCGAGTATTTCAAATTAAGAATAAAATATACCCTTAATGTAGGTCAACGGTTGTTTTCAGTTGGAGCCTAAAGGTTTAATATTGGCTGCTTTAGAAGTAGGTGTAGTCATTTCTCAAAAATAATAGGCATCTTAAAAAAAAGTAATTGCTAAGAATTTTAATATGTACTTATTAAATTAGTAAGTAGTAATAAGTTTTTGTGTCCTTTAAAATGTAAATATTTTTTAGATAATTGTTTTTCCTGACCAATTCCACATCCTCAAGGGCAATTACATTTGGGGTCTGTGGAAGATATATTAACACATATGCTCTATTTTTGTAAGTATATATTGTGTATTTTGTTCTAACATGTTCTACATCCAAGAGGATTCCCTCAATTCGGATCTACTCGAACGAAAAGTACATCTAATCTAATCTAATCTTGGTCATAGAGCTCGGCTGGGCTGTCGCAACAGATTCACTCATCAATAGGGTGTCCATACTGCATGCGTTCATTACCAGGTGTTAGCATTCCACCTTCTCGCTTGCCTTGATTTCAGCCATGGTTCTGGCGCCATCCAAGGAGAACTTAAACAACTTTTAATATTCACTCAGAGTATTTTTTCTGGGCCGTAATAACAGTTACAGCCCATACCTCCGATTGCATTAGTTGGTTTCGTAAGACTCCTGTGGGAGTCATTTGAAACTTTTTTTCTTATACTTTAATTCGGTATTCAATATCGAACCAGTTTATTGAGTGGTCGCAACAAGCAGTCTTTAGAATTAAGGGGCGTCCTTCTGTCCAGTCAATTGTCTGTCCTTGTATCACGCCGAGAGCGGCTTAGCTTGCTCACCTGATGATGGCGACCAGTTGGACTGCAGAAATATTGTGTACAGATGACAGAATGATCCAGCTGGAAACCCGTGAAGAATTTGATTACATAATTTGCTGTTGGTTGTCTGAGCGACTTCATAAGACTGGCTAACGGCAGTGCAGTTGCAACAAAAGTACCTACATTTTCCGCTAGATTGTGCTACTTTATGTCAAAATGTTTCGTCTCTTAAAAAACATCGATAAAGTACTCTTCATCTCTTAAAAAGTTATTTCCATTTTTATACCGACGTCTTGTTTAAATGTTGCATTAGTTCTCGTTTAAACATATAATCTACTAAAAATTAAAATTTTTGGTAAAATAAATTCACTACCCTAAAAAGGCACCAGCAGCTGCCACAGCAGTAATTATGACTGTACAGTTCCACCACGCTTGTAAATATTCAAAATAAACGTCGAAACACTTGACATACTACTCAATAAAAAGTGTCAGAAATAAAATTGTGTATATTATTAAATACAATTACGCCTAAACATCAGTATTTACTTAAGGTCTAAATACTAGTATTTAAGTACTGTCAACTATACGTTATCGTAAAACAGTACATGAAGGATAAGACTTACAGAATGTCTTTCGACATACAGTATAGAACTACCTGAAACTACTATGATATATACGGGTAGCTTAAGGTTTACGTGAGCTCATTGTGAGGGCTATTACAATACATGACGATTTATTTTTGTAACAATATATGTAATATTATCTCAAATGTTATTCAACAACAACAAAAATCCATGTCATTACATAAAATTAACACATACTCATAAGTTTTTAATATGTCACGTTTTGAAGTTCTTAAATATTCCATAAAAGATGTTTTATATTTTTCACCAAAGCTGCTTTCTTATAGATATGCTGATTAGTTTCGGGCTTTGTCCATTTTCTTAATTTAAAATACAAAACGTGACCTACACAGTTTACATATATAAACGAATGTCGCTCAAGAAAATGGGCAAAGCCCTAAACTAGGCAGCATAGCAATAAAAAAGCAGCTTTGGTGCAAAATATAAAATGTCTTTTATGGGATTAAGTATATTGATGCATAGCGCAATATCTACATGATATTCAAATGCTACATTTCTTGATGGTATTTCACTTTATCTTTTGTTGAATTTTTTTCTTGTAAAATGTCTTTCAGGCCATCAGGCTGTCTGGTACAGTAACCAAAAAATTATAACTTCTAATAAAACAGTCTTGGTTGCAATGATTCATTTTATTTAACGCGTTTCGCCTTTTTTGGGCATCATCAGAATCTGGAAAAATAAGTTAGGGGAAACTTTACAGGTATAGCCTTATCATAAACAGTGATAATAAAAACAGATTACTAATGACCTTATAATAATGTCTTACATCTGTCAGAAGTGAAAGGATTTCGCGCCAAAGCCTGACAGTGTCAGCATTTACAAGTACCGCTGGGTGTAGGGGGCCCGTCAGAGACCTATGTAAACGGCTAAGTACAAGGGAACTTAAAGTACGGTCCTATCCTGTACGATCGAGACAGTAAGAACTCAAAAAAAAAAAAAAAAAAAAAAAAAAAAAAAAAAAAAAAAAAATTCAAATGTTTGTATAGTCTATGGGACTTAACTACGGGGTCTCAGTCCCTAAACGTACCAACTACTTATGAACTACTTACGAACTAAGATGGCACAAATATCCATGCCTGAGGGAGAATTCGAACCCCCGAACGTAGGTAAGAACACAACAGAAAGTTTAAAGAATTGCAAGTTTTTAACTCTACCTGCACAGCGTTTTGCCTAAACTAGGTATGCGTCATGATAATATAATTAAAAAGGAAAACCAGAGCATGAAGCTGTGAAATTAAACGTATAAAATAGATAAAGTTCCCTGAAGTAATGTTGCAGAAACAGCCTCGTTAGCACAAAAATAGGCGCACTGTAATAAATTTAAACATATCATGATATGTAGGAGTACATGACACGCACCTAGTGTCGGCAATGAGCTACTTATAAAACGCTATGAAGGGAGAGTTAAAAACTTGCAATTCTTTAAACTTTCTGTTAAGTCCTTACTGTCTCGATCTTACAGGATAGAGCCGCACTTTAGTTCACTTGTATTTTGCCGTTACGTAAGTTTTTGACATTACCCTGCACCCAGTGCTACCTTTAAATGCCGACACTACCAGTCTTTGGCGCGAAATCCTTTCACATCTGACCGATGTAAGACATTACTATACGGACAGTAGTAATCTATTTTTTGCTATCAATGTTCATGATAAGACTAGGCCTGTAAAGTTCCCCAAACTTATTTTTCCAGATTTTGATGATGCCCAAAAAAGATGAAACGAGTTAAATAAAATAAATCATTGAAACCAAGACTGATTTTATTAGTTAATTACTTTCTTTTTCTTATCTTCTATATAAAAATGTAAAACAGTGCAGTCATCTTATCAATACAATTTTTTGAAAATATATATATTTTTCCGTCACAAAATTACATCTGCTCCAATAAATAGATACGTAATTCCAGGTATAAGTGGTTACATATAAAATTGGATTACATGATAAGTTCATAAAATAATGAAGACATAGTGCTGTGAAGATATAAAAATGATTCCATATAGTTCAATATTCCAATAATTGAAAATGTTAAAAGAAAGTGTATGTCAAATAATTAAATCAAATAGTCAGAAATCATGAAAATAACATAAGTAATTAGTGGCTAGGGTGACTTGCAAAGTAACCTATCATCACCATAAAGTAAGCCATTAGAATGACGAGAGGGGAGGTTTCTATGATACCTTAAATATATTAGGCATATACATGATTACAAAAACACTATAACAGAATGATTGTGCTTAACTGGCGTATTCAATACTTTACTGTTACATTTATGACATTTTAAATGCCAAATTCTGCTGGTTAATATATTAATCAACGTCTATAATGTGTACCATAAATCACAAGTATCACAAGGTGTCCAACAGTATGACAAAAACCCTCCTGCTGAACTTGGTGAGATTATAACTACATCATAATTTGTATGATCTGCAAGGTATAGACTGTAGATTATCCTTTATGTATGCGATTGTGGTACGTTGTTACGAGGTATTTGGATTGTATGTGTTATGACACGTAACTAAAGGCCTATTTGTATCCATATATTCACTACAGGGATGTCAGAAGTAATCTTAATTTTAACAAAGCTAAGAAATGTAGACACTGTCTATTGTGGCTGTTTATTTCATACTGTCAACGCACTACCGCCTCAAGTTTCAAGTAATTTTGCATACTACTGTGTTATAGGGCGGGTAGTAAGATTCGCTTTTTGCATAGATGCATTGCTCATAGAGTATATTACAGGCAATATGTAACCAAGGAAAGCAGAGGAAAGGTACTGTGGAGCTCCTTGCTTAACATAATGGGTCTCACTTGACGCTGCGTACGCTATCAAACAGTGCACAGAACAAGAATGAATATATGAATTGACATTTTTGGATAAACGGGATTACTGCCGGATGTATGCGTCGTTCTGGCACAATATTTCGGCCGCGTAACTCGCTGCCTTCTTCAGGTGCTACCTGAGACTGCCGTTTTTGGAGGACCTGGTCCAGTATTTATGCCCAGCAGACGCTAGGCGCTCTGTCTGCGGTCCGCGCCCAGCTGGCGCTGCTTGTAGGGTGTTGTCTCTTCCCTGGCGTTCCGTCGGACGTCCGCGCCCCAATCGGCCGCCATCTGTGGCAGATGCAACTCTCTGAGGCCCCTCCCACGTTGGGTGTTCCCTCCGCGGTCCGCGCCCGTCTGGCGCTGCTCCTGAGGTGTTGTGGCTTCCCTTGTGCTCCGACGGACGTCCGCGCCCATCTTGTCCACCATCTGTGGTCGGTGCAGCTGTCTGAGGCCCTTCTGGCGTCAGGCGCTCTGATCTTGGTCCGTGCCCGCCTCGCGCCTCTCCTGAGATGTTGTGGCTGCGCAGATGCTCCAACAGACGTCCGCGCCCGCCTCGGCCGACATCTGCTGCTATAACAGCTGTTTGAGGCCCCTCCTGCATTGGGCGCTCCATTCGCGGTCCGCGCCCGCATCGCGCTTCCTCTGAGGTGTTGAAACCTCCCTGCTGTTCCGACGGACGTCCGCGCCCAGCTCGTCCACCATCTGTGGTCAGGGCAGCTGTCTGAGGCCTGCCTGGCGTCAGGTGCTCTGTTCTTGGTCCGCGCCCACCTTGCGCTGCTCCTGAGATGTTGTGGCTGCCCACATGCTCCAATGGACGTCCGCGCCCGTCTTGGCCGACATCTGCTGCTATGGCAGCTGTTTGAGGCCCGTCCGATGTCAGGCACTCCATTCTCGGTCCGCGCCCGCCTAGCGCCACTTCTGAGTTGTTTCTACTACTTGTGGAGTTATTTGGTCCCTTCCGCTGGGCCTTAACAAGTTCCAGAGCCGGACTCCACGCTGTGCTTAGCTGGTAACCGCTATCTCGGTTTATTAGGTTGTCAGTGACCTTTATTTCGATGGTCTCCTTTATGATGCTGTCCCAGAATCTTGGGGTCTGTGTCACAATTTTGGTTTTGTCATAGTCCATTGTGTGGCCATACTCTAGACAGTGCTCTGCTGTGGCTGACTTGGTTGCCTGTTATAGCAGCAGATGTCGACCGAGGCGGGCGCGGACGTCCGTTGGAGCATCTGCGCAGCCACAACATCTCAGGAGAGGTGCGAGGCGGGCACGGACCAAGATCAGAGCGCCTGACGCCAGAAGGGCCTCAGACAGCTGCACCGACCACAGATGGTGGACAAGATGGGCGCGGACGTCCGTCGGAGCACAAGGGAAACCACAACACCTCAGGAGCAGCGCCAGACGGGCGCGGACCGCGGAGGGAGCACCCAACGTGGGAGGGGCCTCAGAGAGTTGCATCTGCCACAGATGGCGGCCGATTGGGGCGCGGACGTCCGACGGAACGCCAGGGAAGAGACAACACCCTACAAGCAGCGCCAGCTGGGCGAGGACCGCAGACAGAGCGCCTAGTGTCTGCTGGGCATAAATACTGGACCAGGTCCTCCAAAAACGGCAGTCTCAGGTAGCACCTGAAGAAGGCAGCGAGTTACGCGGCCGAAATATTGTGCCAGAACGACGCATACATCCGGCAGTAATCCCGTTTATCCAACAATGTCAAGATCTCGCCGGGAAAGCATGAAGAATTACATCAATATATGAATTGTTTATCATTTTGTGATATGTCGCATGAGTTGTACGGCTACCTGAAGTATGAGAATCCATATCTCATGATCTACGTTCCACATCAGAGGAAATGTGTCTTGCGGTTGGAATGGATTGCATACAGTTTTAAGTGATACGTAGCACAAGACTGTTTACATCGATACATTCCTTACCGAGATCCGTATCTCTTAGTCTACGTGACTACCAAGATGTAACTGAGGAAGTACAGAAACCGCACAGTGCTACTGGTTGCTCACCAAAATTCTCCAACCTCGGGGTATAATTAATTGATGTATGTTGCATTATTTTAAGGTGGAACATGGGGTTTGTTACTACAAAGATCCGTTGGTTGTAGTCTATCTTACTGCCAAAAATGTCAGTCATTACCTGAAATATGCTTAGGCCACTAACTTGCTTAAAAATAAGCAACCTATCAGTGTGCAAGTACACCTGCTATTTGGTCTTTATCACCTCCAGAGGGTGCAGACATTGGGACCAGTTGACTTTACGCCACATACCAATTATTTCTCACGCTTTCTACACAGTTTTCTCCACATTCCAGACTTTCCTCGGATCCTTCACTTTGAAGATGATGCAAATTCTCAAACTAATGAAAACCCTCATGGTTCAGGACATCCCCATTCACTGCAACATCGATTGAACAGGCTGATTGACGGCTGCGTTTGGCAGCGATTGTCCTATGTAGATGTAGCTTGAGATGCCGTCGCGCAAACCTTATCCCGAGACTTTTATCCTCGGTCGACTTCACATAGTCCAGTAGCACTAGCACCACACCCAGGTCTTACATTAGTTTACGGCATGGGGGAAGAAAAAAATTATATAATTATTGCGAGAGTGGTCATTTTTTTCTTTTTTCCTTTACCTCCTCTATTTTACCATAGATAACAACTAACTTAATTTTGTTGTAACGAAAGTTCGGTACTCGCAAGTTGTCTAGTTGGTTTCATCGTCTTGAATGAAAAGGCTTCATGATAAGGAACTTAATGACCAGTTTGGTTATGTTGACGATAATTTCTTTAAAATGTTTCATGTGTTGTTGTGGTCTTCAGTCCAGAGACTGGTTTGATGCAGCTCTCCACCCTACTCTATCCTGAGCAAGCCTTTTCATCTCCTCATAAGAACGACAACCCACATCCACTTGAATCTGCTTATTATACGCGTCTCTTGGTCTCCCTCTGCGAATTTTACCCCACACACTTCCCTCCAATGCTAAATTCACAATTCCTTGATGTCTAAGAATGTGTCCTACCAATCTATCCCTTCTTTTAGTCAAGGTATGCCAGAAATTTCTTTTCTCCCCAATTCGGTTCAGTACCTCCTCATTAGTTACGCGATCCACCCACCTAATCTTCAGCATTCTTCTGTAGCACCACATTTCAAAAGCCTCTATCCTCTTTCTGTCCACACTGCTTATCGTCCATGTTTCACTCCCATACAAGGCAACACTCCATACAAATGCCTTCAGAAAGGACTTCCTTAGGCTTAAATCAATATTCGATGTTAACAAATTTCTCTTTTTCAAAAACGCCTTTCTACCCATTGCCATTCTGCATTTTATATCCTCTGTACTGCGACCATCATTTGTTATTTTACTGCCCAAATAACAAAACTCATCTACCTCCTTTATTGTTTCGTTACCTAACCTAATTCCTTCAGCATCACCTGATTTTCTTACACTGCACTCCATTACCCTAGTTTTGCTCTTGTTAATGTTCATCTTATATGCACCTTTCAGCACACTATCCATTCCGTTCAATTGCTCTTGCAGGTCATTTGCTGTCTCTGACAGAATTACTATGTCGTCGGCAAAACGCAATGTTTTCAATTCTTCACCCTGAACTTTAATTCCTTCTCCAAATTTCTCCTTGCTTTCCTTTATAGCTTGCTCAATGTACAAATTGAACAACATTGGAGAAAGGCTACAACCCTGTCTTACTCCCTTTCCAACCACTGCATCCCTTTCATGCCCTTCAACTCTGACAACCGCTGTCTGGTTTTTGTACAAGTTGTAAATAACCTTACGCTCCCTATATTTTACTCCTGCTTGCTTCAGAACTTGAAATAGTTTGTTCCAATCAACATTGTCAAAAGCCTTCTCCAAATCTACAAAAGCTAGAAATGTTGGTTTGCCTTTTCTTAATCTATCTTCTAGGATAAGCCGTAAAGTGAGTATTGCCTCCCGTGTTCCTACATTTCTCCTGAACCCAAACTGATCTTCCCCGAGGTCGGCTTCTACCAGCTTTTCCATCCTTCTGTATATAATTCGTGTTAATATTTTGCAACCATGACTTATTAAACTGATGGTTCTATAGTTTTCACACCTGTCTGCACCCGCTTTCTTTGGAATGGGGATTATTACATTTTTCTTAAAGTCTGAGGGTACTTCACCTGTCTCATACATCTTACACACAATGTGAAACAATTTTGTCATGGCTGGTTCTCCCAGAGACTTCAGTAGCTCTGACGGGATATCATCTACTCCAGGGGCCTTGTTTCGACTTAGATCTTTCAGGGCTCTGTCAAATTCTTCTCTCAGTACAGTATCTCCTATTTCATCTTCATCTACATCCTCTTCCCTTCCTACAATATTGTCTCGAAGTTCATTTCCTTTGTAGAGCCCCTCTATGTTTCATGACTTTTGTAAAAAGTGGTCGTAATTCTAACACAGATTGAGATAGTCATGTCACCGAACAGTTTTCTGCCACTGTATTGTTAGTAACCTAGACGATGTTCGATAGATCCTTATACTAAAAACAGTAACCTGGACCAGACACTACATATCACAAAAACTATAGGAAATTCATATGCATCTTCATATACTGTGCATTATAACCTTTGTCATAAGTAAGACTGATGTATTCTCAAGATTCCTTGTAGTTTATATGATTTACTACCTTCCTACTAGACTCATATCACCTACAGAGGGCAGAGATTAGCTCTGGATTACAGCCACGGCATACGGAATGTTGTGGTTATTTGCCGAAGGCTGGAGGTCTTCCACTGCAGCGGTGTGGCGCGAACAGCTACCGCAGCCATCGGCCCTGTTGCCTCTCGGAACCCTTGTTCCAAACTTTCAAAAATGGCCTCTTATGAACGATCCGGATGTATACTATTTCGACCGCCTTCACCATTTTCTCTTCATCTTTTTCTACAATTTATTAATCAAAATGTAACCACAGGATCTATACATTACCTACTAGTTTCAGTATCACAGTTTTCTTGTTTTTAAGAAACGTCACAAGTATAATAGCCAGACCTGCCAAAAATATTAGATGACACGGCATAAATAATGAAAAAACACAGCGTAAAAGATAAAGATTACAAACAAACTCCCTATCAAAGAGTAACAAAATCTAAAAGTTGAACATTTACGCTTTGTCAAAATTTCAATCTTTACAAAATAACGTTTACTTAAGCTGGTTTTTACCCATCGCACTGAACAACGTTGTTTTTGGTTGCCTTGAAGACTGAAGGCCAAGATATGTACTCTCACATACTGTAAATCGCCGTCTTCCTCGATCGATGTGCTTTAGTTCACTGGGTTGTTCGCTGATAATACGTGACGTGACGTCACAGACGACATAACGAGAAACCAGTAGAGACCGTCAGAGAAGTGAGCCACTACATACTCTTTGAAATTGATTAAACAGAAAATTTATTGCAATCACCCATTTAAGATGAAGTCTTTAAAATGTTAATTGAAAATTATTTGTATCATGTAAAATATCATTATAACATACGTGCAGTATTGCCAATCACAGAAATCAAACACCTAACAAATGGTGCATTCCAAAAAATGAAAATTATTTTAACCGTTCGTTACTAATTGAATACTTCATTAAATTGAAACCCGAGACTTTAATTTGTATGAAAAGGGTGCATCTTGTAGCTGAATAAAATCTTCGATTGACCGCCATTTGCGTCCGATAGATCACAAAATTCAAACGCTCCATTTGCACAAATATTGCCTCAAAAATAGTGACTGGAAAAATGGCCAAAATGTTTGTATGAAATTCTGAAAGGATAGGAACAAAAGACAGATTGTTATTGACAGCTGTTCTTATAAAAAACGTCAGTGACAATAAATGAACCTTACTTTGCGGTAGGGAGAATACAGTATCTATTGCAGTTATATATACTGTCCTCTGGAATATCGATTCATTGGTTATTAATAGATTTTTACTTCCCATAAAAACGTTACAATAATGTTCACTTCATACGAATTTACTTTTACAAAAAATGATTTTCGTTCTTTTACATACAAGTGAAATAGAAATATTTAATGAGACTCGGGAGGCGTTAGGTGGCCCTGAATGACAGGTATGAGTAGCGTCATACTCAGTGCAGGGGCTGTTGGTTCATTACACTCGATTTTTAATACTCTTCCTCTGCACAGTGAGGTTTTATGCACTCTTACTATTATACCCGCTGGATTACGTAAGTGATAACACACAACTACTGTACAAAATTGTGAATTCCTTAATGCCTCAATGTGGATACTTACTCATCCATTACACATATATCAATTGGTTCATGGCATATTCCTGTAGGTAATTATAATTAGAGCATCAGTTATCTTCTTCAAATATACATTACAATACTTTACGTGTTCCAGAAAATATTCCATATTTCGCTGTGCTACAGCGCTGTGTTCAATAACATCAAGCGACATGAGGCAACACTGCTTAGGAAAAACCTTGCCAATTTTTGCATAAGAATAGTTTCGCATAAATATTTACATGTGGAATCATCACGGTTTTGAGAATATGACTGTTGCAAATTTTTGGTTTAGGACAAATATTAGAAATGTTTGACTATATCGTACAAAGCATATTACAGATATTGTCAAATACACCGAGTTAGAAAATTTCTTATTGATAATAAATAACTTTTTTCTTTTACCTTTCGCTTTCCGAATATGAAGTACGTTGTTCTGTCTTCCTAATTATGCGTGTCCTTGCTTCACAAGTTTTTTTATCTACTACTTCGTCACTACATTTTTTCTACAATAATTTTTGCAACGTTTCGGCACTGCATTACGGATTATAGACGTTATAGATCAATTCTTAATGAATGAATGAGCGTTCTCGGTGTACAGAGGTGTGTGTACAGGAATAGGTACAGCATAAGTATCTTGCCTCCTTGAAACTATTCGTTATCCAATGTAAAATCAGTAGAGTTTGACTGAGAAGACGATATTGCATTGAATTCTAAGCGGAATATCTTGTATAAAACAGTTAATAAATGGAACACCATTGTTATTAATTTATATTCTAATTGTTTGAACTAGGAATAAGTCATGCTAAGAACAACACACACACACACACAACCTCACACACACACACACACACTCACCAGTGCCAGGGGAAGGACTCGAAACTCCAACGGGGAACGGCAGCGTATCCGCAGCAAGGCGCCTTAGGCCGCATGGAAATTCCCGCGAGGCCCTAATTTGTTCACATAGTTCTGTCCTCATATTGTCATTCTGTCACTTAATTTGTTTAGAAATGTATGTCTTTATATGATTAAATTCTACGATGCTTCTCGCCGGGCTTCAGTGGTTATGTTGGCACCAATGGTATTGGCGGCAGCTCAGATGACCAACAATGTTTTGTCTTGACAACTTCAATTAAATCGAAAATTACTTTTTTTATAATCGGACAAGGGTACATACAAGAACCCATCAACCATAGAGTAGGCACAGTATTAATTTTGCTACGAGTGAAACGAGCAGCAATAACATTTACTCAGTAGGCCTAGCTCGTGAAAAATAATAACGCAATTCTACACTTCATTATTCATCTCTTGCCAACATAAGCACTGGAGCCCGGCGAGAAGCGTCGTAAAGTTTTACCCTTTATACTGTCATTCTATTCGATAATTCGTTCAGAAAGTTTTGATAGTTTGTGTCTACAACTCAAATTCGTTGAATGCTTCCATGTACTGAAGGCCTACGGTAGTGCTAAATTTAGAATGTGGCGGTACTCCTTCATTATCGGTAAGTAGAATGGCTGTACTTTGGCTGCGAGTTTTTAACAAACTTCAAAACCAGTGATCTCCATACAAACTGGATGTATAACTCTGGTGTCTGAGCATTGAATTGCAGCGTGCCTGCACATTCATATGTTTTGCACACGATTTCGCATTGTCCACCATGTTTAAATTTGGCAAACGAGTTTCCATCAGTTATTACGTGACAAAGAATTCTTTGCTTACCTCTTGACTTGGAATTTAATTCAATATTCGATGTTGTAGGCTGATATGGGAACGGAATCGAAACATATTTTCTTCTCTTTTTCTTTAAATGCTTCTTAGCAGCCATGTTTGAATTTGGCAAGAAACTAAATATGAATATCTATGGCTGGCACGCTAAGAAAACTGAAGTTCAACATCCAGAGAGTATAGAGATCAATGTTCAAAACACAAACACTAAAAAGATATTCTTGCTACCTATCATGACAACAATAATAATATTCCCACGGGTTTCTCAATTATTGTAAACAGATAAGCTAGTCGTAGATAGTACAAAAAAAAAATAAACAAAAAAAAAAAAAAAAAAAAAACAAGAAAAACCTGCGTTCGAATAATCTCTTACTTTAAACACGTTTCTCACTGAAAATATTACTCACATTGCACCGCTAAGGGCCAGGAATGGGAAAGATGTAACTTTCTGTTTCGGAAACTGTTCGATAACTTTGTCACTATCACTCATGAATAAATAGGAAACCTAAGATGAAATTTATCCTTACCTCGCAATTTCCGAT
Source organism: Locusta migratoria (assembly GCA_026315105.1). Lineage (NCBI taxonomy): Eukaryota > Metazoa > Arthropoda > Insecta > Orthoptera > Acrididae > Locusta > Locusta migratoria. The sequence continues at coordinate 37,037,062 of CM048746.1, read as the reverse complement.
GTGACTTCACTGCTGCAAGATCTTACACACTTTGAAATATCCCATAAGATTTAAATTTTGCTGTTTTTCTTCGCCCAGATTTTTTCTTATACTTAGGAATGATCGATATTCATCGATGTTCAATAAATATCGATGTTACGTTCTGTAAAATATCGAAACATCTATGGTATGAAACCAATATCGGATCTTCCTTACGACAATGTTGAAGATTTGACTCGATGATTAAATAAAAATTTGATACAGTCTAGGATGCCAAGGCAGAAAAGATTTGCATTTTATTTCTTTCTCCAGTAACGGGTAAAATTTCACTCACGGCAACGGTATGCTGAAGTTGACAGCGACCACCAATGCTACTCTATGCTACACATGAAGAGAAAATTTTGTGAGCAAACTACTGCGACGACGCCGTAAGTAAAATTTATCATTTGTATGAGTTTATCGCACATTCTTACGGCTCTTTTATCTGGACACGTCCTTTAAACTGACAGTGACATCAGTGATACTGTATGCGGTATTGTCAGTCCAGTAATGTGTGTATGCCGAGGGGCTTAAGTTGAGATCACAGGTAACGAGGCGTCAGCGACGCTACCGTAGCGCACAACGGTTGGCAACGCAACCACATTTCGCGCAGGCAATGGCGCGCCAGGCGACAAAAGATTAATTGAGTTTATACCACAGGAATTAAAGAAAATGTCTGGTTTGTTGTTATAATTTCGCGACGTTATGGCAGATCAGTTGCTTATATGGTTGTAATTAAATGAAGTGAATAATCAATTTCCGTTTTATTACTATTTACAATACAACCTGGCCCATTTAAGTTCACAGTCTACCTTCCGAGCCTCATGTTTAATTTAAAGCACTAATAAATTGAAACATTGATCATTTACCTGGTTTGTTAAGCACTCATCATTATTTTAAAAAAATACAAACTGATCAGTTTACGTCCATGCATCCACCTAGCGAGCCCCTTTTTTTAATTAAAAACAATCTTTTGAGACTATTATCATTTGTAATGGATGTTACAGTGTGGTGAATATTTAGTAGGTAATCATATTTTTCGTTGGAACACGGCTGTCCCACCTGACGAACATAAACAGATCGCTCAGCTTCTTCCCAGAATCACAGTCTAACAAACACAGTCGCGACTCTGACATATGCAATGACACTAACGCTCCTAGCGGTGGGCGAGGTGCCATAAGAGAAAATGTTTGAAATTACTTGTCTATGTAATTAATCAAATATTTTATGTAATTTTTGCGTTCCAAACATTAGTAAAATATCGAGATACACAAATAATCGTAAAATAAATGGGAAAACTGCCGAATTTTCCTGATTCAGTGATAGAAACAACAACTCATTCGTGAGGAAATACTCCACTGAAACTATGAGAATGTAAACAGACGAGAACTTTAATTCCTGTTGCAGTCTATTCTTATTTAACAGATACTTTATTTGACTTGTAAAAATTCGATACGGAGTCTAATGATTCGAACACTTTACCGTAATTACTTTTACTTATAAAACGATAGTCTTGAAGATTCTTGCCGTTTGTAGTTCAGATGTAGTAGCAATTGTGGAATTGGTTTCTACTTTGTTGGGAAACTGTTTTTGCTTTTGATGTTTTATTATCACGTTTGTGAGGATTTCCCTTCAGCTACAGCTGTAGTGGCTGACCTGCTACATTTAATAATGTAGGTATTGCATTCCATATAAGTTTATGTTCAATACCGATTTGGCTGGAATTGTAATGAAAATATCTTGACATTTCTCAGTAGAAAACCGATGTCCTTATGTTAGAAGTTAGGTCTCCTGTTGTTTATTAGCAATTTTTGCTCTTGATAGAATCTGAAATTCTTGATTAAAGAGTCGTAGATTTCAAGATAATCTTAAATAAACTGCCCTACAAAGTATGTACTGTTTCATACCTTCCAATGGTGCTTAAGAAACCTCATTAAGACAAATGTGGAGTTACTTTATGGTTATTACCTATTTTTATGGCACTATATACCCTCCCCGTTGTAAAAGTATGTTAAAATCAATTTAAACGACACTATTCACATTCATCCGATATCGTATTCAGAAATGTACTTCGCCAACCGCTTGGAGCGCTGCTATCGTGGCGTATAACAAAAATCAGTGAAAGTGTCGTGACTGTCACTACGTTTACATGCAACACATCTTACGGAAGATGAAAACAGAATTTCGTAAGCTGTTTTGGCTGTCGTGTTTATATGCAATAGCCTGATTCGGATTTCCTAGCCTACTTAATAAGGCGGCTGAAAACAATTGATTCCGTTCCTGATTTAGCCAGCACAATCACTATTTTTCTTTACTTAAATACGAAGATACATGCCCACTCTAATATTTATATGTTTATTTCACAGTAGAAAATGTCACTCTGTCCATATGTGCCGACAATTCTTTAACGAGAAAACGCAATCTGATAAGCCAAGAACGCTTCAAAGTTCAAAAACGATTGCGTTTACATGAGCACGAAAATCGATTGTGGAACTGGAAAACCGTTTCACGGAAGTGGATTTCCTAAATCGATTTTGGAGTATTTACATGACCAACCAAAAGCAGAATTGGGAAATCGGTTTACGAAATCCGGTTTTGGGAGCCCATGTTAACGGGGTGAGTATATGTTAGACTGTGCCAGAATGCCGCACAGCGACCGCTTTCAACAGTAGCAATGCTGCGACTAGTCGAATAACTACAGTCACTACGGAGCGACTCTACCGGTGGTCTAAACTTGCATATGATTGTTTATTTTTGCAACTAAACCATCGATATTTTCCGACATCGTTGTTTTCTTTTCGATATTTATCATACATCGATTTCTTATAATGATGTTAATATCGATGTCAACATCGATTCTTTTCTAATATCGATCATCTCTACTTATACCACAGTCTAACATATATACTGATTTTCGTTATAAACTGCGACAGCAGCGCTACAAGCGGTCGGCAACCTACATTTCTAAATACGATATTGGATCAGTGTGAGCAGTATCGTGTATACAGATTTTAACACAAATTTTGCATTAGGGAGAGTATGCAGTGCCGTAAAAATAGGTAATAATAATAGCTCCACATTTGTCTTTCTTAGATATATTACGATCTTTGACAAATTATAAAACAGTACAGTTTATTTACAATTCTATTGTAACAAAGTTTTGGTAAGGTGAGTGCTAACAGCCGTCATGTATTTAATAAAATGCATCTTTAACCATCAGCTGTTTTATCATCCTTAAAATCGACTAGTTTCGGTCTAGATTGCAATGAAACTTTGGTGAACTGTCTACTGTACGCCCACGAAGGTTCCTGAAGCAAAAACAAAAGAGCACGACATATAGTTCAGGAGATATGACGTCATAAATAATGAGAGGTCGCCGCTTGAGAATACCCAGATTTATGCGTCACGTATTGGAAAATGGGAGTAGTTAGCGACCTGCAACAAAGTTTCCATGTAATTTCAGACGTTTATGAAGCGTTTTGTAACTCACTCCCCCCCCACCCCACCCAACCCCGAAACACACACAAACACAAAATGACAACGAAAAGAAGTCTACCGCTCACAACAGTTTCGCTGAACATGCCGTAAAATTGTCGCATCAGGCATGACCTTGGTTTTTATATAACTGAATTCGAAAACGAAAAAAAAAACTGTCACAGTGGTATTCGAACCAACGACTCTATGGTTGTGAGGCCTCAACACTACTACCTGAGCAACACCGACAAATCCTGCAATTGTTACAATTATTGGTACTTACGTGTACTTCACAAAACTTCAAAGTCTATTTTCTCGAGTATTTTTAGAGTTATGGCTCTGGCTTTGGCTGATTGTTATTTAAGTTCTGTACTTCATGTACCATAAATATAAAGAAATTGTAAAATCCGATACCAATGTGGTCTCCTTGTAAGATAAGAAACGAATAAATACATGTACATCCCACTAATACCCCTTCTTCCGACAGACCTACCTTTAAACGTCAAGAGACTGCAGTTTCCAAAGACACTTGCGTTTTCTATTACGATTAACAAATCATAGGGATAATTTGTTAAATACTGCGGAGTGGATTTGACACCACCATGTTTCTCACATGAACAATACGTCGCCCGCTCAAGGATGGATTCACCAAACAATTTATTCATACTAGCTCCTGGACAAGCAAAAAGAAATATTGCCTATAGTCACATTTTGAATTAAATTACTGTTATACATCAATTGTTTTTATTACTATTTTTTCCCTTGGCTAATGTACTTATAATTTTGTACATTATGCATATTTCGTTGTTTTAGAGTTTCATAATTTCTAAGCTGTTTTCATGAATACATGAAGAGGAATTTTTTTCCGAATTTTATTTTCGTTTTTAATATAAGACTGGTAAAATGCATATATATCCGGGAAATACCAGGTTTAGCAGCTAGTCATAGATAAAAAGGTGCTAAAACAGAATAGTCAACAGCATTAAATAAAATAGATCTGGCTGAAAACAGCAAAAGTCACTTTCACAAAAATTACAAACGTCATACTAGATTATCGAAGCAGTCAAACCATCTTAAAATGCGTAAAATAAGTAATCTTTGTTTGCGCAACACCTTATGACGAAGCACCCTATACATAAATATAGCGGGACGCGTAGTTGGTCTCCAAGAATTCCAGTAGATAAATCTGGCTGGACCGTGAACGCAGTAAGAACAAGCTGTACCTGTTACTTACATTATTATAATTACTGCCACACAAGGCTGAATGTGTGTCAAATGCAGCCCACTGTTCCTCGTTAATTCCGTACATGTACCAGACTGAGAGGCGACTTGCTGTACTTAGTATATCGGTAATGAAGTTCCCGTTCAGTATGTCCTTCCGTAATAGGCAATAACGGAACGGAAACGAGTTCTGGATCGGGAGAAACCTTATACTTTTTCTGCATCAGAAACTGGTACGTATGTTGTTCGTCTTCTCTTACCTTTTGCGAAGATCAAACAGCATTTCTGACAATAATGGTCCCAGTTTTTTTCAATGTAAGAGCTGACACTAAGATCGCATCGTGGTCAAGTGAAATCCCCATGAGTTGTGATACTTTAAGGTTTGTTGAGTAAATAAAATATAAAATGGAAAAGAATGCACCTGAGAGGACTTTTTGTAACAATGGCAGTTCAGTTTTTACATCAGTGACCTCTCCCCATAGATATAAGTAATGATTTGTTTCTACTGTTTGTTTGTCATTTTTTTTTTCATTTTTTTTTCTCTCTTTTTCCCCTTTGTGGAAGAGCATGCTTTAAATGTGCTGAACAGTAATGTAGTAGGGAAAATTAAGTAGTGTAAAGTGTCTGAACAACAGAACCTAACAAGTGGAAACGTAGACTGCTGATTGATTTCGACATTTTAGTGATGAAAGCTAACAAGAACAGCGTCTGAGAATACTCGGTGGCGTTAACGATTTGTACAACAGTAAATATGCGGGGTATCCCAACAGTGAGTCTTTTCTGCCCCAGCAGGTTATTCGATGACATAATTGACAGTATGACATATCTAGACAGATAATTAAGGCTCGTAAATTGGCACTTGTTTATGGTTGTATGAAGCGATAGTGATTAATAACACTGCAAATGGATTTACAACAACGTTAACCGATTATTCTGTCGGTAATTAGTAGAACAACATTATCCTTACGAACGAAAAGCACAAGATACTGGATGTTTTACAATATTAATATCGAATAGCATCAATTAGGTTCTTTTCATTTAAAAAGTTCGCAACTGATTTAATGGTCTTTGTTATTACAAGTTCAGTATGTAAGAAAAAAAGGGCCTTATTAATCCTTTCAGTCCCACATTATGGATTCAGTTTTAGAAAACATAAAATTCAGTGTTTTCTGTTTTAATTCAGTGCACTAAACATAAATATAGACATTTTAAATATTTTATCGCACTAATCGTTTTTTATGTCATGTATTTCATGCACGACACAGACGTTTGTATCGAGATATTTTATTACTTGGGACGTTACTTTGTTGATAGTTAGCACTGTTAGATTATTAATGCTAGCACAATTTCGCCACAGCGCCAAAGACAAGACAATTCACTGATGAAATAAAATAACATTAACCACACTCACACTCACAGCCACGTACAGACTACAACACAACGTAACCTCCAATGCGGATAGATCAATGCCTCAGAAGTGGATACAAACCGTACAAATGGGAAAAACTGCCGTACTAGAAGCATGTCGTTCATCAACAACAATGCCACTTTAAGGAATGATACAGAAAATACAGTATAGATCAGCTTTTAATACATTGTTGTCGAGGAACAATGGAAATGAAAGTGTTAAGAATGAGCATTTCGTAAAAATTACAATGAAAGTAGAACCTAATAATATTTAGATGGAAAAGGTATTCGTATTCTTACGGGCATAGGCCTAGCAGAATAGAATTCTATTGTAGATGCAGATGAGTATAAGGATACTAGTTTTAACAGTGAATGGCAAATGTAAACTCAGTATATAAAACGCAAAACAAATTCCGAAAGTCCCATATGTAAACCATCAAAAACACGAAACACCTAAAACGATTGATTTTCATGTTTATTCTGATCCAGTACACATTCCTAATTGATAGCTTTCTATTTCTTGGATATCATTTCAGTGGTATTATTTGCACAGTTATAACGTCACTGGATTCAGACGAATGACGTACGTAGTGAATCGTGGGAATAATCTGCGATTTTTTTTACACACAGTGAAGAGCTGCTCGTGACTTCCGGGTCATCGATAAATATTACAGCTCAAGGCACAAAGGAGTTCTAGATATACGCTGTCATTGGGCATTGAATTACATCAGTGAGGGAAGTTGAATATTAGTGCAGGATCCGGAATCGAACCGGATGTCCTATTGCGCTGTCCTATACGCCATCCAGGCACAGTAGTCACCACAACTGCAGAGACTGCCCTAGCACGCCTCCCATCACAGCCAAATTATCGACTTATCGATGCAGCATTGACTTATCCGCACACCCTTGCTCGTTATCTTTATTAGTTGCGGCATTTAACCGATTCCCGTAAGAGTTCAGGCGTGGTGTGTATCTGCCTAAGAGATCACTGGCCATAATAGCCTCAACTATGGAAGTGGATATGTGGGAAATAACGGACACCACACATAATAAAAAGATTTTAGCAACAGGGAATTCCGTGGAGTGCGATTCACTTTGCGATTACTATATGAGTTTTGAGTGCGTTGATGGCAGTGCATACGATATATTTGATGGTAGTACTTCTGCATAACACTGTACACGCATTCGGGTGGACAGTGGTTTTCCGTGAGTTTCCTAAACTACTTCAGGCAAATGTCGGGATGGTTTACGTTGTTCATTCTTAACCAATATTATCGTGAGCCCCGTCTAAATGACTACGCTGACAACGGGACTTTAAATACCAAGCTTCCGTCCTTCCTGTACAGTGTTTGGTGGAGAGTATATTTAACTAAAAGTATCAATTGTTTGCGCTACTTTATTCGTATACAAATGGAGAAAATGTTTGTATACACCTAAATGCGGCCTAAATTCTCTTAACTTATTCTCACTATCAAAATGTAACTATACATCTACATCTACATAGATACACTGTAAATCACATTTAAGTGCCTGGCAGAAGGTTCTTTAACCACTTGCATAAACACCTAAATCGTTCCGTTTTCGATCTGGTTTCCCCTTATTTTATTGTAATGTCCATGTCTCCCTAAGTAGGTGGGTGCTAGCAAAATATTTCCACACTAGCTTATAAGCCCGGTTGTTAAAGAGGGAACTACGTACATCATATTTTTTTAGGGTTCCGGATCTAAGTCAGCAAAAACAGAATCCTAGTTGGATAGCTCTGTCAATAAACTCAGTTCTCCTAGCCAAGATGTCAAATTTAAGTAGAAGTCATTGTCGAAAACGATGAATGTTCATAAAGTTTTTCATAAAAAAGTGAAATTAATTGAATTCCTTACTCCGGAACAATGTAAATTCATTGTTAGTTTGTGTTCATAAACTTAAGACTGAGGTGTGTTATTGTCCGTCTGTCTGGCATAAACTTCTGAAAACACTTCTATCGTTGAGATGAAAAATAGTAATAATAATAACAGCGCCATGTATTGGTTCTGGCCGGCCGCGGTGGCCGAGGAGACTGAGGCGCTCCAATCACGGTCTGCACGGCCACTACGGTCGGGGGTTCGAATCCCCCCTCGGGCATGGATATTTGTGCCGTCCTAGTTCGGAAGTAGTTCATAAGTAGTTTGTAAGCTTAGGGACTGATGACCCCGTAGTTAAGTCCCATAAGTTCTACAAACATTTGAAAATTTTTTATTGGTTCTATGGAGTAGTTCTGAACTGTTTATCTCTGACAGTAAGTGTATGCTGATGTATTAGAATTTTGCAGTGTTGCTCTGGGGAAAATGTAGTTATTCTGTATGCAGTGCTCCATATTATCGAAAAGTCGACGAATACTGAAAGTCTGAAAATTCAATCAACAGAGCAGTTCATGTCTGTTTAAATAAGACGTCATGGTGGTGTCAATGTGCGATGAAGTAAGTCTGCGTAATCGTTGAAGGAATGGCGTCTGCTGATCGTCTGTACACAACTTTCCATTAAATATAGTAATGTTTCCAGTGAATTGTCTTGACTGTGTTAGCAACATCGGCCACTGTTTTAGCTAATTCATGTCCCCATGTCCTGTAGTGAATACTTCGTAAAGCACAAAGTTGAAATCGATCTTGTGTAATAGAACTATATATTCAGAAGTCAAATTATAACTATAAGTACAATTGTCTCTGCAAAAGAAGACGTCTTTCTCTATCTTAATGTAGTCTCCACCAAAAGTAAATAATTACAAATTTTAATCACAATATTGTACCGAACAATTATGAAAGCAGAGAGGTTTCTGATGAGTTTGTCGCTTGCGTTTGTATATTATCTCTAGTGGCAGGTACAGAGAAGAAATATCTCTGGCGTGAGCATTCAGATCCGCAGAACAGATTTTCTGTCCTCAACATTAAGGTGGAAATACCACCTGATATTGGGAAAAAACTACTACTCAATGAATTCATCTTGGTCCTTTTGTGTTCGGTTAAGACGGATGACTATGTGTAAATGGCCCTTTTAGCGACACTTCCTTAACGTTTTTGTTGCTTCTGTGACACATTTATTTCGATATTATTTCACGTTACGTGATTGCTCTGCAAAAAGGAGGTGGGGCTTCTTTACAGCCAATGTGGTACAAACCAGTCACAAGAGCAAAAAAATGTGTGGAAAGAGTGGATTTGTGTCAGTATCACTTGGTAATTCCAGCTTAATGTTGAGGAGATGCACAGAAGCCAATGCTCACTCCATAGATATTTCTATTCTACGTGTAATTTAGTGGTTATAACAGTCGAAAGAGGCACTTCTTTTTTTCCATGACATTTCAAAGCATGTGGGATACAGCTAGGAAGAAAAAAAAATGTGTCCTACCTGGGCTATACTTTACTTGCAATTGCAGCAGTTTAGTTTGCTATCGTTGGCAACGAACTATTCGCTTTAGGAGGATGGTTAATTTACTAACCGGAACAGCATACATTATTTATTGTATCGTGAACATAAAAAATTATTCCCCTTATTCTACGTGACTGAATTTTGAAAAAGCATTCAACGGCCGTAGCCAACACTCTGCAGACAGCGCGCCGCCGCCGTAAGTAATATTGTACCCCGTCCTGTAGTGTATTACACCATAGTTATGAGAATGAAAAAAAACCGCAGCAACGCCATACTTAGTTATTTGGTCAACTACATAAATTCCATTTTCCTTGCAATGAATGCTTATGTAAATTAGAGCATCGATAGACGCGAAGGAATGTCGTTACGTTTTAAATTCAAATGATACCCGCACTAAGAAGCTGTTGTTTTTTCTTTCCATGGCATTGGAAGGCATGCGGGATACAGGTAGTAAAGAAATTATGTTTTTGTTCCATACCTGGGTTAAATCTTACTTGCAGTGGCACCGGTTTAGTATGTTAACGTTGGCAACGAAATATTCGCTTTATGGGGATCATTAATTTACTGATCGGAACAACATTAATTAGTTATTTCATTATCAACACTAAGAATTATTCCCCTCATTGTACATGACTGATTTTTCAAAAAGGTTTCAACGGCCGTTACCAACATCAATACATTACCCCGCTGCTGCAAGGAAAATCATAGCCCTTGTTTCAGTGTATTACATTTTAGTTATGAGAATAAACAATGCAGCATCGCCATCTATCAGTTACTTGGTATATTATGTCAGTAACAGCGCCTCTATCGGGGCTTTGCTATACTTCGCTGCAATTCAAGCATAGCATACACCAGAAACTACAAATTAAGATATCTTTCCTTCCCCTGTTCCGATGAAATGAAGCTTATATGTTGGGCCAAGGAACTCTCAGTTGACCTATGAAACCCCATGAAAGTTCGTGCAGTACTCTTGGAGATTTGCTGTACTACACCATACTTAGAAGCATAGTATAAACAAAAACTTCAAATTACGATATCTTTCCTTGTTCTGATCCTGTTTTGATTAAACTAAGCCTATGTTACTCTCCAAACTATTCTCAATTTACCTGTGGAAACCCATGAAAGTTGGTGTAGTACTTTTGGAGATTACCCTCAACAAATAGACATATACGATCACTTTTAAGCAAATGATTAAATTATGATATCTTTATTTTCTGAGATACGATTTTAATTATTGAAGCCTGTATGTAAGGCACGATGTTCTAAAGTTACGTGTGAAAACCCCATGAAAATTCGTCAAGTAGTTTTGAAGATACACGTGTTCAAAGAGACAGACAGACATAATGGTTGCAGATAAAAAATTGAAATTACGATCTTCTTTTTTCTGTGATTCGACTTTTATAAAACGAGGTCTATATATTATCCAGTTACGCTCAAGTTACTCGTGAAAACTCCAGGCAAATTTGTGAAGTAGTTTTGGAGATAAGAGGTTTTTAATAGTTAAAAAGACAGACACGACGGTTACTGAAAACTCTTAAAATTACGATATCACTTCTTTCGTGATCCGATCTTGATGAAATTATGCCTATATGTTGACCCAAACTTTTCTCATGTTTCCTCCTGTGAAAACCGCATGAAGATTCGTCCAGTAGTTTTGAAGATTGAAGGAAACAGCGACAGGCCTACATTTACAATTCGTATAGATTCAGAAGTAAAATTCGGTGATTTAAACTTCGCAAACAGATCATCCTGCAATGAATAACGTCTTTCTTGTAATGATTTCCACCCCAATTCGTGCAACATTTCCGCTCCCCCCCCCCCCCCCCCCTCGTACCCGGCTTCTTAATAGAAGCGACTTATTTTCATTTCGTGTGTGCTTTCTTTTGCAGCTCTTTATACTTTAGTATGCTCGCGTGTTTATTTATTAAGAATCGCGTTTAGTTGGCAGTTCAGTTGTTGATCTTCTGATTTATTAGCTCGCGTATATATTTTTCAGATTCTCCGGTAATAAACAGTTTAGTGTTAAATTCATATTTTTCGAAGCTCACTGTTTATCAAACTTCTGTGTCCTCAGACGTACTTACTTCGAAGAAACATAGGTTTTTAGAATGGCTAGGAACTGTGACTGCTGCGAACGGATGGAGGCAGAGTTGGTGACTCTTCGTTGGCAGCTTCAGGCGGCGTTGGCTTCGCTGGCAACGCTTGAGACAGCGGTGGGTGGGCGCCGCTGTTGTGGGCCGCTCGCGGGGGTGCAGCAGACGCCCTGTGCGTCTGTTGTGCCCTCCGATCGGCCTGCGGCTGTGGCCAGCCCGTTCACTGCCCGCGATGAGGTCGCCTCCCAATCCGTGGTGGATTAGGAGGTCTCATCAGCGCGTGTCAGGCGGCGTAAGACTTCCCGGGGGACCGAAGTGGAGACCTCCCTGGTTAGTCTTGCCAACAGATTCGAGGCGCTGTCTGTGGCAAAGGATGTTCCTGACGCATATGCTGCCTTCAAGATCCGGGCACTCACAGAGAGTGGATTTGTTAGTAGTTGGGAGGTCCAACGTTAGGCGGGTAAAGGAGTCCCTTAGAAAAATGGCTGCTGGGAGGGGAAGAAGTCCAATGTGCACTCCATGTGCATACCGAGGGGAGTCATTCCAGATGTGGAACGGGTCCTTCTGGATGCCATGAAGAGCACAGGGTGCAGCCAGCTGCAGGTGGTGGCTCATGTCGGCACCAATGATGTGTGTCGCTTTCGATCGGAAAAGATCCTCTCTGGTTTTGAGTGGCTATCAGAAGTGGTAAAGACTGCCAGTCTTGCTTGCAAGATGAAAGCGGAGCTCACCATCTGCAGCATTGTCGACAGGACCGACTGCGGACCTTTGGTTCAGAGCCGAGTGGAGGGACTAAATCAGAGGCTCAGACGGTTCTGCGACCGTGTGAGCTGCAGATACCTCGACTTGCGCCAAAGGGTGGTGGATTTTTGGGTTCCGCTAAATAGGTCAGGAGTCCACTATACTCAGGAAGCGGCTACAGGGGTAGCGGGGGCTGTGTGGCGTGGACTGGGCAGTTTTTTAGGTTAGAGGGCCTCAGGAATACACAAAATGGGTTTCAGTCTCAAAGGGGGCAGGTCAGTCACAGGAAGAAAGCAGGCCTAGAAACCATTGGTATAACAGTTGTAAATAGTCGTAGTTGTATTGGGAAATTTCCAGAGCTCCAAGCGCTGATAGAAAGTACTGAGGCACAAATCGTTATACATTCTGAAAGCTAGCTGACGCCTGAGATAAGTTCGGCCGAAATTTTTTCAAAGGTCCAAATGGTCTTCAGAAAGGATAGAATAAGTAAAAAGGGGGTGGCGTGTTTCTTGCTGTTACCAACGGTTTATCCTGCAGCGAAATTGAGACAGATACTTCCTGTGAGTTGGTCTGGGTAGTGGTTATACCTGACAACCGGAATAAATTAATAATTGGATTTTTTTATGGGCCCCCTGACTCAGACGATGCGGTTGCAGAAATGTTCAAAGAAAGCTTGAATCACTTTTCAAATAGGTATCCGAAGCATACTGTTATAATCGGTGGCGACTTTAATTTACCCTCGATATATTGGCATAATTACGTATTCAAAACCGGCGGCAAATATAAAATATCGTCCAAATTAGTTCTGAATGCTTTTTCTGAAAACTACTTCGAATAGTAAGTGGTTGTGAAAGTATCTTTGATCTCCTAACAACAAATAATCCGGAGATAGTGAAGACCATCAAAACAGATACAGGGGTTAGCGAACATCGAGTTGTAGTAGCCAGACTGAATGTCGAAATTCCCAAATGCACCAAAAATGAACGAAAAATATATCTATTCAATAAAGCAGATAAAAATTCGCTTCACACTTTCCTGAGTGATAGTCTCCAGTCTTTCAAAACTAAAAATGAGAATGTATATCAGTTGTGGCTTACTTTCAAAGACATAATATCAGTAGCAATCGAGAGATTTATACCAAATAAATTAATAAAAGAGGGGGCTTACCCCCCGTGGTACACAAAACATGTCAGATCACTGTTGCAGAAACAAAGATAACGAATGCAAAATTTAAAAAGACACAGAATCCGCAAGACTTGCAATCTTTTACTGAATCTCGCAACCAAGCGCGGACTTCAATGCGAGAATCTTTTAGTAGATACCCCAACGAAATCCTGTCTCGTAATCTTGCAGAAAATCCAAAGAAATACTGGTCATATGTGAAGTACACTAGCGGCAAAACACAAACAATACCTTCACTACGCGATAGCAATGGTAATACTACCAATGATAGTACTGCTAAGGCAGAATTCGTTCACCAAAGAAGACGAAGTGACCACTCCAGTATTCAATCCAAGAACAGCTGCCAGCATGGGAAACTTAGAAGTAGATGTTCCTGGAATAGTAAAACAACTTAAGTCACTAAACAAAAACAAATCTTCCAGGCCAGATTGTATACCAACTAGATTCCTCTCAGAGTATGCTGATGCAATAGCTCCGTACTTAGATATAATTTACAACCGATCACTCAGCGAAAGATCCGTACCCAAAGACTGGAAAGTTGCCCAAGTTACTCCAATATTCAATAGGCAATAGGAGTGATCCCCAAAATTACAGGCCAGTCTCCTTGACGTCGATTTGCAGTAGGATTTTGGAACATATACTTTGTTCGAATATTATGAACTACCTCGAAGAGAACGACCTATTAACCAATAGTCAGCACGGATTCAGAAAGTATCGCTCTTGGGAAACACAGCTTGCCCTTTATTAGACCCATCGACAAGGGATCTCATATTTCTGGATTTCCGGAAGGCTTTTGAGACTGTACCCCAAAAGTGGCTTCTAATGAAATTGCGTGTTTAAGGAATATCTCCCCAATTGTGCGATGGGATTCGCAATTTCCTATCACAAAGGACACAGTTCGTTGTAATTAACGGTAAGTCATCGAGTAAAACAGAAGGTGTTTCCCAGGGAAGTGTTATAGATCTCCTACTCTTCCTTGTGTTTATAAACGATTTAGGAGACAATCTGAATAGCTCCGTTAGACTGTTCGCGGATGATACTGTAGTTTATCGGTTAGTGAAGTCAACAGAGGATCAAAAGCAACTGCAAAACGAGTTAGAAATAATTTCTACATGGTGCAAAAATTGGCAATTGACACTAAATAAAGAAAAGTGTGAAGTAATACACATGACCACTAAAAAAAAAAAAAAACAAAAAAAAAAAAAAACAAAAAAAAAAAAAAACAGCTAAACTTCAATTACGTGATAAATCAGTCAAACCTTAAGGTCGTAAATTCTACTAAATACCTAAGAGTTACAATTACGAACAACTTAGACTGAAGAGAACACACAGAAAATATTGTGGGGAATGCGAACCAAAGGTTACGTTTCATTGGCAGAACGCTTCGAAGATGCATCAACTCCACCAAAGAGACTGCCGACATTACACGTGTGCGTCCTCTCCTGGTGTACTGTTGCTCCTTGTGGGACCCTCACCAGGTGGGACTGACGGAAGACATTGAGAAGGTTCAGAGAAGGGCACCTTCAGTGAAATTTGAGTCGCCAGACCAACAAAAAGGAAGCTACAAGTAACCCGACTATATCAAGCTAGGTATCATTCATGTTTAGCTGTGTGGCCACCTCCCGGCAGCAGATGCAAGTAGGAAAATTTTTTCACCCGAGACGCGTTTCGCTGTTTATTCATAAAGCACATTCTATGGTTCTGTAAATGTGAATACACAGGTTTATACATTTCCTTTTGCGTGTGGCTCACTTATCTACAGCATTTCATGGAACTATAATTCAAAAACGTAATTTTAAATACCACGTGGTTCATGCACAAGACACTGTCAGTGAATTTTAAACAGAAATACTTGATTTTAGCTACTGTTCTTCAAAAATGTTGTCATCAACGTGTGTTATATATGAGCAACAACCAATGTGATCCTCTTCAAAAGTTGTACTGTATTTTTTTATTTTATAATTTGTTATTTGATGATGGGAAGGTTATACTGTCTGATGGCAGATATAACTACTGACAAACACGTAAACTGGTCCGACGATGACTCGGAAATGAGTTGAAACCGGCCATCACTGTTAATAAATTTGCGATGAGGACTATAGATATTCTCTACTTAATCAAAAATATTTAGACCGCCTCCCTGACATGTCAAATAACATACAGACATAGTGTTAATCAATTATAATCAGCAAATTAAAAACAGAATATTAATTGATTACAAACAGCAGTGCGCGAAATGTTAGAGAGACAGCCACTGCAGCTATTTTAAGTCCACATCTCAGCAGGTCAACCACTGAACAGCGAGTGGAGTGGCATTCACGATATCCCTCCATTCTGCTGGAAACCTCCTCGCGGGAGATTCGAAAATCAAGTGACGCCTTCTTTGTCTGCTGCACCGCAGTCGCATCTTGGTGTTCGGTGAATCTCCACCTGCCGTGGTTAGTCCTCACACGATTAGGTCTGCACCAAGCTCTTCTGGTCATTTACATTCCTTCAACTAGTATGGAAGTTCAAATTCAAATGTTTGTATAGCTTATGGGACTTAACTACGTGGTCATCAGTCCCTAAACTTACAAACTACTTATGAACTAGCTAACACTAAGGACGGCACAAATATCCATGCCCGAGGGGAGATTCAAACACCCGACCGTAGTGGCCGTGCAGACCGTGGCTGGAGCGCCTCAGTCCCGTCGGCCACCGCGGCCGGCTGGAATGGAAGGAGCAAAATCACTGATAAGGGGATGGTGGTTATTCAGCGACCAGTATTGCCTCCATTCCTTTGCTATATCGTACCTTTCTGGGATTTTGAGGACTTTGTCTTCCCATATAGGTTTCCTGGATTTCAGACGGGTAGAGGATCCAATATTTTTGGGATAGGTATGTCTTCTGAGACACAGGGCTCATTAATTTTCTTCCATTCTCGGTTAGCTGCTTGTTGTCGTCTGAGGGATGGAGGAGTTATATTGAAAAGGGCGTGAAGCCAGTGGAGTGGAGTTGATTTCAGAGTTTCTGAGAATCATCACGGTGGCATTAAACTGGACATCTAGAGTTGGACGCAGTATTCTGCCACCGAGTAAACAAGAGATTGTTCTGCGGTGTGTATTGTGTTAGCTTATTCTCCCCGGGAGATTCCGGTCAGCTTTTGTAATATGTTATTCCGGTTTAATAATTTTTGGCTTATTATTTCTAGGTGCTTTCTATAGGTTAGTGACCGCTCGAGTGCGATTCCTATATATTCTGGATGGCTGTTGTGCGTCAGTCACACATTGCAGACTGTTGCTTGTGAGTCTCGCCTTGCCTCACGATTGTTCAGATAGATTGCGCTTACCTCAGTTTTGTTTGGATATGTGCAGAGTCTCCATTTCTTATAATACTTGAAAGGAGTTGAAGGTCGGTTGACAGTAAATTTCCCCACCACCCTTCAAATGTCTTGCTCTGAGTGGCTATTGCAAAGTCATCTGCATAGTAGATTTTTTTTCGATTTAGTCAGTGGCATGTCACTTGTGCATAGGTTAAAGAGATAAGGAAGGTCAGCACCGACCTCTGTCGTAGCGCATTGTTTATTGAGTAGGATTAACCTCATGGATTGACCTACGTTGTCTCTGAATTAGCGATGGAGATGGTAATCGCTTCGGGACTTCCCTCCGACTTGGAAGGTTCCCGGCAGAAGGGGAAAACCCAAACAATCCGCTCACAATATCTTCAGCCTCATGTGCATTTCTTTTTTCATAAAGGTCGGTTATAGAAGCATGTCATATCATCGTGTTATTACGACCTTTCCGAAAATTAAGTGCACGCATTTCAAAATACATTAATATCTCTAATACTGTCAGAATCAGAAATGCATGTAAACTCGAAGATGTATAATCCTTTGCAAACATTATATTCTTCCTTTACTCTTAAGAAAAACAGCATTGTTTTAATATCGAAATGTGTTTCAAATTGTAAAATCACGAAGGTTAACGAACTAATAGAGTAGAGCGCCGATTATCCGAAACACTTGCGGGACATTGGGGTCATTCCACGTGAAGTGACCAAAGGCTCCTAGCCCGACCATCTTCAATTTAGATGAATTTTACAGTATGTACCTGAGGGTCCGACATGAACGTATGCAAAGTTTCATGTTCACCTCAAGTTGCTTCACGTACTCGAGCCATTTTTCCTGAAAGACCACTTTTACCGACAAGGAAAAATCGCGAAGAAATCTTCAAGTTTAACATTCCACTGTCCCTAATGTAAAAGAGCAAGACACTTGGTTCTTGATATTGTGGTACACCTTTCTATGTTCTACACACAAAGGACGCAGATGGAGTTCAGAAAGCAATGCATTTGGCACAATCTCAGTTCAAAGTGGGAAACAAATCATGTCGCGAAAAATTTGTCCCATAGTTTAACGAGGCATTGGTAGTGGAGAAAGTGCGCTACAGACCTGGTCTGTCTGGGTGTTTACTATATCACCAATTTGGACCTGGCTTGTGTGTTTAATTACTGTGCTACAATCCTGTGAATATGCTAAAAACCATGGACGTGTCAAAATATACCCGTGTTCAAAGTCATGTATCTCAAAATGGACCCCTACCACATTATTTTCACTGACACCATTCAACAGAGTACATTTCATTCTATTAAGGAACGTATTTTCATTTTGGTGTCTCTATGGGTACCGTGCAAATATTTCGCCTAAACTGTTAACTTATTTGTAATTCGAGAAAAAGTCTTGCGTCGGTTCATGGTGGACATGCCACTATCAGACTCAGTGACTCGTAGCCCCATTGCCTAGGAGCCATGCCCGATAGCCATGCAAGGTCAGCTACGTGTGCGTTTCTTCACTGGAGGTTCCCAAGCCGGAATATGAGTATATCGCAGGTTCCAAGCCTTAATGTGGGTATCCAACAGGTTCCCAAGCATTGTTTGAATCTCTTTGTGGTTCCCAAGCCATAATACAGAATTCTTCAGTTGGTAAATGCTTTAAATTTGTTGCTGATGTCCAAAACTATTACTTCTGGCAAACTGCATTGTCGCCCAATCATTGAAGCAGCTGGAACTGTTATGACTGCAATTATCTGTTGTTCTGGGATCCAGCATACGTCTATCTAGCACACCAATGAAATGATTGCGCAGCTCCATGAGGAAGCATGAAATTAATCAAGGTATCATTTCTTCACTTGAAACTTCACAGATATTTCCTATACACCATTTTCCATCATAAACGCAAGCGACATATTAGTCAGGTTGTAGTTCAGTAATGGCAACATGTTTAGTAGCAAGTTTAGCATATCGGATAGCATTTGCTGTAAATACAATCAATCAATTGATACTCTATGAATCTGAAGTCGCTTTTCATCAATTGGCACAAAATGGGGATGATCTCTTGTACGAGACACTGTACATCCATTCCCAAAACGTTTTTCCTGATCAAATTTTGCATATTCAAAAATTTCTTTTTTAATATAAATAAATTTAATGCCATGCATTTTTTTTTTTTTTTTTTTTTTTTTTTTTTTTTTTTTTTTTTTTTTTTTTTTTGCAATATTCAAACAGATCAGTTGGTGTCAAGATTTGGTGGTCAATTGGGTGTTGAAAGCTAGCTCTTGCTGCTAAACGCTTCACAGTGCCCCCAATTCCATCCCATGTGATTTCCCCATGGTTTGTTTCGAAAAAAATTCCATTCGGCAGTAATGCTAAAATCATTTTTATGATGGCAACGATTTAGGAAGTTCTTAAAATTTTTGTACTGTGTAGCAGAACCGTCGCTAAGCGAGTATATGTGAAAGTACAATACATATGGTATGCCTCTTGGTGCTGATTATTTATTTTACTTTGTTATTATTATTATTGTTTTATTTTTATAATGCTTTTATTTTAATTTATGTGCTTATGTAGAAGTGGTAGGCTTCTAAGTATTATTTATGTCTTTATTTTGTGTTCGTGTGTGTGTGTGTGTGTGTGTGTGTGTGTGTGTGTGTCTTTATAGACTGCTATCTTTTGATAGATCTTTAAGGGAAGAGAGTCGTGTATTCATTTGTTTCTTTTTTTCTTCAACTATGGTTTTCTGTATTTGGTAGTTTTCCTCGATTATTAGTTTTATGGTAAAACGCTTATATGATGTTACATTAATGATAATTACTGTCACTAGAGTGGATAACCTCTTTACCTAGACCTTAAGCTACTCATTCTGCTGTGTACATAGCGACACATTTGTCAGTTGTGTGATGCGATGTGACCATTTTTGTCTGATCTCCTTATCGTCCACGTTTCACTTCCATGCAATGCAACACTCCAGACAAATGCTTTCAGAAAAGACTTCCTAAAATTTAAACTAATAACGGATGTCAAAAAATTTCGCTTCTTCAGAAATGCTTTTCTTCACATAGGCATTCTGCATTTTATATCTTCTTTACTTCGGCCATCAGAAGTTATCTCGCTACACACATAATAAAACTCATCTACTAATTTTATTGTCTCATTAACTTATTAATTCCTTCAGCATCGCCTGACACTACATTCGATTATCCTCATTTTACTCTTGCCAATGTTCATCTTATATCTTCGTTTCATACACTGTACGCTCTATTTAATATCTCTTCCAGGTTCTTTGCTGTCTCTGACAGAATTACTATGTCGTCAGCAAACCGCAACGTTTTTGTTTGCTCTCCCTGGACTTTAATTCCGTCTCCAAATTTTTTCTTCCATTCCTTTACATCTTGCTCAATATGCAGTTTGAATAACATTGGGGAAAGACTACAATCCTGTCTTACACCCTTCCCAACCAAAGCGACCCTTTCATGCCCCTCGGCTCTAATAATTGCTCTCTGCTTTTTGTACGAGTTCAATATAACTCTTCACTCTCTATATTTTACCCCCGTTACCTTAAGAATGTGAAAAATCTTATTTCAGTCAACATTGTCAAAAGCTTTCTCCAAATCCACAAATGCTATAATCGTAGGTTTCCCTTTCCTTAATCTATCTTCTAAGATAAGTCGTAATTGAGCACTGCCTTGCGTATTCTATCAGTCCATATTCACATACGACATTTCCTTCTCTTCCCTTTCCTACTACCGTGTGCCAGTTTCCCATCACTATTCAGTTTTCTTCTCCTTTAACTGTCTGAATAATTTCTTTTATCTCGCTATACATTTCTTCGATCTTCTCAGCGCTTCAGTCACGGTCAGCACGGCCACTACGGTCGGGGGTTCGAATCCCCCCTCGGCATGGATATTTGTGCCGTCCTAGTTCGTAAGTAGTTCATAAGTAGTTTGTAAGTTTAGGGACTGATGACCCCGTAGTTAAGTCCCATAAGCTTAACAAACATTTTTTTTTTTTTTTTTTTTTTTTTTTTTTTTGATCTTCTCATCGTCGGCAGAGCTAGCTGACATTTAAAATTGTAATACTGTGATCGGTGTTGGTTTCGTGTCCATCTTTGCTACGATAATGCGTTCACTATGCTGTTCATAGTAACTTTCTTATTCATTATCAGACCTACTCCTGCGTTACGACCAAACCCTGTACTCATCTGACCAAAACTCCTGTTCCTCCTACCACCGAACTTCACTAATCCCCAGTATATCTAACTTTAACCTATCCATTTCTCTTTTCAAATTTTCTAACTTACCTGTCCGATTGAGGGGTAGAAAATTCCACGCTCAGATCCGTAGAATGCCTGTTTTCTTTTGGCCTGTGTTGGCTTCGTATCTATCTTGACTGCGATAATGCAATCACTGTGTTGCTTATAATTGTTTACCCGTGTTCCTATTTTCTTATTCATTATCAGACCTACTCCTGTAATAGCTCCAACTGATTTTGTATTTATAATCCTGTACTCGCCTGACCATAAATCCTGTTCCTCTTTTCACCGAACTTCACTAATCCCCAGTATATCTAACTTCAACCCATCCAGTTCTCTTTTTAAATTTTCTAACCTCCCTACCCGATTAAGGGTAGGCTCCAATCCGTAAGATGCCAGTGTTGTTTTTCCTGATGACCACATCCTCCTGAGTAGTCCCCGCCCGGAAATGCGAATCGGGGACTATTTCACCTCCGGAATATTTTACCCGAGATAGTGACTTTATCATATTATTCTCGGAAAAATTAATGGCTGTAGTTCACCCATGCTTTCAGCAGTTGGCAGTGACTGCATGGCAAAGCCATGTTAGCTCATGTTACAAGGCCAGCTCACTCAATCATTCAGACTGTTGCCCCTGTAACTACTGAAAAGACTGCTGCCCCTCTTCAGGAACCACACGTTTGTCTGGCCCCTCCACAGATACCCTTTCGCTGTGGTTGCACCTACGGTACGACTTTTTGCATCGTTGAGGCACGCAAGCCACCCCACGTTATAGCTTGGTGTTTCACAGCCAATCGATACCCAATATCATAGGAACGTTCACTTTTTCCATTACTAGGAAAGCGTGCGAAAAAATACTTTGGTTAACCTCAAATGTCACATAAACTTCCTCGTTAATACTCTGACTTTTGGTACCAGTTTCACCAACTATCTTAACACCAGTCACCGGCAACACTGTAAAATTCCAATACCTCCTTCCTATACTAAACAGTTCTCCTGAAATAATACTAATCTCACTACCTTAGTCAATGACAATATCAAGTTCTGTGCCCTTGACTCGTGCTTTAATCATCGGCTTAAAATACATTGGTTTATCGATCTGTTGTTCTTCCCGCAATAAATCTTCTTGCCATTCATGGACAATGATAGAATATAATAGGTTCTTACATTTACATTTTTGGGTGTCCCTACCAGTCGACCCGCACCAAGGTACTGGCTTACTTTTCCTGATTCTCAATAACAACATCGCCAATGCCTGGTCCCTAATTGACTATCTGCTGTCGGACCATCTCTGTACCATTGTCCGGGGACCTCCGTATTTTCTTATTATCTGGCCGATTATTCTCGTTCTTAGTATCACTATTTTGTCTTTTCACTTGACAGAAATTGCTGTGATTATTGCACTTATTAGGATCTTTGCGACCCTCGCACATTTCCGTTTTAATATACTGATTTGCGTAGAAATTATTTCTACACTCGGCATGTTTGCTATTACGGTTAAATCGAGCATGCTTCTCCGCTTTTTCTTTGTTTAGATTGTCAAGTTTCTCAAGATCACTGAGTAACTGACGTGGCTCCGTCAACTCCCTTTCCATTATTTTTTCTCTGGCATAATGTGGTATTCTACTGATTAGTACACGAATTAGATGGTCTTCCGCTCTTGGTTGTTCTACCAATCGTAGCCTATTTAAATACCAATAAAAATACAGGCGAAACTTTCCCCAACGCCTAGAGCAGTACGGGGGTCTAGCAATTCCACAACTAACGTCTTCTGTTCCCCTTGTGACCAGTAACGCTCTTTAAATTGGCCCACGAAATCTCTCCCAGGTATAAAAATCATTTCTATGCAGCACAGCCCGCTCGTTTACTTCTGCTCCTAGTTAACCAATGACGAACTGTATTTTCCTACTATCTCCCCACCTGGCGGGAAAGAAACTTTCAAACGATTTATAAAATATAGCAGGGTGTATATTGCCACCGGGAGTAAATCTAGGCAATTTATTGACAATATTTGCATTGTCCATAATGTTAAGCATTTCTGATTTAGTTAAAAGACATTGTACGCCATTAGAGAGCGATCAACAGTTTATATAAAACAATTCATTAAGCGATGATCGCTAAAATTTATTTTTGTCACTTAACCGGTTTCTGTGAGCTCAGTCACCATCTTCAGAAGGTCCAATACAAACACTGCAAAAAGTTATATAATTTCTACGAACTGCAAAGTTATTGTGGTATACATTAAAATGACAATTAACAAAACATGTACTTTACCTTAGCGTCATATGTATAAATAGAGACATAACTTTCTAACGCAAGTAAACATCTTCTTAAAATTTTCCATCACAGGGTGGTTTGTCATAATGAATAAAATGTAGTCTTGGCCTAAGCAAACAGGAGACTGAATAGGAAAACATTGCACAGCAGAGTTGCTACAGATTGCCAC
The DNA here is from genome assembly GCA_026315105.1 of Locusta migratoria. Lineage (NCBI taxonomy): Eukaryota > Metazoa > Arthropoda > Insecta > Orthoptera > Acrididae > Locusta > Locusta migratoria. The sequence continues at coordinate 37,013,520 of CM048746.1, read as the reverse complement.
TAGGTGGCAGTAGTGTCAAAACAAAACGATGTGGATGCAAATTCAACTTCAAAGAAACATGGTACTGTGAAGTTGCGAAATCACTTACATATATATACATATATACACATACACATACACATGCACACACACACACACATGCATATATATACACACATATACATTTACATCATATACACACACATACATATACATATATGTGCACATACATACACACATATATATACACATACACACAATATATAAATGAAGAGATAACTAAGTCACTGTGCAAGTAGCCTAATGTCTACATAGAGTAGAGATACATAACTATAAATATAGATAAAGTAATATGTACACTGTTCCAAATACAGAAAAGCATACTACAGTGGAGTTGTGAAATGCCTTTTTTTTAATATGTAATATATATAAGATAAGATAATAATTGTCATATGATGAGAAAAGAAGTCAGTCGTTGCATAAATAGCTTAATGTCTACAGAGAGCAGAAGGACAACAGTTATATCTACAGATTAAAAACCAAGATCATTAATAATAACAATGACATACATTTGCAGTTAAAGTTAAGTATAGGCTTCTATGTCCCAAGTCATTTGAAGATTTTAAAACTGTTCCCTTCAGTTAAATAAATGACGCAAAGTCTACATTACAGTAAAGAGTGAACCATATATAGATTATATATTCCTGTGAAGAGTACAAATATTTATATAAAATAAATAAGTAAAAACCTTAATATAGATGATAACAATATATAAAAAGAGAGTAAAAACTTTAACAATGATGACTGCAGCATGACATTAAGACTATGAGGTGTAAAGTGTAAAGTACCACTCATGTTACAGGTAAAAGAAGCAATAATGATTTTTTCAGTAGGGTGCAAGATGTAAATAATGAATGAGAGAAGGGGGAGGGGGGTTAATTGCATACCGTAAAAATATTGAGAGGCTAATAATGACAATAAAATGGAATTAACAATCAGAGAAGTAATATGTGTAACCAATCCTTAATGTTAGGAAGAGACATTTACCAAAAATTAAACTAAGATAGCATGTGTGTATGACACAGAAACAATTGAGAAAACTGATCCCAACACAAAGGATAGAACAGAAATGAAGGAATATAAAAAAATTAATATCTTAACAAAGAGGCCAGCTTTGACACTATTGGATGAGGTAAGGTCTCATTTGCCAGGTGCATAAGAGCTGGATACATAGCTAGTAGTTTAAGATAAGATGTTATCAAAGGTAGTGAAGAAATTTTTCTGGTTACACTCTAATTGATCATTTAAAATTTTATCTGGTGCTTTCTTGTTACCGCAGTATACATATAAATTTTCAAGGAGGTCAAGCTTTCTTCCTTTATTGGCTCTATGTAAAATTTTCATATTATCCTCAATGCCCTTAATTGAGTGTTTGTTATTTTTTAGATGAGTTCCGAAAGCTGTTTTGTTATTAGCATATGTATGCTCTCCGAACCTAGTTTTAAAATTTAAAAAATCTAACATTAAAATAGGCTTCAAAACTTCTAACACCCTCAAGTTACGGTTACGGCACCACATTAATGATACAAATAAATAATTTTTGCTGCATCAGGAGTGTATAAGCTCAACTGTGATCATTTCTATACAGGACAGACTGGGAGAACTTTTAAAAATAGGTTCCGAGAGCATACATATGCTAATAATAAAACAGCTTTCGGAACTTTCATTGCGCGGATTTCACCCCTGGAAAGAATTCTGTAGTTTGTGCTAAGCACTGCGCCGTAAAGCACATAATAAAATGAGGAGATGGTTTTGTGCTGACAGTTCGTAGGACTATTCCCAAGTTGACATCAGATGCTGTTCCTCCTTTGCTTCCTGAACAACCATCCTAAATGTACGTGCATCTTTCTGCTGAAGGAAAATCGCCAGATGAACGAGCAAAAAAGTTCGTGTGACGGGAAGAAAGAAATTTTAGTCCAAGGTGCGAGCAGGGTGAGATTACAAATTATGGTAGTTCCACGAACAGAGTAAAATAACTACGTTTAAGTAGCGTTTCATAAAAGATGGCCACAGATTTTGTCTTATTTTACAGACTTTCTGTGAAAGACATCACGTTTATTTTGTGTATGTCTGAATAACTGTAAGTGGCACATTACTTTGCATCAGGTATTCTACATCAGAAAATTTCCTTTGTCATATGAGTAGCTTTCGTGGCAGTGTGGGTATTAAGGTCAAATTGGACACTATTTGCTCCACAGTGGATCACTGCATTAGTGACTTAAAAAGTAATAGTGATTAGTTAAGTTTTTTTAGCAAGCTACAGTTTGGGCCACTTGATATAAAAATCGTATTTTCACTTTTATGTCAAGTTCATATTTCACAAGAGTTCGAAAGTGAAGCACATTTCTAAGTCTTGCCTCTGAGGTAAGTTGTCTTGATACTGCTAAAACTGGTTCTAATTTTAATTTCCCTTTTCAGTACCTCTATATCTGTTGCGCAATCTGCGTGGAATGTACAATGTATGGCAGTTTGTACGTCTGAACCACAGTTACGCAGTAGAAATCGCACAGCTAGCTGCTAACCTCATCATGCTTCTGCCTGTGAAAAGCACTCAGGCTGTGACGTCACTACAGGTTGTCTCGTGGCCTACGAGAAAGACAGGTCGCGGCACGCACGTCATACCACATGTTTAAGTGAGGCCAGTGCCAGCGCGATCGCTAGCAGATTGGCCGGCCACTGGGGCACAGCCCACTGTCTCATAGCGGCTAGCCAATCCGCTAGCGATCGCGCCGGCACAGGCCTCACTTGATCACATGATATGACGTGCGCGCCGCGGCCTCGAGGTTGTCGGCGGCCAACAGAAAAGACAGGCCTCAGCGCGCACATCACGCCACGTAAGCAAGTTAGTTCCGAGCCGACGCGATCGCTAGCTCAGTGGCTGCCCGCTATGACGTAGTGGGCTGTACCTCAGCGGCCGGCCAACCGGCTAGCGATCGCGCCGGCTCGGAACTACCTTGCTTACGTTGCATGACGACCGCGCTGGGGCCTGTCTTTCTCGTAGGTCACGAGGATGTCGCAGGCCTCCGTTCACGAAGGCCTCGGCTGCCCCCGAAGGGACCAGGCAGGACGGCACCACTCGTTAACACTCTCGTTGATACCTCTGCTGGGCTGTGGTGCTTTGCACAACGCTAGTCTCAGTCGCTTCCGCTAGGTAATCGTGTGCTGTACAAACTCCCAAGCACACGAGTCCTGGCTAACTGGTCGCCATGTTTATGCGATTAGACGGGGTGAATCACGAAAAATTCTCATTAGATCCTTAAAAAATCAGAAAACTCTCATATTCTCATCAAACGTTTATCTAGGATCATTCCACAGTCAGTTGCTATAGGGTAGTTAGTAGGTTGCGAGGCAACTTCGTCGACGAACCTGGACTGTGCCGTTGAACTCGTTTCCGAAGTCCCGAAATCGTCACATAACACAAAAAATTAGTCTTTGAAATTTAATTCACAGTCAAAAACCAAGTTATTATACCCGCGGGAAAGCGTTTTCAGCCCATAAGCACACTTTTAATTCTTCCGTAGCTTTCAGTCGATATATAAGTCACATTCGATGTAGCTTCACAGCTTGCTCAATCGGAAAAAAATTTACTTTTGTAAACACCAATAAATAAATAAATTAATAAAATAAAATATAAACAAAAACGTCAAAATTCTCAGCTTTTTTCATAAAGACATAAATGGATCCAATCTAGAAAAAATCTGTAATCTTCTTTCCTGTAGACAGAATGAAACATTCACTCTGCAGCGGAGTGTGCGCTGATATGAAACTTCCTGGTAGATTAAAACTGTGTGCCCGGATTGGGACTCGAGCCTGCGACCTTTCCTTTCGCGGGCAAGGGTTCTGCTACTGAGCCATCCCGACACGACTCGCGGTGCCGCCCCAAAACTTCAATTCTGCCAGTACCTCGCCCCCTACCTTCCTAACTTCACAGAAGTTCTCCTGCGAAACTTGCAAGACTAGCACTCCTGGAAGAAAGGATATGGTGGAGACATGGCTTAGCCACAGCCTAAGGGATGTTACCAGAATGAAACTTTCACTCTGCAGCGGAGTGTACGCTGATATGAAACTCCCTTAGACTGCGGCTAAGCCATGTATCCACCACATCCTTTCTTCCAGGAGTGCTAATGTTGCAAGTTTCGCAGAAGAACTACTGTGAAGTTTGGAAAGCAGGAGGCGAGGTACTGGCAGAATTGAAGTTGTGGGGCGACACAGTGAGTCGTGTCGGGATAGCTCATTGGTAGAGCGCTTGCTCGCGAAAGGCAAAGGTCGCAGGTTCGAGTCCCGGTTCCGGCACACAATTTTAATCTCCCAGGAAGTTTCATATTCTTTTCTGTAATTTATAACATTCCAACTTAATACGTCTTCATTAATACGATTATACACACTTTTCAAAAACAGTCCTTGAGATTTATTAGTGTTCATACTACTTATGAGCGTACCCATTAGCTCATACTCGATCTTGCAAGTGCAGATGACAGACTCACACAAACAGTGTCTCTTTGTAACAGTTAGTATAATCTTCTGAAAGGACGATCGATGCCCCGCAGTAGAGAAGGCGCAGAGACGCTCGCCGCCTCGTGGCTGTTATGTCGGCTGACTACAGTGTGGATGGTGGCGTGGCTGGTGCTTGACGCCGGTCGGGGCTGCGGTGACGCCGCTCCTGTTCATTGCGCCACGTCGGTCAACCATGCAACATACAAACCAAACACAAACATTTTTATATCATAACTCATAAAATATCACACATATGAAAAATAAACAATTCAGCTTTATAAGCTTCGTTTCCTTTCTCATGAATCCTCTTCAAAACAACGCTTACATAAGGGAGTAGAGCTCGCAAATCTCTTCCCACTACAAAATGTTACGCCTATATATTTGAACTTCGCAACTGCATCAAGAATCTCACTACTAATGCTGTATTCCAACATCATGGGATTTTTTATCCTACTCATGCGCATCACCTTACATTTTCCTACATTTAGAGCTAGCTGCCATTCTTCAACTAGAAATTTTGTCTAAGTCATCCTGTATGCTATTACAGTCAGTTAAAGACGACACCCTCCTATACACCATAGCAACATTACCAAACAGCGGCAAATTACAAGTTACCCTGTCCATCAGATCATTTATATAGATAGAAAATAATAGAGGTCCTATCACACTCCCCTGGGGCACGCCTGACGATACACTAGTCTCTGATGAGCACTCGCCGTCGAGAACAACGTACTGCGTTCTATTACTTAGGAAGTCTTCAAGCCAGTCACAAATTTGTGAACCTAATCCATAAGCTCGTATCTTCATTAGCAGACTGCAGTGTGGCACCGCGTCAAATGCCTTTTTGAAACCGAGAAAAACACAATCTGCCTGTTGACCTTCATCTATGGCTCGTACGATGTCATGTGAGAAAAGGGCAAGCCGAGTTTCACACGAAAGATGTTTCCTAAACCCATGCTGATTCACAGAGAGAAGTTTTTCCGTCTCAAGGAGAAATACTGTTTCCGAATATACTCCAAGATTCTGCAGGAAACTTATGTCAACGATATTGGCCTGTAATTATTGTGGGTCAGTTCTTTTCCTTTCTTATAAACGGGAGTCAGCTGCAGTTTTTTTTCCAATCACTAGGATTTTCGCGCTGAAATTTGAGCCTCATCACCGGTTTGTGGTAGTAATAGGTACCGAAATGGTCAAAGCATGCAATCTGCAATGCAGAAGGAGATCAAGTTTGATATGTTCGGGTTTATCCTTCGGTAGCCAGTTCAGCCACTTTTCTCCCGAAGTAGCAGCAGTTAAACGAGTCCTGTTCCAACGATTGGGGCGGGTGGCTGTCGAGGCTGACGTGTCTGGAACTTAGTCGATTCCGTACAACCGGCCATTCCTCTCACGTAACGAAGGTGAAACCTGCCGAATTCCGATGACTCAGAGACCAGCAGGACAGCTGTCTGTGTTCAGTTTAAGAACGCAGCCCGATCCGCCGCCGTCACTATCTCTCTCGTCCACTCAGCAACGCCCATGTTTTCAACTGATTAGGATAAAGATTGCTATCATGGTCAGGGTGGAAAAGTGGCCTCCTCCATTCACTATTACTGCAGCCTAGTGGCGAATATATAGTCAGTCTTCTGGCTATATTTCAATACGGTCCGCTCTCCTGTATAATTGCTAAAAAGTGAAATGTTATAAATTATCCTTCGAAACCGTGAGTTTGTCAAATGAATAGTTTATGAAATTTCCTTTTTAGACAATATTTAATGTAACGACATCAAATGTTCAAATATTTGTAGATCTATCGGATCAAACTGTGTGGTCAACAGTCCGTGGCTTACAAACTTCTTAAACCTAGGTAAAATAACCTAAGGACAAGACACACCCCCAGGGAGGACTCGAACCTCCACGGCGAGCAACCGCGCGCTGCGCAGCTCGGCTATTCCACCGCGGCTAACGACATCCAGTCGAGCATAGTGACCAGCGACCTTTTTGATATTTGTTTTGCAACTTATTTACCCCGTTTCAAGTCAATGAAACAACTAATAACAAGAGAATATTTCATAAAATAATTATACTACAACATGTTAGGAACTTGGTAAAAATCTACAGTCTCTTATTACTGGGCCACGTGGTCAGGGGCGCAACGTTGCTGACCACACGACCGCTCCCGCTAGGGGTTCGAGTCCTCCCTAGGGCATGCGTTTGTTTGTGTGTGTGTGTGCCTGTATGTTTCTGTGTTGTTCTTAGCACACGTTATTCAACTTCGTTAAAGTAGATTGTAAGTCTAGGGACCATTGACCTTAGGATTACAAACATTTGATTTTTTTTTTTGTTACTGGTCGATGTTAAAATTTCATCAAAATTCAAGGAAGTAACTACAGTAATACAATAATCACGGCACTCCAAAGTTATCAAACAGGCATTAAATGCTGTACGAAAAGCTGTCGTTTGCTGCAGCAACCAAAGATTCAGTATCTCAAGGTTACAATAGCTTCTGCAAAAAGCAATGCAAATCTTGGGCTGCCTTCAAACGGTGTGATTAGTCGCAGTTGAACAGCTCTGTAAGGAGGGTCAACATGGAGTTAGATCAGCTGCTCAAGGCAAATACTTATTCAGGTATCGTTTCGGTTTCTGTCGATACTATTGGGAGGTAAGATTTTATAAGGCATGGCCTGAATCTCAATAAGAACAGAAAGGGTAAACTGTCTGGGTTGACAGTTAAGTCTTCAAGGAAGGCCAGATATTTCTGAAAAATTTGAATGCCTTATTGTGCTATCTGCCAGACCGGGGGAAGTAAACTATTATTTATTGGGATTTCAACATTGATTCTCTGAAAAAATTTAATAGGTAGAATACCCTTGAAGTATTAATTATTTCTTTCTGTTTGACATCTGTTATTGATTTTCATGCTTGGGTAGCAAAGGAGAGCAACACATAGGTAGATAACTGGTTTATTAATTATTGTTGTTTTTGTTGTTACATTTTTGTCTTGACTAATTTTTCCTATTCCTCATGAAGCTATTTTACCTGATATTTAAAACTTTTAACTGGATTTGTTATTCGTTTTTTATAGACCAATGTAAGTTTCAAAACATAAATGCTTATCCTGCTTAGAATGATCTTCCTGACAATGGAGCACAGTTAGTTACAGTACATGACGTAGCCCCATACAGCATGTTGAAACAGACACCCAAAGTAGTGTATTCAATTAGTTTACTGATTTAACAATTGCTACATTTAAGGAAAGCTTACAACAGTTAGACTGGAACACAATGATAATATAAAACAATGTATTTCATGATCCATTTTTCAGTTTATTTGAAAACTGTAAGAAACAATGTAAAAAACCATGGCTAAGTAAAGGAATAAAAGTATCTTGTAACTGGAAACTGGAACTGTATAAAATAGCAAGAAAGAGTAATGAACCAGAAACAGTAAAATATTATAAAACTACTGCGCTATATTAGGGAAAGTTATTAAAAAGTCCAGAAGCATGTATCTTATGACTGAGATTAGTACCTCATCATCATCATGATCATCATCATCATTAGAGACTGATTATGCCTTTCAGCGTTCAGTCTGGAGCATAGTACCTCTAATAAAATTCCTCCATGATACCCTATTCAATGCTAACATTGATGCCACATCTGGTGTTATGCCTTTTACTTCAAAATTATTCTGCACCGAATCTAAGTACTTTCTTCTTGGTCTACCTCGACCCCGATTACCCTACGCTGCCGAAGTCATGAGTCTCTTAGGTAACATTGCGTGTAACATGACCCCACCATCTCAGTCTGTTCGCTCTAGCCGGCCGCGGTGGCCGAGGAGATGCCAAGGTTCGATTCCCCGGTACTCCTTATATTTTTGCCGGGCGCCGTGGCTCAGCGCGCCCGGTCAGAGGGCTCAACGCCCTCTGTAATAAAAAAAGCTGAGCCAGGAACACAACGAACAAACATGATCAGCGTCCGCAATGAACTGGCGGTCGAAGAAACGATAATAATGCATTGTACATTAACAGTAGTGTATTGCTACGCAGTAAAGACAACCTCGTTTTATCTTCAAAGAAATATTTTGTTTAAAGGCATAGAAGCCGGGCCGAGAAAGCACCAATCGGCGAGCGGAAGGACGGGTCGAAGGGGAAGAAGGAGACCCGAAAAAGAAAGAGAGAGAAAAAAAAAAAGGAGACTAAGGCGCTCCAGTCACGGGCTGCACGGCCACTACGGTCGGGGTTTCGAATCCCCCCTCGGGCATGGATATTTGTGCCGTTCTAGTTCGTAAGTAGTTCATAAGTAATTTGTAAGTTTAGGGACTGATGACCCCGTAGTTAAGTCCCATAGACTATACAAACATTTGAACATTTTCTTTTGTTAGCTCTAACTGCTTCATCTATGGTGTTCATTACCAGTTTTTCTTTGATTTCCTCATTATGGACACCCTCCTGCCATTGTTCCCATCTATTAGTACCCGCAATCATTCTTGCTACTTTCATATCTGTAACCTCTACCTTATGAATAAGGTAACCTGTATCCACCCAACTTTCACTCCCATACAACAAAGTTGGTCGGAAGATAGAGCGGTGCACTGCTAACTTAGTCTCGGTACTTACTACCTTCTTGCAGAAGAGAGTAGATCTTAGCTGAGCAATCACTGCATTAGCTATGCTGCACCTCGATTCCAGTTCTTTCGCTATGTTGCCATCCTTTGAGAAAATACATCCCAGGTACTTGAAACTGTCTACCTGTTCTAACTTTGTTCCTCCTATCTGGCACTCAATCTGTTTGAATCTCTTTCCCCCAGTACCTCTGATAATAAAATTAAAACAATTTCGAATATAATTGAAAGGGAAACAGAGGAACCAAAAGCACACGGTGAATGTATTACCATTAAAATGAATGAAAAGCTTACTAACAAAATGTCAGAATTTGAGAGTATTTTAATAACCTTTGTTTATGTCATGGAGAAAATAAAATCTAAATGTTAAAAAGAAGAGGTAAAAGTATTAATGGCAGGCCATACCTATGCAGTCTCAGATAATTTAAATTCCATCCGCCTCCCCCTTTGAAATTAAGAAAGCAATAAATTCATTCAAAAGTAAAAGCTCTTAGGAAATGATAGCATTTCCAGCATACTACTAAAACTTCGTTTCCAACAGCTATCAGATGCTCAGCCACATATGTAATGGCTCTCTGAAGCAGGGTATTTTCCAAGGAAGACTAAAATATGCGTTTGTTAAACTAATACATAAAAAAGGAGATACGTTCAATCTCAACGACTACGGCTCAATCTCACTTCTGACAGTTTTACCCAAATTTCTTAAGAAAGTTGTGTATTCCAGAGAAGATTTCGATATTTGTGAAAATAAAGTGCTAACAAAATGTCAGTTTGCTTTTTAGCAAGGATTTGCAACAACAAAAATGCTGTATATGCTCTTACTGATCAAATATTAAATTCTCTGAATAATCGGACATGACCTATTGAGAATTTTTGTGTTCTCGCAATGGCTTTTGATTGTGTGAATCATGGAATTCTTCTAGATAAGCTTAAGCATTGTGGTATTAGGGGACAGTGCACAAATTGTTTATTTCATACTTAAGTGGAAGAGTGCAAAAAGTTGAAATAAGTGGTTCAGGTAAATTGTAAAAATCAGCTGATACCTCAAGCTGGGCAGTTATTAAGAATAGGGCCCTACAGCGTGCGGCCTTGAGTCCTTTGATGTTCTTGATAATATATTGATGATTTGGCATTCTATATTCATGATAATACAAAGCTAGGTTTTTTTTTTTTTTTTTTTTTTTTTTTTTTTTTTTTTTTTTTTTTTTTTTTTTTTTTTGCTGACAAGTATAGTAATCACACCTGACAAAAGAGAGTTAACTGATGAAATTGTAAAGAATGGCTTTTAGAAATTTATTAAGAGTTTCACTGCTAATGGACTTAAATTTTGATGAAACATCGTATATACAGTTCCATAATTATGGTAAATGCCATGACACCTTTGATAAACATCGTCTGTGAACATAAATCTGTAATGTAGTCAACGTTTTTGTGCGTGTGCATTGATTAAAAATTGAATTGTAAGTAACACATTGTTGTTCTACTGAAACGTTTAAGTTCAGCAACTTATGCTTTTAGGGGTATTGCAAATTTTCATGACAAACAGCTCAATAAATTAGCCCACTCTGCCTATTTTCATTCACTGCTTTCATATGGTATATTTTGGGGTAATTCATCATTGTGCAAAACAGTATTCATTGCACGAAAGCGTGTAGTTAGAATGATTCCTGGATCCTACCCAAGATTATCCTGCAGATACGTATTTAAGGATCTAGGGATCTTCTCAGTACCTTCACAGTATACATATTCACTCAAAAGTAATAGCAGTGTGCATTGGACCAACACTAGAAATCTGATCCATACTATTCAAGGTTAAACAATTTTGGCACAGGAGGTGGTGAATTATGCTGAGAAAAAACTCTGGTAATTTACCAAATAACATCAAATGCCTGACAGATGGACAATCAACATTTAAAAACAAATTTTAGTAATCGCTGTTGTATCTTCCGGGTTATGTGGTCGTGGTCGAAGAAACATATCTGCTCCTGACGTTTCGTCCAGAGCTGCGCTGGATATCTTCAGAGGTACTACTGGTAGCGGTGAGTCTTGCCGAACGTCAGGAGCAGATATGTTTCTTCGACCACGACCACATAACCCGGAAGATACAACAGCGATTATTTCAGCCGGTCGTGAAAGCCTTCACTGCATAAATTGTAGTAATTTCTGAATGTTAACTCCTTGTACTCAGTTGATGAATTTTTAGATGAAAATTAGCAATTTTACAAAAAGAAATAAAATAAAAAATAATTTGTATGTCGTGTTATATTTTACTTAACTGACACATTCGACATCATTAATAAATCTCGTATTGATGATCTATGTAACAAGTATTAATTTAGTCTGATCATAGAACATACTTAGAGTAAGAGGAAGATCTCCTTAATCGTCTCTTTAATGATGATATTACGGCACATCAGTAACTAGTTATCGACACTTTGTATTTCAACATGCAGCAGGGAACCGTTGGATGACACAGTTTAGGAGATATCCAAAATAAACCATAGATAACCAGATTACATTTCATCTGGTTCTTATTTTGTCTTTGCCTCTTGCCGTTTTGCACTTCCTACTGGGTAAACTGCCCATTTACAAATTTTTGCTGAAGGTCGATTTTCTACTTCAAGACGAGAATTTTCGTTTTAATCATTGTTGTCAGTGAATTTTCCGTGATTAATACTATCGTTTTACACTTATAGAATCTATACAGCATTAGCGTAAATTTCATATGATTATCTGTGATATGATGCGAGACTAAAACAACATTTTGAATGTGATGATAACTTTAAGCAGTTTTTCTTTCTTTTATAACTACCCAGCAAAAGCCTTCGTCTCAATTTTTTTCTTTTTATTATCAATACCTGGCAGCAGCCCTCGTTCCAATCGTACCTGTATATCAGCTTAAAATTGGAAAACATCAACGGAGTTGTCTTATAACAGCAAACAAATCGTTCTCTTAATTAACTTTTAAAACATTGTCAAATGCAGTGTCGAAGTTTACTTTACTTGTGTCAGTAAAGCTCACCAAAATCATTTTATTTTCATTTTTATATTTCTTTCCACCCTGCCAGTCTCTTACCGTTTTAAATACAAAAGTTCGTGCTCTCTTTCCATTTTTTTCATTGTTATACTATTATGGTTACAATATGTGGATGTGCAGTACCAAAACTGATTTCCTAATTTGATCTTTGAAAAGCTTTTTCGATAGTTCTGATCATACAAGTGTGAAGTTTGACTTATTACGTACTGTAATTACTTCCTAATTTTCGCGTAATGAACTGTGTTATCGAGCAAGATTACGAACTGATTATTATCAGAACTGTGCTCAGAATCTATTTTAGGCGGTCATGTCTTGCGAGTGTGCCCTTTTTCTCCCATAAGATATGAGGTCCAGTTGGTGATATTTCCTTATACACAGATATACATGATCGTAACATCGTTAACAGAAAACTTGGAGGCATGCCCTGGCTGTCATTCTGATAGTATTCCAAGAGAAAGGACAAGTATTTGATACCATATATAATCAGGCACATATTGAACATTCGCCTCCAGGAAATGCGGGCAGATTTCGACAAAAAAGCAAGCGCAGAAGAGTATAACAAGGAGATTTGAACAGTAAAAAAAAAAAAAATTTACTCCTCGCAAAATCTGTAACATCTCGAAAGGACGAATCGGGTTTAAAACATATGCATATTACAAGTTCAGACTTGACGAAGACGGCGAAGATCTGACTTGATCTTGCTTAAAGTACCGTCCAGATATTCAGCTTTCGTAAATTTGGAGGAAATAAGGAAAATTTAAACATATGCCGATTTACCCGCCCTTCTTATTTTTCACCGCGTAAATAACTGTGCCATATCACTCTAGCGTAATGATTCGAAAAGTGTTCCTACGATGATGATTACTTTGTCTTGCAGGGCCGAAAAATAGCGTAGGTTGCTTAAAATTAACCTCTTCATAGTAGCCCAAGTCGTGTAACGTAGCTGAATTAAATGACGCAGCTGGATACAGGAAATCAGAAACCGAAGGCAGGCTTGATCGTTAGTACCAACTCCAACGTCACGCTATTGCGAAATATGTCTGCCGGCATACAAGCGGTTTTGCGATCTTGCAGAAACCGGGTGGATGTCGACCTTGGCAAGTTGCCTCAGAATTACAAGTTTCGGTCCATGAGGAAGGACATCAACTAACAAGTAACGAAAAGTAATATACAGTTCTGTATTTCTACGATGTGTTCCAATCATTCTAGTTTTCGCAAATACACATGTTTCTAGATCGTAATTACATCGAAAGGTATGAGACGAAGGTAAGACTAATTTACTTTTGAATTTCCTTTGGACTTCAGTGCCCAGAACAACAGATATGATAGTAGAATACCTAGTGTAGAATATCAAGAATAAATTCTAGTTAATTCTTCTTTGAATTTAAGCACATGGAACATCTACAATTTCCCAAATGGCCAATGAGACGTACGCTCGACGACCTGTGGCATGGCAAGAAAGAAGTACAGGATGTGAAAATATACTGGGCTGAAAGCTTTAAAAGAAATTTTCCGCACACGGAAAAGTAAAGTCTGTATGACATATTTATAGATGCTGGATAGTGAAGGCTTCAGGTTAGTGGGATCTCCAAGTGGTGGAAGCGAGTTCCTGTAAGCGCACCTACTTCCGTGTTTGAATCTAGTTGTGTGTGGAATTTCTGAAAATAAGAGAGATATTCATAATTACCACTGTGAGATCTAGTTGATAACAGCGTTTTTAACTGAATACGTATGACAGAGTGAAAGATCTGGTAGGCAAAAATGTTTTGTTTCCTTGGGTACATCGAATTTGTAGCGATGCTCCGTGTGATTATTATTAGATTAGCTACACAATGTTCCATTTTATCCGTACTATCCTACATCCAAGAGAATCTCCTCAGTATGGATCAATTGGAACGAAATATACATCTGATCTTATCTAATAATAATCACACAGAGAATCCCTACAAAGTCGAAGCAAAAAAAAAAAAAAAAAAAAAAAAAAAATAAATAAATAAATAAATAAATAATAATAATAATAATAATAATAATAATAAAATAAAATAAAAGAAAAAAAATTGCCTACAAGTTATTTCACTCTGGCAGTAGTAATCAGCAAAAAATATTGTTATCAACTAGATCTCGTAGTGTCAATTCTGAATATCTCATTTCCATAAATTCCACACATGACTAGACTGATACACGGCACTCAGTGTGCTTTCAGGAAGGTGATTGACTACCTGTCAAACGAGTACCAAACTTAAGTCATCGCTGTCAACCATCCATAAAGGTGTCATACTTATTTTACTTTTCCGTGTACGGAAAAAGTCTTACACATTTTTCTACATCCAGTGCTTCTTTCTTCTCATACCACAGGTCGTCGAGGGTTCATTTCGCTGGCCAGTTGGGACATTTTTCCCATAACTCACAACAGTAGCATTTGATGTCTGTTTCACCTTTATGTAGCCATTAAACTAGATTAGTTTTCCAAGTAAGACTGCATCAACAAATTTTACCTTAAAGTATAGGATGCTGTGGTTTTCAGTACAAGGACTGGTACGCTGCAGCTCTCCACGCTACCATAGCCTCTGCAAGCCTCTTCAGCTCTGAATAAGAAGAGCAACCTACATCCTTTTGAAACCTGCTTACTACATTCGTCTCAAGTTCTCTCTATGCGATTTTTAACCCGCACACTTCCCTCTAATGCTAAACAGGTCAAGAAATGCCAGAAATTTATTTTCTCTATAATTATGTTCAGTGCCTCCTCATTAGTTATTCAGTCTCCCAGCTAATCATCAGTAGAACCACATTTGAAAGCTTCTACCATAATTTTGTCTGAACTCATAAAAGTCGATATTACATTTCCGTACAATGCTACACTCCTTACCAATGCTTTTAGGTAGAACTTCCAACATTTAAATTAGTATTGCATGGCAATAAATTTCTCTTCTTCAGAAATGCCTTACTACTATAGCCATTCAGATTTTTATATTTTCTTTATTTCACCCATCAGAAGTTATTTTGCTACCCAAATAACAAACTCTTCTAGTACTTTTTATCGTCTAATTCATTGAGCATCGTCTTATTTTCTTAGAATACGTTCTATTACCCTTGTTTTGCTCTTGTCAATGATCAACTTGTATCCTATTTTCAAGACAAAATGTTCAAATGTTTGTAAAGCTTATGGGATTTAACTACGGTGTCATCTGTCCCTAAACTTACAAACTACTTATGAACTACCTACAACTAAGGACGGCACAAATATACATGCCCGAGGGGGGATTCGAACACCCGACCGTCGTGGCCGTGCAGACCGTGACTGGAGCGCCTCAGTCCCCTCGGCCACCGCGGCCGGCTTTTCAAGACATTGCGTCCTTTCATGCCCTTCGCTTGCTGTCTGGTTTTTGTACAAGTTGAATATTACTTTTCGTTTGTTATATTTTATCAGTGGCACCTTCAGCAATTGAAAGGGTGTATTCTCTTCAAAATTGCCAAAAACTTTCTTCAAATCTACAGACCTAATGGTAGGTTAGTCTTTTCTTAACCTATCTTCTACGATAACTCGTAATGTATTGCCTCACGTGTTCCTACATTTCTCCTACATCCAAACATTTTTCCTGAGTTCGGATTCTACTAGTTTTTCCAATAGTCCGTAAGTAATTCCTTTTAGTACTTAGCAATCAGGATAAAACCGATAGTTCAGTAATTGCAGAATGCAGAGGCCTTATTTCGACTTTGGTCTATCAGTGCTCTGTCAAATTCTTATCCCAGTTTAAAAAAAAATTTAATTATTGTTTTTTTTAATGCTGTCTCCACCCCCTAGCTACTACTTTATGAATTTGATTTACTGTGGTGTTTAACGGTTCGCGTCACCGACCTGGTTGTAAGGGCTAATCATTAGCAGCCAGGAGTGTTCAGGACATCGTCGCACCAGTGTGCTAGTTTACTCTATTGTGGCATCATACATGTACTGTCACTTTACATTTTAATTGATTAACGGCACATAATCTTGTGGTACTTGTTACTTAAGAATTCACGCTAACTTGGAGCTTTGCCCTTTGTTATCCTTGTAGCTTTAATTAACAATTAATGTACGGACTTTACCCACTGCTTGTCAAGTTTTAATTGGGCTTCACCCAATGATCAGTTTCATGTGATTAAGAATTAACTAATTAACTTGAAATTGGCGCCTTACCTTTTAAGGTCTTTGTTAAATTAGTTAACAAATTAATGTATGGGCTTCACCCATGCTTGTCAGATTTTAAGTGGGCTTCACTCGATAGTCAATGTTATTTTGTAATTTGTGTAAGAATTCTTTAAAGTTATGTTTTACTTGTGAAATCTTTCTAACAATTAAGAGTCGGGTCTTACCCATCTTTTGTCAAGTTTTAAGTTTTTAAATTGCGCTCCACCGAAAGACTGCTTTCAAATTTTAAAGTTTGAATTTTTTAAATAAATTTCAAAGTGGTAATTATTTTAGTTTGGTAACCCACCCAGTCCTCCCACTTGTCTTAGGGCAGTTTTGAGATATCAGCCAAGAAGACCTCAAATCAAGAATTTTAGAACAATCGAGATCCTTACCACATGGCGCCAAAGAACTTAATTGACAGTTGCGCCGCCAAAGTCAACCTACCTTCTTTTAAAAGGCAACTTCATCAGAAACACTACAGTTAGAATAGACGGCACAGCAGCTATCTGATGGGGTCAGGCCAGATACCTGGACGTAATTGATGATGAACGTTGGAACTTCGCGGCCCATATAGACATGGTTGCTGTAAGAGAATTTAATGGTGAAAAACAGACTTGATGGTATTGGGCATCGGATATTCCACCTGTTGACCAGTCTAATCGGTCTTGACATCGATTATGGGCTATGGATCAGCTGGACGCACAGACTCACTAGGGTGGCGTCTGCCATGGCAGTCAGAATGGTGCAGAGAAACACCGTGTTGCTCTCAATAGGGGCATATCGAAATCTTCAAGCAGCGCTCTATTGCTGTTAATAGGGCCTTGCCCTCTTGACATCAAGCTACGTTAGCAAGCTGCAGTATGAAGGCTCAAATAAAGGAAACATGAACAAATTATATGAAATACTTGTGATAAGAGTGGAGGGAAAACCTGCACTCAGGAAACGAGGAATTGAACTATGTCAGCAATCATTAAATCAGGAGATACTTTCAACCCCGTAGAGGATGCATACGCTTTCTCATTGGACGTGGCCGTTGTGACGATAATGCCGGCCCTCTCATCTCAGTGTTATTGTACGATACCGTCTGCGTCAGATCCGGAATCGGGTGGCTCAATAGTGATACATTTTGCGTGTGAAGTTACGAACGAAATATCCAGCCTAGGAAGCAGTGTAGGACAGTGTCTCGGTGATACTGTGATCAAAACAAGTGATAGATTTCATTAATTAAGAGATTGATATATTTTCTTTCCAGACAGTTCTATAAACAATAGTTTTGTCATTGTACATTATTTCAATAAATAGACAGACGAAGGGTAAAAACTTTTGTAAAACATAAAGAAATGAAAATAAATAGCATTGTATATATGCTAGGCTCATAAAAAAGTTGTGTTGATCAGCTAATTGTTTTAATTAATGTAAAGTCGAAATTTGTATATTGTATTTCATTGTATATATTGACTGACGTGAGATTTTGAACATATTTTCAGATTTTCGAAGATAATTGATAGTTCAATATATGTTAGGAACATGTATGATGTACTCATTAACTAATTAATTGACATTTAACATCGCACTTATTTGACAACAGAAAGATCAGAGATTTCGACTTAAAAATATACGTGCTATGTAAAATTATTGTATGTATAGTTTTCATTTTATATTGTGATTGTTATTGTGTACATGAAATGTTTTATTTGTATGTTCGGTAATTGTAAATCAGTGTATTCAATTGTTATGAACAATGGATAATGTAATGTCATTATTGCTGAGGTTATATATTTGCCTCACCGCCTTGCGTGGGGGAGGTCGAGTTTTAGTCGTTTGTCATGTCCTCTGGAAGCTATGTCATTCTGTGTTTTGAAAATGGAAGTACTACCAGCTAAGTTCTGATGTATTGTGGATGTTTTGACTTTGTATTGTTTTGGCGGAGAAGAAGTTTGCTTCAAATTAAAGAAGAAGTGAAAAATTGTACATATCGAGTATTTATTTCTACCACGACGCCCCAGGAGAATAATGTTCCAGGGAGCAGAACCCCCATACATCGCAATGTTGAAAAGATGAGTATTATGTTGGAAAGTGGTAGAATGAAATGTAATTACTGATATAGCATGAAAATGTTATACCGTACAGGGCATACCTATGTCGATTCGGATAACAGGCGAACTCCAGAGTGTGGCTATGGAGTCCCAGAGGAAACCCCAGAACATGTCGCATTCGACTGTCCTACATATGACTACCTAGTTTCGTATTTAGAACAACAGTTACCATCGACTGATACCAGAGAACTCACCAGAACTAAAGAAACCTTTAAATTCTTATATGAATTAACAAACACAATTTTAAATCACACCAGTTCATAAATCACGATCGAGACAATTTTCAGGACTTGACTGGTGCACCAGACCGTGCGGCCAGGGTGCGGAACGGCCACCAGAAATGGCCGGAAACCGCCGCGCCCTGGACCAAGGGGACCGCGTGTAGCCGCCCGAATCAAGGGCTACAGTAAGCTGGGATACTCAGAAGGCTACGACAAGGGATACGTCTACATTAAACTGCAGTGCACATATCGGCCAGCCCGTACCAGTGGCACGCACACTGGAATTGGTTCGTTGGGCAACGGCCACCAATTAGGTTTGTAAACCCTGGAACAACCTGTAAGCACTACAGGAGGGGGGATACACTAGAATAACGCAGAGTAGCTAAAACAGACGACTTCCACAAGACACAAGTGCACTGAAACACACACGGACAACACACACGCAAACAGGCAGCAATAGAAGTATTTACCCCTCCCAAGGAGTATCACCTTGACGTGGTGTGGGTGCTCATTACCCAGTGAACCGGACGATTAACCGGGGAAGCGTTGCTTGCCGGTTGGTAAGAGGCGAGGCGAAGCCAAGCATTTAATAGTCCACAACGTGAAGCGGTTGCGACTACGTCGGATGTCAACGGCTCCCTTAGACTGTTCGCAGATGATGCTGTCGTTTATCGGTTAGTGAAGTCAACAGAGGATCAAAAGCAACTGCAAAGCGATTTAGACAAAATTTCTACTTGGTGCGAAAATTGGCAATTGACACTAAATAAAGAAAAGTGTGAAGTAATACATATGACCACTAAAAGAAATCCGCTGAACTTCAACTACGCGATAAATCAGTCAAACCTTAAGGTCGTAAATTCTACCAAATACCTAGGAGTTACAATTACGAACAACTTTGACTGGAGAGAACACATAAAAAATATTGTGGGGAAGGCGAACCAAAGGTTACGTTTCATTGGCAGAACGCTTAGAAGATGCACCAGCTCCACCAAAGAGACTGCCTTCATCACACTTGTGCGTCCTCTCCTGGAGTACTGTTGCCCCTTGTGGGATCCTCACCAGGTGGGACTGACGGAAGATATTGAGAAGGTTCAGAGAAGGGCAGCTCGTTTTGTTTTATCACGTTACGGGGGGGAAAGCGTCACGGAAATGTTGCACGAATTGGGGTGGAAATCATTAAAAGAAAGACGTTATTCATTGCGGCGTGATCTGTTTGCGAAGTTTCAATCACCGACTTTTAGTTCTGAATGTGAAAATATTTTGCTAGCACCCACCTACTTATGGAGACATGACCATCCCAATAAAATAAGAGAAATCAGATCGAAAACGGAACGATTTAGGTGTTCTTTCTTCCCGCGCGCTGTTAGAGAATGGAACGGTAGAGAAAAGTTATGAAGGTGGTTAATGAACCCTCTGCCAGGCACTTAAATGTGATTTGCAGAGTATCTATGTAGATGTAGATAGATGTAGAGTGGACGAAGCATATATATACAATCAGAGAAGGCGGAAGAGGTACGAAATTTGTGTAATGGCAGACAGGGCTCTACGGGAGGCACGGAAACCAATCTGGATGGTTTGGTGTAAGCCCCGATAGAAAATTCTGGTCCTCAAGGCAGGGGGGCAGAGGCGATGGGCCAACTCTACGCCATTCGTGAAAAATAGGAATTGCTAAAAATCCAAAAGCGCGGCCTCGGATAAAGGACGGTCCAAATGACAATCGACTAAGGCAAGGAAAAGTCTATGAATACAGGATATTGGAATGTTCAAGGTATAAGCACAAAGGAATATCAGGTATTTAGGGAAATTCCCTCATACACTATAGATATTACAGTGCTTACTGAAACAAAGACGAAAGGACAAAATAATAAATACAAAGACGAAATAAAAGGAAAGAACGGCTAAATCCAGTGTGCTTATAGCCATAAAAAGAGCTGGGAAACAAAAATTGTAGGTTGGGATCCAGAAACAATGATGACGGTGGATTTAGAGATAAAAGGACGGAAAAACAAGGATTTTTGCAATCTATTTACTCACAGATGACTAAGATATAAAACTTGTTGTTGTTGTGGTCTTCAGTCAGGAGACTGGTTTGATGCAGCTCTCCACAATACCCTATCCTGAGCAAGCCTCTTCATCTCCACATAAGAACGACAACCTACAGCTGTCTGAATCTGCTTACTGTATCCATCTCTTGGTCTTCCCCTGCGATTTGTACCCCATACACTTCCCTCCAACGCTAAGTTCACAATTCCTTGATGTCTAAGAATGTGTCCTACCAATCTATCCCTTATTTTAGTCATGGTATGCCAGAAATTCCTTTTCTCCCCAATTCTGTTCCGTACCTCCTCATTAGTTACGCGATCCACCCACCTAATCTTCAGCATTCTTCTGTAGCACCATATTTCAAAAGCCTCAATCCTCTTCCTGTCCGCACTGTTTATCGTCCATGTCTCACTCCCATACAACGCAACACTCCATACAAATGCCTTCAGAAAGGACTTCCTTAGGTTTAAATCAATATTCGATGTTAACAAATTTCTCTTTTTCAAGAACGCTTTTCTACCCATTGCCATTCTGCATTTTATATCCTCTGTACTGCGACCATCATTTGTTATTTTACTGTCCAAGTAACAAAACTCATCTACCTCCTTTATTGCTTCGTTTCCCAATCTAATTCCTTCAGCATCACCTGATTTTCTTACACTGCACTCCATTACCCTAGTTTTGCTCTTGTTAATGTTCATCTTATATGCACCTTTCAGCACACTGTCCATTCCGTTCAATTGCTCTTCCAGGTCCCCTGCCGTATCTGACAGAATTAGTATGTCGTCGGCAAAACGCAATGTTTTTAATTCTTCACCCTGAACTTTAGTTCCTTCTCCAAATTTCTCCATGCTTTCCTTTATAGTTTGCTCAATGTACAAATTAAACAACAATGGAGAAAGACTACAACCCTGTCTTACTCCCTTTCCAACCACTGCATCCCTTTCATGCCCTTCAACTCTGACAACAGCTGTCTAGTTTTTGTACAAGTTGTAAATAACCTTACACTCCCTATATTTTACTCCTGCTTGCTTCAGAACTTGAAATAGTTTATTCCAATCAACATTGTCAAAAGCCTTCTCCAAATCTACAAAAGCTAGAAATGTAGGTTTGCCTTTTCTTAATCTATCTTCTAGGATAAGCCGTAAAGTGAGTATTGCCTCCCGTGTTCCTACATTTCTCCTGAACCCAAACTGATCTTCCCCGAGGTCGGTTTCTACCAGCTTTTCCATCCTTCTGTATATAATTCGCGTTAATATTTTGCAGCCATGACTTATTAAACTGATGGTTTTGTAGTTTTCAAACCTGTCTGCACCTGCTTTCTTAGGTATGGGGATTATAACATTTTTCTTAAAGTCTGAGGGTACTTCACCTGTCTCATGTATCTTACACACCAGGTGAAACAATTTTGTCATGGCTGGTTCTCCCAGAGACTTCAGTAGCTCTGAGGGAATATCATCTACTCCAGGGCCTTGTTTCGACTTAGGTCTTTCAGGGCTCTGTCAAATTCTTCTCTCAGTACAGTATCTCCTATTTCATCTTCATCTACATCCTCTTCCCTTCCCACAATATTGTCTCGAAGTTCATTTCCTTTGTAGAGCCCCTCTATATACTCTTTCCACCTTTCAGCTTTCCCTTCTTTGCTGAGAACTGGATTTCCATCAGTGTCCTTGATATTCATAGAGCTTTTTTTCTTATCTCCAATGATTTCTCAGAGGCGTAAACTATACACCTTGGATAGTTTAAAGGATGATTCCATCAGATTCCTTTACAAACAATGGCTGGAAAAGAAGGTAGAAGGCTTAACTGAGTACAAGATATGTATGGAATACTGAAAAAAAAATACACGAAGCAGTAGCTTTTGCACTGAGACCACACGAGAAACGGTTCAAAAAATTCTGGTAAAGGAAATAATTAAGATTTGATTGAGGAAAAAAAGAAATTATATCTAAACTGCTTGGCTACTGGTGATACAGAGGATCACAAACTGTACAACATATATAAGTATTTAGTTAAAAAGATAATTAAAATGAGGAAGAATATGGCATGGGATAACAGATGTGTACAAATAAACCCCATGATAGGGGGATCGAAGTCCAGAGAAGCGTGGAAGACATTAAGCGATTTAAGAAAAATTTGCAATGAAAGAAAGAAAATAAAACCAATAAATATTAATGGATGGAAATATTACTATAGCGATTTATTGATGGAAGAGTAGAATATTTGCATACTAAATTAAATGGTGATGAGTATGGAAAAGACCCAATAGAAGATATTAATGCGAAGGAAGAACTACAAAAAATGAAAAATTATAAAGCATCAGGACCAGGAGGTCTGCCTATCGAGTTAATAAATTATGCTACGACGAGAACTAGAAATTATTTGTGAAATTTTTAATAAATGTTTCAAGGGAGAGGAAAATTTCCTACATTTCTTCGATCTACAAGAAGGGATACAGAAAAATTTGCAGTTACTCTAGAGATATAAGCATTACGTCTACTTTGGGAAGATTATACGGAGAAATTTTGAATATTAGAGTAGAGAAAGAGATTAATGGAGGAGCAAAATAGTTTTCGAGCTGCAAGATCTTGCACAGACTATACATTCAATTTAAAAACCTTAGCAGAAAAGTGTGTGTCAAAGGGAACTAAATGTAATTTGTGTATACCTGCGAAAGTCTTTTGACTCAGTCCCACTGCTGAAACCGTGTCCCATATTAGAGAAATCTGGAATAACTAAAATCTACATAAATGCAATAATAACCATGTATAGAGATAATAAGGCCATAGTACAAATCGGAAATTGTACCGATGACCCAATGGAGGTGAAGCAAGGATGTTGTATTTCTACCACTGTATTAAAAATATACTTGAGTGCGGCTTCAGTACATTGTATTAGAAAATGTAGACCGATGGGAATAAATCTCGGAGGCAGGCAGTTACATACTCTTATCTTTGCAGCTGACCAAATAGTAGTATTAGTAGATCATCAGGGTGTTACTTATATGCTTGAGACGTTAATTGAAGATTACGGTAAATGACGTTTGGAAGTTAATACGAAAACAAAGGTAACGGACATGACATAGTACTAGAGAGAGGGGGAAGATAAAAACGTGAGTGACTATGAATATGTAGGAATTACAGAGTTTCATTTAGTGGAGATGAGAGGGATAAGAAGGACATAAGGAAGAAGATAAGTAAAGGAAAGAACATGTTCAAGACTCTCTGGAATAATAACTTATAAATACGGACAAAGAAGAATATATTTAAGGCAATAACAGAACCAGTCATGATGTATGGGTCTTAAGTGTGGGTCATAGATAAAAATAGAGAACGGAAAATACTTGCTGCAGGTAAACATTATTCAATCACGACATGAATCAAATAATTAGAGAATCTTAGTTGGAATTAATGATAAAAATCTGAATGGTACAGACGCTTGAGACGTGTGGAACAGGAAAGGGTTACAAGGATGGATTTGGATTCCACCAAAAAGGAGTAAGCAAGGGAGACCACGCAAAAAGTGGATAAATAGCATGCAAGAGGAGATGCGGAAACGAGGATTGGAATAAGCACACTGGACAGACAAGGACCGATGGCGTTTAGGATGCGAGATGCGTCAATGATGTTGCAAATACCCGTTATTAGTAAACACTGTCAATGTAGTAGCAACTAGTTCCCATTTATTAATAGCTTATGGGCTATCGTATGCATTACATAATAAATAAATTTTAAAAAAGCAATTACCAGTGCTCCGCTAGGTGGTACCGCACTATAGAGGACATTAGAGCTCTGTAGACATTTCTCCTCGGACTCCCTTTCAGCATTCTTTCTTCTTGGATATGTCATTGTGCCATCCAGTACTGACATTTCAACACCAGTCGCCGTTTCATTCACAAATAAGCTACCAATTATGATCATTATCTGGTGCTGTTAGCCTAGCAGAGTTTATAATTATGAAAAACCGTGAGAAGACTTTCAGTGAGTGCTATAAACTGTTGCAATTTTCACATTTCCCACGAGCTTAGTCGAAAAGAATAAAATCATTCTTATGCAACTCTGCGCTCAAAGGAAGATCGGCAGCCTTGGCGATGCTTTCTGCTGGAAGAGGTCTTGTGATGAATATCGCAGACTTTAATCAGCGCGTGACTGATAAGACTGCATCGATACAATATAAGAGGGTAAATTTTCAGTACAGATGACATAAGAATAAGTGTACCTAAGTTATAATGTATTATATATACCCAGTATTTTAAATGACGACTAGAAATGTACACCATTAATTGATGATTACTGATAAATTGTAGCATGAACCCTGTCAAGTATATTTTTCTGTCATTGATGTAAACCTCTACTTTTCGCAGGAGCGTAAATTGGATTTACAAAAATTGAATTTTATGACTTTCATAAAACAAGGATTCTAGAGACGTTTGTATCAAGATAAATTTGAAGAGGACAGGCACTGATAAAAAGAATTTTCTCCCTTGTAATCGTCTGATATAAAATGTCACTTAAATAATGCATTATTTTTTCACCATTTGCTAATTTTGCCGACAGTAGCGGCATTACTAAAGATGGTCTGTTATTTGGTGACAAATTAAGGAATATATTAATATGCTTTAAATATTGCTATAAATAAATTTTAAATCATATGCATTTGGTTATTGCTGAATCATTGAAATAGTTCCTACCTGAATTTCATTAAAGATTACAATAATTTTCCTTTCGTCTGCCGTTTCACTTGTACTAACTGTACTCTAAATGCATTTTATAGCTTAAACCTTATTACTGACTATGCAGGAAACCAGTTGTTTTTCATTGTATCTAGAGATATCCACAATTTTGTTAAAATGTCGCTTAGTTCATATTCTTGTAAAAAGTTACATTTACTACAGTTTGAGGTTGAATCCCTTGTTTGTTTGGTTAACATTTTTTATATGGATGGGCTTGCATTGCGCGAAACAGTACTTCCGTTCTGTTTCCGTTACATGTTTCGCTGAAGTCAACTGTTTCTGATAGTGAATTAAAGAGACACGAACAGCACGAAAGCGTACAGGCGGATCTCGTCTGTTGACTGACAGAGACGCTGACAGTTGAAGAGTATCGTACAATGTAATAGGCAGGTATGTATCCAGACTATCACACAAAGTGTCCAAACTGCATCAGTATCCACTCCAGGTACCGCAACA
Organism: Locusta migratoria; assembly: GCA_026315105.1. Taxonomy (NCBI): domain Eukaryota; kingdom Metazoa; phylum Arthropoda; class Insecta; order Orthoptera; family Acrididae; genus Locusta; species Locusta migratoria. Next base: position 36,987,635 of record CM048746.1, on the reverse strand, counting down.
CTTAGGTGGGAGGTGAGAAAAGTTGGATTTCATGGGAGAACGGCTGCCAATAAGCCAAAGATCACGTAGGTCGTGGCCAAACGACGCCTCGCATGGTGAAAAGAGCATAAAGATTGGACGATTGAAAAACGTTGTATGAAGAGACAAATCACAGTACATAATGTGCGGATCCCATGGCTGGGGGTCGGTACGGCGAATCTCCGGTCAACGTCATCTGATAACGTGTGTAGCGTCAACAGCAAGGCCGCTCGGGAGTAGCCGAGCGGTCTGGAGCGCCACGTTGCGGATAGCGCGGCCTCCCGCGTCGGAGGTTCGAATCCTCCCTTGGGCATGGATGCTTGTGTCGTCTTTAGTATAAGTTAGTTCATGAGTAGTTCGTAAGTTTAGGGCCTGATGTCCCCACAGCTAACTCCCATAAGCTTTACAAACATTTCAACAGTAAAATTCGGAGGAGCTGATGTTATAGTGTGGTCGTGGTCTTCTTGGATGGGCTTGCACACCTTGTTTTGGGTGGCAATATCACATCAAAGGACTAAGCACCTTCTTGCTTCCCACTATTGAAGAGTAATTCGGGTATGGATATATTTATCTGTCAACACGATTGAGCACCTGTTCATAATGCTCGACCTGTGACGGAGTGGTTATATGATAATAACATGCCTGTAATGGACTGGCCTGCACAGAGCACTGACTTGAATCCTATAGAACACCGACTTCGTGGCAGGCCTCAGCAACCTACATCGATACCTCTCCTCATGCAGTACTGACTGAACGTATGAGAGTGAAAGCTGTCATCAAGGCTATGGTGGATACACCATATTGAATTCCAGCATTACTGATGGAGGTGCCTTGTTTCCGGACATTTTTGATCACATAGTGTATGTTCTCTACGGCCTTCACTACTCTATCTTTCAAAGCTACCTATTCTTCTTTTAATGTAATTACTTTTTCCTGTTTCGGTCAATCCTCGCCTGATGCTCTCTTCAATATATCCAGGTTACCATCTCCTTATTTTATAGTCCTTTCTCAGATGTTCAAATGTTTGTAAAGCCCATGGGACTCAACTACGGGGTCATCAGTCCCTAAACTTACAAACTACTTATGAACTACTTACGAACTAGGACGGCACAAACATCCATGCCCGAGGCGGGATTCGAACCCCCGACCGTAGTGGCTGTGCAGACCGTGACTGAAGCGTCTCAGTCCCCTCGGCCACCGCGGCCGGCAGAGTCCTTTTTTCCTCGCACTTTGTAGTTCCCACGGCAGAGACGTACCTTATGGCGTAGTGCAGCGAAAACTCCAGAACTCCCTACCCGTGGGATTGTCCGTAGCGGCCGCCATGCCTCTACGCCGGTGAAGAACGAAGAATGTGCCTCGAATCTAATTTATAAATATCTTTTATTTAATGCTGCTTCGGTGACGTACAGACACCTTAGTAGCAGACTATGAATCAACAGAAGTAGCCCCATAATTGACATCAAGCATTTTATTTAGACAAAATACCTTCCCATAACAAGTTAGTATTTCAGCACTTTTAATAACACTTCCACCATTACTGCAGTGTGCTGTATAGCTGCGAAGGGACTACGTCATTAAACGTTCCTACAAAATAGATAGGAGGAACGCCTACACGTCGGTTCACTAGTCTCTAGATGGGTCGGTTTAACTTGCAGCTTCCGGATAGACAGTGTGGGTCGGTAAATTCGTACGCGCCGCGGGTGACTGGCCGAGCGCTCTAAGCCGCCTTGCTGCGAAGCGCGCGGTGCTCGCCATTGGAAGTTCGAATCCTCCCTCGGGCATGGGTGTGTGGGTTGAACTTAGCATAAATTTAAGTAGTTTTTAACCCTAGGGACTGATAACTGCAGCATTTAAGTGCATATATTTACAATAATTGGAAGATTTTGAGTCCGCACGCCCCCTACACCATCTTCTACGGACTCCTAACTAGGGCTATAAAAATAAATCAAGGATTCAACCTGGATTTCAATGTGTGGGGAACCTAGTTGGTTAAGCGATCGCTGGCCCAAAGCGGGAAATCCAGGATTGTATCCCGATCCAGCACACATTTTCATCTTTACCATTGGATTTATTTCAATGCCCTGAAACGGTCGAAATGTTTAAATATTTCGAATTCGTAAAATTACGGCCGTTAAAGTCAACAATTGGTGTCTGTGGTTTCGGACATGTCCGAAAAGACGAAAAGAACAGACACCATATAAATAATTGACTTAAACTGAACGATTTCGCCAGAGGAGTGCTGTCAAGAACTATGGAAAAAGTGACAGCGCAATTTTTAATTGTGAAAAATAGGTAAGCTGTTGCAGATAATGAAATTTTGGTAAGTTACGGGTAAGGTAAGGTACGGACCGTAGTAAGTCGTACAGTGGAAAACACAATCGCATCACTGGATTACGAACATTTCGCTGTTGCAAACTTACGAACGGTCGACGGGAAACATCCCGGTGGAGAAGAAAGAAGGGAGCAAATGTGGCGAGGGTAGCCGCAAATACGTCATCAGTGTAGTGCGCAGGGAGCGCGCTGAAAGCGGACCGAAGTAGCAGCCTAGGAGTGGTGCGCAACGGGCACACTACGGGTCAGCACTGGCTGAGCTACGTCGATCGGAGGGAGCAGAAAATGTCTATAAAGTGAGTGTAAAGCCGCGGCAGAATAGCCGTGCGCACTAAGGCACCCTCCTGTGGTGCGCGGCCTTTTGCCGTCGGAGGTTCGAGTCCTCCCTCGGGCATGGGTGTTTGTGTTGTCCTTAGCATAAGTTAGTGTAAGTAGTTTGTAAGCCTAGGGACTGATGACCAATGTATTTAAGTCCCTTAGATATACAAACATTTGAGAGTGTAAAAATTTTATTGTATGTTGCTACGGAGTGGTAGACAAACTACAGTTAATAATATGCCCGAAGGTGTAGAAAATGTCGACCAAAACCTAGCTAAGGAGATTTAAATATGGAGAATCGAGAAAACGACGTTTCTATTAGGAAAACTGAAATCGGACCATAAATTAGAATGGGTGATATAGTGCGACGTGAGGGGCAGGAAACTGTAGTAGAAACACAAGACAGCCGGCCGCGGTGGCCGAGCGTTCTACGGCGCGTCAGTCACAGTCTGCACGGCCACTACGGTCGGGGGTTCGAATCCCCCTCGGGTATGGATATTTGTACCAGCCTTGGTATTAGTCAGTTCATAAGTAGTTTGTAAGTTTAGGGACTGATGACCTCGTAGTTAAGTCCCATAAGCTCTACAAACATTTGAACATTTGAAACACAAGATATAACGAATAGTTCAGATGAGAGCACCAGTCAGACAGTGCATTGTGAAAATATAACTGAAAGGGTTCCCACATCAGTACACAAGCAGTGTTACAAATGATGATGGCTACTTATCAGAACTCAAAGTCTAATAATAACATAGATGAAAGTACCGGGAAATCAAGGGGACTACTGAGAAGACAGGGACTGCCTGACAATAATACGTGAGTGCTTTCAATGAGATGTAGACGAGTACTGCAATGGTGACAGAAAAATCAATCTTTACAAGCAGGCTGAAATCGAATCGGTAGACGATGAAACGGTAAGAAACCCAAAACCATAATTGGGCAGATGGTTAAGTTACCGAAAAGGACGGGCATGAGCATTGAGGAAAAGAGACTACTTGCGTTAGTGAGGGCAATAGCAAAAGGTGAGGTTCGTAAAGCACGAAATGACAAGAAAGTTGTGCCTAAAGTATACACAGTGAGCGACGCAGTGTTGATCAGTCGACCAAGATAGATGCTCAAATAAAGAAATTTTATGAGATTTGTGAAGAACCTTACGAAGTAGGGTATCACATCCCAATGCTGTAGAGGTGGCACACGCTGACACTAAGACCAATTTACAATGTGGTAGATATGAAAAGATACATCAGTGGTTAGCGGAGTTACAGGCGCTGGCGTACGTGAATGGAGTGGCCACTGAAGTGATACCTTCTTAGTGCAAAATTATGTAAATATGTGTAATAATTAGTAGGTAATGTGAAAATAGTAGTTATTCGTGAATAAACTATGAAAGACACTTGCAGAACCACGCCAATGTTTTGGTTCAGTTGAGGTGAATGAACTACCAGGAGGTCAAGGATGCGCAGCAGTCAGAGAGCCACTTAAAGCGACCGCTGGCAGCGTAACGGCAGCGGCCGGTAGCCGAGGAAGTGGGGGCAGGTGGCCTCCCGAGGCACTGACCGAGTCACCTTGTGACGTAACATAGGGCCCTGCCTCGTGTTTGTAAACAGTAGTAGTCGATGTCTGTAAATAGAAAAACTAGAAAATATTATAACACGTCAAGTAATCGGAAACAATAATTGGACTAATATATATATATATATATATATATTCTGTGTTTTGTAGTAAGCTAATATTGTAACTTGCTTTCGTTGCATGTACCAAATATTGCCCTACTCGAAATGGGTCCATGGAAAAAGCGCCGTTGTAAATCACTGAGGGATGGTTGGTTTTTGGAAGGGACTAAACGGCAACGGTAATCAATCCCAGAGGATCTGGATATGCACATTAAAGGACATACGTGGAATTCACTCCACTGCCATTACCAGGATGGTAAATCCATGATGATAATGACGAAAATCCATCAACATCACGAGATGCTATCACCACGACGGAAAGTCGTGTGTAGTGTGTTTCAACATACGTGAACGACCTCGTGTCGGAAATAAATCAAAAAACAATAGTAAATGACCAGTTGCTGTTGTGGTTGAAGGAAGGTGATTACACTTATGTGTAAGCGCTACATGTGTTTGCATACACGTTTGTTGCCAAATTAAAACGTTCAAATGTTTGTAATTCTCTGGGACGAAACTACGCTGGTCATCAGTCCCTAGACTTACAAACTAATTAAACTAAGTTAAACTAACCTAAGGATAACACACACACATCCATACCCGACGGAGGATTCGAACCTCCGACGCGATCCACGCGATCCACAACGTGGCGCTCCAGACCGCTCGGCTACTCCCGCGCGTCTGTGCCAAATTAAGTGGAAGGCTTACATAAATGCATAAAGACGGCCAACTTGCCGATGACAAATTTCATCGCTAATGTTAGTTGTTGTTGTGTAAATGTAATATTGAACGTATATTTTGTGTTATTGGTCTGTTTTTGCAGAATTTGTTTTTACATTATGACATTTTCTGATACTGGTTTTGGAATTTTGATTTAATAAGATTACCTAGAGGAAAGCATGACAACTAATAGCTGATCTAAAAACTTATTATTAAAGCACAGAATATAAATATTTACTGGCAGCCAATTAATTACGAGACCTACAGGAGTAAATCAATATTTGTAGTCTATAATTTTGGAAAGTTAACAATTTGATGCACTAATTTTCCAAGTTCAGTATTTTGTTGTAAAATGTACAGACTTGCTAACGACTGCATTGTTACTAGTTTATTTTATTTATTTATTTCTTCAAAATTGCGCTTTTAATTTATCAAAAACCCGAATTTTGAAAAGTAAATACCGATGAGGATATGTAAGGGTTCTTATATGTCGGCAAAATTTTTATTTTATTTTCCTTCATAAATGTATTGGCAGATTTTGTGCGCGAGTCGGCGGTATACACATTTTAGTTATGAGCGGCCAGGCAGCTCGCCGACAGTAAGAGGCGGACCTTGTGGGACTGTCCGTCGCGGCTGCCGCTCCTCTACGCCGATGAAGTAATGTGGCGCGAATATAACACCTTTAATTTATCAATGTTTTTTATTTAACAATGCTTTGGTGGTGTACAGAACTTAGTAGCAGACTAGGAATCAACAGAAGTAGGTGTTGATCATTTCGTTTTCTTTAATAATGTTCAGACATATAAATAAATGAATTACAACACCTGTAACGAACATTTACGAACACTTCCGGAGATATTCGACGTCTATAGGAGGTCTTGGGTGCGAGTCACTGTAGTCAGTCGGCGTTAGCACGTAGGCTGGACCTGTCACATAGGAATTGAAGTGGCAATGGATAGATCTCACAGAGCTCCATCGAACTCTAAAGTGTTGTAACTTCTACCATTTACGAATAATTCAGTAACAAATTTTTGTAACAAACGACTAATTGTAGTTGTTTAAGGCTTATAATTTATTTAAATAAACTAAGGGTAGTACACAAGTTCTGTAAATAGTAGGATCATGTGCCCAGTACATAAATTAATTGTTTATTTTTGTTGAAATTTTAATTATGAACTTGCAAATATATATCCACTTATTAGTCAAACATTTAGTGTATAAGAAAACTACAAGGCGCATCCAGAAAGTAAGTTCCGTTTCAATTTATCTCCGCTGCAGCGCTGCGATTGCAGTTACGCACATGCGCTGTAGACTGCGCCGTTTGGAGATTGCTGTGAGTTACGTACGCTTTGTTGTGCTTGTTTGAAATGTCGACGTTGATTGAAACTCCCGCCGCCTGTGAAATCTGGTCAGTGATTCGTTTTTTGATTGCGAGGAAAGTGAAACCAAGTGAAATTTATCGGCAAATTTGCGAAATTTACTGACCAAATGCTATGAGTGATTCGATGGTGAGAAGATGGGTCCGACAGTTCAATGGCGGGCGTAGTGATGTGCACGATGAAAAACGAAGTGGGCGTCCACCTTTGGTTACAGACGAACTGGTTCACGCGATTGATGACAAGATCCAGGAAAACCGTAGATTTACAATTAGTGCTCTCGCTATGGACTTCTCCCAAATTTGACGACGAGCTGAAAGAAACTGTTTCCAACTGGTTGAAGACACAGGTGGCAGATTTCTATGAAGAAGGTATACAAAACCTGGTGCCACGCTATGACAAATGCCTGAAAAATTTCGGCAGTTATGTGGAAAAGTAGTTTCTGCATCTGTGTACAATTTCATTTTATTACCAAACGGAACTTACTTTCTGGACGCGCCTCGTAATTACAGGACTGGAATACTGATGAGTTCTGATCAGAGTGATATAAAACTTTTATTGAACAGGTATTATTTAATAATTCTGTAAAATTTCCAGTTCAGAGAATCCTATAAATATGCGTCTGCCGTCCCGATTTTGAACAGTTAGTGTTCGAGCCAATAGACAGGGCCTGTGTCGGTTTGAGGCGAGGCCCTCAGTGTAAAGCTCCACTGAGGTTCGCTTGGAGACTTAGAAGAATTTTCTAATCCGGCAGTGAACGATGAAAGTCGATCACTGTACGAATCAAGAGCTTTGTTTTATCACTAACATTAGCAAATGAGGTCCGCGTGAACTGCCGGTTACTCCCTGCTACGAGGCGAGTTGATTTTCAATCAACGCCGACATTTCAAACAAGCACAACAAAGCGTACGTAACTGACAACGATCTCCAAATGGCGCACGTTCTTCTCCTTGATACACATTGTCTACAGCGCATGTGCGGAACTGCAATCGCAGCGCTGCAGCGGAGATAAAATGAAACATAGTTGCCGTAGTGGTAGTGCAGACCGTGACTGGAGCGCCTCAGTCCTCTCGGCCACCGCGGCCGGCTGAGAACTGACTCGTTTCAAATTAGTTCAGTAACAGGAAGTTAATACTACAGTGGTTAATATACATACCAGCTCACACGTTACACATACATTAATAAGCAAGTTATCTTAGAAAGGTGGCTAAGAAACATTTATGGCGCAATGAAATTTAGTCATAATTTGCATCTGGGCTTGTTCCCAGCATTTGTGAAGAACAATATTAAATAAGAGAGGGAAGGTGCTCTAAAACTACAATTTATAGGCAACTTATGGATTATGCTGAACGTAAACTTGTTTATTCAGATAGAAAACAAGCAAAATGGGGAACCAATGTCGTTATCACAATAAAAATGCATCTCTTACATGGATTAATGCAGACGGTGCCCAACCTAAATTATACATGATTTAATGCTACTGGGGGGAAGGATTCACAAACAACACTCATTCTCTCACACACACGCAATGCCACAGCGAAACTCACCAAAATCAGCGTGCTGAGACGAGGCGGAAGCAGGCGCCGCTATCGCTAGTCGGAGGTAGCACAAAACACAATATACAAAAACACTTTGAAGCTGGCTCTGGTCTGTCGTGCCTGGTTTGAGATGGTGCGTGTGTATATCCAAGTTAAATTAAATCTGAATTGGACCGCGAACAAACACGCTAACGGCGACACACGCCTACGTTACATGAATGCACTCCACTGAAGGTGAAGTGGTTGAAAATCGGATTCATTATACTAAATCACGGTGGATTCTTAAATTGCAGTCTGTCAGCAATCGATCTAGGTACTGGTTTTATATGAGAAGTGGCGTGAATTCAGGCGACTAGCTGCGAACCCCCGAAGTCGGAAATCGAGCCCACCTGGTTCCAAAAACCGATAAAATTGAATAAATTCAGTTTCCGAAAAATAAAGAAATTTAACTACATTATGCAACCCATAGAAATGCTTCGAATTATATAAGGAATCGAATGATATACAGCTACACGCGATAGGGGGTGATTACAGAGACGGATGAGATCCTGTCCCAGAAAAACCACAAAAATGAAATAATTACAAAGCCAGAAAAAGAAAAATAAGAAAAATGTTCAAATGTTTGTAAATCTATCGGACCAAACTGCGTGGTCATCAGTCCGTAGCTTACAAACTACTTAAACCTAGGTAAACTAACCTAAAGACAAACACACACACCCATGCCCCAGGGAGGACTGGAACCTCCACGGCAAGCAACCGCGCGCACCGCAGCGAGACGCTTTAGACCGCTCGGCTACTCCACCGCGGCTAAAAATAAGAATTACGGCGTGAAACCTATAGAAATGTTTAGAATTACATAAGGAAGTTATTGAAGGAGGATGTACGAGGCTCAAAGAGAATTACTGACAATACAGAGTATGTTCTACAAGTCGGAGAGGAAACAGCAAAATTAAAATAGGCGGGGAGAGAATATCGCGAAATATTAGTGGAAATCAGAAGGATACCCGCATAGTTACTTGCCTGATGGGAATGTAACAAACAATAGTGGAAGCTGAAGGCTTCTATGAACCACCCATGTGGAAACATATCACTCACGAAGGAAACGATCAGAAGATTTTTACATGCACTGTACAAAAATGAACATATCACCTATTAGAAATCGGGCTCCATAAAGCTAGAAAGTATTTACAGAGTTCATATACCGCTACATGATCACAAAAGGTTTTAACATATCAGGCCGTTATTAAACTGCAACTAGAATTACACACACCACGTTTATCTATTGGAAATAACTGAATTGAAAAACGAGAACACATTTCCACATATGATTGGAGAAAATATATAATAAGAGGAAAAAAAAGATTCTAAGTTCACGAATCTAAGTTAAACGTGCTAGTCAATGAAACACTACCATCTCCAGAAACAAGAGCTGAACCAACCTTACCTCTCCAGACGACCAGCCCAGAATGATCAGACCGAATGGCCACCGGATGCGCGAAGCCACTGTAAGCTGGATAATTCAAGAAACAGCGGTGGTGAGGATGGACAGCGAGACTCGCATTGTGGGAAGGCTCACTAACTAGCTCACAACCAAAGGGTGTGGAAACCTCTTTGGTAGTATCAGCATCTATTGATATTGAGCCAGGTAGAATGATGCAAAGCGAGCTACCACTCCCCACATTCAGAGAACCATACATTCTTGCACCCACTTAAAGTGAATCAACTGCACATTCTCACAGGGACAGTGGCATAGTGGAGAAGCTACACTTATGCCACATTAATTAATATAATAATAAATTATTAACATAACAAAATAAGAAAACCCTAGCAATATTAACTAATATTTTAACACATGAAATAAAAATGCTATTCCTCAAGCCTTGAAAAGAGTGGGGTTCAAGTTTTAAAAAAATGATAGTCTAGAGACATTAAATAAATTATAACTTTACAGAAATAAACAAGAAATATATGGAAGACGACAGACGGTCGTCTTTCAACATGCGGGACTAAGAAATTTTTTAATGTGAATCTCGTACCACTCCAGACTTAGTAATTTTCTTGTTGTCTCTCAGAAGATTACTCAACTTTACCAAGGTATAAATTTTCAGGTAATCATGTGCAGTTACATATATCACTGAATTATGATAGACAAGATTAAAACAGTTTAGTTTAAATAAAACTCTCACTTACCGCTTATGTCCGTTATGAAAGACGCTGTCCGCTATTGACAAGTGCAGCAACCACGAGTGTTATTTCATGTGTTTTTCATCCTGACTGCTACATAAGAGCGATGTGCACACATCAAAAGGAGTATTACATCGCCACAATTCTAGGGTTTCATATATTTATTCATGACTCATGGAATATATAGACAACAACATTTCCAATAAATTTCTGGCGTGCAGCCGTGCAAATTCTATGTCTTCTACCAATATTTCGGCCGCGTATCGTCCGGCCATCTTCAGAGTGAGTCCCACGTTGCCGACAAGTTGCCAGGCGCGGCCTTATATACACCATCGCGGCGTCACTGCGCATGCGGCGACATTGACACCGTTGTTCTACGTGCTGACAAAGGCAATGCTACCGTCCTGCTGCCTCAGGAAGTTTATTATGAAAAGATCTTTGAATTACTAAGTTCTGGCGCACATCGGATAATCAACAAAGACCCAACTGGCAAGGTGACAATAAGGACTGCTTCCTTACTAAAGGCTTCATCGCTGGAAAAGGAAGTTATAAGAAGTTTAAAAGTGCGTGGGGCAGTACCACCGAGATTTTATGGGCTTCCTAAAGTCCATAAATTAGGTAAGGATGAGCGTCTAGAGGATCTGCCAATGCGTCCAATAACTAGCACTATTGGTTCACCAACGTACCTTTCTGCCAATTATTTGGCTTCACTATTAAAATCATTAGTGGGAAAATGTAGTCACCACATTCGTAATTCTATAGATTTCATTCAGAGGCTTAAGAACATCAGGCTTAATAGTATGGATGTGTTGGTGAGCTTTGACGTGGTATCATTATATACCAAGGTACCTATAAATGATTCTTTGACTCTTATTGGCCAACACTTTGACGAGGACATCACAACCTTATTTGAGCACGTACTGCGGTCGTCCTATTTTCAGTTTCAGGGTGAATTTTATGAGCAGATTGACGAAGTCGCCATGGGAAGCCCCCTCTCCCCTCTGGTGGCTAACTTCTTTATGGAAGACTTTGAGGACAAAGCATTGGACTCTGCAAGTTTTAAATCTACAGTCTTCAGGAGATACGTGGACAACACGTTTGTAGTATGGCCTCACGGAAAAGATGAATTACATTTAAATTCCATTCACGATAGTATTAAATTTACTATGGAAATAGAAAAGGATTGCTGCCTTCCTTTCTTGGACGTTCTCGTTCGCCGTAAAACTGATGGCACACTAGGACACGCTGTGTATCGCAAACCGACGCACACAGATCTGTATTTACATGCCAGCAGTTGCCATCATCCTTCAAAAACTGCAGGCGTTCTTAAAACATTGGTGCACAGGGCACACTGTATATCGGATGGCGAGAACTTGGCAAAAGAGCTCACACACCTCAAGGATATCTTCAAAGCGAATGGATATTCCCAACAACAGATTCGCAGAGCATTCAGTGTTAAACCGAGAATGCAAATAGATAACCTGGAGGAAGAAGATTGCGTCAGATCGAGAGCGTTCTTGCCCTACGTGGGTGCTCTTTCTTCAAAGATCGGTAGAATTCTCCAAAAACATGAAGTTAAAGTAATCTTCCGGCCACCTATGAAGATCGCAGCATTAGTCGGATCTGTAAAAGATGATCTGTTGCTTAGAAAATCTGGTGTGTATCAAATACCATGTGGAAATTGCGAATGTTCATATATAGGACAGACAACCCGCACTGTCCACGAAAGATGTGTCGAACATAGAAGATACACTCGTTTATTACAGCCAGACAAGTCAGCTGTAGCAGAACATTGTTTAGATAAAGGGCACTCAATGAATTACAGTGATGTGAAGATTTTAACACCTATATCTTCATTTTGGGACGCAATTTTTAAAGAAGCAGTAGAAATTAGAATATCTGATAATTTAATAAACAGAGATAATGGTTTTAATTTGGACAAGGCGTGGAATCCTGCACTTAATGTAATAAAATTACAGAGATGTCGACAAGGTGTTGCCACCACAGAACACATATCGATAAGAGAATCGAACTCCTGATTCCTTCCGCCACGGGGGGCGCGCGTGCCAAGTGTACCTCTTTGCCGCCGACCAGCATCTGAGACCCGCATGCACAGTGACGCCGCAATGGTGTATATAAGGCCGCACCTGGCAACTTGTCGGCAGTCGTGGGACTCACTCTGAAGATGGCCGGACGATACGCGGCCGAAATATTAGTAGAAGACATACAATTTGCACGGCTGCACGCCCGAAATTTATTGGATTACTCTGGATTACTCCTTACGCCGTGAAAAGTTGAAAATACACAACAACATTTCCGTTTGTTTATTGCTCATGAAAACAGAAATTGGTAAGTCGTACGACAATAACCTAGATATTCCGAAAATTTGTGTTCCAGATTGTACCATGCACAAACACTCAGATTACCCGGTAACAAGTCCTTTATAACTGACCCATGCGTGTATACGTCGTGCACTAGATCATCAAGGGACTGTCAGTTCAGACTGTCCCACTCCTCAACGTTGATTCAACGTAGAGCTCTCACATTGCTCTATGGGTCGTCTAGTCCAAAAACATCTCTTTTCAATGTATTCCAGGGGCGATGGATAGGGTTCATGTCGGAATGATATGCTGGCCACTCTAATGTTGCGATGTCGTTATTGTGAACAAATGCATACAGAAGATATGTAGGACGAGCGCGAGAGTTGTCTGCAATTGGAACGAATGCTTGCACTAGACGTCGAAGATGTCATCCTTGTGCCGTTCAGCCGTTTGCCTTCTACAACCACCAGTGGCTTGCGGTGAACTTACACAATGGCACCCCAAAACATTGGTGGACCACGACATTGCTCTACTCGCTGGACGGTGTGTCTAACATGTTACAGCTGACCAGGATGCCTCAAAAAAAAAAAAAAAAAAAAAAAAAAAAAAAAAAAAAAAAAAAAGACTTCGATTGTCTGGCTGAAGACAGACACGAGTCTCGTCTGTGAACAGCTCTTGATGCCAATGCTGGGGAGTCCATTCGGCATGCTTTTGGGACAATCTGTACCGCCCTACATGGTGTCTACGTGTCACAGCTGGACTTCACACTGGACATTCGGAGTGAAGTTGCTTATCATGCAGCCTATTACGTACAGTTTGAGTCCAAACCCGACGGCCTGTGGCTACACAAAAATTATTATGCAACATCGTGGCGTTCCTCTCGGGGTTCCTTCGAGCTGAAATATTTAAGTAGAAATCAGCTTCTGTGGTAGCCATATGAAACAAGTCGACAAGAATTCTTGTATCTCTGCACCTCCTCCACGTCAATCGCTATGGTTTACTCTGAGAAGCACTCTTGATGAGAGCCCCTACTGATAATAACAATGCGGATAAGATCAAACTTCGGAATTGCCCGTCTAGGCGTGGCAGTTTACTTTCTCCCTAGTGTTGTGATTGGGACCCATCAGTCAACTTCCACACTCCGTCGCACTGACACTGCTCATGCATCTTTGTTTACATCTCTGTGAGGATTGTGTTTATTTATGGGCAATATATTGAACTGTGTTCTTGATGCAATACACCCAATCAACGACGATGATCAGGAGACTTTGTAATAAAGGTGATGCCACACTTTTTTTATTTGAGTATGTGGCCCTCTATCATGAGCACTAAAGGTTTCTGTCACTTTTTTCTTTTCTCCATGAGTACTGCTGTGTTTACAGCAACTGTGGCACATTTTGAAATGGACAAAATTGCAAAAGTGGAGTTTTGACGAAGGAAACAGACATGGCACATTTCAAGGTCATTTCAGGAACGCTGATCCATCAAGGACACCGGTCTCCATGAGCCAGGAGGGGAGAGTAGGGGAAATTCCCACTCCCTTCTTGGTACCAGATTACTTAATTATACGACTCTGGCAAGGTCACCGGTCTCCACGTGTCAAGGAGAGGGCACATTTTCTATGAAATCAAGTTTCACAATTCCGAGGTCTCCCTGCACCAAAATCATGGTTTTCCTTTAAATAGCCTGTGTGAGGTGCAGAGAGTTCTGCAGTGCAGGAAAACCAAATAAATTTTTTTGTATGCTGTGGTGAAGGTGAATCGTAGCCAGAAGCAGCGAGTCTCATCTAAAAATGTGCCTACCAGTAGGTGCACTCAATAATATCACCATTAAGAATATTGTTATTTTTGTGGGTAATTATACTTAAGTTATTGATTATGGTATTTTCAAAGCATGAGCCGGTGTCAGACTAGGACACGTAGCCACTCCCTACAGTATCACAGCAGCAGTCTGCAAAATGTGCATTTACTGATTTATCTGACTACTACACAACACAATCGCAGACAGAAATTGAACTTCAGATAAACACCTGCAGAATACTGCTGTTTGCCAGCAGCTACAGTGTGAATGCATATAGATCAAAACGTTTGAATATGGACTAAAAGAATCACTTTTTAACCTTGTTTCACGAACTTTGTTGGTGCATTTTCGAGAAATCATTAAGACGATAACCACACACATATAATCTTTATTTTTAAGTGAAGAATCGATAGTCTGACTTTATGACATGTTTACCTTTGGTTGGTTATCATCTTTAGTATCAGTAATGATTTCTCGAAAATGGGCATACAATCAGAAACCTAGGTCGTACATCACCAACAAAGTGTGTGAAACAAGGTTAAAAAGTTATTCTTTTAGTGTAATTCAGTGTTTCACCAAGAACCAACAGCTGAATCAATTAAAATGGGTCTGAATATCGATTTACCTCAAATGTTCAAAATATGTTTGTAAACCTAACCAAACTGCTACGGTCATCGGTGCCTAGACTTACAAACTAATTACTTAAACTAACCTAAGGACAGCCCACACACACACACACACACACACACACACACACACACACACAAGCGCGCGCGCGCATGCCCCAGGAAGGGCTCGAAACCTCGAACGGCGAGCAACCGCGTGCTCTCGCGAAAGACACCTTAGAGCGATTTAGAGCGATCGGTCAGTCCACTGCGGCTTGGTTCAGCTCGTGAGAGAGCCTTTGATGTGATTATTGAAATAGAGAATGTTCAGCGTCTCGGTACACAAGTGCAGTATGTGTGGCATGAGTAGTGGGCAGGGGGGGGGGGCCGGCCGGCCGCGGTGGCCGAGGGGACTGAGGCGCTCCAGTCACGGTCTGCACGGCCACTACGGTCGGGGGTTCGAATCCCCCCTCGGGCATGGATATTTGTGCCGTCCTTAGTCTTAGTTAGTTCATAAGTAGTTTGTAAGTTTAGGTACTGATGACCTCGTAGTTAAGTCCCATAAACTATACAAACATTTGAACATTTGAACAGGGGGGGCACCAATTCTTAATTTATTCATAAGGGGTGGGGATAGGTCCCTCTCCCCCTCCCAGCAACTCGTGTGGTCCTGATGCAGCTGGCCGCCATTGTTAAGTCACTTTTATGCCTGCAAAGGGGCCTATAACTGAGTATCAATGAGTGACCTCTCCTCGTCGCCCCTCAGCAGCTGTGTGACCTGACGGTCCAAAGGGGGCGTGACCATGGAGCAATCAAACTACGGCTGTAGTCGGGCGGAGCCCACAAAAGAAGCCGACACTTGACACAACCAGTGATCAAATTGCCCTAGCAGCTGTGTATCGTAACACAGCAGAAGTTGGAACGAGCACAACCTCTCTCTCTCTGTGGACATTCCGGAGTACATTCAGAGGCCCTCAAAGGGATGTATAATTGAGTCATTAATCACCTGTCCGTCCTCACAAAGCCGGGACGAGAGCAACCTCCAAACAAGCCGACAGTATTTATCATATGCCCATTCTGTGTAATCAAAATGACAGCTTCTTTTGAATTGTGTGACGGAAGCTGTCAAAACTGAGTCTTACTATGATTTACCATGTTTTATTTTCTACAATCCATGATCTTATTTCTCTAACTGTATTATTTAACAATGTAACATTCTTCACTACCAAGCTAGTGTTATGACTAAATAGAAATATCTTACACCTACCTCTTATACTTGAAGGCATAACGTTTATATAAATGAGATACAACATTAGCCCCAGAACAGAAACCTGGGGCTCTCCCCTCTTAACTGTGCTCTATTGATAGT
This sequence comes from Locusta migratoria, assembly GCA_026315105.1. Taxonomy (NCBI): domain Eukaryota; kingdom Metazoa; phylum Arthropoda; class Insecta; order Orthoptera; family Acrididae; genus Locusta; species Locusta migratoria. Next base: position 36,971,385 of record CM048746.1, on the reverse strand, counting down.
GCACTATCGTAGCTGTTTTCTGCTCTGCAGAGGAACATATTAAGGTAAGAAGTCAACCAGTTGTGAGCTACTCGCCTTACTCCATATTGTTCAAACTTCTGCAGTAATACTTGTGATCAAAACAATCAAACATTTTTGTTAAACCAAAGAATATTCCTGGTGCTTGAAGTTCTCTTTTAATCCATCAAGTACCTCATAGAGAAAATAGAGAAATTAAACTGTAAACGTAAGACAAAAAGACTACACCACCCAAATAATTTAAAGAACAGAGCACTGTCCGAAGTGCGAGTGTTGCCAACACTGGCAGTCTTCGGAGCTTCAGTTTGGTGTTAACATCGTCAAACACAAGCAATATAATAATTAGGATAACGTATATGTCAAGATACATAGCAGCTTAACTCGCGTGTCATTTAATTTGGAAAACGTCATTTGAGCACGTAGAAGAGGTTGAAATATAAGAACTCCATGTGTGTAGATTTACAACAACGAACCGCTTATTACATATGTTTCGTTGGCTGAGTGGATAGGCTGACAGTTTTAGAACACAAGGGGCGCAAGTTCGAATACAACTGGAGTCAACTTTCTGTTTTAGACCTGTGAAGGTAATATGTTTTAACATTAATTCGCTACGAATTGTGCAATTATAGACTTTCTAGATTCAATGTTCTTCAACACATTCCATTTTGTAATAAAAATGAGACAAATGATAGTAAAAATGTTGAAAATTGATGCATGTATTTGTAATTACTTCGACTGCCACATAATGAACTACAGTGTTAAGCTGAGATAATTGTATAAGCAGATAGGCATAATTTTCTAATTCCTTACTCCCCGTGCGGTCTACACGAGTAGGTAGCTGTGCCTACCATTATCAGTTTTTTCCATTGTAATATTCGTTCTTCAACTCCGGTAGAACTATTCGACCGCTACGCTAACGAGAAAGGATATGTAGCTCATTGACAAAGTGCCGGCGTTCCTGGTTAAGTGGGGTGCATTGTATAGGATGCCACCAAAGCCTTTATTATTTTTTTTTTTTATCTCGATGCAGATGTTTCTTGCTTTAGTTACTTTTTGTCACCGAGCGAGATGGCGCAGTGGTAACGCACTGGACTCGTATTCGGAAGGATGGTGGTTCAAATCCACCTCCGGCCATCCAGATTTAGGTTTTCCGTGATTTCCCTAAATCAGTTCAGGCAAATGCCGGGATGGTTCCTTTTAATGGGCACGGCCGATTTCCTTCCCTCATCCTCACCCAAAAATCCGAGCTTTAGCTCCGTCTCTAATGACCACGCTGACGACGGGACGTTAAACCCTAAGATTCCTTCCTTTTTCCTTTTACTTTTTGTTACTAAAGTATATTGGTTTTAGTTTTTCAGTATTCTCTTCAGTAAATAGGTAATTACAATTTGATACCTAAAATTTATTTTCTTTGGGTTGATACTGGTGTGACCTCATATTGAAATAAAAGTAATATAATTTAGTCTTCTTATATATTCAGTATTTTCCCATATTGCATTGGTATTAAGAACAGCCCAGATTCTTCGAGGCATAAACTCTACAAGTCTGCGGAAAAGGCCTCATTCATGGCAATTCTCTCCCATGAAGAATAAACCTAATCCCACAAGGCATCCGCAGTGTTTGGAGGAGGGTATGGCCATTTATCCTGCACAGTCTTCTTGAGTTTAGCCCATACATTCTCTATAGGAATGAGATCAAGTGACTTTGGAGGTCATGGTAGACACTGAATAATATTCTCTCTCCTTTGGAACCAGCTCTGAATCCTAATAATGGTTCGCGATGGATGATTATCACGTTGATAAATGAGACGCCCTTCAGGGTTCCAAAATAGAGCTCCAGGATTGATTACATTTTTAGGGAAATGTTCATAGCCTGCTGAATTGAACTTCTATGCATCCATCCTCAACATTTCACACTTATGCGCCCGCTTCTAGCGCGTGTAATAGCGGAGCAGTGAACAAGAATCTCTGCTTGTGGACTCAATTGTGCATTTATCGGTGAAAATGACTTTTCTCCAATCGACTCACAGCTGCCAGCAGGTCCACGGATTGATCGTCAGATAATGGTTCTTTAATGACAGTTCGACGGGACCTGTTTCCATAGTCGTTTAATCGTCTAAGAGCAGTTTTCGACAAGCTCGGAAAATCTGCAATTCTCCCGGGTTCCCGGATGTTTGAGAAAGGGGCAGTCTGGGCCTCTATGAGCAATTCATCATTGCCTGGAGTACATACTAGCAGTGTTCCAGGTATTGGTCGTCTACGTACTTCACCATTATTTCTCAATCGTCTGATCCATCTCCTTGTTGTGGAAGCATCAACACAATAACGCTGTCATGCCTCAGATACACTAATACCGCTTTCAAAGACAGCAATTATGCACTCGCGAATGTTCACATCAGCCATTTTGAAGTAGACCTAATCAGCTGGAACGTTTCTCTTATCGGAAAACTAGAGAGATACCATGTTGCGGTTGAAGTAATTACATACAAAATACATCCATTTTCAGTATAATTACTATGAAAACATGTCTACTGATTAAAGATTCGCTTCAGTCACGGTCTGCACGGCTACTACGGTCGGGGGTTCGAATCCCCCCTCGGTCATGGATATTTGTGCCGTCCTTAGTGTTAAGTAGTTCATAAGTAGTTTGTAAGTTTAGGGACTGATGACCCCATAGTTAAGTCCCATAAGCTATACAAACGTTTGAACATTTCCATTTTTGATTATTGGTTTTTGGAAGATTATATTTTATAATTCTCTAAAGGCCAACAACTGCATAATTTTTTGCGAATTGACATTTAAAATATTACCTACAAGAAGTCTAAAAAATAAAAAAATAAATTGACTTCAGTGAGATTCCAACGCGAGTGCCCGTTGCGTTCATAAATTGTCAGCATATCCACTCACCCAATGAAACATATGTGAGAAGCGGCTAGTTGTAGTGAATACACTCACGTGGAATTCTTATACCTCACCGCGGCCGAGCGCATTGAATCGCTATGCTCAAATGCGCGAAACCGTTCCCCGTCGCGGGTTCGAACCCTGCCTTGGGCATGGATGTTTGTGCTGTCTTTAGTATAAGTTAGTAAATTGTCTGTAAGTTTAGGGACTGATGACCCGCAGTTAAGTCCCATAAGCTTAACAAACATTTGAACATTTCTTATACCTCAACCGTTTCTACGTGCGCAAATAATATTTTCCAAAACAAATCATACGTGAGTTAAAGTGCAATGAATATCGACACATACTGTTTCTTAACTACTGTATTGCTTCTATTTGACGATGAAAACACAAGGCTGAAGCTGCACAGGCCGCTGGAGTTGACAACACTGGCACTTATGAGCTTGGGCATGCGCAATGCTCTATTCTTTAAATTATTCGGGCCTGGTAATCTGTTTGTTCCCCATTGTATTTTTTCCCTTTATTGTTATTTTCACGCCGACGGGGTCGGCAGGCTGGTAGCAGCATCGGGCGCTGCTCTTCAGCCGAGCGTACATGTGAATTACAATGAAGTTTTAAAAACATGATATGATGTGAAAACATGGATGAATGTAAAAACTTGGCAAGAAGGAAACATTGATGAATTACAAAACATGACACTGTAGAAAACATTGGAGACATAAAGAACATGAACAAGGCGACGGAAACAAATACATAGGCAGTTAAAACAGTCTGTGCCACGGCGGCGGTAAAATTACATTTAGAAGTCACTAAACAAACGAAGAATTTACACGACGACACTACTTAAAAACAGAGCGCGTTGTTCGACGCACTGTAAAAACACATACGATGTCCGGAAGCTGAACACCAACTGAACACCAGATGACACTTTTTAAAATTCTTCAAAGAGGCTCCCGCAAGGGGATGGGTAGGAAGCGCGGGAGAGCTTGGGGAGGTAGGGAGGAGAGGGACGGGGTTGTCGAGACTGCAGGGGGGGGGGGGAGAAGAGCCAAGCGGGGGAGTGAAGAGGAGGGTAGGGGGAGAGGGGGCGCTGATGTTACGGGGAAAGGATCAGGGTTGATAGGAGGGATAAATTTCGGGACGAAGGGCGTCATCCGGTAGGGGAAGGGCGTGGAATTGATTTGGGAAAGGATATGTAGCGTGTGCAGGTGGAGAGAGGGAGGAATACAGTGGTCCAGAGTCCTGGGGTTGTGAGACTCTATTTTGCAGGTGATGTACAGGATTCAGAGGTGTTCAAGGTGAGGAAAGGGGATGAGTTCGTATAGGATCCGCGTGGAGGAGGTTGAGTTGGATACAGTAGGCATGGTGTACTAGGATTTGGTCTGACAAAAGGTCGGGGGAGCAGAAATGCAGGCAGGGTGGAAAGAACAGACGATGGGGCGCATGATGGATTTATAGGTGTGAAGAATGATGGAGGAGCTTAGTCCCCACGTCCAGCTGGTGAGGAGTTTGAGGAGGTTTAGACGGGACATGGCTTTTTCACGGATGGTTTTTAGGTGGTGTGACGGATAGGACGGCCTTGGAGGGTTAGGTAGATGTCGTGAAGACAGAAAGAAGGGGTAGTACGACCTATTGTGATTGCCTGGAACTTGTCTGGGTAGATAGACAGGAGGCTGAGGTTGGGGCATGCCGGCCGAGTAGATAAGATATAGGAGGGGGGAAAGGACAGATCCTTGGGGCACCATGGCGGAGGGGTGAAACTATCAGCAGTTGCAGATAGTGACGTAGGATGGGCGATGGGTGATGAAGAAAGGAATGAGGCGGATATAATTAATGGGAAGGGCGTAGAGTTGGAGCTTGAAAAGGAAACCAGAATGCCATCCACGATCGTTGTCTTTTTCAGTGTCAAAGGATACAAAGATAGCAGCGCAACGGAAATTTAGCTGGATGGATAGGAGGGGGGTGAGGCGGAGGAGTTGGTCGTCGGCAGAGAAGGATGAAGGGATAAAGGAAGGAGCTGGTGTTGGTGGAGGTGTTGATGAACATGGCGGGAGAGAATAGTTTCCAGGACCTTGTTGAATATGGAGGTAAGGCTGATGGGACAGTAGGAGGTGTGAGAGGGGGGGGGGGGGGTTGTCGGGTTTGGGGAACATGAGAATGCGGCAGATTTTTCACAGCCATGGACAGAAACCTGTGTGTAGGATAACATTGTATGGGGTGGCGAGGCTGGTGTGGAAGGAGAGGGAACCGGCCCGGAGGTGCCTGTAGGTTAGGACGGAGAAAACTTCGGACATGTTCAAATGTTTGTTAAGCTTATGGGACTTAACTACGGCGTCATCAGTCCCGAAACTTACAAACTACTTATGAATGACCTTATACTAAATACGGCACAAACATCCATGCCCGAAGAAGGATTCGAACCCCCGACGGGGAACGGTCTCGCGTATCATAGCATAGCGCCTCATTGTGGTCGGCCGCTCCGCCGCGGCTCTTCGTACAAGTAAGTGGCAAAGTGTTCTGTCTTACTGGCGTTATCAGAGAAAGGATGGTTATTATGGAGAAGCGGATAGTAGGCTGAGGGCGCGACCTTCTTATCGGTATTCACCAATAAGAATTGGGCAATACATAACTCAGGGTAATAACAGTTTCTCGCTCCTTGTCTCTGTTCATAGGGGTGAGTTATGTATGTCAGCTTCTATGCCCTAAACAGCTATCCAAACTTTTAAACAAGATCAATAATTAATCTGTAGTTTAGCCAGTCTATCAGTCTGCATATGATGACGTGAAAATATATTTAACAAACATAAATTAAACCTCAGAATGATCAACAAAATGGATTCTAAGATAAAGAAGTGATTCACTCACGAAGTAATTCTTTATAAATGGAGTTTATTACTCTTATTAGACATGAAACGTGGAGGTGGTCCAACTTTATACATCGGTAAATAATTGAATATTTCCCCAACTATTGTTCATGAGAGGCACAATAAGTATCACACGCACTCGATAGTAAATGTTCCAAATTATCACTCGTAAATTAGTGAAGTGCATCGAACAATGCAGTTCTGAATTAATTACAGTATTTTTTATAAAACACAGTTTGTCATCACACGAGTACACGATTGCTGATTTATCACAGTTCCACAGCCCTACTACCATTCGTAGTTTACCACTTTTCACCAGAGACTAAGTTCTACAGTCACAGTCACGCAGTTACAGTCTCTTCAAATCACAAGGAACGCAGCTTCAGACCGCCCAGCGTCACAACCTTTCACCACCGCGTCCAAGTTACGAGTCCCTACCCAAGCGTTCGAAAGTGTGCTATCTCTGCTCCCAAAATTGTATCCTTCTGCGCATCCTAACACATCTTCAAAATATAATTTCCCTTCCAAAATATTATACATTTTAATATCACAGAATTAAATGCTTTTATCACCTTCCTACAAATGTTGTTTATATTTAACAAACAAATATATATTTAACAATACTAAAATACTGAAGCTCTTTGCGCAGATAGCCATTAAGCGTGGCGTCTCATATTTCAAATATCCTGCCGCCGTCGAAATATATTTACACAATTTATATTTAATTTATCATAGCTTTTTATACAAATATGTTCAGTTCTTGTCCATAAATACTTATAATTGTTTATATATAAATCATCTGCTGCATATCTACTATTTTAGTCGGCCATGAAATATTTAAGAAGCAGTCTACAACATAAAAACGAACATTACTAAGAATAAGACTAGCACTCCTGAAAGAAAGGATATGGTCGAGACATGGCTTAGCCACAGCCTAAGGGATGTCTCCACCATATAATTTCTTCCAGGAGTGCTAGTCTTGCAAGGTTCGCAGGACACCTTCTGTGAGGGGTACTGGCGGAAGTAAAGTTGTGAGGCGGCATCGTGAATCGTGTCGGGATAGCTCAGTCGGTGGAGTGATTGCCTCCCAGGTTCAAGTCCTGGTTCCGGCACACAATTTTAATCTGCGAGAAGTTTCGACTTCCAATAGAATTTTGTGAAAATAAGATACTGATTTGACTTCAAAGTAAGCCAGCGAGGGTACTTAAGGCGGCCATTTTATCTTGTTACGGGCATTCTGTTGGTGTCGGTTTGACAGACAAGACGTATCGTTATGCTGGGTGACTGTGGAGTCGCTAGAGGACTTGTAAAATTACAGCGAAGTGTTCTAGCGTGGAACTTAGAAATATTTGTTCTGTGGTGCCTCGAGATCTTTTATTCTGCGTATTTGGGACTTAGAAAAAGTTTTCAGCGGTGCTTCATGGAATCTAACTATATTCTGCGACAGTGGAAGTTACTCAGGATTGTTGCAAGACTTTAATTTTTATTTAGCAACTGTGCGACTTATAAACTATTCAGTCAAGTTTCCATTCTTTGGTGTGGCAGCCATAAGGAACTCGGCATTGCTCTGACGTCAGGTATAACAAATATTCACTGACGGATATTAGGTGGAATAAACATGAGTGTAGTTAAAAGTGAATGTGTGTCGTTTGTGCATTTTTGTTGTTGTTCCTGCCTGCATTTATTTAAAGCTAAAAATTTTGGGGAGATTGCATCAGGTGTGACTGGCCCATAGACACGACGCAGGCAGTTTGTATAATGAAGTTGGGTCTACAGCCGCACTTCACAGAGCCCCAAGCAAACACAAGCTATAGTAATAATTTCGTGTGGCTCGTTGGCATGGTGCAAGTCTTTCAATTGGACGCCACTTCGGCGACTTGCATGTCCCTAGCCTACCCCAGTTCTCCAACCGGGGAAAGGGGAACTACAGCTTAACGTGGAATCCGAGCCACTTGTCGTTTCTGGCGAATCCCCAGATCGTTGAGAGGTGAAAAAATCCGAGGTCCGAACGTGTTTTTTTCTCGTGCTGTAGTACTGGGGGCTCGATCCAACTGAAGGAAATAACAGATAAAATTGTGTCACCCTGCACTGCACAAGAGTAGTGTGTTTTTTTCGTAGTATTTTGTGTTTGGAAAATCCGTGTGTAAGCTCGCGCGGTGTAACAATACCATAATGGACACACGAAAGCACGCGCGTCAGAAATAACTAGAGGAAACTCATTTCCCCCTTTTCCATCATAGAATGTCAGATGAAACAGTTTTGCATTCTGATCATTAAAATAAGATTATCAATTCCTGTTTATCACTTGGAAAACCAGAATTGGTACTTTTACTGTTACCACAGATAAATGAAGCAGTTTTCAACATGTCTCTGGTCGGACTTGTTTTTCATAGAAAGTCTCGTACATCTTACTGTTCAAATGTCTGTAAATCCATCGGACCAGACTGCGTGGTCATCAGTCCGTAGCTTACAAACTACTTAAACCTAGGTAAACTAACCTAAGGACAACACACACACCTATGCCCCAGGGAGGACTCGAACCTCCACGGCGAGCAACCGCGCGCTCCACAGCGAGACGCTTTAGACCGCTCGGCTACTCCACCGCGGCATCTTACTGTCCTGTAGTGTACAGAGTAGAGGAAACCGCATGTTGCGTTAATGCCAAGGGTTATGTCACGGAAAGGAAGGATGCGTTTAACGTCGAGTCTATATCGACAGCACAAACTGCGATTGTGTCACGAAAAGCGTAGGAAATAGGACGTGTTCATTCAAAAAAAACCTTGTGTCACTTGTCTGGAGCTATGCGTAGAATTCTGGGGAAACTTAAATCTGTACGTGCGCACGTACCTGAGCCTCCGCTTTTCAATATGTTGGGCCACTATGCGTGCTGCCTTGGCTTATTTATAAGAGAATGGTCTTGGTTCGACCCTCGATCCAATGCTCAGTTTTAATCTGTTTTGAACGTTGTCTGATGTATTTATTCATTCTTACGACCTGCAATATTCGCGGAGATTAATGGAAAGATGTGGTGCAGTGACTAGGGCCAGCTGTCCAGTTATCCTGATAAATGTTTCCCTGATTTCCCTAAATCATTCCAAGCCAATGGCTCGTTAATTACATGGAAAAGTACACGGCCTGTTTCCTGGCCCATTTACCGCAATCAAGGTGCTCTAGCTGTAATACCCTCAAGCAGCGGCGAAGTGGCCGAGCGCATTGAAGCGCTATTTTGCGATGCGCGAGGCCGTTCCCCGTCGGGGGTTCGAATTGCCTCTCGGGGATGGATGTTTGTGTCGTCTTTAGTATAAGGTAGTTCATGAGTAATTTGTAAGTTAAGTACCTTATGCTTAACAAACAGTACCCTCATGATTGACGTGGAACGCAAAACTTATTTCCTTCCTTTTTCCGTTTATGTGACTCTCCCGTAAAGGAGCCGTAATTCTACCGTGATGGGAATCCACGGGAGGGGTGTTTTGTCTGACTGCGTGTTTTCCTGACCATTCGCAGCGCTGAGCTGTCCAGAAGGAAGTCGCGTGCTGCGGTCGCGTGCTGGAATTCGAGGCACCAGTACAGGATCGATAAACCGCTAAATTGCGAGGCTTCGCTCTGCTCGCACGACACCGTTACTTTCTTTTTATCGCTTGAGAAGCACTCAAACCGTTCCTGACTCTTCAAGTTTTGCGCACATGTAGCGCGCAAAGATGACTACATAGCTTCTTGTACAAAGGACAAACTTCGTGACACGGTTTTCTTCAGATATTGAACAATTTCACGTTTGAAATAGTTGGACAGAACATCGGGAAGATAAAATGAGAAAATGAAACCCACTGAGACTATATCAACTTCTTTCCTCTGGTAGTCACTGATACAATGAACAAGTTCAAAAATCAATGTTCAATTGTTTGTAGAGCTTATGGGACTTAACTACGGGGTCATCAGTCCCTAAACTTACAAACTACTTATCAACTAGCTAACACTAAGGACGGCACAAATATCCATAACCGAGAGGGGATTCGAACCCCCGACCGTAGTGGCCGTGCAGACCGTGATTGACGCGCCTCAGTCCCCTCGGCCAACGCGGCCGGCACGAGTTCAAAGAACATTTGTTTTCACGCTTGTCTCAAGGTTACGGTAAGTTCGGCAGTCTTTCTCGTGGTATTCGAAGCACTGTTAAACACGATGCAAATTAACTGAATGTCAAAGAGATATTGCAGGTCTGTAAATGTCCTTGATTCACGGCACGTGAGGAATGAATAGGCGTAAATCTGTCAACATAGGCACTGAAGAGCAAATGACACTAGTATACACATGTGTATGAAAACACAGAGATATGAAAACCTCATACGATGGCGATGCGGTCGGCATAGCCTATATAGGATAACAAGTGTGCCGGCCGCGGTGGTCGAGGGGACTGAGGCGCTCCAGTTACAGTCTGCACGGCCACTACGGTCGGGGGTTCGAATCCCCCCTCGGGCATGGATATTTGTGCCGTCGTTAGTCTTAGCTAGTTCATAAGTAGTTTGTAAGCTTAGGGACTGATGACCCCGTAGTTAAGTCCCATAAGTTCTACAAACATTTGAAAATTTTTTTGATAACAAGTGTCTATCGGAAACGTTAAATCGGTTACGACCGCTGCAACAGCAGGTTGTCTTGAGAAGGCGGCGCACAAGGGATGGGATTACCCGTATTCACGTTGCACTCGTGAACTGGTCGTTTGGGAAAGTCCGTACCGCATCGCTACCTTGGAGGTGGGATTTTCCCAGACGACCACAACACGAATGCATCGTGAATATACGTAATTCTTCGACATCGATGTAGCCGGAGAATGGTCCCGCTAGAACGGAACATACGACGACCGAAGAGCATCTTTCAAAATGACTGAAGTTCAACCCTTTCGCAAATTACTGCGAATTTCGATGCTGGCCTTCAGCAAGTGTCAGTATGTGAACAATTCAACTAAACATCATCCATACAGGCTTCCGGAGCCGATGGTTAAACGACACAAAGCTTTACGCCTAGCCCGGGTCTTCAACGCGGGCATTGGACAGTTGGTGACTGGAAACATGATGCCTGGTCCTTCAAGTCTCGTTTTCAGTTGTATCGAGCAGATGGTCGACTAGGGGTATGGCGACAACCTCACGAATCCATGGTCCTTGCATGTCAGCAGGGGACTAGCTGGTAGGGGCTCTGTAACGGGTTGGACCCCTGAAGGGTCTAGGTACAACTCTGACAGGGGACACGTGCGTACGCAGCGTGACTAATTACGTGAATCCGTTCATGTCCATTTTGCATTCCGACAGACCTGGGAAGTTCTAGCAGGACTACGCTACAGAGCAGCTCTAGGAAAATATTGAGTTTAAACACCTCCTCTGGTCACCAGACTCACCACTTTGTAGTGAGTGTATAAATGATTGAAGCGATTTTTTAACTTGTCTGTTGCAATATTAATTGACATACTGTCTGTCACCAGGACCGGCTTTAAAGTAGGGGTGCGAGGGGACAAACCATACCACCTTACAGAGCGACATGTTTTAGAGTACTGCCAATTTTAAGGTCGTTCCAAAAGGGTTAAGTAACAACGCAATTAAATATTTTAAAAATGTAGGAGAATGGTGACGCCGGCCGCGGTGGCCGAGGTGACTGAGGCGCTCCAGTCACGGTCAGCACGGCCACTACGGTCGGGGGTTCGAATCCCCCCTCGGGCATGGATATTTGTGCCGTCCTAGTTTGTAAGTAGTTCATAAGTAGTTTGTAAGTTTAGGGACTGATGACCCCGTAGTTAAGTCCCATAAGCTTAACAAACATTTGAACATTTTTTTTTAGAATGGTGACATAAGTCCAGCGTCTTACTGCATTGTGAAACAGATTAGAAATGAAGCGCTGGAGATTGTCCCCTTTGGTGTATCTTTCAAAATAGTTGCTCATAGCCGCGGGGGAGTAGCCGAGCGGTCTAAAGCGTCTCGCTGCGGACCGCGCGGTTGCTCGCCGTGGAGGTTCGAGTCCTCCCTGGGGCATGGGTGTGTGTGTGTGTTGTCCGTAGGTTAGTTTACCTAGGTTTAAGTAGTTTGTAAGCTACGGACTGATGGCCACGCAGTTTGGTCCGATAGATTTACAAACATTTGAAAACATTTAGTTGCTCATAGCGCTATCTGTGTTCCAGTTTGAAACAATGAAAAAGCCGCAGATATTTTGTATACTGATGTCAATTAACCTTTTGCACTAGAGGACCTGCTCTCTGCACCCCTAGGAAAATAAATTATCCGTAACACTAGAAAAATACTTACGTGAAGTAGAAACTGTACACAAGCGAAAATCTTTATAATCACGAAATAAATATCGGTATGTGATGGCCTCACATTTCCTATGCCTAGTGCATAATCGCTGCCAAGAAACTAACAAGCTGAAGTCGCTCCATCGTTCTCAGAAACACCGCTCGAACCATGTTATAACGAACAGGTAGATGAACCAGTTAAATTATATATCGAAATATCTCGCCTGAGTGGGTGATAAGAAATGAGAAAGCGCACGCTAAAGATTTCCATGACTCATTACAGTACAGCGAAGTAAAAGGGAGTTTTAATAACGTTTCGTTCAGTGTCGGCGTAGCGCAGCGAGTAAGCTATAGCATTTTGATCACAGGTTCGAATCTTGTTATTTTTTTTTGTTTACATTATTCCTTGCAATGTTACACTTTCCATTTTAAAATTTAAATATACGAGGTCAATTCAAAAACTTCTGGCGTCTGATTGGAGAGTACAAATGATGAGGCAGCACAGTGATATCCTTATTTTTTTTATTTCATTTATTTATTTATTTTTATTTTATTTTTTTATTTGAGGCCGTCTCCTTTTTTCACTACCAACGATGAACAGGTTTGGCACGAATACATGACGAACCTTTCCGTCAAAGTCGAAGAAATCTATTGGCACAGCTTTGAAATTTGACCTGAGCAGACAATCTTTTCTTGGACAACCGTTCCCGATCTATTATGAAGATCTAACCTTGGCCTCAACATCATAACCGAAGATTCTCGTCTCATTACTATGATTCTCTTAAGGAACATCTGGTTTCATTTCCGTGATCCAAACGATCTTCTCACATTCCGAGGCGCTGTTCTCTCTGGCTTTGATTGACGAGCCGTGGGACGAACTTGCGGCAACACGATGCACTCCAAGATGCCGCGTCAGGATTTCATGACTCGATCCAACTGAAACGTTACATCCTTCTGAAATCTCTCGGGCAGTCTAGACGACAAAGGGCGTGTTAAATGAGGGCCGCTGGCCGCGGTGGCCGAGGGGACTGAGGCGCTCCAGTCACGGTCTGCACGGCCACTACGGTCGGGGGTTCGAATCCCCCCTCGGGCATGGATATTTGTGCCGTCCTAGTTCGTAAGTAGGTCATAAGTAGTTTGTAAGTTTAGGGACTGATGACCCCGTAGTTAAGTCCCATAGACTATACAAACATTTTTGAAATGAGGGCCACCTGTAATTTCCGACCGCTCATTTTTAAACGTTAAGAACCATTGGTAACATTCACTTCGGATTAAGCATTCATCGGCGTAGGATCCCTGCATTATTTGATGTGTCTCTGAAAGATTTTCCTGATATTACGCAATATTTAATGCAGATGCTTTGTTACATGTTTGTATAGTCTATGGGACTTAACTACGGAGTCATCAGTCCCTAAACTTACAAACTACTTATGAACTAACTAAGACAAAGGACGGCAAAAATATCCATGCCCGAGGAGGGATTCGAACCCCCGACCGTAGTGGCCGTGCAGACCGTGACTGGAGTGCCTCAGTCCCCTCGGCCACCGCGGCCGCAGATGCGTTGTTCCCCTACCATTTCGAAACTCGTACAAGTTCTACTAACATACAATAATGACATTTCTGGTGGTTCGACGTTCAACACATGCGTTTGCAAGGACGAGTGCGACGTTTCGCTCCAACAGCACCACTGGCGCGAAACTGCGAATCTTCCGGAAAAATTTTTGAACGGACCTCGTACTTAAACACTTTAGTGTTCCATAATTTATAAGCAACATCGAGAGTTCTCAAGAAAAAATGTAATTAAAACACCTTCAATTTTACAGCATCAATCAGTGCTTCAGTTTTCACTTCAGTGTTTCTGTATGCTTGGTATGCATCAAAACTGAAGGGAAAAGACCTTTATTTAAAAACTTCAATGAGTATTCTTAGCACAGAGGCATATCTCGAAGAGTTGTTCATGCACACATAATGCTGTAATAAAATTTGCCTGGTAAGATCTACATCATCAACCTGAAAAGTGTATTGTAACTTCGGCAGATAATTTTGTACAATTTTCTGAAATATTATTTTCATACATCACTTTACTCATTTACGGAAATTAACTGTTAAATGTGGTAAATTAATTAATTGGTTAAATTAATCATAATTATATCTTACATATTAATTATGCGTATAGAAAGTGAAATATTTAACTAAATTTAAACTGTTTATTAAATGTTTAACTTTGCAAGGAATAACAGACAATAAGCGGGATTTTTTAACAAACTTTGTCGTCATTCAAAAATAATATTAACAGCAATTATCAAATTGTAGGATATTGTGTTCTGGCTTTCAAATGTTCAAATGTTTGTAAAGCTTATTGGACTTAATTGCGAGGTCATCAGTCCATAAACTTACAAACTACTTATGAACTAGCTTATACTAAAGACAGCACAAACACCCATGCCCGAGGGGGGTTTCAAACCCACGACGGGGAACGAACTCGCACATCATAGCATAGCACCTCAAAGCGCTCTAACGCTCCGCCGCGGCTGTTCTGGCTTTAGGTTGTTGCATAAATTTCAGATCAATTTGTAACAGGCAAAAAACTTCCAACGAAAATCGTTTTAGATACAATTTTTAGAAGCAAGCTCAGAAAATTCAGTACAGAAATAAATACGTAAATGCAAGAATGTAATATTAAAATCTGCCCGTCTGAACAGTTCTCGGTTCTCTTTGTCGTATCTCTGTGATATATTTTAATATACGATTAAGACAGAAAACATATTTCGGACATACCATAACTATTAAATACTTGTGTAAAACAGAAGAACAATTTACAGGAAGAGTCTTAATGACCAGACTAGTAGAGAGAAGATGGACATGGGGTCGAAACCCGAGGCCTGCCCATGATGTCTTCCCCTCAACTCTCACTAAGTCACACTCGGAATTATTCAATGTTCCCTGTTTGAAATGCGGAAAGTCAAAGGATGGTATCCTCCTTCGTCAGTAACCACAGTGTACAAAATGACCTTGCAGCCATATTGCTGCCTTTTTTTTTTTTTTTTTTTTTTTTTTTTTTTTGTACATGGAAAAGAGCAAAGTGTCTGCCTGCATAATAAGTCAGTGGTGTATATGGTGTCAACTGTTTTGGTGCCGGAATCCATCCAATTCTTGTGTGATGTGTGTGAGGCCTTATGCGACCAAACTGCGTGGTTAGCAGTCGCTAGACTTACACACTAATTACTTAACTAACTTACGCTAAGGACAACACAAACACCAATGCCCGAGGGAGGATTCGAAACCCCGACCGTAGCGGCAGTACAGACCGTGACTGGCGCGCCGCAGACCGCTTGGCCACTGCGGCCGGGCCGGCCGTGGTGGCCGAGGGGACTAAGGCGCTCCAGTCACGGTCTGCACGGTCGCTACGGTCGGGGGTTCGAATCCCCCCTGGGGCATGGATATTTGTGCCGTCTTTAGTATAAGGTAGTTGATAAGTAGTTTGTAAGTTTAGGGACTGATGACCCGTAGTTAAGTCCCATAAGCTTAACAAACATTTGAACTGCGGCCGGCTCCAATTCTTGTTCAAAATGTTCAAATGTTTGTATAGCTTATGGGACTTAACTACGGGGTCATCAGTCCCTAAACTTATGAACTATCTAAGACTAAGGACGGCACAAATATCCATGCCCGAAGGGGGATTCGAGCCTCCGATCGTAGTGGCCGTGCAGACCGTGACTGGAGCGCCTCAGTCCCCTCGACCACCGCGGCCGGCTCCAATTCTTGGACCAGTACCAGTTCACCAGCTGTTCACACAGTTAAATTGCAGCTGGATGTTATCTATAAACCAGTGTCCCGATACCCAATCCGAACTAAACATTCATTTTGGGGGTCAAATTCCTTATGACCCGATAACATGAAGGGCCACTGCCCTATAAAGTATGGCGAGAATAATATTGTTCCATATTGTCTTCCAGGAGATACCCGGAAACAATAATTCTGTGGGACTGGGAAAGCACGCAAGGATCTGGACGTAAGTGTCTGCTGATGCATTATTTCGGAAAAAGTAAAATCGAGGCGATCAAATCGACATGCAGAGCAAGTGTAAACCTCCGGCGGGAACGGCCGCCCAGTCCGTAGTTTGACGCCTTAGACCAAGCGGCCATTCCGTGGGCCTCCATAAAAATTGGCCACACAACTGCTCCAATTGCCATCATCACTGGAGGCCGGAATAACTGGGAGATATAAAATGCCTTACACAACACATAAGTAACCCAAATATGAACTATTTAGAGAATATCAGCTCGTGTTCTATTACTGTGCCCTGTATTTTATCAGTTACAGTTCATCAGCTAATTGTCATTATTTTAATGGGAAATAATTAATAATGACAGTGACATATGACGATATGCAAATGAATTCTACATAATTGCAGCATAATCAAAATTGCACCTTCATTCATCCATGCCTCAGAGGCTCAACAATAATTATCTGACAACACTTTTAATCGTAGCAATTCCTGTCTATGCCCTGATTGTGAGGGTCGCTCCAGAAATGTCATTCCTGATAACTGACATTATAGATGGCTAAATAGGGGTCGAAGAGAGAGAAAGAGCAAATAACGACAGTGAAATGAGGACGCCCTATCGCACGTCCTAATGATTGTGATTTGTGACATAAGATGACCCCTTAAAATTGTCTTCGTGACTGCGCTCTGAAACATGTTGGAAACAACGAGGGTACGTGTACCTGTTATCGACATATTATACATCTACATGCATACTCCGCAATCCAACCAAAGATGAGTAGCGGAGGATACTCAGTACCACGACTAGTTACTTGCTTTCCTCTTCGGTAACATTCGGGCATTGATCGAGTCTACCAGTTACAAACCTGGCCGCCCGCCTCTGAACTCCCTCTATGACTTCTTTTAAACGGATCTGGTGTCGATTCCAAACTTTTGAGCAACGCTCAAAAACGGGGTCGGACAAGCGTTTTATATACGGCCTCCTTTACAGACGAATCACACCTTCCCAAAATTCTCCCAATGAACTGAAGTCGACATCTACCTTCCGCATGACTGACCTTATATGCTCGCTTAACTTCATGTCGCTGTGCGGCGTTAAGCCTATGTATTTCATTGACGGGATTCTGTCAAGCAGCACACTACTAACACTGTATTCGAACATTAGGGGATTGCTTCTCTTACTCATCTGCATTACTTTACATTTTTCTACATTTACCGCTAGTTTCCATTCCTCACACCACCTAGAAAATTTGGTCCAAGTCATTCTGCATCCTACTACAATCATTCAATGTCGACACCCCGTTGTGGATTCTCATGAAATACCATGTGTAAATCCTATTTAATACTACAATATAGGTTATAAATTAATGTGACATGCAACTTAAATCCATCTGATTTCGTATGGATATGCGCAAGTCCTTGCAATAACAATAAGTTCAGTTTAAAATATTTACATTTTTATGATACATCTTTCGTACCAGTGCTCAACAGTGCAAAACGTGCTGAGGCCTTGTTATAGGTACTTAGTCGTACTGTTTATCGCCATTGGGACGTGTATTTTTATTTCTAGAAGACTGAACTATTTAATTACACATTTTGATATACGCATTTAATCGCTAAATGTTCAAATGTTTGTTAAGCTTATGGGACTTAACTACGGGGTCATCAGTCCCTAAACTTATGAACTACTTACGAACTAGGACGGCACAAATATCCATGCCCGAGGGGGGATTCGAACCCCCGACCGTAGTGGCCGTGCTGACCGTGACTGGAGCGCCTGAGTCCCCTCGGCCACCGCGGCCGGCTAATCGCTAAATGCCGATTACTCGGTCAGTGCCAAAAATGCTACACGTACCATACACGAGCCTCAGGAATAAACCTTATTGTCTCCAAAATATAGGCCCAACATCTACGTCTACATGGGCTACTCTGAAAATCACATTTTAGTGCCTGGCATATGGTTCATCGAACCACCTCTGTACTATTCATCTACCATTCCATTCTCGAATAGCGTGGGAAGAAGGAACATCTGAATCTCTCCGATCGAGCTCTGATTTGTTGTATTTTGTTCTGATGATCTACCTATGTAGGTGGTAGCAACAATATATTTTCGCATACGGAGGAGAATGTTGGTGATTGGAGTTTCGTAAGTAGCCCACGCCGCAGCGATAACCGCCGTTGTTGTAATGATTCCCATCCCAGATCCTGTATCATTTCCGTGGCGCTGTCTCCCCTGTATCGTGACAATACAAAACGACCTGCCCTTCTTTGGACTCGTTCGATGTTCTCCGTCAAAACCACCTGATAAGGCTCCCACACTGAGCAGCAATACTCCAAATGAGGACGGACAGGCGTAGTGTATGCAGTCTGTTTAGTAGTTCTGTTGAATCTTTTAAGCACTCTGAAAATAAAACGCAGTCTCTGTTCTCCCTTTCCCACGACACTATCTACGTGTTCTTTCCAGTTTAAGTCTGATGTAATAGTAATTCCTAGGTACTTAATGAAGGTGCGGCCTTCACACTCGATAGATTTATCTTGTAAACAAAGTTTAACGGATTTCTTTTCGTACTCATGTGGACGTCTTCACACTTCTCATTATTTAGAGTCAACTGCCAATTTTTACAACATACTGATATCTTATTTAAATCGTTCTGTAACTATGGACAGACAAATGACTGGTTAAAATCCGGAAAAGTAAAAGTATCACTTAATTGAAGTGACTGCAGCAACTGAAACTACACCCCATTATGTCACTATTGGCATTAAAATCGAACGACGTGGAAGGCAAATTTGATGCACCCAATAATGTTCATCATCATAGAAAATAATCTGTTATTAATTGACTTCACAACTGTTTTATGATCAAAATTAAGCAAGGTCAGAGTTCGAAAGGAATGCCCACCAACTCTAGCCAGTCTGTTTTGACATTTACACTATTTTGCCTACTTTAAATTTTGAGGGCATATACACAACTACATAATCTCGGTCAACATATTTGCATATATAGCACACAAGATGTGTTAAACGCAGACATATAACTCCTTATGGAGACCATTTGGATGAACCCGTTCTGCAAATTTACCAATCTAAAGGCTTACCCTCTGCCATGCATTTCAATGTGACTTTCAGTGTTTTTATGTAGATGAAATTTTTTGTGGGTGTTTTCCTTTCCTATGTTCCACTCAGGTGAGATATATTTGGAAGGAATGTAGATGGACGGAAATGTAAGGCAGATTAGGGTTTAACATTCCGTCAGCTGTGTGGTCATTACAGATGGAGCACAATCTCTGATTGTTTTGAAAACGCAAGTGCCGTTTTGAAAGTGTTATCAAGGTAGTTGCGTGGATAGATTTAGATAAATCACGGAAAGCTCAAATGTCGATAGTCGAAGACGGATTAGAAGCGTCGACCTCCCTGTTCATTTAGGAATTTAAAAAGTTGGTCTACCTGCTTCACCCCACACACTTTGAACCAAACCAGTGAGACCCTTGTCAGTAAAATACGTACTGCACGTCACGTACTGCGATTAAGTTGTGTTTACAGGTGCAAAGATGCATGATAGTATTCTTTTACCACACCATCTGCTTCTGATCTCCCTTAATACCATTTACGCCGGCCGCGGTGACCGAGGGGACTGAGGCGCTCCAGTCACGGTCTGCACGGCCACTACGGTCGGGGGTTCGAATCCATGAATATTTGTGCCGTCCTTAGTATAAGGTAGTTGATAAGTAGTTTGTAAGTTTAGGGACTGATACCTCGTAGTTAAGTCCCATAAGCTTAACACACATTTGAACATTTTTGAATACCATTTACATTGCTGGCCTCCTTGCGTCGCTCCTCTATTTTATTTTTTGATGATTTGTCTGTAACTTGAAACTACCTGGCAGATTAAAATTGTGTGCCTGAACCGGGACTCGAACCTGAGGTCTTCGCTTTTCGCGGGCAAGCGCTCTACCACTGAGCTATCCCGAGATGATTTACGGATCCGCCCCACAACTTCAATTCCGCCAGTACCTCGCCTGCCAAGAAGTTTCATATCAGCGCACACTCCGCTGCAGAGTGAAGTTTCATTCTGAAAACATCCCTTAGGCTGTGGCTAAGCCATGTCTCCACCATATCCTTCCTTCCAGGAGTGCTAGTCTTGCAAAGTTTCGCAGAACTTCTGTAAGTTTGGAAAGTAGGAGGCGAGGTACTGGCAGAGGTAAAGTTGTGAGGACGGACCGTGAGTCGTGTCGGGATAGCTCAGTGGTAGAGCGCTTGCTCGCAAAAGGCGAAGGTCCAGGTTCGAGTCCCGGTGTCGGCACACAATTTTAATCTGCCAGGAAATTTCATATCACTCCGCTGTAGAGTGAAGGTTTCATTCTGTCTGTAACTTCTTTTAAGTTTTCTTTCATTCCATTTAACAGTGTTGAAGCTAAAATGGATTGATATTCAGATATATAAAAAACTAGCTGAAAACCCGGCGTTGCCCGGGTATTTATTTATTTATTCATGCCTCTCATCATTTTACTATGGTTGACAGCGAGAAAAATTTTAATAGAAGTTGAAATTATGTTTTAAGTTTGTTGCAAGTCGCTAAGTACTCTCATTCTCATATAGTGTATTTGTACAGTCTCATCGCATTATGGCAGTTTCTTGCAACTCCTATCGTTTATGGAGTTACATCTCTTGAACCATGTGTCATATGTGGTTCGTACCCCTACAGAATATGTTATCTCACGTAAGGAATATGTGTACCAAATTTGGTAGAAATCGGTCCAGTGGTCTAGTAGAAAATGAGTAGCATTGTCGCTTATGGCAGCATTTTTCCGCGCATCTCATTGTTTATGACGTCATATCTCGTGAACTATATATCGTATGTGATTCTTACAGTTACGGCGACCGGCCTCATGAATTGAGGCTTACGTGTATAAAATTTCATAAAGATTGCAAAACTGTAGATTTGTATGGAACACGTACAAATATACGGACACTCTGCTTTATATATTAGATAGAAAGAAGATGTATCAAACCTTATTCCGGCGCTGAAGCAACAAAACTACATTCGACGAAATGTTTACCCGGACTTGTCGTACGAGTAAGTGTGAAATATGAAAATAAGACGTCATGGTTAAATGGCATTGTGGAAAAGATTGACTATGTCTAATAGTTCAAGAAAGGAGACTAGAGTGTGTTTGAAATTTTGACACAAGGGCCAAATTCCCTAGGGTCGTCTCAGTAAATCGAAACGGAATACTCATATTTGAAAACTCAAGAAGTGTTGCACTCTCCCACCCACATTTAAGATTTCTGCCATGAGAGTGCAGTAATGAGCAGTTTCGCTACATGGAACCAGGCACCGACAAAGCGAATTTTGTGCTAAAAATGCACTCCCGACACGTGTTGTTGTTGTGGTCTTCAGTCCGGAGACTGGTTCCATGCAGCTCTCCACCCTACTCTATCCGACCAAGCCTCTTTATCTCGTCATAAGAAAGGCAACCTACATCCATTTTAATTTTCTTACTATATTCATCTCTTGCCTCCCTCGACGATTTTTACCCCACACACTTCCTTCCAATGCTAAATTCACAATTCCTTGATGTCTAAGAATGTGTCCTACCAATCGATCCCTTCTTTTAGTCAAGGTATGCCAGAAATTCCTTTTCTCCCCGATTCTGTTCAGTACCTCATTAGTTACGCGATCTATCCACCTAATCTTCAGCATTCTTCTGTAACATTACAGTTCAAAAGCCTCTATTCTCTTCCTGTCCATCATAATATGTTATGTTACTGCCCAAGTAACAAAACTCATTAATCACCTTTATTGATTCGTTACCAAATTTATCTCCTTTAGCATCGCCTGATTTTCTAAGACTGCATTCCATTACCCTTGTTTTCTTCTTGTCAATGTTCATCTTATATGCTCCTTTCAACACACTGTCCATTCCGTTCAATTGCTCCTCCAGTTCCTTTGCTGCCTCTGACAGAATTACAATGTCATCAGGAAAACGCATGGTTTTTATTTATTCACCCTGATCTTCAATTCCTTCTCCAAATTTCTCCTTGTTTTCCGTTATAGCTTGCTCAATGTACAAATTGAATAATATTAGGGAAAGGCTACAACCCTCTCTTACACCCTTCCCAACCTCTGCATTTCTTTCATGCCCTTCAACTCTGATAACTGCTGTCTGGTTTCTGTACAAGTTGTAAGTATCCTTCCGTTCCTCATATTTTACTCCTGCTGATTTCAGAACTTGAAAGAGTGTATTCCAATTAACATTTCCAAAAGCTTTCTCCAAATCTACAAACGCTAGAAATGTAGGTTTGCCTTTCCTTAATCTATCTTCTATGATAAGCCGTATAGTGAGGATTGCCTCCCTTCCCGACACAACACCAGGTAATCCGTTTCTCATCGTGAGAGATACGTGAAAACTTCAGTGTTAACACACCGACTGCTAGTTCTCATCAAAAGTACTTTTTAACTACAGACATTCACCCCGTTTACATGGTCTCCCAAAAACGGATTTCGTAAGCCGAGTTCCCAATTCCGCTTTTGGTTGGTCATGTACACACTCCAAAATCGATTCTGGAGATCCACTTCTCTAAAGCGGTTTTCCAGTTCCACAATCGATTTTCGTGCCCATGTAAACGCAACCGTTCTTGAAGCGTTCTTGGCTTGTCAGATTGTGTTTTCTTGTTAAGAATTTTCGGCAGGTATGGAAAGAGTGATATTTTCTAATGTGAAATAAAAGTATAAATATTAGAGTGGACATAAATCTGTGTATTTAAATAAAGAAAAATAGCGTTTGTGCTGACTACATCAGGAACTGAATCAGCTGTTTTTCAGCCCTCATATTAAGTGGGCCCTGAAAATCCGATTCAGGCTATGCCATGTAATCACGACAGCGAAAAACGGTTTACAAAAATCGGTTTTCGTCTTCCGGAAGATGTGTTGCATGTAAACGTAGTGATTCTTAAATTTCTGTCTTGCTCATGACAGCTACCAAAGCCTTATAACCAATATAAGTGACAGCTGTCAAACAGGTCCGCAATTCTATCTTCCAATATGACAATGCGTTATGAATAGAACTGTGAATGCCAAACATTTATTTTATGACATCTTGATGAACTAGCTATCTATAACCATCGACACTGCATATTGTCAAGTCATCAACGCGTTATTTTTCAATAGCAGTTTTCAGAAGAAAGAGCTAGTTTCTTTGCAAGGAATATAATAAACTTACATTTCCTGCCATTCAGACGCACAGTATATGTACAATTCGTTAGGGATTTCAGGATGTTGCGAAACACTAAAGTGGATTTACAGTACATTGAGTTCATTTTGTCTGTACACCAGTGCTACGTAGGTCAGCGTTGGACTTCGTCATTCCTTTACAACATTATTATCTCATCAGTGTTGTTGGCAATTTACACGGTGATGTCCTCCTGATTCCAAAAATACATATATCAGACGTCAAAACAAAAAATTACTACAGTAACCTCAAATAACTGAATTTCGTAATCGGAGAAGTGTTTCTCACTGTAACGTATCACTATAAACAGTGCTAATTAAGTCATACGCCAAGTTCATTAGACTTCGCTATTAAACTAGTCAGTCCACATTGTTATGTGAGAGATATGAAACTGTTGCCACTGAGGTAAATTAGTTTTTTGTCCTTCATAAGTAATGAGCACGACTCTTAGTCGTATATTATGGTAATTTTCCATTTAATAAACTTGCTCCTTTCTTGTTGCACCTTCTTTCGAAAAACCAGTTTACATTACCGGTATTTTTCCTGCCACAGCTTAGTGACTTGATCCCCCAGCTGTAATTTTTTCCTGTTTATTATAAGATTTACGAATTCGAAATATTCAAACATTCAGACTGTTACAGGGGAATAAAATAATGTAAGTTATGAAGCTGAAAAATTTTGCTACTGGAATTCGAACCAGATTTTTCCGCTTCTGTCCAGCAGTCACCAGGGCGAATTAGGTTTTCCAGACAGGCCCCGCGTCCCGCCCAAACTCTCGACTTATCGCACAGTAAGGTAAGTGTCATTGCACATTTCTTCCTCCAGCTCATAGTTTTACTGAATTCCTGCAAAGGATCTGAATCTTCATCAATACAAATCCCATTTAAGTACATGGCAGAAAGACCATCGAAACACTTTTCTGATATTTCTCTACCATTCCATTCTTTAATAGCGAGCGGGAAAAAGGAACACTAAAATTTTTGGTTTCCGATCTGATTTCTTTTATATTATTACAATGATAATGTCTCCCTGTGTAGGTGGGTCCTAACATAAATAGATCACATTCGGAGGAGAAAGTTGGTAAAAGAAATTTTATGACAAATCTCTCCACCACGAATAACACCTGTCTTTTAACGATTTCCAGCAAACTCGTGAATCATATCCGTGACAATCTCCCCCCATATCGTAACAATACAAAACGGGCTGCCCTTCTCTGAACTGTCTCTACGTCCCTCTTCAGTGGGGATTCCACAATGCGCAGCAATACTCCAAAATAGGACGCACAAGTGTAGTGTAGGCAGTTTCTTTAGTAGAAGTGTCGCATCTTCTAAGTGTTCTGACCATGAAATGTAGCCATGTGTTCGTAATTGTTATTCCTAAGTATTTGGTTGAAATAACGGCTTGTGGGTTTGACTGATTTATCTTGTAAATGAAGTTCAACGGATTTCTTTTAGTAATTATGTTAATGACTTCACACTTATCAATATATAAAGTCAATTGTAAATTTCTGCACCAAGCATATACCTAAATCATTTTGCAATTGATTTTCATCTTCTAGTGACTTCATTGACCGATAAATGACAGCATCATCTGCTAACAGTCTAAAGTATCTGATCATATCGCCTGCTAAATCGTTTAGGGGCTCTATAAATCGTCCCTGGGGAACGACATCATTTCTTACTCGGAAACTTTCCATCAGTTACTACGTACTGTTTCCTTCCTGACAGGAAATAACAAACCCAATAGTACGACTGTGACAATATTCCATAAGCACGCAGGTTGATTAAAAGACGCTTGTGAGGTACACTGTCAAAAGCCATCCGGAAGTGTAGATATATGGAATCGATATCACTCATTACGTCATATGAATAATTATTTTAGATAAGCTTAAGTATTGCGGTATGAATGGGACAGTGCACAAATGGTTTAAATCATACCTATCTGGAAGAGTGCAGAAAGTTGAAATAAGAAGTTCACATGATATAAAAACAATTAATGCCTCTATCTGGCAATTTATCAAAAATAGGGTACCACAAGTTTCGGTGTAGGGTCCTTTGCTGTTTTCAATATATATTAATGACTTGCCATTGTGTATTCACAAAGATGCTAAGCTAGTTCTTTTTGTTGATAACTATAGCTATCACGCCAGACAAACAGAAATTAACTTATGAAATTGTAAATGATATCTTTCAAAAAGTGGTTCTCTACAATTGGACTCTCATTAAACTTTGATAACAGTATATACTGTTTCATACAGTAAATGGCATGACACCACTAATAAATTTAGACTTTAAACATAAATCTGTAGGTATGGTAGAATATTCAAAAATTTTAGGTGTTTGATTTTATGAGGGATTGAAATGGAAGAAACACATTGAAGATCTGCTAAAACGTTTGAGTTCAGCTACTTATGCTATCAGGGTCATTGCAAAATTTGTGATATACATCTCAGTAAATTAGCTTATTATGCCTATTTTCATTCACTGCTTTGATATGGGATCATATTCTGGGGCAATTTTTCAGAATTTCCTACCAAATTACGGTGTGAAAACCATTATAAACTTCTCGCATTGAATTTTGAACTATATTTCAAGTTTCCGTTATAGACTGTCAGTCTAGGGGATTTTGTGGATTTAAATTTGACGAGTATTTTTCTTTGCTTTTGTTGGAGTGATCTAAAAGTGTTTGCGGCCATGGCAGATCAATCCTATTTTTCGTTAATTTGTTTTGTGTAAATCTGTCAGTAGATGTCGATATTATTTCTTAGAATGCCCGCCCCGTGTGATCTCCACTACCATTATTGGTTTCGAAAGACTGGAAATTCTCACTCAGGAAAACGTTAATCAAACTTTCATACGAATTTTGTTTTAATAAATATACATTTCTTTTAATTTTGGTTGATTTGGAAAGTCCTATTTCAGTCTTGCTACACCTCTGTGTTCACTAATCGGTGTGTTTGTTTTGATGCTCTTTATTAGCTCCATATTATTTGTTGCTAGGAGGTCAAGTATGTTCTCACAAGCAGTTACTATTCTGGTGGTTTCATAAACCATTTGCTCAAGGTAATTTCGGAGGATGCATTCAGTACGATTGCGGACGACGTTTTATGCTTGCCTCCAGTTTTAAACATGTATATTTGCCAACATATTGAGGGCAAGTTAAATTCGCCACCAAACAAAATGGGGAGACTGATGACCCCGTAGTTAAGTCCCATAAGCTCTACAATCAAAATTGTATGCTTGGGGAACGATTTTGAAATTTGGTCCAAGCTTTCTTTGAACATTTCTGCAATCGAATCGTTTTAGTTGAGAGGTCGGTAAAACGAGCCAGTTATTAATTTATTCTTGTTGTCAGGTGTAGCCTCTGCCCATACGATTTCACAGGATCTGTTTACTTCAACTAGGCGTCACAACAAGTCCATGTCACGTTACACCGATAGGTTCCCTTCGCTGAGTGGCTGGCCGCTGGGGCACAGCCCACTGCCTGATAGCGCCATCCAGTGAGCTTGCGATGGCTGCCTATCGCTATCCGAGGCCTACGAGAAAGACAGGCTGCGCTGCGCACGTCATGTCACGTGATCAAGTGAGGCCCGTGCCGGCGCGATCGCTAGCGGATTGGCCAGCCCCTATGAGGCAGGGGGTGTGCCCCAGCGGCTGGCCAATCCGCTAGCGATCGCGCCGGCACGGGCCTCACTTGATCACGTGATATGACGTGCGCGCCGCAGCCTGTCTTTCTCGCAGGCCTCGATCGCTATCGGTGTGACGTGACACGAGCTTGTTGTGAGGCCTCGTATCTAGATAGTGTTGGTTTTGATTGCCTCGCTTCCGCCTCGCTGGCGCTACAGCCGCAACTCAGGTCAAACACCCCATTTGTTGACATGGCCACCCAAAACCGGATTTCGAAAACCGATTTCCCAAATCCGTATTTGGTTGCTCATGTAAATAATCCAAAATCGATTCTGGAAATCCACTTCTGTAAAGCAGTTTTCCAGTTCCACAATTGATTTTCGTGCCCATGTAAACGCAAGCGTTTTTTGAAGCGTTCTTGGCTCGTAAGTTTGAAACGTGTCCATAAAAAATATTTTTGTAAGAAAATGTCTAATATTGTACCTCCTGTTTTGTGTCGAGTAACTTGCTTGCAAGAAAATGTATAATATCACTTCTATTGTGTGTATCGATATGTGTACTTAACTCTGTGAAGTTTCATCTTTGGCAAAGATCATGTATTGCATAGCATTATAGCTCGCGCTGAGAGAGAGTAGCACTTGTGGTTCAGCTCGCTTAGAGAGCGGTTGAGTTGTGTGTAAGGCTCCGATGTAGAGCAGAGGCTGCTGTGCCAGCAAGTCGATTTGATTGTATTTGGAATATATATATTGTATTGTAACACCGCTGGAATGAAGGTAATTGCATTTGATGTCATTAGGAAGAAGTTGTATTATGCAGGTAATGTAATGCTGATTATTAATAATAAGTAACAAAGTTGACCTTTCTTTCCTGTTTCATATACGTAGTTAGAAGATTAACCTGCTCCCTTCATTTGATAATTAGTTATTAGTGGATTTAAAGTGCAGTATTGATTTTGATAATATTGTTGAACAGATTTCGTTATTGGTACCATAGTAAATGATAGTTAATTGACTATGATACTAAATTTCAATAATCAGAAACTGATCTGCATAAAATTCTCACAGTCAAACATTAAGAAAGTGGTTTGTGGTTTTTTAATATCTTTCTCGCAGTCAAAATTTTGAGTATAGTCAGTGTCTGTTTCAAATGGTGACTTGCCACAGTTGTTTCGTGTTTAAAATATCCGTTGCGCACATAATCAGTTTAATGCACTGTTTCTTATTTAATAGTATATACATCAATATCAGGGCCATAATTAAACCAAATTGCAGTGTTAATGAACAATTTGTTGTCTGATTTAACGATAGGTTCAACATCCACAACACACACACAGCTTTTAAGTTTGTGTTTTCTTCTTAAGAATTTTCGGCACATATGGATAGAGTGACATTTTCTATCGCGAAATAAAAATATAAATATTACAGTGAGCATAAATCTATGTATTTCAGAAAAGAAAAATAGCGATTCTGCTGACTAAATCAGGAAGTGAATCAGCTGTTTTCCAGCCGCCATATTGAGCGGGCTAGGATATCCGATTCAGGCTGTGACATGAAGGCGAGAAACGGTTATCTTCCGGAAGATGTGTTGCACGTAAACGTGGTGATTGCAAATTCCCGCCGACCACTATTTTTTGTAGCGCAGGCATTCCTCTCGCTTTGGCAGCAGCCGCGGCGCACGAACATTCTCGTGGCTACGCCTAAAGCCTTCCTCTTTGCTGTACATTCTCTTCACTTTCGTTTTTTGTTTGGACCTCTCGTAATTACCCGCACACGCTCGGACCGCCGCACGCGCGGCGCCCAGTTTCCTCTCTGTTGTCATCGGAATATTTTCTGAAGGCCGGCCCGCGTCCGCGGCCGCTACCACGCCCTCTCTGGGCTGTATTCACGGGAACCTGGTCATTATCGTCCTCAACTCGTTCGTTATGATTGTCTCGATTACCTCGAGTGAATAGTCGGTAATCGCGATTACTTCTCCAATGATTGTCATCCTCAATTTCTTCAAGAAGAGATGAGAAATTCCTATGATTACTGCCTACATAGCGTCGGGAATCTTCAAGAAGCTTCTACCACACTTCCCATATTATTTCGTCCGTAGGTTAGTTTACCTAGGTTTAAGCAGTTTGTAAGCTACGGACTGATGACCACGCAGTTTGGTCCGATAGATTTACAAACATTTGAACATCATCGCCAATCCCGCAGCTGCCACCTTCCCCTCCTCCTCCTCCTTCTTCTTCTTCTTCTCCTCCTTCACCGCTGCCACCTCCTTCTTCACCTTCTTCACCACTGGCAACTCCTCCTCTTCCACTGCCACATCGTCTTTCTCCTCCATCACTAGTGCCGCCTTGCCTCTGCCTACACATGATTACATGTCGCTGCTAATTTCCTCATGACCCCTCAGGGATGATGATCAGTACAACAGTACATAAAACATTAATCTATTCCAATGTGGTACTGCCTGTACAAAATTACTAATTGCGAATTTTCGCCATGTACCAGATCCAGTTTAGCATAAAAATCATAATATGATAATAAATTCAGTTGGGAGGAGCACATCACAGAACTGCATAAACGAATCAACAAATCTGTATTTTCAATACGAGTGTTATCAGACATAGGAGACATAAAAATAAAAAAAAGCTTGTATACATTGCTTACTTTCATTCCATAATGTCATGTTGTTGTTGTTATGGTCTTCAGTCCGGAGACTGGTTTGATGCAGCTCTCCACCCTACTCTATCCTGAGCAAGCCTTTTCATCTCCTCGTAAGAACGACCCATAATGTCATATGGTAGTCATATGGTATAATATTTTGGGGTAACTCTTCAAATCAGTCAAAAGGCTTCAGAGTCCAAAAGCGTGTAATACGTATTATTTGTGGAGTAAATTCACTGACGTCCTGTAGAAGCCTCTCCAAAGAGCTGGGTATATTAACTACTGCCTCTCAGTATATTTATTCCTTAATGAAATTTGTTATAAATAATATATCCCTTTTCCCAACAAACAGCTCAGTTCATACATACAATACTAGGAAAAAAATTATCTACTCAAGGACTTAAAAAGGGCTTACTGTTAAATTTTAGTGCAAAAGTGATCATAACAGATTCAGACGTGATAGGAGCAGTGTTGTTAGACAGAGTGGCAGTTTACGTTGTCGATTTGCTTTTCAGGACGTAAATGTAGGTGGGGCACATGGAAATTCTATCCACATTATTGCAGAAATTTCAGTATGTGGGAGTAACTGCTAATTTGGGCAAATCCAAATTTGCAAAGGGACTGATTAAATTCGATGGTCACCTAATCCAGAAAAGATCAAAGGAATAGAGAACTTCCCACCACCCACTACCGAAAGACAACTGAAAGCATTTTTAGAACTTGCTTCATTCTTAAGGATATTGGTGGCCAACCAACTTTTAAATAGTGAGGAGCTATTATTTGGAGAAAAAAGCCATGTTGCGTATGGACAGATTGATGTCAGATAGCGTCTGACAAAATAAAAGATGCTATAGTTCATTCCAGTATGTTGAGTCGTCCAGACATTATCGAGAATTTTTGTATAGCTTCCGATGCATCCGAGATTGGTCTCGGGAAGTTTCTCTTTCAGTTAGGCAAAAATGAGGGCAAAGTCGAAAAGAAAGCTGTAAGTTTCACTATACGAGTTCTTTCACAATGTGAAAGGTCATTTTCCACATCAGAGACAGAGGCACTTGGAGTCATTCGGGCATTCAAGGAACTCCATTGTTATGTTTACAGTAAGCACGAGAAAGAGTTTTGTGGCCATAAAGCGTTAAGTTTCCTTTTCGCATGTAAACTCAAGCATCGAAGGTTGTCATTGAGACTGACGATACGCCAGCAGCATTATTTTGAGTTAATTAACATTAGACGGTTTGTTAATGTTGTTGCAGACGTGTTGTCCAGGTTTTCGCAGGGTTTACCAGAATTCGCAAATATAGCAAGTAATCATCTGTCCAGTTCTATTGATGAGAGATTAAGTGTATGGGGATTATTATTTACAGATACGCTGCAACATGACTCAGTTGCAAGACAATCAGTGGAAAAGTCTGAAGGTAATTTTAGCCCAACAACCAAATCACAATTTTGTTTTAATTTTACAGAGTACATGAAGACGTTTTGCTTCATAGGAAAGATGCGATCAGTCAACAAGTAGCCCATCTGCATGCCCAGTGATTGTTTAGATTAGGTTATATGATGTGGGGGCACCGAGTGCACATGGAAAATTGTCAGTTATGGTCACACCGCTAATTTATGTCGCAGAGTGTACCAGTTGTTGAGGACATGCGCCACTTGCCAGAAAGCAAAGCCTAATAATAAATCTAACACACTGCCACTACACGCGATACCAACCACGCATCCACGCGAGATCTTAGACATTGACATTGCAGTACCCGGTGGTAGTAAACATGTAGTAGCCGTAAATGATCTTTTTGCTAAACATATCCAATTGTATGTAGCAAAATCTGCATGCGCAGGACCCATTATTAAATGCCAGACGGAAGAATATTTCCCATAATATGACAAGCTGGAGACAATTTTGTCCGAAACGCTGAAAACTTTATTGGACAAGCGTGGCGTGCAAATCTACGAGACAATGGGATTAAACTGATTTTAATCAGCCGTTTTCGTCCTGAGAGCAATCCTACGGAACAAAGTTTCAGTAATTTGACAGATTCATCCCTATTTATGCATCCACAAAGAAACCCGCTGTTTACAATTAGTAACAACATTTTTACACATTGTAAATGATTTACCCTGTATATCCTCTGTATAAGACAAGGAAGGGAAGGGAAGGTAGTAGGGGAATATGATCTGGGCAAAAGGAATGAAAGAGGAAGCCGCCTGGTAGAATTTTGCACAGAACATAATTTAGTTATAACAAACACCTGGTTTAAGAATCACAAAAGAAGGTTGTATACGTGGAAAGACCAGGAGACACCGGAAGATACCAGATAGATTTTATAATGGTAAGACATAGATTTCGGAACCAGGTTTTAAACTGTAAGACATATCCAGGGGCAGATATAGACTCTGACCATAACTTGTTGGTTATGAGCTGTAGGCTGAAACTGAAGAAACTACAAAAAGGTACGAAAATAAGGAGATTGGACCTGGATAAACTGAAGGAACCTGAAGTTCTTGAGAATTTCAGAGGGAGCTTTAAGCAACAATTGGCAGAAACGGGGAAAAAAAAACAGTAGAGGAGGAATGGGTAGCATTGAGAGATGAAATAGTGAAGGCAGCAGAGGACAAAATAGGTAGGAAGGCAAGACCTAAAAAAAATTCTTGGATATCACAGGAGATACTAAATTTAATCGATGAAAGGAGAAAATATAAAAATGGAGTAAATGAAACAGACAAAATGGAGTACAAGCGACTAAGAAATGAGACTGACAGGAAGTGCAACTGGCTAAGCAGGAGTGGCTAGAAGGCAAATGCAAGGATATAGAAGAATGTATACATAGGGGAAAAATAGATACAGCCTACAGGAAAATAAAAGAAACATTTGGAGATAAGAAAAACAGCTCTATGAATATCAAGAACACCGATGGAAAAAAAGTTCTCAGCAAAGAAGGGAAAGCTGAAAGGTGGAAAGAGTATATAGAGAGGCTCTATGAAGGAAATGAACTTAGCGGCAATATTGTAGAAAGGGGAGAAGAAGTAGATGAGGATGAAATAGGAGATACTATACTGAGAGATGAATTTGACTGAGCACTGAAAGACCTAAGTCGAAACAAGGCCCCTGGAATAGATGATATTCCCTCAGAGCTACTGAAGTCTCTGGGTGAACCAGCCATGACAAAATTGTTTCACCTGGTGTGTAATATGTATGAGACAGGTGAAGTACCCTCAGACTTTAAGAAAAATGTTATAATCCCCATTCCAAAGAAAGCAGGTGCAAACAGGTGTGAAAACTACGGAACCATCAGTTTAATAAGTCATGGTTGCAAAATATTAACACGAATTATATACAGAAGGATGAAAAAGCTGTTGGAGCCGACCTGGGGGAAGATCAGTTTGGTTTCAAGAGAAATGTAGGAACACGGGAGGCAATACTCACTTTATGGCTTATACTAAAAGTTAGATTAAGAAAAGGCAAACCCACATTTCTAGCTTTTGTAGATTTGGAGAAGGCTTTTGACAATGTTGATTGGAATAAACTCTTTCAAGTTCTGAAGCATGCAGTAAAATATAGGGAACGTAAGGTTATTTACAACTTGTACAAAAACCAGACAGAGGTTCTCAGAGTTGAAGGGCATGAAAGGGATACAGTGGTTGGAAAGGGAGTAAGACAGGTTGTAGTCCTTCTCCAATGTTATTCAATTTGTACATTGAGCAAGCTATAAAGGAAAGCAAGGAGAAATTTGGAGAAGGAATGAAAGTTCAGGGTGAAGAATTAAAAACATTGCGTTTTGCCGACGACATAGTAATTCTGTCAGATACAGCAAAGGACCTGGAAGTGTAATTGAACGGAATGCACAGTGTGCTGAAAGGTGCATATAAGATGAACATTAACAAGAGCAAAACTAGGGTAATGGAGTGCAGTGTAAGAAAATCAGGTGATGTTGAAGGAATTAGATTAGGTAACGAAGCAATAAAGGAGGTAGATGAGTTTTGTTACTTGGACAGTAAAATAACAAATGATGGTCGTAGTACAGAGGATATAAACTGCAGAATGTCAATGGGTAGAAAAGCGTTCTTGAAAAAGAGAAATATTGATTTAAGCCTAAGGAAGTCTTTTCTGAAGGCATTTGTATGGAGTGTTGCCTTTTATGGGAGTGAGACATGGACGATAAGCAGTGCGGACAGGAAGAGGATAGAGGCTTTTGAAATGTGGTGCTACAGAAGAATGCTGAAGATTAGGTGGTTGGATCGCGTAACTAATGAGGAGGTACTGAACAGAATTGGGGAGAAAAGAAATGTCTGGCATACCTTGACTAAAAGAAGGGATAGATTGGTAGGACATATTCTTAGACATCAAGGAATTGTGAATTTATCGTTGAAGGGAAGTGTGTGGGGTAAAAACCGCAGAGGAAGACCAAGAGATGGATACAGTAAGCAGATTCAGACAGATGTCGGTTGCCATTCTTATGCGGAGATGAAGAGGCTTGCTCAGGATAGGGTATTGTGGAGAGCTGCATCAAACCAGCCTCCGGACTGAAGACCACAACAACAACAACAGTAAGAGAGGACAATGAATGGTCAAAACACCTTCTGAAAATTCCATCTAAAGACGTACCCTGTGAGGACAAAATTCTATAAGTTAAAATTGCATTTAATAACAGTGCTGAAGAAAGAAAAAGGTGTTATGACAAGAAATTAAAGAAAGTTGAGGCCTTTGCAGTCGGTGAACTACTTATTATTTGAGACATCGTACTTCCGGGAACTGTACTACCACAATGATTTAAAGATATATATTCATTCATATTACGTAAAAGTTCATAAATTTTCACGTGATGTCACTTTGAGTAACATTTAACGACATTTATAAACAATGACAATGATGAAAAGCTAATTTACGTGACCGCAGAGGCCACTATGTCAAGTACTATTTTGAGACAAACGTGGTGAGTCACCTAACATTACCATCGGAAATATTTCGTAAACCATACAAATACTGAATAATTTATTCTACAGAACGAAAGTGGATATGGGTTGGTGTATGTGGTTATACAATCCATTAAAAATACACGTAAGTATTATTTTTCACACAAAGCTATGTTTTTTTTTAATTGGGAACCTGTTATTATTTTTAGCGGAGCTGAAAATATGAAAAATTCCTTAATCAATGCCGTTTGTTACACTGTAAAATGTTAATTACATCCAGAGTTATTGTAACCTAAAGTTTACGCTTGAAACATCAGACGATCAGTAGTAAGTCGTAACAAACAAGATCCATGATCAGCGATCAGCATCTGTAGGGTATGGTTACGAAGATTTCAATGTTTTTACGAGTTTGGCTGGAATGTAATGTTTTGGTTTGTCCTTGTCGTGTCGGTGTCTGTATGTAGCGCTTGCTGTTACACTTACTCGGAATTAATCTTTTTACTCATAATTACTGCAGTACACTGTATTATCAGACGCCTGTGATAGTGTGCTCGCAGTACAAGTAAGAATAGAAGTACGCACAATAGTAAAGTGAGAGACTAAATGATTTTAAACAGGGCGTAGTTAACGACCATTTCATTGGTCCTCACGTCGTTGGAGGCACCCAACCAGCATGAAAATACATCGAGTTTTTACAAAATGATCTGCCGACTTTGCTAGAAAATACCCCGATAGAAAAGCGTAGACAAATGCGATGTCAACATGATGGTTCTCCTGCTCATTCTGCAACCAACACCAGGATGACCCTTAAAAGAATGTTCAACGGGCGTTTCATAGGATGTGGCGGACGCATAAATTGACCAGCACATTCTCCTGAGAGACTCATTTCTTTCCGTGGGGTATGTTAAATGAGAACGTGTACCGTGATATGCCTACAACCTCAGAGAATATGTAACATGTACCGACGTAGCTAGTGCTTGTGCCAACATACACCACATGCACTGCGTTGTGTAAGACGTTCATTACGTGGTAGATTGAAAATGTGTGCACCAAATTATGATCACCACTTTGAACATTTATTGGCCTGAAATGTCAGGATACACTCATTTCACATTCTGTAATATAATTCAACAAACAAATTTGTAAGTTTCAATGAATTCCGATGTTAATGTACACTTTCTTCATAGACAAAGACAAGTAAAAATCAGGTTACTTTCCATGATTTGCGCTCCAGGACTGTGATATGTTTCCAACACTTTGCGAATTTTCAGCTGTCAGTCGATCTTTTTTTTAAAAAATTCTTTGTTGGCAAATCATGATTTCGGCCATTAACTGGCCATTAGCAATGCCATGATAATGGGCAGTTACTGACCGAAATCATGATTTGTCAATGAAGAATTTTAAAAAAGATCTACTGATAGCTGAAAATTCTCAAAGTATTGCAGACAAGTAAAAATGGTGGCATGTGGACGTAGTGTGCTGTACATACGTTACACCACTGTTCTTTTTGGAACCCTAATTAATTCGGTTATTTAGGATGCACATGATTGAATTGCCGAGGAATTAACCGTCAACTTTAGGTTACAATAATTAAAAAAAAAAAACAAAAAAAACCATAGGTTTGTATTAAAAACCATATTCCCATGCATTATTAATGCTTTTTATTAGCGAGTTACACCATATCCTCTCCTCGCTTTCGATCTGTAGAATTAGTTATTCAGTATTTGTTGTGGTTAACGAAATATTTCCAACTTCCGGTGGTAATGTTAGGTGACTAATCCCCTATATGTTGTAGTTTGAACAGAAGGTACTATTTAAGTGAGAGTAGAATTTCAATTTTATTATAAGTATTGCAACTGTAGTATGTAGATGTAAAGTTTTGTCGTGTATGTTACTTAATAGAGAATCTTCAAATGAAGAAACTGATGAACAGTGTTTTAGAGTGTAGTGAAGTGCTAAATGAGACTCACAAGAATATAACATGGAAATCGGACTTTAGAATTTTTTTATATTTATGGTACGTGAAATTCAGAACTCAAATAACAATCAGCCGAAGCCATTTGACGCAACTCTTACAAATTCTGGAGAAAATCGACTTTTAAGTTTTGGAAGTACATTTAAGTACCAATAATTAAAACATCTGCAACATCTGTTAGTGTAGCTCAGGTAGTAGCGTTCTAGTCTTATGACCTTCGGGTCGGTGGTTCGAATCGTTGTGTTCGAATACTTACTATGTTCGAAAATTTACACAATGATATTTTTTACGAAAAATGCGTGTAATTTTGTTTGTTCGTAATTTTATATATTGTATAAAAGGTTGTTAAAAATTATGGTTTCAATCAAAATAACATGTTACATATTTTTACAATATTGGCTTTACTACTAGCTGATGACGGTAGTCTTTGATTGTTCAATTTGTGAAGATCTAAGACGCTATCTTTGGAAAGTCGTTTCCATAGTTATTAATGGCTTTCCAAGCATGTAACATACTCGACCAACGTTTTAGGTGACGACAAGGTGTTCAGCTTGTCTATATACTCGTGAAATTGGAGATCCCAAAATGTTTTCTATAACTGAATTTGAAATATTGTAAATTTGTTTACGTCCACCACAAGCGTTCGATTTGTTGGTTGATTTTTCTTTTCTTTCCTTTAATTTATATCGTCATTATTGGTAACCTTTTATGAAATATAGTAAATTATGAATAAAGAAAAATGTGTCAAATTGTTCATGAAATTATCATTAGGTATTAAAATAGTGTAAATATTCGAAAACAACGGAAGAAAGTATATCTGTCACAGCGGGCTTCGAAACACCAACTCAACGGCTGTGAGGCCAGAACGCTACCACCTAAGTTATAATTATTGGAATTTACATGTACTTGCAAAACTTCAAAGTCGACTTTCTTGATAATTTTTTAGAGTTGCATCGAATGGTTTTGCCTGATTGTTATTTAAGTTGTGAACTTCACGTACCATAATATATATAAAAAATCCAAAATCCGATACCCACGTGGTCTCCTTGTTAGAACTGTCCGTAATGGCAGTAGAATAAATAAGAGATGACACTATTTGAGGAAATTGTTAGCAGTAAGTGTTTTCAAACGTATGACTCTATGATTATATTCGTGATACTGTGTACAACGAAGACATGAACCACCAGGAGTGGAAACCACGGCCATTCCCACGGAAGGTTGGAGTCCTCCTTCGCGCTCGGTTGTGTGTATTGCGGCCTCAGTGTAAGTTAGTATAAGCATTTTGTAAGGGTAGGAACTGATGACCGTAGCTGTTGGGTACAGCAGGTTTACAAATATTTGAACATTTGGAATGGAATCCAAGACATGAATTATTACTGAATTTCAAATGTGAAGGGCACGTGGTGCCGAACTTACTAAGTGTAAGCTGTGCAAAATGTAGTAGAGGCTGAAATGAAACAGCAGCAGATTATTTAAACCAACTTCACCATTCGTAGTTTTGGGTGGAAATTTAATTTTATGTATAAATATGTCTTATTTTGCCATGTTTCACTGCAGTTACTTTGAACATAACTGTTTAATGGAACTTGAAAGGACGTCATACGCGAAATTTGCGTGTAATGAGACATTCCATTTTGCTTTGCGATGTTTTACAGACACGTCAGACAGTGTTTTTACAGTAAGCAGCTAGTATGTTAGGGACCAAAGTCGGGTGTCCCCTTCCTAGTTTCTAGATACATGCAATTTATTACATATACATGTGAACTGATTCTGTTGTATACAGAAAACACCATATAAAACACTGTAATTGCTAGAAAATTCGAATAAGGGTAATTTGTACATACATTTTTATGTAAGAAAGAGGATGACCAAATTATTGCGGAAAAAAATTCATGTAGGTCATACTTTAAAATAAAACCAGAGAGTTGTTACAGAGTAGACTGAACACAGTGAATAATGTAAAAGTGAATTCGGAACAGTGCGAAGTAAACGAGCCGCAGCAGCTCGCGACCTGAAGTAAAATAAAAGTGACAAGAAACGCGAGTACACACTACGCCCTACACGTGCAGTGTAAATCGAACAGATACATATTGAATAAAAGTGCGACTGCTGTAGACACACACACAGCGGTTGTGCACACTCGTGTGAAATTTTAAATCAACAAGAACAAGGACGCTGACAACGAGTAATACCAACTGTGTTACGTTACGTGTGACAACATAGAAACGTTGTTTAAATTATTCTGTCACATTACACCTTACTAAGAGGTCTCAAGGACGCTTAAAATGTCTGAGACGAACTACTAATGTTTGTAAAACTAAGGGACTTAACTACGTTGGTCCCTAGACTTACAAACTATTTAAAGTAACTTACGCTAAGGACAACACAACGCCGATGCCCGAGAGAACAGTCGAATCTCCGACGACGAGCAACCGCGCGCTCCGCGGCAAGGCGCCTTAGAACGCTCGGCCACTCCACCGCGGCTGAGACGAACTGAAGTGGGGTGTCGAAACAAAATTCACACCCACAAATAATACGTTTAATGGTGCGGAGAGACGCTGTGCAGGGTGCAGTACTAACTGTCAAACACTAATCCAGACACTTTAGTGTGACAAACTTTATACATTAAGACACAGCAATAAATCAATAATATTAGTCAGACACAACCCGATGATAGAAATTGGCGTTGCATTGTGCCACAATTATTAATATTAGGAAGCTGAATCTTCCAAACATAATTTTTTCTATGTTATCCAGTGGCGGCTGGTGCTTCAGATGACTGGGGTTCACACCTTACAGTGCCAGATCTGGATAGTGACACCCACTCCCCTCCCCCCCCCCCCTCCAACCTGCTGGACCTTCAAAGGGACAATTGGGCACTCTGTGAATGGCACGCAGAGAAAGAGCCCCGGTTTGCCCCCCACCCCTCCGACCCCTTTAGATATATTTTCCTTAAAAGATATGCAGAATCTCTTACCTCGGCTTGTTTGCTCTTCCTTCCAATCGAGCTGAGAGTTCGTCCTACCAAGCATCTATATTTCACACTTTTATTCCAAGCTTAAAACTGAGTAATTTCTTTCTAAAAGACACTGAACGTTGTTAATTTTCCTTTGATTATAAACACCAAATGCACCTGAACACTAAAACACAGTAACTGATTACACTGTTAAGTGACTGTCACAACATGCATCTGTTACGATGAGGAGAGAAGCTACTTTTAGGTCACGTGACTGTGTAAGCAGCACCCACTTCTAACTTTACGCAAGCGTAAAAGCTGCTCTCCCCCACATCTTTTCAAACAGTTAAATATTTTAATAAATATCATAGTATGACATTTTAATAAATATAATCACCTTTACTGCTGCTTATTCGCTTTATTTAATTGTCCACTACAGCTGTTTCGCCGTATTTGGCATTGTCAAGTGGTTGTCTATTTTTTGCCAATATACACACAGCATCTGTACCTCTATATGATTTTAATAGGTACTTTCTTAGAAAGTCGTTTTTTAGTATTTTTTTTTAATATTCGTGAACAAAGACTTCCGCGGCCGTTGTTACTGTCAATTCTTCAGGGTTTTTGCCCGCATTGTCAATATATACAATCCGACGTCAGCCAACACCTTGACAAAGGCGACTTGCAACAGTGGCCGACTCTTCGGATTTTATATATTGACAATGCGGCTAAAAACGCTGAAGAATATTATTGACAGTTAAATATGTGTTACAACGTTGTTGTTGTGGTCTTCAGTCCGGAGACTGATTTGATGCAGCAAAAAAATGTTCAAATGTTTGTATAGCTTATGGGACTTAACTACGGGGTCATCAGTCCCTAAACTTACAAACTACTTATGAACTACTTAACACTAAGGACGGCACAAATATCCATGCCCGAGGGGGGGATTCGAACCGCCGACCGTAGTGGCCGTGCAGACTGTGACTGGAGCGCCTCAGTCACCTCGGCCACCGCGACCGGCTTTGAGCAAGCCTATTCATCTCTTCATAAGACCTACAACCTACATCCATTTGGATCTACTTACTGTATTCATCTCTTGGTTTCCCTGTGCAATTTTTACCACACACACTTCCCTCCAATGCTAAATTTACGATTCCTCGATCTCTAAGAATGTGTCCTACCAATCGATCCCTTCTTTGTAGTCAAAGTGTGCTAGACATTCCTTTTCTCCCCAATTCGGTTCAGTACCTCCTCATTAGTTAAACGATCCACCACCTAATCTTCAGCATTCTTCTGTAGCACCACATTTCAAAGGCCTCTACCCTCTTCCTGTCCTCACTGTTTATCGTCCATGTTTCACTCCCATACAGGGCAACACTCCACACAAACGCCTTCAAAAACGACATCCTAACACGTAAATTATTATTCGAGGTTAGCAAATTTCTCTTTTTCAAGAACACTTTTCTCCTCATTGCCATTCTGCATTTTATATCCTCTATACTATGACCATTGCGTGTAATTTTACTGCACATGTAACAAAACTCATCTGCCATCTTTATTGTTCGTTACCTAATCTAATTCCTTCAGCATCGCTCGATTTTCTTAGACTGCACTCCATTACCCTTGTTTTGCTCTTGTTAATATTCATTTTATACGCACCTTTCGACACACTGTCCATTCCGTTCAACTGCTCTCCCTGGTCCTTTGCTGTCTCTGACAGAATTACAATGCTATCGGCAAAACGCAATGTTTTATTTCTTTACCCTGAACTTAAATTCCTTCTCCAAATTTCTCCTTGCTTTCCTTCTTAGCTTGCTCAATGTACAGTACAAATTGAATAGCATTGGAGAAAGGCTACAACCCTGTCTTACTCCCTTACCCCCGCATCCCTTCCATGCCCTTCATCTCTGATAACTGCTGTCTGGTTTTTGTTCAAGTTGTAAATAACCTTCCGTTCCCTATATTTTACTCCTGCTGATTTGAGACTTTGAAAGACTGTATTCCAATCAACATTGTCAAAAACTTTCTCCAAATCTACAGAAAAAGCTAGAAATGTAGGTTTCCCCTTACTTAATCAATCTTCTAAGATAAGCCGTGACTTGAGGATTGCCTTCCGTTTTCCTATATGTCTCTTGAATACAAACGGATCTTCCCGGAGGTCAGCTTCTACCAACTTTTCCATCCTTCTGTAAATAATTCGCGTTAAAATTTTGCAACCATGACTTATGAAACTGATGGTTCTGTAATTTTCACACCTGTCTGCACCTCCTTTCTTTCGAATGGGGATTATTACATTTTTCTTATATTCCGAAGGTATGTCGCCTCTTACGTGTATCTTACGCACCAGATGAAAGTTCTGTCCTGGCTGGTACTCCCAGAGACTTCAGTAGTTTTGGGGGAATGTCATCTAATCCAAGGCCTTGTTTAGACTTAGGCCTAAGTGCTCTGTAAAATTCTTCTCTCAATATAGTATCTCCTATTTCATCTACATTAAGTCATCTTGCCTTCCTACAATATTGTCTCTAAGTTCATTTCCTTTTTAGAGCCCTTCTGTATACTCTTCCCACCTTTCAGCTTTCCCTTCTTTGCTGAGCACTGGTTTTTCATCTGTGTTCTTGATATTCATAGAGCTGTTTTTCTTATCTCCAAATATTCCTTTTATTTCCCTATAGGCTGTATCTACTTTTCCCCTATTTATACATCTACATCCTTGCATTTGCATTCCAGCCACTCCTGCTTAGCCATTTCGCACTTTCTGTCAATCTCATTTCTTAGTACTCCATTTTTCCCTGTTTCATTTACTGCAATTTTATATTTTTGCCTTTCATCAATTAACTTTAGTATCTCCTGTGATATCCAAGGATTTTTTGTAGGTCTTGCCTTCCTACCTATTTTGTCCTCTGCTGCCTTCACTATTTCATCTCTCAATGCTACCCATTCCTCCTCTACTGTTTTATTTTCCCCCATTTCTGTCAATTGTTGCCTAAAGTTCCCTGTGAAATTCTCAAAAACTTCAGGTTCCATCAGTTTATCCAGCTCCCATCTCCTTATTTTCCTACATTTCTGCAGTTTTTTCAGTTTCAGCCTACAATTCATGACCAATAAGTTATGGTCAGAGTTTATATCTGCCCCTGGGTATGTCTGACAGTTTAAAACCTGGTTCCAGAATCTATGTCTTACCATCATAAAATTTATCTGGTACCTTCCGGTGTCTCCTGGTCTCTTCCACGTATACAACCTACTTTCGTGATTCTTAAACCAGGTGTTTGTTATGATTAAATTATGTTCCGTGCAAAGTTCTACCAAGCTGCTTCCTCTTTCATTCCTTTTGCCCAGTCCATATTCACCTACTATTTTTCTCTTCCTTCCTTTTCCTACTAGCGAATTCCAGTCTCTCATCACAATTAATTTTTCCGCTCCCTTAATTGTGTAGACACATTTCTTCGATCTCGGTATGTAAACTTGTAGTATTGTGGTCGTCGTTGACTTTGTACCTATCTTGACTAAGATAATGCAATCACTGTGTTGCACGTAGCAGTTTTCCCGCTTTCCTATTTTCTTATTCTTTATCAGACTTACTCCTGTAACACCCCCAACTGATTTAGTATTTATAATCCTGTAGTCGCCTGACCATAAATCCTGTTCCTCTATCCACCGAACTTCACTAATCCCACTATATCTAACTTGAACCTATCCATATATCTTTTTAAATTTTCTACCTTCCCTGCCCGATT
Organism: Locusta migratoria; assembly: GCA_026315105.1. Classification (NCBI taxonomy): domain Eukaryota; kingdom Metazoa; phylum Arthropoda; class Insecta; order Orthoptera; family Acrididae; genus Locusta; species Locusta migratoria. The sequence continues at coordinate 36,928,250 of CM048746.1, read as the reverse complement.
AAGGGATCCAACATTCCACAACGTTCCGTAGAATGTCAGTCTTGTCTTTCCTGATGATCACATCCTCCTGAACAGTCTCCGCGCGGAGATCCGAATGGGCGACTATTTTATCTCCGGGTTTTTATTTTATTTTATTCATTTATTTATTTTTACCCGAGAGGATGCCATCATCACATATTCATACAGTAGAGCTGCATGGTCTGGGGAAAATTAATGACTGCAGTTTCCCCTTGCTTTCAGCCGTTTGCAGTAACTGCATGGCAAAGCTATGTTAGCTGATGTTACAAGGCCAGCTGAGTCAATCATCCAGACTGTTGCCCCTGTAACTACTGAAAAGGCTTTTGCCCCTCTTCAGGAACCACACGTTTGTCTGGCCTCTCCACAGATACCGCTGCGCTGTGGTTTCATCTATGGTTCGGATATCAGTATCGTTGAGGCAGGCAAGCCACCCCACATCTGCAATGTCTGTGCTTCATAGGGGTGTACCAAGAAAATAGCGACACATTTACAGAAACGGTAAAGATATTTGGCAAGTGACAATACAAAAGTCATTGTTGTTCTGTAGCTGTTAAAAAGAACATGGGGTTTAAAAAAAATTATGTGCAGTCTGTCTCGAAAGAGAAATTGAACCGCAGCTGCGCATGCGCATTGCATCGATGCGGCCACTGCCGCCTGTATTAGGTGACCGCGGTACACTGGTGTTACGTGCTGTCTCAGCGACGTAAAACGTTTCTCATACTTTGAATGTGCATATAAAACGATCTGATAGAAGAACGAAAGGAAGAATGATTGTTTAAAAAGACTTTTTATTTTATTTATTTATTTACTTTTTTTCACGACGAGTTTTTTTTTCGGTGATTCACTGAACGCAGTGAACATATAGGACGCGCCGCCACTGATGTAGTCAATGCGCCATGCCGCCGGCAGCTGTCAATCATCACACCGCGCTGTCTGATTGGCCGGGCGTTCTGCGACGGGAGTGGAGTTTTCCCCGTAGCAGGAGGGGCGTGCCCACCGACATTGCTCTCTGCGCGAGCTTCTGCAGGACGTGCGGCGCCCACGATTTGTCGGCACGGCCGCCGAGGTCAACGACACATCGAATAAACAGTGCAGCCTGTGATGAGTAGGGAAAGCAAACTGAACAGAATGCGAGCGATGCTATTTCTCACGTCATTATTCCTGCGTTCGATTTAACTTCGTTTCATTGAAGCAAAATACCACGTATATTTTCGAATAATGTGTCCTCACCGAACAGCCATACCTAATAATATATTTGAAAGAAATAGATGTAAAGACAAAATATGAGTATTTAAATTCACAGTTAGCGACGACATAACGATTTTAACTAAAATTCATTGTCTTGCTTCGGAACCATTCGTTGACGTAACCGCCAGAGCTCTATTAGCCAGAGCTGGTGTCTCTACCAGCTCTGACAACAATGTTCATGTGACACTACGATCTTGCACTGATTTTCATTCATCTATTCATTTTCATTTCACTATCTGTGTCAAAAGAACTTTGTAACTGTAAACGACGGTAAATAATCGCATGCTTCAAGCTAGCCATATTTTAAAGTATAAATACATTTACTGATTTTAGTCATATCTCAATAGAGTATCGAACACATTTTAAAGATTCAGACAGCTCTATACTTGTTTTTGTTATTGACAAAACACGCGTAATATAAACTACTAAAGGGTGTTTCTGAGAAATAGTTCTGAAAATTAATCAGTTTGTGAGAAGAGGATTGTAAGCTCGTATGAAGCACAGAGGTGACCAGTGATAACGTCTAGTCTTCGTGGAGGCTATGTAATGTTATTTTATAGTGTAAAAATAAAACAAAAATAAAAAGAAGCTTGGATGTCTTAGAACAAACCTTTGTCGAATTGCATTAGCGGATTACCTCACTATTTTCATTAATGAACCCTCTGCCAGGCACTTAAATGTGATGGCAGAGTATCTATGTACATGTAGATTCGACCTTTCTCTATCTTCTTCTACTGGCCTGATGAGCTGTCTAGCCGCGGTGGAGTAGCCGAACGGTTTAAAGCGTCTCGCTGCGGAGCGCGCGGTTGCTCGCCGTGGAGGTTCGAGTCTTCCCTAGGGCATGGGTGTGTGTGTATTGTCCTTAGGTTAGTTTACCTAGGTTTAAGTAGTTTGTAAGCTACGGACTGATGACTACGCAGTTTGGTCCGATAGATTTCCAAACATTTGAACACTTTTTGAGCTCTCTACAAACCAGCGTAATTTATTGTAAACTGGCTCCAGCTACAAAAACATATCACGGTACAAAATGAATGTTGTGTAGTGTGCAGTAAGAGCGTGTGCTCGTGTGGTCGGCTATTTCGACTGGCAGGCACCTGCAGGGCTTCGCCTTCGACCTCAATCGGGTGAGGACTGCGCTGCGCGGTGGCCGACTGCAGTCTGGGGCGGCGGCCGCGGTGGAGCGCGCGACCACGCAAGCAGGTAGGTGCAGCGTGCTGGCGGCTGCCCATGTTCCACACGTCGCCTTGCGTGCGTTACGTGCGAGCACGGGAAACTCCTACTCTAAAGCCCTAACGAGAAGATGAATAGAAAACCCGCAGTGCAGCGAGCGTTTCATGACTACATTAAAAGCAGTGCCCTCATTGTTCTTTCTATTTATTGGCACTCTCAATATCTTATGTGTCTACTATTATGTCTGTTCCAAGGGAAGTGACGTTGGCGGTGATCCGCAACAGAGATAAATATATCCACGTATATACTTCGCAAATCGTGAAATGTCCCGACGTCTGCTGCTCCTGTAAGTTGGGCAAACGATCTGTAACACATGAAATTTTGTGCCGGACCGGGACTCGAACCCGGGTCTCCCGCTTTTCGCGAGCGGTCGCCTTAACCACTCGGTCACCTGTGCAGATCGTTTTTCCATCTTACAGGAGCAGCAGACGTCGGAAGATTTCGCGATTTGCGAAGTATATAAGTGAATATCTTATGTGTCTATTAATATAGAAACCAATGATCGATGGACGATTCGCATCATTTTATATCCTGGCTGCAAAAAGAAAGCCTTAATTTTTTACCATAACTCATATAGTCATTTTGTTAACGTATTACGAGTTTTCTGATAGTGGAAAGATGTCAACGATTCTGAACTCTCTTGCTCAATTTTTCGCCAGCCAGTTGTGTCAGTTTAATTCTTCAGCCACTTAACTGAAAAAAAAAAAATCGCCATGCGTACATTTTAATTCCTCGTGGACATGTTAATCATATATATTGAAATTAGCCGCGGCGGATCGGACGAGCGCATGGAGGCGCTATGCTGCGATGCGCGAAGCCGTTCCCCGTCGGGGAGTTCGAATCCCCCCTCGGGCTTGGATGTTTGTGTCGTCTTTAGTATAAGTTAGTTCATAAGTAGTATGTAAGTTTAGGGACTGATGACCACGCAGTTAAGTCCCATAAGCTTCACAAATGTTTGAACATTTATTGAAATTAATGTAAATATGTTATTGTTGAGGTTAATTTACTATTTTCGGCTATTACACAAATGGGGAAGGAATTAATTTGCTCTCCCTAGGTAATATATAGATTCGTAATTTGTAAAATTATGATTACACGCAAGTATTATATTATAAAAATGGATTCAAGTGTTTTTGTATCTCTCTCCTCCTAAACTAATCCACAGATTTCAACCAATTTTTTCAAACATATTCCTCTCAGGCAAAAGTATCCTTGGCACTAAGAACCACATACATTTCACATGGGTGCAGGAAAATAACAATAAGGGCAGCCTGCAACCCGTGAGTTACCAGAAATTATTCATCTACAATTTAAGAACCAGTACATTTGAGACTTGCCACAAACTATACACACTGCATGAAATCTTTAGAAAACATTTTCTCGCTGCCAATCCCTACAAAACGACACATTAAAACTACAGCATTCGGCATGACCCTATCATTTATTATTTCTACAGTACTAACTGTATTTTCTTGAGACATTTTATAGGATCGAGTTCTGTGCATTGGTGCATGTGCTGCTCTTAGCATTAGTTACTTTAAGGAGTTTGTAAGTTTAGGGACCGATGATCTTTGCAGTTACGTAATGTAGCTTTACAAACAGCTGAACATTTTATAGACAGACTGCCAGAATACCACTGAATGTATAGTACCTTCGAAATCGTGTCATACTTCGGGAGATGTGAAGCAATAATCAGTAAGGTGCACGTAAAATCACTCCTTACACCCAAACCTTCAGATGACAGACGTAGTCTATCAATCGAGTATCAACCAAAATTTAGATATAATCAGTTCTGTGAGCTGCCGCCCAGGAGAATGGGTGTAAACGGGAAGTAATAAGTAACGCCTGTCGTACGGAATACAGGAAAAGCACATGTGAGAGTTCGTCGTGCTGAGCTCCCATGGAAAACTCTATAGAGCGTACGCTTGTCGTTTCAATGGTCCTGGGTCCAAGCCCTTATTATACGAACTTTTTTTTTCTCTGTTACATTGGAAATTGTTCTACATCTGCATACGCCGGGTGTTACATGGGACAACATGTTCCAGACATGTAAGAGTGCTTCCAATCTAGTAGCAGTCAGATACTATTGTCATTTATTGTTTTATTTATTCACACTTTCGCACGTGAGGTATTTCTTTAGTCTTGAGTTACGATTGCCTTTGTTCACTTTCTGAAGCTAGGAATATACTCTACAGGTTTCCTACTTCCAAGTAAACGAAGGAAAGGAAACTGCCGATAACACACTACTATAAAATCCGAACAATCCTTTACATGTCAGGAACACGTTCCCACATATAACAGTTGCTAACGTAATGCTGTAAAAAAAGTACCATGCGCATAACTTGAAGCCAGGATCCTCGGTATAACAGACTAACGCTCTAACAACTTACCCACAGAAACTGAATGTCTACATCTACATGTACATGGGATACTCTGCAAATCATATTTAAGTGCCTGACAGGTATGTTTTACCTCTATTCTGTAGTTCACTTGTTACTTATTATTATAGTTTATGCTCGTTCTCTTGGAAGACAGAAAATACCACGAATAATGTCAGAGGTTTTGTTGATAATTGATACACAACATTTGCTAACGGTCTGAATGTTTCATATCTGGACGTTTGGCTGTTGCGTAACACGACGTATTGTTCGAGTTACGAGAAATGGCGCAGGTGACATCGACAGAGATTATGGCAGAATGGAAGAGAAATAGGAATGGAGAAACATAAGAACAAATACATAACCGAGCATGCTCAAGAATTCTTGCTTGTTACAGATATAATCTAATGCCTTGCGTTTATTCTTGCTTACATCTGAGCTGCAATAAACACAAGGATAATGCCATTTGTATACCCCACTTCAATTGCGTAGTCATTCGGTGTTACTTGAGTAATGGCGGAACGTGAATGAACCGACGGTCAACTTGTCATAAACGAAAACAGAAACCCAGAAGCGTGGTCTTTTAGGTAGCAGTTGGTTCCATGATTCACAACGTTTCCATTTCCCAACATTCAACATAGCGAGAAATGGTAACGTGTTGTTGTTGTGGTCTTCAGTCCGGAGACTGGTTTGCTGCAGCTCTCCACCCCACTCTATCCTGAGCAATTCTCTTAGTCTCCTAATAAGAACGGCATTTAAATCAGATTACTATATGCTTCTTTTGGTATCCCTCTGCGATTTTTATCCGAAAAACTTTGCTCAGTGTTAAATTTACGATTTCTCGATGTCTAAGAATATGTCCTATTAATCAATCTCTTCTTTTAGTGAAGGTATGCCAAAAGTTCCTTTTCCTTCCATTTCTCTTCATTAGTCGATCTACCTACCTAATTTTCAGCATTCTTCTGTAGAACCACGTTTCAAAGGCCTCTATTCTCTTCCTGTTTTGCCGCGGTGAACATCTTGAACTTCTTATTTAAACTACACTCCTGGCCATTAAAATTGCTATACCACGAAGATGACGTGCTACAGAATCGAAATTTAACCGACAGCAAGAAGATGCTGTGATATGCACATGATTAGCTTTTCATAGCATTCACACAAGGTTGGCGCCGGTGGTGACACCTACAACGTGCTGACATGAGGAAAATTTCCAACCGATTTCAAAATGTTCAAATGTTGTAGAACTTGTGGAACTTAACTACGGGGTCATCATGCCCTAAGCTTACAAACTATTTATGAACTAGCTAACACTAAGGACGGCACAAATATCCATGCCCGAGGGGGGATTCGAACCCCCGACCGCAGTGGCCGTGCAGACCGTGACGGGAGCGCCTCAGTCCCCTCGGCCACCGCGGCCGGCCCAGCCGATTTCTCATACACAAACAGCAGTTGACCGGCGTTGTCTGGTGAAACGTTGTTGTGATGCCTCGTGTAAGAAGAAGAAATGCGTACCATCACGTTTCCGACTTTGATAAAGGTCGGATTGTAGCCTATCGTGACTGCGGTGTATCGTATCGCGACATTGCTTCTCGCGTTCGTCGCGATCCAATGACTGTTAGCAGAGTATGGGATAGGTGAGTTCAGGAGGGCAATACGGAACGCTGTGCTGGATCCCAACGGCCTCGTAATCACTTGTAGTCGGGATGATAGGCATCTTATCCACATGGCTGTAACGGATCGTGCAGCCACGTCTCCATCCCTGAGTCAACAGATGGGGACGTTTGCAAGACAACAATCATTTGCACGAACAGTTCGGCGACGTTTGCAGCAGCATGGACTATCAGCGCAGACACCATGGCTGCAGTTACGCTTGACGCTGCATCACAGACAGGAGCGCCTGCGATGGTGTACACAACGACGAACCTGGGTGCACGAATGACAAAACGTCATTTTTAGGACGAATCCAGGTTCTGTTTACAGCATCATGATGGTCGCATCCGTGTTTGGCGACATTGCAGTGATTGCACATTGTAAGCGTGTATTCCTCATCGCTATACTGGCGTATCATCCGGCGTGATGGTAGGGGATGCCATTGGTTACACCCCTCGGTCACCTCTTCTTCGTATCGACGGCACTTTGAACAGTGGCAGTTACAATTCAGTTGTGTTACGATCCGTAGCTCTACCCTTCATTCGAGTCCTGCAAAACCCTACATTTCAGCAGGATAATGCGCGACCGCATTTTCAGGTCTTGTGCGGGTCTTTCTGGATATGGAAAATGTTCGACTGCTGCCCTGGTCAGCACATTCTCCAGATCTCACCAGCTGCAAACGACTGATCAATTGTGGCCTAGCAACTGGCTCGTCACATTAACGCTAGTCACTATTGTTGATGAACTGTGGTATCGTGTTGAAGCTGCATGGGCATCTGTACCTGTACACGCCATCCAAACTCTGTTTGAATGCCCAGGCGCATCAAAGTCGTTATTACGGCCAGATGTGGTTGTTCTGGGTACTGATTTTCAGGATTTACACCCAAATTGGGTGAAAATGTAATCACATGTCAGTTCTAGTATAATACATTTGTCCAGTAAATACCCGTTTATCATCTGCATTTCTTCTTGGTGTGGCAATTTTAATGGCCAGTACAAGGCAACACTCCACACAAATGCCTTCAGAAAGGACTGTCTTCCACTTAAATTAACATTCGATGTTAGCAAATTTCTCTTTCTCAAAATCACCTTTCTTCCCATTGCCATTGTGCATTTTATATCCTCTGTACTGCGATCATCATATATTTTACTGCCCAAGTAACAAAACTCATCCACCACCTTTATTGCTTCATTACCAAATCTAATTCCTTCAGCATCGTCTGATTTCCTATTACCCTTGCATGCCATTACCCTTTTTCCTCTTGTTAATGTTCATCTTATACACTCCTTTAAACACAATGTCAATTCCGTTCAATTGGTCTTCCAAGTCATTTGCTGTCATCGGCAAAGCGCGATGTTTTTATTTCTTCACCCTGAACGTTAATTGTTTATCCAAATTTCTCTCTGCTTTCCTTCACAGCTTGCTCAATGTACAAATCAGATAACATTGGAAAAAGGCTACAACCCTGTCTTACTCCGTTTCCAACCACTGCGTTCCTTTCATGCCCTTCAACTCTCATAACTACTGCCTGGTGTTTGTACAAGTTGTAAATAACCTCCCGTTCCCTATATTTTCCCCTGCTGACTTCAGAATTTCAAAAACTGTATTCCAATCAATAGTGTCAAAAGCTTTCTCCTTAATCTATCTTCTAACTCAAAAGGTCAGTATTGCCTCCCGTGTTCGTACATTTCTCCTGAACCCGACTGATCTTCCCCGATGTCAGCATCTATTAGCCTACCCATCCTTCTGTAAATAATTCGTGTTAAAATTTTGCTGGTTCAGTAATTTTCACACCTATCTGCGCCTGCTTTCTTTGGAATGGGGATTATTACATATTTCTTAAAGTTTGAGAGTATTTCGCCTGTCTCATACATCTTACCCACCAGATGAAATATTTTTGTCATGGCTGGTTCTCCCAGAGACATCAGTACATCTGACGAAATGTCATCAATTCCAGGGGCCTTGTTTCGATTTAGGTCTTTCAGTGCTCTGTCAAATTCATCTCTCAGTATAGTATCTCCTATTTCATCTTCATCTACATCCTCTTCCCTTCCTACAATATTGTCTCGAAGTTAATTCCCTTCGTGGAGCCAATCTATATACTCTTACCACCTTTCAGCTTTCCCTTCTTTACGCACCTGAGTTCCTGATATATATACAGCTATTTCTCTTATCTCCAAATGTCTCTTTTTTATTCCTGTAGGCGGTATCTATTTTTCCCCTAGTTATACATTATTCTATAGCTTTGCATTCGGCTGCTAGCCACTCCTGCTTAGCCATTGGGGAGTTTCTGTCAATCTCATTTCTTAGTCGTCGGTACTCCGTTTTACCTGCTTCGTTTACTGTATTTGATATCTTCTTCTTTCATCAATTAAATTTAGTGTTTCAGGTGATATCCAAGGATTTTTTGTAACTTTTGCCTTTCTACCTATTTGTTCCTCTGCTGCTTTGACTATTACATTTCTTAAAGCTATCCATTCCTCTTGTACTGTTTTATTTTCCCCAGTGTCTGCCAATTGTTGCCTAAATCTCTCTCTGTAATTCTCAAGAACTTCTGTTACCTTCAGTTTATGCAGGTCCAATCTCCTTATATTCCTACTTTTCGCAGTTTCATCAATTTCAGTCTACAGTTCATAACAAGAAAAAAAAAGTAATAGAGTCAGGTCGGCCCCTGGATCTGTCTGGTATCTTTCAGTGTCTTCTGGTCTCTTGCAAGTATACAACCTTCTTTCGTGATTTTTGAACCAAGTGTTTGCTATAATTAAATTATGTTCCGTACAAAATTCTACCAGGCGGCTTAATTCCTTTTCCCCAGCACTTTTTGACGTCGTAATTTTCCTTTCCTTCCTTGTCCTACTACCGAATTCTAGTCCTCCATCACAATTAATTCTTCCTCACCTCATACATTTCTTCGATCTCCTCGTCGTCGGCAGATCTATAAACCTCTACTACTGTGGTCTGAGTTGGCTTCGTATCAATCACTATGATAATGCGATCACTGTGCTGTTCACAGTACTTTACCCGAGTTGTTACTTTCCTATTCTTTATTTCACTCACTACTGTTAAGGGATCTAACATTCTACGTTCCGATCCGTAGAGATAAGGACATCCTCCTGAGTAGTCCCCACCCGGAGATCCGAATGAGGGACTCTTTTACCTCCGGAATATTTTACCCGAGATGATGCCATCATCATATATTCATACAGAAGAGCTGCATGTCGTAGATAAAAGTAACGGCTGTAACTTACCCTTGCTTTTAGCCTTTCATACTAACTGTATGTCAAAGCCACATTAGATGGCGGTAGAAGGCCAGATCAGTTATCATCCACACTGTTGCCCCTGCAACCACTGAAAAGGCTGCTGCCCCTCTTGAGGAACCACACGTTTGTTTGGCCTCTCCACAGATACCCTTCTGCTTTGGTTGCACCTTCGGTACGGCTATCTGTATCTTTGAGGCATACAAGCTACCCCACCTCGTCAATGTCTGTGGTTCATGGGGGTGGATGGTCACATTAAATGGCTTAAGAGGCCGAAAATATTATTTGCAGAACTTTAGTGTTTTCATAGTAGGTACAAAATGAAAACACAAAAGTTCTCAATATCATTTTCGGCGTCTTAAGCCATTTAATGTGACTGAATAACTAAATCAATATTATTTTCAGAGAATTTCGAAGAGTATTCCTTTTGTAATATAGCACCATGTCCCGTAAAATAGAAGTGACAACGTTTGTAGTTGTGAAACAGTAGCGAAACAAATCTTTGAGTTAAGTAGTTGGTTACAATCCATGATTTGACTTTGTTGCGAGATTGACTATATGCCAAAACAATATGACTGCTTGCTTGACAGTTGCCTTTGGAATATATTGTTCTGGTTTGATGCAGCTCTTCACGCTACCCAGTCCTGTGGAAGCCTCTTCATATGAGAATCCGCTCGGCAACCTACATCCTTTTGAATCTGCTTACTGTATTCATCCCCTGGTCTCTCTTTACGATCTTTACCCTCACAAACTTCGTTCTAATGCTAAGTTGACGATTCCTTGATGTCTCAGAATGTGTCCCACTAACCTATCCCTTTTCATGCTAATGATATGCAAGAAATTCCTTGTCTCCCCAACTCTGTTGAACACCTCATCATTAGTTACGTCATCAACCCATCTAATCTTCATCATTAGTTTGTAGCACCACATTTCGAAAGCTTCTATCATCTTTTTGTCTGAACTCCGTATCATTCATGTTTCACTCGCATACAATGCTACACTTCAGAAAAATGCTTTGAGAAAGGACTTCCTAACATTTAAACTAATATTCGATGACAACAAATTTCGATCCTTCAGAAACACTTTTCATCCCATGGCCATTCTCCACTTTAGATCGTCTTTACTTCTGCCATTACAAGTTATTTCGGCCATCGGGCGTTATTTTGCTACCCAAATAACAAAACTCATCTACTGCCTTTATTGTCTCATTACCTAATCTAATTCCTTCAGCAACGCCTGATTTCATGTCACTACATACCCTCACCCTTGTATTACTCTCATTAATGTTCATCTTATACGCCCCTTTTAAAATACTTTTCTTTCCGTTATATTACTCTTTCAGGTCATTTGCTGTCTCTGACACAATTACTACGTCATCAGCAAATAGCAGTTTTTATTCTTCTTGAACTTTAATTCCCTCTCCACATTTCTCCTTGCATTCCTTCACAGCATGCTCAATGTACAGACTGAACAACATTTGGGACTCTAATAACCGCTGTCTATTTTTTTTTTTTTTTTTTTTTTCAAATGAATACAACTCTTCGCTCCCTATGTTTTACCCCTGCTACCTTCAGGATTTGAAAGATTGTATTCCTGTCAACGTTGTCAAAAGCTTTCTACAGATCTACAAATGCTAAAAACGTAGGTTTGCCTTTCCTTAACCTATCTTATAAAATAAGTCGTAATGTGCGTTTTGCCTCCCGTGTTGCTACATTTGTGCTAAATCCAAACGGATCTTCTCCATTCTCGGATTCCACCAGTTTACTATTCGTCTGTAAATAAATCTTGTTAGTATTTTGCAACCATGTCATTTTAGACTAATAGTTTTGTAATTTTAAATTTTTCTGAACTTGATTTCTTAGGAACTGAAATACTATATTCTTCTGCAAGTTGCAGGGCATTTCCCCTGTCTCATTCAACTTGCATACTAGGTGAAAAAATTTCTTCAAGACTGGATTGCCTAACGACGATGGCAGTTCAGCTGAATGTAATCTACTACAGGGGCCTCGTTTCTACTCAAGTATGTTAGTGTTGTGTCAGATTCTTCTCGCAGTCTCCAAAGGTCTCTTCTTTTCCTGTAGGCGTTATCTTTCTCTTAGTTAATGCTTCTGCGGTCTTACATTTCACCTCTAGTCACTCCTGCCATGTTATCTGACGTTACAAGGCCAATTTAATCAATCATCCAGACTGTTGCCCCTGTAATTACTGAAAAGGCTGCTACCCCTCTTTAGGAACCACCTGTTTGTCTGGCCTCTCCATAGATACCCCTCCGCTGTGGTTACACCTACGGTACGGCCATCTGTATCGTTGAGGCTCGTAAGCCACCCAACATGGCAATGTCTGATCAAAAAATGTTCAAATGTTTATACAACTTATGGGTCTTAACTACGGGGTCATCAGTCCCTAAGCTTACAAACTACTTATGAACTAGCTAAGAATAAAGACGGCACAAATATCCATGCCCGATGGGGGATTGGAACCTTCGACCGTAGTAGCCGTGCTGACCGTGACTGGAGCGCCTCAGTCACTTCGGCCACCGCGGCCGGCGCAATGTCTGTAGTTCATGAGGCTTAAATATACACTGGTCAAAACAATTAGGAGATCAGGTGAGGTATCAGACACAATAGAAATATGGTAGTGTATTTTATTCAGGTATTGGTTAAAGTTGTAATTTGTGCGTGATACTGTACGATACTTTTGCAAACTCTTTACTTGAGGTTTACATGGTGTTTACTTAGGGCGAAGCACCACGGGGCTGCCATAATAGTGAAAAAGTCTTTCTCGTTGCCTTGTAATATGGTGTATGATCCTCTACGTCGGCCAGTATAGTTGCACACCTGCGTGGCATGGACAGTATGAGATTACCAATCGTCGCGTGGGAGTAGCCGAACGGTCTGGAGAGCCACATTGCGGATCGCGCGGCCTCCTGCGTCGGAGGTTCGAATCCTCCCTCGGGCATGGATGTTTGTAAATTTAGGGATTGATGATCTCATAAGCTCTACAAACATTTGAACATTTTTAGGTCATTAATCGGCTCTCGAGGTATATTTGACCATTCTTCCTTGAGTGCAGTATGCAGCTCTGCAACCGTTGTGGGAGGTGCTGGTCTGGCTGTAGTGCGTCAGCCAAGTGCATCTCCAACATGCTCAGTCGGGATTAATTCGGGTGAAGAAAGTGACCACACCATAGGCACAGTTCCCTTAACTTCAAGCTCGTTGACCACCAGTGCAGCTCTGCTATCGTCCACCAGAAGGAACCCATCTCCTATGGCACCATCGAAGGGAGGAGCAAAAGTCGAACGATCGGATGGTTATACCTCTTAGCAATCAAAGCGCCATTCTGAATGACACAGAAATCCCTATGTCCGCCAATACTGACTTCTGTCCACGCCATTCGCTCACCACCATAATATAATGATGTTTCCTCCAGGGTTGTTCAGAGTTCCACGTTCTTTCCAGAAGAGGGAAGGATGACTGTCCGGCTGAAAACAAAATCTGGACTCATCAGTGAACAGAACATGGCGCCATTCTTTACGACTCCAATCCTGATGTTCCTCCGCCCAGTTTCTTTACGGCTAAACGGTGTGGAACACACACCATAGGCCTTCGTGCGTAGAGGCCACATTCCCGAAGGCAATTTCTGACTGTTTTTGTTGATATTGTGTGTGTAGATGAGTTGCTTTCAGCCTCCTGTCTCCGTCTGTGTCTGTCCAGCATTACGTCACGTTGTTGCTGCATTGCACTACCTGCTAACTAAACTATCTGAACCCAAATGCGTGTGTAATTCGTTTGGAAGAGTAAAAACAAGTCATCACCAACATCCTCTGTAGCAACGTTTTATTACCACTAACTCGGTTGATGTATGTTGTTTTCTAACACTCTGGACTCGTATTCGGAAGGATGGTAGTTCAAATCCACCTCTGGCCATCCAGATTTAGATTTTCCGTGATTTCCCTAAATCACTCCAGGAAAATGCCGGGATGGTTCCTTTGAAAGGGCACGGCCGACATCCTTCCACATCCTTATCCAAATATTCCGAACGTAAGCTCCGTCTGTAATGACCACGCTGTCGACGGAACGTTAAACTCCAAACTTCCTTCCTTCCAATACAGTTTTCTCCACTCCGTGTGGCGGAAAGAACTGAAATAAGTCGAACCACTCTGCCGAACCACTTAAGAACCTAGGTATCTCATCTGAACCTCTAATAGTTTATTCAACAGCGCTTCTACCTGGTATAGATTTGAGGGTTCCTTGTTAGTTTCCGGGATGTGTGTAGCAGCAGATATCTACGCATAGCTTTCGCATTTCCTTTGGATTATGGGTTGCTGGCTTCTTGACGTGGACCTGATGCCGGGCATCGTGCCAGCTGGGCTCCATTGAATTTATATCAGATGATTGTGGACATCAACGGGAGTTCCCTTTCACGCTCCTTAAATCACTGTGGCAAGAGGGGGCTGATGACCAAGTAGTTTAGTCCCCTCTAAACAACAACAACTGTGGCAAGGTACTGGCCTTGAGACACAATTATGATGCTGGAAGATGCCATTTTTGTTTTTAAACAGATTAAACTTCAAGGGGTGCAAGTGGTCTGAATAAGTATTCAATCAGGTGAAAATGGGCACTGATATAATGATCAGTGGGAAAAGTCGAAAATTTGTGACTCGCCCGAGGTTCAAACGTGGATCTCCTGCCTACAAGGCAGTCGCACGGCTAATCCGCCGCGGCGCATACTAATGAGCCAATACTATAACACAAAGAAGAAGCTGATAAATAACTGGCGACCCGGTGTGGGAGCAACTAGTTATGCAGTCCCCAACATCGGAGATCTATAGAAAACGGTAAGTTACGTGCGATGATTTCGAAAAACTTACGGGTATGCAGCCAGGTATGAAATTCGACGTCGGCCGATATTTTGGCAGGAGACGACCCTGCCACTTTCAAAACGAAACTGCAGTGAGAAAGCAATGAGAAACGATTTTTAAAATCTCGGTTTTCAATGTGTAAACAGGAAAGACAACACACACCGAGCAAGCAAGCACGCAGCGCCGACACGACCAACTATGAAAACGGTCAAAATATCGATAATAAACATCAGTTCTCAACGGTTGAAGTCGAATTTGGTTTCTACCTCTGTTTTTTGACAAGTGAGAGAGCAGGATCCCACGCGGAATTTAAGAAAAATCCTCCATCCCTATTCATATGGTTGTGAGCTACTTTTTTTCAATGGCTTCCTTGATAACACTGTCCCAGTAGGTGAAAATGCCAAAATTTCTGTTTTGTTGTATTCCATAGTGTGACCTGTGTCATGACAGTGTTCGGTCACTGCAGATTTGTTTGGCTGATGTAAACGTGTGTGACGTTTATGCTCAACACAACGCTCCTCAACAGGCCTAATAGTTTGACCAACATATGACATGCCACAGCTACATGGGATATGGTAGACACCCGCCTTGCGCAAACCGAGATCATCCTTAATGGATCCCAACAGTGCCTTAATTTTAGATGGTGGATGAAACACACATTTCACATTGTTTTTACGCAAAATGCGGCCAAACTGCAGCGGATTTGTCGTGCGCACTGGGGCGCCGTGCTGCGGTGCGCGCAGCCGTTAGCCGTCGGGGGTTCGAGTCCCCCCACGGGCACGGGTGTTTGTGTTGTACTTAGGTGAGTTTACCTTAGTTCAAGTAGTTTGTAAGCTACGGACTAATAACCAAGCAGTTGAGTCCGATAGATTTACAAACATTTGAAAATTTTAAACAGCTGTTTGTGCTATTTCTACATCCAGTTGTGCCTTACCGCATCGAAGCATTGGACTCACTTCCAGTCTTATACTTTTTAGCTATAACTATGGTCGGTGCGCAACAACCAGAATGGATGTAACATGGTCTGTTAACTCTTTCACTAAATATAATGGTCTTATCTCACGCCTTGTAAAGAAGTATGTCTTCTTCTGTGAAGTTGCTTCATAGCTGTATTGGAAGTGATGAAGGAATTAAGCGCTGGCCTAGGCGTGCCTAGAGCGACAATAGCTTGCTTTGCTCTCTACTTAAATGCCAATAGTGGAGTCCCATATGACGCATCGCCTATCAGTGGTTAGGAACACTTGCTGGCGAATTCTTGCCGTGTCCTGATCTATAGATTCAAGAGGTGTGAGCAACTGCCGCACTGTGTCTGGGGGCAGTCCTTGCTACAATTTTCGCAAACCTTCACACTGCGGTAAGTACTCTGCGTAGTAGTTGGTGAACGCTTTTACGTCACATTATGAGGGGGAAGATGGTTCGTAGCAACTGGAGGTGTAACCACGATGTCTGTGAGGCGCCAGTTCTGCAATCGAGATGTGCAACGCTCCTGGCTGTGAAGCGAGTGCAGACGAGATCCGCTCCTAGTGAATGTAGCTACTTTGCTTACAGCACTGACTTCTCCCAACACATTACCATGCCGTGGAATGGCGTATTTTATGGAAACAAATATAAAGCGTCTACTCGCAGGTTTCTCCTTCTTCTTTCAGTAAATCCATCCTCAGAGGAGGTATCAACTGTACATCCTCCATGGATTTCTCTCCTGGGCATCCTCCTTTATTTGCTTGTAACACCTTCCTTTCCTCTCCCTCTTTTGCCTTGCACTTTCCTCTCCATTAGCCTCTGCAGTAGACAGTTCCAGCCAAGCTGTTTTCTTCTTCTGTATCATCTTCATGAAGTTCCCTTCCTCTTTTACCCTGCTCAACACCTCATTTCTCATTCTGTCAGTCCATTTCGCTTTCTCCATTCCTCTCCATAGCCACATTTTAGTGCTTTCTAAACATTTTTGTTCTTTTTCTTTCTGAGTGTCCATGTTTCAGAACCGTAAGACACCTCGCTCACACAAAACATATGGCGAACCTCTTCCGGAGGTTAATGGAGATGCTCCTCACGGTCAGTATAATCTCTCACTCTCCCATAAGCTTTCTTTCCCATGTATATTCTGCGTCTCACTTCTGTACAACTTCCATTGGAAGTTATCAAGGTTCCCAGATATTGGAAATTGGAACCTGTTACAGTTTTCTTCCATCTAGCGATATAATGATTGTGTCACATTCTCTTTCGATTTTTTTCACTTTTGTAGTATCAATGTTCAGTTTCATTCCGAATTCTTTTCTCACCCTTACAATATTCTCCATCATTACCTAGATTTCGTCTTCTGTTTCTGCTAGTAGTCATATCATCTGCATATAGTTTTTATGCTTCTCCATCCATTAAAAGCCCTTTTGCTTTTTCAAAGGATTTGTTAATCAGTTTTTCAGTGTATATATTAAAATATGCTTGGTACATATAACAATCTTGCCTCACAACTCTTCCAATAGCCACCTCTTTCTGTCACTCAGAATAAAAACCGTGCACTGTGCAAGTTCAGAGGTTTTTAGATAGGATGATGGTAAATGCCCAAACGTCGTAATAAATAAATACATTTTAGCGATCTATACGGATTTTATTCGCATTGAAAAAACGAAGATTGCAGACTCGTTCAGGAAATTCGTTTGCATTATAGAAAAACTACTTTCTGTCAAAAATGTTGAAATGTTTGTAAATCTATTGGACCAAACTGCGTGGTCATCAGTCCGTAGCGTATATACTACTTAAAATAAGGTAAAGTAACCTAAGGACAACATATACCCATGCCCCAGGGAGTACTCGAACCTTCGACGGCGAACAACCGCGCGCTCCGCAGCGAAGTGTCTTAGACCTCTCGGCTACTCCGCCGCGGCGCTTTCTGTCCCACATAGATTTGTTTTATCAGCCCACTGGACAAAGTCCGTCATGGAATGGATGTTCCGCAGGTTTCATGTTTATAATTAAATGTTCAAATGTTTGTAGAACTTATGGGACTTAACTAAGGGGTCATCAGTCCCTAAGCTTACAAACTACTTATGAACTAGGTAAGACTAAGGACGGCACAAATATCCATGCCCGAGGGGGATTCGAACCCCCGACCGTAGTGGCCGTGCAGACCGTGACTGGAGCGCCTCAGTCCCCTCGGCCATCGGGGCCGGCCTTTATAATTAATGGAAGTTATATATGTCGTGCCTGTTCTTTTTGGAATGTCCGAAAGAATACACAGCATTTTTCATTCTTTAGTTATTATCAGTCAGTACACAAGGAATTTACAATAGGTACCAGTGGCCACTGAAATATATCAGTGGCCGATTCAAGCCTCGCCCACTAGGCAGTGGCACTGACCAGCTCGCCACTGGCGACACGGCGATTGCGCTGACTCCTCTCCTATCCTCAACCAACCACTCACTACAGACGTGGAGCCCTTGGACATATCACTCAGTATCAGTATTCGCTTCATGTCGTATGAGTTACGAATTAGTTTGTATCCGCACTGAAGATAGAAACCCCTATTTTATATTAAAGATGTGGATTCTCCGCGAAAATATAGGTAACTTTTGTATAAAACATTTTTTTCATAATATGATAAATGGCACTGTAATCGCCAAAAAGTAAAATGAGTTAAAATTGTTGAAAAAATATTTCAGAGAAACACACATCAGATTATGAAATTAAGAGTAAAGTTTTTGACAATGTTATCATGAGTCACTGTGTACCCTTTCTCAAAGCATTCTTAGACAACTTGTAGCGTTACCCAGGAACGACAACGTGGCCACATTATTAATGTGTTCCCTTCTGGTTCCCCTAGCCTCTTACTAGCTCTGGGTGCTCACGAGCTCGGGATCCTTGACTACTGTGGGGCCCCTGCGTCTGACAAGTGATTCATTGAAGCAAATGATCCAAATGATGTCCGTTGTTTCTAACGCAGATTGCAACTCTATGCCGAAAGGCAATCCGACGTTTATGACTCTTTGTTAATGTGTGCACATTCATTGAAAATTCACTGCTGCATATTCTTGGGGTTGTTGGTACATTTAATCACGCCACTCCCACAGGACAAAATCGACAGAAGTGACATCGGGTGAATGTGCAAGCAGTTCAGAGGACATCCTTGTCCAATCCATCGACGTCGTCGTTCATGAGTAAAGCTAAAGTAGTCTAAGAATGCATTGCAGGAGGGTAGGCGGTATCACTTGATACACTATGTGACCAAAGGTATCCGGATACCGCCAAAAACGTTTTTTTATATTAAGTGTATTGTGCTGCCACCAACCGCCAAGTACTCCATATCAGTGACCTCAGTAGTCATTAGACATCGTGAGAGGGCTGAATGGGGCGCTCTACGTCTGTACAGGAGATTTCCACGCTGCCAAACATCCCTAGATTTACCGTTTCTGATGTCATAGTGAAGGGGAAACGCGAAGAGGCACGTACAGCACGAAAGCGACCTCGTCTGTTGGCTGACAAAGACCGCCAACAGTTGAAGAGGGGCGTACAGTGTAATAGACAGGGATCTATCCAGATCATCGCGCAGAAATTTCAAACTGCTTCACGACCCACTTCAAGTACTACAGTTAGATGGGAGTTGAGCAAACGCGGGTTTCATGGTCGAGCCACACATCACGCAGGCCACTGCCAAACAACACCTCATTTGGTGTAAGGAGCGTAAACAGTGAACAATTGAATAGTGCAAAAACGTTGTATGGAGTGGCGTGTCACGGTACACAATGTGGCTATCCGATGGGTATGGCGAATGCCCGGAGAACGTCATCTGCCAGCGAGTGTAGTGCCAACAGTTAAATTCAGAAGCGATGGTGTGTGTGGTGTGGTCGTGTTTTTCATGGAGGGGGCTTGAACCACTTGTTGCTTCGCTTGGCACTACCACAGAACATGCTTAATTGATGTTTTAAGCACCTTCTTGCTTCCCACCGTTGAAGAGCAATTCGGAAATGGCGATTGTATGTTTCAACACGGTTGTTCATAATGCATGACATGTGGCGGAGTAGTTACACGACAATAACACCCCTGTAATGGACGGACATGCACAGAGTCCTGACGTCAATGCTGTAGAACACATTTGGGCTGCTTTTGAACGCGGACGTCCTGCCAGGCCTCACCGACCTTCATCGATATCCCTCCTCAGTGCAGCACCTTCCAGAACGTGATTGGACGCATGCCTGAGAGAGTGGAGGCTGTCATCAAGACTAAGGGTGGGCCAACACAATATTGAATTCCAGCATTGCCGATGGAGGGAGCCACGAAATTGTCGTTTTCAGCCAGGTGTCAGGATACCTTTAATCTCATAGTGTAGCGTTATCAAAACTGTCAGAAGCTGTTCTTTGGTTTTCCTAATCCATTTTTGCTTATTACAGAGTCACCTATCATGAAATGAAAAAAAATGTCATTAAAAAGTTACATTTTTTTTACGGAAAATGCAAATATTCAATAAACAATAGTGGTTCCTTTTCAAGCTTTCAAAGTCAACCCACAGGACGGTGCAGGGGATCTAGATTTATGTTAATGGGCGTTTCTCGTCCAGGTGAACAACTTTTATTCCAACTATTCTCTGAAAGCAATAGGCAACCATATTGTGTGTAGTTGCTAGTGGCCATTGAAATTAATCAGTGGGGAATGTTGGAAATTTGTATCCACCCAGGATTGGAACTGCTTACTAGGCAGTCACAATGGAGACACAGCGCGCAGATGCTACTATCGCGCAGACTACTCCGTCACGCTTCCTATCATACGCAAATTCTCGACTTATCCATACGCTAATGAGTAGTGCGTGTCCATTGTCTCTCGGTGCTCGCAGTATTTCGCCGACTCACTGACGTATCGAACACGCACCCATCTCAATATTCTACGTCCATTTACTGCCGCAAATATGCGCGGGACCAAGCCAGAGTGCTCACTTTATATATAGGGTGTCGCAGCTACCTTGTCCTCCCAAAATATCTCTGGAACAATAACAGCTATTGGAAAATGACTTTCACCGGTATCAATATACGGCTGGGGCCCATGAATGTATATTTGGAAACATTCTAAAACGAAAGCAAATGTGTTTTTTATCACAAACTTATGTTCTTTTAAATGGACAGCCTACATTTTTTCTTCAGCAATCCATAGCATGACAAATCACATAAACAATGGCGTTGATTGCATCGCGAAATTCCAATTACATCCCGAGATATTCCGACGAGAAGTTTACGCTTGAAAAACCCGAAATTCGCTGCTACCGCACGTCATGAGGCTCAGGCGTGAACCCAATGCTGCCCGTAGTCGCGATGTGATTGACATGCGTAATCGCACTTCCATACTTACCAACAGGTCCGAAACGAATAATACGGTCTGCTGCCATCCTGCAATAAAGTCGCACATTCCAGCAGGTATTTATCCCATAGGCTAGGGGTGATGCGGTTCTGTAACATATCTGTATACCGCAACGTTAGTCACAAAGTTAACTTCGCTTATCGTTAATTACTAAAAAGGTAATGCCGTTCAACGTTAAAACTTTACTGCAGATATAGCGCAAGTGACGGTGAATCATTCACTCATAATAGTGATATTCATGTTGATGGTTTTAGTGAAACGAGCAAGTGGACTAAAGGTTTTACCGTTGTTTAGGTAAAAATGTTTTTATTTGGAAAGTTCAGGTAAGACAAAGAAGATGAATGTAAATATGTTTAACCATTTGCTTTATTATCACATAATTATCAATGTTATGTTTATCTGATGCGTTACATGACAAATTGTTTCAAACAGATGTTTCTGAACATCACTGGGTAAAATGGCCTCTTGTAGAAACTTGCACTGTGATTCCAGCACTACATATTAAAGATAGCGTTCACATATCATGCTCAAAGTGATAACCATTGGCTTGCATACATAAGGTCACTCTGCGGATGAAGGATGCCCTACTTCGTGCTACTGTTTCCTCTTTCATGGCTGTACAAGCATCAATAATGCGTTGCTTCATGTCCTCTGGTGTTGTTGGTTCATGTTGGTAAACAGCACCCTTCACTGCTCCCCAAAGAAAAAAATCCAGCGGTGTAAGGTCCGGAGATCGGTCAGGCCACCTAACTGGACCACCACGTCCAATCCACCTACCAGGTAACTTACCGTTCAGAAGTCGTCGTGCTCTTAAGTCGTTATGTGTAGGGCATCCGTCATGCCGATACCACATTACCATTGTCGTGTTCAGAGGTACGGTGTCCAAGAGAAAAGGAAGATCGTGTCAAATAAATCTGGAGTACTGTCTGCCATTTTGGACGCCATTTACAAAGAAAGGTCCGATAACGGTATCTCCAATAATCTCACACCAAACATTCACTTTCCACGGACGTTGATGCTCTACCTGACGGAGCCATTTTGGATTGTCTGCGGACCAATAATGCACATTCCTCATATTGACAATTCCTTTGTTGGAGAATGATACCTCGTCGGTAAAGAGAACATTTGCGAAAAAAATTTGGATTAGTCAGAAGTTTTTGCTGAACCCACCGACAAAATGTTACCCTGTTGCTGAAGTCATTTCCATGAAGATCCTGGTGTAAATGAACATGGTAAGAATGCACTTTATGACGTTGAAGAATACGCTGTGCACTTGATTTCGACACACCAACTTCACGTTCAGTTAGACGTGTGCTGATGTGAGGATTCACAGCTACGGTAGCGAGCACAGCAACTTCAGCACGTTCATCTGTGCGTGTTCTAGGACGATGTCTAGGTCTTGGATTTAAGCTTCCCGTTTCACGTAAACGAAATGTGAGACGACCAAACATCCGGCGCGAAGGCGATGGCTTGTTGGGGAATCGTCTTCTGTACCGTCGTTCTGCCTGTACAGAGTTTCGCCCGCCTACAACAGGGTACAGTACATGTAAGTAGAGTAGGGTAGAAAAGAGACATATTAACGTAATAATCATAATGTTCTCTAACAGCATCATAAACAAACAAGCAATCTAATAACGTATTTCCCGTCAACGTACATTCTCCATAGATCAGCAGTATTTCTACCATATCTTCATGTGTGTACATAATACAGTATAAGTTCCACAACACAACCTTTATTCACAATGTGTACTACCTCCGTGCCGTCAATAAATTACTCTGATGCACGACTACACTGGCAAGCGGTGTACTGCACGCCAAAGCAACAACAAATGGGATGCTCGGTGGAGTACAGGAGTTTGCATGGGTCGCAAATCACAAACAAGGCGAAGTGAAAAGTGTGACTGTAGTGGGAACTACGTTGGACTCGTGTCAAATCTATCGGACCAAACTGCGTGGTCATCAGTCCGTAGCTTACAAACTACTTAAACCTAGGTAAACTAACCTAAGGACAACACACACTCATGCCCCAGGGAGGACTCGAACCTCCACGGCGAACAATCGCGCGCTCCGCAGCGAGACGATTTAGACCGCTCGGATACTCCACCGCGGCGATGAACGAGTGCGCGAAAGGCACAATGGGTCATTTAACGCATTCGATAAACCTTATTTTGGGTGTTCAGGATAAATAAGACAACCTGACTGGTGTATTCCGATCGGTACTGGTTAATGTTGTGTACGTAGACACATAAAATGTGCAAGAGGGAAACCTTTATGTGCTTATGAGAGTTGATGGCAGCAGACCGTATTATTCGTTTCGGACCTCTTGATAAGTATGGAAGTTCGATTACGCATGTCAATCACATCGCGATTACGGGCAGCATGGGGTCCACGCCTGAGCCTCAGGACGTGCACTAGCAGTGTATTTTGGGTTTTTCAAGCGTCAATTTCTCGTCGCAATATCTCGGGATGTAATTGGAATATTGCGATGCAATTAACCCCATTGTTTATGTGATATGTGATGCTATGGATTTCTGAAGAAAAAATATAGGGTGTCCATTAAAAAAAAACATAAGTTTGTGATAAAAAACACATTTGTTTTTGTTTTAGAATGTTTCCTAATATGCACATTCATGGCCCCCATCCGTACATTGATACCGGTGAAAGTCGTTTGCCAATAGCTGTATATATGAAGCGAAATTCGAGCACTCTGGCTTGGTCCCGCGCATATTTGCGGCAGTAAATGGACGTAGAATATTGAGATGGGTGCGTGTTCGATACGTCAGTGAGTCGGCGAAATACCGCGAGCACTGAGAGACAATGGACACGCACTACTCATTAGCGTATGGATAAGTCGAGAATTTGCGTATGATAGGAAGCGTGACGGAGTAGTCTGCGCGATAGTAGCATCTGCGCGCTGTGTCTCCATTGTGACTGCCTAGTAAGCAGTTCCAATCCTGGGTGGATACAAATTTCCAACATTCCCCACTGATTAATTTCAATGGCCACTAGCAACTACACACAATATGGTTGCCTATCACTTTCAGAGACAAATTTTGTAATACACATTACACCGACGATACCTCTTTGGATTGATTTATATATCGTTTGCACAGAACAAGTTGTTATAACCGTAAAATAGCGTTGAAAAACACCAGAAAATGTCATAAAAGCAATAAAATACATTATAATCGAATTGTAGAAAACTTGGAACCGTGTATAAAAATTATCGTAGTCTGTCATTTTTATATTATAATGTCTCACGAAATTTGCATCATACAATTACAGACAACATGAAGATGGCTTTGTTGCCGAAACGGCCATTGTCCGTAAATAAACAAACATTACAGCAGCTATTTGGTGAAATATATTTCATATTTCGTCGTTAAACTTCACACCATCATTCCGCATAGTATCGTAACACTGAACACAAGTCTTGACGGTGCTGAATTTTTTCCAGCAGTGTGGTATTTTGGCTGTTACCGTGTCCTTTAAAATGTCATTTAGAGGTTCCGTGGGGAGCAGCGTACAAACGGCACGCAGGTTGGCTTCTACAAGCCGTAGTTGTTAACCTGCTGTACAGGTTCAGATCCGGTGTGGCTCACTCTCAAGGTAGCGCACTGCATGGTACGCCATAGGAGAGGGTTAAACAACTGCCCTGTTTACGTAATACTGAGCCTGCCGAAATGTAAAAACAATTTTAGTCTCATGTCTCGAATTGCAGACGTATAACCTAATTCAAAAATGTTTCAAATGTTTGTAAATATATGGCACTTAACTGCGTTGGTTATTAGTTCCTAGGCTTACAAACTACTTAAATTAGCCTAAGGACAACACACACACCCATTCCCCAGCGATGACTCGAACCTCCGACGGCGAGAACCGCGCGCTCCGCAGCGAGGCGCCATATAGACCGCTCGGCTACTCCACCGCGGCTATAAGTAGAGGTCTGCGCGGATGCGGATATCCGTGAATATCCGCACTATTTCTTATTTTGTGAATAGAATTGTGAGCGACTCGGATATCCGCGTGTTATAGGCGGAGGTATCTGCCCAGTAGTTTTGTCGAATGTTAGGTGAAAACTTCAAGCCTGTGGATGGAATCCTTGCAGGGCCCAAGTAGAGCTGCAGTCTGTTGTCCTCATCCCCTGGCCACAGCGAATGTAGCTATACCTGAGGGACCTGTGCCTTGTCCTTTTACGTGACGGTGTCTTATCTGTGGCCTGTCAAGTGGTTTCTGGGTGGCAAACCGGCTCACTGCCCACCAGAGGTGCCACGCCAAATTTCTGCAGCCTTCAAAAATGTTGGCCGCGGTGGAGCAACCGAGCGGTCTTAAGCGTCTCGCTGCGGAGCGCGCGGTTGCTCGCCGTGGAGGTTCGCGTCCTCTCTGGGGCATGGGTGTGTGTGTTTGTCCGTAGGTTAGTTTACCTAGGTTTAAGTAGTTTGGTAGCTACGGACTGATGACCACGCAGTTTGGTCCGATAGATTTACAGACATTTTTTTTTTTATTTTTATTTTATTTTTTTATTTTTTTCAAAATGTCATATGTTTGTAAAGCTTATGAGACTTAACTGCGGGGTCATCAGTCCCTAAACTTACAAACTACTTATGAACTACCTTATACTAAAAACAACACGAACATACATGCCCGAGGGAGGATTTGAACATCCGCTGCCTTTAGTTAGTACTTTGTAGTGAGCGACTGACAACATATATCGTAATGAATACAGTGACAGTTCTTTCTTAAAAGGTACAGGATATCAATGGATACTATATCGCGTGAAGTGAGAAGAGGTGATTTGACATTATTGAAGGAAAACAAATTGAAATCTTCAGTTTGAAAAAAATTTGGATACGTATTTGATTTCAAGGAAAAGATCAACGATATAGTGACCTGTTTTGCGTCTAAAAAATTGTATTCTTACACTATTTCATATCAACCGAATGAACGGCACAGTCGCGTATAAAATAGGTACAAACACACAAACAAACATTCATGTGTATCTATTAGATAAATGGTGACGGAAGTAATAAAGATTGACAATAGCATTTTATAGCAACTTTCATAATCAGATACGGTGTACAGTGAAAGTAACGTATGTTAGATTGTATAGGCTGGCCGTAGCTGCAGCCGACATTGTATCTTTTTGCTGACAGTTCCCAATTAGAAGTAGATGGCAGTGTTAACACTTGAAATGACTTGTTTTATTTATGTCACATAACCTCTTGTGCGTTCTTATGGGGAAAATAAAGTGTCCCTTTTGTAAAACTCCGAAATGAATGTAAACACAGTAAAATCTCTATGCCGATCAGCTTTAACCATTGAAATTTAAGAAGATGCCTGTATTAAACAGCTGACGTATTGCTCCGACCACACGGGCTCCAAAGCGCTACTGTGTGGCCGGCCGCGGTGGCCGAGGAGACTGAGGCGCTCCAGTCACGGTCTGCACGGCCACTACGGTCGGGGGTTCGAATCCCCCCTCGGGCATGGATATTTGTGCCGTCCTTAGTTGTAAGTAGTACACAAGTAGTTTGTAAGTTTAGGGACTGATGACCGCGTAGTTAAGTCCCATAGACTCTACAAGCATTTGAACAAGCTACTGTGTGTCCGGAGCCCCAACGTTTTTCTGTTTGGAATAACCTGTTTTGGAGTAGGTGTAGAACAGTTACTGTGATTCAAAATGTCAAAAGCAGTTAAGTTGTCGCAGAACTGACACTCTAACAATAATTATATCATTACACAGGATAGTTTTAAATTCTGCTATCTATTACTATTACTCATTCAAAACTTTAATATCTGCAGATGCGGATAATGAACTTGCGGATGCGGATAAAGAGTCGCGGATGCGAATGCGGTTGCGGATATGGGCATTGCGGATGTGGTGCGGATGCGGAAAACACTTTTCTTATCCGCGCAGACCTGTAGCTATAACCTAATTCTCTCAATCTGGAATCTATAAGTGAAATTATCAAAATAACGAAAAATAACATGCTTGCGTTACTACTTTAATTTCATTTGGCAACCGTATTATATTCGTTGGTGATTTTATATTTTGTGCATAACTAACAATATTGACCTCTATTTGCATGTCATTAGTGTTGTGATAAGTACGGGAACAAATTCAAATTAAACAAGTTCTTAGGTGTACAAAATAATATCAACATCTTACACACACAAATACAACTTTTTTATTGGTTATTTTGAGAACAACTGCAGCTCTTAGAGGAACAGATTCGTAAAGTGTGTTTATCCTCTAGAGACCTGAAGCCAGATATAAACAGTAAACTGAACCAACAACTTTAAATGTGTTTATTGGCACCACTGCTGGTAAAATATTCATAAATGGTATTTTTTAAATTTTTACATGTTGTTGTAGGCTATGTATCATATACGATACATTGGGTAGCTATCGAGACAATGTGTCACGCGATGAAAAAATAAATGTTACTTTATTTTTGCTTATTTCAATGACATATACACCTCCTAATGCTAGAAAATGCACAAAATTGTTGCAAATTGTCTCATTATATGTTCTTGTTGGAATAAAATGCAATTGGATATCTGGTACGTTGTTCCCAACACATTCTGAGTTTAGGAAATCCAATTAGTGAAATTACAATACTTGCTGCCCAATATTTCTTGATCTCATCTGGGGTGGTGTTGAGAGATTTTCCGTATGATGAAATATATTTCATATTTGTCTTCTCTGCCATATTAATAAAGAAATCTTCATTTAAGTACTTATTAAAATATTCGAAGGGTTTCCTAGTTCCTGTACTGATAGTGTCTACATCAGATTTTGATGATGTAGAGGTCATAGAAGTCAAGATATTGGGTGAAAATCTAAAATAGAAAGAACAATATTGCTTAAAAATGATTGTTTTGCAATAACTCAAACTCATGCCTATAAAAACTACTAAAAACATTACGAACCGTGTTCTGTGGTGCCAACGTTGTGTTGGATCTTTAGGAGATGGACTTTCACGCATTTGTGTTGGGTGTGCTGAAGTTTCGTTGTCGGAAACTTCATCTTCTTCTTCAGTTGCTGCCTGTTTGTTAACTTCAGCGTCGTCATCATCGTCATCATCATTACAGTCATGATGAATTTCGATATCAGAACAATTAGCGTCAATGACCTCATCCAGAATCTGAGCAATTTCTGAATCAGATAGACCTGTCAATAATATTTAGATTTTTAATTCATGTTTTTGAAGCTTCCTGGCAGATTAAAATTGCGTGCCGGAACCGGGACTCGAACCTGGGACCTTTGCCTTTCGAACCAGGTTCGAGTCCCGGTTCCGGCACGCAATTTTAATCTGGCAGGAAGTTTCATATCAGCGCACACTCCGCTGTAGAGTGAAAGTTTCATTCTGGCAGGTTTGTGAAGTTTCATTCGTACTAGAAGCATTAATAACGCCTATCACATTATGAAAGCCGTGAAATACGCACTAAAAACATTACATAACGAAGAATTAACGAATCACTAACATAAAAAGCGGACATCCGCCATTTGCTGACAGACATATGAAAAGTAGTCACTGAGACCCGATGTATCATATATGATACATTTACTAAAATACGATTTTTCAGAAGGAAAATCGTCTTTCACGTCACTTTCTTTGATTGATTTGTACTCAGAGATCTATTAGCAACATTTTAGTACTGATTTAAAAGAAATACTTAACGAATTGACAATACTAACCTTTCTTTCTTGATGTCATGCTTACTCGTCCAAAACACACTTGTTACAGACTCCTCCTGACACGTCTCTCTGAGAACTATGAGTAGACTGCCTCGTTGTTCTGTGGAGTGCAGCGAATACGATACAGTCGGCACTCTTACGAAAAACGGCACCCAGTGTGTCGAAAACTCATTTGAACGGATGTATCATATATGATACAAGAGGTTGCTAGAGGTTATAATTTCCAAAATAATGCTATCCATTTTTATACCAAAACATCCAACAATTGCTTCAACGATGGTAGAGATATAAATTTCGTTCTCACTGCCAGGTATAAAACTCACCATAACGTTTTAGTTATGTTGAGACATGGCTACTTTACTTTCCATGATACATGTGTGATAATTTTCACCTGAGCCTTTTTTTTTCTTTGTTCAAATATTTGTAAATTTAAGGGACTTAACTACATTGGTCATCAGTTCCTAGACTTACAAACTACTTTAACTTAAAATAACTTATGTTAAGTGCAACACAAACACGCATTCCCGAGGAAGGACTCGAACCCCCAACGGCGAACGGCCCCGTACACTGCAGCAGAGCGCCTTTTTGCAAAATCAAATGTTCAAATGTTTGTAGAACTTATGGGACTTAACTACGGGGTTGTTAGTCCCTAAGCTTACAAACTACTTATGAACTAGCTACGACTAAGGACGGCACAAATATCCATGCCCGAGGGGGGATTCGAACCCCCGACCGTAGTGGCCATGCAGACCGTGACTGGAGCGCCTCAGTCCCCTCGGCCACCGCGGCCGGCTCGCCTTGGTGCGCGTGACTAATCTGCCGGAGCTTTCTCTTTGTGTGGAGCGTTTTATCATGTTGGTATATAGCAGAGTTTGTTAGCAATATGATAGTAAGCAGTTTGCTGTTGGTGATTGTGAGATATTCATTCGCAGTTACCCAAACACTGGGGATGATGACAGAAGCAGTTGAATATCGCGATACAGACGCCTGAGTCATTACGCACTGAAGGAAGCAGGTGCACCGTTTCGCAAGCTCCTTTCGGAGTTTTCCATTCATAGACCCGATTCTTTGTAAGATGTAATGTAAGCGATGATTCATAGGAGCATATCACATACTTCCAGTCATCAGGTGTCCTGATTTTATCATCGTGGCATCATTTCCTTCATAGATTTGCGTTGGCTTCCGTTATTAACGGTTTAGGAACTGCAATTCTTCCACGAATCTTTGCTCCAGCCGTACTTCAAATCAAATGTTTGTAAATTAATGGGACTTAAATACTGAGCTTACAAACTATTTAAACCAACTTAAGTATAACACACCGATGCACGAGGGATGACTCTAAGGGCCGACGGGGAGTAACCTCGTGCTGCAGAATAAGGCGTCTTAGACCGCTCAGCCATTCCACCGATGCTCCAGCCATACTGTTTTCATCGAAACAGTATTATTCGAGCGCTTTAATTATGGTAGTTTCATAGTGTTTGGTGACAGTCATTCTTCATGCTCTTCATTTCTAACGAAGACTACCAAATTATAATGCGGGCACCCACACAGTGAGAAAGAATCATGCGTGCTTTGTACAGCGTCTTTATCACTCAGCTTCGGGTTTAGCCCACTATTGCTCTCCAAGAAATGGCGTTTTTCCTTGTTTTGAGTATTCTGTCATTACCGAGGATTCTGTAGCTAGTCAAACATTAAACAGCGCGTCCGTTTTCGTCACGCATATGCTCCCATTAAAATAGGCACCACCGAGTTGACCTGTTTGGAAGTTTGACAAGTCATGCATTTCACTGACCACGACCGTCGCAAAATAACAAGCTAACGCTCAAGACTTCGTACGTGCCGGTCGCGGTGGCCGAGGGGACTGAGGCGCTCTAGTCACGGTCTGCAAGGCCACTACGGTCGGGGGTTCGAATCCCCCCTTAGGATTAGCTAGTTCATAAGTATTTTCTAAGTTTAGGGACTGATGACCCCGTAGTTAAGTCCCATAAGCTATACAAACATTTGAACATTTGAACTTCGTACGTCAGTTGTGCAGTGCGATTTCGGCCCAGTGTTAACAGTATGCGGTAGTGCGAAATACAACAAGATATAGTTTACTGCATGGTGTTAATATTATTTTTTCTTTGTAATGTAGTACAGTTAGATAAATCCTTACCTTTGTAGTGAACAAAGAAATGTGTTGGCTTGTACTGCACGAAAATAACATTATCTTTAAATTAGCAAACTTAATGTGTGAAGATTATTTTATGAACGATTGAAGAGAGCCTCAGATGTGTCTTCAGTGTTAGGTTAAACTAGTATAGCGAATTCGAGGTAATCCCCCTGAAGGCAGTATTGTTCAGAATAAAAGTGTTGTGGTTACATGAAGGTAATGGCGACCTTCGGGGCCAGCGCGCTTCTCGTAAATCAGAGTCGCTGCCACAGCTGAGCTCAGCGTCTCTGGGAAGTCCGGGCTGAGCAGCCGTTCTCTACACGACAGTGGTCTGTCCTCGTTGAGAAAAATAGTTTGACTGGCTCCAATATTACACAAAATAAGAAAACCCTCCTCGGTTTTGTCTTGATATTTAGGGGGTTGGGAGAGGTGACAAAGGACCTAAACCGAATGATCTAGACTTTTCCGACCTAAAACACCTGCAAAAGTATCACTAAATGATATGCAATATAGATAAAATGAGGTATAAATGATATAAACAAGCATAGGGAATGAAATTTGGAAAAAAACTTAAAAATAGGTATTATTTTGCGAAATGATTGGTCCAAACTTTGGAAATTTAATAGTTTAGAGTCACATTAGTTTTGATCAACACCCAGGTCGTGTTATATGTTTATTACGTACAAGGATACCACACGGGTATCGGATTTTAGATTTTTTATATTTATGGTACGTGAAGTTCACAACACAAATAACAATCAGCCAAAGCCATTCGACGCAACTCAAAAAATATTATCGAGAAAATCGACTTTGAAGTTTTGTAAAGTACACGTAAGTACCGATAATTACAATAGTTACAGCATCTGTTGGTGTAGCTATCGTGGTAGCGTTCAGGAATTACAATCATATGGTAAGTGGTTACAATCCCGCAGTAACAGAAATTTTATTTTTAATTTTTTCGTAGTGTTCTAATTCTTACAGAATTTTAGTACCAATTGGTAATTTTTAATGCGGGTATTTTTGTTTATTCGTAATTTTCTACATTTTATAAAATTACGATGGTTTCAATGAAAAAAATATGCTACAGTTTTTACAGTTTTGGCTTCACTATTATTTGTCGACGGTAGTCTTTGATTGTCCATTTTGTGAAGAGCTACGACGCTGTTTTTCGAAAATCATCTCTATAACTGCTTATGGCTTTCCAAGTAGCTAATGTATTTAACTATCGCTTTAGGTGGCGACAAAGAGTTCAGATCGTCTATATACACCTAAACAAAAACTGACACAACACATGGAATTAGAGATTCCAGAGTGTTTCATATAACTAAATTAGAAAACAACGAAAGAAATAGCAGGATTCGAACCACCGACTCTATGGTTGTGAGGCCAGAACGCTACCATTCTTTAAATATATTTATTGAGTTACACCGACAGATAGAGCAACCGTTTCAATTACTGGTACTTACGTGTACTTGTAAAACTTCAAAGTCGATTTTCTCGAAAATTTGTGAGAGTTTCTTCGAATGGCTTTGGTTGATTATAATTTAATTTCTGAACATAACTTACCACAAATATAAAGAAGTTTTTAAATCCGATATCCATGCGGTCTCCTTGTAAGAGAAAATCATTTTGCAAAACGTTTTGGGATTTTTTTAATGTTAATTTTTATTTTCAAGCTTTGTGCACTTCATCTGATTTAATATGCTCATCTGTTGTAGAAATATCTCAGAGTTGATCCGAGGGAGAACATTTCGGCAGTTGTCAAAATCACAGTTGTAGTATTGTTATTATGTACGTAAAAAGGCTACGTATTCATCGCCCCCCCACTCCTTTTTTTACGTGCTAAGGGAAACAAGTCCGTAGCGGTGGAGTAGCCGAGCGGTCTAAAGCGTCTGGCTGCGGAGCGCGCGGTTGCTCACCGTGGAGGTTCGAGTCCTCCCTGGGGCATGTGTGTGTGTGTGTGTGTGTGTTTGTCCGTAGGTTAGTTTATCTTAGTTTAAGCTATGGACTGATGGGAATTACAAACATTTGAACTTTTTTTTTTTTTTTTTTTTTTTTTTTTTTTTTTTTTTTTTATATATATATAATAAGTTCTGGCGAACTGATAAGTAACCAGTTAGGCGGGAGCGTCTTGTTCACTTCGTTACAGAGTGGTATTTAGAGTTAGCACACTATCTACATATCCTTATTACATGTCAACATATCGTCTACTGTTAGTTCCACAGTTTTTAATGATTTTCTTCCTTTTTGCAGAAAACTGTCAGCAATCAGTAGTAAATATTTTGTTTACTACCAGATCTATACTTCGATCAATGTGTAATCAGTATGAACGTAACCTCCAACATGGAGGTAAAATCTTTATATGTTTCAACTCCATGTTCTAAGCATTGATAATGACCCCACAGTGATCGAAATGTTTACAACAGATTGCTAACAATTATCTACAAATCGAAAAAAACAGTAGTTGAGAACATGAGCCCTAATGGAATGAAGTCTGATAATTTTCTTTCGGTTTATGTCTCGTTTCCATTTAATTTCAGTGCCTTTATTACCATTAAAATAAAAAAGATTGTATTCAGTTTCCATTTTCCTATATGTAACTGCAATGCCTAATACAAGCGACGTTCCAAGTCGTCCAGACACAGGGGTTGTTAATGTTAATAGAATTAAGCTGCTAATTGTTGTTATTCATAGGTCCCCTGACTCAGATTTTAAAATTTTTCTGCCCAAGCTAGAGTTGGTTAATGATTCACTTTATAGGAAGTACAAAATGTGACGATTTCAACATTAATTGTGTGATAGCCCAAGGAAATGCAGCTGTTAGATCTCCTTAATTAATATCATCTAATGCAAACAATATTCTTTCTAACAAGAGTGCAAGGCAGTAGCACTTCTACCATTGACCATATTTTTTGTTCCTTCTTCATTTTTAGAGGGGCACACTGTTAGCAGAATAGTAAGTGGCCTTTCAGACCATGACGTATTTCTTCTCAAACAAATGTTAAATATAATTAATAGCACGAAGTTTATAGTGTTGATAATACATGTGATAAATATGCTTTTCTGAACACATTTTATACGTTGTTTGAAAGTTACTTCCCGTTAAAACAGGCTACTTTCAGCAACAGGCAGCCTGGGTGGCTGACAAGACTATCTTGTAGAACAAAGTGAGAATTGTACCAAATGTTAGAAGCAGTCTGAATGAAGATGCAGTAAGACGTATTTTTTAAATTAATACTTTCCTTTTAATGCTGCTAAATAGTTTTATTAATCCACTACAGCTACTTCGCAAATTATGGCATTGTCAAGTGGTCTGCAAATTATTAAAAAACTGTTTTTTGGATATATATTTCGAAATGAAGTATAGCAGTTTTCGAAAATGACAAATGTGGTAATTACATTTTATTTTATTTAGGTACACATATCATCTGTACCTCTAATTGATGTTATGTGAGAACAATTATAGAAAGTCTTTTATGTAATTGACTTTTCTATTTGACAGATGTTGTGTGTTTACAAATATGTTGATGATGTGGTGTCTTTGGTTATGATATGTTTGCCACCATTGGGCTCTGAGATATTTATTTTAAAAGTAGATGATCTCTTTGACTATTTCGTGGTGTCTATAGTTATGAAATAGTGTGTCACTTTGGTCTCTGAGGTATTGTATATTATTCGTAATTTTGCTTCATCTTTGGCTACGAAGTAATGGATTTCTCTGCTCCCTAAGATATTGTCTATTCGGAATTTTGCGTTACTTTGACTATGAAAGATGACTTTCCAATGAAGTTAGGTACTGTCAAGCTTAGTTAGACAGAAGTCGAAGCTACATTTGGATCACACCTCATTGACTCTTGTGCAGAAAGGTGTGTAGCATTCTGCAGCATCCACTTTTAAAATCAAATGTTTTTATAGCTTATGGGACTTAACTACGGGGTCATCAGTCTCTAAACTTACAAACTACGTATGAACTAACTAACACTAAGGACGGCACAAATATCCATGCTAGAGGGGGGATTCGAACCCCCGACCGTAGTGGCCGTGCGGACCGTGACTGGCGCGCCTCAGTCCCCTCGGCCACCGCGGCCGGCCATCCACTTTCAATAAGCTGCCACAAGAACTCAACAATCTTAGTACTAACTCACGCGCTTTTAAATCTTAATTGAAGAGTTACCTCATGGCTCACTCCTTTTATTCTGTTGAGGAACTCCAGCAAAAGGTAAAAAATAGTTCTACGTAAAGAGAAACCTGAAGTCAATATCTAAACATAGTAATCCAAGCTATCTTCACCAACAACATTAATTAGTCATGTAACGAATCAGTTAAGTCCCAAAAATTGGAGAAACCGAAGTGAACAACAGAATTTCAATGATGTTACAAACATGCTGCATAGGTTGCTCGAAATATACAATTTGCCTAAAAAAGTGGCTTTTTCAAAACCAACTACGATTTACACTACAATGTTATTCGAATAAATCAGATCCACACCTCGTTGGATAAACAAAGAAAATACCTTTTTTTCTCTCTTCTTTACGAAACAGCGAAGGATCACAGGAACAACCTCATGCCTCCCTGCTACCCTAAAGAATGTCACAGCGACGTTTCAGAATCTGTAATGGCAGATACTGGAAGGGAGGAGCATAAAATATTGTGATTCCCTATGTAGAACTTGGTAAGTAAATATTTTCAACCCAGAATCTACAAATGTTTCTTAGTTTACATCATTTCTATTGGGAACGTGACAACAGAGTCACAAGATTTGAAATATGGGTGTATTAATATCAGTGTCAGAACAGAACGGAAATACAGTTCGTGATAGAGTAGCAAGAAAGTTATGCCGCGCGCTTTACTCAGGTCACACAATATAGACGTCAAGGAGCTTGTCATCATAACAACATACGCTCCAAAAACCTTTTTGTGGTACGACAACATACTTTAATTCTTGACTTGAAATTTTTAATTTAGGAATTCTACAGAAAATCTATAAAACTCTTATTCTCCTTAGCGACTCTTGCAGAGATTTCTCCCGCGTCCATTCACAAGCAGTGACAACTTATTATTAGGCAACTGTCAGGTCTTAATACGCGTTAAGAAAATTCGACATGCGGTTGTGAAGAAAGCACCTGAATGAGAGTAGTAAAAGTAAACAACAAAGGACTTTCTTCCAAACCTGTAGTGTTCCGAAAGGACATACACGAGGAAAGATACTTGTCCCCGACGCGCAAATGGAGAAAGTCCACCAAACATTACTCCGAAGTCTAAATAGGTCGTTACGGAATTCTTCTAAGAACAGAGGATTTCTCGCGGGGCTTATATAAGACACAAGCGTACATTAGTAGACTAGCGATACAAAGCCAAAGACCATCTTATCAAATGACAAGAATTTTGTGTGTGATACTATTACCATTTCATTTTCTATTCCGGTTCCTAGCTTTTCTTCTACGGTAGTTGGGTAGCTGTCGTAATCGACAGAATTTGCGAATGAAGCCGTCAAAATGTCTTCACGAAAAATTAAATAAACGCCGTCTTTACGATTATTTTCTGTACGTAACAGACAATTTACGGCAATTAACGAATAAACAACAAACTGATAAACAGTTGACAAAATACTATCAACTTTTAAATCCACAATGCAACGGTCGGCCGCGGTGGCCGAGGTGACTGAGCCGCTCCATTTACGGTCTGCACGGCCACTAGGGTCGGGGGTTCGAATCCCTCCTCGGGCATGGATATTTGTGCCGTCCTTAGTCTTAGCTAGTTCATAAGTAGTTTGTAAGTTTAGGGACTGATGGCTCCTTAGTTAAGTCCCATAAGCTATAAAAACATTTGAACACAATGCAACGTATCTCAAAGCGTTCTGCACGTGGCCTATTCTAACAAATTTGTACTGGGTTAGCACTGTAGTTAAAATAGTTCTATATTTCAAGCTATATTAATCAATTTTCCTATTAATCAATTTTCCTACTATTTACGTCAGTATAAAACTAATTATGATATAGCAATAATTATCTACATGTTTAAAGGATCTATGTTTTTCTACCTCCCATCTACATAGGAAGACATGATTATCATAGGAAAAAAAGAAAAATTTGATCGAAAACGGAAATATTTAGGTGTTCTTTTTTCCCGTGCGCTGTGAGAGAATGGATAGGTAGATTCATATTACTAAATCGGTTCGATAAACCGTCTTCAAGGCACCTTAAGTGCAATTTACAGAGTAAATAATTTGTAGATATAGATGCAACGCTGACTAATTTGCTAGCCAAGCTAGTAGAAAATCTGCCAGAGACACCAGATGAAGTAAAAATATTTAGTAGTATTTATAAATCACATTTTAATCTTTTTCAATCTGAATAATGTATCAGTTTGTAGCCCGTTATCTCTGAATAGCTCTTGCATGTGTTTACTGCTAACAAAGATACGAGCATATGGAATAGTTCACAGATTTTTCATTTGGCCTGGAGACTTCCTAAGTAATAGAACGCAGTACGTTGTTCTTGACGGCGAGTGTTCATCAGAGACGAATTTATCGTCAGGCGTGCCCCCGTGAAGTGTGATAGGACAGCTTCTTGATACATTCACATCGTTCAGATATATAGGCGTAACATTGCAGAGTGATATGAAGTGAAACGAACGTGTAAGGACAGTTGTGAGTAAGGCGGACAGCCGACTTCGGTTTATTGGGAGAATTTTGCGGCGAAGATATACCTCATCTGTAAAGGAGACCGCATATAAAACGCTTGTGCGACCACGTCTTGAGATTTGCTTAAGTGTTTGGGACCGCTAGGAGAACAGTTTAAAGGAAGACATGGAAGCAGTTCAGAGGCAAGCTGCTAGCTTCGTTACTTGGTAGGTTCGACCAATGCGCGAGTGTCACGGAAATGTTCCGGGAACTCAAATGGGGATCGTTGGAGGAAAGACGACGTTATTTTCGAGAAATTCTGATGAGGAAATTTAGAGGGCTGTAGTCTGAAGCTGACTGCAGAACGATCTTGCTGCCGCCTACTTACATTTCGCTTAAAGATCATAAAGATAAGAGAAATTTGCGCTCGTACAGAGGTGTATAAACATTCATTTTCCCTCGTTCTATTTGGGAGTGGAATAGAAAAGGAAATGCCTTGTAGTGAAGCACTGTACTCTCCGCCATGCACTTTACGGTAGATTGCGTTGTATAGATGTAGATATTAATGTAATTCCTTAAGCTGGCATTATGGCAACAACAATTCATCTTCTATGGTTCTTATTATTAGCGTAATATATAGTTGCTTCAAAATTCCAACATCTCTAAAGAAAAAACTTTCATTGTCAGCTCTAGTTACCCGGAAGTAATGCGCCACTTCTTAATACATTATCCCTGATGTTACAATGCTCAGGTGTTGTATTGTGATCAACTTAACAACTTATGGGAGGCCGTTTAGAGTTACTGCACTAGTGGCTTTCTCATTCTATCCTAGCACTGTTGGCTTGTAATATCTTGGTATTATAACGTGTAGTCGTATAAAATAATTTATCATAGATATAAGCACTCTAACAAAAAAAGTAAATAAAATTGCATGTTGGACTAGTGCTCGAAAGAGACACCTAACTCGAATATCCGTGTAAGGCCATAGTCATATTCAGACGGTTCGCCAAGGAAGAACTTGCCGATAAAACGCAAGCACTTCTGTCCTTCATAAAATTTCTCCTTATCTTAAATGAACGTGAATGATCCGCAACACTATGTGATCCAATGTATTCGGACACCCCCAAAAATAAACGTTTTTCATATAAGGTGCGTTGTGCTGCCACTATTGCCCGGTACTCTGTATCAGTGACATCAGTATACATCGTGAGAGAGCAGAATTGGCGCTGTGCGGAACTCACGAATGTGATCAGGTGATTGGGTATCACTTGTGTTAGAAGTCCGTTCACGAGTTTTCCACATTCCTAAATGTCCCTAGTTTTGTGTCTCCGCTTTTGTGTCTCGTTTCCGCCGTAGGTGTCGGTGGTCGAGTAGAAAGACCGACACAGGAATAAAGGATGCACGCTTGTGCAGGTAGGAGGTGACCAGCCAGTGGGACAGCACAAACTAGAAACACTAGAGTAAATTAGAACTAGATATATATTTCTTAGAGACTTAGTAATAGTTAACTTTTACATAGCTCAGTACTGCAGAATGCTGATACATAGTTGAGCTAGAGGCCTGCCTAGTGCCTATCCGATAGCCAAGTCTTCACTGGTGCCTATCTGATTCCGAAGTGTTAACTGGTTCCTATCTCAGTCCCAAGTGAACGATGTCGTTCAGTGGTGGCCACAAGCGGGATCGCAGCACAGGGCGCTCGTGATTGACGTCGTAAGAACGCCGCGCCGTGCGTGCATGGCGGCGCGCGGCGAAAGTAGGTGGCGCGTACTTTAG
Organism: Locusta migratoria; assembly: GCA_026315105.1. Lineage (NCBI taxonomy): Eukaryota > Metazoa > Arthropoda > Insecta > Orthoptera > Acrididae > Locusta > Locusta migratoria. The sequence goes on along the minus strand of CM048746.1, from coordinate 36,889,025 downwards.
ACTTGTGCGACACCACACCTAGTTGCACTGTTTCTGATAGTAAAGAGGAAACATGAAGAGACACGTACAGCACGAAAGAGTACAGAGTGAATGTCTTTTAACTGACAAGAGACTTTCGACATTCGAAGAAGGTCGTACGGTGTATTAGGGAGACATCTATCCAAACCATCACAAAGGAATAAGAACTGCATTATCCATTTCAAGTACTACGACAGGCGGTAGGTGAGAAAACTTAGATATCATCGTCAAGTGGCTGCCTACAAGCCACACACCATGTAGGTCAATGCGAAACGATTCCTCGCTTGATATAAGGAGCGTAAACATTGAACGATTGAACTGTGGAAATAGATTGAGTGGAGTGACGAATCACGGTGCACAATGTGGCGATCCGATGGCAGGGTGTGGGTGTGGCGAATGCCCAGTGAACATCACCTGCCAGCGTGCGTAGTGCCAACAAGAGGCGGTGGTGTTATGGTGTGGTCGTGTTTTTCATGGAGGGTACTTGCACCACTTGTTGTTTTTCATGGCACTATCACAGGCCGACATTGATGTTTTAAGCATTTTCTTGATACCCACTGTTGAAGAGCAATTCGAGGATGGTGACTGCATCTTTCAACACGATTGAGCACCTGTTCACAATGGACGACCTGTGGCAAAGTGGTTTCACGACAATACCATCCCTGTAATGGACTGACATACATCGAGTCCTGACTTTAATCCAATAGAACACCTTTGGAATGATTTGTGACGTCGACGTTGTGGCAGCTCTCATCAACCTACATCGATACCTGTCCTCTGTGCAGCACTTCATGAAGAATGGGCTGCCATTCCCCAGGAAACATTGCAGGACCTGATTGAACGTATCCCTGCGAGAGACCGTCAAGTAAATACTTACGAATAACAGTTTCGTACAAGTTAAATTGGAAAGAACACACAGAAAATAACCAAAGGCTACATTTCATCGACAGAACACTTAGAAGAGCAACAGTTCTACTAAAGAAAGTGACTACACTAAACTAGTGCGTCCTATTTTGGAATATTGGTGTGCATTGTGGAATCCACTGCAGGTAGGACTGACAGACCATTTAGAGGAAGTTCAGACAAGGGCAGCTCGTTTTATATTTTCACCATTTAGGGGAGAGTGTATTACGGAAATCATGCAAGATTTGAGGTGGAAATCATTAAAAGAAAGGCGTTACTCGTTGCGGCGAGACCTATTTCCGAAATTTCTTTCATCAACATTCTGTTCCGAATACGATTTTCTTAACACCCAACTACAAAGGTTTAGGGTTTCATTTTCCCACGAGCTATTATAGAATGGAAGTGTAGAAAAATATCTTAAAAGCTGTTCAACGAACCCTCTGCTATGCAGTCAAATCAACACCACCTAGAGACAAGGCCTTACAACAGGCCGTGCCTACGTCACACTTAGAGGCCGCGTCCGTCATCTGACTGGCCGGCGGTGGTGTTGGTCAAATCCGCGATCGCGTCTGCGCAGCACTACTTTTGCGACGTCAACTGCCTGAGTGCTGTGGCCGGCGAGAAAGACAGGCCTCAGCGCACACATCATGCCACGTAAGCAAGGTAGTTCTGAGCCGGCGCGATCGCTAGCCGATTGACTGGCCGCTGGGGCACACCCCACAGCCTCATAACGGGCAACCACTAAGCTAGCGATCGCGCCGACTCGGAACTATGTTCAAATGTTTGTACAGCTTATGGGACTCAACTACGGGGTCATCAGTCCCTAAACTTACAAACTACTTATGAACTAGCTAATACTAAGGACGGCACAAATATCCATGCCCGAGGGGGGATTCGAACCCCCGACCGTAGTGACCGTGCAGACCGTGACTGGAGCGCCTCAGTCCCCTCGGCCACCGCGGCCGGCGACTCGTAACTACCTTGCTTACGTGGCATGACGTCTGCGGTGGGGCCTGTATTTCCCGTTGGCAGCGGCTGAGTGCCCAGCCCTGTCTTTCTCGCAAGCTACGTCTTCATGACATACTGTTAAATGTAAGGTCTCGCATTCGATGACAACTCACCAGGAAAGTACATGGGCTCGAACAAACATATCTGTATGAACGTTTCGTTACAGGATCTCTACGTACACCTCAATGTACTGATGGGTGTCGTTTTTGTGCAAACATCTGCAACCATGCTCTAGATAGCACTCTTGATGTAATTGTAGACGCCATACGTAATGCAGATATCCTAAGTATAACTTATGTAATAATAATCGTACATGTTCTCTAGCGAATTGTCCTCAAAAGCCGTGATGATAGTTGCAACTTTAACCTTCTTCTCGAAAAACTGTTGGTATTCACTGCCTATGCTTCCATCGCCTCTTCCCGCACTTAAAAATGTTCAAATGTTTGTATAGTCTATGGGACTTAACTACGGGATCATCAGTCCCTAAACTTACAAACTACTTATGAACTACTTACAAACTAGGACGGCACAAATATCCATGCCCGGGGGGGATTCGAACCCCCGACCGTAGTGGCCGTGAAGACCGTGACTAGAGCGCCTTAGTCCCCTCGGCCACCGCGGCCGGCTCCCGCACTTACCGTAGCACTATCGCTTGAAATTAGTTGTTCGTCATTATCATCCCTATAATCGTTATTATGGGTTTGTAACAACAGTATCTAACTGATGCTCATATTTCTGTACCATAAGAGATACGAGAAAGCATGGAAATGATTCATTTTCTACACTAATACCATCTTCACGAAGATGGGTTCTTCTTAACTTCATCTCAACTAATCGCAATACATTAGCAGGATTGATCAGCAATCGCCGTCCCATCTGACGCTTCACCACACAAATAACACCACAAAACGCAACTTTGGAGGCATACTGCACCGTCCGTACTGCCGAACCGACAGGTCAAAGTGCAATGCGGCATGGCACACGCAGAGGCCTCTAACGGACTGCAGAGTTTTGCAGATGTAGGAGTATCACTAGTGCAGTAAGGGATCCTTACATTATCTCTCTTACGATTTTGGTGTATATGTGTTTGTTCGAGCCCAAGTACTTTCCTTGTCAGTCGTAGTACTTTTTCTGTCACTGATCACTTCCTTCACTTGTGGTATAATGTTGATGAGTTGAAATGGAATAGCGGGTAGCTGATGTGGGGCTCACGGTGGCTTCCCGTCGGACGTTCGCGTCCTTCCTCGGGCATGGGTGTATGCGAGTTGTCCTTAGGTTAGTGTAAGTTAGTTTAAGTAGTTTGTAAGCCTAGGGACTGGTTTTCAAACAAGTTCCCTAGATTTACTAACATTTGAATATTTTAAGATTGTTGTTGTTTAGATGGGACTAAACAACTAGGTCATCAGCCTTTACATTTCATCACTTTGTGACGGTGTGTTGTGCGCATGTTGCAGACAGGGCAGCGATGTCTTGGCTGTCAGTGGCTGTGGCGGTGTCGTCGGTGGCTGCGCTGTGCGGCGCCGCGCCGGCGGCGGCGTCGTGCGGCGAGGCGGCGACTGCGCAGGCGCTGCTCGCGCTGCCGGGCCGCGCCTACCTGGCAGGTCAGTCGCAGTCCCCAGCAGGCAGCGAGGTGGCTTGCGCAACAGCGCGTCACCGCATCTCGCGGCCGCTTTCTCCAGGCCGCGCGCTCCGCGACCCGCCGCGTTACAACAGGCAGGGCGCGGCACCCGCGACCGAGCAACCCGCGCCTACCCACACCACGCAGTAGAGAGCGAGAGCACAGGCCGGCTCCTCTCAGTGAAGTCACGCCACATTGAAAACGAGTAAACACCAAACAATGGCTGATTACTACTACGGCTCGAAATTAACATTTTCAACAAACGCGGATAATTTCACCGACTACACGATCGTCTAGTAAAATCAGCTGAAGATCAAAACCAACTACAGAACGATTTAAATAAGATAAATGTATGGTGTATAAATTGGCAATTAACGCTAAATAATGAGAAGTGTGATGTCTTCCACATGAGTACGAAAAGAAACCCGTTACATTTGTTTACCAGATAAATCAATCGAATGACAAGACTGTAAACTCCACTAAATACCTAGGAATTACTATTACAGCAGACTTAACCCATTTCTTCCCACCGTTGCGTACACGCAACACGAAATTTAGCCTTACAAAATGCAGTCGAAATGGATTTACTATACAAAACTCACTATGCAAGTGTTAAAGCCTTTTAACACACATACATGGTGAGTTTTGTATAGTAAGTCCATTTCGACTGCATTTTGTAAGGCTAAATTTCGTGTTGCGTGTACCCAACGCTCGGAAGAAATGGGTTAAACTGGAAAGAACACGTAGATAATGTCGTAGGAAAGGCGAATCAGAGACTGCGTTTTATTGGCAGAATCCTTAAACGATGCAACACAACTACTAAAGAAACTGCATACACTACGCTTGTCCATCCTCTTTTGAGTATTGATGCCCAGTGTGGGGTCCTTATCAAGTGGGTTTGACGGAGGGCATCGAAAGAGTCCAAAGAAGGGCAGCTCGTTTCGTATTGTCACGATACAGGGGAGACAGCATCACGGAAATGATACAGGATCTGGAATGGGAATCACTACAACAACGGCGGTTATCGCTACGTCGTAGTCTACCTACGAAACTCCAATCTCCAACATTCTCCTCCGAATGCGAAAATATATTGTTGACTCCCACCTACATAGGTACAAATGATCATCAGAATAAAATACGAGAAATCAGAGCTCGAACTGAAAGATTCAGATGTTTTTTCCTTCCCGCGCGCTATTCGAGAATAGAATATGAGATGAATAGTATAAAGATGGTTCGAAGAACCCTCTGCCAGGCACTTAAATGTGATTTGCAGAGTATCCAATGTAGATGTAGATGACTTTTACGAAAGTAACCGACGCACAGTCGAATATTTGCCCAAAATCCTTGCCGAAAGGGGCAAATTTCAGGTTTCCCAACCAATTCTAAAAACATTCATTGAACACTGCTCAAAACAAGTAGGTCATCACGTTAGACGTCATACATAATATGCATATGGTAACGTATTTTATTCGGATACTGGTTAGAATTGCAATTACTATGAAATACCGTACAATATTTTGCTTTACTTCAGTTTTACATGACGCTTACATAGACCGAGGAAAGGCCAGTACAATTGCACCCCAGCATGGCCTGGACAGTATGAGGTTATGGACCACATTTTAACGGATATTTCATCATTCTTCTGTGAGAACAATATCCAGCTCTGCAACTGAGAGATGCTGGTCTGGCTGCAATGCGTCTGCCAACTGCATCCCAGAAATTCTCAATCTGGTTGAAGTCAGGAGAACAACCTGGCCACTCCATTCGTTCAATTCTCTCAGCTTCCAGTGTGTCGTACTCTGATACAAATTCGAAGGTACATTCAGCTGTATCTCTATCTATAGAAAAGCGAAACGACACTCATTCACTCACTCACTCACTCACTGACTAAACACGAAATCTCGAAAACTACTTCATCTGTAAAACTGAAATTTGGTAGGAATTTAGTTTATAAGTAGAAGACGTCATCTAAGAAAGGCTTTTGCGATAGGGCCGCTGTTTCAGGAGAAATGACGTCATAAACAATGTAAACTTATCCGTCTTGCTGCACGTGATAGTGTAACTTTATCAGTCCACTATTTGAGAAGGAGAGAAATTAGCAACTTGCAACCAACTTTAGACATAACTTCAAACCTTTAGGAAACTTTTACTCGCTGACTACCCCAGCAAAATTATGAAAGGAAGAAAGTTTGGCGCTTACTTCTTTTACGGCGTTCATGCCGTAAAATTACAGCATTTCGCATGACGTTACAATTTATTACTCGTACACTGTTAATTGTATTCGCGAGAAATGTTACAGACAGTATACAGACATACCATTGAACGTAGTACGACACGCAGTTCGCGATGCATGAAGTCATAAAGAATAAGGTGCGAGAAAAACTGCTGCGTCATGCGACAATATTGCACTTTTTCTATTACACCACTGGACGGATTTCAACCAAATTTATACACATATTCCTTAACGTGAGATAACAGTTCCTGCAAGTTTAAGAATCACATACGACACATTGTTCAAGATATATTACGTCATAAACAATATGAATCGCAAAAAACTGCCACGTAATGCGACGAGACTTTATTCATACGCTGTACGAGAATGAGGGTACTTAGCGACTTGCAATCAACTTTAAACATAATGTGAAAGGTTTATTATATTTGTTTCACTGACAACCACCGTAAAATGATGAAAGGAAAAACGGTTCTCGGTGCCCACTTTCCCGCTGTTCATGGACTAAAACTACGGCATTCGGTATGACGTTACAATTTATAATTTCTAAACTACAAACGGTATCAGCAGGGAATTTTACAGACAGTATACACACATATAGCTGAATATATCTTCGATATTTTATCACAGTACGACACGTAGTTCATGTGACATAAACACATAAACAGTAACGTTCATGGAAAACCTCCCCATCATGCACCAAGTTTTAATCTACTACTTCTTTATTACTAATTGTTTTCGTAATAGATTTTACAGACATATAACACTTCTACAAATGAATATATACCTCAAAAATTGTACAACATATAACTCAATAAACATGAGATGGTACGAATTTTATATATCATTTGTATTTTAATTGCTATCTTTCTTTCTTTGGATACTGCACTTCTAATTTTGTACGTTATGGAAAACAGCCTTGTTTCTTAAAATACTGTCCCATAAATATAACATGCTTTTATAAGAAAAAAGATTCACGGAGAGATAGAGAAGGGGAAGGAGAAATACTAATTCAGGGCTGGAATAACTAAATAAATATCTGGGCAACGCCAGGTTTTCAGCTAGTGTGTGTATATTGTCTGTAAAATTTTCTGCGGCTACATTTTGCAGTTTACAAATTATAGATTGTAACATCATACTGAATGCCGTAGTTTTACTCCATGAACATCGGAAAAGTAGTAGGCGAGAAACAGTTTTCATTGAATTATTTTGATTTGGTTGTCAGCGAGAAAAAGTTTAATAAAGGTTTGGAATTATTTTTACAGTTTGTTGCAAGTCGCTAAGTACTGTCATTCTCATATAGTGTTTTTATAAAGTTTTGTCGCATTATGTGACAGTTTCTTGCAACTCCATGACGTTATATATCTCCTGAACCTTGCGTCGTATGTTGTTCGTTGTAGCGTTTACTTTGTCATTCAGCATATCGTATGATTCCTGGAGACCCTACAAAAAGTGTTGAGAGGACGACTAATTACCTCCTTAACAAAAGTTCCTCGTCACAGGTGACTACCAAACTCTTCATTTTTATTGTGCAGTACCTTCTAGGGTATATGGCCTTCCTAATGTTCATAAGGAAGGATATCCTCTTAGACTCATTGTGTCGAACACTGGTTTGTTGAGCCCACTTGTAGGTCGTCGTGAACGTAACATTAAAAACTGGGCAGATTTTCTAAAATATGTTCAAATGTTTGTAATGCTTAAGGGACTTAACTGTGGGGTCATCAGTACCTAAACTTACAAACTACTCAAGAACTAACTTGTACTAAAGACGTCACAAACATCTATGCCCGAGGGGGGATTCGAATCCCCGACGGGGAACGGCCTCGCGCATCGTAGCATAGCGCCTCAATGCGCTCGTCCGCTCCGCCGCGGCTGCAGATTTTCTACTTTGATTGGAGGGATTGCATTTGAATGACTCTGATATTTTAGGTAGTTTTCATTTGATTTCTCTCTTCACTCGCGTTCCTCTGACTAATTCGTTGCAGTTAATTGAGTCTAGGTTCGATACTGAATTAGCGAATTTATTTCGACATGTCCTAATTTTCACCTACTTCTTATTTATGAACAGATGTAGTTGCGGTGGGAAACTCTTTGTCGTCCATACTGCTAATTTATTTATGGAAAGCGGGGATACCGTAACGGGGGTCCTTGGTTGCGTTTTTCCATCACTTTAATGTCCTGGTAAGAAAGCTCTCCTTGCTCCTCACAAACATCTCCCAAATTGTCTCAAGGTGACTGTTCATAAGTGAACTTTCAGGCTCATTAAACATCCTAAAGGTTTATGTTTCTGTTACATTGTAGTTACAAGAGAAACATATTCTGGGGATTTTTCATGTCCGAGAACTTTGTAACGGGTTGCTTGAATGACACCCATGCTTATTTCTCATTTAAGATCACTCACATAGCGGTATACTTTTTATACAGCTCATGCTGTTCTCTGCTGTAACGTTTCACGAGTTCAGTTTATTCCATGTCTCAACTGTTCTGTAAATAGTATTAACATTTTCAGACGTAGCTGACTTTGTATTTCGATTTAGTTTCTTCGAAGGCAACTAGAACAAACGATTCACGTGTGAGAATGTTAAATTCGGTGTAAGCAAATACAACACTACTAACGACTGTATAGTGAGACAGATATATGTCCACCAATATGGCGCCGAGCGTCACGATTTCGCAATACCCAGTACTGACTCCAGATTATCTCTGAGCTCACTGAGAACGACAGACATAGACAAACTAATAGAATGACATTGTGTTCAAATGTTCAAAAATCTATCGGACCAAACTGCGTGGTCATCAGTCCGTAAGTTACAAACTACTTAAAGGTAAACTAACTTAAGGACACACACACACACACACACACACACACACACACACACACACACACACAAGCCCTAGGGAGGACTAGAACCTCCGACGGCGAGCAACCGCGCGCTCTGCAGCGAGGCGCCTTTTTAGACCGCTCGGCTATTCGACCGCGGCGTCATTGAGTTCACCAGCACCACAATGGTCGGGTTAGAGATAGGGAACACCGAGCTGAGGGACTGTTCATCTGTTGCGTAATGCTCAGCGAGCACAGGATAACACAGAGAGGCCATATAATGACAGTGAAGTGGAACTGGTCAGAGCGCGCGACACCCAACAAACATGGCGGCCGCAGAGCCACCCGGCTACACCTCTAAGCACAGGGTGCTTGAGTGTTCAGAGTGGTGCCTCGTCGGATTTCCACATCGGAAATCTTGGTGCAGTTGAGTGTCAAGGGAAATTGTCTCTATTTAGCTTGTAGTGTAGTTTATTACTCATTTATTTCCGTGTTTGTGTCAATTTATCTAATCCTTTCTCTTGATTTTGTGTCTTTTTATTGAGCAGTATTATTTGTGTATTACTGTGTTATTCATGAAATTCGTCATGTCATTTTTCAATAACATTATTACTGCTATACTTTATTGTATCATTGATTCTTGTCCTTTGGAAAAAAAAATATAATAAAATAAAATAAAAATAAAAATAAAAAATGACAGATACCGTAGAAATGGAAAAATAAAATTTGTTTGTAGTGTTGAAAGGAATAAATAAATATCTTCTCAAATGCGATAAACAATTACAAATGTTAATTTCTTTTTTATATATTTTAAGGCGTTCCTTTTTTACAATATTTTTGCCATAAGTAATTACAAATTTCAGATAGGGATAGCACATCATACTATTATATAAAATATAAGCACATTTGCCCTCTGTCTTGCATTTAACCTTTTAAAACTCGAGGAGTACCCAAGTAACCCGTTTCTTTTAATTTCTTCTTTAGAATCCTGTTGAAAAAATGTTCAAATGTTTGTATAGTCTATGGGACTTAACTAGGGGGTCATCAGTCCCTAAACTTACAAACTACTTATGAACTAACTAAGGCTAAGGACGTCACAAATATCCATGCCCGAGGGGGTATTCGAATCCCCGACCGTAGTGGCCGTGCAGACCGTGACTGGAGCGCCTCAGACTCCTCGGCCACCGCGGCCGGCTTTAGAATCCTGCGACAAACTTAAGCTATATTTAATGTCAATAGAAACTTATGCAAAAACTAAAATAAGAATAATGTTTACCGCTTCTGCACCTTAGTCAGCTCTGGAGCCTAAACTATAAGAGCCAGGCCAGTGAACATAGTATACAACTGTAGAACTCACAAAGATCTAAATAAATAAAATACGCAAGAGCATGTGCCTAACTTTTACGAGTGAACCACATTTATCATTTCATAAGCCAGATGGCTTCATGACTACAGATGTAATGATTGTGGGAGATCTGTAAAAGTTACAGATATATCAGGCGGCCTTTTTTTTTTAATCCATGTGATTCTTACTGACGCAGGTCTCATAGTTTACGCTACAGAGATTGCGGAAGTGGTAAACCATTCTACGTTGTTATTCTTATTTTAATTATTTCACATTTTCGTATTGGCTTTTTATATAGCTTACGTTGATTCCAGTATTATAACGAAGAAACTGAAACAAACTTCATCACGATACGTTCTGCAATTGTCGAGTTGAAGTTTAAAGATTACCCGTGCATAGCCTGGGCAGATCAGCTAGTTAGTAATAAAATAAAGTATTAAGTCATAATTATTTAATACAAAAATTGTATCCCAAATTTAAAAAGTCCATCTAAATTGGTCACAAGGTGAGAGGGCAACAGAATCAGTGCTCGCTGGTGGGCAAGCTCGCTGAACGGAAGGTGTAGAATTTGAATGGTTCCACCGCTCTAGTCTATCAAAATTTTTGAGAAAACTGGAGGAGCTATTAAGTTCATTTCATTATCTCATTTACTACAACTTTATCGCGGACGAAAATTTCCTGACCACAAAACAAAAAAAGTAGCAGGCGACTAACTTTTCCATGTCGTAATTTTAATTTCATATAAAAGATTCAATTATTATTTTTATACAAACACAATACGTATTGTGCTTGCTGAGAACACTGTTGCATTCCTTCAATATTCACCTATTTGCGTAAAAAAATTGGTAATTTTTTTTCTTACTATCGTAAGGGGATCAAGCTTCAATATAACTGAGACGAGTGCCATTTGGAGAACTCTGCAATATATCGGTCCAACTCCGTATCAACACCCGTCCAGAATGGCTGCCGTGACCTCACAGCCTGTGCGCTGATGTAGACGGTGTAGCCTCTCTCTCTCTCTGTTATTCTGTGCTCGCTGGTTATGCACAGCCATGTTGGCCCTGCGGCCGGTATTATGCTTTGGAGTGGCACTGGATTCGACGCTTTGCTGCTACACTAACCAGCGGGCGTTACAGCTCCGAAGAGTTTTGCAGCTTGCAGCCCTCCCACACTCTTGGAGCTCGTCGACAATCCCACTGCAAGAGGACAACGCGAGACCACACGCGCCACACGATGTGCGAGGTTCCTCGTCGTCCATCGGATTCCATTACCGTGTTGGGCTCTCTCTTCCCCCTATCTTCCGCGTATGATTGCGGAACGCCTGCACCAGAAGGTGCCATCCGTGGCGACACCCGATCTGCTGTCATATTTGGAAGCAGCATGGACTGACTGCTATACACCAGACACATGTCCAGAGCCTCATTGATTCATTGCCGAGCCAGAAATGGCATCAATACTCAATACTGATTTCGTCATCTTCCTAATTCACACGGACCTTTAGTTTAGAGCTTTATAGAAATTCGCCTGTGGTATATCCTCTTCTTCTTGGTACTACATTTTGGATGACCAGAAGTGTGTTATAGGCTACTTATTTCGTTCACGCTCAACTGTCATACCCTGCACCGATCAACAGTAATCTGTAGGTCGTTCTAGAAACCTACACTGTGTTGTTGCTTTTTTCCTTATAGGTAACTGCATTATCTATGAACAGCATGAAAAACGCTCCGTCATATTGTACAAACATCATTTGTGTACGGTAGACTACAAATAGTTACGGACCTATCACAGTTCTTTGAGGCACGTGAAAACTTCTACCTATACATCTGTCGATTTTGCTCCGTTAACAGCGTCGGTTTGAGTTATTCTTACAATTAGTTCTTGGATTTAATCCCAACTTTGGATCGACACTCTACAAGCATATATTTTTTCTAATAAACGACAAGTGGAACAGTTCCTGAAGTCAAGAAGCACCGCATCAACCTGAAAGCCGATGTCTACAGCGAGGTGTTATAACATCTGTGTTTTCTGTGCAATTTTATAGATTTTTTGTTTTCCGGAAACGTCGCAATACCTTCTAAAAATTATGTTCCACGATTCTACAACAGATTGATCTTAACGATATAGTCCTGTTTTTCATTGCATCTCTACTACGACCCTTCTTTAAGAGAGGAATGACCTGCACTTTTGGCCCACTTTAGGTTACAGCAGTAACACTAAAAGTGTGCCTTTGCGATCGCTTTTTGACAGTTCCAAATCAAAATGAAAATAACGACTTAACCGTTCACCTGACACGAAAATTGAATAAGCGAATTCTTAGAGGAGAAAATTCTCTACAACTTTTCTCTCTTATGTTTTTTCATACAACACATCTTTTCAGAGATATCTTACAAAATAACGGCGATATGACTGTCTCTTGATTTTACGTAAAACATTACAGAAAAAGAGAATAAACTTGAAAAAGAGGAAAAACTACCATGGCAAGACAGATCATAATATTTTAACGGAAAAAGGTAATGAAAATCATCATCTCTGCCTTTTACCGCGTCATGTGGGGTGCGCATTGCCTTGCTGACCCTTATCTTTCACAAAGGTCAATCCCGTTGTTTTTCTCTGAGACATCCTTTCTCCCGTTGGTTCCGTGCTACCTTGTCTCTCCATCTCACTTTCGGTATTTGTCTTCTCCCTGTTCCTTCGATTTCTAGGTCTTCAACTCTTCTCCCCATATAGTACCCCGTTTTCTTTGCTCATGTCCGTACTATCTTAGCATACTTTCTTGGATCTTCGTCCCTGTGGGTCCCACTTTCAGTGTTCCCGTGAGGTACTCATTTCTTAATCTATCCTTTCGTGTCACCCTACCCATCAACTTTAACATAAATAATGAATATATGGGAGATATATTAAAATAATAATTTAAAGAGGTAAAAGTTCAGAGAAAAAGTATGTTAACAATAGTTAACAATAGATAAACTTATATATATATATATATATATATATATATATATATATATATATATATATATATATATGAATGTTTGTCTGTATGTCCTCTATCTGTTCATAAACCACTAATTCGATTGCAATGAAACTTTACTGAACTGTTCACCGTGCGCCTACGAAGCTTCATGATCCAAAAACAAAAGAACACGACACATAGCTCAGGAGATATGACGTCAAAAATAAAGAAAGGCCCCCGCGTGAGAATACCCAGATTTATGCGTCAATTGTTGTAAAATGGGAGTAGTTAGGGACCTGAAATAAAGTTTGCATGTAATTTCTGACATTTATGGTTTTGTGACTGAGCCCCCCCCCTCACAAATACACACAAAATGATGTTCAAAATGTTCAAATGTCTGTAAATCTATCAGACCAAACTGCGTGGTCATCAGTCCGTAGCTTACAAACTACTTAAACCTAGGTAAACTAACCTACGGACAAACACACACACACACACACACATGCCCCAGGGAGGACTCGAACCTCCACGGCGAGCAACCGCTCGCTCCGCAGCGGGGTGCTTTATACCGCTCGGCTACTCCACCGCGGCACAAAATGATGAAACAACACTTTCGCTGTAGATGCCGTAACACTGTCGTATCAGGAATTACCTTGCAATGTTATTGTTGATTACTGCTGACTGTCTTCCCAACATATTTTGCATATACTATCGATATGTATCACTAAATGTGCCATCAAATTTATATCACTGTACGACACATATCTAATATAATAAAAATTAATGTTTGTTTGTCTTTTATTCGCGCGAATGTTACAGGCATACTAAAATTAAATTCATGTTGTGTATGGCTGAGGGTGCATTACAATTAGTTAATTCGTTTCTTACGCCTTCACGCTGGAATGGCTGGACGAATATAAGTGAAATTTGGAACAGAGGTAACTTATACCCTGATTAATACATGAGATACCTTTCGTGAGCCACCGTATGGTTCGTGGCGGATGGTACCTTACAATGTGTTAATACGTCTGTTTCTCTTCACACTGAAACAGCTGGACGGATTTGAATGAAATTTGAAATGCAAATAGCTTATAATCTGACTTAACGCATGAGCTACCTTTAGGAAGCCACCGTACGCTGCATGGCGGAGGGTACCTTACAGTGGGTTAACACGTTTGTTACTCTTCACGCTTAAACGGCTGGACTAAGTTGAATGAAATGTGGAATTGAGATAGCTTATACCCGAATTAATACATGGGCTACCTTTCGTAAGCCTCGGTAGCTGAATGGCGGAGAGTACGTTACAAAACACAACCTAATTGTTTGAGTGGTCACCGTGAAAGTGAAAACTTCAATGTATGTTTTCAAGAAGGAGATAATTATAATCTTCAAGTCAGTGAATTTAGCATGGCGAAGGGTACTTTGCGACTTTGACACCGTTTGACCAGTCACCATGAAACTTGAAGCACATATGTAGGTTTTCTTATATACGAGGGAGAGGAGTAGGTGGAGGAGGAGACGGACAGAGAGAGGGGAGAGAATGAGAGAGGGAAGATAGACAGGGAAAAGAGATGAACAGAGGGAGGATGAGGAGAAAATGGACAGAGAAAGTGACAGGAGGAGACGGGGGAAGGAGCAAGTGAACGGAGAGAAGAGAAAGGAGGAGATGGACTAATAGAAGATTGGAGACCCCATTTATATTTGATTCCATGTTCGTATTTTATGCGCTGCCATAACGTTTATCTGATTGTAAAAATGCTTTGTGACTAAACTAACACTTTCAAATTTCAAACGTTGTTTGACAATTATTACTTCTGCAGCAGCGACGCGCCGGGCACCAGCAACTATGAAATAATTTTGACTGTTTGTTGAAATACGGACAAACAGAATATTACGTGTTGAGTATTCGTATCGTCCATAATATCATTATATTTTAAATCATTTTGTCCGAAATGTTTGCAAACAAATTATGAAACTACACCTAAAGTGGGCCGTAAAACATGCCAGTGAGGGATTTATTTATTTATTTATTTACTTATTTTTTTCTAATCGCTAGATACCCTTCGTTAGGGCACAGACGATGAGAGAGGATGCTAGAAGAGAAAACTGCGCTTTACTTCACTACAAGACAAAGAATGGCACCGACTATTTGATTACTGCAAAACCTGAAAGTTAACATTCGTTGTCCTCCGAAATCATATAAACGTCAAAATTCCACCTTCTTGCCGGGTTATTGCAGCAGACGCAATACTAGCCGAGCTGGTGACACTGTGAATGAAAAGAAGAAATAAAAAGAAATTCGTGGTATACTACACTCCTGGGCTTTAAAATTGCTACACCACGAAGATGACGTGCTACAGACGCGAAATTTAACCGACAGGAAGAAAATGCTGTGATATGCAAATGATTAGCTTTTCAGAGCAATCTCACAAGGTTGGCGCTAGTGTCGACACCTACAACGTGCTGACACGAGGAAAGTTTCCAACCGATTTCTCATACACAAACAGCAGTTGACCGACGTTACCCGGTGAAACGTTTTGTGATGCCTCGTGTAAGGAGGAGAAATGCGTACCATCAAGTTTACGACTTTGATAAAAGTCGGATTGTAGCCTACGCGATTGCGGGTAATCGTATCGCGATATTGCTGCTAGCATTGGTAGCAATGCAATGACTGTTAGCAGAATATGAAATCGGTGGTTTCAGGAGGGCGATCGGACCTCCGTGCTGGATCCCAAAGGCCTTCTATCACTAGCAGTCGAGATGACAGACATCTGATCCACATAGCTGTAACGGATCGTGCAGACACGTCTCGATCCCTGAGTCAACACATGGAAACGTTTGCAAGATAACAACCATCTGCACGAACAGTTCGACGACGTTTGTAGCAGCATGGACTATCAGCTTGGAGACCATGACTGCGGTTACCCTTGATGCTGCTTCACAGACAGGAGCGCCTGCGATGGTGTACGCAACGACGAACCTGGATGCACGAATGGCAAAATGTCATTTTCTCGGATGAATCCAGGTTCTGTTTACAGCATCATGATGGTCGTGTCCCACTTTTGAGTTATTCATTAACCTAATGTGCTTCTGCACCATTAATATTGTCTAATAGTATGTTAATTATTTTGATTTTGTTTATTAATGATCAATGCCCCATGTTTATGTATGCTTCCAACCGTGTGATTGAACTTGTGTGTTCATGTGAATGTGGAAGGTGTGACATTACGGCCCAATATAAATACTGGTAGTTAATAGCATTTGATAATTAAACAGTATGAGGTCCACTGCAAACATTGACCATGCCAATGCACTAAATGTTACACAATTTTAATCTTATTAATTATGGTAGCAATAAATGTATGCAGTTGGGTGACAACATTTATAGCTAGGCCAAAGGTAGAAATTATGCTTGTAGCTGACGGGAGGTCAGCGAGCAGGCCGACGTTGGTGGCTTGTTCCAGCTTAGGATTTTCCAGTTTTCGTTTCCGGTGAGGGGAGAGAGGGACAATGGCGAGTGCCAGGTGCAGTGCAGTGCACAGCGTGAAATAAAATATTCTAATACTACTTGCATTTGAAGTAATACGATGCACTTAGGAACCTTTAAGGTGCTCATTACAAAATAGCCTGTTGACAAATAAACAATACATTAGCTGATATAGTCACATCTGACGTAATATGTTTAATTGACAATGAAAAGTAATAAATTACCAATGAATACAAGACAGTTACATAACTAGCATGGCAATGTTTGTTTATAAAAATAATATATTAACTATTTCTCATTTTATTTTCAATTAATCTTGTGTATTTTACCTTGAAATATTCAGTTAAATCACTTATCTGTGATATAAGAAATTGCACGATTATAATAAATAGTACAAAGGATGTATATACTAATATAAAAACGTAATAAAATATTTGTTTAATGTGTAGTGTAATTATTTTGATTTTAAGTAAAGTTTTAGAAATGTATTGGCTGAGCGCTGTACGTTGGAAGTCGGTTAGAACAGCTCACATGGGGAAGTTGATGACGTAGGGAAAAAACACCGACAGTTGGGCTTTTGGCGCGCGCGCGTGCGAGGGCAGAAAGTGACGAGGCGGGAGCAAGTGGGGTAGCTGGCCGGGCGGCGTCGCTCTGGATCAGTCGGCATGTAGATCTCCAGGTGGAGACTATAGATTTATGTGTGGCAATCGCCAAGTGTGGTTGCTCGTCGTAGACTGCACCAAGTTGAATCGGGTGCTACTGTGTGCTGTGAATATTTAGCCGGTGGAACAAGGTGTGCGTTGCACTAAATTAAAGTGACTGTGTTTTGTTAATGTAACACGTGTCGTCGCATAGGCATGAACATAAACGGTGTTTGAGACAGGCACATGGTGTGAAAACAATTTGCGACAAATATTCATTTTATCTGGAGGCTCACGAGCTATACCTTTATTTGATAAATGTGTCGGCGTACAGGCGTATCAGCCACAGGGTTCTAATATTGTGTAATAAACAACATAAAGTGAACTTTCACGTATTTTCAAAAATAGTAGTTAGTACATCCTTTTCTCTCATAAACTTAACTTTATTATGTATTGTTTTGTTAATCATATGCAGGGAAGGAAAGGTGCGAACGTGTGATATCATCCCCTAGAAAACGAGTCAAACAGTCGCAATCACAGTTCCATTGTTTTCGCATGTTTAGGGATTTGGTTTGCAGTTGGGGTTGTTAGTTTTAAAAATAAATCTTTCCCTATTTTAAACTCTCACCCAGATCTTCACTCTCGCAAAGGTTGTTTTTAATACTGACTGACTGCCGCGAAATGGCCTGCAGCTGCCGCCTCGCGCTTCAGGGCTTCGTTTCCTTTAATTAAGAACGCATGGCTTCGTTTGTCTTCTACGGTGGCGTCTGCTGGATGGCCAGGGACAAGCTTACTTAACAAGATGGAGAGGTGGCTGTAATCTTAGTGCGGTGCCAACCTAATCTTGGATGAAAGAGGTGACAAGAGACCTATCTGGGAGCTAGAAAGGATTGGTACACACTATGCTCTGAACGCGCTCTGTATGGGTTTATAGCGCTCTCTACCTCCGGTTCGTGGTGATGAAGATTTTGGCGCGGCCTTAGAACTTCACTCTTGCTGCGACCGTGGAAGTACGTACTTCGTCGAGTGATGCTGAGAGAAAGGCATTCTGTTAGAACTTTGCTTGCTTTGTGATCAGGCAGTCTTGGTTTATCAGTGATAGTTTTCTTGAGTAATTCTTTCGCTATGCGGGGCGAATTGTTTCTTAATTTACAGAACTCGAGTAATTCAGTGTAAATTTTAGTATTTGCATTGTCATTCCGGTGATGATTTTGTGTCCGGTTTTTCTCAAGTTTGAATACTCATGTGTGACCTTCAGCCTTTGTGTAAACTTAGTATGTTTAAATTTTCTTGTTGTTTTTTAACTAACGTTTTCACATCAAGTCAGTATCCGTGAGTATGCTAAATATTTCTCAGATTTTCTAGTTTGTTTCCATATTTGCTGTCTTCGATTGCACCATGTGCTTTCGTAATGATCATTACTTCAGCCTTCAGCCACGCTTTCATTAATACTAACTTTCTTGTACATGAATTGTCGCATTCGCTTTATTTGTTTATTCTAAATTAATTTATTTTGTAAATTCTATGTAGTTCCTCGTGGTCGCACACCACGTATTACTTAAGAATAGTTTTCCGCTGCTTCCCTGAACATGATTTGGTTTAAACACGCCGCCGCCGCCGCTTCGTTTGTCGCTGCTATCAAGTAATCACACATGGGTAATGCGTCGCATGCATTATGTGCTTGTCTGCGAATGAATGAGTGAGCTTTCCTGTTCCCATTGTGTATTTGCAAATTTCTTCCCACATTACCTCCATATTCATAAAGGGCATAAACAAATTTTATGATGGGCAGTAATTTTATGATTTAATTCACTTTTGTACAAGGTGTGTGCTTAATTTGATCTTACCACATTTATTTGCTTGTTATTTTTTTGAACAGATTATGATTCAATGTATCAAATCTCTGCTTATAATTTCATGCTTCCCATCCCATGTTTAATTATCTATTCATTCATTTTTATTATTAATTATACCTTGTGTCATGCAAATGACTATGCGAAATATGAAGAATCAGAACGAGATGCCTTAATATCTGAATTAAAGGAACGTGCTGATGTGGAGGACTGTCAGAGTAGCGAAGCGTCTGGCCGTCTGACCTACAGAATAGCTCTACAGATAAACAAAAAAGTTTGACAATTTACTGATGGTGACTTTGCGAAAGACGAAATTTGGTAGACACATAGCTGCAGCGGCCATCACAATCACGTCTTTCGCAAAGTCACCCTCAGTAAATGGTCAAACTTTCTACATTTCGTAGAAAATTTTGCGAAAGTGAGTTTCTCTGCGAAAACTGTTATGCGACCTATTCAGGACATGGGTGCAGATGTGCAAGAATGACTCAGTGTTACGGTACGAAGGTAAATTATTCTTTAGCTGATGATGAGCGTACTGACAAATCGGGTACTGCGCAGTTAGCTGTTTCCATTCGGGGCGTCGATGATATTTTGCTAGCACCTACCTACTTAGAGAGACATGACCATCGCGATAAAATAAGAGAAAACAGATCGAAAACGGAACCATTTAGGCTTTCTTTCTTCCCGCGCGCTATTAGAGAATGAAACAGTAGAGAAAAGTTATGAAAGTGGTTAATGAACCCTCTGCCAGGCACTTAAATGTGATTTGCGGAGTATCTATGTAGATCTAGATATAGATATTAAATTATACCTACATTATGATGTTCTCATGCTATAGAGACGATAGACAGTCGTATGTAATCTGTGTCTATTATTTAAATGAAACGCTACGTTTTAAAATTAGTATATCGGTGACATAACAGTATTCTTCACACCAGATCTGATCCCTGTGTTTCCGGAATTGCTGCACTCCACTTGCTGCATTCTGTTTCTCCGCGGCAGCAGCAGCACAGAGCGCGTGACGTCACAGGGTCAGCTCCCCCTCCTCTAGAGACGGGTCGCAGTTACAGCGGCCATTGCTGACGTCACAGCGGCGCTGCTGTCCTCCCCTGTCTAGGTGACGTTGGCTGTTGTGGGGACTGCCAGAGATGGCGGCTTTACCACCCGGGGAGTTCCCGTGCCCTTGCCGGTGCCCGACGAACCTTAGACGGCAACCTGCTGGTATCCACAACGATCACCTGCGCTGGAATGACCACACTGAGAAATAATCCGACAACGTATATCCTACTTTTGATCTCTGGTCTGGTAAAACTGTAAAACCGCCGTGTCGATCGCTAAACTGTTTCAACACACTCGTCTCCAAAACCAAACGAATTTCTATGGGTGTCTCACAGATAGATAATTACAATTTTTAACATGGCTGATTAACAGCAACCGTAATCCAATTATTTTTAACAACTTTATATATCAACCAACCGGTTGCGTAGTTTTAAGGTTTCGTTGTGGCTAGGGACAACTCCATCAGAAGAATAAACAACAGTTACCTAAAAATCATAACAGAATAAATATCTTATATAAGGAAAGATTTTTTACACAGGCTGAACAGTGAAAACATCAGTACTTACATGAAACAGATGACGTCAAAAATATTACGAGTAGGATTTCTCAAGTCGATTACATTGGCATTCTTGCCATGTAAATAAAATCAGTGTGGTGTGAAGGGCATTTTCTCCTACTTGGAATTTTCATTGTAACCAATTTTTGTCTAACCTTTCACAAATCTAAACTATTATGTCCGTAATGATGTAACATTAGTACTGCCCATGTGACTTGTGGCGCGCCCTAGTGTATGATTACGTGGCTACCTGTTTGTTGCCTCGTAGGCAGTTCCTTCATGCCCTTCACACCACACTGGTTTTATTTGCACGGCAGGAATGCTAGTTTTTTTATTGTAATCGACTTGAGCAATTCTACTCGTAGTATTTTTGGCGTCATGTGTCTCATATAAGTAATGATGTTTTCACTGTTCAGCCTGTGTAAAAATCTTTCCTTATATAAGATATTTATTCTGTTATTATTTTAAGGTAATTGTTTTTTATTCTTCTGTTGGAGTTGTCCCTAGCGACAACGAAACCTAGGTCAAGTACCTTAAAACTAGGCAACTGGTTGGCTAACATATAAAATTGTTAGCCGGCCGCGGTGACCGAGAGGACTAAGGCGCTTCAGTAACGGTCTGCACGGCCACTACGGTCGGGGGTTCGAATCCCCCCTCGGGCATGGATATTTGTGCCGTCCTAGTTCGTAAGTAGTTCATAAGTAGTTTGTAAGTTTAGGGACTGATGACCCCGTAGTTAAGTCCCATAGACTATACAAACATTTGAACATTTGATAAAATTGTTAAAAAGAAGGTAGGTAATTGTTTGGAGAAATCTGTCGGTGGAAAAAGAAAACATCGTGATTTAAAGTTTTATTTGTAAATATCGTGTGTCTCTGTTTGAACACGCCACACTCCGAAACTATGACATTAGTTTACATGTGATTTTCAAGTGTAAATGGAGCACATCTTGAGACAACATACACGTTTTACTTCATCACAATTATATCAGGCAAAAAAAAAAAAAGACATCATAATTTAAAACTTTATCTTTAACACTCGTATGAGTCTATTTGAACACGCTAGACCTCAAAATTACGAGACTAATTTGTAAGGCGTTTTCACAGATAATTAGAACGTAGTCTCTGGCAACATATAGGCTTCATTTAATCAAAATCTGGTCATGCGTAGAAAAGATGTCGTGATTTAAAGTATTAAGTGTCTACTCTCCATATCAGTATGGCGTAGTACATGTAAAAAGCAACAGTACGTGAAATTCCTTACTTAATTTCCGTTGGGATGCATGGGCTCATAGCTACTTCAAAAAAAAAAGTTCAAATGTTTGTATAGTCTATGGGACTTAACTATGGGGTCATCAGTCTCTAAACTTACAAACTACGTATGAACTAACTAACACTAAGGACGGCACAAATATCCATGCCCGGGGGGGATTCGAACCCCCGACCGTAGTGGCCGTGCAGACCGTGACTGGAGCGCCTTAGTCCCCTCGGCCACCGCGGCCGGCTAGCTACTTTCATATAAACTTTAATTAATCATATAAAGTTGCCGCTAAAACATATGCATCGTTTCTAGGATTCCCAACATATCACTTGAACGCGATGAAATTAACCCAAAGCGACCGCAGGGCTGGGTATAAAATCCTTGCAACAATACCTGAAATTTATCTTGAGTGCCAGATATGTTTTGATTATCAGTTTTCGGCATATTAGTTTTGTTTCTTGTTCATTCAATCAGTTGTTTTAAATTGCTAAATCCACATAATGTAGGTATTCTTCCAGTAAATATTTACCTTTAGAAATAGCCACATAATCTATAGCAACAATTGTTCCTCTGTCTTTAGGATGCGTAGCTCTTAATGACACTATCGCCTAAAATAGAGAAACGAGCATACGTCACATAGACGTCACCGTTGTGCGGCCACTGTTCTGCAGAGGTCTGTGCACCGCTCTAAACATATATCATCCCAAACCCCGACACTGACTCACCTAACGACAGCTTTGTAATGGATATTTAATAGCTGCTAACAGTTTTAACAGCCATACGAAACAAAA
Organism: Locusta migratoria; assembly: GCA_026315105.1. Classification (NCBI taxonomy): domain Eukaryota; kingdom Metazoa; phylum Arthropoda; class Insecta; order Orthoptera; family Acrididae; genus Locusta; species Locusta migratoria. Next base: position 36,866,482 of record CM048746.1, on the reverse strand, counting down.
ACTCAACTGCGTTTGCTTCTCTTTTCAGTTTATAACCCATGTCATTGGTGATGAGTGCGGTCGTTTAATCTTCATGAATAAGTAGAATACTTCGCACTGTTAGTGGAATGACAAAAAAGTTGGGAAAAATGGAAAACTTGAATGTTCACGCATAGCTTTCTTCAGAAACAATCGGTGGAAGTATTTAAAAGCGCAAATGGAAGGGCTTGATCCGCTGAGTGTTGTTAGGTCAAAAAGAACCGCGTACCTTAATTAGAAGCGAAGATATCGTAAAACAAACCGATTAAAATATTCCATGCGAGGACAGGATACCGAGTTTCAATAAAAATAAAGAATGGAGAGACTTCAGTTAATTGTGATACTTGATGACAAATCTGAGAATGAATACCTATCGATTAAAGCAAAAATGAAGGATATTGGTCGTATAGAACGGCCTGACCGACTGACTTTAGTTTACAGCAAGAACATCCCCATAAGAAAAATAAGAAAATCGCATTTGAGTATAGAAACAGGAAGGTGAGAGTTATATAAAATCTGATACTGGATGACAAATCTGTGGATGAATACCTTTCGTTTAAAACGAAAATGAAGGAAATCGACCGGGTAGGTTGGTCTTGCCGACTCACTTTAGTTTTCGTAGATTCTTTTAATATACAACATACTGCAAATGATACCTCATATCAGAACCTGTCAGTAATGCAACTGTGGCTGGTCACTTCGCACACATTTGCCAAAGACCATTCCAGAGTGTCGAGCACTAAGGATAGACTTTATTCTAGATATGGTCATTTAGCTTATTCTTTTGAATTAATCATTATAACGTTAACGCTAAAATTGAAGGAAAGATTTTTAATATCAGTTATACAAGGAGAACTCTAAACTTACATAATTAGAAGAATATTTTGTCACAGGTGTGTAGAACATCAAAATTATGTGTGAATGTAGCCGTTAATGGTTGGTGAAAGGAAGCAGATTTTTTCATATATATATATTACTCTAGTGTTACATTATCTATCCCGCCCTAAAATTTTCCTTTAATAGTGATACTAATCTTATGTGAACTCAAAAAATTTAAGTGCTGCCAGTTTCTGCCCTGCGTGCATATCATGTGATATGACGGAAATACTTTAAATTAACGATAGCCGGCCGCAATAGCCGAGTGGTCTGCGGCGCGCCAGTCACGGTCTGCACGGCCGCTAAGGTCGGGGGTTTTCAATCCCCCCTCGGGCATGGGTGTTTGTGTCGTCTTTAGTATAAGGTAGTTCATAAGTAGTTTGTTAGTTTAGGGACTGATGACCGTGGCAGTTTGGTGCAATGGGTTTACAAACTTTTGAACATTAAATCAAAATTGACTAAATTATATATTTTCCGGTGCTACGTTTTGTGACATGTTTCCCCCACCCCCTTTCCGCCCTCACAGTAAAATAGACACCAGAACTACAGATATAGATAAAAAGTTACGGTATAGACGGTGCCTTAGGCTGCCACAACTTTCATTAGGTCAGCTGCGTCGATCCTATCTACCGCAAGAAGAAAAGAACAAAAGGCATGCCACGACAGGGTGACTAAAAAGTAGCATTACACCCTTTTGTTCAAAAACATTGCAAGATCTGGGAAACCTGAATATTCAGTAAGGTATAGGTGAGGTAGTCTATCTTTTTCGATATATACAGAACATGGACATCTTGAACGTACATTCTGTACATCTGCTCTTCACCTCCTCTCTTCTCCACCTCTTCCTGCCCTCTTCCTACCTCCTCCTCGCCCTCCTCACTCTACCCATTATGCCCATCTTATCCTTCCCTTCCTACTGTACTCCATTCCCACCTTCCTGGATCAGACTTGTATTAGTTGCGCGTAAATTACGCTGTACGAAGGTGCTCTGAAGACATTGGTGGGCTGAGCTCTAGGAAAGTCGTCTCTGTACTGACGATCACAGCAGATTTGTCACTGAGCCATTGCAATTTTGACACTTCAAACCATATTGAAAGTGTGTCTTCTATTGTGTTCAATATACTGTGTTAACCTCGGCTGTCACAAAAAGAAATCCTTGAAACATTATTTAAGTAGTAAACCAAGGAGCAATAAGCAATGAGAACTAAACATTTACGTTCGATTATTATGTGACGTATCTTGTCGGTCTATTAGGTAAGGAGTTTTTTTATGTGACACATTCTTAGACTTCAAGGAATTGTGAATTTAGCGTTGGGATAAAAATCGCAGAGGGAGACCAAGAGATGAAAATAGTAAACCAATTCAAATGGATGTAGGTTGCCGTTCTTATGAGGAAATGAAGAGGCTTGTTCAGGATAAAGTAGAGGGGAGAGCTGCATCAAACCATTCTCCAGACTGAAGAGCAGAACAACAACAAGAAACCGCAAAGTCAAAGAAAAAATTATTAAGCCATAACATGTTGATCAAAGTGACTGGCTGAAAGACTTCCTAAGTAATAGAACGCAATACATTTTTCTCAACGGTGAGTTTTCATAAGAGACAAGTGTATCGTCAGGCGTGTCCCAGGGAAGTGTGATAGGACCGCTATTATTTTCTATCTACATTAATGATCTGTAAGAACTAGTAAGATGATGCTCTGATTTATGGGAGGCTTTCGTCTTTAATTGACTGTAACAACATACAGTATAACTTACACAAAATTTCTAGTTGGTGTAAAGAATGTCAGCTAGCTCTGAATGAAGAAATATGTAAGGTTATGTACATGAGTAGGAAAAACAACCCCACAATGTTGGAATACAGAATTAGTAGTGAGCTTCTTGATATAGTCGCGTCGTTCAAATATCTGGACGTAATGTTGCAGAGCGATATGAAGACGAACGAACGTGTAAGGACAGTTGTGAGTAAGACGGACTGCCGACTTCGGTTTATTGGGAGAATTTTGGGAAGATGTACTTCATCTGTAAAGGAGATCGCATATAAAAAGCTTGTTCGACCACGTCTTGAATATTGCTCAAGTGTTTCGGACCCGCAGCAGATCAGTTTAACGAAAGACATGGAAGCAGTTCAGAGGCGAGCTGCTAGGTTCGTTACTGGTAGGTTCGACCAATGCGCGCGAGTGTCACGGAAATGCTCCGGGAACTCGAATGGGGATCGCTGGATGAAAGACGATGTTTTTTTCGAGAAATTATGCTGAGGAAATTTAGAGAGCTGGAATTTGAAGCTGACTGTAGAACGATCTTTCAGCCGTCTACTTACATTTCGCGTAATGATAACAAAGATAAGATAAATTAAGGCTCATACGGAGACATATAGGCATTCTTTTTTTTTTTTTTTTTTTTTTTTTCCTCGTTCTGTTTGGGAGTGGAACAGGAAAGGAAATGCCTAGTGGTGGTACAGTGTACTCTCCGCCACGCACTTGGATTGCGGAGTATATATGTAGTTGTAGATGCAGAAATCTCTTACAACTGAACATAGGATTCAGTAAGTCAGAGCTTTATTTGTATTTTCAATTATAGTTTCGGAGACTGTTATAAACCGCTCAGACAAGAAGATAAACCTTAAGAAATTCGTTCGTTTATTTTTACATTCAGCTGCTGACGATACGCGAGGCTCGCAGCTCTGCTTTTCCGGAGCACCTGCATTACGTGTCGTGAGCAGCGCGCGGCCAGCGATTACAGAGCGAGGAAAGTTACCGCACAGCGGCCTCGGTGATGGCCGTCCATTCACGCGCTCGCTGACCTTCCTCCCAGCACATTCCTCCTGTGCTGAGGACCGGCCCTCACAGCCTCAGCGTTCCTGTTCTGAGTGCCGGTAGAATTCATGGCGGCGCGTATCTACTCGACGTACGTACTCCGCAATCCACCCAATGATGTGTGGATGAGGGCACTTGCTTTCCTGTTCCACTCCCATATAGAACGAGGAAAAACAAATGCTTGCATGCATCTGTACGAGGCCTAATCTCTCTGATATTAAGTTGGCGGTCTTTGCGCGAAATGTAAGTTGGCGCAACAGAATCGTTTTGCAGCCTGCTGCAAATTCTGTCCCTCTATATTTCTTCAACAGTTTTTCTCGAAAATAACGTTGCCTTTCCTCCAGCGACTCCCAATTGACATCCCTAAGTATCATAGTAAAACTCGCGCATTGATCGAATCTACCACTTACAAACCTCGCCGCCCGCCTCTGAACTACCGCTATGTCCTTTAAACCGATCTGGTGGGGATCTCAAACTCTTGAGCAATACTCGAGACGGGATGGCACAAGCGTTTTACAGACGAATCACACCTTCCCAAAAATCTCCAAATAAACTGATGTCGACCATTTGGCTTACCCACGACTGTCCTTATATGCTCGTTCCATTTCATATCGCTGTGCAGCGTTATGCCTAGATATTTAATTGGCGTGATTCTGTCAAGCAGCACACTACTAATGCTGTATTCGAACATTACGGGTTTGTTTCTCCTACTCAGCTGCATCACCATACAATTTTCAAAATTTGCAGCTAGCTGTCGTTCTGCACACCACCTAGGAATTTGGTACAAGTCATCCTGCATTTTACTACAATGAAGACACCCTCCTGTACACCTCAGCATCATCAGCAAATAACTGCAGACTGCAAATCACTTTGTCCAATCAGATCATTTATATAATAATAAAATAATAGCGGTCCTATCATTTCCCTGGGGCACTCCTGACGATATCCTAGTCTCTGATGAATACTCGCCACTGCGTTCTATTACTTATGTAGTCTTCGAGCTACTCACATATTTGGGTATTCCATATGATCGCAACTTCTTTAGCAGTCTGCAGAGAGGTTACGAGTTAGCTCCTTTCGAAAATCGCGATAAATGCAGTCTGTCTGTTGCCCTTCGTCCGCAGCTCGCAAAGTGTCATGAGAGAAAAGCTCAGGATGATTTTCGAATGATCGATCCTTCCTAAAGGCGTGTTAACGAGTGGGCAGAAACTTTACCGTCTCAACGACACGTGGTGGCGGAGCTGAAAGTGTAATGCCAGTAACGGTTGAGTTGAACGGTAGTGTGTATAACCGTGCCAGCGTAAGGCGAAGCTCTATCGGAAGAGTGATGTCCATTGTGAGGATTTATTGGCGGTGACGTGTAGTGTGCTCACCGCCCACCTGTGAAGAGTTCGATTTGCACTCTTATACTGAAAAATGGTAATGCCTGCTTCTCACGTTATTCGGGAGAGTTGTGTTTCGTCAGCTGAGCTTGCAGGGCTTGGCAAGTAGACGGCAACGCTGGTATTGGAAGCCTTGGCAAACTGGACACGTGGTGAGACAGCGCAGTCAAAGCTGGTTATCATCTCTTTGCGACGGAAACTAGTTGGAAGTGTTTCTTGTAGCAGTGTACTTCCTCACCTTTGGATTAAATGCACTTTCCGTTTCTGAAGTAGTGTGTTACAGGAAGTTTAGCCTTCCGTGGATTTGTATGGGTAATCCGCCCATCGCAACATGGTAAAGAAGGCCCAGGAGGAGATCTGATTTAGTGAATGTGATGAGCTCTATCCGGAGACGTAGTACATATAGAAAAAGGTAACATTTTAACGGAGCTTACGGTGTCACACACAGCTGGTATGAGTGTTCTTGGAAACTGAGCAATTGAATTTGCGTCTACTAGCTTATCGACGAACTAATTTAATTATTGTGGTAAATTTAGTGAATCGTGGACTATTCTTCAGACATATAGGAAGATTCTTGCAACTACTGGAGTCTCCAAAGGGTAATTTACAGGACCTGGACGCGATTTCAGACAACAGGAAGCGTTAAAAGAAGGCAACACCAAGGTTGTACGCGGTTAACATCAGCAAGGGATGACCATTATCTCCGGTTAACAACCCGTCGAGACAGGAGGCTCAATGCACCTCACTTACAACGCACCCTCCAGACAGAAACAGGAAACACAAATATCGACAGAAACAGTCCGAAATCGCCTTGGGGAATGTGGCCCTTACGCACGAAGGGCTATGGTGTGTGTCCCATTGAAAACCACGACAAAGTTTAACCCACAGAAACTGGGTGGAGGATCGTAAGGATTGGAATCGTAACGAATGGCGCCAGGTTCTGTTCACAGATCAATCAAGATTTTGTATTTAGCCGGACAATCGTCTTTCCCTCGTCTGGAGAGAACGTGCATAAAACATCACCATGTTATGGTGGTGCAGGAATGGTGTCGGCAGGAGTCTGTATTGGCCTACGCACGGACCTCTATGTCGTTCACAATAGTGCTTTGACTGTTCAGTGGTACAGGGTCGAGATCTTTTGACACTTTATTGTGGCCTACGCTCGTTCCATAGGAGTTGGATTCCTTCTGGTGGACGATAACGCTCTTCCCCACAGAGATACTTTGGTGGACGACATACTTGAACCTGATAGAACTGAGCGAATGGAGTGGCCAATTTGTTCACCGCACGCAATGCAGCCAGACCAGCACCTCCCACAACGGTTGCAGAGCTGCATATTGCACTCGTGGAAGAATGGCTAGAAATGTCTCAACGCCTGATTGATAACCTCATACTATCCATACCACGCAGCTGAACATCTGTAGTGACCGTCAGAGGTGATCGCACACCATATTAGAGGACAACCAGAACGACTTTTTCACTATTTCGGCCCCAGGGTGCCTCCGTCTAAGTAAACGCCATGTAAACCTCCAGTAAGGAGTTGAGACAGCAAAATATCGTACTGTATCACCCACTAATTACAATTGTAACCAACATCCAAATAAAATAAAATTGTGTTTGATATCTCACATGATCGTTTTCAGCAGAGCATATGACGGAAACAAGGGACTCGTTTTGGGTACTTGGCTCCGGTAGATTGTCTGGGAAGCCTGTCATGAAGCTTGTCATGAAGCAGGCGCTTGCAGATCATTGGTCATTAACAACTGTTCTGATTGTCTGTTTATTCGCGGTCATTGCAATTGCGCCTCTTGTTAACAGAAGGGACTTCAGATTTTCGGGAATAATGCGTAGAAGGGTGTTGTCGAAAGCTGCATAATTACTTCCTTACCCGCTAAATGTAATTACATTTAGCACAGCCGCAATAGCGCAAAGGTTCGCCTTAAAGCTTCAAAAGATTGTTGTATACACATGTGGCGTGTAATTCGTAATTGTTCTTAATTATTATTTTAGGAAAATACTTATACCTAGTGAAGAATAGGATAATACTTGTAAATGCACTGGTGTCACAGGGGATTTAAAGCAAGTTGTTGTAACAGCCACGGCACAATAGCAGTGCGTACTAAGGCGCCCTGCTGCGGTGCGCGCGGCCGTTCGCCGTCAGGGGCTCGAGCCCTTTCTCGAGCATGAGTGTGTATGTTGTCCTTCGGTTAGATTACCTTAGTTTAAGTAGTTTGTAAGGTAGGAACTAATAACGAAGCAGTTGAGTCCCATAGATTTAGAAACATTTGAACATTTTTTGATTAAGTAGACAATGTCTATAGTCTTGAATGCAATTTTATTAACAATGATGACCGGTTTCAAGTCATTTCTGAGTCATCTTCGGATCAGTCTTCTTGTTTGACTATAGTTATATCTGCCATTAGGCAGTATAACCCAAAAAAAAAAAAAAAAAAAAAAAAAAAAATTCAGTATAACATTTGAAGAAAATCAGATTGGTTGTTGCACATATATGATACTAGTTGGTTGAAATATTTTGAAGAACAGTAACTAAAATTAGGCATTGCTGATTAAAATTTACCGGCAGTGTCTCGTACATGAACTACATGGTATTTAAAATTACGTTTCTGATTTGTGGCTCCATGAACTGTTGAAGATAAGTGAGCCACCTAAAATGAGCTCACTTCCCCAGTCGATAAGCGTTGCAGCGGCGAAAACATTACCTTATTTTTCTCCAGCACTCGTGACGTCGGCTCCGTTCAGCAGCGGACAGAGAAGGCGTCAGATTCCATGCTTGATGTATGACCGACCGTGCACAACCAGTATGTGCGTATGTTTCCGAAACGGATTGCAAGCCAATTCCTCGGAACCACAGTGTGTAATAAAGTTATCACCGGAAAATAAAGTCAGCAGAGGTTGCAGATACAAACTAGTAGACAAAACTAAGTAATGAACACTCGCGAAAAATCTCTAAGTTTCCGGACACTTCCCAGTGAGAAAATTAGGGTCCAAGAGACTTGAGCTACACAGCGCAGTCTCAGCACACAGGCTGAGACAAGACGACCGTACCCTACGGCGTCTGACACCAGACTCTTCACGCATCGTACACTACGGCGTCTGGCACACCACTTCTAGAGACCACGCTCGGACTGACGTCGATCCAATCGATGAGGTCGCAAATCTACATATCCAATGATATTTCAGCAATTTTTAAGGGAAACTGAAGGTTCGTTCGAATGGCCCAAACGCTGATAGTTACTGACGATTTGGAAGGCCTCCACTGCGAATGCGCGCTTTTCGACAGTTTCCAACTCCGAAGCCAACTCGAACGCTTATTTCACCTGTTTCGCAGTTTGGCCACCATAGCGCCAGTTGGCATCTTTGCTCTCTTCGGCATTCGCCCAACGTGTTTGTCTTATTCACCTTACCAATTAACCATCTTTAAACCATGCAGATAATTTGTTAAATTCGTCATACTGGACCTTACATAATAAATCATTTGAATGTGAAACAGTAAGCCACAGTATTTCTCACTAATATTTCCCCCATTTACAAATTCCGTAGGAAATTCAACCTGACAAAACCACATACAAAAATGAGGTAAATTAGGATAGTGGAGTGTGTGAGAGGAATTTTCGGTAACATACAACTTAATATGCATTTTGTCCCATTATTATGAGTTACAATAAAATTTAAAAATGAAACATACAACTTAATATACAAAAAAAATAAAAAAAATTGCTGGTGTTGTTCAAGAATTATCATCGTAAATGATTTTCCCACAAGTTACACATTCAGTGTAGGAACGCCCACATTGGCACTAATAGATTTCTATAACAAATAACCAGAAGGAGAAACAGATGGAAGCAGTAATTGTGAGACGCTATAGTGGCACATAAAGCTACATGTCGGTTATAAAAATCTATTAGTGCTAATGCCTGTTGTGAAGGAAATACTGCCCATTATCCTCATGTGTCAATCACTTCATATACAGATAGCACAGAAAATCTCAGTAGGACTATTTTGACTTCATTTTCAGGCCAATATATCACAATCCAAACTGTAAAAACATACGCATTCATCTTTAAATTCGTATGTTATGAAAATTTCCACGCCTTTCATTTATAATATGTATGTATGTAATAAAAAGGGGATGCACTGTATTAGGTCACATAAGTTGAAAGAATGCATGTCTAATATACAAAACTCACTTTATTACAGATATTTAACACTGTGTGAACAGAGAAAAACTATAAACTGTTTGCAAATGTGGGGGTTTGTTTTTGGAGCAAGTTTGTTAAACGATTTGAAGTCAGTCAGAGAACGGTTTGACGAAAATCTGCTTACTTAAATAAACGATTTCAAACCATCAATTCCGTCACTCGAACACCTCATTGGTTAGTCAGATCTCGTCAGAAAGAGTCAAACAGTTTCTAATCGTTTGGAGCGCCACTCGAACGAACCTTAAGCCGTGCCTCTACAGTTCGCTCTCCCCACGTACGCTAGCGTTTTCCCCGAAAACGACGGAAATCCTGGCCCTCGAGATACAGATTTTCAGACTCGTTCGCAAATATTATGCTGTTTGTCGCCAGTATCCAGTTGTGCTTTAGTCCCGGTGTCTTAGCCTGAATTATTTCCCCCGTGACCAATATGCGAGGCCAAGTGTGGGAACCGTTCAGAATCAGGAAACCCACACATTGAGTGGTTTTCTGGAAATTCTAACCCCTTGGCGGCAAACAACATTCGCAGCTGGTGAGATGTCCGACTGCTCTTTAGTATATCTGCAGGTGTGTATGGAAACGGATGAACCCACTACAGACGTCAACATGATTACAATGTCCCAGACACACCCAGCATGCGGTCGTCGCCAGGAGCTTCAGCCCAAAGCAGAATCACAGAGTCAGAGATGAAGCCCCCCCTAAACCTCTCTCCTACGCTCCCCTCGTAGTTGCATAAGATGCCAGCAGATGTCAGGCAGTTCCCCAGCTTAGTACCGGTAGACCACACTAGAGGCGCTTCTGAGGGTGTCTCTGGCACATGAGAGGGTAGCGTGGAGAGGTGGCTGAGGGGAGAGCTCATGCCGCCTGCCACGAGGCCACAGCTGTGTCCGGTGTGCCGGCGTTTCACGGGAAGTGATGGTGGTGACAGTCGCTACCTGCCGCCTGTTCTGGCCAGTTTAAATGGCTGTTCTGACCTCAACACCATCATGGGACATCTTGCAGAACTGCTGGTAACGCACCCTCCCTGCACCCCTGAGCGTGTGACCGGGCCCTTACGGAGATTTCCCGTCTGTATATTTTTGTCTATGGCAAAATATACCGTTCTCCCCGTGTCTCTCTAGAGAACACTTGAGACCAGACAGAATCTTTCCCAGTTCGCATACTCAGAACTGTAAAGTCGGCATCTCACCGTGGACTAAACACAGGGGGCTGGTTCCCCCCCGGCCAGCAGCGGCTCCTTCAGATCCCCAATTCTGAAAGGCCACCATGGTGAGGAAGAATTAACTCTTTTTCCCACACACGCCGACGTCCAACAATACCCCGCTCACCGCTCGCCCTTGTGCGGCAAGAGCCGGCCGGAGCTCGTTTTCACAGAATAATCCAGAAAATTATTCATGACAGGAAATAAATTCTGTCATAACCCCAAGGCGAACTACGCTCATTTCCGTTACTCGTACACTCAGTACAGATCATGAAATAAAATAAACACCCCCAACATCAATGATAACACAAGAAAATTAAAGAACAAACGTGCACAGAGACAAAAAAGGAGGAATAAACTTGTAAAATAAAGTAGCCACCTCACACCTTAATCAAAAAAATTTAGACCACCTCCCTGACAACATGTCAAATAACATTAACTTTTTTTGTTGTAACCGGTTATTTAATGCAAGTAGGCTCCAATCCCGAGCACGCGTTTCGTCCTTCACTTTTCCATATTGAAGCCGCCCCGGCTGGTAAGTGGAGCGGTCTGCTCTGTACTCGTTTACCTGTTGTGGAGAAGGGGCGGCGGCATAGTGGCTGGGTTCATGTCTTGCCAACCAGTCGCTTATAACTTCCACGCAGCTTGTAGACTGACAGCGGTTAGTGACATTGACGTTTTCGGTAAAAGGCTGATAATTACAGTTTCAAAAATGTTCAAATGTTTGTAAACCTATCTGGCCAAACTGCGTGGTCATCAGTCCGAAGCTTACAAACTACTTAAACTAAGCTAAACTAACCTAAGGACAAACACACATACACACCCATGCCCCAGGGAGGACTCGAACCTCCGACGGCGAGCAACCGCGCGGTTATTATGGTTTAAATGAGTGTTGTAGCCCAGAAAATAATGTGAGAAGTTGGGAGAAGCCTGAAATATTGTCGTATGTAAATGTTACACACCTAACCTTTTGTCAAATTAAGGACCTGTACAACACTGTCACTAGTTACTAGGTATATACTGCTACTTTAGTACCGTATCCTTTACGTAAATCGTTGTGGAAGTAAAATGACATAAGAACATTTCATAAATTTTCTGATGAGATAATCTGAAAGATAAATCTTCTACACACATCCGGGGAGTACTGTCTTCAGTTAATGGTAATGATAAAGTTTTTCTTTTAGATAAACTGTGTTACGTAATGGCAGCACCTCAGATTATTTTTATCGTTTCAAAGATACCTTAATTACAGTTAGATAAATATCTCTGACACTATCTCTGGGTTGTGTTTCTTTTCTTTACCGATTAATTACGTAAGATAGGTCTTAACTTCTCTAGTATCGTATCTTTTTGATAAATAAAACTTAACATCAAATGTATATACGATTCAGTACTTCATTGAATGTTAATGAATCCGAGTCACCGTTATTGCTGAGGACCTTCCTTTACTACGATTACGATCTCTAGCGTGTATTTGAAAGCGAAAGGTATCTTTCTGAATTACTCTTCTGTCGTATTTAAACACATTTGTGAACTAATTTAATAAAAGGAAGTGGTTTTTGTTTTAGTAAATAAGTCATAAACTGAGGTAGACACGCCAGTACTGCATTTACAAGGCTGAAAATTGCTATACATTTCAGCTGACTTCACCTGTGAATTTGAACACTCGTCCCATTGTTCGAGAAGGCTTCAAAAGCCTGGAGTTTGGAATGTTTGTGGCAGCGTTTGCACCCTGTAAGTGACGCTCTTGTGCTGAAACTTAATTTGGTTCCTTAAACTGCTGCAACCCACAAGACGGTTGTGTCGAAATGGTAGAGAAATAACCGTACACAGTGCGCAGTACTGGCGTGTCTGCCTAATTTACTGACTCACCCTCGAACAAGGGGAACACGAGGATCTCGTTGCGAAGTGAACTCCCCTAAGCGTTCACCATAAACGTCAAACGGCTGTTCTGCCTACGTTACAATGTCAGCTCGCTACTGGACTGATAAAATTCACTTAAAAACCTATACACAATATGAATATCCGCTTCCGAGTTACTAATGCTGTGCACCAGGGAACAATTCAAGACCAGTATATATGTATATCACCAACTGTCCTTCACCTTCTTTAGTGCTAAATACGAAACGACTTTCAAATAAATCACTCGTTGAATAACCGATGGTTCTCCTTTCTAACTCGTTTAGTTTCAAATTAACACGACATGATATTCAAACATGCTTCAGTAGAAGTCCTTTTAAGCTTCACTACTACTCCACGTGTGAAGGAACTGAACTATTCTCGTAAAAGACCAATCAAAGAAATTCAGAGACAGGTATCATCTATAAACGTCATAATCTACTGATTAATATCTTTTCGACTAATTTATATTTTTACTTTGTATGTTCAGAAACCAACAAGGCGAACGCGATGGTTTTGTACGCATATCAGTTGAACATTCTTGCCGTGGGGGTCGGCATCTCCTCTCGGGCATGGATGTTTGTGCTGTAGTTCATAAGTAGGTTGTAAGTTTAGGAATTGATGACCGCGCAGTTAAGTCCCATAATCTTAACAAACATTTGAACCATTGGAAAAACAACAGACTCCGCTCCGACGCCGACAGCTGTTTCATCATTACATCGTAGACATGTATGTCGAAACAAAGATATAAAAGGAACTCGAATAATCAAATCAATTGTTTGTTAAGCTTAAGGGACTTAACTGTGGGGTCATCAGTCCCTAAACGTACAAACTACTTATGAAGTACCTTATACTAAAGACGACACAAACAAATCCCAAGGGGGGATTCGAACCCGACCGAACGGTCGTGCAGACTGTGACTGGCGCGCCGGAAACCGCTCGGCCACTGCGGCCGGCTCCGAATAATAAAGAAAGACTGCGTGCAGAAGACTAAACCCATTTGTGCGACGTTATGGTCGCAAACGTAGATGGAACAACGAATATTAACCTTATCTGTACTCCTCATATTTTCTCCATTATCTTGTAATGCAATATGCAAAACGTCACGACATTCTTGAAGTACGGACCGACGACTGTATATGTTAATTACATTTGCATACAAACTAAATTGGAAAGAAATTAAAACGTCGTCATTTCAGGTCAAACAGTAATATACCTTCATGATATCACTGCACGTAACGTCAAACGAAAATTTAAATTGTTGATGAATTTGGGTGCACAGTGATCCGTATTTGGTATAACACGTTGCATGTTCTATCCAGTTGGATGACAAAAACAAGGTTTTCCACATGCACATCTATTGATTTGGTTCGTCGACAAAGTACGGCCAGAAGAAATTGATAAAATTCTTTCAGTGGAAGTTCCGATTCGGTGTATTGATCAAGAGTTGTTTGAGATTGTTACTGCTCTAGGACCTATGGTCCTTGCTGACGAGTCGGATATTGTGGGATGTAACAGCAGCCAATACACATATAAGGATGCGACATTGAAGCAAAGCTAGAACAGCCATACACATTAAGAGAGCAATTTTATTTAGTGTACAAAAGCAAATAACTTCTTCAGACTTTAAGAGAGACAGGCTGTTTCACACTTACAATGGTAACGTAACAGTCAATGCTAATCTTCTGTCTGCTGCTCTTGAGACCAGCAGTCAGCGTGACGGTTTTCTAAGAATCCCAGACGGCGCCCACTCCGCGTCGGCCGTGGTCGTGGCCGCGCGTCTTCTCGCAATCAGAAGTGTTCAAATGTTTGTTAAGATTAACGGACATAACTGCCGGACCATCAGTCCCTAAACCTACAAACTACTTATGAACTAGCTTATACTAAAGACGCCACAAACATCTCTGCCCGAGGGGGGATTCGAACCCCCGACGGCGAGTGGCTTCGCGCATCGCAGCATAGCGCCTCAATGCGCTCGGCCACTCAGCCGCGTCTGCTCGCAATCGGCACAGGTAGCGGCGCCTTCTAAATCTCGTTTCGGCGGGGTTGCGGTGGTCGGTGTGCAGTCCATATGTTAGGAGTGCACACTTGCAGTACATGGACAAGCGATAACGTAAGTAAAATAATAATAATAATAATAATAGTAAGAAATAAATAAGTAGGAAGAATCGATATCTCGATGGGAATCCAATGTATCGCTGTAGATACACGGTGAAAGTGAATGATTTCGTATTCCTCTTTGCTGTTCAAAACCTACAAAGCAGTTGTGCAGTTCAGAGAAGTCCATAAAATACATATTCAGCTATGTTCATAAGGACAGCGATATGGCTTTATTTGGTGAAGAAAATGTAAATGATTACAATAAAATAACACGCCATCACATGTGCCGATATATTTCAGCAATGTCACAGTTTAGAGTGCTTTGATTTTTAACACACACGAAAGAGAACCTACTGATATACAGTTGACCTTGCACCTCGAACATAGACAGCCTGGTTATTTCAAAGAGTAGATTGTTATGCAATGACTATTAACTGCTCCAAATACACAATAACTGAGTTTTAGATCTATAGAACCAACTAGGTATTTCTGATCAACTCGCAAGTACGTTAATGTATACAGATGCCCCACGGTCTTTCATATGGCACCAACGGTCAAAAATGTTCATTCTATTTTAAGGATATGGCAGCATCTTTACGAAAAATACGAATTATGCCGATTATACGCAGTCCATCCAAAGCAAAGCGAATGCTGTTTCATTCGTTTGCTGTTGGTTAACTTTCACTGCGAGTAGTAAATATTTTGTAGCCGTGGTGGAGTGGCCGAGTGTTCTAAGGCGCCTACCTGCGGAGACCGCGGTCGCTCGCCGTTGGAAGTTCGTGTTGTCCTTAGCATAAGTTATTTAAGTTGGTTTAAGTATTTTGTAAGACTAGGGACTCATGGTGAACGTTGTTAAGACTCTTAGATTTACAGGCATTTGCACAGTTGATAATTTGAACGAAACATACTACGAAGCATGTTGCTAATTGCCTTTGATAACAATCATTGGAATCTCAAATTTGCAGATATAGTACTCAGTTCCCATCCTGTCAAATTCCCCAATTTTCCGCCACATTATTCACCTTGCCAACCATATGTTGTCAGGAACAAATATAAATGTTCGATAAGCGCTGACATTTCCTATCGTACTGGGACTGCTGACCAAGATCCGAATATTGATTTCTTGCCGGAAATAGTTACCAAGGCACTAACAAAGATGGAATTCTGACTTTTAAAAGGCCATTCCATTTCTGTTTGTCATCACCAAACCGCCCAGCAGCAGAGTAACAGACATCATTAACGGCGAGGTTAATGACGGAGGATATCGAAAGAGTCCAAAGAAGGGCAGCTCGTTTCGTATTGTCACGATACAGGGGAAACAGCGTCACGGAAATGATACAGAATCTGGGATGGGAATCATTACAACAACGGCGTTTACCGATGCGGCGTGGGCTACTTACGAAACTCCAATCCCCAATATTCTCCTCCGAATATGAAAATATATTGACTCCCACTTAGATGAGTAGAAATGATCATCAGAATAAAACACGAGAAATCAGAGCTCAAATGGAGAGATTCAGGTGTTCATTCTTCCCGAGCGCTATTCGAGAATGGAATGGGAGATAAAATGGTATAATGGTGGTTCGATGAACCTTCTGCCAGGCACTTAAATGTGATTTGAAGAGTATCCCAAGAAGATGTAGACTTTTAGAGGGAACAACGAAACGGCCTCTTCGATTATTTTCGTTTCAATTAATAAGCAACTACTCACTACTGAACAAAATATATATATATATGGACTAATAAATTTTTGCGGCAGAACAAGACTCACATTTTATTTTTATTATTGAACTTTATTCATTCATCAGAAGGCTGTGACCCCTCTGATGCTCGCGCGTATTCGAACACCTTACGTTGGCACTTGTTCCATCAAAGAATGCGGCGACTTTTTCTGATGGAGAACGGGCTACACATTCATCACTGAAGATGCCGCTGAACGTTCACAGAAATCCATACGCAGTGTAAAACGTAAAGTAGCATTCCAGCATGGCTGAAGATTTATAAAAGTGGAAAATTAGTACATGGGATGAATGCGCTTAGTCCCACAAGCATTCACTTGAAGCTCTCGACAGAGCGATGAAATATTTAAATGATATCAGCAGAGCTTTAGATGGAGCTCTACTGTTGGTGTTCGATGATTTTAGACAAAATGTTTGTATAGCTTATGGGACTTAACTGCGGGGGTCATCAGTCCCTAAACTTACAAACTACTTATAAACTACCTTAAAGACAGCACAAACATCCGTGCCCGAGGGGGGATTCGAACTCTCGACTGGGAACGGCCTCGCGCTCCAATGCGCTCGGCCACTCCGTCGCGGCTGATTTTAGACAGACACTACCGTTATTCCAAACGCTGCATATGCAGATGAAATTACAACATTTCTGAAAGCATCATACATTCTGCAGAAATCAGAATACCGCGACTCAACAAATCCGTGTTCAACTGCCAATCGATGCTGTGGAATAACTGCTCAACGTTAGCAATGGATGAATTCCACTGTATGGAAATTTAATATGTGTATTTCTTATTCAGATGTAGTGTATATGTGTTAAACATTGGCAAAGTATTTTCTATATTGTCTTGATAAAGACAAAAATATTAGTGTGACTCACTAATTGGAGGTCATAATGAATTTGTAGTAGTTATGATCTCATTATATTTGTTTTATTTTTGGGATCATTTATGCCACACAAACAAGAAGCCAACCTTTGGACAGAATAACGTTTAGGGTTAGACAGTTTTGAAATAAAAAAGTACACTTTGGACAAGCGCGACAAGACATTAAACTGATATCCGGTACCTCTGTAGGTCATAATAAACGATGTGCTTGGGGCGCAGCGCATCAGGAGGATACGTCTGGGGAATTACGTTTGATTACCACAGGCGACACACCATCATCGCGGTCAAGGATGCCGCAACACTTCACACATCAGTTGCTGACTAACAGGCCTTTCAGAAATGCAAACTCATTTTCGTTATGACCACAAAACCTTTCCATTAGGAATGTTGCGTATTTCACACCGTGACTGGAGGGTACACAAAGAAAACAAATATCTCTTCGCTTCTGTTTAAGACCGCTCTTGATTCTTCGGTAACTACGTACACGGAAGTAACATATTCTTGAAATTCTTCTCAGCAGTAACCATTCACCTGATGAACACCTCCCGTTTCTGATAGTTAGGCATTTCTTTGAACTGCTGTGGATATTGTAATATTTCGTCTTTTTGAGAATTGTTCACGTGTTAAGCTGTATCTGTGAACGAATAGTCACACAATACTACTTCGCAACCACCACATTTTTTTAAGGAAGCTCACCACTATATATTCGTTTCTACTAGTCTACTTAATTACTCAGTATTTCTCATGTCAGACCACTCCCTCACAAACAAGAACTATTGTTGGTAAATAATCATAAGGAGAATTTGACAGTACATATCTATACAGGAGACTGGAAACAAAAGTAACATTTTACATATTACATTTTTGTTAGCTTCCGCCGGCCGCGGTGGCCGAGGAGACTAAGGCGCTCCAGTCACGGTCTGCACGGCCACTACGGTCGGGGGTTCGAATCCCCCCTCGGGTATGGTTATTTGTGCCGTCCTAGTTCGTAAGTAGTTCATAAGTATCCAGAATGAAACTTTCACTCTGCAGCGGAGTGTGCGCTGATATGAAACTTCCTGGCAGATTAAAATTGTGTGCTGGAACCGGGACTCGAACCTGGGACCTTTGCCTTTCGCGGGCAAACGCACTACCGACTCCATATCCTTTCTTCCAGGAGTGCTAGTCTCGCATGGTTCGCAGGAGAGCTTCTGTGGAGTTTGGAAAGTAGGAGGCGAGGTACTGGCGGAAGTAAAGTTGTGAGGCGGCATCGTGAGTCGTGTCGGGATAGCACAGTCGGTAGTGCGCTTGCCCGAGAAAGGCAAAGGTCCCAGGTTCGAGTCCCGGTCCCGGCACACAATTTTAATCTGCCAGGAAGTTTCAGTTCATAAGTAGTTTGTAAGTTTATGGACTGATGACCCCGTAGTTAAGTCCCATAGACTATACACACATGTGAACAAACATTTGTTAACTTCCTACAAATGTATGAAACCAAATAGAGTACTTGTGTGTTCTGTGGGGCTTACCTAACCGAATGTAATTTAGTTTTCCTAAAATTACATATAATTGGTATTTGAGAAATTGATTTTAAAGCGGCAATGCAGGCCTTTGTGTTACTTTTGTTCCTGATACTAGGGACGATAGTAACATTGATAGGGTACAAAAGTAATAAAACAAGTAAAACTACATTTTGTCATATAAATGACCTATGCCTTAATTACAGTAGATTAGCATTACAAAACATTAAGCAAGCATCATTAAACAGCGGACGTATTTGCAATTTTCAAATTATCTGCTATACCCTTTAAGAAAACTGAATGAATCCAAGCATTATAATGTAAACGAAAGGCTGAAGCGAATCGTAAGACCTGTTCAGATTCACAGATGTGACTCACATATATATCTTCCCGTTTATTACTTAAGCAACATGAGACCAAACCTTACGATTCCAGTGAGAAGGTTCAAGAGAGACAGGGCAGTAGATCACCTGCCGATGATGTTTGAGTTTTTTGTGCTGCTGCGCTCTTGGCCTGCTACTTACTAAATTTAGATTGTTCGTCGTCTGCGAACAAGATCTTAGCTCTTCTAGTAAAGCCAATTTTGGCGTGTCACTCAAAATTGCGAACTTTATCCTCTCCCTCCGTTTTCTTGTGGTTTTTCTCGCACTTGCTTTCTCCTTCTTCCTCAGAGAACATTCGTTTTATGCTTTTGTATCCGACGCGAGGGATCAGTGTGTTCCCATCACTCACACAATTTTCTCTTTTTTAATGAACCGATATCGATACGAAGTCACGTTACACACATTGTGCTTCTTTGCTACTGCACTAACACTGATCTTATAATTTGCAACATCATTTGTCGCAACTTAATACGCATATGCTACAGGTAATCCTCTTGTAGACGTCCTAACTCGCGTTCGTCGCAATTTCCGGCAATGAAATAACTAAGTAAATAACTGATTTTTTGAGTAGCAATATTGTAGCAATGTCTCCTAATAGTATCATACCTAATATACTGACACTAATAAAAAAATAATGAAAAAACAGCATCTGAGACAATTTTCTCAGTGACGGGCATGTATATATTGGCACAATCTATAGAAATCTTAAAAGCATTGATAACAGTGCCATAAAACAGAGAGTTAAATTATTGAAGTACACTGACGTTTACAGCCTTCGTTGCGCATATCATAAAACTACGAGAATTGAAGAAAACTTATTCGACCCACTGAAAATACGTTTTATTGCGTTGCACTCAACAGCTACTCTCCTAATGGTTAACTGTTTGTATCACGTGACTTTTGGAGCTAAACGTTAAGCTTTTGTCCCCTCTCACTTCTGTACCCGGTCTGCCATACTTAATAATTTCATGATGTTATCAAAAGCCTTCGGAGATGATGGAGGAAGGTAAATGTATCAATTGTGAGATAAGAGTTCTAGGTCTATAAATGAGAGACATGGGAGTTAAAAGCGAACATCATTGTGGTACAATGGAAAATACTCTCATAAATCCTGATATACCTCCTAATATTGTGTCTGAGAGCTCATTTCCTCGGCTAAATGCAATGACTCAGCATGGAGTCAACAACTCGCTCCAAGTCCCGTCCAGGAATACTGCGTCTCGCTGTCGCCATAGTCAGCCTTAACTGTGAAAGGTTAGCGGCTGCAGAATTTATGTGCCAACTGACCTCGCGATTGTGACACATGAATGTTCTACGAGATGCATGTCGGAAAGCTGGGTGGCCAGAGTCACTGGAATTGTTCAGAATCTTCTTCAAACCAATCGCTGACAACTGTAGCAGCGTGACACGCCGCTGCGCTGTCGAGATAGCTTGTAGTTCAAGAAGTGCGATTAATAATTATTGGGCTATGCTAGGTATTTCTATTCTCGGTTAACACGGTGGCAGGATTCGCGCCGCGCCATCGAAGCAGCCATCTCCGTCAGCGCTAAGCCAGCTCGAGGAACACAGACCCCGAGCAAACGTAATCTTCATGTCGCTACTCTAATGGAGAATGTGATATTCCTGGCCTATGGCCACTTCGTATTCCTGGCCTCTGGCCGTTTCTTTGCTAACATAGTACGTGTCTTAAACGCGGAAGAAGGACAGAAGTGCAGCATATGTTGAAATGTGGGGTGGGGAGTAGTAGCATATGACACAGTAGGTGCTGGTTCCCATGGGAAAGCCCGCCTATGTTACTGGTACTCTCCTCGCATTGGCTGCTGCATTTCACGTCACATGATTTCTTTAATTATTAATTATTCAGAGCTGAGAATTTGTGATAAATATCTCTCAAGGACAGGCTAAGTTTTGACAGTTTAAAAAGTTTAAGGTGCCTTCTCTTATTGTATCAAGATAAGAGCGATTTTGCAGAAGGCGCACGACGGCCATGTTTTGGGGCTAAATAGAGCGTCAGGTGTTCTCTAGTCTCGCAACGCGCCGCAGTTTCAGTCTCGAGCTGACCGCTATACGCGCCGGACCGCGCCGGTCATGATTAAAGTTTTGTATAATTGTGATAACAGTCGAGGTCTCAACATGAACTACGGGCAGTATAGACCGTGTCGTATTAACAATAGTTGTTCATATTTTATTATTTATTTAATAAATGGCATCCCTGACAATTACGAATATCGCAAGTCGCTTCATATGCTTCCATCCAACAGAACTTATTTTAGCCTCACTGTATACTGTAGAAGAACCAACGACCTGTGTGCTGTCTTCTGCGATGGGGACACAACTATAGAAGACAACAGGTTAGTCAGAACTCTATGCTTTCCATAAAGACTTGGACAGCAACTACGGCACCTCGTGCGTACTGTAGGGCACACTGCTACGCAACAGCATCCGCAAGGATGTGAAGGTTTTAGGGGACTTGTGGGAGGAAGCAGTACTAACTTCTCCGTACAGAATTAAAAACCCTAGGAAGCTTTAAGAACTGACAGCATTGTAGAGTACGTTTGGCAACTATGTGAGCGTCGAGTTACTTCCTGGTTAGCACAGAATTAAGCCTATAAATTTACTTCATTTTTCATGTCATTTCCATTTTTCACCTAAGGCTTGACATAATGATATTCAAAAATTGTTCAAATGTTTGTATAGTCTATGGGACTTAACTACGGGGTCATCAGTCCCTAAACTTACAAACTACTTATGAGCTACTTACGAACTAGGACGGCATAAATATCCATGCCCGAGGGGGGATTCGAACCCCCGACCGTAGTGGCCGTGCAGACCGTGACTGAAGCGCCTTAGTCCCCTCGGCCACCGCGGCCGGCATAATGATATTAATTCGTGTTTTAGAATCCAGGAAAGCCATTTCGCGTGAAAATTGCAACCAATGGCTTCTTTGACGTTGCGATTTCTCTGCTCTAGAAACTGTTAGGACAGAATAGGGGAACGTCTTCGCCAGCTCTGTGGCAGCGTCTCCACCTCTGAAGAGGTGCCTTCGACTTGAGAAGACAGTATTGTTGGGGATAAAAATGTTTACTCTTCTGTCATAGAAATACAAATACCCAGTTTGAAAATAAATAGGGAATTTTTAAGCAAACTCCTCCGTCAAGAGTTGTTTAGCTATTCCCGCGACGGGATCCTGTCATATCATACGAAAAGACTGACAATGTTACAATGTTCAGGTTATTTCCCGGTTCCATGCCTGCGGAATCCAACCGATTTCGAGTTAAGGCCATTGACAAACTATGTTGAAACATGTTTTAGTCCAGAAATAAATTGACTTGGCGGTTCTACAACTACTTCTAAAATGAGTAATGCTTTTCGAAGTAAGGAATTGGTTGGAATAGTAGAAATTTGATAATAGCTCCTCATCTGGATGTGGTGGCTACAGTCGTCTTCACATCCCGCCGACATTAGACTAGTATAACGTCTGTGTCAGAAGTTTCCTTGTAGCTGATAATTTCATTGAGCGCAGCATTATCTTCGCCACCTCTAGTATGTGTGCTAAAGGCGTTTTCTATAGGGACGTCGCCTTGGCGTCGCGGTCTGGTCGATAGCTCCTGGTATCACATCTCCCTTGTGTGGGTTCGATTTCCTCCTTCGGACTTATATTTCAAACCGGTATGATTATACGTACTTCATTTCCTGTAACGCGACTTGAATAATGTCAAATTACCAGAATGAAACTTCACAAACTTCACTCTGCAGCGGAGTGTGCGCTGATATGAAACTTCCTGGCAGATTAAAATTGTGTGCCGGAACCGGGACTCGAACCTGGGACCTTTGCCTTTCGCGGGCAAGCGCACTACCGACTGTGCTATCCCGACACGACTCACGATGCCTCCTCACAACTTCACTTCTGCCAGTACCTCGCCTCCTACTTTCCAAACTTCACAGAAGCTCTACTGCAAACACGCAATACTAGCACTCCTGGAAGAAAGGATATGGTGGAGACATGGCTTAGCCACAGCCTAAGGGATGTTTCCAGAATGAAACTTCACTCTGCATCGGAGTGTGCGCTGATATGAAACTTCCTGGCAGATTAAAATTGAGTGCCGGAACCGGGATTTGAATCCTGGCCCAGTACAAAAATTTCATGATTTTATTTGACTCCGTAGAGAAAGCACACTGGAGTACTAGCGAAAAAAATTTTAATGTCTCTCCAAACACTAGCAATAACAACGATAGGTGCCGACGTGTCTAGTCAGACAAGTACACATCCTATTCCCGTTGAGATTATATTTGTGATTTATCGTCTATTCGTCCACAGAAAAGACGTCGACAGGTTCGGGATTTGATTCCCGGCCAGGTATAACGCAATTACGTCGCTGCTAGCGAGAAAATTCGACAACTAACATCTGACTTTACTTATTTATCATCCAATTCAAGTTCAGTTTTGCGAAATCTCCGATATTTCACACATCTTTATTCCTAGTTAGGTATGTCAATCTTTGACAAGGGTGCTTTACTTCGTTAGCAATAACTGCAAGTTATGAGTTTGATTCCAGAATCAGAACAAGATAGTTCGTTATATCATTCCAAGTTCAAACATGTCTACAAGTATCTGTTCAGTCATGGTGCAGAGAAGTTGTTGGTGATATGCAGTTAATATTGAACTTTAAATACATCGTTAGCTGTGGTAAATAGAGTTATTATCTGGTTAGTTCAACAACCGTTAATACAAAACCGCTTGTCACAGGAACAAAGTGTTGCAGTTGTGAGGAAACGATTCAGAGAGCAAAAGTACTTGAATTGATATAGAACTTTAAGGAATTCCGATACCGTCGTGAAATCTGTTGTTGATAATAATACCAAATGCTCTCTAAGGATTACTAAATGTTTTACGTCACAGCTTTGGTTATATCTAACTCTACTGAGTGTGTAATACTTCTGATATATCGATTATTAAAATAACCACATATACTTTTATTACAGATGAACAGAATACTTCTCTTTCATGTGCTGGTGTTGGTACAGTTCTTTCTATCTATTAATCAGTTCTGGAGGTATCGTTACGATTCTTGGCAATACAGTTCCGGCTTGTGCTATGCAGACAGCTGGATCTCTTCTGTTCTTGATCGCTGAGTTTCTTTTTATTTGCAATATCGTGGTGTTAATTTACATCTGGAAAGATGCCATGATGAGCAGTTTTCTCTAGTAGGTCAATTTTGAATAGTCGAACCATTATACAGCGAAACGCAGGCGGAATGCAATTCGTGTCATTCAGATAGTTCTGTGCATGATAGTACATAGTACCCAGATTTCTGGAACGTATCTCACTTTTATTCATTAACGTGCGTCGTTCCAACACGATGTAGTTGCACTTAACTAGAAATCAGATTTCGTGAACACCAGAATCAGGCGTTCATGGAAAAATGCATGGGAAGAGAAGGTCCTATTTTGCAGTCAGTACATGTACGTAATTTCCCCCCACTTCATTTCTTCTTGTGGGGCCATGAGAAAACTTTTGTGTGCTAGTCTCCGGTCGACAGTGAAGAGTATCTCCTGTCAAGAGATCTCGCAGCCCACGACACTGTTATAACGACAACGGGGGTATTACAATGCTTTAGACCGAAATTTTTGGGTTGAGTTCAAGCGTTCATTGGCGCTGTAGGATAGCATTTGGAATAGCTTCCGAAAATATACCAGCTTTTGTAACTTGTGCAGGTAGGCCTTATGGACCACTATATCGTAGACGCACGGAGGACAAAACGGCAGATATAAAGATAAATGACAGAAGGTTAGAAAAACCTTTTTTCCTCACTTGTTCTCACTGAATATAGAGGAAAATGTATATCCAGCAACTTTATATCCATTTGCTTCTACGTATAGTGTGAACAAGTAAGGATAAAAATGTGATTGTTTGTTTAAAAATGCCTAGCTATAGCACATGATTTTAAATTACGATTACTCGTCTACTTTCTATGATGTCATGGATATCATAAATGATGAGCAGACGCAATTTTTTAGAAATAATGACTTACACCACTGAACTGGGCAGTCACAGATCATGTACGGAGAGGTTCTATTTTTTAAAATGTAGAGCTCTGTTATTGACAACTACGTTTGTCGAAACCGGTTATCTGAAATAATATCTTGAAGAAGCGATCTTGCAAATATATTTCTCCATAAATTAAAAGTTTCTGCATGACACTCTGTATCAAAATCTGATGAAAAATATAAAGACATCCTTATATGAAGCGCACCATCGCAACGCACAATCATTACCTTCTTTGTGTGACAGCATTGTTAATGTTTCCGATGAGAACGCCAGTAAATATTACTAAAAATTTCCGGAATATTATACTGCGGCCTTATGAATTTATTATTTAAACCCATCGTTTCGTCCCCAACTGAGGAGGACATTTTCAGGGGAGATCGTGGCACTTTTGTATGACTGATGCACACCCTGGCTCGCTACTGACTGCAGCCAAACTCCGTTTACGAGGGCTCGCGCGCAGAGGTGTGACGTCAGATGTTTTGGATATGCGCGCCGATTGCCGTCGTCCGTTCTTAATATGGAAGACTGTTACATTTCTAAAAGATTGGTAAAGGAAGGGAAGGAGAAGGATAGGAAAGAACGGATTGACAATGGCCGCATTTTTGCGTTGATATTAAGCAATGGCAACAAGTGAAAATGTGAGCCGGACCGGGAATCGAACCCTGGTCTCCCGCTTCGGGCCAGCGGTCGCCTTGACCACTTGGCCACCCGTGCTCGCCTCCCGTCCGTCTCAAACTCTCACAAGTCGCACGCCATGTTTGTAGCGCCCCTATCGTCCATGCCCTCTTACACTCGCCATTACGGATTCCCGTGCGAGATCGGACGAATGACCGCATCTGCGGTGAAATAACTGAAGCTATCGCCGTCGTCGCGTTTAAATACTTATTGTCTTGGTGTGGTGTCTGTTCTTTTGGACGTTAGCTTCAGTTATTTCACCGCAGATGCGGTGATACGTCCGACCTCGCACGGGAATCCGTAATGGCGAGTGTAAGAGGGCATGGACGATAGGGGCGCTACAAACATGGCGTGCGACTTGTGAGAGTTTGAGATGGACGGGAGGCGAGCACGGGTGGCCAAGTGGTTAAGGCGACCGCTGGCCCGAAGCCCGGTTTCTATTCCCGGTCCCTCTCACATTTTCACTTATGGCCATTGCTTAATATCAATGCCCAAATGCGGCCACTGTCAATCCTTTCTTTCCTATCCTTCTTCCTTCCCTTCCTTTACCAATCATCTGCAAATGCTATTTGGCTGCGAAGCAGGTGTGGTGTCTTTTCCTTGGGACGTCCGAAAGAACAGACACCATACCAATACAATATGTTACATTTCTTTTTAAACACCGGAATCCAGATTCCATTTATTTTCACGCCCTCTTCCATCCTACTGAAATTATCGGGGTGTTCTACAATTTCTATAGCCTCTCTGTACAGTCTTTCGTGGTATCCATTTGTGGGTGCTAAAACCTGAGCGGTCCCCTGGTTGAAAACCATGTTCAGCAACAGCTGATCTGGCAATCTCTCCTCTTCTACAGTACTCCTTGTGCTCTTATAGTCGTTTTTTGACAGTTTTTTGTGGTACCCGCGTATACGTCTCCACAGCCACACGAAATCCTACAAATTCCTGCTTTTTCCGGCGGTTTGCGATACAGGATCACCTGAAATCGGTGAAGGATGCTCGCAAAGCGCCCAGTCCGTAGCATGACGCCTTCAACCAGGCTGTTTCAGGTAGCGTGCTCGCCCGTGAGCTAGGGAGCGCTCACTTGGTCACGGGGTACCGTTTCCGGCCGTCAGCTGTTGCCGCATGGAGCACACGGCTGCGGCGAGCGTACGCGCAAGTGAAGCAGCCGCATGCGCTGTGGCGTCTCGAAGAACTGCCGGCTACATCCCCGCGACTGGCACAGTTGTTTCTGAAATACGAGGCGCGTCCAGAAAGTAAGTTCCGTTTGGTAATAAAATGAAATTGTACACAGATACAGAAGAAATTTTTATTGCACAAAATTCTACAACTCTTAAATTACTTTTCCACGTAACTACCGAAATTTTGCAGGCATTTGTCATAGCGTGGCACCAGGTTTTATATACCTTCTTCATAGAAATCTGCCGCCTCTGTCTTCAACCAGTTGGAAACAGTTTCTTTCAGCTCGTTGTCATTGATGAAGTGATGACCACCAAGGAAAGACCTACGGTTTTCGTGGATCTTGTCATCAATCGCGTGAACCAGTTCTTCTGTAACCAAAGGTGGACGCCCACTTCGTTCTTCATCGTGCACATCACTACGCCCGCCATTTAACTGTCGGACCCATCTTCTCACTATCGAATCACTCATCGCATGTGGTCCGTAAACATCGCAAATTTGCCGATAAATTTCACTTGGTTTCACTTTCCTCGCATTCAGAAACAGAATCACCGACCTGATTTCACAGGTGGCGGGATTTTCAATCAATGCCGACATTTCAAACAAGCACAACAAAGCGTACGTAACTGACAGCTATCTCCAAATGGCGCACGTTCTTCTCCTTGATACACATCGTCTACAGCGCATGTGCGGAACTTCAATCGCAGCGCTGCAGCGGAGATAAATTGAAACGGAACTTACTTTCTGGACGCGCCTCGTAACTATGACTGAAATTGCTAGTTTCCTCCGTGGTATTGCAGCATGCGTGACAACACGTCAGTCCTCAGCGATATTTTTCGATATTGTAATTAAAAGCTCTGTGTCCTGAATATCAGTGATGTACTTTCAGACGAATTTAATAGGGGATGTTTGTGGTGGCTCTGTTTTACATGTTTTAATGCCTGTTTCACGGAACCAACGTGAGGAGTATTTCTTATCAAGTGTGTAATACATATAATAATGTATAATTGTATAGTATATGTATAATAACGTATAATAAATTTTCACTACTTTTTTAATGAAGAAATAATTGATTTGAGAATTGTTGCTAGAATATTAAAATAAGCCAGACTTTGACTGTCTGATTTATCACGCAGAACCGCACCCCAGTTTTCACTACGTTAATCATAAATATGGCAATACGAATTTTACAGTGAATTTCATGACTAAGATTTCGGTTTTCGTGAAAAGCAGGGTATGTTTTTATTAAGTTCAAAGAAATGGTACATTTGCGTTTAGACATAATAGCTTATTTCAGGTAAATTAGTAACACACCAGTTTAATTGCCGATAAATAGATTAATCAAAAGTCGCCTGTCTTAAAAGTTCCAGAACACCCTAAACAGGGCCAACAATAAGTGACATTGGGGTCGGTTCAGCATTTATCACAAGAAATGCACAAATGCGAAATTTTCAATTTAGAAAGACAGTGCAAGAAAATACGGACCCAATTTACTTACTCATAGAAATTGTAGAGATGTGCGACATACAAGCAAAAATAAGGGCTATCATTTTTATTCTGCGCAATAATAATATTTTGCGCAATAATAGTTTCGTGACACATTAGATATTGTGGATGTCTGTCTCTGTTAGTGAAGAGATACAGTTCTTCTAAAGAAGCAAGCAGTTTGCTTTCGCTACTGGACATTTTTGATGTTGTCGAACTACCCGTGCGCGCTCCTGCTCGCGGAGCAGTCTGTTGGAACAGCCTGCCTTAGACCACGCGGCCATCCGCGCTCCTTATTTTAATAACCGTAAACATCAGTGATCTCATTTGAATTCCTCCATCCTTTTCTTGGTTGCTGTTAACAAAAAGTTTATTTTTTGTAAAGCTTAACTAACAAGGGAAGATCATCAACTCGACCTCATATTTACTTGAGAAAAAAATACATGAGCTAGATATCAACCCTAGAAATCGACATCACGTGAAAATTTGTGCCATTATTGAGATACTACGCAGTTACGGCCTCCTCAGAGTACAGCTTTTAAACATTCGCGCGCTCGGGTTGTTCCTCATTCGGCCCGCTTCACTGCGGCCGCTTAATGCCCGAACGTCTAGTACTGTGAGCAGAGTCTGCTGAGAGGTTTTTGTTCACGATGCCAATTAACCCACACGCTGTCGTGCGACTCTTCTACGATCGGTATGGAATGATGACTAATCTGCAACGACTAAACGACTATAGTCGTCACCGGTAAGTATAATCATTTGCAGTTATTAGACGTTGCAGATATCACAGACAATTGCACTGATGAAGACGTGCTGTATATAGAAGAAAATAGCGGCTTGACGTTCGGTGCAGATTTATAAGAGGATGACGTCGACGATAACGACGGTGCCATTTCCCCACCGTCAGATTCGTCGAGCACTTTTCATGCTTCAACGGGGCTTGGGCATGAAATTGAGGTCGTCATTGATGGTGAAAGCTGCTTTGATGATTTTAAATCGTCGAATACCACTTTGCCTGTCTCCGTAACAGAAGAATATACGCAACGAGCCGTTGCGTTTTGGAAAAGTGGAAGAAAGGGGAATCTATGTTACAAGACCGTGAAGAGGAACTCTAAATTATTAAAACAGAAAAGGGATCTGTACGTTGGGAACAAATACGTTGAAAACTGTGGTATGCATCGTCAGAAGCTTGCAAAAGTAAATTTAACCTGTTTCTGTAAATTTGATAATGCATACAGCGATAAGTTGCCGATCCACGGCGTTAACATACAGCAGTGGGGCGTTCAAGCCGCAGTGGAGGTGGACCTAAAAATTCCAAGGCATCTGCTGGGTGGGTTTACGGTTTCTAGAAGAAATATGGTACTGTGTCACAGTCGTGCAGTCCGTCAGTAATACGACTCATAGCTACACTATAATGCCAACGATATCTGCGGACGGGCATTTGCATTTCCTCTGTTCACTGTTTTAAAAGAGCTGACCGGATCGTTTGGACCGCAAGTCATACAAAATTTCCAGAATGAAACTTTCACTCTGCAGCGGAGTGTGCGCTGATATGAAACTTCCTGGCAGATTAAAATTGTGTGCCGGAACCGGGACTCGAACATATGGCCTTTGCCTTTCGCGGGCAAGCGCTCTACCACTGAGCTACCCCGACACGACTCACGATGCCGCCTCACAACTCACAAGGCAAAGGTGCCAGGTTCGAGTCCCGGTTCCGGCAAACAATTTTAATCTGCCAGGAAGTTTCTTACAAAATTTGTTTCAGGCGGACAATAGTTTTGTAGTCGCCTCATATTCTGGAAAAGTGAACAAGGAACATTTACAGCAGTGGTGAGGAGAGGTGTTTGATAAAATCATCCGAGATGATAACAGATGAGTTTTAATAATGGACTCGTTTTCTGGTCGTAAAGGTTTGTCAGTGGATGTAGGAGATGGGGTTGAAGACACCGCAGTTTACATACTGACAATATCACCACGTGCCACAAGATACTGTCAGCCACAAGATGTATTTGGCTTCCGTGTGTTCAAGGGTTTTGTTCGGAGATTTGGCAACTCCGTGCGACTTCTGGGTGTCACTATGAACTTCGATCAACGTAACACCATACAGTAAATGCAGTCGCCTATTCACACGTAGTTATGTGCACCAGTGTTTAGGTCGGTCTTCCTTCCGGTACGCTCAGTATCGAAGCGGCTACACCAGTGACCGGCCAGAACACTTTAAACATCCTGTGAAATACTGTTTTGACGCTGGTGGGGTGCTATTTTAATTATGTCAAAGTGCGCGATTTCTAATGTGTAGCTGATGCCGAAGGTCTCTTTGGACATTTTTATACCGCGCTTGATAACTACAGTGGAAACGAATGAGAGGGTTTTCCAACAAGCAGTATTACGAAATTTAATTTCATTTTTATGACAATCATTTTGTTACATGTAAAGCTGACACTATTGGAGTAAACATGAAAGAGTTACAAAACATCTGTTTCATTTTGTAACATTATTTCCTCCTCCACTTCCAAAGGTCTTCAAATTTCACCTTTGGGGGACTGGCTGCTGTCCCTTCATTGCACAGCACTTCGCGTTCTGGCATTAAGCGGCGCAAGTGAAGCGGGCCAGTGAGGAACAACCCGAGCGAGCGAATGTTTAAAAGCTGTACTTTTAGGAGGCCGTAACTGCGTGGTATCTGCATAATGGCCCAAATTTTCACGTGTTATCGATTTCTGGGGTTGATATCTAGCTCAATTATTTTTTCTCAAGAAAATATGAGATCGAGTTGATGATGTTCCCTTGTAAGTAACATTCCATTGACATTAAAGAAACTCTCAGCATTGTCAACATCATCAGTTTAAGCCAAGAAATTCCAGTTTTTCCAGTCTGTAAGTTACAAGTAGAGAATGTAGCGAACTTGAAGCTGCACTCCCTTGCAAGCAGCAGGAAACTCTCAGAGGTGCAGAGAGGCTTAAGCAGCAATCCGGTTTGGGAGGAAGCCATAGTGGCGACTGCTAACCCTGGGGAGGAGGCGAGGGCAGTCCACATTAAGAACCACTTGGGGATTACAGCGGTGGCGGTACAACGTAGTCTTCTTCTTACTTACAACCTGCCCATTTACCACTGGAGCAATAACATGTGTCGTTTTGCTTATTTTCGGTGTTTGCCCTTTCTCAAATGATGCAACCGTCATTGTTTTAATTGATCCTTAGTTTCACTTCTAAAGCTTCTCTAGAAAGATTTTCACGCCTTACTAGTACTAGAACACAGTGAGATATCTGATTATAACTGTTTGCTTTTATTTTGTATGTTGAATAAAATACTTACGTTTCTTCTGATAATCCCTTGGCTTTTTATTATTGTAACAATATGCATGGTTTTCTATTGATAAGTCACATTCTTCCTGGTGAGAAATGAGATTTCGCTGCACAATATAAAATATGTTTACAGCTCGTGGTAGTCTAAAGGTGTCACAGTTGCGTATGTTACGGTATTTCTCTGCCAGGCTTTCCCGTTCTATTTTGCAAATAATTACTGTAACAGAAAATTTACGTAAGACTGTTTATGAGAGGCAGTGGTTGGTAACTTTTTACCTACTTCTTTTACAGGTACTTCATGTAGCTACTGATTTACATTGTTCTCTTGCCTTCCTGCTCCCTTGTTTATAAATTATTCTAAGGTATTCACTAATTGTTGCTCTGATATTTCAATATCGACCATTAACTCTGGCATATTTAGATAGCATGTATCGATCCCTTTGGGAAATGGATTTCCCGATTATTCCTGTAAACTAAAAGGTTAACATGTACTATGCAAAATTATTTCAAACCTGTCATTACTGGCTGTCCACTCCTGTAGTCCAGTGGACATAGTGGTAGATTGCCACGCAGGGGCCCGGGCTAGATTCCCGGTCCGGTCGGAGATTTTCTTTACTCGGGTTCTGGGTGTTGTGTCGTCCTCATCATGATTTCATCATCATCGACGCGCAAGTCGTCCAAGTGGCGTCACCTAAAACGACTGGCACCATGCAGGCCGAACACGACCCCAGCTGGGGTCTAACGGCCAAAAAATGCCACACGAAATCATCGTCATAACTGGCTAACACTAGTATTTTCAATATTCATGTGTATTATTTTAGGGTACTCTTTTGTAATATCACTCTAAATTTTACACAGTGCATTTTCCAGTTAAGCCTGTAATTTTTCCTGTTTTTTTTATTATTATTTTTTTTTATTATGTCTCTGCACGGCCACTACGGTTGGGGGTTCGAATCCCCCGTCGGGCATGGATATTTGTGCCGTCCTTAGAGTTAGTTAGTTCATAAGTAGTTTGTAAGTTTTGGGACTGATGACCCCGTAGTTAAGTCCCATAAGCTTAACAAACATTTGAACATTTTCACACATGACTGTCATCGCGGTTCGTGATCAACTGTGCTGTAGGTTCTGTTGGAACTAAAAAATTGATATAATTGGTACAGTTGATTGTTCTTTTGCCGATGACATGCACCTCTACTGTATGGATATATGATGAGGGCGTCTTTTTGGGTAAAATATTCCGTAAGCAAAATAGTTCCCCATTCGGATCACCGGGCGGGGACTATTCAGGAGGATGTCGTCATCAAGAAAAACAAAACAGGCATTCTGTGGATCGGAGCGTGTAACGTTTCTAATCCTTCATCGGGTAGGTAAGTTAGAAAATTTGAAAAGAGAAATATATAGCTTTAAGTTAGGTATGGTGGGGATTAGTGAAGTACGGTGGCAGGATGAGTAGGATTTTTGATCAGGTGATTACAGGGTCATAAATATAAAATCATATTGCGGAACGGAGGAGTAGGTCCAATCTATAAATATGAATGTTTGTCTGCATGTCCTCTATGTATTCATAAAATATTCATTCGATTACAATGAAACTTTAGTGAAATGGGAGTAGTTAGGGACGTGCAACAAAGTTTGCATGTAATTTTGGACGTTTATGTAGCGTTTTGTAAATTACCACCCCCCATCCCCCAACCACACACACACACACACACACACACACACACACACACACACACACAAAATGATGAAACGAAAAGAAGTCTACCACTCACAACAGTTTTGCTGTAGATACCGTAAAACTGCCACTTCAGACCTGACCTTGTATCAAATAAAGTTAATATTAAAGATTCGCATGTTACTGTTCATATTTGTCAGCAAGTCTCCTCTCATTCTCTTGCATCCTAAATTAAGCAATCTGTTTTCTTAATCTCAATCTATATAAAAGCGAAAGGACTCTCACTCACTCACTGACTAAACACGAAATCTCGAAAACTACTTCACCTCTGAAACTGAAATTTGTCAGAAATGTAGTTTATAGGTAGAAGACGTCAGCAAAAAAATTATATTGTGATAGGTACATGGCGGAGCATACTTCTCCTACATACTCACGAAATGTTCAGTTTCATTCCGATCTTCACGGAATTTCGCAAGCTTGACCTTCTAAACAAGAGGAAGGTCACCGTCTACAAGGTCGCGCCATAACTTGAGAACGGCTCGACAGATTTCACAGACCCTTTTTTGTTTTTTTCGTTATTATCAGTACAAGACTTGTAAGAAATAAAACTGGAATATTTGAGAACAACAAATTGCCTTTTTCAATGTCACCCTGCGTTTCTATTGCATAGAAATCTATAGTATTGTAACTCTAAGTTAAACAAACTGTGTATATAAAATTTAGTTCGGTGCAAGGTGGAGGCTACTTAGCTTGTAGACTTTGACAAAAAGCATAGTTTTGCTCCAATCTTAGTGAATTTTTGCACATATGATCTAAATCAAGAGCAAGATCACTGGGTACATAAATGTTTGTATGGTACATGACAGGGGGTATCTTGCAGAAAATTTTCTCAAGAGAGGCAAAGGTGGAAACGAACAGAGAGAGGGGAGAGAAATAGACAGATGCAGAGAGAGTGGTAAAGGGCTGTGGAATACTAGAGTGTAGAATAAATAAGCACCCGAGCAACGCCGGGTTTACAGCTAGTAGTGAATAAGCAAATTTATAATAGACATTTCGCACATAATGTCAAACATTCCGTGGATATGAATAGATAATAACTGCAGGATCAGAAGCGGTGTCTGTTGTTTCGTACATGTTCGAAGGAGTAGACACCACACATATATACCTCATGCAATATGGCGATAACGGGCAATGATCCTTTCTTTGTGTGGAGGGATTAGTTCTAGTGGACTGGAAGAAGTTGCGAATTATGTGACGGGAGGCGTATTTAGGTGATCTCTGTGTTCACAGTGTTATAGTGGTAGCGCAACTGCCTTCAAGGCAGGACATCCGGGTTCGAATCCCGCCTTCGAAGACATTTTCAATTTAACCCACTTCGAAGGTAGTGTCATACATTTTGTGAATATGTATAAAAACTTTATTAAATCATCAAGGGCAGGCCAATATAGTGACCATAATTAAAGCAGTTTTAAAACAATAATGTTAACAAGGCAACTGTTCAACTGAAAACTTTGCGTTACATATGTTTTTCTTATAACTTATACCAGATTTTAAGAGAAAAAAAATAAGAATACTTCAAATGCCATCAGAGCACTTACATCTACATCTACATACATACTCTGCAATCCACCGTAAGGTGCGTGATGGAGGGCACACTGTACCACTGCTAGACATTTCCATTCCTGTTCCACTCCCAAATAGAACGAGGAAAAAAAGAATGCCTATGCCTCCGTACGAGCCCTAATTTCTCTTATCTTGTCATTGTGATCACTACGCGAAATTTAAGTACGTGGCAGCAAGATCGTACTACACTCAGCTTCAAATTCCGGCCCTCTAAATTTCCTCAACAGAAATTCACGAAAAAAACGTCGTATTTCCTCCAGCGATCCCCAATTGAGTTACCGGAGCATTTCCGTGATAGTCGCGCATTGGTCGAACCTAGCAGTAATAAACCTAGCTGCTCGCCTCTGAACTGCTTCATGTCTTCATTTAAACTAATCTGATGCGGGTCCCAAACACTTGAGCAATACTCAAGACGTGGTCGTACAAGCATTTTATACGCGGTCTCCTTTACAGATGAAGTACATATTCACAAAATTCTCCCAAGAAACCTAAGTCGGTCGTTCGACTTACAACTTTCTTACATGTTTGTGCCACTTCATGTCGCTCTGCAATATTTGAACGACGCGATTGCACCAAGAAGCTCACTACTAATACTGTATTCGAACATTATGGGATTGTTTTTCCTACTGATACGCATCACCTTACATTTTTGTACATTGAGAGCTAGCTGCCATTCTTCGCACCAACTAGAAATTTTGTCTAAGTCATCCTGTATGCTATTACAGTCAATTAAAGACGACACCCTCCCATACACGGGGTTGGAACACTTGCGCGGAGTGACACTTGCGCGGAGTGACACTTGCGCGGAACCCGGGGCCCTTGGGGCGGCTAATGCCTTTTCCTGGGTACAGGCACACCAAGAATTCTAGCACTGCTGTTGTCAAGTTTCCACACTGTCAACACGAAACTCAGTGAAATTGCACAACCCTTTGCAAGCTGAAGAACAATATAGTAACTTGTTCTAACTACATATTAATCCGTTGAGTGTTCCTCCTGTAAACAAAAAGGTATTTTAATAGTGATAATGTTTGGAGAGTTAGTCTCTGCTACTACAAGACTATGACCTCCTAAAAGCATATTATTCAGAACACTAAGCATATCAAGACACCTGCGCAAGCAATAAATATATTAGGCATCCTGCACAGATACGTTGATGTAATTGACCGCTATGTAGTTAACCCCACTATCACGCAACTTCCATCTTTTTAAAAATAGCTACTATGCTTTTTAATAGGAGATGCAACCTTAAACCTTCGATTTAAAAAAGTTAATAATAAGTCAATGAGTATTTTACATACTTAAAGCGTTTATTCGTAGACCCCAAAAGGATTTGGCTGTATTCGAATTACAAGTACATCTAAGAAATATATGAAATACGGAATGTGTAAGGGAATGTCACACACCGAAAAATGCTAAAGATGAAGTCTATCTTCCATCACTGTCATATAGAACCATTTTTACTCCGAACTTGGCATAAACCAACAGGGAGAAACAAGTTGCAAGACTTCCAGGAAAAATGAAGCGAAATTGGCAGGCAATAGTTGGTTATTAATTACATTGCCTGTTAACTGTATAAATATAAATTACGGAATACGCGGAACTACTGTTCAGTACAGTCAAAAAGGTCTAAGATAATAGGCAGTGGTTTACAATCAGATATCCGTATCATTCTCCTCCTCAAGAAGCCTGTGTGAAGATTTATATTCAGAACATTCAAGAAAAAGGTGTTGAAACTATAAGAAGCAGCTCATTTACTCAGAAAGGGAAAACGTTATGGTGCCCGTAAATTTGAATGGCTGTATCTCTTGTAGTAACATTTAATTTTTGATAAAATGTTAAAATCCAATATACCAGAATTTTGTTTTTCTAAACTCAGTGCCAACTTTTTTTTGTCGAAATTTTTGCAGGAAGTAGTCTTGACGTGATTTCATACATCTATGCATTAATATTATCAAACATGTAATTTGTGTCACTAATTGCACGGCCGGTGCGGTCGGACGTTCGAGTCCTTCCGCGGTCATGGGTATGTTTGCTTGTACTTTGCCTAAGTTATTTTAAGTAAGAGTAAGTAGTGTGTAAGTCTAGCGACCAATGATCTAAGTAGTTTGGCCACATAAGACTACACATATACACGTAATTTATTTATTTCATAACCACATTTAAGTACTAATAATTAAAGAAACTTAAAAGAGAAATTTGAAGTAGACACTGAAAACAAATGATTGATATTTCTCATAAGATGAATGCACACAACCGTTGACTTATGTCTTGTGAATGTACCTACAAATTCTGCCATATGAAAATTGTAGTGTGAGTCCCAAATATGTTTTTTCTGTAATAACATTAAAAACATATTAAAAATTCAGAACTCGAAAATCAGTGAAGTTTTGGACTTGAAGCGTTTTGTGTTGCTACATCTTTACGTAGTAGACACGATGTTAAAATTTGGTTCCTATCGCCGTGTAGACTGTATGTCGTAGAAGTCTACGTCGAACCTAATCATACCTCTGAGGAGAGAACGTTGTTTGCACTTCTCCTGCGTTTCCAGGCGGCTGTGCTGTGCTTCGTAACGACATCGTACCGTTCCACTTTACCGAGAGCTATATATGTATTGGTGTGATGTCTGTTCTTTCGAAATAAGACAACACGCCAATATATGTATCATTTAGACGCAAAGATTCTGGGTTCTGTTTTCATCGCTAACGCGATTAACAACGTTAGACCTCGTGTGTAAACAAAATGTTCAAATGTTTGTATAGTCTATGGGACTTAACTACGGGGTCATCAGTCCCTAAACTTACAAACTACTTATGAACTACTTACGAACTAGGACGGCACAAATATCCAGGCCCGAGGGGGTATTCGAACTCCCGACCGTAGTGGCCGTGCAGACCGTGACTTGAGCGCCTTAGTCTCCTCGGTCACCGCGGCCGGCGTGTGTAAACACTTAAAGGTTATGAGTGCCACTGGAAAAATGCATAAGTAACACCTGTTGTTTGAGACTTGAAGATGACCTGAAATTAGCCGAAATCGATATCTCATAATAAACATAAGGTGTAGCTGTCTATATTTCATAATTCTATTCCTAACATATTTAAAAGCTGCTCAAAACCACCTACAAAAAACCTTTATAATGAGATTGTATATAATTCCACGATCAAATTGTGTTTTAGTTATTTGTAGTACTACACCCAAAGATCTGCCCTTGCTTTTAGTGCCTTGATCAGCTGTTTATTTTTAGAGGTATTACTAGGAACAGCAAAAATTCGCATTTGCGATAAATGCGAATATATATGCAAATTCTGACTCAAAATGCAGTAAATCCGAAATTGTAGTTAGCAACGGTTGCGCTCAATTCCGATTTCATCACATTCCTCTTCACATGGTGCTGTATTGTAAATAGAGTGATATTTGTATGACGTGTTATCTCCCTGTTGAATGAGGCTGTGATATCTCCGGGCCGTTACTACTGCTCCACCTCGCTCGGTGGGTCTTTCCCTGAATACGGCACAGGTAGCGGCTGGAGGGCGAGGAGTAGGGGTGGTGTATCCCTACTTCTGGAACACCCTGTTCACTACCTGCAGCGTCCGGGTCTCCGCGCAAGTGTCTACACATTCCCTTTCCGCGCAAGTGTCACTCCTCGCAAGTGTCACAAACTCCCATACACCACAGCATCATCAGCAAACAGTCGTACATTACAACTTACTATGTCCATCAGATCATTTATATAGATAGAAAATAATAGCGTTCCTATCACACTCCCCTGGGGCACGCCTGACGATACACTCGTCTCTGATGAACACTCGCCGTCGAGAACAACATACTGCGTTCTATTACTTAGGAAGTCTTCCAGCCAGTCACAAATCTGTGAACCTATTCCATAAACTCGTATCTTCGTTAGCAGTCTGCAGTGTGTCACCGCGTCAAACGCCTTTTTGAAGTCGAGAAAAACAATCCGCCTGTTGCCCTTCATCCATGGCTCGCAAGATGTCAGGTGTGAAAAGGTCAAGCTGAGTTACACATGAATGATGTTTCCTAAGCTCGTGCTGATTCACAGAAACTCACCTTTCCGTCTCAAGGAAATTTATTATATTCGAAATGAGAATATGCTCCAAAATTCTACAGGAAACTGATGTTAACGATATTGGCCTGTAATTATGTGGGTCAGTTCTCTTTCCTTTCTTATAAACGGGAGTCATCTGCGCTTTTTTCCAGTCACTAGAAACTTTGCGCTTAATTAAAGATTCGCGATCAATGGTAGCTAAGTAAGGGGTCAATGCCACAGAATAGTCTTTGTAAAACCGAACTGGTATTCCATACGGACCAACAGACGTTTTCGTCTTACTTAAGAATGACTTAAAGGCAACTTTTAGATCCTAATA
Organism: Locusta migratoria; assembly: GCA_026315105.1. NCBI lineage: Eukaryota > Metazoa > Arthropoda > Insecta > Orthoptera > Acrididae > Locusta > Locusta migratoria. The sequence goes on along the minus strand of CM048746.1, from coordinate 36,827,111 downwards.
ATGTTCAACATTAGTTTCCAAACACTTAGGTAGTAAGTGACTGGCCACTGAACAAACTGACAATAATAATATACACTCGGTAAAACAGAATGATAATGACATTAAACAATTAATTCCTCACATGAGATGATAACATCGAATCTCCCCAAAGCACGGAAAATAATTAGACCGTGCAAAACACCTTTAGCGTTTTAACAAACCCACAATTTCTAATACCAATATTTATTACATTCAATTATAAAACACAATAACAATAGACTGCATTAAGGTCAAGATGAGATTTTTATATTAGGCGGTTGGCTGGTAGTGGCAGTGAAACATCGAAGCCCAGCGGGGTTTCCAGCCCACAAGGAGGTGGCACCCCACATTTCTCAATAGCCTATCACCGTGACAGCTGCGCTGAACCCAACCGAGCGGTAGAATAGCATGCATCCAGACCTCATGCGGCGCCATGTGCCGAGACAGCGCCTGGCCAGTGCCTGGGATTAATACAGCTACAGATAGGCCACTGGAGACCCCCCCCCCCCCCCCACACACCGTCCCTCAACAACTAGTGACGTATACAGGCACCGACAAAAGAACTATGCGGCAAACACATTTACAAACCATGGGGTAAAATCATTTACCAATTACAAAATGTGCCCAAGAAGTCGTGAACAGCAACTAAATTCATGCGGATACTCTTCCACAAGTCCGCGTTTAAGGTACACTCACTAATGTCCGGTTTCTGGAAAACTACAGTTACCGTGCCGTTAGCTACCGTCATGTGATAATTTAACATGCAAGGTAACTTCCTTGGGTTTTCCTTAGCTGATTTAACACACACACACACATGTTTGTAAATCTATCGAACCAAACTGCGTGGTCATCAGTCCATAGCTTAAAAACTACTTAAACCTACGTTAACTAACCTACGGACAAACACACACACCCATGCCCCAGGGAGGACTCGAACCTCCACGGCGACCAACCGCGCGCTCCGCGGCGAGACGCTTAAGACCGCTCGGCTACTCCACCGCGGCGCTGATTTCAATGACCGTTAGTTAACTATGAGGTTACTGCTCCTTCTGTCGGTGCTAATAGTTCGTATCAACAGATAACAGATGCCACTACTTATGAAACTCGCAATTACTCGAATTTTATCGATTCTTTATGGAAAATCGAAGACGCATAATAGCTTGTATAGCTGTCACGAGTTTTCTGCTTCTGTTTTGAAACGCAATGGGCGACAAGCGAGGAAAAAATTTTACTCTAATTGAGTTAAAACATTTTAAACGACCTACTTTTAGAAAGGAAATCACTTACAGAAAATAAAAAGACAGATGGGTCGACTATTTTGGAAAAGTAACACGCCTTGGAAGATGTCACAAAACTGTACAACTCCTTAAATCAGGAGAAAGAACGGCAAGGCATTCTGTTTTAAAAATAAAAGCCAGGACAAAAAACAAGATAGGGTTAGTAATAAAAATCATATTATTATTTCTGTTTTTAACATCTATTTTTATGAATATAAGTTTTCCTTTTCCCATTTTTCTGTGAATGTGACAATACTTTTTACACTACCAACATGTTCAATTACGTCCTCTAATCCACCTACCCGAGGACCATGTTTTAATGAAAAACGCTAATCACTTGAAACATTGATCGATCGTAATGGCAATTGCATGACAGAACACTATTGCAAAGCGAAGTATCTTTACGTTTAATTGAAAGGTTTATTATGAGAGCATGGTTTTGTGATTCCGAATGTGATAAAATTTTACATCCAGATCGACGATCGTGAGATATAAAGTTGACCACTGTTGTTCAGTGTCGAGATGTTGCTTGACAATCGCGAGGGAAATGTAGATCATGCATACGTCACCAGTTGCCAACATGATCTCTCACGACCGCCGACCACGATATAAAATTTAACCAGGCATGTTGTTTACCGCGATATATATTTTTATTTATTTATTTTTTCTTTTTTTTTTCTTTTACGCATATGAAACTTGCTCTCATGATATAGATCAAAGGATTGTGTTCTAACAAGAAAAACGCGTCGTGGTGTTTCAACATCGCCGAGTACCACTGAGTTTTCCTCTTTTGAAGACCTGTCTGTAGCATCAAAAGAAGAAGAAGGAGACGGCGATGACGACGACGAAATAATTTCCATTCTTCAGCTTCAAAACTTCTAAAATTGTGCGAAAATTATACGGAAACCAGTCATAAGAACAAATAACAACTGTTAAGGAATTTATGAACTTTGGAAGCCATTAGCGCTAAGTAGCGGATATAGTTAAAACTAGCGTTAACGTGCAGGTAACCCCAGGGGAACGCGCATTAAACTTTAACGGACAGGTAACTACGGCTATGACGGTAACTGTTGTCTCGGAAAGCCATTTTGCACTTAAAGTTCAGGTAACCCACAGGTAACTATAACGGGACAGGTAACTACAGTTTCGGAAACCGGCCAAAAGTCTTAGCAACAGCCGCAGTGGAGTAGAGCGCGCTTGCTCGCCTTCGAAGGTTCGAGTTCTCCCACGGGCATGGGCGTGTGTATTAGTCTTTGTGTAAGTTAATGTTAGTTTAAGTAGTTTGTAAGCCTAGGGTCTGATAACCTCAGAAGTCACATAAATTTACGGACATTTAAACATCTTAACAATAACGGACCATGCAGTTCCTATTCTCTTCCCTGTGAAACCGTTTTTCGGGAAAGTTTACACTTAGACTGCGCAACAAAATATGCTCCCCATGCCACACCCACTTCTCCGCTTCCGCCAAAGATAACAACAGAGGGAAGCGTTGCACAAGATATAGACGCACAGACATACATTCTAGACAGGAAAACTTCCCTCTGAAACCTGATGCAGCCGTCTTGCCTTATCTCACGTCAAAAAGTGTCCTTACGGCACTACTATTATCTCCTGACACGATATGACATTGTAAGCTTCACTAGAGCGCGCGCCACGTAACTTGGCGGGTGGACTGGCTCTTCTGCGCAGGTAGCTGTGTAGTGGTGAGGGAAGCTGCTGTCGCAGCGTAACCGGACTGTGCGTTAGCTGCGCTCCGTTCCATTCCGCAGTCAGCTGCTGACTGCCGCTTAGCGTTAAAGTTACGGCCGCATACAAGCGCAAGGAAATGTCAAGCTGCGAGTCTTGAACACACACGGCTGCATAAAAAGTGTAATGCTGAAAAAAAAACGCTTGTTTGATTGTTGGGAAAACTGTGGCGCATTTACGAGTATTTACGAGTCCCTTTCGCTTGCACCTATCATGTTTACATGGCAGGGCATAATTTTCTGAGGGGCACAGAAATTCATTTCGTGGCTCAGTCGATTATCACGAAATATCTGTAAATTATATACACAGTTCTTCTAGGGAGATCACTCTATCCATTACTACTGAAGAACCACATTAGACGTTCACTATAGATCACGAATTCAAAGTAAATTTGTGAAGATAAAAATGTGATAAATTAGAAATTGACTTCCCAGGCAACCTAAAAATAGGTGATCCATTGTCTTCAACAGATTCCTCGGCTTCACTCGCGATTCGTTGAACAGTTCTCAAGCCGATACTGCACGCTGCAGCTGTTCGTTCCTCGCATTTGGCAACACCGGGAGAGGCTTTGTGATCAGCCGCTTCCGACTCCCGTCTAAAGAACTGATATACGCGAAAGACAGTTTCTCTTGCCTGTTTGTGTAATACAGGTTGAGATTTGCTGTTGCCGCTCATAGTCAACTGAATGCACCGAAATAACTTTCAGAAACAACACAACGCAGATTGCCAAAACCAGTTGTCGCTCCGCACAGTACAACACGAACTCGAGCGCGCGCAACGGCTGACTGACGGCTATTGGCCAGCAGGTCACGTGGCGTAACGTACACGTGCTTCTGCGCATCCAGACCTCACCCGCCAAGTTATGTGGCGCGCGCCCTAGTTGATTTGAACATCATTTGCATTTGAGCTAACACTTCCGCAACTGTTGAATTTAACATATAGGCCTACATCGTCTAATCGTGTAACGAGAAGAACGTGTAACATACGGTTAAATTTTACTTCCCGCCGCGGCGGATTAGCCGTGCCCATTGGGACGCCGTACTGCAGTGCGCGGCCGATCGCCGTTGGGGGTTCCTCATAGGGCAAGGGAGTGTGTGTTATCCTTAGGTTAGCTTATCTTAGTTTAAGTAGTTAGTAAGCCACGGAGTAATTACCAAGCAGTTGAGTCCCATAGATTCACGCCGGCCGTGGTGGCCAAGCGGTGTGCGGCGCGCCAGTCAAGTTCTGCACGGCCACTACGGTCGGGAGTTCGAATCCCCCATCGGGTATGATGGACATTTGTGCCTTCCTTAGTATTAGCTAGTTCATAAGTAGTTTGTAAGTTTAGGGACTGATGACCCCATAGTTAAGTCCTATAAGCTCTACAAACATTTGAACATTTTGAACTTACCGCACTGGCGACATCGCGTCATTGTGTTGTCAATCACGTGACGTTGACAACGAGAAAGTATTTCTCATGAAATCATCGCTTTAAGAGGGCAGTTACTTAGTGAAGGAGGGGTACATACAAGAACCTGTCAACCATCAAGCAGGAACAGCACTACTTATTTATTTCATCATCTGTACGAATAACTAATCAAGTCAGTCTGTGTGTATTTCTAATAATATTAACGTCCTGGCAAAGACTTTTTGTTGCTGTAGCCAACGTAACAATGAGAGGCCGCAGTGATGCTAGGTAAAATTTTATGGCTCAGTACAGTTAAAGCAGAAGTAGTTACCTGAAAAACACTAAGAAGAATGAAGATGCGCGTTATCCACAACAAATAGCACATTTATAACGGTCGTACTATTAAAAGACAAGCCGAAGTTGATCGAAACTCGTAACAGATTAATAAAAACAGGAAACGCCGCACATTAGTGTGCGTGTTTATCAAAGCACAGTGTAGATTTCGTAAGAACTCTCAAAAGAATAAGTGTCATCCACAATGAACAACTCTTCTATAATGACCATACTACTGAAGGAAAATCCGTAGTTGAATGCAATTGGTAACCGATTAATAATAACAACAATCAATGCAATTCATTACTGTATGTATCAAAACTTACTCCAGCTGAAAAAAATTACAGCCATGTGCTGAAGTACACATGACGCTCACACGTTTATAGTATAGAAATGTGGCGGCGAGACTTCGCTGACACCAGTGACACAGTATACGCCATTGGCAGTCTTGTAATATATGTCTGTGGGTTCAGTAACGTTGCACGTAACCTCTGGAATTGACTGCTGCCATTATAACGTGACTCCGACATCTGTCGGCTGTTGCACACAAGTTAAGCTTCTCTGGAATAACAATTTCATATATATGATACAACATGACCGACGTCATTAGCATCAGTATTTCTCCTTGTGCGTTAAATGCAACGAAGAATGGAGATAAACGTAAAGTCAAGGTAAATGGTCGGAGAATGTGAGGAAGAAAGTAAGACCCGTACACAACTGGAAAAAGTGATGGAAAAATACCTTCAAAATGTTCAATGTTTGTAAATCTATGGGGCCAAACTACTGAGGTCATCAGTCGCTAGCCTTACAAACAACTAACTTAAACTAACCTAAGGGAAACACACATAGTCACACACACACACATATTCGAGGGAGGACTCTAACCAGCGGGAGCACTGCACATTTCCTGACATGGCGCCAAGTCCCGCGCGACGGAAAATCCCCTTCAGATTATGCAGGTGTAGAAACATCACTTACAGCTTCAGTGACTACCAGTACTGAAAGCTGAGTAGAGAGATTTTTCACTTTCAAAACGATGCTTCGATCTACACGAATTCTTCCCTGCAATTCTTCTAAGGTTAGCATGCCTATTTGGAAGGAAATTTACATTGTGTAAATCACGTGGCAGCGTATATCTAGTATCAGACAAACCAATAGCCTATTGTGATATGTTATTAAGTATTATGGAACATACTTCAAATGTTCAAGTGTTTGTGAAGCTTATGGGAATTAACTGCGGGGTCATCAGTCCCTAAACTTACAAACTACTTATGAACTAGCTTAGACTAAAAACAGCACTAACATCAATGCCCGAGGGGGAATTCGAACCCCTGACGGGGAACAGCCTTGCGCATCTCAGCATAACGCCTCAATGCGCTCGGCCACTCCGCCGCGGCGGAAAATAATTATGGTTGTTATTGTTTCAGAATAGTGCTAAATTTACGACTAAACAAAGGATCCCCTTATATGGCGTGTTGTGTCGGTTTCATTAGAATGAAAAATTGTAGTTACTTTACAAGTACCTACACATTAATGAACCAGAAAAACGACGAGGTGACAATACAGACACATCATCGCATCATCGTGAAGGATAATACACTTTCTTTCACATCTCCTTTATTTGTCCCTAAAAAGTTTCAAATGTTCAAATGTTTGTAAAGTCTATGGGACTCAACTACGGGGTTATCAGTTCCTAAACTTACAAACTACTTATGAACTACTTACGAACTAGGACGGCACAAATATCCATGCCCGAGGGGGGATTCGAACCCCCGACCGTAGTGGACGTGCAGACCGTGACTGGAGCGCCTCAGTCTCCTCGGCCACCGCGGCCGGCTAAAAAGTTTCCACCCCAAACCCTTCCACTGAATTTACAGGCGGAAAGAGTGCAATAAAGAATAACATAAAAACATACCTGCTAAGGTATACAGAGTTGGCGTGTCGCTACAACGTGTGTCAATGCAAGACGTGGAAATAAGAAGTAAGAAGTAAAATAACATAAGATAAAATGAACATAAAAAGTGAGCAGGACAATCTGCTCCTGCATGTCACAATGCTGTGTGACGGATGTGAAATAAAAACATTGAAAAAAAAATAGAAACAACACAGGTACTCACTCCTAGGAGGACAATGCAAAAATTAAAAACGCAACTTCCATGCTACGTCCAGTAGCACAATTTGCAGGGAGGTGTTTGAAAAGCAGGAAAAGGTAGGCAAACAAAATCACTTAAACCCGGCGAGTGAGTGAAAATATTCATATAACGGCCGCAACCAAGAGAGTTCTTTGCTTTTCACTAAGCTAAAAGTTAAATATAGATTAAATAGATATAGATTAAATATAGATATAGATTAAATAGATATAGATTAAATATAGATTGACAAATGTTGACAGTCTGACTCGCTATGTTTATTTTTCTATTAAACCTACTTAGACAACTATGAAATTAGTACTTAATATATAAAAAGTAACAAGAAGACAGTCCGACGGCAGAGAGGTGAAGTAAGAACATCTGCCAACAGTGTGGATGTACTCAGTATAGTTCCGTAAACTCGTGAAAAGTTGATTAAAATTTCATAGATTCTTAAGACGTGGGAGCTTTAATAATTAATGACAATTTGCAAAAATTAATCTGCTATTTTACGTTCACTATGTTGCAGATGCCATTAATGTTTTATTTTCAAAAGATACGTTTACCAGCGAAAAACGTTAAAGTCTGATCCGTTTTACCGCACTACCCTACTCAAGGTGCAAAGTGGGAGATTGTAAGGACTTTCGTAATAATTAATGCTACACGTTTAAATAAGAAAAACCTTAAATAGTATGATTACAATCGAATATGCTATTAAACAACTACTCTCAGTACTTATCATTCTTACAACAACAACAAATAAATAAAATAAAATAGAAAGACAAGACGTGTCAAAGGTTTGGTTTCTCTTACTTTCTCTTACGATTCAGATTTTAGCGTTTTAGTACATAAATATGTCTTCCGGTTTACTCAACAAGATCCATTTTACTCCCAGCTAGCGTAACTAACAGTAAGTACAGTGGCGTAAGTAGGACTTGGCTAGGGGGGGGGGGGGGTAGATCTGTTTGACGAGTAAAATTTTAGTCAAATTAAAACAAACTTTTAATACAGTTGTTTTAGAAAGTTATGTTACTCGAAAGCATATCGACTGTTTCTAGAATAAAACAAACGTAGTAGATTAGTAGACTCTGTCCTTATAATTAAGATAAAATAATGAACAATAATAATACTGGAAATTTTACTTTATAACATGAATGTATTTTAGAAAGTTACAAGATCTATTTGTTTGTATGAAAATGAAGGCGATGTACCATAACAAGTTACAGGACAAACTCAAGTTTTCTTGGTTTTTTGGCCATGTTAGGGTTCTGGGAGGTGGGGGTTCCATCCCCCTAATCCCTCCCCTCCCCCCCCCCCCCCCCCCCCATAGTTACGCCACTGAGTAAGTAATTGGATCTCGGTACCACCAAAGATTTTTTTTCTGTTTCGTAGATTTCAATAACGACAGTTTCTCTTCTGTTATAAATGACAGCCTACAGCAAATATGCTGAATTACAAGAATTCAAATAACTCCGCCTTGTGTTGCAGGGATCTTTGACATACACGAGGGCGAGAACTGCTCCGTGGAGATTTCCGCCGGAAGACAGAAGATGGCAGCAGCTGCCTGGGTCGTCAGCGCCCTCAACTGGCAGCTCACGGAACCAGACTTGCAGCTCGGTAAATGTCGCTTTTGTTTTGCTCCAGTATTCCGTCTCCGTGCTTTTAGTATCTACGTGTCACAAGTTGTACCTGCAGGGAATGATGTCCGGAACAAACAACGATCTCAGTGTATGTTTGTGGCTGATCATCACTAAGCAGAAACGTGTAAAGAACGGCTGTAATATCCTACTGTTTGCTATTTCTGACACACACTCTTTAAAATGCCGTATCTGGGCAATTTACCCCTGGGTGGGACAATTAGCAGCGCATCTCTTTGAATGTGCTTTTAAATCTGCTCGTTATTCTATGTAATCTCACAAAATGTGGGTTACATATTAGTCATTACTGTATTGTGTTGGAGAGAAGAGAAATATTTGTGTCCTTAACAATGTCTTGAGATTTCTTCCCTCCAAACAACCCGATTGATGACTTCTAATGCAGTGACCACAGATTCAATGGAGACAAAAAAAGTCGCTTATGATTGATTCCTTTCTCATTATTCAACTTCTATAGCCACCATCGCGAAATTATATACAGAAATACACAGATACGATTGAAGCTTAAGGAGTTCATCAGACAAGAATGCCCTAATCAGTATTTCACGCTATACAAAATATTCTAGTAATTTTTGTACTTTTTAATATTATTTTTTTAATCTATTTTCTTGTAAATTTACTTTCGGTTCTTTTCAGAATTATTTTAAGAATTCATCAACCCAAAATGACTGTGACAATGTCTTACCAAACATAACGAGGTTGAAAATGCTTCCCATTATTTTCTGGTGATATGTGATTCATCGCGCCCATCTAATAGTGAGGAGAACATGCTGTTAAACACATAATGTAAATTATCGTTCTTCTTAGTATACAGCACATTCATCGTACATGTACAAAGGCATCGCAGAGTCCGTAAGCGATGTCACTGAAAGGAATAGTCATTGGTATGACGATAGTCAAATAACTAAACGTTCATCCTCTAATAAGCTGCCAAACTAGCTGTGTGCTGCCAGTGGTGACAATGGGACAGTAAAGGTTTTGAAATTCCACTCGTACGAAAGGAACATTTCCAAAGACTCTTGTGCACTCACTTCCGGTATGTGTATCTGTAACCTCTGAAGTACTACGTGGTTCAGTAAGCAAAGAAAAGTACATCAAAGGATACCTCTGATTTATTATTCGTAGAAGACCAGAAGAGCTAGATCCTGATAGGATCTCCTATAAGAGACAGATCGCTTTCTAATGACCACGATGTTGACGGAACACTAAACCTTAACCTTTCTTCCCTAAGGGAGACACGATTATTTCTGGAAGTTTCGTTGTGTTTTAATAAAATTAGGGAGACTCCAAAACATTTCTTGTACTGCTATTTCTCTTATGTTAATGTACTGGGTGATCAAAAAGTCAGTATAAATTTGAAAACTTAATAAATCACGGAATAATGTAGATAAAGAGGTAAAAATTTATACATTCTTTGAATGACATGGGATTTCATTAGAAAAAAAATCAAAAAATGTCCGACAGATGGCGCTTCATCTGGTCAAAAAAGCAATACTTAGCATAACAAATTAAGACAAAGCAAAGATGATGGTCTTTTTCAGGAAGTGCTCAGTACGTTCACCATCATTCCTTAACAATAGCTGTAGTCGAGGAATAATATTGTGAACAGCACTGTAAAGTATATCTGGAGATATGGTGAGGCATTGGCGTCGGATGTTGTCTTTCAGCATCCCTAGAGATGTCGGTCGATCACGATACACACTTGCGACTTCAGGTAACCCCAAAGCCAATGAGCACACGATCACCACTAAACGACGCGCAAGAAATGTTCAAATCTTTGTAAAGTCTAAGGGACTTAACTGCGGGGTCATCACTCCCTAAACTTACAAACTACTTATGAACTAGCTAATACTAAGGTCGGCACATACATCTATGTCCGAGGGGGGATTCGAACCCCCGACGGCGGACGGCCGCGCGCACCGCAAGACGGCGCTCCAGTACGCGCGGCTAATCCGTTGCGGACGCGCGCAAGAGGTCTTTCACGCGTCTAGCAATAATTTTTTATTGTTCTAATAAAACCTCATGTCATTCCAAGCATGTGTGTCAATTTTTACCTGTCTATAGACATTATTCCGTGATTTATTAAGTTATCAAATTTATACTGACGTTTTGATCACCATACATAAATCTCATGCACCTGCGTCACCATCTCTTCCAGTTTTATTCGGTGATATTACGAAACAAAAATGTCTGGCTGGGTACTTGTGATGGCTCTTAATGTTATATTTGTGATATTAATGGGAAGGCAAACTAAGCTGAAGACTTCCGTAATTTCTACGACCTCGATATTTCTTTAACTTCTGGAATCGACCGTTAAATCTCCGCCAAGTACTGCTCAGCTTTTTCTTCAATTTGTTTCGTGCATTACTAGTTACTAGAGTAAGAAACAAGTATACGTTAAACGAATATTCTGTAAGGCGCAAAGAATATAAATCGTCACGCCATAAACAAGACACTTCTACATATAGTGAAAATCACTCTAAGGCGGGAACCACAATACAAGGTCTTCGCTATCCACTCCCATACTTGCGGAACATTCGTTACTTCGCGCCGAGGTGTGTTGGGGAGAAATTACATAAAATTTGCGGTAATGTAATATTTGTATTTGTATGTTATCCTTGACTGTTTCATGTACAGATACCTACAGAAGGGCAATAATTCCTCAAAACCGGTTGTCAATATATCTGCAACCCTGCAGATAGTGGATGTTTCCTTCCTAACGTATAAAACACAGTCGCTGTCATGGATAAAACATTTAGTTTAAGTAGGTTGTAAGCCTAGGGACTAATAGCCAAAGTAGTTACGTCCCATACATATACAGACATTTGAACATTTTTGCAATTGTTGTGTATTTTCTGTAGGTTCTTTATTTTTCGCATAGTCGTCTTCTCAGCCCTCAGGGGTGATTATGAATAACTTTCTACTTCCTAATTATGAACTGTAACTGTATGTCTGTGAAGGGACAGCCAGTCATTGTCCTCTCATAAGCCCCCTGACATACGTCACGGAAGTGTTAACCGACGCCTACTGTGAGATGAATTACAATTCACTTTTTAAAGAAACAACGGCGCGCAGCTACTGAGAGTTCACATTTCGGTTGTAGAGCTTACAGAAATATTCTCTTGTTACGACCGTTCTGATATTTTTATAGCCATACTATTTCGCTGTTTACTGTGTTTCGCAGTGTTTCAAGATTTTTTGATGTGCTGTGTTTTCCAGAAAGAAAGAAACTTATTTGCTTTATAATTATTATAAGTATCTAAAATTCGTATTTATAATTACAAATTCACAATCATACATTTCCAAATACAGGATGTATCAAAAAGGATGGTGCAAACGGTTGAAAGTACACGAAAGTAGAAGCAAAAATGTCCCAGAAAACATGGGTCCGCATATGAGCCATTTATGTGTTAATTACGAATGTATGGTTCCAAGTCACCACTGACAACGTAGTCAATCCACATTAATTTGAAATCTAGAGTTAAGTATTAAGATTTGCATCGCATTTAGTTCACATTTCGTTTACATTATTGTAAACATCGTCCTAGTTAGTACACCTTTATTTTAAAATTATACTTTACTATTACGTTTTACATCCCATTTAGTTCACATTTCACGTATGCGCTACCTGTTAAAGGAGGTGTTCGAAGTGACTTCAATGCATGTGGATGCAATACTGTGCTAGACTGTGCAATCAATTTCGAAAATCCCTGGATCATTTCGGAATTCTTGACAAGCGTGTACAACTCTCCGCTCCCGTCCTGTAGGATCGTTGAGGAGGGGTTGTGGTCGGACTGGGTGGTGACAGAGGTGGCTGATCACCACTCCACCTCGAGCAAGGGGAGGGGGCCCATCAGTACGGTGGAGGGTGTAAGGATCGGTGTTGATGAAGTGATGTTGAAGGAAGGTTTCGTTGAGGAGGAATGTGTCCATGTGGTCGTGGGAGATTCATAAAGAGGGTTTATTTGCGGGTTAGGACCAAATATTATTGTAGAGGAAGGTACAGGAAGGGCGTTCCATGGGGAGATGCGGTGGGGAGGGGGGGGAGATGGAGGGGGGCGATGGAAAACGGGTTAAGGGTGTGTTTTATACGAGGGTAACGTCACGGGAGAAAGTGAAGTGGAAGTGTTTGCGGGAGAAGGTGATGATGGTGTCATGTTGGAAAACGGAGTGGGCAGCTAGAGCTATTTGCTGGAGGGTGTGGAGCGCTGAAAAGGGTGAATGTTCTGGAGGACCGTGGTGATATAACGTATGGTGTCCTACACGGTAGGAGGGGGACAGAGGAAATTATTGGGTGAATGGATGTTCGATAGGACTGATGGGGACTGTCAGCTCAGGACTGACGGGAGCCTGACACTTGTAGGAGTAGGTAGGATGGTGGCCACCACAGGCGTTGAGGTTGGGGGTAGATGCCAGGTTGGGACATTGCTAGAGGAAGTGGTTGGAAGTGCACACCATTTTGGTGTGAGGTGATCGTTGTAGGCGAGACATCGCCCAGGACGATAGGACTGGGGAGGGGAGCAGGAGGGATCCACCTTGCAGCGGCGATCGTAAATGTACGCCCCCTCGATGAGGAGGCGGTCAATGGAGGATGCGGACTGTGTGAAGATCCGCATCAAAAAGTGGGGCCAGAGGCGTTTTGGCTACGCTCGGCGCATCTTATGGAGATATCAGGACGGGAGTTGAGTTTCACACATCAGCCTCTGTGATTACCGACCTAAGTTATGTAATCACGGGAGTGAGGGTGGGTGGTTGGTGGGGTGCCGGGGAGGAGGACTTGGTAAGGACATTGTGGGGGATGAGCTGTAGGATGGGGTGGATGGGACATAAGGTTCTAAAGCGAGACGGCGCGATTATCTAAGAATTTGGCGTTAAGGCGGGAGAGAATACAGGTGAAGACTTGAGGGGTGGCAGAAAGAGAGGGGAGATGTGTGGTATCCATGGCGAGGGAGGAGGTAGCGGTAGGAGTGGAGGCTGTGGTGGATGCACCCTGTTTGGAAGCGCCATGGACGGGCTCCTACTTGGTTCGCACGGGGGCGAATTTTTTGGTAGGGGTGCCGAACGCGGACGGAGCGGGTAGTGGGAGGGGAATGGGGGTTTTCTGGCTGTGGCGAGGAGCGGGGGCGTCCTGCGCCCGGAGTTCCTGGCTGGGAGACGATGGAGACTCAGCCACCGTGCTCTTTGCTGTGGGGAGTGAGGAATCCTGTTGGTCGTGGTTGGGCGGCGACCTCTGGAAGAAAAGGTCCAAGTTAGCACGTAGATAATTCTGTTTACTGGTTTTGATTTCCTTGTTGCTTGATTCCTGGATCGCCTGCTTGGAGTTGTGTATGCTTCCCGGTGTTCAGGGATGTTGTGAGTGAAGTCTACCCGGCAGGGGTTTCTGCCGGCAGAAAATGTTCAAATGTTTGTGCAGCTTATGGGACTTAACTACGGGGTCATCAGTCCCTAAACTTACAAACTACTTATGAACTACTTACGAACTAGGACGGCACAAATATCCATGCCCAAGGGGGGATTCGAACCCCCGACCGTAGTGGCCTTGCAGACCGTGACTGGAGCGCCTCAGTCCCCTCGGCCACCGCGGCCGGCGGCCGGCAGACGGAACAAAATATAGCAAATTTATATAACATTTGTACATTCACCCATACGAAAAACTGTTACTCACTGTGTTGTTTTGTTGTAAGTCGGTACTTGGTTTCGTAGTGATGTCTTAGGAACTATGGATAAGTTTTGCATAAACATGAGTTTGTCTGTAGATTGGAATTTGGTGGCGCGATTTCCTACCTAGAGCACAGTGAGTGTTCGGGTGGTGTGATGGGACCTGCTGAAGGCGAAGCTCCTCTTAGCTCGTGGTAATGCTGGTGTACTTCCAAGAAATGAAACTGTGGCTGGTGCTAGGTACAACACGCAAAAATCTTGCTTAAGGAGTGGTGCTTTAAGAAAACCTGCAAGTTGTTCAAATGTTCAAAGGTTTGTAGAACTTAAGGGGCTTAACTACGAGGTCATCAGTCCCTAAGCTTACAAACTACTTATGAACTAGCTAAGACTAAGGACGGCACAAATATCCATGCCCGAGGGGGGGATTCGAACCTCCGACCGTAGTGGCCGTGCAGACCGTGACTGGAGCGCCTCAGTCCCCTCGGCCACCGCGGCCGGTCTGGAAGTTGTGGCACTGAAACAAAATTAAATAAATTCTCAGTTGTCAGATAAGTATTTCCTTATAAAATGAACCAAAATGATTTATTATTACAGCTATTAATGTTCCTTTTATCAAAAGTCCCAACGTTAAACTGCCAAAAATCTTTCCTTTGTGGTTAGCAAAGTAAAAAAAACTGCTAATTGGCGCAACAAGACAAATCGTGGCCAACACTTGGCAAGAAGACAGAGAAATTGGCCATAATAATACAAAATAACCGTGAAATCCACGGAGCTGATTGTGAGTGCTTTCTTTTCGTACAGTTGCAGCGTGGACTAAGGCGACCCTTGAGTTTATCGGTTGGTCTAACTTTCATGGATACCGCTATCAACGGGTTTAGAAGCTCATTTTGAACCGATCGTGTACTCGCCCATTTTTGATATGAAGTTATTGTAATCTTTTTGTAATTAATTTTTTTAAGAGCAGTGGTCTAAAGTCGGGACGTTTCGCATGATACGTAAGACTTACAGCAACCAGATTATTACAACCTTAAATATAAGTACCTCCCGTAATAATCGGTACATGTGCTATTGCATGTCCAGTTGCATCTGTGCTTGTGGTGCGTAAAGATATGTTTGATAAGGTATCGATTGTGGAAATATGGGACAGGAGGAAGGGCGGGATATGCGATGTAGAGAACATCTTTGTAGTGTGAAAAGTGAGAACGGTAGGGACAATCTATGAGTAATTACGGAGTAAGATTGGTGTGTAGTAGCACGGCAAGACCAAGATTTGGTGTGGGAAAGATCAGTTCTGCAAGGCCCTCTGGTGGCGCTGCAAAAGGGTAGATTTTATGTTGCGATTTTTTCTCTCAAACTCTTAGTCATATAAATAATTGTACAAATTTATTTTATCTTAGGTATTAGTATTATGTAGTTAATGATTAATGAAGTCGATTAACCTAGTGACATTGTCTTCAATTCTTCAAATAAATGTGAGGTTTGAACTCACTTGTAGGACACTGCATAAATATTGGCAACTTTTAACATTTTATGAACTTTTGGAATTATTTTTTAATGTAGTTTTGTCATTGAGGGTACCAGGATTTTCTTTTAAACATATAAATCTTTACTTCATTTTGAATCAAACATGGTGTTTCATATCGTATGTTAGGAGACCGTGTAGAGTCATCACTATTTTCATTATGAATACATTCTGAGACAATGAAAAGTACAGCACTAATGAGTTATAAAAATGAGTCAAACATTGGAATTCGTTCAGGTATCGACGGAAAATACAAAATTGTAAATAACGGCTGATGGAAGAAAGTGTGACGCTGCAGCGCAATTTCACGGGACAGCTGGCAGGAATAGAAAACAGGGGACCAGGTAATAAATTCTTTGCGAATTTCATCCCGAGTATTCAAATTGTCAGTAACACCTGCCTCCGGGCATCCAGACCTCAGTTTCCCATGATAAATCGCCCAGGCAAATGCCGATATTTCGTGTGGCTCATTGGCCTAGTACAAGTCTTTCAATTGGACGCCCCTTCGGCGACTTGCATATCCCTAGCCGAAGTTATCCAAACAGGGAAAGGGGACCTACAGCTTAACGTTGAATCCGAACGACGTGTCGTTTCTGGCGACTCCTCACATTGTTGAGAGGTGAAGACTGTATTAAACCGCAGTCTCAAAAAATTCGAGAGCCGGCCGGGTTTCGAACCCACGATCTTTCGGTTTCCAGTCGAGCGCCTTACCCCAAGATCTCCACGGCCGACAACTCCGAGATTATTCCTTTCAAATGGCATGGTTCATTTGTTTCCCCCACAATCCTAGCTCATTTGTTTCCCCCATCCCTCACAATCCTAGCTTGTATTCCCTTTCAAATGACAACGTTGTCGACGGGATATTAAAACTAAATCTGCCTTATTTCGTTTGTACAGTAAGTACTCGTGGTATACAGACGCGTGAACAATATACGACGCTGTCAGCATTTGCATGAAGCAGATTATGGTAACTGTCAAACGACTCAATACGAGTAATGCCACTATTCGACGTTGTGGGTAGAAATGGACGAACACAGAAGGAAAGAGGCAGTGCGACGGGGCACGGGCGATGATAAAACTGTCATTCAGGTGCATACTAGTTTAGTAAAGGTTGTAAATGAACACCATTTCTGAAAAAAATTACGATAATCGTAAAATTTGATGTATTTATGATGTAAGATTTTTCGCAGACCACCTGACGATGGCGCTAAAAGCCAAAATAGGCCTATAGTGTAATAAAATAATTATGTTTAAAGCAGCATTTAGGATTTATTGCATAATGTTTCTCTAAATCGTCTGTCAGTCTCACTTGGTGGGGATCCCACAATGCGCAGCAATACTCAAAAATAGGACGCACAAGTGTGGTGGTTTAAAGAAAAACATAGACGCAATTCAGAGACGTTCTGCTATGTTAATGAGAGGTTCAGTCCGTATGCGAGTGTAACAGATGCTTCGGGAACCACCTGAGAACTAGTGGAGGGTAGGGGATCTTTATTCCGAGAAACGCTGTTGAGTAAATTTAGAGGGGCGGAATTCGAAGTTGAGTGCAGAACTATTCTACTGCCGCCAACTTACATTTCGCGTAAAGACCACAAGGATAAGAGAAATTAAGGCTCTTACAGGGGAATAAAGGCAGATGTTTTTCTCTCTTTCTGTTTATATGTAGAACAGAAAATGAAACATAGTAGTGGTATGAGGCGTTGTCCGCCACGCTGTTTGCGGTGGATTGTGGAGTAAACATGTAGATAAAGGTAATGAATAAATGATCCCCTGAAGAAGATAGTCGGTGAAGCGTCATTATTCCCGATTAGCGACAGAACCGATGGTGCTGGAAGACTGACGATACGATTGGCAGTGACGACAACGACATGAAATCTGCGGGAATGGTAGGCGATGGCGTTGGCTGTGCTAAAACTGCGGCGGCGGCTCAGACACTGAGGGCGAGGAAGGCGGATGTGGCAGCAGGCGATACAAGCAGGGCGCTGACCTCGCAGATAGGCGGGGAAGCTTATTCTCAGTCGTGAATGCAAGCCTCAGAGCTACTACTTTCCTGATAAGAGGGTTTCCAAACCTTGAATGGTGCGAATCAAGAGGTCGAGGATATCTGTGACTTAGCCTGCCTCATTTGATCAAAGTCATAAATCATCGTTTTCAAACATTACTCCACACTTCTTACACTGTATATGTGCATGTGCGTCCACACAATTAATTTGTGTTGCAAAAAATCAACACTTGTTTCTCATTTGCAGGTTTACGAGTCTACGACGCTTGTAGTTCAGAGCTGAGTTCCCAGATGGCGTTCATGGCTGCTGCCGTGGACGCCGACTGTAAAGAGACGTACTCTTTAGGTAAGACGTCCAGTCCCTCTACGAGATCCTGACCTATCGATAAACTGGATCAAAGAATTACCTTCTCACTACGGATTTTGTAGCTCGACGTATTGAATTAGTGCATCATATGGTCGTTCACACTATAGCTGCTTTTCTTTATTAGTGGCCAAAGTTATGGTTTGCACTTGCTTAGTCATACCAATTTTGATTACTGTAGCATAGAGTACATAATTTTCTGTAGTACGTGTGCAATATTTTTTGTATATTTATGGCAGCGGTTTTGAAGAGGATACAACCAAACAATTAGACTTTTTTTTTAAATGTATCTTCTTGTCAAAGTTTCAACAGGTGAGTCAAAACAAGAGTACAATTGTGGGCTTTAACATTCGCTACCGGAAGTTTGAAGCAATTCTGTCCATGAAAACGCCATTGTTTATAGAATCACGATTTTTCCTACGCAGCATATATCATATGACACATAGCAGTATCGCTACAGAGATGAACATTTAGAGAAATTTAATGTCTAATTCCTGGTTAATCTTTGTGAATCACTGTCTGCAGTAAAAGAGAATATCCAATTACTGTCACACCTCTAATTACCTTCCAGGCTTTTTTATCCTGTATTTCCGTACTGAACTGATAGCGACGATGTACACTGCTTGATAACTCCAAATCCTAATTAAGTTTATTAATAGTTTCAGATTGATAAAACTAAGTATAGGAATCTTCAAAGGTCATAATTTTTTCTGATTTTTCGTAAAATAATATCGCGCAGGTATTCGAATTTTCCTATATCTTCCTCACATTTTTCATGTGTTAAATAAATTCGTGACCATCTAGGTTCCTACCGCTTCCACTCGCTGTCAGTGTTTCTTGTACCAGTCCCATATCTGTCTCGTGCTCTCCAGTTTGCCACAAAATGATCACACCAATCCAAGTCGAACATAAAATGGGCTAAATTCTACCATTGCTGTTCTAGTTCGGATCTATGTACTTATCATGTTCATTCCATTATTATATCATTTCCTTTGAGTTAGCCGACATGCTTCAAATCTATCGGTCGCTGCTTCAATAGTTAAACGTTATTTCATGTCTTGAATGAAGTAAGATAGAGTGTCAGAATTGTAGGCATATCCTTAACGTTTTCTAAAAATCTTTTTTTTATCGTGCAAGAGCATGGAACGTTACTCTGCATCATGGGAGTGTTGTTAATGAGAACTCAGTTAAACAACACTCAAACATTTATTCCCTCATACAATGAGCAGTACACCATGAGTCTGTAACAAAGGCAACAAAGGATAATTTTGTAAGATCGTGTTTATTTAGCCATAAAGTAGCATTAACAGTTGTCACTGAAGTAGGAGCAATGTAAACAAAACAAGTGAAAGCTGCACAATGGTAGAAAACAATGTTTCCTCCGTTTTCTCCATCTTAATGGATATGCACTTTGTGGCATAACAGTCACATGTGTCTCATCCTGATTCTTATTCTGGACTTGTTTTGAAGGCAGGGCGACACTCGTGCAAGGTGGCGGAGCTTGCTGTTTCTGTTTCGGATGGCCAGGACAGCCAACAGGTAGCCATGTTCGTCCTACCGACTGCTCAAGACTGCGTAACAGTCTGAAGGGCAATGGCGAACTGCCGGAAAACCCGTTCAGTGGGAGCTGACGCATAAGAATGTCTCGGTGTACGCTCTGACAGATTCTTAAAAGGTGGACACTCTGTTAACTAAGAAATAAGTAATTAGTCACAGTGTTCTGTTCCTAGAAATTCTGAAGGTATTTACGATGTCAGAAAAATTGGGCGTATCGCATGAACCAACATTATTTTTAATATCTTGAAAACTACAAAAGATAATGTTCACAATATCCGAATATAGCAGAATTAAAATTAAAATTAGAAACTTCTGAATACATCATACAATTTCAACAAACTATGCTTTAATAACTTATCACCTCAAGGTATCATCTCGAAAGCAACACACTCGTATCTATTTATTTAACCCGGCGTGAGTGAGGTCGGGTATGTGATACCCGAGGTATTTCTAAGCGCTGATTAGTGGACGTCATTGTTGCCACACAGATCTTGCTGTCACAGTAGCTGGAGGTAAGGGAGAAGGGGGCAAGATGGAGTGTTGAGATTATTGTTCTCAGAGGGAGATACACGTGTGGAAATGTGGCTGGGGTACATCATAACCGACCTCGTAGTTGGTGTCACATTTTTGAGCTGTCATCAATTTTAGGAGATATATAGTTATTTATAGTAGTCATTGAATTATTTTTAGAATTTATATTTCTCAAGATGTCCTACGAAGAACATGAACGTCGGCCACAAGAACTACGTAGAATAAGTTTTAGAAAAATGTTAAAACGGTAGTTCCTGTGACTCCGAGAGCGAACAAAAATGACAACGTTTCCCAAAGAAGTGAAGAAAGTGATTCGGAACAGGAGTGTATTTTGGATCATTTGGAAGAGCCAAAATCTGTGTTAGCGGCTCTTAGTCAGTCATCTGAGGTACGCGGGACTTTTTGTAATTCCAAAGATGGTACAAAATGGATAAAGGATACTCCTAGACAATGTGCTCATATTCGTTCAGATAATATTATTATCAATTCTCCAGGCGTAAAAGATGCTGCAAACAAAGCGAAAAGACAGACTAAATGTTGTCTTTTTATAACAAACAGTATGTTGAATACTATAATTCTACATACAAATAATCAAATAAGGAATATCAGGGGGAAATATCCAGAAAATAAAGAGCAGTACCTCGCAAACACAGTATTTTACTTATTCATCTTGTTTTATAGACCGCATTATTAATATCCCAAGTAGAAAAAATATTCAATACACGATTATAGTATCGAAAATTCGTCATCAGAGTTTCGGGTATCTCATACCCAGCTCATAGCTGGTGTAACAATTTTTCACCTCCTTCACGGCGAGTTAAAGATTTATTACATTTCTTATATCAATTTCGTTATGGAAATATAATCAGATATGCTATCCTCCACAGTACCTCAGCAACTGCAAGCAGCATGACATGCACCTTTTGTCCTCGTGTTGATGTAACTATTTAATGAGTATTTGTCTATTTTGTCAGTAACTTCAGTTAAGTATTGTGTAGTATGAGCGGTCAAGCTCATGAGAGCTGGCTTATTTATTTATTTGTTTATTCCATACATTATTTGTACCGATGAGTCCCAAGGTGAGCGAATATTCATTACTTTTCTATTTAATATTGTCGAAAGTTCAAGTTAGTGTGAATGTGGTCGATTATTTCATGTTAATATCTCTGCTACTTTTGGAGGGGACGGCGATCTGCCAATGACAGAGTGAATAGGGTCGAAAACTGCTGCGGTCAAATAGAATACTTGGACGGTTCACAGGGAGAGCTCGTTTGAGGTATAGGAACACACTGTCTCGTCTTGAAAGAAGGATGACCTGCCAGGATAGCTGCAGTGCTTCACATTGTTAGACTCTTAGGCGAATGGTCGCTTTGTTGGGACTTTAACTTTGGTAAGAGCTAATGAGTGACAGTTTAATTTTTTTCCGTTTCAAATGCCGAGTTGTAGCAGTACAGTCTATCTGATTCTAAAAGAAATTACGTAATTCGTCGGAATAAGGTTTTTAACTATTTTGAACTGACGAATGGTTCGTGTTGTGTGATCGCGAAATGAACCTAGCGTTTGAGCATCGTCGATGATTACTTGGTAAAGGACATTGCTACCATTTTTATAACGCAATTACGCATATATTCGTATATTTTTATAATGTTTTTTTTTATTTATTGCTTTTGTTTGTGTAGGACCTGTACCTCTACATCAATACATATGTTTCAATGAAGATTATTCAACCGAATTGTCTAGCGTTGCCTACGTTATTTGCGAACGGTAAAATAAAACCACTTTCAATCACTAATCTTTATTTTATATTTCATAATAGCTTATGAATTGGGTGTTTGACTGTAGAATCACTTGTATAAGGTACTATTTACAGCTAATGTAGTTGCTGGGAATGTTAGCAGACGTGTACGTGTCGATCCTGAGACTACATCGACCGATATTTCTTTGAAAGTGCCGTACATAGCCTCTTACGCGTTAGCTCTGTTTGCCAAATACAGCTTACGATGATCAACAAGTGAAGATTATACAAAGTCCAACAACTCGTTAATGTGTTCAGCATGGGACGTCAACACCTCTGGTAGTAACACAAACACGACAAGAACGTGGAATGTTGCGAATGATGTCATCAACCTCATGTTGGCCGTACTTTCTACAGAACAGTGATTGGTGGATGCCGAAGTGATGAAAACCGCTTTTCTAGTGCATCCCACACACGCTCTATGGGATTCAAATCGGGAGAGCAACCACAGTGTTCGTGCAAATTCCTTACGTTTCCAAGAAAACACCAACCACCAGCGCTCTATAAGCTCAAGTTTTACCCTCCATCAGCATGAAGCCTGAACCCACAGCACCTCGTAACAACTACACATGAGGTCCCAAGGTCTCATCACAATATCTGACAGTGGTAAAACCAAGCCGTTTCACGCGTACAGTTTCATTAAAAAGTGTGCGTTTGGTCAGTATAATCTTTACACACACGAGATACTCGTCGATATTAGAATTTCCACAATGATGGAGTCCCAGAATCGTGTTTTTCGTTCCGTCCACATACACATCCGTCGAGGATTATTATCCAGACCAAATTAGAACTTATCCGCGTAAAGATAAATAAATTAATAAAAATTAAAATAGCCCACTTTGTCTTATTGACGACTCCACTTGAGACATTATCTTCTTTGAAGATGCGTTAGCAGGTCTTCCACAGTAAATGCCACTGTAGAAGCCACCTGCTCAGTATATACCTTGATACTGTTACACCACAAAAATTGTGACAGGGAAAAGTGTTTAAAATCTTGGATTGCTCACCGTACCTGGTCAGAATCAGGTCAGCAGCTCTGTAGTAGAAGTGCTCACTTGGGACGACAGCAGACGCTGCGTAGGCAATTTGAAAAGCCTACAGTCAGCGAACTGCTGAGACGGCTGTCAGACAGAGAGGCAGCTAGTAAACATTTCATAACTAAACGTAACTCTGTCACAAGACTGCCGTGGATGCGTCAGTGGTAAAGGCACATCGAGTGAACACTGCATTTTCAAATGGAACACATTCGAACCGTTTCATACGTCATAGCTTCAGCAATATATATATATATATATATATATATATATATATATATATATATATATATATATATATATATATATATATATATATCCGCTTTTAGAAGAATCAGTCACTTGGTCTTCGGGATCGGCGATGCTCAAGAGGTAGTCGTCGATTCACTGGCTTAATCATTGTGCTCAGTCTTTTTCACAGATAGCAGTACACACTGGTAGCTGCTAGAGGCAGCTGGGAGATGGAATCTGATCGAGGTCATACTTCGCCCTAAACATCATCTGGGGAAAATGGTGAACCGCTGTGCTGACTTCACAACCCTATGGTTGCTGCCTGAGGCCAGCGCAGTCTTCAGTGGTTGGTTACCGCAGGCCAATCTTCCTGTCGTCGAGTTAGCACTCTGGTGCTAATCCGACCAGCCAGTATCCAGAGTTGGGTATCAGCACGGCATCCGACTTCAGGGGGGTCCACGCATGGATCCAGTAGCACCTGCACAGACTGGAGAAGGGACCGAGTACTTCTCAGTAACAGGCCCTGCTTCGATTCCCAGACGTCGCCGCGCGGACACTACCGTCCAGACGGCTCACAGCAGTCGGAACACCGAGGTCGCAGCGTGACGGCGAGCGGACGCGCCGGAAAGCGACGCCACCCACTGGTCTAGCTGCTGTCGAGCTAGCGCCTTCATCCGAATTATTGTATGCTACAGAATAAACGTGTAAAATTTAATTCTGTTTTACTACCGTCCTCTGGCGCTCCACCAGGTTTCACGTCTCATCCTGACGTAATGTTGGGAACCCACCTCTCGGCCCCAGCAATACCATCCTTCCAGCGAACACTGCGAGATCAGATGCCAGCTGCAGTGCTACGGCGGTAGCGGCGTTGAAGCAGTACTGTTAGATCGCTTCATTACTTTTTCCTATCATGTTTTAATTTTATTAATGGCTGCAGGAATGCTCGCTAACAGAGATATCGTGTAGTTTTATCTATCTTTGTTTAACTTCGCAACGGGCGCTAGAGAGCGCTGTGGTCGCATATCACGATGAGCAGCACGTTCCATGGGATGTGGCGGGTCGTATCAGAGGATGCTGTAGCCCGTGTAGTCTGCGCCACGTTGGGAAACACGTCCCGTGCGAGGACGGCTTAAGGGACAAAATTGCTGACGTCAGGTGGAAGTGGCGAGATAGAAACTCTGTAAACATCGGCCGATGTTGAGTTGTGGATCAGCTTCACCTTTACGTGATCAGCGGCTATCTGTCAGACGATACATGCTTGAAAATGCTGGAAAAATAATCTAGTTCGCGATAGAAGAAAAAAGTCATAGTACGAAAAGCACCAGTTAAACGTGAAGGCCCATCTCTAGTCCCACTAAGCGCCTCATTCTGGCGTCGGTGCATTCGATGTTTCCCGCCGTTGGTAAGAAAGTGAGCTTGAGAGCCCTGGAAATCGTGGACACGATTATCCGCTACAGGCGGTTAGCCAAAGTCCGAGCATACGCAATAGCTTGCCATAGACCAGTATCTCAGTTGTTTCTGAGTACTAGAACCTAGTACGATGTTGAGGATAGCGAGTGTTCATCTCAGAAAAATGTGACAGGACCGCTCATATGCTCTAGATACATAGTTGCTCTGACGCGCAGAGCGAGCAGCCATCTGCAGCATTTTAGTGCTGATGCTGTGGTATATGTGTAGGCGTCATGTTGAGTAACCGCAGAAGGATACAAGATGACTTACATGAAAGAAATGTTTAAATGCTCGTAAATCTAAGGGATTTAACTGCTGCGGTTATTAGTCCCTAGGCTTACAAGGACTGAAATTAACTAGACTAAATTACGCTAAGGACAACACACACACACACACACTTACGCCGAAGGAGGACTCGAATCTCCGACGTTGGACAACCGTGTGCTTCGCAGAAAGTCGTCTTAGAGCGCTCGGCCACACCACCGCGGAGCTTACATGAGTGTTTTAATTAATGTGCTGCGGCGGAGCGGCCGAGCGCATAGAGGCGCTATGCTGCGATACGCGAGACCTTTCCCCGCCGTTGTTTCGAATCCTCCCTCGGGCATGGATGTTTGTGTCGCGTTTAGTATCAGCTAGTTAATAAGTTTAGGGACTGATGGCCCCGCAGTTAAGTCCCTTAAACTTGACAAACATTTGAACAAGTACTTCCTCCTTTAACGACGACCCCCTAAGCAAGACTTTGCGACGCACTGGTTGAAAGACACTGGTCTACAACTTGACGGCCTCGTCAGTTGAGTATTGAGGTTTAGTCTTGCTAAAGGACATGAAGTGGAACCAGCATTTAAAGTCAGTCGCGATGAAGGTGAATCGTCTTCACTTACGCTCGAGTGTTTGAAATCGTCACACTGGAGTAATTCAGAGAGCGACACACTAGATTTGGTATAGGTTGTTTGAATAAGATGTTCTGTGAACTCAAGTAGTTACATCTGGAAGAATGACTTTCTTTTTGCTAGACAGTATTCAGAAATGGATTCGTCTTTTCGATTGACTGCAAAATTAGTAGAAACCTGCAGATGTCAGTTGGAGCACGGAGTACTCGCAACTGTATATGGAATTGTGGTCAACTGCCTTGGTCGAAGTTTCTAACTCAAAAAGTCTGTGCTCATTCGTTGTCTAGATACTGAAATGTTTGTAAACCTATTGGGCCATATTGTTATGGTCATCAGTCCGTAAACTACAAATTACTTAAACGTAAACTTAGGACAGGACACAAACCCATGCGCGAGGGAGGACTACAATCTCCGTCGCCCAGTCCGCAGCATGACGCCTCAGGCCACGCCGCCATTCCATGCGGCGAACTTACCTGTGTTCACTCAACGCAAAACTTATTTTCCGGTGTCTGTTATGGGTATCATTCTAGGAACACAGTTCTTGGGCCGTATCAGACGGCGCGGAGTGGTGTAGCGGCGACGGCATACGCATTGCGCAGCCCCTGCTGACATCAACAGACATCAAGTCCAGCCGGAACGTCGCAACACGGCGGCTCCTTTCAGCCACTCTGTGTTGCGTCACTGTTGATGGTCCACACAAGCATCTGGCCTACACGCACCGCTGCAGTGCCGCGGTTTACGTCAGCGGCTGAAGGCCACGAGACCGCCTCTTACCAGTTCTGCACCATCTGCAGCGTTCTCAAGAGAAAAGTGACACATCAGAAAATTGTGTCATCCACCAGATAGAAATTATCAGGCTTGATACCACGGTGGAAGTTGAGTTCCACGACTGTATTTGACTTGTGGAAGTTTTTTTTTTTTTCAGCAATCAGTCGTAAAAATATATTTATTTATTCGCAAATCTAGATTTCAACCACTGTGTGGTCATTATCAATGCTTAAAAACAATCAAAATACTTAAAACATCTCGACCTCCATTTTGGAGGTTACGTTCGTACTGACGCAAGCCGGCCGTGGTGGCCGAGGAGACTGAGGTGCTTCAGTCACGGTCTGCACGGCCACTACGGTCGGGGGTTCGAATCCCCCCTCGGGCATGGATATTTGTGTCGTCCTTAATCTTAGCTAGTTCATAAGTAGTTTGTAAGCTTAGGGACTGATGACCCCGTAGTTACGTCCCATAAGTTCTACAAACATTTGAACATTTTACTGACGCAACTTTGATTGTTACTAAGCATTGGTCGAAATTTAGATTTGCGAAAAAATAAATATATTTTTACGACTGATTGCTGAAAAAATTCCACAAGATAGAAGTTATATTGTATTCTCTACTATGCTGAAGTGGTATTTATAGCCACTACGGTCGGGAGTTCGAATCCCCCCTCGGGCATGGATATTTGTGCCGTCCTAGTTCGTAAGTAGTTCATAAGTAGTTTGTAAGTTTAGGGACTGATGACCCCGTAGTTAAGTCCCATAAGCTTAACAAACATTTGAACATTTTTTGTGGTATTTATAAAGCAGCCTAATGCATTATCTTAATCGCTTTTCTTGATGTAAGCCTATTGTGTAGAAATCACATTAAATAAAATCTCTTGAACTCTTGCGCGAGTGTATGCTTACATCGTACGTGACATGCTGCACACGAGTTAATTTAACTACCACTGGTTTAATTATTCAATGCCAAACCTGCTTAAATCCGGTATGTTTTATGATTCGTCGGGATATGCTCGTACGGCTCTTTCAATTTATGCCAAGCATGTTCAGTTGAGTTCATATCGGGTGAACCTGCCTGGTAATCCTATTGGGAAATACCGGCACGATTGATGAAATCCTTCACGAAGCATGTGCGATGGACGGGAGCTGTCGTCTATATACTTGGTCTAACACTTTTCTCCCGGTGGCACTGAGTCATATGCTGATGATGCTGTGGTGCTCGGTAGGACTCTGAAGGACTGTAGTAGCATGCAGGCTGACTTAGATAAAATTTCTAGTGGTATGAAAGCTGGCAGCTAGGTGCAAACGTAATGTAGGTAAAACACTCCCATAATGTTCTAATACAGTATTAGTAGTGCGCTAATTGACAGAGTGGTGTCGACTAAATATCTAGCACTACTTTTGCAGATTGATACGAATAGAACAACGGACGTGGGGAAGGTGGACTTCTGTTTATTGCAAGAATTTTGAGGACATGTGTTTTATACATAAAGGAGGCCGTGAATAAAAAGCTTGTGCGTCCTTGTCTTTAGTATTTTTCGATTTGCCGCACGGGAGTAGCCGAGCGGTCTGCAGCGCCACTTACAGATCGCGCGGCCTCCCGCGTCGGGGGTTCGAATCTTCCCTCGGGCTTGGATCTGTGTGTTGTCCTTAGGTTAGTTTAACTTAGTTTAAGTAGTTTATAAGTCTAGGGACTGATGACCAACGTAGTTTGATCCTACAGAATTACAAATATTTGAAATTTTTTTCCCTCGGTTTGAGGGAAGACACACAAAAGCAGCTAACAGGGTGCTGTTGGGTTTGTTATTGGTAGGTTCGATCAATGCGTGAGGAAATTTATAAGACCGGACTATATGACTGGAGAACGAATCACTGTCACCAACTTACGTACTACATAAAGATCACAAAGATAGAAATTACGGCTCTTACGGAGAAATAAAGGCATTCGCTTTTCCGCCGTTCTATTTGTGAGCGGAAGAGAATAGGAAATAAGAAGCAGTGGTACGACGTACTCTCCAGCACGTATCTTGCGGTGGGTTGCAGGAGATGTATGCAGATGTGTACTGTTTATTATACTAGCAGTCTGTCGAAGTTCCTTCGGGAAGAAGAAGCAGATACCAGTTATCCGCCACGGTTGTTCTGCCACGGCGACCCGTACGTGGCGAGTCATTAACACTGCTTGTTGTTTGGAAACGATGCTAGGTCATTATCACTTCAAAAATTCAAATGTTCAAATGTTTGTAAATCTATCGGACCAAACAGCATGGTCATCAGTCAAACTACTTAAACTAAGGTAAACTAACCTAAGGACGACACACACACACACACAAACACACACCCATGCCCCAGGGAGGACTCGTACCTCCGACGGCGAGCAACCACGCGCTCCGCAGCGAGGCCATTATCACTTCACTCTGGCTGACGATTGTGGGGGGGAGAGCAGGGTAATGCCGTGCACTTCAGCCATTTTTGAAATATTGGTTAATTTTCGAACTCAAATGTAAGGTCGGACGTCTTATTTTGTCAAGCAATTAATTTCCTACGCGTTTATGGTTCTATATATAGTATATTAAATCTATAGATATGTCTACAGGTGTTTAGGGAAAATGTTACATTGCGCGGTACTACCCCACGGAGACGTGCTCAAACGGGTTTGTTCAAAATAATTACACAAATATGTGTTCATTATAACGTTAAAAGAGTTGCTTATGTAACGTTATAACGAACACATATCTGTAAATTTATTTTAAACAAACATACGGGTACAAATATCGTACCTAGTGACAGGGACTTATTGCCATGACAATGACTTGGAAAGAACCTGTAAGAAGAGTTTTATCAGTTTATGATGGCCTAAGGCCGAAACTTAGTCGTGGAAATAAACAACATTTCAGTCAAATTGCGGCGAATTCCTTTAAAAAGTTTAAAAAACGGTTGCATTTACATAGTCGAAAATTGATTGTGGAACTGGAAACCCGCTTTCAGAAGTAGATTTCCAGAATCGATTTTGGACTGTTTACATGACCAACCCAAAGCGGAATTGGGAAATCGGTCTACGAAATGCGGTTCTGGGAGCTCGTGTAAACGGGGTGTATGTTAGAACGCCATGTACACTGAACGAAATGAATGTTTTCTTTAGGTGGGGCAAGGAAAGATTGTTTATATTTCATAACAGTTCAAAGGTAAAAGATTTTCGACTCGTGCCAATGTAGGGCGAGGAGGAACATGTTATTTCGTACGCAGGTGAGGATGACTTTTTAATGAGTGTGATTCGTACGTTGCGGTCACTAGCTGCGTGCCCGGTGAGTGCTGTGGTGGATTGGTGGCTGGTGGTGTCGTCGCCTGGGCGGCAAGCAGCAGCAGTGTTTCGCCGGCGCTGCGGTGTTTTTGCGGCTGTGTCTGCCTCACGGCTATTTCGGGAGGCGGCGGCCGCACCCGTGCCCAGACCAGAGGTCCCACCGCCGCTGCGACCTCTCACCAGCACCACGCCACACGACACGCCGCACAATGGGCCACATTTGAAGCGCAGCGCGCAGATGCTTATGCAGATCGCCTGCTGCCTTAAAAGCCGTCTGACTGGTTGCTGCGCCTCACACTTGGCGTGGACTGCGGCACCATTTCCATTTCAGTTGCCATTCTGTTCATTTACACGGCGATTCCATAGATATCGCAATCTTTTGGTGCAAATGTTATCAGAGGTGAGGGACTCTGGGTCGGAAATGACCTCTGACAGCGACATGCTTGTTCCAGTACGGTTGGCGCTCTCTCTGTAGTTCCCTGGTATTCCACTTATTCGTCAACGGATCTGCTTGTAACTTGATGGAGCCATATCACACTTTAGACTGACAGATCGTGACCAGCTGTACCTCAAGAATCGATAGAAAGAGCAGTTCCTACTTTGTACTCGGCAAGAACACACTTCTCATCCCACGTAATTTCTACTTGTGGAGCCACGTGAAACGTCTTATTTAAAAAATTCAAATGTTTGTATAGCTTATGAGACTTAACTACAGGGTCATCAGTCCATAAACTTACAAACTACTTATGAACTAACTAATACTAAGGACGGCACAAATATCCATGCCCAAGGGGGGATTCGAACCCCCGACCGTAGTGGCCGTGCAGACCGTGACTGGAGTGCGTCAGTCCCCTCGGCCACCGCGGCCGGCACGTCTTATTTACGAGATGCCCTTCGACACTGACAGGACTTGCGATACTCATTAAACGACGTCCGGTGTAATGCAGTTGGCATTACAAGTCTTTGTGTGACGATGCCATGGCCGTACTGACACTGAGGGGGGGAGGGGTGTAAAGGTAACATCCTATGAAACTTTCGCAGGTTACTAGAGTCCATTATTAGTGTACTGTAGATTTAAGATTTTCAGTCTGACATCGAGATGGAATAATGGCTGGGATATTGGGATCTATTCAGCGTGAAATATGTACGTAGTGACTGCGGTTAGCAATGTTTCACGTTAATTCTGCTGTTTTTTCATAGACATGTCTTCGCTGGACTTAAAAAAATTAAGCAGATCCCTCACCCAGATGATGCATTAGTATAGAATGTATGTAGAAAAGCGATTTTATGGTAAAATGGAAATGAGCGTATGGCTTTCTTGGCCGGGAGATCCCTTGCGGGATAGTTCGGCCGCCTGATTTAAGATTTTCAGTCTGACATCGAGTCTTTTTATTTGACGCCGCGTGGGCGACTTACGTGCCAATGATTAGCACAACACACAACACCCAATCCCCTGCCGGGAATCGAACCCGGGCCTCCTGCGCGGTAGTCAGCGACGCTACCTCTGAGCTACGGAGGCGGACTTTATGGTTAAAAAACAACTTAGGTCAAGAATCGAAATAAAGTACGAGAGTTTTTCTGCAATACAAATGAGGTAATTTATAATTAGTTAGGTAAGCTGTCATATATGAACTTTTATGGTTATTAGAAACTTACATTTAATGTTGTTCTTATTGCTGTCCTTTCTGCTTCAGATGTTACTGATTTTATGCGATTATTATTCGCTTATATGCCTGTAACAGACTTTTTATTTTGTGCCTCAGTAAAAATGGCAGCTATAGTCAAAGTGTTTCAGCGACATTATTTGTTTACATAGCTAGAGATTATTGTAGTTATCAGCTAATTCATTTTCATTAATTTTATAACTTCTGTGGGTAATGTTTATGTTGTTACTATGAATATCTATGGCGTGTTTGTGGCTATCCACTTTCGTTGCTGAAAATATGAATAAAATAAAATATCGTGTCTTCATCGTTAATCGCGCAGTAAAGAACGACCGTGTCCTCCCCACAGGAAATAAAAAAAATGGTAGCAATAGTCAGGCAGAAGTCATGCAAGAACTGGCAGTAGCGCTCGGCAGAGTCCACCTTAGCAGCACTCTCATAAAATTTCAGTTTGATGGTGACATTGCCCTTGCATAATCGCACCACACCTTCACTAAAATCTAACAGGGCGTTATGTGCGAGGAGGAATTCTACGCCTAGGAGGACATCTACCGTTAATGAGGACACTATAATAAAATTCACACAGAATTTATGACCCTGACGCTCAAACACTACCTCAACTTGCTTTCTGACATCAACACTGCACCCGACTAATCCACCCTTTACCTTTGTCCTCTGCAAAGGAAGAACAGGCCATGTTCCCACTGCTTGAGAACGGCTGAATGCGGAGTCTCTCATGACCAAAACGACGCTGCCGGTGCCAAGTACGCATTCCAGAGCAATGTCTTTGATGCTTATTGTAATAAGCGGTTGGATCACCGGCTCTACCGCAGTGGGCTCTTCCTCGAGAAGAGTGTCCCTAATGTCATCCTCCCTGGCTAGTTTCTGAAGGATGTGCTCCTTTCCAAGCAAGTTGACCATGTGTCCGTCAACTTCTGGAGAATGTCATTGGTTCGTGCTAGGGGCGGAGTCTTGGGATCGATTGTGGCGCAGATCCGCTGACCTGATTCCCACCCCATCTGCTGGCGGGTCGCCTGGTTTTTTCTGGCCTTTATTGGGTCAGTAGCCATTATTCCCGTACCTGAATCTTCTCCGGTTTTCAGCTCACTGATCACGCCAAGAACCTTGTTGGCTCCTCCTCTGCTACTAATTCTCAGAATTGGAAGGACCGAGCTGCCCGCTACTAGTACTTTCCGCCTTGCGATTGTCCCCAGAACTACTTTCACTCTGATTACTTCTCCAAGACGAACCGTTGCCATCTCTTCTAGGCCCGTAAACATCATTGAACTCCAAGTCTTCCAGGTAAGCCTGGAAGGACTCAATGTCTTCCTTGCAGCTTCCCGCAAGGATGGCATTGTGCACATTCCGTGGTAATTTCGAGGCGCAATTTCTAATTAATTCGCGTGGAGGATACAGGTAATAAAGGAACTGATTTCTCAGCATCATTTCTTGAAAGAAGTCGCTGAGACTCTTGCAATTGCTGTTTGCAAAATGGGGCATCACTAATATGCTACTCTTTACTCTTTCCTGTTGTCTCTCTGACCAGTAGGCAGACAGGAAATGCTCCCTAAAGTCCTCATAGTATCGGCAATATTTCAGGATCGAACACGTGTGTGGCGGGCTCTCCTTCGAGATATCCGCACACATATTCAATCTTATTCCCTTTGTGTCAGTCTGGAGGCAAAGAAAAATCGAATCGTTCCAGTCATGCACTGGGCTGTATCCCGTTAGCATAGTTCCTGAAAACTTGGCATTTTCTTACGGTCAAGAAGGCACTTGCTTCTGACTTTCTCTTCTCATCAGACGTAACGCAGGGGTTCGACTTCCTCCTCTTCAATAGCCGAATCGTCTCCGCACGGTCAGAACGACAGGGCTGACCTCCGCACACGTTGCTGAAAACGTTTTCTACGGGCTGGGCAGGCGGCAGTGCAGCAGAGGCTTGCTATAACAGGGCGACGCGTTCGTGCAGCTTGGCCGCTACATCACGACGCCTCCGGTTTATTTCCCACTGTTGTTTCTTGAACCAAAGCAAGTCACGATCTTCCTATGATTCAGTCGCAACAGCGGGACCCGCCCTGTCTGGTGCGCTTCCCTGCCCTGCAGAAGCTGCGTCACCGGGGTGGCCAGCTTTTCAACACACACTCCTAACACGTCTGTGCGCGTTTTTGTCCTACTGTCTGCTAATTTGATTTCCTCCTCAATAGAGGGGACATTAGTATTAACTAATTCGACTCTCTCATTGAATCACTCCTCAAGAGAGTAGATATTGGTATCTACACGGTCGGAGAGGGCAGAGATAGCTTCTATGTTCCCTGAAATCTTGGCTGTGTTCTGTGAGATAGCGCTCATTTCTATCTCATGCCGTTCCTGTACGAGCTGCACAATATCAGTGCGTAGCCCATCTAGTTTTCAGCTCTGTTCGCCAAGTTTCTTGTGAATCACCTGAATGGTACTACTTTTCGCCTCCCTGCACTGCACAGAAACTTTGATCATCTCGGCCTGGACTGGCGCCTTATGGGCATCCATCCTTGCTTTCAGTTCTTAAACTGAAATATTCTGTGTTCCCTTATGGAACCTACGTCTGCCTTCATTCCAGTTCCTTCATGAAAGCCGTGATGTCGCCTAAAATCGTGTCGGAACCGAGCACAGGCCTAGTCACGAAATTTGAAGTATTTTGAGGGGTAGCAGAAACCGCCATATGGTTAGACGGTGTATTTTTTTCGCCCCTGTTGTCGCTTGCGGTAGCGTCGACGTCAAAACTAGCGTCGTTCTCAAGGGTAACGCCGCCGTCTGTACCCGCCACGGTTCCTCTTTCCGTTGAAAGATCTAACCTAGTGGATTTCTCACGGTCCTCACTTCGGTTTAATCGCCTATAACAAGTGGAAACGGACAAGGCACAACTAGTATCCATCTTTAGAATTCGTTCAGAACGACAAGAGGTTACCAACTCAAAAATTAGCCTACCAAAAACACGCGTAACAAAACACGAATTAAAATCTTCGCAGCCAATGCACTGTGGCTGTGCTCTTTTTACAAAAACAATTAAATAAAATAACCTTTCCAAAATTACACAAATATAATACAACTAAAACAAACAAGTGTTGGAAACATAAATTGAAATAGATTAATGCACGCTGCTGAAAACACACATTCACAAGCTAGAACAAAAAGGTTAAAATATTCCCGCACGCATTTAAAACAAAAGAAAGTATTTCATTGAACAGATGATCCGCTAGAAGAGCGAATCCTGGCAGCGATAATCCAATCGAAAGACCACCGTTAATTGTAAAATTACCGCGGTGGAGTAGCCGAGGGGTCTAAAGCGTCTTGCTGCGGAGCGCGCGGTTGCTCGCCGTGTAGGTTCGAGTCCTCCCTGGGGCATGGGCGTGTGTGTGTGTTCGTCCTTAGGTTAGTTTACCTAGGTTTAAGTAGTTTGTAAGCTACGGACTGATGACCACGCAGTTTGGTCCGATAGATTTGTAAACATTTTTGAATTGTAAATTAACTCTTGCTGAAAGGAGCCAGTTAAAAGCTTACTTTAAACATATAACTCTGGCTGTAAAGCCAGCTAGAGGATTCGTGTGAACTACTGACTTCTTCCTGCAACAGAATCTTGTTCCCTGGCCCAGAATTTAGAACTGATTCAAAAATATACTTTAGCAGCAGGAAGACAAAGAGACGGTGGCCAACACACATCGTAGATCACAAGAGTTACACACAATCATTAATATACAAGCCACTCCGAACTAAAACATTTCTTGAAGATGGCTGTGACATCATTTATGGCGCAACGGAATTAAAAATATGATAATATGCATCTGAATTTGTTCTCAACACTGGTGAAAAACAACATTAAAAAAGGGGGGGAAGGTATTCATTAACAAATATTGAAAAGCAGGATAAAATTTCACTGATAATAACTTATTTATTCCGTCCAAATATGAGCAAATAGGAGAACCAATTTTGTTACACAATAAAAATTCATTCCATTGAATGTTTTAAAGTAATCTGAACTGAACATCGTCGGGGGAAGTATTTACAATCAACAAGCATTCATCTACTCATACGCGTGAAGTAAAGTGAAACTCACCCAAATCAGCATGGTGATACGAAGCAGAAGCAGGCGCCGCTATCGTAGGCGAAATTCAGCGAACCAGGGTGTACCACACAACACAAGAAAAGTAAACTTCGTAGGTCGCTCTGGTCTGTCTTTCTTTACTTGAGATGGTACGCAATAATAGCGAGGTTAATTTCCATTCAAATCAAACTGTGAGCATGCAGAATTATTGAGACACGCGGCACGTGTCTGCTACATTACATATTAGCACCCCCCTGAAGGCGAAGTGCTTAAAGATCGTATTCATTTCAACAAAAACCAACGGAATCACAGATTACGAAGCAAGAATACACAATAGGAAGGCACTGGTATGTGAGCAGTGGCGAGAACTCAAGTGACTAGCTATAAACCCTTGACGTCGGAGTTCGGGACTAGTGGTTCCAAAAACCAGTAAAAATATAAAAATTCAATTTCAGAAAAATAAAGAATAATAGCTATGGCATGCAACCCTTAGAAATGCTTAGGATATCATAAGGGAACTAAATAAATATAGTTAGACGCGATTAGGAAGGTTTTACACGGATGGTCGAAGTCCAGTCTTCAAAAATTAGAAAAGTGGGATAAATTCAAAGTCGGGGTAAATCAACTAAAAAATGCGACATGCAGGCCCTAGAAATACATAGTATTTCATAAGTAAGCTAATAAATGGGGTTGTACAAGGCTAGAAGAGAATTTACTGGTGGAGTCTGAATGCAAAGTACAAGTTTGCAAACGAAACAGCAATTTAAAATAGAGATGAGATCGCCGGCCGCGGTGGCCGAGGTGACTGAGGCGCTCCAGTCACGGTCAGCACGGCCCCTAATGGTCGGGGGTTCGAATCCCCCCTAGGGCATGGATATTTGTGCCGTCCTTAGTTGTAGGTAGTTCATAAGTAGTTTGTAAGTTTAGGGACTGATAACCCCGTAGTTAAGTCCCATAAGCTTAACAAACATTTGAACATTTAGAGAGGAGATCACGATGTAATAAAAAAATCAGAAAGATACATACATGATTTCTTGCCTGAAGGGCCTAGAAAGAGACACAGATGTAGCTGAAGGCTTTGTTCTAAGAACACACAACGTGGAGTACATATCAATCACGGAAGGAGGAAACGGAAAGGAATATTTCACATGTACTAACCTGAATAAAATATTCCCGCATATTAGTCGTGTTCCACAAAGCTAGAAAGAAATTAAACAGAGTTCATACACCGCCAGCTAGTCTCACACAGGTTACCGATTCCCAGCCATTATCAAACCGAATTAGTTACATACTCACCGCGCTTATCTATGCAGAATCACCGAAACTGAATACACTTCTGTACATGATCGAAGAAACCTATTCCGAAAAGTGAACCTAAGTTCTGAAATCTAACTTAAAGCAGACAACGAATCGCTACCGTCTCAAGGCAGGAAAGAAAATCAGAATGTCTTACCAGCCCAAAGCGCAGCCACAGAATGTCCATACGGCCACCGAGCCCGCCACCGTTGAAAATCCAACAGAAATCGGTATAAACCCCAGGAAAAACCGAGGTGGTGAGTAGAGCTGAAACTCGCGCGTCCTGTCGACGCTCGCTAACTGGGCATTGCCAACTCAACATGTAACGAAAGAGTGGAGGAACCTCGTTGGTAGCATCAAAAGCAGAGATTGATAACGACTACCTATCGACACGAAGCCAGAGATGCAAAGAGCGCATCCAACAGCCAACGACGAAAATTCTCATACATGCACTCAGACTGCCATGCTAGAAGTTACTCATACATGCACATACAGAATAAAGCAAGTACACATTCTCACATGGACAGTGGCGTCACGGAGAAACTTCATATTGCCACATTCATAGACACAATGATAAATTATTAGTATAATAAAATCCAAGCAATATTTCAGAAACTTACATTCAAAAACATGAAATGAAATGCTATTCCTCGTGGCTCCGAACGAGAGGGGTTCTCGTTTAGCAAAAAAGCCCGTCTAGTGAACTTAGATAATTTACAAAGTTAAAAACCTAGCGAAGATGGCAGACAGCCGTCTTTCAGCCTCTCGAAAACTTCTTGAGCGCCGGCAGATCGAGAAATTCTCGGCGCGGTCGAGTCGTCGCATCTCACAGTCCCATCCCTAGCAACTACAGATTGGCCGTTCGCTGTTGTTGAATTAAAACAAGAAACACTAAGAGATACCACACATGTGAAGAAACTGAGAAAGTTTACTTTACGGATGTTAAGCGATATTACTATGAAAACAGCATAATTCGTGTATTTTATTCCGATTTTTGACCTAAGTTCTATTTCTCTTTTTTAAAATAAAAATAACTTTCTCTGCATATATTCTAGTATCTCTATTGCGTGAAGGATCTACTTAATTTTCACTTTTCTATTCTGTCTTAAACGGTATATTACAGATTTTTGTTTTTGTTGCTTGTGCTGCCATCTGTGGAAGAGATAGATCAGTGCTTGATGGGAGCTACCAGCTGATGGAAGCTATGTTAAGCTTAACTGTGGTATTTCTCTTTTTCTGGTTGGTACCATAGTATTTAAGGTAAAGAAATTTGAAACTAGCTTCATATTAGTATTGCCTTATTCAAATTCTATAAATAACAGTTAAATTTTTAGTTATTTATGAACAATTTTGTTTTACTCTTACTGCAGTGTTTCGTATGGACTGTTATACAGTCATCATTTAATGTTAATAATCGGAAATCAAATAATTCGGTATACAAATTTGAGCTCTTGCGACATCATAAGTTTAATGAACACACGGTATAAGATTGGCAGTTAAGCCTCTTTTTTATTTTTATTTATTTATTTATTTATTTATTTTACTTTTTTTTGTAGAGAACTTTGAAGACATGTTTGGGAAAGTCACAGGAATGTCCAAATGCGGGATCAATCCTGATAGAAGAAGCATATTTTTCCGAGTTAAGGGAACTACTCATGTGAGAGTGCAGTCTTTGTTTTGTGTCAACCCAAGTAACAGTTTAAAAATGGTCAAGGCGACTAAATTCCATAGACAAGTTCCCCAACTTTTTTCGTTTTGGGTTATGTCTATGGGATGGAACCATGATCACTGGCCGAGATATAAATATTTAAAATTCAGAATGAAACATTCACTCTGCAGCGGAGTGTTAGCTGATATGAAACTTCCTGGCACATTAAAATTGTGTGCCACAACCGGGACTCGAACCTTGGACCTTTGCCTTACGTGGCCATGCTCTCTACCGACTGAACTATCCCGACACAACCCACGATGCCGCCTCACAAGTTTACTTCCGCCAGCACCTCGCCTCCTACTTTCCAAACTACACAGAAGCTGACTTGAGAATCTTGCAAGACTAGCACGCCTGGAAGAAAGGATATGTTGGAGACATGGCTTAGCCACAGCCTAAGGGATTTTTGCAGAATGAAACTTTCACTCTGCAGCGGAGTGTGCGCTGATATGAAACTTCCTGGCAGATTAAAATTGTGTGCCGGAACCGGGACTCGAACCTGGGACCTTTGCGAGTTGTGAGGCGGCATCGTGAGTCGTGACGGCATAGCTCAGTCGGTAGAGCGCTTGTCCGCGAAAGGCAAAGGTCCCTGGTTTGAGTCCCGGTTCCGGCACACAATTTTAATCTGCCAGGAAGTTTCATATATAAAATTACTGTCTCAACTCGATCTTCTACATACTGGTGGTCCAATACATTACATCGTGATATGGCACCTGCTCGGATACCGTTGATTGTGCAGCCCTGGCCTTCTGCAACCTACCCATTGGAGAGTGCGTGTCGACTCGTGTGCTAGTGACCACTTCCCCGTCTTCCTGTCCAAATGTCACTTCCCAGGACACTTGCCAAGATGGGCTGTGCTAACGCTTCTAAATAACTCACACCAATCTAATTGATGTGAATCTCTGCATCCGCCACTACACTGCTAGACAGGTAACAGGCAACAGGTTTTTAGTCTCTCTGTAGACCTTCTATCTATTCAGACAGCCAGGCAGCCCTGAGATCACTGGCAGCTCCTGCAACAAGATCTAAAATTGTTGCAGAATGTCACACGCTTCTGGTGGAGCTAGGGGAAAGCAATAGAGTAAACCTATTGTGGGTCCCTGGCCACTCGGGGATCAGTGGCAACGAACATGCCGACAGATTAGCCAGGATGGGGGCAGAGACTCCATTTATTGGACCGGAACCTGTCCTGACAATCAGCAAGGCAATGGTCAAATTGGAGCTACGTAACTGGCTCAGAAAACAGCATGTAGAATATTGGACCAAAGTCCATTAACAAAAACATGGCAAGGTAATGATGCCAAAGCCTTGTTTTAAAAGAAGCTCTGCAATCCTGGGCCTGAACCGGAGAGAGATTAGACTCATGGTTGGATTGCTGACAGGAATTTCAAAAAAAAACACCTACATACAATGTGAATAACAGAAGAGGACCCTAAATGTAGGCTATGTGATGACGGTGATGAAACTGCATTACATCTGATCTTCGAATGCATTGCATTGGAGAGTATTCCCTCCCCTTTCGCCAGCAGAGATCTCCATTCATATATGTCTCCACTTCCTCAGATCCCTTAGCACTGTCATTCTTCAATGTTCTCCTATTTCACTAACCATTTTCTCTCTTCTGTTTATTTTAAACTTAATTCAAATGTGAATATCTCTTGTTATTATTAGTATTACATTGATTTTTGTGTTATTATTATCATTAGTAGTAGTAGTAGTATCATATATTGTTATTATTTAATATTATTAATGCAGTGTTTTTGTGATGAAATCCTTTGTTTATGTTGTTCCTGATCAGAAGTAAGAGAGGGCCCTATGGCCCTAATCTGGTCAGGTTAAATAACCAAATAAATAAAATAAATAAAATAAAAGGCACATAACATTTGGGACAACCAGACCAGAAGAAATTGTGTCTAATAAAGAACTGGTAAAGGGACTCCTTGCACTGTTCAAGGGAATTGGTTAGCTTTACTAGACATACAGGGAGCGATACCGCACAATAAACTTAGTTTCGGTGCGGGCAGTGGCGAGTTAGACCAAGACTGTTTTGGCTTCCCTGAAAAAATCAAATCAGACCTTCTGCAAACTCTCTCATGAGATCATGAGATTGGGACTGTATAAGCGTACTTGCTAGAGACTCTATGAACGTAAGGTCCTGTAAAGCTCTTATCTTTTAATTGCAGTCAGTAAGCACAAAGCAAGCAAACGAGATACACATTGTGAACTGAAAATGTCAGTGTAGAGGACGTGTGCGTGCCGCAGGAGTGGTGACGTCGAGGGAGGTGTGGTCGCGCGTGGGGGAGCTGGCGGCGGCGCTGCCGCTGGCGGTGTCCGGCGGCCTGGAGCTGGAGCTGGAGGCGGAGGGCCGCGCGGAGCCGCTGCTGCTGGAGACGGCGGCCGCGCTGCTGCGCGCCGCGCGCTCCAGGGGGCCCGCCTGCCTGCTCGCCGCCAGCGAACGCCTGCTCCAAGCCTTCCGCCGCCGCGCCGCCCTGCAGCAGCTGTGCCTGCCGCCGCCAAGGCGCTCCCTGCTGCTCTCGCAGATCGACGCGTAAGCCGCCCACCCCACCCTCCCACTTGCTTAGTAACCCTCCATTAATGCATTGCCGGAAGCAAAAACTGCTAGCCCCTATTATGAAAGACAGCCACTTGTTGCTGCCACCCCAACTCATAGACCATCTAATATATAAAGCAGTGTGTCCGTATGTTTGTACATGTTGCATACAGTTTTGTTCCAGTCTTTATGAAATTTTGTACACGTAAGCTTCAATCCATGAGGACGGTCGGCGTAAGTGTAAGAATCGCTTACGATACATATTTCACGAGATATAACGTCATAAACAATGACATGCGCGAAAAACTGCTGCATTTAGCGACAATACTGCTCATCTACTGGACCGATTTCAACCAAATTTGGTACACACGTTCCTTACCGTGAGGTAATAATTGCTGCAGGGTTAAGAATCACTTACGACACATGTTTCAGAAGATATAACGTCAACAATAGGAATCGCAAGAAACTGCCACATAATACGGCGAGACTATAAATAAACTATATGAGAATGAGAGAGCGATTTCCAACACACTTTAAACATAATTTCAAACCTTTATTAAACTTTTTTTTGCTGACAACCACAGCAAAATAAGGAAAGGAAAAAAGTTTCTCTCTTACTACTTTTCCGCTGTTTATGGAGTAATACTACGGCATTCGGTATGACGTTATAATTTATAATTTGTACACTACAAATGGCAGCCGCAGGAAATTTTCCAGACAGTATACACACATATACTAGAATGTACCTTCTAAATTGTATCACAGTAAGACACGTAGTTCATGAGATATGAACACATATACAGTAACGTTCCTTGGAAAACCGCCCCAACACGCACCAAGTTTTAATCTATTACTTCTTTACTACTAATTGTATTCCCAAGAGATTTTACAGACATACAGCCATTATACAAATGAATATATACCTGAAAAATGTCAGGAATAAATAAATACCCGAGCAACGCCGGGTTTACAGCTAGTAGATAATATAGACTGTGCGTGACTCGGGGCAGGAAACCGTTTTCATCATTACGTGTAATGTGAAATATAGCTGAGTTGCAGTACTTTGTAGTGGAAATTAAGCCTATATTTGAGCAATGAAAGGTCTTAGCTTATTCTTATTACATGTTTAGTAGTACAATTGGCGTTAGTTCATCGAAATTGTAAGAATTAATGCGATAGTTATTACTTGTGCCTAGACGAAACGTATTGACAGTGCTTTTACAAGCAACAGAACTACAGATTTTAAGCGGAATATTGTTTTAGTTGTACTGTGAGCATTTTAGTTTGTATTTTAGACAGGAGTAGAAGATCAAATATCAGTCTGAAAGGAACAGCAGCTTCTTACGATTCCTCAACAATACTTGTCAAATGTTTCATTGTGCTTTTATACCAAATGAAATCTGTTTGCATCATTGATTTCCGATTCTAATAAAATACAACCGTTTATAATTTAAGTCTTTTGCGACAGATCGTCATGTCAAAACGTAAAACAACGAAAGTATTGGCTGTTCCCATGAAATAATAGTGTAGTGAGGATGCACTCGGCATGAAGTGACTTTATAAGTACAATGAAGAGAATGTTTAAATTTTAGCTTTGTGTAACGTTATTGAAAGTAGATTTTCACCAGAAATGACTTAACTTGGTGACATATAAACTTGCTCAAGAGCAGCTTGAAGTATCTTTCCATCGAAAATCACATTCATAAGTTTCAAACAGAAAAAGATTCCTAGTGTAACACAAACACCGAGGATTCTGTTGCTTCTTAAAATAAATCACTGTACGGTACATTTCACCTGGGCACATGTAAATATGACAATCACTGCATTGATATTAAGATGAACTTACGTCACGTTTACTATTAAATGTGCAATAGAAATACGAGAAATAGTTTCATTATTAAAATCAACGCTTGATTTCACCTTTCAATGACGAAAACTGTTGCTCATAACGAAGAAAACTCAGTGACGTGATATGGGGCAATTTCAGACGTTAGCTTCAAACCACAATACAGCAGAGATAGGGACTCGCACAGTATGTTATCTTTGGTCCATGATCCTAACTACACACTGCCAGCGACGACATTACACCAGTCGGTCGCGGCTGTCCGCAACATACACATAAACTCGCTATATTCACATCGAAAACTGTAGCAGCAACATTAACTGTGCCTGATGGGTAGTCGGGTGTTCCGCCGGCTGTCAGTGTCTACTCTGCACAATATTTCGACTACGTAACTCGTAACCTTCATCTGGTGCGACCTGAGACTGCTTTCCGAGTGGACCTGGTCCAGTATCTACGTCTGCGGCCTTCCCCCTCCACTGGTGGTTGTAGGTGCTCCCTCTCAGGTCCGCGCCCGCCCCTGACCGTGTCTTCTGCGGTCTGGCGTTCCATCTGCAGTCTGGGCCCGCTCGCTGAACTGTTCTGGTGCGCTGATGTCAGTAGTGGTCCTGTGGTCCGCGCCCGCCAATCCCGCCTCCGGTCGTACCATCTGCGCTCTGGCGTTTCGTTTGCGGTCCGCGCCCCCTCACTGAGGTGTTCTGGGGTGCTGATGTCAGCAGCGACACTAGGTGCTCCCTCTGTGGTCCGCGCCCACCATACTCGCCTCCGATCGTACCATCCGCGGTCTGGAGTTCCGTTTGCGATCCGCGCCCGCTCGCTGAGGTGTTCTGGGGCGCTGATGTCCTGTTTTCCGTCCATTGCAGCCCTGGGTGCTCTCTCTGTGGTCCGCGCCCATCTTGCCCGCCTCTGAGACCTTCATCTTCAGTCTAGCGCTCCCTCTGTAGTTCGCGTACATTGTGTCCACTCCTCGACGTTGTACCTTCAGCTCCATCCTCCTGGTGCTCTGCTCATGTCCATGCCTCCATCACTTTTGTCTGTGGTATACTTGCTTCTTTAATAGTTCCAGAGCAGGGTCCCAGGCCATACTTAGCTGATAGCCGGAGTATCGGTTCATGAGATTGGCAGCCACTTTTATCTCTATTGACTCCTTTATAACACTGTCCCAGAATTGGGGGTCTGTGCAAGAATCTTTGTGTCATTGTAGTTCATGACATGATCCAGATCCAGGAAGTGTTCATCAATGGCTGATTTCGTCACTTGCCTTAATCGGGTGTGCCTTTGATGTTCCTTGCACCTGATGTCCAATGTAGGACATTCCACATTGACAAATGATGCTATAAATACCTGGTTTCCGTAACCCCAGGTCCTCTTTTACATTTCCCACCAAGCTCCTCATCTTGCTTGCTGGACAGAACATACACTTGATGTTTTGTTTACGTAGAATCCTACTAATTTTTGCTGAAATAAAACCAGCGTAAGGCAGATACGCTCTCTTCTTTGCTTCCTCTTCCTCTGCTTCTGGAGCCTCTGTTGTGGGGGCTGGTTGAAATGCCCTCTCAATTTGTCTTGTCGTATATACATTCTTGTAGAACACTGTTTTAAGGTACTCAATTTCGGCAGGTAGACTTTCTTGGTCCGACAAGGCTCATGCTCTGTGGACCAATGTCTTGAGCACCCCATTCTTCTGTGCAGGATGGTGGCAGTTGCTGGCCTGCAGGTATAAGTCAGTGTGTGTTGGTTTCCGATACACACTGTGGCCAATAGATCCACCTGCTTTCCTTCTAACTAGTACATCTAAAAACGGCAGCTGTCTATTCTCCTCCAGTTCCAAAGTGAACTTGATGTTGGGGTGGCATGAGTTAAGGTGTTCAAGGAACTCACTGAGCCTGTCTTTCCCATGAAGATCGCTCTGCCATATCACGAATGTATCATCCACATACCTATAGAAGCAGGTGGGTTTATATCTGGCTGTCTCTAACGCCCTCTTCTCAAAACTCTCCATGAACATGTTGGCAACCACAGGAGACAGGGAGCTGCCCATAGCTACACCTTCTGTTTGTTCATAATATTGGTTCCCATACAGGAAGTATGTGGAGGTCAGCGTATGTCTAAACAGGTCCAATAGAGCACCGTCAGATTTCTCTGCAATCAGGTCTAGTGAGTCTAGGATGAA
Organism: Locusta migratoria; assembly: GCA_026315105.1. NCBI lineage: Eukaryota > Metazoa > Arthropoda > Insecta > Orthoptera > Acrididae > Locusta > Locusta migratoria. Next base: position 36,782,155 of record CM048746.1, on the reverse strand, counting down.
ATGAAATACAGTACCTTCTTTAGATGTAAACATTTTTAATCAATATTCAAATAAAAAATTATGTGAAGTGCTTAATGATTTACAATAAATACATATATTATCCTTATAGCCTATGTTGCAATTTGTATGTATTAAAAGAAATTTCTTTTTTACTGCTTTATTTATGTATTCTTATATTTCCTTATTCGTATGCTTATCCTTACAGAGAAAGAGTTGAAGACATTGTAGTATGTATAGACCAATATGGTCTGTGTCATCACGTTTGGCTGTATGTAACCACATCCTTATAGCTATCAGCATGGAACTGCTATGGTGTACAACGGGAGACTTCGGACAACAGTTATACACAGACCATTCGTTAGCGTTCTGTAGTTTTCTCTGCAGAGCGAAATATTAACACACACACACACACACACGTAGAATTTTATATACACCAATAACTTTCCATCCAAATATACTCCACCCTTTTATCGTCATCGACCCTCAAGCAACAATGCAACCAATAAAACCATTTTCAAAGAGTTAATATAATTTTCAAAGAGTAATTATTGTTCCGAATTTCGCGTTATATTCTTCAAATTACTAAATATCTATCAGATCGCTATAAAACCGTGCCTAAAACCTTCCTCAGGTATAAATTAGTAACTGTAGAAATATTTAAGTCTCTGCGTCTTGTCGTTCAGACGTGATACGCGTACACCGAACAGACATTCACATTAATATATGCAGATTAATAGCTATCCGATCGCCATAAAACCGTGCCTAAAGCCTTCCCCGGGTAGACATTAGTATCAGCACAAATCTTTATGTCTTGTGGTTCAGACTGTATAAACGTACACCGAACATTCACATTTATATAGATGTGTATGTATGAGCATCTTCTAGCATGGCAGTCTGAGCGTATGTATGAGAATTTTCGTCGTCGGCTGCTGGCTGCTCGGTTTGCATGTCTCTCTTGCTTTTTGTCGATAGTAGTCGCTACCAACGTCGGCTTTTGATGCTACCAAGGAGGTTCCTCCTCCGTTTGGTTTCAAGTTGGGTTGGCAATGCCCAGTAGCGAGCCTCGGCAGGACGCGCGAGTCTAAGCTCTCCCCACCACCTCGATTTCCTTGGGGTTTCACCGATTTCCAGCCGCTGGCAGGCCTCTCGTTGGCTGTCTGTACACTCTGTGGCTGCGATTCGAGCTGGTAAGACGTTCTGATTTTCTTTCCTCCTTTGAGATGGTAGCGATTCTTTGTCTGGTGTTCAAGTGAGACCACAGAATTTAGGTTCATTTTTCTGAATAAGTTTCTTCGGTCATGTATGGAAGTGTATTCAATTTCATTTCGGTGATTTTGTATAGCTAAGCGTGGTGAATATGTAATTAATTTGGTTTGATAACAGATAGCGGTTGAGAATCGGTAACCTTTCTGAGACTAGGTGGCGGTAAGAACTCGGTTTAATTTCTTTCTAGCTTTGTGGGACGCATCTAATGTGCGAGAACAATTTTATTCTGTGTAGTGCATGTGAAATATTCTCTTCCATTTTCTCCTTCCGTGAGTGAGATGTACTCCAAATGGTGCGTTCTTAGAACAAAGCCTTCAGCTACCCTTGTGTCAGTTTCTGTGCCCTTTGGGCAAGAAATTATGCATGTATCTTTCTGATTTCCATTAGTACATCGCGATCTCCTCTCGGTCTATTTCAAATTGTTATTTCGTTTCCAAACTTGTACTTTGCATTCAGACTACACCAGTGAATTCTCTTCTAGCTTTGTACAACCCCCTTTATTAGCTTGCTTATGAAATACTACGTATTTCTAGGGGCTGCATGCCGTATTTCTTAGCTGATTTTCTCCGACTTGGAATGTATTCCATTTTTTTGATTTTTTAAGACTGGACTTCGTCAATCCGTGTAAAACCTTCCAGTCGCGTTAACTGTATTTCTTTAGATTCCTTATGATATCCTATGCATTTCTAAGCGTTGCATGCCGCAGCTATTTCTCTTTACTTTTCGAAAATTGAATTTTTGTACTTGAACTCCGACTTTAAGGGTTTATAGCTAACCACTTGAGTTCTCGCCACTGCTCACACACCAGTGTCTTACTATTGTGTATTGTTGCTTCGTAATCTATGATTCCGTTGATATTTGTTGAAATTAATACTACATTTAAGCACTTCGCCTTCAGTGGGATGCGAATATGTAATGTAGCAGTCACGTGCCATGTGTCTCAATAATTCTGCATGTTCACGGTTTGATTTGAATGGAAATTAATGTCAAGTAAAGAAAAACAGACCAGATCCAACTACGAAGTTTATTTTGTTTTGTGTTGTGTGGTACATCCTCGTTCGCTGAATTTCGCCTACGATAGCGGTGCCTGCTTCCGCTTCGTAATCAGCGCGCTGAGTTGGATGAGTTTCGCTTTGCTTCGCGCGTGTGACGGGCTGAATGCTCGATGATTGTATATCCCTCCCACGACGATGTTCAGTTCAGATTACTTTAAGTGAATTTTTCAATGTGATGCACTTTTATTTGTTTAACAAAATTTGTTCCTCCATTTGCTCATGTTTGAACTGAATAAATAATTTATTGTCAGTGAAATTTCATCCTAGTTTTGTATATTTGTTAATGAATACTTTCCCCATTTATTTAATGCAGTTTTTCACCAGTGCTGAGAAAAAATTCAGATGCATATTATCATATTTTTAATTCCGTTGCGCCATAAATGTTCTCACAGCCACGTAAATGAAATGGTTTAGTTCGGGTTGGCTTGTACATTACTGATTATGTGTAATTCTCGTGTTCTAAGATGTGTGTTGGCCACTGTCTCTTTGTCTTCCTACTGCTAAAGTAAATTTTGAGTCAGTTCTAAATTCTGGGCCAGGGAACTAGATTCTGATGCAGGAAATAGTAGTTCACGCGAATCCTCTAGCTGGTTTTTTACGGCCAGAATTTATTTTTAATTCCCTTGCGCCATAAATGTTCTCACAGCCACCTTCATGAAATGGTTTAGTTCGCGTTGGCTTTTATATTAATGATTGTGTGTAATTCTCGTGATCTACGATGCGTGTTGGCCACCGTCTCTTTGGCTTCCTGCTTCTAAAGTAAATTTTGAGTCAGTTCTAAATACTGGGCCAGGGAACTAGATTCTGTTGCAGGAAGTAGTAGTTCACGCGAATCCTCTAGCTGGTTTTTTACGGCCAGAATTATATATTTAAAGTAAGCTTATAACACGTTCGCTGCCGTTCACGCTCTGGCGCGTGTAAACGTTACTTGAGTCAGGTGCCGCTCACGCTGTGGCGCGTGCTGCGACCTAGCGTCCTATTATGGGTTGTTGTATACCGGCATCGTCTAATAAAGCTGTATACTCTGGTAGGCACTAAGGGAAGAGTATAAGTGATATGCACACGTACGTGGTTCCAGATTTCCGCGTTTGCATTACCGGCTACGAGCCACACACGCTTCTCATGATGACATGATAGATTTATGTACTGTTTATATTGTTCATTTCTTGTTTTCAAAAAAATACAGCCGGCCGCGGTGGCCGAGGGGACTGAGGCGCTCCAGTCACGGTCTGCACGCCTGCTACGGTCGGGAGTTCGAATCCCCCCTCGGGCATGGATATTTGTTCCGTCCTAGTTCGTAAGTAGTTGATAAGTAGTTTGTAAGTTTAGGGACTGATGACCCCGTAGTTAAGTCCCATAAACTATACAAACATTTGAACATTTTTGAAGAAAAATACAAATGAAAATAAAAATCATATCAAAAAACCGAAAACTGAAACCAAAACATTCAGTTGCTCAAAACTATGGAAAGATACGGTCAAAATACGATCACGCGTCAGAGCGTGAAGTGGCACCTGGCATCATCGCGCCAGAGCGTGAACGGCAGCGAACGTGTTAACTGGCTTCTTTCAGTCAGAATTAATTTTACAATTAACGGTGGTCTTTCAAGATCTACGTCGTCTTTCTGAGTGTACTAATATCTTTTCCGGCAGTGTGGCCTGCTCTTTTAAGCTGGTCTAGTATTACAGCAGTACGGCGCCTGCAGCTGTAGCATGCTCGTGGTCGTGCAGGGGCTGGTCGGCGCCGCAGGAGGGCACGTGCGTGGTGGTGGCGCCGTGGGCGCAGGCGGCGGCCGCGGTGTCGGCGCAGGCCAACGCCAGCTGCGGCTGGCTGCTGGTGCCCACGGACGGCGTGCCCGAGGACAATGACGAACTGGCTGTGCTGCCGGAGGGCGCGCTCGTGGTGGAGCCGCGCCTCAGCCTGGCGCTGTCGGCGCCCGCGGCCAACGCCAGCGTCGGCTACGCCGCTTTCCTCGACGTGGCCGCCGCCGCCGCCGGCGCCGCCGCGCGCTACCACGCCGCACTCCGCCAGCGCTGCGGGTTCGCCCCCGAGGACTACGACCAGTGCCTCGCACTACTGCCGCCCATACAGGTACCGACCTCAGCTCTCTACAACTCATTAAACTCTCAACAACTATCACACGAAAACTCACGTAGGCTGGAGCTGGCGATGAATTCTTGTATCCGATACATTTGCAACTTACGTTTCTACGACCATGTCAGTCCCGCATACCAGCAGTTATCTTGGCTACGTGCAGATAAGCGTCGAAGCTATCGTACACTATGTTTGCTGCATCGCTTTCTAAATCATTGCAAACCTTCATACTTATCCTCAACGACTATATTACTATCTGAACAGCACAGCAGAAACACACGCTCTTACCAGAATAAAACTCTCTCTCTACCTTCACATAACACTGCAATCTTCTCCAAATCATTTTCTGTATCGGGAACACGTCTGTGGAACAATCTTCCTCAAAAGTTAAGAGAAATAAAATCAATTCAAAACTTTAAAAGACAACTAAGGGTTCACCTTCTGTCACAATAGCCATCTTTTTCTCCACTTACCAGTCTGTAGCCAACTGTTGTCAATTCCTCCTCCCCCCATAAATGTTTCCCATTCCTTTCGCCAGCAGAGATCTCCATTCATATATGTCTCCACTTCCTCACATCCATTAGCACTGTCATTTTTCAATCTTCTCCTCTTTCACTGACCATTTTCTCTCTTCTTTTTATTTTAAACTTAATTCAAATGTGAATATCTCTTGTTATTATTAGTATTAATTTCATTTTTGTGTTATTATTATCATTATTATTATTAGTACTATCATATATTGTTATTATTTAATATTATTAATGCAGTGTTTTTTTTGTAATGAAATCCTTTGTTTATGTTGTTCCTGATCAGATGTAAGAGAGGGCCCTATGGCCCTAATCTGGTCAGGTTAAATAACCAAATAAATAAAATAAATAAATAAATAAATTATAATTTCCATCTCGGATATCTCCAGCACTAGATACTTTTTGTTTCATTCACGTCTGTCTCACATTAAATTCTGAAAGCCAAATATCAGAGCGTTCAGGGAGATATTTCTTGACTTGAGAAACTCCAAACGCTTATTAATGTAATTATGATCACATGACTGTGTCTACGATGTCTAAGTAAAGAGGACTCAGCATATTATCTTTGATGGAGCTTCGACAGTACTGTAGTGATATTTATTGTGTGACTGTTTTGGATGACAGATTAATATTGTGTGCCGGAACGGGGACTCCAACCTGGGACCTTTGCCTTTCGCTGGCCAGCGCTCTACCGACTGAGCTATCCCGACACGACTCACGATGCCGCCTCACAACTTTACTTCCGCCAGTACCTCGCCTCCTACTTTCCAAACTTCACAGAAGCTCTCCTGCGAAACTTTAGCACTCCTGGAAAGGTGGAGACATGTCTTAGCCAGAGCCTAAGGGATGTTCTGGCAGATTAAAAGTGTGTGCCAGTTTCGAGTCCCGGTTCCAGCACACAATTTTAATCTGCCAGGGTTTCACATCAGCGCACACTCCGCCGAGTGAAAGTTTCTTTCTGTCTTACTGAAGTGTTTGAAAAAAAATTTGAATACTCAGGATGTATGTCTTTTTTTTTTTTTTTTTCCTCTTTTTCCACTTCTAAATGGAAATGAATGAAATGGCAAACTATTTGAAAGTCAAATATTTTGCAGAACACGTAAGCCACAGAGTTCAACGCCTACTTAAGCCTTTGCGGCACTGTCGAAGATCTCATAGTTGAGCTAAAATAAAATTATTTGTAAGCCGCGTAACTAATCGCCGCCATTGGATGGAGGTTGGGTGACTTTAAAGTAGTGGCTCGTGTAGTAATTTTAATTAAAGGCGGAATTATTTGTTAAAGAATGACAGTGAAAGATGGACATTGACAAACAATCGGCCTTCGACAAAATTTACGTTAAAAGAATGATTACAGGTTCTAAGCCAATAGAATGTTGAAAAATAAGGAATAAAATTACGAAAATGGAGCGGCAGGCTACACGAGATACACAATTTCAATACAAAAAAACCCAAACCATCTAACGTCGTGATAGTTCGACACAACTGAAAACAGCTTCAGGGGTAAAGGAAGGAAATGGTAAAAGTTAAATAAACTTAAAAAATGTACAACTGAAATTGACTGGGGGGTTTATTAATGAAAAACAGAAATCAAATTTCATCTTTACCTGAATTTAAATCAGTGGTATATCGGCTACAAAGAATATAATAATGAACAGGACAAAATACAGTGATCTGTTCTCAGCCTGGCGTAAGAAACAGAAGTTAAGTTACACAAGCTTTTATCTTACTTCCTCACAGGAAGGAATAAATGAAGATAGTAATTACAAGTATTCTTTGATATATCAGAGTAAAAAAAATTGCGTTGGCTGTCAATTACAAAATATTAGCATAAAAATGATTTGCCTTACAGAAACTGTCTTCCATTTTTTTTTAAATTGTTCTTTCGTTGTGTAAAATGCATATTTTACGTTATATAAAAATTATTTGCGGGTGTTGTGCTGTATTTTAATCTTAAAGTAGGGGATTAGGTGAGATATCATACGTAATATACCTATGGTAAAGTATTTTATTCAGATAGTTACAACTGTAATTTGTGTGTCATATAGTACGATATTTCGCTGACTCAACTCTTCACTTGAGGATTAGATGTCGTTTATTACGACGAGGCACCATTGGGCTACCATATTAGTGAAAAAGTCATTTTCGTGGTCCTCTAATATGGTGTGTGATCACCTCAGATGGATAATAGATTTGCACACCGATCATTGTTCCATGAGTGCAATATCCAGGTCTGCAACCGTTGTGGGAGTTGCTGGACTGGCTGCAATTCGTCTGCAAAGTGCATCCGAGACATACTCAATAGGGGTTAACTCCGGTGATCAAGCTGGCCACTCTGTTCCTTCAATTCCCTCGGCTTCAAGCATGTTGTCCAGCGCAGCTCTGTGGGGACCAGCGTTATCGTGCACCAGAAGAAACCCATCTCCTATGGAACCAGTATAGGACATAACAAAAAAGTAGAAGGATCTCGTCTCAATGACTCTAAGCAGTCAAAGTGCCATTCTGAGCGTCATGTAGGACTGCACGTCTCCCAATACTGACTCCTGCCCACATCATTCGTCCACCACCTCCGATGCACGAGGCCGTTCCCTGTCGGGCATTCAAATTCTCCCTCAGGCATGAATATTTGTCCTGTCTTTAGTATAAGGTAGTTTATAAGTAGTTTGTAAGTTAAGGGCCTGATGATCCCACAGTTAAGTCCCTTAAGCTTTACAAACATTTGAACATTCGTCCACCACCAAGACATGGCGATGTTTCCTGCACGTAAGGAGGACTGTTTCGAGTTCCACGTTCTCTCCAGATGAGGAAGCGACGACTATCCGGCTGAACAGTAAATCTTGACTCACTTGTGAACAGAACCCGGCGCCATTCGTTACAGCTCCCATCCTGATGTTCATCCGCCCAGTTTCTGTGGCTAAACAGTGTTGTAGTTTTAATGGGACACACACCACAGTTCTCGGTGCGAAGATAATTTCGGACTGGGTTTTGATATTGCGCGTCGTATTGCTGCCTGGAGGGTGTTTTGCAGCTAAGTTCCATTCAGCCTCCCTTCTCGATAGGCAATTAACCAGATAACGGTCATCTCCTGCTGAAACCGTGGACGACCTTGGTCTTGTTTTCTTTTAACTGTTCCTGTTGTCTGAAATCGCATCCAGGTCCTGGAAATTACACTTTGGGACACTCCAGTAGCTGCAGCCACCTCGCTCTGTGTTTGTCCCGCTTCCAGTTTTCCCTTGCCTCTCCATACCATAGCTTTGTACTATGTGATCCCTACACTATCTGAACATAACTGCTTGTGTAATTCGTTTGGTAGAGTAAACACAACACGAAACCCTCTGCAGCAACTTTCCGTTATTTCCACCATCTAGGTTGGCGTTATGTTATTCATTTCGTAGATCCTGAAGAAGACGTCGAGCCAATTTAGTTCATTCTGCCGATGACAAAAGTACAGAACCAAGATATCTCGACTAATCCCCCAATTATTTTGACCAGTGTGTGTAAAACAGACCTCAAATGTTCTCCTGGTAGGTATATTGGTGCCGTACTATTTATGTTGTATATTAGTAACAAATAATGCAATTGAAGAAATCCTTAATGAAATAAATAAGCATAAGAATTCAGCCCAGTATTGATAACTTGTGGGTCGATTAAGATTTAATTTCAAGTGTTCTGATATGTAAAATTGTGCGCTTCATGAAACGAAAAGAAAACATCTTTGATTTACGACTGGGCATAAAATATATAATTAAATAGTTTCAGTACTAAATAAAACAGGTTACGGCTCATTGGCATGATAGAGGGAAGATGCAATGAGGTTACAAAGGAAACTGCTTACTCTTCTGACTCTTAGCCGAATATTGGGAACCATACCCAATGGAAGTGCAGGAGATCTCAAAGCATACGAAGGACAGCGGGCATGGACATATGTTTGTTTGACCCACGAGCGAGTGTCACTGCGATTTCGATAAAACTTCTAGCTACAAAATCTTGAAGACAGACTAACCAATTCCGTGATGCCATACTTGAATATTTTCAAGAATCAGCATTAAATGAAGAAAGTTGAATTGCATAAAAAAGCAAATGTTCAAATATCTGTTACGCTTACGGGACTTAACTGCGAGGTCACCAGAACCTAAACTTACAAACTACTTATACTAAAGGCGGCACAAACATCCATGTCCGAGGTAGGATTCGAACTCCCAACGGGGAGCGGCCTCGCGCATCAGAACATAGCGGCTCAATGCGCTTGGCCACTCTGCTGCGGAGAATTGCATCATACTACGAGCTGATGAGCCTTGCACTTCTGTACTGGATATGATAACGGTCTGACCTCTCTAGTACATGTCTTACGTCACAAACAACTGCAGGCAGCGCGTCCGCTTATGGGTGCACTGTAACAGTTGAAATTAATTATGAAGAAATCGGATTGAATCTACTATCTCAAGAAAAAATAGATTATCGCTGTAATTAGTTCACTTACCCGTTCATATGCATATCTAATCCCTAACGAAATTTAATATTTCCACACTTGAAATCAATCAAATCAATATTTTAATTTTCATAAATTTAAACAAATATCTATTTCTGTTACTGAAAGGATCAACATTATTTTTAAAATATTGTCCCAAAGAATTTCAATCCTTTACAGCAGATTCCACATACACTAAATTCTTATCATAATCCACTAAGCTCGATTCTTTACAACAGATTCAGCAAACACTAAATACTTGCCATAATCAATCATGGGTTCCTGTTAATTTTCACATTCTGAAATCGTGACTCATTCGTACCTCACTGTTCCTTCTATGTTAATCGCACTTCTACTTTGTCCAACACAACACTAAAGTTCTGAGCGATACTATAATATTGAACTTATTAATTCTGCTTCTATCACTGAGACTACCTTTTACTCTTATTTCACTTGAATCAGAACTTGAAATTACCCATCTTCAAATAACAAATAATAAACCCTGGATTATACTTTAACCAAAATTTCTGCCATGCCTCACTCTGCGTCTGTCATCAGCGGTTGTAGTCTGGGCCGCGGTGGAGTAGCCGAGCGGTCTAAGGCGCCTCACCCCGGAGCGCGCGGTTGCTCGCCGTCGGGGGTTCGAGTCCTCCCTGGGGCATGGGTGTGTGTGTTGTCATTAGATTAGTTTACCTTAGTTTGAGTAGTTTGCAAGCTACAGACTGATGACCACGCAGTTTGCTCCGATAGCTTTACGAACATTTGAACATTTTTGTTGTAATCTGGCTCTGGTGTATGTCTTTCACCTGTGAACCTATAATATTTGTATAGGCCTGTGACTGACTTAGCCATAAACTGACCTGTTGCGCAAAACTTTTCGTTGCCTAGTCTCTTTAAAGGAAAACGGCAATTCTTGCAAGCACAATAGTTTCTTGCATCACGTCTTCTCCTTTCACAAATATTGCAACTAGCGCAGTAAAACCCGTGACTGACAAAAGTCTCAATATCTTGTCAAGAAAATTCCACAGCCTTAATTCTCAGTGCAATTCATGGCTGAATATTCGCCTACATCAAAGACTTGCGTTCTCTCAAAATGTGAATGTGTCTCCACTGCTCTCTGGTAATAAATAAGACTCGTCCTTGCGGAGTTCGACACAGTGTCCTCTCTCACTATAACCAACAAATATATACGTGTATATCTTTCTATATATAAATATCCCATGTCACAATGTTTGTCTCCGATGAACTCAGAAACTGCTTACTAATCGGAGTGAAATTTTGTACAATGTGTGTTGTTTGAGGCAACTTATATAGGATGGATTTTATCTCGATTAATAACCGCAGTACTATTTTTATTGCAAATTCAATGTATTTACCTAGGTTGGGTAAGTATCAAGTAATTGGTGCTGCCGGCCGCGGTGGCCGAGGGGACTGAGGCGCTATAGTCACGGTCTGCACGGCCACTACGGTCGGGGGTTCGAATCCCCCCTCGGGCATGGATATTTGTGACGTCCTTAGTGATAGCTAGTTCATAAGTTGTTTGTAAGTTTAGGGACTGATGACCCCGTAGTTAAGTCCCATAAGCTATACAAACATTTGAACATTTGAATTGGTGCTATTATCTAACTTTGTTTTCTCTTAGACAGCATCATTCGATCCTACACATGCTACCCTAATTAAAATTTATATGATTTATGATCCTTATTTAAAAAATTGAAATGATTTAAGACTCTAATTCTAAAAATTAGCTGGTTTATGATTTCTACAAACTCCCCTCCACCTCCCATCACTCTCTATGAGACACCCTCATCGTCCAGTGTAACTTTAATAACATCCAGCTTAATTTTTAACTTTTAGTTCCAAATAGTAGCATCTCTCTTCCCTCCTGCAAATAACTCAACCAACTGCATTCGGGATTTCAACTTTTACTTCATAAATAATACAACTATTAAGGCAATTCTACTCCACACTAATGCGGAATTTCTATGTAGAATTACAAGATTGCAATTCCATAAAAACAAGTCCTCATTCCACAATAAATATGGATACATAGAGCACAGTAAATGTGACGTTCTTACGAAGTTTAGGAATGTCTAGACTTGCGGAACGACGATACTTTTGTAGGTACTAGACCTAATTCAGTGATAACTGTTTCTGAGGACATTGTGAGGAACAGTGTTCTGGACTGGGAAAAATATGCTTCTTCTGCTTTAATATAGCTCTTCTGTGTAATACTTATATAGTCCTTGCTGACGTCAGTATTAAGAATCTCCACGTAATCTATCCGCTTTTTCTGGATCTTTTATCTGTACACCTGTCAATTTTCGAGTATTCTTATTATCCTGTTAACAACACCAATGCAAAAAATTCCATATAAAGTTTTAATTTTTGCAAAAATACACGTGACCATTCCACTCTAAATATGTGTAACCAGCGGTATGTTCTCGTAGTAAAACAGATCCTGCGCTGGAATAATAAAACCCAGTTTCAGCTACCAAAATATTTGTATGGAGATAGTTATAAATAGAAATGTAGTGGTAAATCTCTCTCATCCTTCCTGATATACTCGTATGTTTCCACACAGAAAGCAGATTTTTGTATATAAATTTAGACGCAGAAAACAGTTACTTCTTTATTTTGTTTGTTGTGACTTTAATAACATCCAGCTTAATTTTTTAACTTTTAGTTTAAATCCACACTGCAACCTTTTATTTACTTCTCCAGCCAGTAATTCGACAGGTACGGTTTCGAACTCTTCGTCTATTCCTGTAATCCGTCTCTTTTATGGCTTTAATAATTAATTCCGCATCTTCCGGCATTTATTCTAGCCGAGAGTAATCGGGTAATTTAATTTTACCTTTTATTTCCTGCATAACACAACTGTTTAAACATTCCACATCTTCTGCTTGTACATTTTGGCTACCGACTTTCGGCTACTTTCCTGCGGCCATTAAATCGATAAGTACATGGAAGATAAGTTTTCGAAATCCAATACATATCTGATTTGCCTACATCTTTTACTGCTTTAATAGAAACTACTTCCATCATCTTCGTCGAGCACTCCAGCGTATGACGACATGGCACATCGTTCTGTTTTATACAGATTAAGTAACGTAATACATCGAACCTTAATTAAACTCGTATACAACACATTTTTTCAGGTAAATATAACAGGGCATAAATAAATCGTATTACCTGTAACTTTTTGGATGGTATTTGAAACAGAGGTACTTGTTAGAGATATAAGAGTGTAATTTTTGAAAGCATATTCTGGAACAGCGATCTTAAAATGTTTTAATAATTAAAATAAGACAGTCTAGATCGCAAGTTGTTGCGTTTATTACTGGCAACCGGTTTCGGTTCTACAGAACCATCTTCAGGCCATTGGCACCTTGCAGTTGACGCCTGCTCCGGCACCGCCACCGTCCACCAACAAGGTGCCAAAGACCTGAAGATGGTTCTGTAGAACCGAAAACGGTTGGCAGTAATAAACGCAACAACTTGCGATCTAGACTGTCTTATTTTGATTACTATAAAAGAGCCTTCGTTTAGACTACATGCAACAGCCGACAGACATGTTTTTAAAAAATTTGCGTGTGTTAGATAATAAACAAGAAAACCGATTCTACCCCCCTGTGTTCACGATGCCATCTCTTCTGATACACAATCCTGCGGTAATCCCGTATGGAACTCTAGGTTTACGACTGTTGCAAACTAATGCTTCTTAAATATTGTTATTTCATTGGTTTTTAACGCCGCAAATGACTGTATGTAGATGGACAACATCCAGTCCTCCACATTTACATACAATATATCCGTTCTTTTTTAGCAAATCCAAACGAGAGTGCATCTTTACGAACACGTTTTTCGTGTGTCCTTCAATGTAGAACACATCCTGCGTTCCGCTAACTTCTGCCAGCATACGGCGCGCGTGGCCAAATGGCTGTCCATCGATGTGGACCCGAACGACCGATCCATCGTCTTAAATATCTTCTATCCAAAAATCTACGTACTTTGTGACCATTGTGGGGTGGAGCAAACACATGTTATGTGTAACATGCCTATCGTAATGTCTTCTAACATTGTTGGTAGCAATGTTACCTCTAGAAACGTTCGGTAACAGTTACCAGTCAAATGTACAGGCGAAACATAAGGCCCAATAATGTAATCATCGAGCATTCCCGTTCTAACACTTACGGAAAATCCTCGCTTAAACTGTGTCGCCACTACATGGCGAGGACTGTGTACTCTCCAGGTGTACATGTTATGGAAATCAGTTTTTTCCGTCGCGAGCGAAACACGCTTCATCTGTGACCAGTATTTCGTTGACAAAATCATGCTGCGCACTGTGTAACAAAAACCACTTTCAGAATTCACATCTTGAATGGAAATATTGTACGCATTGAAAGTGGTAAGGCCGCAGACGCTCGTCTTTCAGAGTGCGATGAACGACAGTGCCATTCACCTACTTGGCGGGTGATGCTTCTAGTACTCCGAGTAGGATCCTCCTGGACGCAGTCCGTAATTCTTTCCTCAGCTTCCAATGTACGATCGGCGCGTTGTGGGTCTCTGCCTACTGTGCTGGGCAGTAAAGAGTCAGTATCTCTCAATCTAAGGAAATTAAACACGTACTCTTAAGTTTTATTCTGTCATGACATAACAAACAAGGAAAGAATTTCATAACAGAAGATAAGTTTTGCATGCAAACGAAAATTTAAAAAGGTACAGATAACTACTGTACTTTATTAAGAAGTAAATCCATAATAATCACACACAAGTAGAGAATTACCATGAGACAAACCTTTGGTGAACAGCAGCAAATGTCTCTCACGCGGGAAGTCTTCGTTATGGGAAGCGTTCTCAATAAATTCATCTAGCTGCCCTACCAACACCTTTTGCCTCACAATAAATTAAATTAATATCGCAAAGTGCAGCAACAGTAAAATCTCTCTTCCATCCTAATAGTTAATAGAGTTGGAATAACGTGCACAGGTTACTCGACGACTGTCGTTACTCGGCGTATTACAGTGACGCAGCCGCTCAGGCCATAGTTGCCTATATAATTCACGCTCGCGATGTCAGTACGTGTAGCGGGCAATAACAGGAACTGATTGCTTATGTACGTACACTATCAAGTGCCTAATTTTCCAAAAACATTATCCTGAGACGAACCTTTTTTTCTGGGACAAATGTAGGAAACACGCAAACAGTTTGCCAGAACGCCATGTCCCGCCTCAGCCTCCTGAAACTCCTCGCTGGCTGAATGTGGGGCCTCAACCCATCCACTCTCCTATGTACCTACAAATCCATCATGCGTCCCGTCCTGTGCAGCTTCCATCCTACCTGGATCTCACCCTCCCCTCCCCCTCCCCTTACCTAGTATCGCACCCTTCAAATCCTTGAATGCCACGCCCTCCGTCTCGCCTATCGCATCCGCCTCCCCAATATGGATCCTATTCGACCTCAGCCCGTTCCCCCATCTCCTCCAGTTTCTTGAACATCTCCAGCATCTACACATTACCCGCAAAATTGAACCCCGCAACCTGTGGTCTACTCCATCCTTACCCGTCTTGGGCCTCTCTCACACCTTCCCCAGTGTACCTCCACTCTAAATCAAATATTTGTAAAGCTTATGGGACTTGACTGCGGATCATTAGTCCCTAAGCTTACAAACTACTTATGAACTAGGTTATACTAAAGATGGCACAAATATCCATGCCCGATGGGGGATTCGAACCCCCGATTGCTTATCATGTGCTCGGCCGCTCCGCTCCGCTGCGGCACCTCCACACTCTACATCCTCTCCCAGGGTAACTTCCGACACCTCCCCCTCCTGGATGACGCCCTCCTGCCCGAAATCTATCCCCCATACCAGCCCTGATAATCTCCTCGTGGATTCAACGCCCCCTCTCGCCCTCCTCTCCCTCTCCTCTCCCTTGGAGTCCCTGCAGTCACCCATTGCGAGGGTAAAAGTTCGGGGTAAGAGTTTAAATAGGGAAAGTTTAATTTTTAAAACTCGCCACCACCAACTGCGAACCATATTCCTAAACATGCAAAAACACTGTAACTGTGATTGCTACTGTTTGACTCGTTTGTTAGGGGATGATATCACACGTTCGCAGCTTTCCTTCCCTGCATATGATTAACAAAAAAATTCATAATAAAGTAAGTTCATGTGAGAAAAGGATTTACTAACTACTATTTTTGAAAACACGTGAAAGTTCACTTTATGTTGTTTATTACACCATATTAAAACCCTGTGGCTGATACGTCTGTACGTCGACACATTTATCAAATAACGTTATAGCTCGTGAGCCCCCAGACAAAATGAATATTTGTCGCAAATTGTTTTCACACCATGTGCCTTTCTCAAACACCGTTTATGTTCATTCACAACACACAGTAGCACTCGATTCAACTTGGTGCAGTCTACGACGAGCAACCACACCTGGCAATTGCCACACAAAAATCTATAGTCTCCACCTGCAGATCCACATGCCGACCGTGCAGAGCGACGCAGAGCCCCAAACTAACAGTGATAGGAATGTAGTTTAAATTGATTTGGACGCAGCTGGTTTCAACGATTCCAATGCACGATAGAAAAAACTATTGTTCCATTTAAAAATTATATCTTTGTGCTGTAACTCTGTGGAAAATGATACAATAAACTGTGTTCATAGCTCCCCAGAAAGTGTAACATTTCTTGTGTTGACCTACCGCATTAAAATTTCCCGTCACCTATTATTTTATAAGTTACAGAGGGAAACACACTTAGTGAAACACCCTGTATTTGTCCAATGAATACCCGTTTATCATCTGCATTTCTTCTTGGTGCAGCATTTTTAATGGCCACTAGTGTATAAAGTAGGGTTCGATGGCCTTAGCTTCATTACTATTATTTTTAACTCATAAACCTCTATCAGCGATTAGAGCTCTGGTCGTTGACGGTAGTGTGGTTTGGCAGGAGCTGCAGGCGACGCCGGCGGAGGACGGCGGCGCGGCGCTGCGCGGGCTGCTGGAGGCGGCGGGCGCGGCGTGGCTCAGCCCGGCCGCCAGCCGCGTGACGTCACAGCGGCGGCTCGCGCCCGTCGCCGCCTACAGCAGCGTCGACGGCGGCGACGGCGGCGTGCAGCTGGTGCTCACCGCGGACGTCGCGCTGCCGCAGGAAGGTCAGCCGGCTCCATCCAATATATAAAGCAAAGTGTCCGTGTGTCTGTACGTGTTGCATACTGATATGGTTTTATTTTTATGGATTCTTAAGTAATTACTTTTCATTCTACCACTTTCAAACAGAATACTCAGCTTTTCAACATTACGATGTATGGGGGGTTCTGCTCAATGCAACATTATTCTCCTGCGGCGTCGTGGTTTTAATTTGCACTCAAAGTGCTTCTCCACCAAACATTACAACTTTAAACTTGCGTACACAAATTACCACAACAACACAGACTGACATAGATTCCAAAGTACTTCAGAAGCGGCAAAACTCGAACTCTCCCACGCAAGGCGGCGATGCAAATATATAACATCGACAATAATCACGTTACATTATCCATTGTTCATAACAATTGAATATAGTAATTTATAATTACCAAACACAACAGTAAAACATTTCATGTACACAAAAATAATCACAATATAAAATGAAAACTATACATACAATAATTTTAAATGACACATTTCTTTTGAATTGAAATCTCCGATCTTGTTGTTTGACAACAAAGTGCGATGTTAAATGTCAATTAATTTGTTAATGAGTACATCATATATGTTCCTAACATATACTGAACTAACAAATATATTGTCAATTCTGAAAATAGGTTCAAAATCTCACGTCAGTCAATATATACAAAGAATTACAATATTGGAATTTCGACTATTACATTAATTAAACACAATTAACTGGTCAACACAACTTGTTTATGAGCCTAACATATATACACTGCTATTTATTTTCATGACTTTATGTTTTACAAAAGTTTTTACCCTTCGTCTGTCTATTTATTGAAATAATGTACAATTACAAAAGTATTGTTCATAGAATTGTCTGGAAACGTCTTATACAAATCTCTTAATTAATGAAATCTATCACTTGTTTTAATCACAGTATCACCGAGACACCGTCCTACACTTATTCCTAGACTGGCTATTTCATTTTTAACTTCACACGCAACATATATCACTATTGATCCACACGATTCCGCGTCCGACGCAGACGGTATCGTACGGTAACATTGAGATGAGAGGACCAGGCAGTCGTTATCGTACGATAACATTGAGATGCGAGGGCCAGCAGTATCATCACAATACGAATCTACAGTTTTGTTCCAATCTTTATGAAATTTTGTACACGTAAGCTCCAATCCATGAGAACGGTCGTCGTAAATGTAGGAATCACGTGCGATATATAGTTAAGACATAACATCATAAACAATGAGATGCGCGAAAAACTACTGCATTTAGCGACAATGCTGCTCATTTTCTCCTAAATCACTGGACCGATTTCAACCAAATTTGGTACACACATTCCTTACTGTGAGGTAACAATTGCTGCTTGGTTAAGAATCGCATACGGCATATGGTTCAGAAGGTATACGGTCAAAATCGGTAGGTATCGAATAAAACTGACACATAATGCGGCGAGACTTTATAAATACGATACATGAGAATGAGAGTACTTACCGACTTGCAACAAAATTTAAACCTAATTTCAAACCTTTATTAAACTTTTTCTCGCTGACAACCACAGCAAAATGATGAAAGGAAAAAAGTTTCTCCCTTATTACTTTTCCGCTGTTTATGGGTTAAAACTACGGAATACCGTATGACGTTACAATTTATATTTTGTACACTACAAACTGTAGCCGCAGGAAATTTTACAGACAGTATACACGCATTTAGTTGAGTGTACCTTCTAAACTGTATCACAGTACGACACGTAGTTCAGGAGATATAAGCACATAACAGTGGTAGAGTGCCAGACTACAAATCCAAAGGTCCCGGGTTCGATCCCCGCCAGGTCCTAGGATTTTTATCTGTCACTTTCCACTTCTTTCACCTCTGGCAATATTGCCCATGTGAAAAATACCGAGTAGCACCGTGGTTCCGGAACTCACGTGTAGGTCCCCCTATAACTGGCTGGGTAAGTCAGTTCGAAGGTCGGAGGAAGGCAACGGCATACCACCTCCAAACAGGACCTTGCCTAGTAAAGCACTGTGGTGTTCAAACCAATCTTCGGATTGTTGACTGCTTTACCTTGCCTAAGCACATAAACAGTAACGTTAATGGAAAACCACCCCATCACGCACCAAGTTTTAATCTACTACGCCTGTACTACAAATTGTATTTCCAAAAGGTTTTACAGACATACAGCCCTGATACAAAATGAATATATACCTTAAAAATGTCAGGAATAAATAAATACCCGGGCAACGTCGGGTTTTCAGCTAGTTTTGTTTATAAACGATTTAGGAGACAATTTGAATAGCTCTCTTAGACTGTTCGCGGATCATGCTGTCGTTTATCAGTTAGTGAAGTCAACAGAGGACCATAAACATCTACAAAGCGATTTAGACAACATTTCTAGATGGTGCGAAAATTGGCAATTAATCTAATATATAAAGCAGAGTTTCCGTATGTTTGTACGTGTTGCACACAAATCTCCCGTTTTGTTCCAATATTTATGAAATTTTGTACACGTAATCTTCAATCCATGAGGACGTCGCCGTAAATGTAAGAATCACGTGCGATATATAATTCACAAGATATGACATAAACAACGAGATGCGCGATAAACTACTGCATTTAGCGACAATGCTGCTCATTTTCTCCCAAACCAATGGACCGATTTCAACCAAATTTGCTACACACATTCATTACCGTGAGGTAATAATTGCTGCATGGTTAAGAATCACATACGGTACATGACCAGGAGACACCGGAAGGTATCAGATAGATATTATAATGGTAAAACATAGATTCCGGAACCAAGTTATAAACTGTAAGACGTACCCAGGGGCAGATATAGACTCTGACCATAACTTGTTAGTCATGAACTGTAGGCTGAAACTGTAAAAACTGCAGAAAGGTAGGAAAATAAGGAGATGGGACCTAGATAAATTGAAGGAACGTGTAGTTCTGGAGATTTAGAGGGAGATTTAGGCAACAATTGACAGAAACAGGGGGAAATAAAACAGTAGAAGAGGAATGGGTAGCATTGAGAGATGAAATAGTGAAAGCAGCAGAGGACAAAATAGTTAGAAAGGCAAGACCTACAAAAAATCTTTGGATATCACAGGAAATACTAAATTTAATTGATGAAAGGAGAAAATATAAAAATGCAGTAAATGAAACAGGCAAAATGGAGTACAGACGACTAAGAAATGAGATTGACAGGAAGTGCAAAATGGCTAAGCAGGAGAGGCTAGAAGCCAAATGCAAATCTGTAGAAGAATGTATAAGAAGGAAGAAGGGGAAAAGTAGATACCGCCTACAGGAAAATAAAAGAGACATTTGGGGACAAGAAAACAGTTCTACAAATATCAAGAACTCAGATGGGAAACCAGTTCTCAGCAAAGAAGGGAAAGCTGAAAGGTGGAAAGAGTACATATAGCAGCTCTACAAAGGAAATGAACTTAGAGACGATGTTGTAGGAAGGGAAGAGGAAGTATATCAAGATGAAAAAGGAAATACTATACTGAGAGAAGAATATGACAGAGCCCTGAAAGACCTAGGTCAGAACAAGGCCCCAGGAGTAGATGACATACCCTCAGAGCTACTAAAGTCTCTGTGAGAGCCAGCCATGACAAAACTATTTGAACTGGTGTGTAGGATGTATGAGACAGGCGAAATACCCTCAGAATTCAAGAAAAATGTAATAATCCCCATTCCAAAGAAATCAGGTGCAGACAGGTGTGAAAATTACAGAACCATCAGTTTGATAAGTCATGGTTGCAAAATTTTAACACGAATTATCTATAGGAGAATGTAAAAGCTGGTAGAAGCTGACCTCTGGGAAGATCAGTTTGGGTTCAGGAGGAACGTAGGAAACCGGGAGGCAATACTCACTTTACGTCTTATCTTAGAAGATAGATTAAGGAAAGGCAAACCTACATTTTTAGCTTTTGTAGATTTGGAGAAGGCGTTTGACAATGTTGTCTGGAATACACTCTTTCAAATTCTGAAGTCAGCAGGGCTAAAATAAGGGAATGGAGAGTTATTTACAACTTGCACAAAAGCCAGACCGCAGTTATTAGACTCGAAGGGCATGAAAGGGAAGCATCAGTTGGGAAGGGAGTAAGACAGGTTTGTAGTCTTTCTCCGATGTTATCCAGTTTCTACATCGAGCAGGCGGTGAAGGAAAGCAAGGAAAAATTTGGAATAGGTATTAAAGTTCAGGGGGAAGAAATAAAAACATTGCGTTTTGCTGATGACATTGTGATTCTGTCAGAGACAGCAAAGGACCTGGAAGATCAGTTGAATGGAATGGACAGTGTGTTGAAGAGAGCGTATAAAATGAACATTAACAAGAGCAAAACAATAATAATGGAATGCGGTCTTAGAAAATCAGGCGATGCTGAAGGAATTAGATTAGGTAACGAAACAATGAAGGTGGTAGATGAGTTTTGCTACTTAGGTAGTAAAATAACATGCGATGGTCGCAGTACAGAGGATATAAAATGCAGAATGGCAATGGGAAGAAAAGCATTTTTGAAAAAGAGAAATTTGCTAACATCGAATAATAATTTAAGCATAAGGAAGTCTTTTCTGAAGGCATTTGTGTGGAGTGTTGCCTTGTACGGGAGTGAAACATGAACGATAAGCAGTGCGGACAGGAAGAGAATAGAGGCTTTTGAAATGTGGTGCTACAGAAGAATGCTGAAGATTAGGTGGATAGATCGCATAACTAATGAAGAGGTTCTGAACAGAATTGGGGAGAAATGGAATATTTGGCATACCCTGACCAAAAGAAGGGATCGCTTGGTAGGACACATTCTTAGACATCGAGGAATCGTAAATTTAGCATTGGAGGGAAGTGTGTGGGGTAAAAATCGCAGAGGGAGACCAAGAGACGCGTATCGTAAGCAGATTCAAGTGGATGTGGGTTGCCGTTCTTATGAGGAGATGAAAAGGCTTGCTCAGGATAGAGTAGGGTGGAGAGCTACATCAAACCAGTCTCCGGACTGAAAACCATAACAACAACAACGGTATATGGTCCAAAGGATATTATGTCATAACCAAAGGAAATCGCAAAAAACGCCATATAATGCGGCGAGACTTTCGAAATACACTGTATGAGACTGACTTGCAATAAACTCTAAACATAAATTCAAAGCTTCATTAAACGTTTTCTTGTTGGCATCCATAGTAAAATGATGAAAGGAAAAAGTTTCTCGCTTACTATTTTTCCGCTGTTTATGGAGTAAAAATACGGCTCTCGCTATGACGTTACAATTTATAATTTGAACACTAGCGACAGGAAATTTTACAGACAGTATACACTCATACAGACGAACGTACTTTAGAAATTGTAGCAGTGTACGACACGTAGTTCATGAGATATGAGCACATAAACTGTATCGTTCATGGAAAACCACCCCATCCCGCACGAACTTTTAATGTATTACTTCTTTACAACTAATTGTAATCGCAACAGATTTTACATACATATAGCACTTCTACAAATGAATACATATCTAAAAAATTATACAATTGTACAACATATATAACTAAATAAATATGAGATCGCACACATTGTATATGTCTTTTGTATTTTGACTACTATCTTCCTTTGTTTGCATACTGCACTTATATATTCTCCGATTTATACAACATGATCTTAGAAGAAAGAAGATGGACAGAGAGAGAAGGGATAGGAGAAGTACTAACTCAAGGCTGGAATAAATAAATAAATACCCGTGCAACGCCGGGTTTTCAGGTAGTACTCAATAAAACGACGCTGAAGCTCTCTCAGGTTAAAGGAAATAAACAAAACCTAACTCGAGGTCACCAGAGAGAGGGATTCTATTACTGTAAAGTCCTTCCTATATGCCTCGTGTGGCTCAACAGGTGCTGTTGTTATTGTTGTGGTCTTCAGTCCGCAGACTGGTTTGATGCAGCTCTCCACGCTACCCTGTCCTGTGAAAGTCTCTTCATCTGAGAATACGTTCGGCAACCTACATCCTTTTGAATCTGCTTACTGTATTCGTTGCTCGGTCTCCCTCTACGAGTTTTACCCCACACACTTCCTTCTACCGCTAAGTTGACAATTCCTTGATGTCTCAGGATGTGTCCAACCAATCTATCCCTTCCCTTAGTCAGGATATGCCAGAAACTCCTTTTCTCCCCGATTCCGTTAAGCACCTCTTCATTAGTTACGTCATCTACCCATCTAATTTTCATCATTCGTCTGTAGCACCACATTTCAAAAGGTTCTATCTTCTTTTTTATCTGAACTCCGTATCGTCCACGTTTCACTCCCATACATTGCTACACTCCAGACAAATGCTTTCAGAATGGCCTTCCTAACATTTAAATTAATATTGGATGTTAACAAGTTTCGCTTCTTTAGAAACGCTTTTCTTCCCATAGCCATTCTGCATTTTATATCTTCTTTACTTCGACCATCAGAAGTTATCGTGCTACCCAAATAACAAAATTCATCTACTACTTTTATTGTCTCATTACCTAATCTAATTCCTTCAGCATAGCCGGATTTTCTGACAATGCATTCCATTATTTTCTTTTTACTCTTGTTAATGTTCATCTTATATCTTCCTTTCAAGACACTGTCCATTCCATTCAATTGCTCTTGCACATCTTTTGCGGTCTCTGACATAATTACAAATGTCATCGGCAAACCGCAATGTTTTTACTTATTCTCCCTGCACTTTAATGCCCTCTCCAAATTTCGCCTTTCACTCCTTCACTGCCTGCTCAATGTACACATTGAATAACATTGGAGAACGGCTACAACCCTGCCTTACTCCCTTCCCAATCTCTGCGTCCCTTTCTTGCCCTTCGACTCCAATAACCACTGGCTGGTTTTTGTATAGGTTGAATATAACTCTTCGCTTCCTATATTTTACCCCTGATACCTTCAGAATTTGGAAGAGTGTATTCCAGTCGACATTGTCAAAAGCTTTCTCCAAATCGACAAACGCTAAAAACGTTGGTTTGCCTTTTCTTAGCCTACCTTCTAAGATAAGTCATAATGTTAGTATTGCCTCCCGTGTTCCTACATTTCTTCTAAATCCAAACTGATCTTCTCCGAGGTTAGATTCCACAAGTTTTTCCATTTGTATGTAAATAATTCGTTTTAGTATTTTGCAACCATTACTTATTAAACTGATAGTTCTGTAATTTTCACACTTGTCCGCACTTGCTTTCTTTGGAATTGGAATTACAATAATCTTCTTGAAGTTGGAGGGTATTTCCCCTGTCTCATACATCTCTCATACCAGGTGATACAATGTTTTCAGGACTGGCTCTCCTAACGATATCAGCAGTTCAGACGGAATATCATCTACTTCAGGGGCCTTGTCTCGACTAAGACCTTCAGCGCTCTGTCAAATTCTTCTCGCACTATCATATCTCCTATCACATCGTCCTCCACTCCGTCTTCCATTTCTACAATACTGCCTTCAAGTTTATTTCCTTTGTATAGGCCCTCTTTATATTCCTTCCACAAATCAGCTTTCCTCTCTTTGCTTAGTACTGGTTTTCCGTCTGAGTTCTTGATGTTCATACAGCTGCTTTTCTTGTCTCCAAATATCTCTTTTATTTTCCTGTAGGTGGTATCTATCCTTCCCCTAGTTATGCATTCTTCTACGGTTCTGCATTTGTCTTCTAGCCACTCCTGCTTAGCCAGTCTGCACTGTCTGTCGATCTCATTTTTCAGACGTTTGTACTCCCTTTCTCCTGTTTCACTTGCTGAATTTATATATTTTCTCCTCTTATCAATTAAGTTCAGTACATCCTGTGTTATCCAGGAATTTCTATTCGACCTTGTTCTTCTGCCTATATGGTCTTCTGCTGCTTTCATTACCCTATCTCTCAGAGCTACCATTCTTCTTCTATTGTATTACTTTCCCCCGTTTCAGCCAATTCTTGCCTAATGCTCTCTCTGAAAGTCTCAACCACCTCTGGTTCCTTCAATTTGTCCAGCTTCCATCTCCTAACCTTTCTGCGGTCTCTTAAGTTTTAATCTGCAGTTCATAACCAATAAGTTATGGTCAGAGTCTATATCTGCCCCTGGATATGTCTTACAGTTTAGAACCTGGTTTCTACATCTATTCCTTACCATTATAAAGTCAATCTGGTAGGTTCCTGTGTCTCCTGGTCTCTTCCACGTATACAGCCTTCTTTCATGATGATTAAACCAAGTGTTGGTGATCATTAAATTGTGCTCTGCGCAAAATTCTACTAAACGATCTCCTCTTTCATTACTTTTTCACAGTCCGTATTCACCTACTACATTTCCTTCTCTTCCCTTTCCTACTACCGAGTTCCAGTCCCCCATCACAATCAAATTTTCGTCTCCCTTAACTTTCTGGATGTTTTCTTTTATGTCCTCATACATTTTTTCGAAATCCTCATCAGCGGCCATGCTAGTTGGCATATAAACTTGTACTACTGTGGTCGGTGTTGGCTTCCTGTCTACCTTTACTACAATAATGCGTTCACTATGCTGTTCATAGTAGCTTAGCCGCATTCCTATTTCGTTATTTATTATCAGACCTACTTCTGCGTAACCACCAACTGATTTTGTATTGATAACCCTGTACTCACCTGACCAGAAATACTGTTCAACCTGCCACCGAACTTCACTAATCCCCACCATATCTAACTTTAACCTATCCATTTCCCTTTTGAAATTTTCTAGCTTACCTACGCAATGAAGGCTTAGAACATTCCACGCTCCGACCCGTAGAATGCCTGTTTTGTTTTTCTTGATTACGACATCTGAGTAGTCCCCGCCCGGAGATCCGAATGGGGGACTATTTTACCTCCGGAATATTTTACCCAAGAAGACTCCATCATCATATAGTCATTCAATACAGCTGCATGTCCTCGGGAGAAGTAACGACTGTAGTTTCCCTTTGCTTTCAGCCGTTCGCAGTAACTGCATGGCAAAGCCACATTAGCTGATGTTACAAAGCCAGCTCAGTCAATCATCCAGACTGTTGCCCCTATAACTACTGAGAAGCCTGCTGCCCCTCTTCAGGAACCACACATTGGTCTGGCCTCTCCTCAGATACCCCTCCACTGTGGTTGCACCTACGGTACGGCTATCTGCATCGTTGAGGCACACAAGCCACCCCACCTCGGCAATGTCTGTGGTTCATGGGGGTGGGACTCAACAGGTACCGACTAGTAAATCTATCGGACTCAACTACTTGGTCATTAGTCTGTAGATTACAAACTACTTAAACTAAGGTAAACTAAACTAAGGACAACACAGACACCCATGCCCGAGGGGTACTCGAACCTCCGACGGCGAACGGCTGCGCGCACCGCATCATAGCGCCCTAATGCGCACGGGTAATTCGCCGCGGCGGCGGTCACTTTTCGGTTGCTAAAGTCACCTGAAGATCAAACGCAACTGCCAAATGATTTAGATATCTGTTTGGTGCAAAAAATGGCAATTGACCCTTAATAATGAGAAGTGTGAAGTCATCCATTTGACTACTAAAAGCCGGCTGTGGTGGCCGAGGGGACTGCGGTGCGCCAGTCACGGTCTGCACGGCCACTACGGTCGGGGGTTCGAATCCCCCTCGGTCATGGATATTTCTGCCTTCCTTAGTGTTAGCTAGTTCATAAGTAGATGTAAGTTTAGGGAATGATGACCCCGTAGTTAAGTCCCATAAGCTACACAAACGTTTGAACATTTTGACTACTAAAAGAATCCCTTTAAACTTCCGCCGCCGGGAGTAGCCGAGCGGTCTGGAGCGCCAAGATACGGATCGCGCGGCCTCCCGCTTCGGAAGTTCGAATCCTCCCTAGGGCATGCATGTGTGTGTGTTGTCCTTAGGTTAATTTAACTTAGTTTAAGTAGTTTGTAAGACTAGGGACATGACCAACGTAGTTTGGTCCCATAGAATTACAAACATTTGAACATTTTTTAAACTTCCTTTACACGATAAATCAGTCAAAACTACAGAACGTAAATTCAACTAAATACCCAGGAGTAACAGTTACGACAACTTAAACTGGAAAAAAAATCAAAAAAAAAAAAAAAAAAAAAAAAAAAAAAAAAAAAAAAAAAAAAAAACACATAGAAAATCTTGTAGGGAAAGCGAACCAAACACTACGTTTCGTTGGCAGAACACTTAGAGGATGCAACAATTCTACTAAATAAACTACCTACACTACACTTGTGCGTCCTATTTTGGAGTATTGTTGAGCGTTGTGGGATCCCCACCAAGTGGGACTGACAGACTATTTAGAGAAAGTTCAGAGGAGGGCAGATCGTGTTGTACTATCGCGATATAGGAAGTGAGTGTCACAGAAATGGTGCACGAGTTGGGATGGAAATCATTAAAAGAAATGCGCTATTTTATGCGACGAGAGCTATGTGCGAAATTTCTTGCGCCAACTTTCTCTTCCGAATGCGAACATATTTTGTTAGCACCCGCCTACATAGGAAGATATGATCATGAAAATAAAATAAGAGAAATCAGATCGAAAACGAAAAGATGTAGGTGTTCCTTTTTCTTGCGACCTATTAGAGAATGGAACCATAGAACAACATCATAAAAGCGGTTCGATGAACCCTCTGCCATGCGTTTCAATGTGGCTTGCAGAGTATTTATGTACAGGGTGTCCAGAAAAGGACTCCCTGATTTCAAAATTAAATATCTCGAAAACAAAGATCGATAGAGGAATGCAGTAAACGGTTTGTTTATTGTGAAAGCTGTAAGAAGTTTATACAGCAGTTTGAAATAATAGTTACAAAGGCTGCTAACAGATGGTGCTGTAATCGCCATACGTAATGCCTAGTATAAATAGTGATCCGAAACCCGGAGCGATCAGTTCCACTATTGAAACGTGAAAGGAGGTTAGCGTACCGAAGGAAGAGATTGAAACCATGTACTCCATTGAACAACGCGTTTTTCTGGTGCTAGAGTACCACAGGTTAGAAGAGAGTCCTACGGCAACAAGGCGAAGTTTTCAAGCACGATTTAATGTTCCAAAAGGACCCCATGCGAAAACCATTCGTACGCTCTTCGCAAAATTTCAACGAACAGTCAGCGTAACTGATGATCTAGTGGGGCATGTTGGCCGCAAGCATACCGCAGTTACGCCTGAAAATATCGCCACAGTTTCTGGAATTATTCAGCGAAATCCAATGTCATCCGTCCGTAGAATTGCTTATGAGACTGGTTTGAAGGGTTCCAGCACGCAAAAAATACTGAGAAAGAGCCTACACATGTTTCCATTCAAAATTCAAACGCACCATGCCATACCCGTACGAGCTGTGCAACAAAGGGTTGCATTTGTTAATCAGATGCTCATAACGATTGATAGTGAAGGATTTGATGTTGGCTGCATCTGGTTTACAGATGAAGCACACTTCCACCTGAATGGATACGTGAATAAGCAGAACTGGGGTTCCGAAAAGCCATATTGGGGTGAAGCGAAACCCCTATATTCTCCTAAAGTTATTGTTTGGGCTGCAGTATGCAGCAGAGGCATTATTGGCGCTTTTCTCATTCGAGAAACGGTCACTGGTGCACGTTACTTTGCAATTTTGGTACAATTTGTCGCCACACAACAAGCGTTCGAGGATCGACCAGGTACTGAACGTTTTATGCAAAATGGAGTCCGACCACTTCGGACTGAACAAGTGTTTCGCTTTCTTAAGGAATACTTCGGGAATCTAGTCATTGCTTTGGAATATCCCAAATTTACTGGTGCAGGCATGGATTGGCCTCCTCCATATTTGCCGGATTTGACTTCCTGTGACCTTTTTTTGTGGGGCGCAGTGAAAGACATGGCCTACCCGAATCATCCCGCCACGCTGGACGAGCTTGAATCGGCGATCTCTGTGGCATGTGAATCCATCCCGGTTGAGACACTACGAAATGTGATGGCGAATTTCATTCTTCGTTTGCGCCACCTCTGTAGTGCCAATGGTGAACATTTTGAAAACATTGTGATGTGGTTGTTTGCAAAGAGTGTTTTCATACGATTATTTCACTTATGTATGCTGATACGAGCTGCACAGCTTACATCGCCATCTGTTAGCAGCTTTTGTAACTATTATTTCAAACTGCTGTATAAACTTCTTACAGCTTTCCAATAAACATACAGTTTACTGCATTCCTCTATCGATCTTTGTTTTCGAGATATTTAATTTTGAAATCAGGGAGTCCTTTTCTGGACACCCTGTAGATGTACGCCGTATGGAGGCGAATGTGGTCGGCATCCCGTTATCCGGCCGTTGTGTGGGGTTCGCGACCGGAGCCGCTGCTTCTCAATCAAGTCCTCCTTTGTTGGTGTCACAAGGGCTCAGTGCACCTCACTTGCCAATAGCGCTCAACAGAATGCTAGCTAAGCCCGACAGTGCTAAACTTCAGTGATCTTCGCCATGTCCATTGGCTAGATTTATCTTCTGTTCCACTTAAATGATGTTTCGAAGCCTTAAGGGCGGACCAGAAGCACACGATAGCTGCTCCTGACTACGAATTGGCAAGTAAAAACGCGTCACCCCAAAGAACATTGATGTGACAAAAATGATCCTGTAGTTTTATGCATGGATACAGATGTCGGTAATATCGCAGACACAATTAATAAAAGGGCAGCGTACTGGCAGTGCTATCATCTCTACTCCGGTGTTTCATGTCAAAATCTGACTTTGAACGGGAAATGATAAATGGAACAAGATGCGTAGGACATTCCACTTCGTTAGGGAACTCAATATTACGATAATCCACAGCGTCAAAAGTATGCAGGGATAACCTCGCATCACGATCAGTGATAACAGATCAGCAACACTACGTGAAATAACTACATAAATCAGTGTGAGACGTATGACGAATTATCCATTTAGAGACTGCTGCGTGGTTTGGTTGTAATGGGCTGTGACAACAGGCGACCGACACGAGTGCCTTTGTTAAAGTCTGCGCCTTTCCTCTCTTCGTGACCACATCGCTGGACCTTAGACATGGAGAGCCGTGGCTTGCTCGTATGACTCCTCATTTCAGTTGATAAGAGCCATACCTTGACTAAAAGAAGGGATAGATTGGTAGGGCACATTCTTAGACATCAAGGGATTGTGAAGTGTGTGGGGTAAAAACCGCAGAGGAAGACCAAGAGATGGATACAGTAAGCAGATCCATACAGATGTAGGTTTCCGTTCTTATGTGGAGATGAAGGGGCTTGCTCAGGATAGGGTATTGTGGAGGGCTGCATCAAACCAGTCTCCGGACTGAAGACCACAACAACAACAACAAGAGCTAAGGGGCTAAGGGTAGCCTTCTTCGAGTGTGACGCAGTCCCCATGAAGCCATGAACCCGGATTGTAAAAAAGACATGCATTTCGTGATTCCCTTGTCCTCCAGCTTTACTTTCTTTATTTTGATATTTATTATTATCATTTCCCTTATGAAAATGATTATCATTATGTTGTGGTGTGCAAATCTCTGTACGCCACATTTTACTTGAA
Source organism: Locusta migratoria (assembly GCA_026315105.1). NCBI lineage: Eukaryota > Metazoa > Arthropoda > Insecta > Orthoptera > Acrididae > Locusta > Locusta migratoria. Next base: position 36,752,080 of record CM048746.1, on the reverse strand, counting down.
TGTATTTCATACCGTGCTGCTAGGGCAGCGGTGGCTCTTGGTAGTGCCTTGCCCTCTGTTTCCGCTGATAACGAGGCGAGTGTGACAAAAGTTTCAAATTTTTGTGAAATTGCTGAACTCTGGTCTAAGCTTTTAGGCTGAAGGCTTTAGGGTGTTAACGAATGATTCGACCACCACTTTCATATCAGGGATCAGCTGTTCATGATACTCTGGTACAGCGTTTTGGGGACGTCTACGATTATGTACCTTAGCGGACCACCTTACATTCTTACCTTGCCATATGTGTGTAACCGCTTCGTTCCCTTTATCGTTTGTCCAATTTTGTTAATTACCTTTTTGTTCCTGTTTTTTGTGCATTAGCATTTTACTCAGCTCAGACGTATCGCCTAATTATCTTGTACGGGCGCTGAAGACCTGGTTGTCGTGCGCCCATAACGTCTTATCTATCCATTATGATTAGATTTATGATGGTTTTGATTATGATTATTGCGATAGTTTTTATGATAATTACCGGTTTGTTTCACATTTTCCTGAACATAATTTCCATCGTTAGAATTGCCGCCACGTGCCTTGAATTCCAACGTCTGTTCCAATTTGACAATACAATGCAAAAAATAATCTGTGGAGTTTGTCGGACTTGAGACAAACTCCCTGTGTAAATATTGTGCTAATCACCTTTGGAATGTCGTGATTTCAGACAACAGTCCCGGTGAACTATTTATATGCGTCAACTTAGCAAGTTCACACACACAAAAATCACACACCGACCCATTTCTGTTTTTATAATGTCGTCCGTTTTGGAACTTTTTTAGGAGTTGCGCTTGCTTCGTTTTCACTCCAAAATTTATTCAGAAAATACTTCATAGGTGGTAAACGAACGGTCATTGAATTTACCCACTTTTGCGCCTCACATTCTAAATGCCTTTTTGCAAACTTAATTTTACCCTCGTCTGATATTCCTAGTACAAATCACTATTTTCAGGTATCAATGAAATATATATGGAACCCTTAACACAGTCGTAGCCTGACTTGCTGCAATTTAATTTCAGTCTGTATGTACCTCTGTAATCTGTTGTTCAAGCTGCGCATTTTCATTGCTTACTACAGATTTCGTTTTCAGTCTATTTTTATTACTTGTGTTTCACAATCTACCACTCTATTCGACAAATTATTAACCGACGTAGTGGTTGCTTCCTCAAAGGTACCTTGCTTGTGCACACAATGCACCACACTGCCTTCCAGTTTTTCCTGCATTTTATCTAACTTACCCCCTAAATCCTTTTACAAAGTGGTGACTCTGATTTTAAACATGTCAACCTCTTCATAAACTTCGCCTATAACTGAAATTACAACTTTTGATTCAATCATCCCCTCTATTTTGCCTTTAATTTTCCCCATCTTAAATTTAACACTGTTCACATTTGAATTCACGCTATCTAACTCTGGGGTTAATTTTTTAATTTTTGCATCAAAATTTGAATTTACACTTTCCATTTTTTCATTAAAATTTAAATTTACACTTTCAGTCTTCGAATCAAAATTAGAATTTATACTTTCAGTTTGCGAATCAAAGTTTTAATTTACACTATTTATATCTGAATTTATATTTGATTATATTTGCTGTATAATAGCACCATCTGCTGTAAAAATAGCACCTTAAAATCACCTACGACATCAATTTCATTCTCTGATTTCGGACTACCGTTAAGTAGGTCATTATGATTTTCTGAACCACATAGCTTGGGAGACTCTTTTAGCGTTGTGTTCTCGAACACTGCCGAAGAATCTGCACATTTACACATATTTACATTATCGGCATGTGTTCTTAACAGTCATGCTGGATGCTACTTCTCTACTGCCTGAAAGTGTGGTGCCTGCCGACGTTGTAGAATTTGAAGCGGTGTCCGTGATGTGCGTAGACTTCTGATGTTGTAGCCGTTGAATCTCGTACCGCCAACAAAGACTGCTTCTTTTTGCTGCTGGTTGTAGTTTAGCAAGTTTCTTTGGAGCTTCGTTTTCTTTCTTGAATTCCCTGCCTACCTCCCACACTAACTATTGCTACCAATTCTCACGCATACAACTGCTGCAAGAAATTTAAGCTCAGAGCCTCCACGCAACCCGCCTATTTTGCAACAGATGTCAGTATCTGGATCACAAAATTACTGAAATGTGTAACGATTGCCACAGAATTTTTAAAGGAATGCTATTCATATCCCAGACGAGAGACCCCAGTTGTGAGTTCACGCGACTTCATGCTTTATCCTGCACCGCATTCATCACAGCTAAGATTAAGCTAAGTGTGACTATATGCCGTTAACAACCTACGTATCGGGCGGTGTACAGTTCTGATTTAGAAGTATGGCTCGATGTTATCTCAGGGTCGAACGATACATGACTGCTTTCATGTCCCTGCAACTACCTTAGTTGCAGACATAAATCTTTTACAAAATAATACTCTATGAATAGGCTGTAGTTTGCGAAACAAATAAGTAAGTGGTTCCTTAATAAAAAAGGGTTGTTTTGTAACGTTTGCAAAGTCAGAGATTTAGTTGAATAAGGTTTATTCAATCAGATTGGTTGCTTAATTGAAAGTGGTCAGGTGAAATATAATTCATAATTTTAATAACATGTTAAACATTTGGATTGTCTGAGATAAGAAATTGGTAGCACTTTTCCCTAACTAAGTAATCATAACTTTATGAAACGCAGAAACACTGTATACTTCACTGGTACTCAACATGCAATTGTGAACAGTTCAAAATAGTTTAAGTTTCCGAATAACATTTCTACACTCGAAAGTTCTTGTGAAAACAACATCAGATGTACTGGCGTACACTTGTTCTCGGCAAATTTAGATTTCCGAGAAGCGACCGTTCGGTATTCAAATCTTAACTCTGCCCGATCGAATCACTGCTATCATCCAGGACACGGAGTTCTCCTTTCCGTGCACTCTTTCGTTCATCGCCCCACTCCCAAACACACACTCCCCACCTGTTGTACTCCTTAGCAGCTTCCTCATTGGCCGTTCGTCATACTTCGAAAATCGTATACATCTTAACAAGATATATTTCTTTAAGTAATAACTGACCATCTGATAGCACTTCCTTACCAATACAACATTATTTAAATACACAAAAAATTAATTAGTATTACATAATGTCTTAAATAAATAAAGAGACAAACCAGTTTTCATGAGCTGGATAGCTCCTGCCACATAATATTTACATGAATTACTGGCAAAATGTACAATAAAATGACACAACAAATTAAACATAGGAGAGGTAAATAATGACGCTTGCATTTTAAGTGTTACTGTGGAGAGTATGATAATCTGTTTGTATTTCCGTAATAAATTTATATCTGTCATTAAGTGTATACAGGTCTGATGCTTTCAAGATTATAGCTAGACAAGGAGCTATCATCTAAAGCAGAGTTTTGTTGAAACTGCATGACTCGTTCAGAAGTTGGTTATCTTAAGCTTGATTTTTCTCTATTTTGATTTATTAGTCATATGCATTTGTCATTTTTGCGATACTGAAATTATTTTTAGAATCATGAGATGTGCGAAATTATTCCGATATTGATGGTAAACAATTTTAGATATTATTTTATTTTATTCTGAATTACTGCAGTGTGGAACTCAGTCACTCCAAACACTCTTACAAGACTCTCGGCTAACAGCCTTCATTATTTTTGAGTACAAAGCATGGGCCTTTCCCCGATTTCCGCCGATTTGAACAAACCCCGATGAACTGCTTGGTTTCACCAAATATCTGGTCTGTCTGGTAGCTGTTCCAACCACTTGCCGCTATACTACTTATTGTACTTGCACGAATCTAAGGACATTCCTATGTACAGTCATACCACGAAGCCATGGACCCAAATTGTCATTAAGGCACTGTGCAAGCTGCAATTGGCTCAATACTGGTGTGGGCAGATTTTACATGAAATGCTCTGGTGGGATCTCTCGTCCAGCTGAACAGATAACTGGCTGAAAATGGTCATTTTCGGATAATTAAAGACCATTATGGACTTCATTGTACCCAAGATTGACAGTCTGGAAAATTCCGTCGAATGATTTGGCAACTGAAATCGCCCTTTATGAGTCCCATTGAATATTTATAAGCCATAATCGACTGGTCATTTCGTGCACAAAATCCTGCACTGCAATTATCAAGTGCTGTAAATGCACCATAGCTTAATATTCCTGCAACAGACTTCCAACAACTAGGTGAGTCTGTGCTACGAGGGAACTGCTATACTTATCATAGTGAAAGGAAGATCAGACATGATATTAAGAAAGATCAAATTACTTTTGCCACCTCATATATATTTGTACACGACCATTGACCTAGTAAGAAGAGTGATGCATTCGATCGAGCGAAACATTTTTGTCTACAGTTCAATCTCGATGATCCTGTATCTATTGTAATCTTTACAGACGCCGGAGTCCACTGTTTCACAATCTGTGCTGAACAGAATGTTCGGAAACAATATTCTGCATACATCAGTATAATACTATTTGTCTCCGATAACGTGTTGATTTTCACTTATGCTGCTACACACTCGGATAAAATCGGCACTAGCTGAACGAAATTCATTTACCTCTAAGCTCTGATAACGTTTCCACTAGACGCAAAGTATTACTGTACACATAGTTACGGTAACGGTTCTACGACAGCTTCTCCCAACAATCACAACACGTATCTTGAACTTATTATCGACAAACAGTACTCTGTCGTCAAACACGCCACGGATCAGCACCTATCCAGCTTCGTGCAGCAGGAGAGCTCCTACCTGCTTGTTCTGTTGGCGGCCAACACCTTGTGTCCCACTCGTGTTTTCGCCATCCTTCAAACACTTCAGATTCAAATGTTTGTTAAGCTTATGGAAGTTAACTGCGGGAACATCAGTCCCTAAACTTATAAACTACTTATAAAATAATTTATACTAAAGCAGCACAAACATCAATGCCCGAGGGGGTGGGGTGGGGGGGATCCGAATTCCCGATGGGTAACGGCTTCGCGCATCAGAGCATAGCGCCTCAATGCGCTCGGCCACTCCGCAGTGGCCTTCAAACACTTTCCACAAAGACTCACTTGAGTTACAAGCGAGCAGCCGATCAGCCCCTCTGTTTACAAGTGCTCATCCACTGCTGCTGGGAATAACGAATTGTGTTTCTTCAGAGTTACATACGTGGATGAGTTGGACCGTATGCGCATCTTGTGATCGCTATAATGACTTCTAATTCCTAACAGTATACATTCCTTATCGTTTACATGTTTGCAACGGCGCCAAGTGGCATTTTATTTCCTGACAGACACTTAATGTAGTCGCTGAAAGTAAGTCGTGAATGTCTTCATGTTCAGACCGACGTAAATGCATCCTATCCATCACCCTCTGTCCTCAAAAACACAAGAAACACCTTGAATACATTTTTTATTTTTCCTCAGACAATTTATAACGTTGTCCCAAAAATAAATTTATGTATTTCCGGTTTCTTTATTCTGATGAAGATATTTGGGAAGTTTTGTCAAGCTGTAAGGTGGAAGTAACTCACCAAATATCCCCAATACTCATATGAATCGTAATATTTTGAGGACTACATGTAACGCAGACATGTCTGACACATAATTATATCTTTCCCAGTTGCACTTGATAATTTCTCAAAACCAGAAATTGCGACAGTGGGTGAATTTCTCTACAGCTCTCGTGAACGGCAAGCTGCAATGATGAGTTAAATTGTTGACTTGTTAGGGTGTAATTTGCAAGCAGTCATTTTCTTTAGTTTAAATACAATGAAATAAGTAAAATTCGATTTAATTACTGAATCATTAACCACTTTTTGAGGCACTAAGGCTCACCATCAAGTGAAGGTCATAAAAAAAGATATGTGGACCATGTTCTTGAAACTCCTTCTATCTGCTGTGACATTTGCCTGAATCTTTAATGTGACCGAGCTGTAAAGAATGATGAATACAAAAAGCTGTTCTTGCCATATTATGTGTCCCAGTCAGCACAATCAAAATTCGGGAATTGTAAGTCCCCGCTGAACATCACTCCGTAAATTACCACCACATTTCTGTAGACTACGATGCACCGACAATGCCACTGCGTCTTGCATCAGCTGCCACAAAATCAGTATAGGTATCACACTCTCGTTCTCATAAAGTTGCAAATGGGCTTCACGTTCTGTTACAAACCGTCTGCCCTCACTTGTCACCCAGAAATTATGTAATTACTCATAAATCTGCATCTTAAATAATGTTGCTCAACGGCCGCTTATAGCTGGCACTTGTTTCTCGTGACTATGAATAAGCATGGTGAGGTTGTAGTGACAAATCACGTCTCACCTGAAAATGTCCTCGGTCCACTTTAGTAATCCAGGTGTATTTCGTTGCTCTGCTGCAGAATCAGAGCACTACATGCAGATACCACGCAACCAAATAGGCAGTGCCTGCTAATTCATGGTACATAATGAGGTCTGTTACAACATGAACAGTAAAAACATAAATTCATAAATTATAAACACAGTGTTCTAAGGAAGTGTAATTAAAATAATTACTGGCACAATATTCAGATGTCTGTGTAGCTACGAAGTGTCCAGCTTATGTACTGTACACAACATATAGGATCGCCTTTAGTGTGACAATAGAATAATTATATAGTTGTTTCGCTCAATTCTCTTCTAATATCTTTTATTAATAAGTTTCTGTGTACATCGCAAACACTGACTCTGTGATTCTCAAGGCACTATGCAGCACTAAGCCTATGAGAATTGTCTGTCTAGCTGACCTCTGCAATTCCTTAAATAGTGTTCAGTTTGGGACGTACTCCACTTTGGTTCTGCCCATTGAAATGTGCCAAATAACTAATCTGGCCATTCCACTGAAAAAATCTCAGCCAAAAGGCGTCAAGGAGGCATGCCGACTGCTTCTTTCTCTGTCTAACTGACTATATATCTCTCTAAACACAGCTCCAAATTCCCTCATTGCTTCGTTTGGGATTTTTCTCATGTCGTGTAACAGGCGACTTACATATGTGAGCATCCAGCTGTCCTATGCTAACTTGAAAAAAGGTCTGTTTATCGGACGCTTTGTCACTCGACTGATCATTTAACAAAACCAGTAGAGTGCATTTTTATAACCGCAGGTGTCTGTTAATGGCACATTTTCCATCCGTCAATACGATGCGCATGTATGCACAGAGGCTGAGTCCTTTGAAAGTGTTTTTATACTTTCCACAAACACCCGTATTCTTATTAAAAAAAGTGCTTAGGAGGTCTACCAGCCACTATCTTGTATCACTGCAGAGTTCCCATGGAAAATGGGTGTCGTCACTTGGCCATTAGCGCTACCACTCACTTTGCTGAACACATGGGGTTGGTGGGGGGGGGGGGTGTCTCAGGGTGAGCTTCATTCCTATATTGGCCCACTTTAGGTTACGGTAGTAACACTAAAAGTGGGCCTTTGCGATCGTCTTTTGACAGCTCGAAATTTAAATGAAAATAACGGCTTAACTATTCATCTGACACGAACATTGAATAACCCTATTTGTAGAGGAGAAAATTCTCTACAACTTTGCTCTCTTATGTTTTTTTCATATCTCGTAGCGTTTCAAAGATATTTGCAAAAATAACGGCGATTTTGGGATGTATGACAGTCTGTCTGTCCGTATCGTGTTCCCTGTTTTTTAAGACGAACCGTTCAACCGATCAACACCAAATTTTACAGACATGATTGCCGGCTGCAAGAGACTAGAATATCCCTTTTTCAAATTTTTCGGACAAAAAAAACGGTAGTAAAACCAAAAAAGCCGTTTGTAATATAATTGTAATTGCAAATGAACCGTTCATCTGACACGAAAATTGAATAACCTAATTGTAGAGGAGAACATACTCTACAACTTATCTCCCTTATGTTTTTTTTCATATCTCGTATCGTTTGTGACATATTTACAAAATAACGGAGATTTGACACCCTCTATTGAATTAACGAAACCAGCCATTCGGAGATGTCACGTGACATTCCACGATGATTTTCTTATTGTAACTTACACGTTGTCATTTCAAATAAACGGCAAACTGAGGAATTAACAAAAACACATCGTTCTTCGTACGATAAATGATAATCTAATGCATACAAAAGACATATTAACATCAGTAAACAACGGCTATCAATAGTATGAGATTAAAGAACGCCTCTTTTGATGAATAGCTGTAACGTAGTGGGCAAGGTGCTGGACTGTGACGCAAAAGGGTTCGAAACCCGCCACTACCTATTTTTTTTTCCTAAAAGGGTTTCAGACACTCTTATTAATTAATTAATTATTATTTTGGTCCAAAATGTTCTCAAAAACTTATAAAACTACAAATCTAAAGTGGGCCGTAAAACACGTCAGTGCGATTTTTTTTTCTTACATGCGGACTTGTGTTCAATCTGACTGTCACTGTTACAACTTCTGCTCCAGCGCTGCGTTTAATTAATGAAATACCTGTAAATTTTGTAGATTAGTACTACTATCTAATGAGTACAAGTTCACTATTTAACTGTATTAAAACCGTTAGTTTATCCCAAAGTATGGCATGTGACATATCACTGGAAATGGCGAGAGAAATTAAAATTTATAGGTTAAATATCCACCCTTTACTCTTACATAACGAGTCTCTTATACATTAGTTTTGCATTGGGATGAATCAGTCGTTGAGTCTTTGATTTAGATCAATATAAAATTCTGTGACAGTCTCATTACATTTCTTACATTTGACCAATTATACTATACCTTATTTCAAGAAAAAAAATTGAAGTTAGACGTCACAAAACAATCATAATAAATTTTAAGCCTTTAAAAAAACTTATTTTCGAAAAAAATCAAATTATGCTATATATATTTTTCTAGCTGTCAGGAAATAGGAATATCCTTCTTATTGTATCTATCTTATCCTATTACAAGATATACCTCTCAATTTTCTTATTCTAAAAAGTTCTAACTTGACTTTCATTGTCGTAAATAAAATATTCTATCAACCGTCACGATTCACTACCAAACAAATTGCATAGTATGAACGAAGGACGTTGAATCAAAGTAGTCGTTTCTTCAGGTATCTTCCATTCGAAGCCAGTATGTTGCTCGGTTGTGTCAGCTTTTATGTACCGTACTGCTGTCTGAATCATGGCCTTATGCCACTGGCTCAACTTCAACTTAGTTTGGTATCAAAATCCCATCATACCCCGTTCTGTTACAATGATGGGTGGCATCCCCATTTTTATGTAATATTTCGAATGAATGGCAGTATCACAGTCATGAAATACTTTCGATGTACTCTATCAAATTCTTCTATTCAGCCCATCTTCTTCTCTTCTATCATTTCTATTCTTCCCACTTCTTACATTCTTCTTTTTCTTCTTTATTCACCTCTTCCCACTTTTTTCTTTTCTTCTTTGGGATAACATTATAATAACACAACGCTGCTGCACCTTGTTAATCTTCTCTTTTGCTCCAATACACCCCTTTCATCATTTCATCTGCGGAATCATAACGTCAGTTCATTCAATCCAGTCTAGACTCCCGTCTTTGTTAGTTAAATTATTCTGGAACTATCAGTGTGTTCATTCTTTCAGGTTCATCAGGCGTCCCCTGAATTTCTGGTTCTCGCAACTCCCAACTTCTCCATTATCAATCTGGTGCCCTGGAGTTGACTTCTCTGGATCATTCATACGTCATGCAGCTACAATTGTTGTTCTTGTGACTGTTTTTACATAAAAGAAATCTTATTGCCTAAATCAATATCCTTACAATAACAAGAAAATCATCCTACCCCTAACTCATCTACTACCTTTTTTGTCTCATTACCTAATCTAATTCCTTCAGCATCGCCTGATTTTCTGACACTACATTCCATTACCTTTGTTTTACTATTGTTAATGTTCATCTTATACCTTCCTTTCAAGACACTGTCCATTCCGTTTAATTGCTCTTCCAGGTCCTCTGCTGACAGAATTATTATGTCGTCAGAAAACCGCAAGGCTTTTTTTTTTTTTTCTTTTTTCCTTCTCCCTGAACTTTTAATTCCTTCTCCAAATTTATCCTTACATTCCTTTACAGTTTTCTTAATGTACAGCTTGAACAACATTGGGGAAAGGCTACAACCCTGTCTTACTCCCTTCCCAACAACTGTGACCAATTCATGCCATTCGACTCTAATAATTGCTGTCGGTATTTATTTATTTATTTATTTATTTTTACAAATTTAATATTAGTCTTTATTCGCTATATTTTACCCCTGCTACCTTCAGAATTTGAAAGAGTGAATTCCAGTCAACATTGTCAAAAGCTTTTTCCAGATCCACAAATGCTGAAAACGTAGGTTTTCCTTTCCTTAATGTATCTTCTAAGATAAGTCGTAATGTGAGTATTGCTGCGCATGTTCCTACATTTCTCCTAAATCCAAATTGATCTTCCCCAACATCGTATTCCACCAGTTTCTCCATTCGCCTGTCAATAATTCGTGTTAGTATTTTGCAATCATGACTGATTAATCTGATAGTTCTGCAATTTTCACATTTGTCTGCACTTGCTTTCTTAGGAATTGCAATCACTATATTCTTCCAGAAGTCTGAGTGTATTTCCCCTGTCTCATACATCTTGCATACCAGTTGAAACAATTTCTTCATGATTGACTCATCTACTCCAGAGCATTGTTTCTACTCAAATTTTTTAGTGCTCTGTCAAATTCTTCTCGCAGTATAGTATATCCTATTTCAGCTTCATCTGCTTCATCTTCCAATTCTAGAATACGGCTTTTATATTCCTTCCATCTTTCAGCTTTCCCTTCTTTGCTTAGTCCTGGTTTTCCATCAGAGTTCTTGATATTCATACAGCTGTTATTCTTGTCTCCAAATGTCTCTTTTATTTTCCTGTAGGCGGTACCTATCTTATCCCTAGTTATTCATTCTTCTACTCTCTTGCATTTCTCCTCATACCACTCCTGGTTAGCCACTCTGCACTTCCTGTCAACCTCATTTTTCAGAGGTCTATACTTCCTTTTGCCTGTTTCACTTGATGCATTTATGTATTTTCTCATTTCATCAGTTAAGTTCAGTATCTCCTGTGTTATCCGATGATTTCTTTTAGGCCCTGTCCTTCTGCCTATATGATCATCTGCGACCTTCACTACTCCATCTCTCTCAGAGCTACCCAATCTTCTACTGTATTAATTTTCTCCATTTCAGTCAGTCCTTGCCTAATCGCTTAAAATCTTAAAGTAATCGTCCTCCATCTACTTCCATTCATAAGAAAACCAACATTAGTTTAAATTAATAAAACAGTCATGATACGATTAATATTCAAAACCTAATAACTTATTTTCTCCAAAATGAGAAAAATAACAGCTCAGACACGAAAATAAGTATGTCACACGTGAAAGTAATATTTCTCCATGTCGACAAAGCATGAAATAAGTATGGTAAACAGACGTTTCTTTACATGTTTATTAATATTTGAAGTGGTGCTACTACATAACCATTTAAGTGCTATCCAGTCAAGATATACATATGTCACAATTAAAAGGAAGTATTCCTTATAAATAGTTGATACATATTGACAGTTATTTCCACGTTTAATGACATGATTATTTCAAATAACGAAATCTATTGTTTTTATTGCGTATATGGGAAATCAGTGCCCATCACCTCTAATGACAGTATCTACCAGTTACTTGCATCTCTAATAGAGCTAATAAACGTTGAAATTATTGTAAATAGTAATATATAAACAAAATATCACAATACTGCGAAACTAGCCTTTTCGGCTTCTTAACTGCAGATAATCCACTAAAATAACAATGTTAATACATATAGGATAGTAAAAAGTACGCGAACATTGCTAGGGAGGGTGTTATTTATTTATTCAGGAAAGTCACACAATGTACATAATGGTTTGATAGTGAGCAGCTGTTTGCTAAACACACTAAGTCACAAAGAGTCATACTGAAATACCAAAGACATGGTATACTCGATATATCGAAATTACACAACTTAAAAAATGTAATGCATATCACCAAAATATAAAGATATCTGATGCCATTTCCTTGCTTAAATTGTACATAGTAGGGGAAAAATAATTCGTTGAGATGAAAAGTGTCCTGTCAATATTAATGACACAGCATTTGCAACAAGATTGTCGTCTCTTATGCATCAGTCAATTAACATAACCTTTAAAAAAACGTGGCTAGTACCATATTTGTACCACAGTCTTACAAATTTTTCCCTGCATAATTTAAGACACACCAATCCTCTAAATAAAAAATCCCCCTCAAAGGAAATACTGTAGTAGTACAGAATGTATGCAGAAAAAGCGAAATTTATGTTAAAAATTGACACTACAAATTGTAATATTATGTTAATTACCGCAGAGTAATAGTAAAATTAATGCCCAACATCCCTAAAGTAAGCATCCCAATTAGTCCTCGAGATCAGCACAAATATTCGGGGATAATAGACGAAAAGTATCAGCTACTTCACATAAAGTGTCAGATACCCAAACTGCAGATATGTGGAAATGACACATCCACTAGATCCACCTTAGTAAGATTCTCTTCAAAATACGTTGCACTGATCTTTGGTTACTTGACTGGGCTTTTCTGTATTTTCTCTGTGCTCGATAACCCCAAGAAACTGAAGAAAACTACTCGGAAGGCTCTAAGTCTTTCCAGCAATTACCTTGAATGGTTGTGTACTCGTTGTAGCACATTTCTCACATGGTAGTACTAGACTTCTTATGATCTCCAGCAAACCATGCGTAAAGAATGTGTTTCATAATGACTACGGTTTCTTTTGAATTGTTATTAAATTGAATACAGCATCAGATCACTTCCTTTACTTAGTTTATGGGTATTAATTTCACAGTAACATTACCATATCGGTTGGATCACCTATCTTGGTGCTACACATGTAGACACTCCTATGAGGTAGGATACAATTGGGCATTCTGGGTCACAAATTGATATCAATTTGATATCAAATTAATTAGAGTAATTGCATAATTAGAGTAATTGCATAATTGCAATTACATGTACGTAGAGTAATTACATATACTTAGGGTAATTGTTTATTTATTTATTGTAATTGTTTATTGTTATTGCAATTGCACATGTTCACTCCTCCACATCTGGTGTGGAACTGAGCTCACCCCAAGGCAGCAGCAGCAATCCGGTCCGTCTCAGTCTAGGAGGAAGAAGAATAATAATCAAAAACGTAAGTTATTATTATTATTATTATATGCATGTGTGTGTGTGTGTGTGTGCTTGTGTGTGTGTGTGTATTCATGCTTTTTTTTTTCTTCACAGAACCCGATACTGCAGCGATGCTGAATGATGATATGGAGTTACTGAGGCAGATTCCGATCATTGATCTCACTGGTCAACAGCATTGGAGTCCACCTCCTGTTGGAGGAGGAGGAGCACAAGAATTTCCATCCAGAAAGCCGATTAGCAGTAATAATCAAAAACGTAAGTAGTTGTGTAAAAAATATTATACGCATTTATATCTTCCATATGCGTGTATGCATGTGTGTGTATTCATGTACTACATGCTTTTTATTCTTCACAGAACCCGATACTGCAGCGATGCTGAATGATGATATGGAGTTACTGAGGCAGATTCCGATCGCTGCCTATGAAGACACTCAACCGGTTCCCGACATGTTGAAACAGGAGTGCAACGGCAGCCCGCAGGCGCAGCACGAGCCTTCAACTTACTGGCTGCCTTCATACGACCCATCGCGAGGATGTGATGTAACAGATGATTGGCCGCGTTCATCGTGCGACGAGGCAAAAAGTGTGAATCCTCCTCCGACAGTGCTACTTTTTGCTTCCACGTATAACTTAACAGCTAGTGGTTCCAAACGAATAACAGTTGGTTTAGAACCCAGTGACGAGTGGCAATGGGAAGTAGCTATTGAAGTTGAAAACATTAAACAGGGCACTAAAGTACGGTTTTACAAGCATGCATGGGATGAACTAGTCTCAGCACTGCCTATTATTTGTGAGAAAATGACTTCTGAATATAATCCAGCGCGTCCACCTCCTGAAGTTTCCTTTGGTGTAACTGTAACTGTATTGGAAATGTATTGAGATGACGCCTTAATGATTTCAGATGGTAAATCTTGTACTTACATACGACATTCCAGTGTTGTAAATTTAATTGATTTGTGTGATGCAATACGACTTGCATCTGACAGACTGTTCTTGTGGTCGTGCTATGTTAAAGCACTCCACGATGATATTGTAACTTACCTAGGTAGTCATAGTGTACATCTGGATGATGTTCATCAGTGTATATCTATGTGTGTTCAATCAGTACCCAAGTCAACACCAGTAAATCCAATAAGTGTGAATTCACGATGATATTGTGACTTACCTAGGTAGTCATAGTGTACATCTGGATGATGTTCATCAGTGTATATCTATGTGTGTTCAATCAGTACCCAAGTCAACACCAGTAAATCCAATAAGTGTGAATTCACGATGATATTGTGACTTACCTAGGTAGTCATAGTGTACATCTGGATGATGTTCATCAGTGTATATCTATGTGTGTTCAATCAGTACCCAAGTCAACACCAGTAAATCCAATAAGTGTGAATTCCTTAGAAGCTAAATTTACCGATGGAATACCTGAATACTTTGTTGCTTCTCCTGCTGTGAACCTAATACGAAGTGAATTTCTAGCGTATAGAAGACAATTGTTTGCTAAATACTGTACTGCTACTGCAAACCCACAAGCGGATGAAAAAAAAGAAAAGAATGTAAACCTTATTTCGATGTTGATTCTGTATTCAGCCATTGGAATGAATAAAAATGTATTTAAAAAAATCTGTGTTAATAACATTATTTATAGTATCTCCCATCTCATCTAAAGTCATTGCACAAACATTCTTCTGTATATATGCCCATTGCACGCCTGTACGTGACATAGTCAGTAACATGGCAGGGTGGGTGAAACCTCACCCTAATTTTACTGTTGAAGACTGGTCTGTGGGAGAAGAAGAAGAAGGTTGTAAGAAGAAGAATGGTGTGCTCCTTCCAGATAATATACATGCGATAATTGTAGGACCATCGAACTGTGGCAAAACAAATCTTCTCATGACACTGCTACCCTACATAGATGGAGTCCGCTTCGAACATGTCTGCATTTTCTCAAAAACTCTCTCACAGCCTAAATACCAGATGCTACACAAGATATTAAATGGCTTAGATGATGTGACATACACCACGTATAATCAGAGCGTCGATATCCCGCCTCCAGAGAACATAAAACCGAACACTGTCTTCATATTTGACGATGTAGCCGTGGAAAACCAGGACCAAATTCGACGATATTTCTGTTTTGGGAGACATATGGGTGTTGATGTTTTTTATCTTAGTCAAACATATTCTCGAATTCCAAAACAGCTGTTGCGGGATAACGCAAACCTCATATAGGTAAGAAAGCTACCTTGCTACGCTTTCCACTACCTAGTTTCAACTACTTTTCAAGGTCATCCAACGGGCCAGTTCCAACTATCGATACACTTGCACACAGACCGTTCTACATAGCAGAGTTTCTTCTCCAAATAGTAGCATCTCTTTTCTCTCCTGAAATCCTCCAACCAGCAGCATTCTGGATTTTAACTTTCATGCCCAAAGTATTACAATTATTAAGGCTATTCTATTCCACACTAATGTGGAATTTCTTTATAGAATTTTAACATTAAATTAAAAAAAATCCAAGTGGTCATTCCACGGGCACATAGGGCACAGTAAATGTAGGGTTCTTAGGATTTCTTGTAAGGTGGTAAATAAGCACACAAATATTAGAGTACAAAACTTTTATTACTTTTGTATAGATGTTTACATACAGAATACAAGTTTATAAATATACATTTAGACACAGAATACAACTCTTTCTTTATTCTTGTTTGGTGTAACTTTAATTTTGTTTAATTTAATTTTTAACTTGTAGCTTAGATCCACATCTGCGTCTTCTATTTCCCTTTCTAGACAGAAGTTCGACAGGTAGAATGAAGGTATGTTCTCGAACTCCATTACGTACCTACGCTTATTCCTGTAATCCACTTCTTTTATAGCTTTAATAACAAGTTCTGCACCCTCCGGCAATGCTTCTAGACGAGAGCAACCGGGTATTTTAACTTTACCCATTATTTCCTGCATGGCATACTGGTTATAGCACTCCACATCCCCCTGTGTGTACGCCACCATTTCTTCTGATACACAATCCTGTGGTAATTCTGTATAGAAGTCTACGCTTACGACTTTTGCAAACGAATGGTCGTTAAATATTGTTATTCCATCGGTTTTTAATTCCGCAAATGGCTTCTCTGTATCTAGATGGACAACATCCAGGCCTCCACATTTGGATACAATGTATCCGTTCTTTTTTAGCAAATCTAAACGGGAGTGCATCTTTATAAACACGTTTTTCGTGTATCCTTTAATGTAGAATACATCCTGCATACCATTAATTTCGGCTAGCACACCGACTCTTGACCAATCTCCCTGGCTGTTTACCGTAAATGCAAATATTTTATAAGTCCCAGTCGTAGCCAGATTTCTCCACACCCTCTGTTTAAAACCATATGTAAATCTGGCTTGGACATCCGCTATAGCTTCTTCTTTCTCTAGCATTAGTTTGTATTCGTCCCTTATGGCAGTTGCTTTAGCCATATATTCGAGTTTCCGTTTCTTGGCTTCGATCTCCTCCAGCTCCAGTTTCCTTTTTCTTGTACATAAGACATTAACCGCACGTAACGGTGTAATTTCTTTAATAGGGAAAGGCTTTAGTCTACACGATACATTTACTCTTTTTCGCTGGACTTGTGGAATAACATTGTTTGTAGATACTAGTCCTATTTCGGCGAGATCTGTATCTGGAGGCAATATGGAGAATAATGCTCTGGATTGGGAAAAATATGTTTCTCCTGCTTTAATGTAGCACTTCTATGTAATACTTATATCGTCCTTGCTGGCGTCAATATTATGAATCTCCACGTAATTTACAAGAAGGCAGTTAAAACTAAGAGCTGATAGAACATAATGTATAAGCTTTTCTCGGTCTTTAGTATCTGGGAGATTTACCTGTACACCAGTCAATTTTCGGGTATTCTTATTACCCCAATAAACAAATTGCAGAACACTATTAAACACAACACAGCAGCTGTTCTGTAGAGAATTCCTTAACTGCGTCCACATGGAGGAGATTGACACACTATACATGGGCGCACTTTGCAGATAACGTTTATTCTCGTTTAAAACACTTAAACAATCTTGCACAGGGTCAAAGACACTGTCCATACGGTAATTGTATATTGTAGCCTCCAGCCTCGTAATGCCATGATCTTGACCCAACGAAGAAGTAAAAGTCTCTCGTAGTCGTCTGTCTGGACACTTTACAAAATCGATAATGTGATTACCGATAACTCTGGTGACACCAGGGCTCGTAATTTGACATACAAATTTATTATATATTTTTACTCGGCAATTCGATGTTAACCAAGTTAAACAATCTATCCCAACTGTCTTATCGTTGTCCACAATTACGTTGCGGTTTCCTGTGCAGTCTCCTTCCATACAAAAGTCGTGGTTGGATACCAGATAGTCACACATCTCCACTTTGTTAAAAATTCCTGCAAAATCTTGTGTGATGTCCAAATCCAGCAGATAGAAGTCATCTGCTCGAAGCTGCTGTAGTATAGCAGGGAGCTCCTCCATTAAAACATCCATTTGAACATCGGCTAATTCCAACAGGATTTGCATATTTCCTCGAGATGTTTTCCAGTGCTTCCTTATCGAGTTTCTCCAGTATTCCTTTTGATGCTGCACCGCAACCACCATGTAGCAGAAAAGGCAACTCCATGTTTCGCAGTGACGAACTTGTCGAATTTACTACGCAGGTAAAAGTTAAATGAGCCGCACATTTCCTTCTTTACCATTACAGACCGCCTCTTCGCGGTCTGCTCCTGGCAGTCCACTTGATCGCAGATTTTAACTACCATAATGTTATCGCAAAAAGGCTCTGTAATTGGTATAGGCGCCCTTAAGTTCTTCTTGCTGAGAAGCATAGCATTTTCGGTGTAATTTATGTTACCAATGTCGGTAACAAGATTGTCCAGGTTTTCCAGTAAGAGCCACAACCCAAAGCGTTCGTCCGTTGGAGTTCTCTTCCTTCCCAGGAGATGGGGGATGTTTAGCACATTCGAGGAACCCATGTTGACACTTTCAACTACAACGGAAGACTGATCAGCGGATGCGTTTGTGCATCCTTTTATACCCCACAGATCGTGTCACGTGACCGTTGCAAGGGAGGTAAGAAGGAAGGCTAGAATATTTCAAATCTCTTAACATACATATGGACTAGTAGATAGCGGTTTACGACCGTTAAGGAAAGCGCTATACCCGAAAATGACGATATAGTAGTATGGTAGTGCCGGTTCTGCGCTACTGAGAATCGCCCGTCGACGACAGGGTCATTGACCCCTCCTCTCTCGGCCAATTGCCGAACCGCAGATCAAACGATGCCGCCAAACTCGAACAATAGCGCACTTAATGATGATTGATAGTTTACATTTAGGTCCTTTTGATTCGCTACTTGTCCGACCGCTAATCACAGGACACCGCCATAACGCACTAAAGGATTGCAACACCTCCCTCGGCCACACACGACGCCCCGCCCCCCCGCCCCCCTCCCTCCACCCTCGCTGCCGCCGCCAGACAAGCGGCACCTCCGACAGGTCCAGACCTGTAGACCCACCGACATGTCGCTACTCGCACCCTGGACCACACACCTGGCCGGTTCGAGGACCCCCTCCAACCCTTGGCACCGCCGCCAGACAGGCAGCTCCTCCGACAGGTCCAGACCTGTAGACCCCTCGACATGTCTGTACTCGCACCCGCGACCCTTACTCGCTCAGCCGATTGCCGGACCGCCGCCTCCGCCGCCGCTGCCACCGGCAGATGCTACCCCCCTCCCCCTCCCACGCTTGCGACCGCTTCTCAAAGGACGCTGCCACCCGCCCTACCGGGAGAACAAACAATACCGCGACGATTGTCTCGACCGCATCGACTCCGCCCCCGCCGGGCAGGGGCGTACTGCACTCTTTCACGCCCCGCCAGGTCAGCAGCCAACTAAATTGCATATTTATTATATAGCGCACCACTGCGATCCGTACGCCAGATCTCGATTTATATAACAACAATTTCCGCCGTTTGTTATTTTTAACAAGAATTTCGGTGTAATGCTAAAAACAATTTAGAACAGAAACTCTTAGTTGGTCTCGTATACTACAGCATGTAGTAGTAAAATATTAAAACTCGTGTGCAAAATTTGCAAGTAAGAATTTACACTCCCATCTCTCTCCATGCTCTTCGCATAGACTACAGCTGACAGACGTGTTTAATAATAATAATAGCGCAGGTTACGGTAACGAACGCCACAAACTTACGTATCCATCTTAACATATACTCTTTCGATTACAAAAACAATTCTAACTAGAGCCAACTAACCAAAAGAAAATAAATGGTCCGTTTCGGAACTCGACCACAACCTTAGGTCTATAAATGTATCTCTCCGTTTAGACGATGCAAGCAACAGCCGTCGAACGGAATGTAACTTGTATGCCAACCACTCTTTCGATAAAACAGCAACAACAACAGCAGCAGCAGAATACGACATATTGTTTATACAAAAATTCCAAATAACGAAAATCGGCAATGACATCTAGCACAACGTCTCTAAATATACATCTGCAAGTTTTTGCCCTACCCGACAATTATAGATTTGACTACTTCAGTTTACCCGACGTCCATGAGCGCACCAATACCTCCTCCCCTCCGCTTGCCCCAGGATTCCAGTATTTGGACCATCTCCACCCCTCAGAACTAAACAATCCCATCATGGTCCTGGACATTGAATCTACACTTCGCACAAAACGCAACACTGCGCCTGGTCACGATCACCTCACATACAGGCACCTTCGTGCCTGTCCGACGTTCTTCCATGCAGGCCTAGCCTCCTCATATAACGTTATCCTCATCACCAGCTACTTCCCAGACATGTGGAAGACATCCCGTATCCTGATGTCCCTAAAACCCAACAAACCACACTCTGATGCCTCTTCCTATCGTCCTATCAGCCTCGCCTCAGTGTTCAGTAAAGTCCTGGAAACTATCCTTTCTCGCCGTATTCACCAAAATTCTCCATCAGCACCAACTCCTCCATCTATCCCAATGTGGCTTCTGACCCTCTTTCTCTGTCGATGACCAACTCCTTCGCCTTGACCCGACTGCAGAGGACTCTTCCATGCACATCTCCCGCCACAACCGAATCTCCATTCGCCACGCTGTCTCTTTCCTATACAACAGCGTACAAGTATGTTGTTGGTGTAGAAGTTGGCAACCCTGGTTTTCAGGTAACGAGACGTGCTACACACTGGAGGAGGAGGAGGAGGTGGAGGGGGAGGAGGAGGCGGTGCCGCTGCTGGAGCTGGAGTTCCGGCCGGAGCCGTGGGCGGCGGCGGTGGCGGCGGTGGTGTGCCTGGGGCTGGCGGTGTGCGCGGCGGTGGGCGGCCATCTGGCGTGGCGCGTGGCGGCGGGCGACGTGCTGGAGGGCCGGCCCGCGCTCACCGCACTGCTCGTGCTGACCACCGCCGCCACCTTCGCCGCCGCCGCTGCCTTCCTGGTGCGCGTGCGCAGCCCCGAGGCGCAGCAGCTGCTGTGCGCCGGCAGGGCATCGGCCGCCGTGCTCTGCTACGCACTGCTCTTCTCGCTCATGCTGGCGCGCGCGCTCATGCTCGCCGCCTGCGACGCCGACGGCGCCGTCGCCAGCAGCTTCCTCAGCCACATCAACGGCTACCTACAGGCAAGTAGCTCTGTAACCGCCGAAATAAACAGGAAAAATGTTCAAACAATTTACGGGTACGCTGCCGGCTGACGTCGTCGACCACCGCCAGTATTTCGAGGGGAGCACACCCTGCCATTCTCGAGGCACAACTGCACTCAAGGAAGCAACGTGATAGTGGAATCAATACCTCGATTTACAAAGGGTAAACAAGGAAGATGACACACACAGTACAAGAACTGAAGACTCAACACAACCAAAGATGACCAACCTCAGAAATACCGATAGTGACTATTAATCAACACACAAGGCAACACTAATTCTGTCCCTCGGTTTTTTGACGAGAGGCAGAGGTGGATTCCAAGCAGAATTGAAATGAAAACCTTCATCTCTGTAATATATAACGTCGCTTGCTAGTTTAATTTCAATAGCTTCCTTAATAACACTATCCCAATAGGTGTAAGGGCATGCCAGAACATCTCTGTTGTTGTATTCCATGTGATGACTGGTGCCAAGACAATGTTCTGCAACAGTGCATGCACTTATTACTGTGCATGCACAAAATGAGCTCATTTGGATGAGACATGCCCACACTAAGTGACAAGTGCGCCATCAGTGATAGCAAGCAGAAACATAATCGACAGTATGGCTAGAGAATGCACTTGCGCCAAAACAATGATAGAATGCACTGTAAAATAGATCATAGGGGGAAAGATGGCAACTCATGATAGAAAGGCAATCTGAATAACGACCAGCCCAGATAAAATTAAAAAAGGAATTCATATAACTAGGTGGGCAACGCTGGTTCTGACTCACTTTTGGAGGTCTCCCTCACCTCCCTAGAGATCAAGGTCAAGTTCAAACCTTACGAGGGCAGTTTCTGGCTTTACTGCGGTTTCTGGCTCAACTCTCCTTATGAGGGTGTAAATTTTTTGTAATTAGGGTCATAAATCACGAATTATTCATGGATGAGCTCGTAAGGGGAGTTGATCCAGAAACGGCGGTTGAGCCAGAAACTGCCCTTGTAAGGTTTGAACTTTACCTTGACCTCTAGGGAGGAGGGCGAGACCTCCAAAAGTGATCCCGAACCGGCATAAGGGGGTGTGGAGGGGGTGAAAGCCCATTATTCACCTCCAAAAGTGAGCCACAATCAGCCCTGACCACCTACTCATGTAAACCAACTAACATGCCACAAATTAGAAAACAAATCTGTTCAGGGCGCTGGGAGAAAGTTCAGAACAAAATAAAATATCCATGAAAAGTGACGCAAGAGCTTCCATGGCCCAGTAAGTTTCCTCGTGTTTTGAGAACAAAGAGAACGTAGTTACATGAGAAACATTATTGGCAAGAGGCACAGCATTGTTTGTGCTGTTTTTCGACATTATTGAAACAAAATTATTGAAACATTTGTCATATCGTAGGCTCAACTTTTGTTTTCTGTTTCATAAACGTCTGTCACTTATGAATGGAACCAGCATTTTATAGTCATTATCAGAGCATCTTCATTATCAAAACATTGAACAGAAGAAGGAATTTCTTCAGATACAAGAAAAACTGATATCACTGGGAGCAAGATCACGACTATATTATGGATGATCAAACATTTCCCAGCTGAACTGCAAAACAGCTGCTGTGGGCCAAACTGTATGGGGACAAGCATTGTAATGGAGCATCACAACACTTGCAGTAAGCATTGCATGCCTCTTCTTCTGTATGGTATGTTGCCTGGCAATCGTTTCAACAATGTCGAAGTGTCAGAGATGACCATCCCACACTGGTTGTGTTTTAGGCCTTCCCTGTCTCCAAACAAACTTGTATCACCTGGATGTCATCTTACAGCTTAATGTCATACTTAAAATTCCCAATGTATCGCCCATACCCTCTGCTTCTCTTATGTGCAAAAACCCTTTCACTCGTTTATTTTTCCGCTGAGATGGCCCCAAACACTTAGTGGGGGCCCAGGAAAGGGAGCGATTGGGAATTAGGCCGAGGTACTTGAGGGTGGGGATGTGGCGAATGGACATGTGTGGAGAGTAATGTAGAAATTGAGAGGGTGGAAGAAAGGGGTTGTATGACCTATGATGATTGCCTGGGACGGGTTGGGATGAACAGAAAGGAGCCACCACTTGCACCATGTGGTGAACTCAGTGAGGTGGGACTGGAGCAAAAACTGGGAGCAGGCAGGGGAGGGGACAAGAGCGAGGAAAGAAGATGGACAGGAGGCTGCGGTTGGGGTATATCTGCAGAGTAGATGAGATAAAGAAGAGGAGAGAGGATGGAGCCTTGAAGCACCCCAGCAGGGGATAGAACGAATGGGTGTTGCAGACAGTTACATAGGAAGGGCGACAGGTGAGGAAGGAGGCGATACAGTGGACATAGAACTAGAGCCGGAAAAGGAGACTGGAATGCCACACATGGTCGTAGGCTTTTTCAATGTCAAGGGATAGAATGATAGCGGAGTGACGGGAGTTAAGCTGGACGGAGAGGGGGTGGGTGAGGCGAAGAAGCTGGTCGTTGACAGAAAAGAAGGGTCGGAATGGACACTGGGAGAGGGGGAAGAACTGGTGGCGGCCGAGGTGCTGATGGATACGTCGGAAGGGGATGGCTTCCAGGACCTTGCTGAACACAGAGGTGAGACTGATGGGATGGTAGGATGAGGTCTAGGATCAGGAATTGTTGTGTTTGGGAAACATGAAAATACGGGAGGTCTTCCACAAGATGGGGTAAAACGAACTGGCGGGGTTCTTTGGGCAATCTGTTAACTCTCCTACAGGCCTCTAAGGACCAACAGGTACCGATCAGCCACCGTGTCATCCTCCACTGTAAGGCATCAGTGGAAGCGGTAAAGAGGAGGACATGTAAGCAAACCCACACTCCCAGCACTACCTGTGAATCAAGTAGCTCCTCATTTTGGCTCACAAGGGCTGAATTTATCTCACTTGACAACACCTCCCAGAAGACCTAGATAGAGACACATCTGAGTGCTAGCCAAGTCCGACAGTGCTACACTGCACTGACCTACTGAGAACCAGTGTTTCCCCTGCAGCACGGTCATGGCTTGGTTATAAGGATATGGGGTAACTTATAACACATTTAAATCCTCTTGTTAAGACTGTTCCATTGATATGCTGCATGCCATATTTAACAAGTAAAAGTAAGAAATGATTAATGCAGTGTCCCATTTACAAACTAGTACCAACATCGAAAGTAAATTTAACTAGAAAATATTTCACTTAAGCAGAAATGTAATGTATTTATAGGATGACATTTTTCGCCCACATAAGGAAAAAGTAGGAGTTATCAAAAAGCAAAGAGGATGACGTTGTAAAGGGAAGCAAGGACTGCGACAAAGGAGTGGAGGGGTAGGAATTCCAAAGCTCTAGAGGCTTTTTCTTGCACTGCGCTTGGGATACGGTGTGAGAGTAACGGAGGCGGTGTGTGTGCGTGTCGGCAGAGCTCGCTGTGCTTCCTGATGGCGCTGACGCCGTCGACGCTGGTGCTGCAGTTCTGGCTGTCGTGGGGCTCTGGCGCGGGGCGGCGCGAGGCGTGCCGCGGCGGCGGCGTGGCTCTGTCGCTGCAGCTGGGCGTGGACGCGCTGCTGCTGCTGCTGCTGGTGTCGGTGAGCCCGCTGGCGGCGCGGTCGCGGCGCAACTACCGCGAGGGCGCCTGCTTCCTGGCGGCGGCGCTGCTGGCCGCGGCCGCCTGGGCCGGCTGGCTGGCCGCCTTCCTGCTGGCCGGCGACCGCTGGCGCGACGCCGCGCTCTCCGCCGGCCTGGCCGCCACCGCCGCCGCCGTCGTCGTCGCCGTGCTCGTGCCGCGCACCTACCTCATGCTGTCGTCGGCCGTGCGCTCGCACCTCGCGTCCGCGCTGCCCGGCTCGCTCGCCGCCTCCGCCTGCGCCCTAAACTCGGCGGCGGCGCTGGGCGGCGGCGTCGGTCTCGCCGGCTCCCAGCAGGGGCTGTACGCCTCCGTCAACCCCGACCTCGCGGGCCACGGCGCCGGCAACTTCTACTCGCCCGACGCCGGCCTGCCGTTTGGCGGGTCGCCGCGCGCGCGCGGCAAGCTGTCGCACTTCTGACAGGAGGAGCCGGCGGCCGGGGACTTCGACGCCCCGGACCGCCCGTGGGGGCGCACCGCCTCCTCCTCCACCGCCGGCAGCTCCGCCGACAGCGACACCGGCGTCGCCGACGACAAGTTCTCCGTCGTCTGCAGACACCCCAGGGCGGGCGACCCCACCACCGACCTCTGAGCGCCACGGCTGCCGCGTCGCGACGGTCCGCCAGCTAAACGACTGGTGTCCGGCACTAACATCAGTCTCGTATCCCAACAGCTTTGTCTCTACATGTACCGACATACATCTACGGTACAGGCATTTAATGAAACGAAGTATGACATTGTCAAATTGAAACGTCCATTTTCAAAAATACTGTTTTGTTGAAGGAATTCACATTTCGTGCCGTTATCACAACCTGTTTCAAGTCAAATAAGTCAGCATCTCGTTCTCAAAGGCGTTGTTGTTGTTGTCGTCAGTCCACGCTACCTTATCAAATGCAAGACTCTTCGTCTCAGAATAACAGCAACCCATATTCTACTAAACCTCATTATTGTATTCCTCTCCCTCTGATATTTTTACCCCCACAGTTTCCTGCAATGTTAAATTGATGTCTCAGAATGTCTCCTACCCATCGATCCCTCATTACTCGGAGATCTTACCTTCGTCCAAAGTGAAGAGACTTTCTTCAACCAGGAATACATATTAGCTGATGTCAATCTAACAAAGGTACAGCTCCAACACTAACTGCTACAGGAATTTTCCCATCAGTAATTCTACCACCTCCTACTACGCTGTCACCTTTTAAGTTTTACCAACGTCCCGTTCCCTTGAGGTGGCTGCCGTGCCAACTGGCCCAACTATAGTGGCGCCATGCCCTCCGCCATCAGTACCTCCTCAAGTCTCATGTTAAAACGCCTGACAGCAGTAATAAGATGAGGACTGTCATGATGTATATAACAGTTACACAAAATGCACATTTGTGCCACCAATCTGAGTAGCTATCTTTCCCACGTCACCACATATCACAGACTACCAATACTCCGCATACCTATGTAGACTATTCGCAGCTCAGTCCACTATCAGTACCCAATCATCTACTGAAAAATTAAAACTCCATTTGTTAGTAGCAAGTCATATCAACATACTAATGTTACAGAGTTGTTGTTGTCTTCAGTCCAGAGACTGATCTGATGCAGCTCTTCGCCCTACTCTATCCTGAGCAAGCCTCATCTCCTCCTAAGAACGGCAACCTACATCCGGTTGAATCTCTTGGTGTCCCTCTGCACTTCCCTCCAATGCTAAATTCACGATTCCTTGACATCTAAAAAGGTGTCCTACCAATCGATCCCTTCTTTCAGTCGAGTTATGCCAGAAATTTTTTTCTCCCCAATTCAGTACCTCGTCATTAGTTAAGCAAACTACCCATCTGATATTCAGCATTCTCCTCCAGCATCATATTTCAAAGGCTTCTATCGTCTTTCTGTTGAACTCAACACATTGAATAATCATCTTCCATTCATCGTTGTTATTAAAACTCAAAATATACTATGACACGAAGAGTCACTTAAGTAATTAGATGCTGGTTCTGACGATTACGAGACTAGTTAACCGTTATAAACCAAACAAATTCGATCAAGATATTGTTCAGAAAGAAATTGAATTGAAAACCGTACTATTAGAGCGTAAATTTAACAGCATACTATTACGTTTCATTGCAAGACACGGCAGCTTTATGAAGCATTCTAACATGTAACCCATTACGACATTAATAAAGTAGTATTGACTCGTTAATGAAACATTTAGTCTCTGTTTAATTCCCTCCGTAAGAATGTGACCCTGCACAAGTTCGCCCCAAAAGGACCGAAATTACTCTCTTGCTGTGCAGATCACTCTACATTCTAAACACCGTGACACTACAAAAGTGTGAATTACATCAGGAATGATAAACAAAACCATTATCAGGTGTTTCTTTTGCAACTATCCAGATTATACATGACTCTTTCAGGAATACCCCACTCGATAAGCACCCCTGGGAAAAACAATGGCAAAGATGTAGCCACGACCCATTCATAGTTGGTTTTTTTTTTTTTTACTCTCTTGTCGTTGAAAGTGCGATGGTAACATAAAACACAAAAGGAAAATCTCTAAACATATTGTAAGCCGTGTTCGTGTAGCTCAGTTATTTAGAACAATACTTGGAAAAAACTATAACAATCTTCAAGTATCTGATCGCAAAAGACCTGTCGGGTATATTTCAGCTGAGCTGGCTGCATGTTCAGCCCTCCTGTACGCTGGAGCCAAACGTAGATATTTTCCACCATCTTGACAGAATGCTCCCACAACAGTACCGAGTGCTATACTCATTTTCTCTGCTAAACTTCTACTATAGTGTTATCATTATAAAAGTTTCTCGACAATTTACTGCTTAATTTGCGTGTAGATTGTTTTTTATTTCATCAAACTTTCGAAAATATTTCAATTCTTACACAACATATTCTACTACGTTCTTCTATCTCTGTACTGGTAGAATTTAGACAAAGCTATTTCGTACAGTTCTGTAGAAAGCTCTGTCACTGGAGTAACTGACTCCGGGTACACTCCCATATACAATCGCTCTTCTTCAAGTTAATTCTGTGGCTTTATTGGAGCTTTCACCTTCGGCAGTATAAAACTCTTTAACATCATCCAAATAAAAAGTTGCTGAGCTGTTGGAGGTATCTGTGATCACGTCACTTTCCACCTATGATATATGGATGCAGTTGCTATGAATGAATGTATAGAACCTCTTCCGTTTGAGCAGAGTTTCTTGCTACTTCCTAGACCGTAATTTGTATGTTCCTAATTTTTACTTCCAACGATCCCTTTTTCGAGGAATTTTTGTAAATTTTTCGTGTCACAGTCACTTTACATTACTTTTCATCTCATTGCAGTGTCTTCCTTTAGTAGAAAATTTCTTTCTTTCTAATTATATGTTTTCTTCAAGAGAATATCATTTAATTAGTACAGTGCATTATGAAGAACACGTAAACACCGACAGCGAAACTTGTATTCAACAGCACAACATAACGAATAGCTACTCTCCATCCACATTACAAAAGTTACGTGTCCTCTGCGTTTATAAAAAGGGTTTTTAAGCGGAGCAAACTTTCTGAATTCCTTCTACCGCATGAAATTTTATTTGGAATACTTAAGATGTAGCTTTGTCTAGATTACCTAGACCTACAGAAGCAAGCTTTCATTGGTAATGAAGAACAGCTTTCACCTGTAGTAATAATAACAAAAAAGACATGGAAGGTAATATAAAATGAATCAGTAAAATACTGAAAGCCTGAAAGAATAGCATTACGTTTCTGACTTTTTCTGGATTAATTGAGACCACCACTGAAGAAAGTTGTTATTAATCTGTCAATTTTCTTAGTTTTCATTTATCTTGCAGTAAATCTACCTTCTGTAAGGAAACACGACACCAATCAATAAATGTGATTTGTGGCTGGTTAAAACACCATATCTGATTAGTATCATCACAAATAAAGCTAAATTATTGAAAATAAGGCTTCTTTAGTTTTCTTTCTACTGTTTCATATCTTCCCTCAACACGTTGTAAGCCTTATTGGCTCATACACTAGAATCAAAAGAATGTTTTCCGTTACTTTGTTCTTGATGAACTTTCTTTTAAAACGCATTGACCAATTAAAATGGTACGTCTCCTAGAGAAACGAAACAAGAATACCACCTCACCTAGACAGTGACGTTATAGTTGTCCCTTGCAGCTTCATCGTGGAAAAAAATACTACAACCAAATCTCTTGAAGACTAAGATGGCAGTAGACGTAATTGGAATGTCAACAGTGACTACCCAGAACACTTTATATTACATGAATTTTTCCTGGCCTTTGGTTTTCGCAGTACAACACAGTTAAATGGTGACTGAACTGACATACACGAATGAATTGTTTTGTAAAGATCCATAGATTTTGGGCTGGCACTATATAGCGTATCGGATGGAAAACTCAGCCATCAACCGTTATTTTTCCACATCTGGTCTGTAGAAGGCCAATTTCAAAGAGTATTAGTAGTTTTAATTATCTGAAAGCCACATTTGAGCTATAATTTATGTATGTTCCTCAAATACTGACACAATAAACGGGAATTAGAAACTCTCTAGTTTAACAGAATTGCATAGCCAATTTACCCTTTAATTGTAACGGTTTCAAAGCCTTAACACCAATAATGGTCGAGTACAGTTGGAATAGATAGGTCACATGTTGAAAACTCTTTTAATATTGCAAGTTAAAGCACGCGTCCCCGTTTTCGTGTATCACCCTTATCTCAGTGCCGGCTGTTGCTCTGTTCAGTACACTTTGATGAGAACTCGGCCCGTTACAGTTCTCGTAACAGGCGCTGACCCGTAGTTCGCTTCGAAGATTGTAATTATACCGACGGCTATTTTAAAGTCTTATCACCAAACTCTTTTCTAACAATATTATGTATAAATATAGCAACACGACCGACATTTTCACAACTAGACCGTGAATTTCGCTCCAATAATATTACTATCTACTTTGTAGAAAAAGTCATATCTCTGCATTTTTTTAATGTACATGTTACATTCTCTGCACTCTTGTCTTGTAGATTTGTAAAACTGTGAAAGAATTTGATTGTGGTGATACATTTTTATAACATTTTCATGGTAAATAAAAACTCTTCATACAAGATTATTGATTATAGATTGATTTAAGATTCGTTCTTATTCAAACCTCTCGTTTTTCCGCTACAGGTAAGTGATCCACGTGATGTTCGACAAATGCTGGATGCTGATAAAAATAGTTTTTCGTGTTCAACTGTACAACCAGGACAGCTTGACACTCACTGCGAAGACGCTCGTTCAACCGCAGACAGTGTTGAGTACGAATGATTAGAGAAATGTGTAATAATAATAATATCTATTTATTTGTTCTTCGTCACTTTAAAAATGGAATGTCAGCATGATTCGAAAAAAGAATCAATACATCTCTCTATAAAAGATGTTCTTCTGGTTTTATGCCCTTCAAAAACTCAAAACGTTCTGCACCGATTAAGCTCAAAGTTTGACACAACGTTTTATTCTAATACAGGAAGTTTATTAGATACATATTTCTTTAATAAATTATATATAACGGACACACACACTCATAAACTTGTATAAATTCGTATATACGAGGGCGTAGTAAAAAGCAAGTTGCACATTCTCGCCGCAAGAGCCCACTGTTTCGCAATCCTGCACAAAGCGGGGAAAAGGACATAAACTGAGCAAACGTAAAGTATGACGGTTGCTGTGGTTCTTCGCTGTGTTTTGTGTGACTAGCGGGCTAAAAGCAATGGTGCGTCAGCTGGATGCTCAATATAAATTCGAGGTGCAATCAACAGTCCGATTTCTATGGACCCAACAGGTCAATTGCACGGTTATTCGACGTGAAATCACTGCTGTATATGGAGAGCGTGCGATTTCATCTTTTCGCTAAGTCCAAAACGGATCTCGGTAGACAACGATTTCAAAACGATGAGGAGGTGAAATCGGCTGTCTCTGTGTGGCTACAAAACGCTGGAGGAGATTTCTGTGCATCCGGAATCGAAAAGTTGGTTGACCGTTCCGAGAAACATTTACATTCTCTTGGAGACTATGTGGAAAAGTGAACTTACATTGCAGGTTGTAATAGCCGTGTTGCTTTGTATAGATGGTTTAAAAAATGGACACAACTTGGTAGGGCAACTTACTTTTTTATCTGTCCTCATATATAGAACGTTGTGGCAAATTTTCGTACCATTCCGTCAAGACCTATTGGAGATTTGTGGATAGGAACATGTAAATAATCGTTTGTTCCAAATCTGAAATCTCCGAAAATTCTTCACAGATTGCATTGAAACTTTGACACAATGTTTCCTTTGATTTCGCAAGTGTTCTTTGTTTGACAGTCATTGCCTTGAATCATATTTCGTAGAACACAGTAACCGATAAAACCATTTTAATATTGGTCATGTTGAAAAATGAAAAAGTAAGTATTTCTGGCATAGTGCCGTATTTATTGTTCCGTATATGAGCTCAAAGCTGGACACAGAATACATCCCGGTTAAAAAATTGGTTTTATCTATTCTGTTGCGTCAGTATCATACCCACGACCACGAGAAACATTTCATTGTCGCAAACGGCAATCTTGGTTATAACTGAACCGCGGAAAAGTAGCCGAGCGGTCTAAAGCACTTCGCTGCGGAGCGCGCGGTTAATCTGCGTGGAGGTTCGAGTCCTCCCTGGGGCATGGGTGTGTGTGTTTGTCCTTAGGTTAGTTTACCTAGGTTTAAGTAGTTTGTAAGCTACGGACTGATGACCACGCAGTTTGGTCCGATAGAATTACAAACAAACATTCCCCTATACCAGAGTCTTTAGTCATATCACATTTAAAGACATTTTGATTTGACGATAGAAATGTGATAGTAGACAGATCCCCGTCAATATTACGATAAAAAAACTTCTCTATTGGCCTACAAATCAAGGGTAACGGCACTGTCTATATAAGAATTTGTACGGTACATGGGACAGGGTACTTCACAACACATTTCCAATCTAGAGTTTTATTGCGATCTCGGTTAAATTTTTCACATTTGAACTTCAAAACAAGAAAAATCATCACTGTCTACATGAGACTTCGTATGGTACATGTTGAAAGTTACTTTACTCCAGACTTTGTCACTGTCACCATAAAATATAGCAGATATACGTAATGTATTTAGATTATCCATTACGGATGTTTCAGAACCCGTGACTTATTTTCAATATTATTTAAGAAAACTGCTCCAGTCACTTTTACTTGAAATGGTATTTATTCCATGAACCGGTTTTCAAACCTTTTCAGGTTCATCATCAGATGGATCACGTTACAATAACATTTTAAGCGTCATGTTGGATGCTGGATTGCGACTGTATGGCCGGATTTTTGTGGTTAATTTCCGTTTCTTGCGTCTTCTTTTGTTGAAGTCACAGTAACACATAACTTCTTCTGTTGGGTTCTACACTGCACTATAAACAACACTTTACCAGCGTCCAACATGTGCTTTTACAGCTGCTGTTATTTACAAACGTCTTAATTCGAAAGATATAACACTCTTTGTACAGGTAAGTTTGTTTTGAGTATGATATAGTCGATTATTTAGAAAGTAATTTTGTCAACAGTAAACTGTAAAAGTGAATAATAAATAAATACTGTCTATATTGTTTCCATAGCTTTTCTACTTAATATGTATGTATACAATTAGTCAAAGTACAAGAATAAAATTCGTATTATTGCTATGTTTAATTTATACACTATTTGTGTTCTAGAATATTAATTTAGCCTAGGTTCTATTTATTGTGTTTAAAGACAGTATGAATCTGGTTGCTCTATTATTGTAGGATTGAATGGGTAGGTATTTAGATGTGGGTAAAGCTTTTATGTACTTGTTCTTTAGTAGTGATTTTACCTTATCAGAAATCATATGAAAGAGTTGTCAAGAGTGGAGGGGCTTTTTATTTGCAGGGGGAGGGTAGGTAAGGGGGGGGGGGAAGAGGCTTTTTGTGAATTAGTTTATTTATATTAGCAGATTCTCAAAATTTTGGAGGAACATTTTGTTTTTTAGTTCAGTCTGATCATTGAGCAGGTTGTTGGATGTTGTATTTGTATTGATGAGGATTTCAATTTCTTCAAGGAGGTTAAGTTTCATGCCCTTATTGGCAAAATGGAGTATTTGTAGGTTTGTTTGGATGTTGTCTGCAGAATGACCTTGTTGGGCAAGGTGTGAGGCAAAGCTGGATTTGTTTAAGTTATTAAGGCGGAGTGCGTCCATATGTTCTTTAAATCTTGTTGTGAAGCTTCTTCCAGTTTGACCAATATAGAAGCTTGGGCATGAGTTGCAAGTTAGTTTATAGATACCTGATTTTTGAAATTTATCTATGTTGGTTTTTGTGTTGTGGATGATTTTATTTTGTATTTTGTTGTTTGTGGAGAAGCTAATTTTAATCTCATGTTTCTTGAAGAGGTTTGCAATTTGGTATGAAACCTTCCCGAGGAAAGGTAGGCTTATAAAGAAGGTTTTTTTGGTTGTGTTTGTCTGTTCAGAAATTGGTTGTTTTGTATTTGTTGATTTAATTAATTTATCAATGAGAGCAGGACTGTATCCATTGCTGATGGCAACTGATTTTATGATGTTTGTTTCCTTTTCTCTTTCATTTCTGTCCATTGGAATTTTGTTCATTCGGTTTATCATTGATCTAAAAAATGCTTGTTTGTGTTGGTCTGGATGACAAGAAGAATTATGGATGGAGATATCTGTTGCTGTTGGTTTTCTGAAAATTTGGAAATTGTGTTTCTGGTTTTTGTTGGATATTTTTAGATCAAGATAGTTAATTCCATCTGGTGTTTCATGTTCAACTGTGAACTGTATTTTGTGGTGCATTTTATTAAGTTCAACAGCTATGTTGTCTATTTCTGTTGTTGTGCCATTGAACAGGATGATAGAGTCATCAACATAGCGTTTGTAATAAAGAAGCTTATTTTTCAGATGAGATTGGGATTTAAAAAACTTGTTTTCAAGGTGGTTGATATATATATTTGCTAGCAGTATCCGTAATGGATAATCTAAATATATTGCTACCACGCCAGGTAACCAGAACAATGCGCGAATTTCGGAAATGTAAACTCAAACTGATGAAAACCATTCTTGCAATAAGATTCAACAAAAAGTGCCTCTCTGAAAACCTCACTCCTAATTATGTTAGAATTAAAGTAACAAGTCAAAGCAAATCTGCCAAGTTAGCGAAATCAAAATGTGAAATTATATGGATAAAATCTGAAATCAAATCTCTTTACATTAAAAAAGATCTACTTAATGCACAGCTGTACAATATGCATCTTGAACTAAGCTACAACCTTACTACTTATGTGTTCATGATCTTTCTGGATAATATAAATATATGTATAAACAAACACTGTAATACCATCTCACTTAGACATCAAAAGAAGATAGATGCCCTGATCACTAAAAAAGAAATGAACTTCCCCAGTATCCCTTTGCAAATGGAACATAAGTTTTTTGACAGAGTGATAAATACCACAGACATCTCTTTCAACAACAATGAACTAAAATTATTAAACAAAGGCCTTAAGCACAACATTACCCCCACACTCAACAATAACAATATCAAAGAGCTAATAGTGAGTACTAAAATGGCATGCGCAACTGCTAAGCTAAAGCACAATGAACAGAATGCCATAGCCCATAAGGCAAGCACCATCATTAGGAGAAATATAGACCAGAATAAAATGTACCAAAACATGAATTATGAACAAAGGACACTGCAAGCCATAAACAAAAAGCTTTCAAGTAATAATGCTCTGGTAGTCCGTGCAGACAAAGGAAACACATCTGTTGTCCTATATG
Source organism: Locusta migratoria (assembly GCA_026315105.1). Taxonomy (NCBI): domain Eukaryota; kingdom Metazoa; phylum Arthropoda; class Insecta; order Orthoptera; family Acrididae; genus Locusta; species Locusta migratoria. The sequence goes on along the minus strand of CM048746.1, from coordinate 36,717,689 downwards.
AATCAGATTATGTGAACAAAACCCATGAATTCTTCAAAAATAACAACATAAAAGAAATAGATCTTGATCCCACTCCCAAATTCCAAGAAAAAATTAAAAAGCTGCTTAAAAATTGCAACTTCCTTTTGACACAAGCAGAAATAAAGCAATGTACAGTGATGAACCCAACAGCACCTAAATTGAGATCACAACCTAAGGTCCACAAACCTAACTGTCTGATACGCCCTGTCGTAAACTCAATTAATAGCCCAAGCTACAAAATCACCAGAAAGCTACATGATATTATCCACAAAGCATATGTATTTGAAAATAACTTCTCTATAAAAAACAGTTATGACCTTATCAATTGCATAAAAGACATCTCCATACCATCCACAGCTAAATTTGCATCCCTTGACATAGTCAACCTATACACAAACATCCCTGTTAAAGAAACAATCACCATAATAAGAAATAATCTCCTCAAACATGGTACAATGAGTAGAGCTGAAATCATAGAACTCATAGATATCCTTGAACTTATATTATCACATAACTATTTTCTGTTCAACAAAAAGTTTTACATTCAAGAAGATGGACTAGCAATGGGCAATAGTCTTGCAGGACTGCTAGCAAATATATATATCAACCACCTTGAAAACAAGTTTTTTAAATCCCAATCTCATCTGAAAAATAAGCTTCTTTATTACAAACGCTATGTTGATGACTCTATCATCCTGTTCAATGGCACAACAACAGAAATAGACAACATAGCTGTTGAACTTAATAAAATGCACCACAAAATACAGTTCACAGTTGAACATGAAACACCAGATGGAATTAACTATCTTGATCTAAAAATATCCAACAAAAACCAGAAACACAATTTCCAAATTTTCAGAAAACCAACAGCAACAGATATCTCCATCCATAATTCTTCTTGTCATCCAGACCAACACAAACAAGCATTTTTTAGATCAATGATAAACCGAATGAACAAAATTCCAATGGACAGAAATGAAAGAGAAAAGGAAACAAACATCATAAAATCAGTTGCCATCAGCAATGGATACAGTCCTGCTCTCATTGATAAATTAATTAAATCAACAAATACAAAACAACCAATTTCTGAACAGACAAACACAACCAAAAAAACCTTCTTTATAAGCCTACCTTTCCTCGGGAAGGTTTCATACCAAATTGCAAACCTCTTCAAGAAACATGAGATTAAAATTAGCTTCTCCACAAACAACAAAATACAAAATAAAATCATCCACAACACAAAAACCAACATAGATAAATTTCAAAAATCAGGTATCTATAAACTAACTTGCAACTCATGCCCAAGCTTCTATATTGGTCAAACTGGAAGAAGCTTCACAACAAGATTTAAAGAACATATGGACGCACTCCGCCTTAATAACTTAAACAAATCCAGCTTTGCCTCACACCTTGCCCAACAAGGTCATTCTGCAGACAACATCCAAACAAACCTACAAATACTCCATTTTGCCAATAAGGGCATGAAACTTAACCTCCTTGAAGAAATTGAAATCCTCATCAATACAAATACAACATCCAACAACCTGCTCAATGATCAGACTGAACTAAAAAACAAAATGTTCCTCCAAAATTTTGAGAATCTGCTAATATAAATAAACTAATTCACAAAAAGCCTCTTCCCCCCCCCCTTACCTACCCTCCCCCTGCAAATAAAAAGCCCCTCCACTCTTGACAACTCTTTCATATGATTTCTGATAAGGTAAAATCACTACTAAAGAACAAGTACATAAAAGCTTTACCCACATCTAAATACCTACCCATTCAATCCTACAATAATAGAGCAACCAGATTCATACTGTCTTTAAACACAATAAATAGAACCTAGGCTAAATTAATATTCTAGAACACAAATAGTGTATAAATTAAACATAGCAATAATACGAATTTTATTCTTGTACTTTGACTAATTGTATACATACATATTAAGTAGAAAAGCTATGGAAACAATATAGACAGTATTTATTTATTATTCACTTTTACAGTTTACTGTTGACAAAATTACTTTCTAAATAATCGACTATATCATACTCAAAACAAACTTACCTGTACAAAGAGTGTTATATCTTTCGAATTAAGACGTTTGTAAATAACAGCAGCTGTAAAAGCACATGTTGGACGCTGGTAAAGTGTTGTTTATAGTGCAGTGTAGAACCCAACAGAAGAAGTTATGTGTTACTGTGACTTCAACAAAAGAAGACGCAAGAAACGGAAATTAACCACAAAAATCCGGCCATACAGTCGCAATCCAGCATCCAACATGACGCTTAAAATGTTATTGTAACGTGATCCATCTGATGATGAACCTGAAAAGGTTTGAAAACCGGTTCATGGAATAAATACCATTTCAAGTAAAAGTGACTGGAGCAGTTTTCTTAAATAATATACGTAATGTTGTTTGATATACAGGCGACGGACGAGACGGGTAGAGAACGGGGGATGGAGAGAGGGTGATGTACAGCACTTGATCTTTATCATACGGATGATAGTAAAATTATGCAACCCATCCCAGTGATGCATAAATAAAATGGGTTGGAAGCGTTGTCAGGATGGAAGGCGGAGCGGTGAAGGCTTGTGGGCGCCCTAGGAAAGGGTGGCTAACTGGCAAATAAAAGATAGGCTTTAAGTTAATATTTGGAATATTCTTGACATACGGAATACATGGCGGGACTCGCCCTGAGGTAGGATGCAATGAATGAGTGCCAGTCTAAACGGATTAGAAAACGGAAAAGGTAAAGGTTACGGTAATGGTTCAAACAGTTGGTGGCTGATACCGAGCAGCCGCTAGGCGTGAGCGGACGGCATGCGGCCGTTCGCCCCGCACCGAGGCTGAACCTCTCGAGTGCGTCTGTTCAAATTCAAATGTTTGTTAAGCTTATGGGACTTAACTACGGGGTCATCAGTCCCTAAACTTACAAACTACTTGTGGACTACTTATGAACTAAGGACAGCACAAATATCCATGCCCGAGGGGGGATGCGAACCCCCGACCGTAGTGGCCGTGCAGACCGTGACTGGAGCCCCTCAGTCCCCTCGGCCACCGCGGCCGGCTGCGTCTGTTCTGTACGAGAACTCAAACTGAAGGGAGTGGAGGAACTGATGGTCGCACCGCAGAGTCCTCCAGCAGTAGCACACGTAATCAAACGTGGGTGTCTGCTATTTGGCTCCACGGTAGCATGGAAACGTCAGTAGTTTCAGCACGGACGCCAGAAGGGTGGCGTGATTTTAGAATCAGCATTCAATACTGGTTCTGGCCGGCTCTGTCCTGCAAGGTGGACAGCCTTGGTCACGTTGTCAAGGCGTATGTCGCAGTGGAAGAACACTTGTAAAACTTAGGCGAAGTTTTGAATAAAATTTTGAATTATTTCCTAAACTATTTTAGACTGGCTAGTCGTCCTGTACAGTGATAGTTCGGTGGATATAAAAGGGTAAGAGACGGGGAAGAGGCATAGATAGGAAGGAGTCACAGAGCAGGAAGAGGAGGAAGAGGAATAGAGAAATGAAGAAATGGAGAAAGGATATAGATGTAGTGAGGACGGAGATAAGAAGACAGATAGAGTTTTGGATAAGTACAGTGAGTGGGATGAAGGTGATGGACAGGGATAGGGTGAGGAGGGAGAGATGGACAAGGGGAGGCGGGAAGGAGAGAGAAAAGGAGAAGGAAATTACGTTTTATCATCAATCAGCAACTGTGAAGCATTGGGGAGCTCGCTGTTTTTAGAATGAACAAAAGCGTAAGAGTAACTGAGAACTTATTATAATATAGTAATCGATAAGGAAACACATTTTCCATTTTATTATTCCTGTAGCCAAGCTTGTATTTTTTGCGATATCTAAGCATAGATTAACACGATTGATGTATATTTGATTAGCACGCATGTAAGAGGTTGAAGAAAGAATAAGGAATATACCACTACATTCACGTAACAGTACTGGTACTTACAGAGGAAGAACCTTACTTCACTATTTTCCTCTGAATGCGTCGTTAGTACAGCACTTTATCCTCCGGGTCCGCCGCTCTTTCCCGTGCCGCGCCTGCGCAGAGCACCAGCGGCCCGTTCAGCGGTCCTCCGGTAGGGCAGCAGGCTCTCACTGTTTACTCCGTCACAAAGACCGTGTAAAAAAAAACTAGACTTCCTAACGGTGCTGGTGTCGCGGGAAATTTGAACCTTCGGCCGGCCGCCGTGATAGTGGTAAGCGTAGGATAAATAGGAGTATTGTTAGGAGATAAATCGTGTATTGTATAGCTACTGCCGTATATATACTCAGTAGTCACATCTGTATTGTTTGACTATTGTAATAAACATGAAACACGATGGTGAAGAGTTGCTCAGTGGTTAATTGCACAAATATATTTAAGAAAGGAATAGAAAGAAGGAATACTGTCATCCCAATTATATTTCTCAGGAATACAAGTAGACCTACTATCACTTGTGCTCAGAGATAGTTACTCTTGCTCAATAAGCTGTTAGTCAAGACAATATAGGATTGAATCACATAGGCTTTTTACAATACTGGTAGCTCTTAAAAACCAGCTACTTTAGGCTGTATTGCAGGACAGGAGGCACGAGATCAGTTACCTCACTGCATTTAGAATTTCTGTTTATTAAATAAATATGTTCACATGTTTGTTAAGCTTAAGGGACTCAACTGCGGGGTTATCAGTCCCTAAACTTACAAACTGCTTATGAACTACCTTATACTAAAGACGGCTCAAACATCCATACCCGAGGGGGGGATTTGAACCCCCGACGGTAGCGGTCGTGCAGACTGTGACTAGCGCGCCTTAGACCGCTCGGCCACTGCGGCCGGCTATGAAATTAATATTATCCACTTGAATACAGAATTTATAGGTCATCTGCTTTACATGTAAGTATAATAACTGATAGTGGTTGGCAGAAATATGTATCGTTCCATATGTGACACATAGCCAAACTGGATCCACATTTGAAGTTGAACCGTATGACAAATTTTGAGCATTTCACGCTACTGTAAGGTATTTGGCTTACAGCATTAAAAATCCTAATAGTCGTGCTACATATCATAATGCTAATCTTCGATGTACTTAGTTAAGAAAAGGTTATGGCATACTTCGTGTTCTTAAAATTTGACAGTAGCTGGTCGTTGTATTCAGGGCTGTAAGAAGGTAAGAATCTGTTTTACGGTTATGTGTCTGATGGCAAATTTCATTTTCACAGTCGATTTTTAGCATTAGTTGTTTCAGGCAGCCCTGTTTCAGTTTTTGATGCTATAAAACATTGAAATATTGAAGAATACAGCAGATACCCAAATAATGACGTAAAATATTATGAAACTGTATTTTGTACTTCCCCCTTCTGTTTCATGGTTAAGCATCTTTTCCAGATTTTGTTTATCTGCGTTTTCGATAGAATAGACATTTTTTTCTGTTCTCGAATACCTAGTGTTTAAAACCATGCCGGCGGGCGCCAGTCACGGTCCGCACGGCCACTATGGTCGGGGGTTCGAATCCCCCCTCGGGCATGGATATTTGTGCCGTCCTTAGTCTTAGCTAGTTCGTAATTAGTTTGTAAGTTTAGGGACTTATGATCCCGTAGTTGTCCCATAAGCTATACAAACATTTGATTTGATTTAAAACCATTGTTTATTCAGAAGTCAATGGTGGTGAATAATCACTAAAAATTAATTTATATAAATCAGCAGTAATTATTCGTAGCCCACAAAAACAATTTCAAACCTAATTACAATAGTTGACCACGACCTGCGGGTGTGAAATCAGATTTTGAAAATGAAGCTGCAGCAGTTAAAACGTAAGTTTAGTTAATGCGAGCGTTTAATTAACGGTTCTTGAGTCGTCTGTTGGTCCGGGAAATACGTAAAACACAAATACTAAAACATTATGGCGCTGTCGGAAGTACTCCCGAACGGTACAACGAAACTGATTAACTTGAATAATGAAAGGGGAAGACAATTTGACTGCGACACACGTAAAAATAAGAAAATTTCACTTACCTCGTAGATTCTTATTACAAAACAGGAAACAGCAAGCAGCTCGCAGAATACGGTATTATAACTTGATCGATTACAGTATTGAAATGTGCTGGAATGGTTGTTATGTAATAATGAAGTTAAGTAATAATCACAAATGAAAAAATAAAAGGGAGGGGAAACTAACTACAAAAATGAGAACACAAAAAACAAATTTAAGATCCAAAATAGTATATTCTGAAAGAAATATAAAGTACAAAAAAAAAAAAAAAAAAAAAAAACCAGAGAAAATTAAATTAACATTATGCATTACAATAATGGGGAGCCACCACACACATTTGACGACTGCCTTCACCAACGGCTCCTCCTCACCGCTACAGCCTCTGTCGCGCTACCCCTCGCAACTGACAACTAACTGCCCTCTCGTAGTCAGAGCGCTTACTCTACAATCGAACTTCCAAAGATAACTGCGCCACTTACAATGTATATCTGTGGCCAGTTCACAAAATCCATTACAGTGTCTATATTTACTGTAAAATATGTACAAAATAACTCACTACAATACAAAATGACAAACAGCACTAATAATCAGAAACAATACAACTTTAAGAGTATTGTTTGAGCACTATTGTGGCTTAAATATTGTAGAAAATTAATTATGTCTGGACCATAGGGACCTTACATAGTTTTCACCAGGACGTATTTCTTACAAGCGAATCATTCCGAGGTAAAAGTCGAACCTATTCTGACAGGGGCCTTCATTTGAGGATCCTGAAAGCAGCGGTCACTGAGTTTAGTGCGGATCTCTCCACGGCATTGATACAGTCAGGTATTCCAAACCACAAAGTACGCAAGCCTGTATTCCAGACATTTCTTGAGAAGTACACAAAAAGGGAAATACCGGATGAGAGCAAAAACATTACATACAGCCAATTTATGAAAACGTCTTAAAACAAGTAAAAAATGTGGTCTGCAAACATTAGGTGAAAATCATTTTGGATGAAACTACTGATGAGCTGCTAAGATGTATTTTGTGTAGTTTGGTTTTTCCATTATCTGGTGAATTAGTAAAACCTACTTTTTAAATTGTACGGATTCAAGAAGGCAAATGTCTGCATAGTAATGCAATTATTCAACGACTCATGTATGAATCTGTGGCCGGTATCTAAATGGTACAAACAACGTTAATTTAATTGGTTTACCAAATAGAATATTTTCATCGGCACCTTTTTGCAGGTATTTGTCTCTCCCTATTCTCACCATAATCCTTTCACTAGTTATCATCGAACCGATGCGCATCTGGTGCTACACTGTCCACAAGGACCAAGGATAGGTGACTTACAGAATGTTAGAATGTTAGCTCACAGCGTCCTTTGTGGCGATACTGTTGACCTCAGTTTATAAAGAACTCGATTTGCAGTATTGTCAGGAACGTTCGATCTAGAATCTCACAGTATGGGATACAATTAGAATTATCTTCAGTGACGAGTCCAGCTTCAAACTGAGTCCTGAGAGCCAGTGAAAACGTGGATGCACCCAGTGATGCGATACCAATCTCACTGTCGCCTGGTATACAGCTTGCACCACAGTGGTAAATTTTAGAGCTCTTAAACAGGCAGGCCGGCGCATCCGCCATTTTGTTTCCCAAGGAGTGCTAAACACAGCACATCAGCATATACTTCCAATATGGGGATCGGGTGGAACCATATCTGGATCACGTCACTACTGTGTTGCTAGTGCTGCACGGTCGGAGGACTGTTGTGGTCACGGACCTGAATGCGCACTTACCCCTGAGGAACAGCCGCTCTCGAGATGACACAGGGACAAAGAACTGCAGAAGAGGCAGTCATGGCTCTCCACACACTTTACGGGAAGGGGCGGAGATGGAACAAACATGAATGTTACCTTGTTCACACAAAACATGGTGGGGGAGGTCTCTGACTGGAGAGTCCTTGATCATGACACATTGAGTTATCACAATGTAATATGTCTGGGACATAGGATGGGACTTACAGCACAACTTCAACAAGGCAGATTGGAGCCCCACGGTCCGAATCAATAGCTTACCTGTGATTCAACGCAGAGAAGGTCAGTTCTTCTGTGTCATCACTGGCGGAGCGCTGGAGCTTAGCAGCCCACATAGATGCGGAAGCGGAGAGGTCACGTTGCACAACTTGGCTGGGATTGGGCACCGAAGGTTCCATCTTTCGCTATATCTCATCAAATCGCATCATAACAGTAATAGTACGGACGTCTATCATGGGGTACGAATCTCCAGTGTGGACACACAGGCTCATGAAGTGCCTTCCACGACTGTGAGGAGAGTGCAGCTGAACATCCCAGTCCCAAACAGAACCACTCCTTGGGATGGTGCGAGGGAGGCAGCTAGCGACTGGACGAAGAAAGGGAGACAGGACAAACTTAAGTAAATCCTGGGCGATACAGCAAACACCATGAGTGGGATCAGAAGAAGGTATTACACCTGTGGCAGGAAGATTGGGACAGGTACGAAACAGAAAGGAGGATACATTGCCTCCTACCAGACATTCAAAAGATTAAAGGTGAGAGATTTTCAACCAATAAAGGGAACGCTGCACTTCCTAACAGGGCATGGCCATGTCCAGCATACTTATGTATGTTTGGAACAACTGCCCAACATCAGCACCTTCAAACTCATACATCAAGAACAAACCTTCAATACACTTTATCAATTAACCAATGTCATACGGCACAAAGTGCTTGATGACATATTGGGCAATAAGTAAACCTGAAAAGTGACACACCAACCAATGACAATAGCTACATATGCCATACCGCTGGGAATGGATCGGTTGCCAGCAATGGCAGAATCTGCCACCCTCTGTACTCGGGTGTCAGGTATGGCACCTCCGGAGTTCATTTAGACGTAAGTTATATGTAGCTTAGTTAAGTACTTAGGTAATATCACAAAGGGGAAAATTTTTGTGGGGGAAGGGGAGGTTGCAGTGACATTTAAGGCCTGCCCAATACCAGGGGCACTCTGAATGGCTTTAGTTTGGTGATCGGGTCGCATACTAGGTTTATATTCAGCTGCCACAACTGTGCCACTGCAACAGTAGCATAGTATGTTGTAGTGTAAAGTCAGCGCCACACGCCAGACTCAAGAGAACTATCGTGGAGAAGGCAGTGGTTAACCGACAGCCTATCGCACGCCAGCGCCGCGCCTCTTGTAGGGAGTAACCGTAGACCCGTGCCCTCTACAAGTGGCTATATGTAGGAAGAGATGCGTCTGGACGCCCGTCAGAACTCGGTTACAAATTAGGCCGTCACCAGGTCTCAGCCCAGCTAGCATAGTATAGAAGACGACGACGTGAGGAGAAAAACAGCCAATAAAACTTGTATTAATAATTTATGGAGCTGTTCTAGATGACTACGAATCCTGCACCATACCTTTCCCGACAACTAGACCAGGACGAGTACTCAACTAATGGAAACGATGATGATACAACATAGTAGATCGGCAACTAACAGAAGTAAATTAAGTAGAAGCATAATAATTGCGGCAGTGGATTCCTAGCAGAATAACTTGCTCGGGAAACAATGAATCACAATACGACTCATTAAAGTCAGTGATGGGTTTAAAATGTTTAAGAAACACAGCACGTAGTTTATCCGAACTGTTTTGTTTTGTTCAAGTTCTTTGAAATATTTTAGAAGTGTCTTGCATAGAGCCTTAGATCGTACTACTTTGAGTTTGCACTACACTCGTATTTAAATCGGTATGTGGATTATACAGAAAAATCTCACGTTTTCTTTACTTATTACTGTTTTCCTTTGCTGTTTGAATAAATATGAAGATACAATAAACATCATGTGCTATTTTGTGTATTTTTTCTTCGTGGGATTCAAAATGAAGATTCGATACTGACGTTTATTAAATCATGTACCAGTCTCCTGTAACTTGTAGTTGCCGCGGCTACATCTAAAGTGCATATTTGCGCAATAACCAAGTTCAAATACGAAACTCGCCAAACACGGCACTTGTAATCGAATGACGGCTTGCTTTCTTAAATTTCCACAGGACACAAGAACACATTTAATATACACTACACAATTGCTTTTGTTGCGTCATCCTGGGCTCATGTTTCAGCCAGATAATGGCTGCCTGCAGACGGCGCACGTTTCCACTGCTCGCCTTCATGGTTGCCAAACCGTGGTTCGGCCATTACGGTCGCCCGTCCTTCCCAACTAGGGGTGCGATCACAGTGGCTCCGATATCGGTAGGTTTTACCGACGACAGACATCAGCGCGAAACGGCCGATCGTTTCAAATCAGTACTCCACTATGGGCACGGTCACAGTGTAGCCGATCTCATCGCCCGAACGTAGAGACTTCGGACGACAGTCGGTGAAATTCAAATTAGTTTGTTTTCTTCGGTGAAATCGACCAACGTTCTCACAGGCTAGATATGGAGAGTGAGAAACTGATATGCTTTGTGAAAGAAAGGGATTGTGGCGCCCAGTAGACGATAAATATCACAATCCGGATATAATCGGAATGTAATCTAAGTTACTTAAATCCTGTATCAAAAATTTTAGGCGTAAATTATAACCTCAAAAATGTGTTCAATCTGGGATTGTGGCGTATATTAATGTTATTGTAGTGGCTCTCTTATGTTGTTTTGTACTGTCATAATCGGGTATTAGCTGCCCACAAATTATTCTTACTGGTTCTGGTCTTTCTTTAAAAAGGTGATGAGTTTGTTCTGTGAAGTGACCTGCAAATGTGGTGCAGGCCTACGTATGCTTCCGCTTTTCAGTGGTTTCTGTTTTCAAAATTATTCTTAATTTCACACTTGTCTTTCACAAATTCGGTATATTGAATGACAGTCATTGAAGTTCAATGTACCGTAACTTCATTTCCTTCAGCATAATCGGATGTTTCTGGGTGGCCTATAACTGTGTTCTTCATTGATTTAAATAATGAAAACTGCATCCATTATGTATTTTTATGCTTAGCACAACGCATTTCGAGAATTTTTCTCTTTTTTAGTGCATTTTTATACATAAATACATCGTGACGCTTCCATGTGTGATTTTATGCAACTCTTTCACAGATGTAGTTTTTTGAGGTTATTGTAATGAGAGAAATCGTAGCATACATAATAAAATCGTGGCAACTTTTTTACGTACCAAATAGTACGTCTGTCTATACTTGCAGGTATTGTCTGCTCCATTAAACTGGATATCACAACACAAAAATCGTCACTTACATTGGTTTTTGTACACAGGTAGGCCTAAGTCACGATTATTATGTTGATATTCTGAGTAATGGAAGAGGCACAATACCTTCAAGCAGACAGTAAAAATTCATGGTTTCTAACATTAGGATCAGGCATACACATCAATATTCATTCTGTCCGATTTTCCGAACTTATGTAGTTAACCTAAAGAGACAACAGCAGTGCAAGTGTGTCAGCAAAGCACACATTGAAACGTCGAAAAAGTACCGTTCTTCTGTAAACAAATGTACTAGAAAATGCGTATAAATCCTCGAAATTCGTTGTGGTAAGCGATAAATTTCCCTAAGAGGTGTCGTTTTTCATTATTTAAAGCTTGGAGGTTAACTGGTGTATGTCTGCACAACTTCAAATAAATTAGGAAAAAATGTAATATTGCTTGTCAATGATACCACGAAATATCACAATATGTAACAGAAATTTCTTTTTTTCCGGAACCTCACATATTCGTAAAGATTGTCTGGGAGTAGCAATAACTGAGGACAGTACACTATCCTCGCCACTTTCGTCTTTCCAGACAGGTGTACAGTAGCTCATTCGCCGGCCGTGGTGGCCGAGGGGACTGAGGCGCTTCAGTCACGGTCTGCACGGCCACTACGGTCGGGGGTTCGAATCCCCCCTCGGTCTTGGATATTTGTGCCGTCCTAGTTCGTAAGTAGTTCATAAGTAGTTTGTAAGTTTAGGGACTGATGACCCCGTAGTTAAGTCCCAAAAGCTTTACAAACATTTGAACATTTAGTAGCTCCTTCGTATGCATTCGAAGTCTTTATTAATAACAAAATCCGCATCGTAGCGCTAATTTCGAAGCATAAAATTTCGGTGGAATCCATTGCAATCCAGGGAATTGAAATCTAATATACTGCAGACAAATAATACATTCAAAACTAACCTAACTTTCTCCTATAACTCTACCAAGTGACAAACTATATCGGATGCAGTGTGACCATGCCGTCGGTCGATATGTTCAGTCGAACTTGGTCGACGGCGTCTGACGACGCACGGTCTGTCGGTGACACTGTGAACACAGCCTAAGAATGCATGAGCAGGTCCATCCTACCAGCGCGGGATTGAGACCACCTAACGCTCCAGTTGGTCACATCCCTCAAGAGGACACCCACCAACTCTATCAATCAGTGCGAATAAGTGTTTGCACAAGGGCCGTAAGTGTGCCAGCGGATTACTGACTTGCTGAATAGGATGTTACCTGAATACATCACCCAATTTTTCTTTAATTGTAATTATTTGTCAACGCTTTTTCCTATTTCCGTCCCACTAGTGTGACTCATTCGTGGTTGATGAATGTATTTAGAACTAAATCAATGAATATAGGCTACACACATTCCATTTGATCTTTAGATTCCGTACGTGTCTTCCTGGATGGGAGTAGGTAGTACACGGACATACGCATTGTAGAAATATCAGTAACAGCAGTAATTGTTAATCATGTGCCTGATTAAAAAGTTTTATTTGGTATTATTTACATAATCTTCACAATGTACTGCCAGATAAGAATTCGATGACAACGCCAAGAGCCGGCCGCAGTGGCCGAGCGGTCTGCGGCGCGCCAGTCACGGTCTGTATGACCACTACGGTCGGGGGTTCGAATCCCCTTTCGGGCATGGATATTTGTGCCGTCCTTACTATTAGCTAGTTCATAAGTAGTTTGTAGGTTTAGGGACTGATGACCCGTAGTTAAGTCCCATAAGCTCTACAAACATTTGAACATTTGATTGGAACAACGCCAAGAGAAACGCGAATTTGTAACACAGATTCCGCTGTGCCATCAAATCAATGAAATACCACTCACTGTTTCAGTACGAAAGGGTATATCTGAAAATAATTTACAATGTTACCACCATACATTCCAATCATTTGCTGTGCTATGAATAAATTCGTCCAGCTACTATTGCCGATAACATTTATGTTCATCATTGCTGAACAAACATCAAAGATCGTTTCGAAGAGGTCGTTTGGATACGGTAGCGGTAATCAACGACAATACATTCTACTGAACTATTATTAGACTTCTTCATGTAGACGTTCTAAGAGCACAATAAATCAGGCGTTCGCATTACTGTGAAACTACTTTTTATGGTGAACTAGATGAAAACACAGAACTAGATGAACCCGGCGTCTTCCCGTTACCTTCTCGCTTCAGTCTTAATTTTGTGAGAAGGTGGGGCTTCAAGACGGTCAAATAACGCATACAGTATATTTATTTACTGCAAGATCTACAGCTGAATGTTTACTGTCACCTTGTTGTGATATTTGAAATATCATCTTATTCTGCAGCTATAAATAGTGCAGTGTTGGTGGTATGTTTATAATCCTTGCCAAAGCTATTCATATGTAACGTGGTTATAAGGAGTCTTGCTCTTCCGTGGCTTGAAAATTATCTACGATCGAAACCGGCAAGACTGAGCCTGATAAAGAACAACTGAGATTTAACAAAGATGGAATGTTAAGTTAATCAGTCTCTCCTTCCTTTTCCAATCTGTCTTTTTCTGCCCACCTCTGTCTTCATCTCATCTAATCTCTCTCTCTCTCTCTCTCTCTCTCTCTCTCTCTCTCTCTCTCTCTCTCTCTCTCTGTCCATTTCCACCTCCCCCTTTCTCTGTCAACTTCTCCCATCCTCCGTATGAAATCGTTGGTAGTCGTTGATATTCATCTTGTTTTGAAGGTAACGTGTGCCAAATTTCATCAAGATATGAATAAAACCTTACATTTTGTCGCAGTTCTTAGGTAAAGTACCCTCTGTCATACACCGTACATAATTTTGCGTAGACAAAGACCTTCACTGATTCATTGCACTCGAATGGAGAACGGTACGGCAGCGCATAAAATATGAACAAACATGAACGGCAGTTTTAATTTATAACGCCATATCTCCTTAAGTGTTAGTCGTGCAATGGAATAATTTTGCGGGTACATTCATTGATACTGTTTGTAAAATATTTTGCCAATTCATTCAGGTAGCACAGAAGTAATAAGTTTATACGTCGTTCATGATGCGGTAGTATTTCATGCATCTCACTTTTCATGCCGTATTATTTGCTGATGTGTCATACAGTGATGCAATTATGACCATAACCTTAGAGAAAGAACAAGCAGTATGTTGACAAGATTGATCACAATTATAGGAACGGCATCGCAGGGCATAAAATACGCACAAACAAACATTCATTATTAATTATTAGATTAGTACTTTACGTTGATTTAATTCCAGCTCTGTCCTTTCAACTTTTCATCACAACCAAAGGACTCGGTGGTAGTTTGCTATGATGGTCACACTTAACAGTTCGATTACCACCTCGTAAAAATGAAACTGTGAAACTTTCCTTGTTGACTATTCAGTACGCGTTCCACCATGACAGACGCAGATCGAGAAAATAAACAAGGATATAGAAGTGGTAATAAAGAACGTACAGTTAGATAAAAGCTAATAATCATCGAAGACTGGATCGCCGTTGTAGGTGAAGGAATAGACTGAAATGTGGAGGGAAAATTTGGAATAGGCAGCAGCAGTGACAGAGAAGACAGATCGTCGGATGTTTCCACAAACGAGAAAGTTTCTACAGCCACAAATGTACTCTGCAAATCACATTTAAATGCCATGCAGAGGTTTCATTGAGCAGCTTCCATAACATTTCTCTATCGTTTCATTCTCTAATAGAGCGAGAGAAAAGGAACACCTAAAACGTCTGTGGTATTATTGGCACGGCCTTCCAACCATCTGGGAAATTTTACAATTTATCGCGTCAAATGGACATGATTTTGCACGATATCCTTCAAGAAGGTCTCCAATCAAGCCGAATAACTGTTCGCACATGGGCGAGAGCTGCTTTAACACGTTATAGCCATGCTAAGTTTATGGAACTCTTTCCCATGAATAAGTGGTGCAAATTTTTTTTATTGAAATTCAGATATTTACTTGAGTTTTTAATTTCAGCTGCTGGTAGGTGTCTCAACCATACATCATTTTTTATTTTATTTATTTGGTTATTTAACCTGACCAGATTAGGGCCATAGGGCCCTCTCTTACATCTGATCAGGAACAACATAAACAGGATTTCATTACAAAAAAACACTGCATTAATAATATTAAATAATAACAATATATGATAGTACTAATAATAATAATAATAACACAAAAAGTAGTACTAATAATAACAAGAGATATTCACATTTGAATTAAGTTTAAAATAAACAGAAGAGAGAAAATGGTTAGTGAAAGAGGAGAAGATTGAAAAATGACAGTGCTAATGGATGTGAGGAAGTGGAGACATATATGAATGGAGATCTCTGCTGGCGAAAGGAAAGGGAAACATTTATGGGGGGAGGAGGAATTGACAACAGTGGGCTACAGACTGGTAAGTGGAGAAAAAGATGGCTATTGTGACAGAAGGTGAACCCTTAGTTGTCTTTTAAAGTTTTGAACTGATTTTATTTCTCTTAACTTTTGAGGAAGATTGTTCCACAGACGTGTTCCCGATACAGAAAATGATTTGGAGAAGATTGCAGTGTTATGTGAAGGTAGAGAGAGAGTTTTATTTTGGTAAGAGCGTGTGTTTCTGCTGTGCTGTTCAGATAGTAATATAGTCGTTGAGGATAAGTATGAAGGTTTGCAATGATTGAGAAAGCGATGCAGCAAACATAGTGTACGATAGCTTCGACGCTTATCTGCACGTAGCCAAGATAACTGCTGGTATGCGGGACTGACATGGTCGTAGAAACGTAAGTTGCAAATGTATCGGATACAAGAATTCATCGCCAGGTCCAGCCTACGTGAGTTTTCGTGTGATAGTCCTTGCAGAATAGCATCACCATAATCTAAATTGGGAAGTATTAATGTCTCAACGAGCTTCTTTTTCAGCTGTAAAGGAAATGCTTTTTTATATTTCTGCAGTGAATGAAGTGATGCATATACCTTCTTACAGACTCTCGTTGTGTGCTCTGTCCAGTCTAAGTGCTGATCAAATTTTACTCCTAAGTTCTTTGCTGAATGAGAGAAGCGTATTTGTGTGTCGTTCAGTATTAAAGGTGGAAGAGTTTCTCTGAACTGTGGAGTGATAAGTCTTTTATGGGCCACTAAGATTGCCTGTGTTTTTGATGGATTCAGTATCAATCCCATGCTATGTGCCCATCTTGATAGTGAAAGTAAGTCTGCGTTTACTTGCTGGATGGCTGTGCTTAGGTTTTTAGGACTTTCACTGAGATATAATTGTAAGTCATCAGCGTATAGATGGTATTTACAGTGGGACAGAACAGTGGACACATCATTAACATATAGAGAGAAGAGTAACGGCCCCAGTACAGATCCTTGTGGAACCCCTGATACAACATCCCTCCATTTTGACCTATTTTTTGCTGTTATCACACACTGTTTACGGGTGGTGAGGTATGAGTGGAACCACTCAATAGCACTTGTAGAGAAATTTAGGTTAGATAGTTTAGCGAGTAAAATGTCAAAATCGACATTATCGAAAGCTTTGCTAAAATCTAAAAAAACACATAATTGTCGCCTGTTGGTTATCCATAGCATGCTTGAGATCGTCTGTAACTTTTATAAGAGCAGTCGTCGTGCTGCGATTTTGGCGGAAACCCGATTGATATTCGTCTAGTAGGTCGCGTGATGTCATGGACATATAAAAAAATTTTGCCGGTGCCGTAATTCAAATCAGAGACCTCCTGCTTACCACGCAGTTGCGGTAAACCTATGAGTCATCGCAGACACTCGGGTTTATCGCACTTGCAAGGACTACGCAAGCACCCAGCCCCTTTAGACCCAAGACTCAAGTGTCCTACTTTTTAATACGTTTTATTTTAGCCAATACCCTTCGGGTTTCACCCATTTACAGTCGGCGTTATTACAATTTGTTTTCATCAATTTCTTCGAGGAGGTTCATTCTTCTTCCTTTATTGCTTACTATTTGGGGATTTCCTTTAAAAAATTCACATTCTAGGTTGTTGAATATGTCAGCAAGCAAATTTGCGAGGCAAATGTCCATAGCTAGGTCATGTTTCTACTGATATATTGTTATTAAAAGGAAACGTGTGCGTTTCTTTACTTTGACCAAGCGAGGTGGCGCAGTGGTAACGCACTGGACTCGCATTCATAAGGATGGTGGTTGAAATGCACCACCCGCCATCCAGATTTAGGTTTTCCGTGATTTCCCTAAATCACTCCAGGCAAATTCTGGGATGGTTCCTTTCAAAAGGCATGTCCGAGTTCCTTTCACATCCTTGCCCAAACATTCCGAGCGTAAGCCCCGTCTCTAATGACGACGCTGTCGACGGGACGTTAAACTCCAAGCTTCCTTCTTCCTTTTTTTCTTTCTTTGGTATACCTCAATTAGTCAATCACATACTACCGTTGCGTTGCATTAACAATTACTTTATGAAAACATCAGCGGTTCAATAGTGACTTTTACTGCATCTGGTACCTCAGGGAAGTACTATACAGCTGACCAGTTACGAGCGGTTTGTTGCTCGTAGTGCATAATACTTTTAAGGAATTTTTTTAAATATTTTTCTGAGTATATACTCACTATATATTAGTTGTGGTACTTTTTATAGGTTCAATTAAAAAGTCGTCCATTAAAGGGATAAGTAAGTTGTTTTTAATTATTTCTATTTATCTTTCACAGCTATTTTTCTGTTCGTGATTTCAAACGCGACAAATTTTATTCGCTCGGGTTGATATAACTTTCTCGTAAGGAAAAAACTGCTGTATTGTATATATTAGGATGAATTTTTTTATTTATTTTCCAGAATGGAACACTTTTTCCAAATTTCAGATTTATTCCGACAAAAATATTCGTTGCATAACGAGTGTTACGCTTTGCAGGCAAGATGCAGAATCGAATTATCCTCGCTAACCAAGGTCCTACTGTATAGTCAATTTGTAAAGAAGTTTTTTTCGAAGTTTGAAAATTATTGACTAAATCTTGTTAATTTAACTATCAGATTCGTTTCTGAAAACAGTTTTCTGTCATTTCGTTTCTTCAACGTTAATATGGTGTATTTATTGTAATAGACAACGAATTGCGCTACGTAACTTCAATGCTTTACTTACCTTAGGCCTATGATTTGTATTATGGAACCGTCCTTTTCAAACACGGCCTGGGCTGATGTAACTTCATCCTCCCGTGATCGCGACCGTCTGAACAACACTTTCCGACCCATCAGGGGCCACAACACACAGATATCAAAAGACTGGTCCACAACATCAACGAGCAGTTGAGACTAAAGCATTCCCGCAATTTAATAAGGCGATGTCTTTTCTTACAAACATATCCGAAAGAACAGACGCCACAATTCTTAATTTACCGGGTTTGTAACGACTGTTTATCTGTACGTGTACATCACATCTCTGGATTTACGTCCCAGTGGGTAATTATTGCTCGGGGGTCGCTTTTCTTTTCTTGTCTTAGAATGTACTGGACATAATCATAGGGCTTCATTGATATTTGCAATGCCGTATTATCACGTATTGTGAGGCAACCAAACACTGGCATTCCGTAATGACAGACACACGGGAACGAAGACGTTGGCGCTACAAGCTTACATGTTCCCGCCAAAGGCCGCACAGTACAAACACATTCACGAGTGAGAAATCTGACTGGCTTAAGAATAAGGGCCGGCCGCGGTGGCCGAGGGGACTGAGGCGCTCCAGTCACGGTCAGCACGGCCACTAAACTACAGGCCTATTTCATTGACGTCAATTTGCAGCAGGGTTTTGGAACATATCCTGTATTCAAATATTATGAATTATCTCGAACAGAACGATCTATTGACCCAAGGTCAACACGGATTTAGAAAATATCGTTCATGCGAAACACAACTAGCTCTATATTCACACGAACTGATGGGTGCTATCGACAAAGGTTCGCAAATCGATTCCGTATTTCTTGATTTCCAGAAAGCTTTTGACACCGTACCTCACAAACGGCTTTTAATCAAATTGCGTGGTTATGGTATATCGCCCCAAATTTGCAATTGGATAGGGGATTTCTTGTCAGAGAGGACACAGTTCGTAGTAATCGATGGTAAGGCATCGACTAAAACAGAGGTGATATCGGGCGTTCCACAGGGTAGTGTTATTGGTCCTCTGCTATTCCTTATTTACATAAACGATTTAGGGGAAAATCTAAGTAGCTCTCTTAGGTTGTTTGCAGATGACGCCGTCATTTACCGTCTAGTAAAATCATCTGAAGATCAAAACCAACTGCAGAACGATCTGAATAAGATATCAGTATGGTGTAAAAATTGGCAATTGACTCTAAATAATGAGAAGTGTGAAGTCGTCCACATGAGTACGAAAAGAAATCCGTTAAACTTTGTTTACAACATAAATCATTCAAATGTGAAGGCCGTAAACTCCACAAAATACCTAGGAATCACTATTACTTCAGACTTAAACTGGAAAGAACACGTAGATAATATCGTGGGAAAGGCGAACCAGAGACTGCGTTTTATTGGCAGAACCCTTAAAAGATGCAACAGAACTACTAAAGAAACTGCATACACTGCGCTTGTCCGTCCATTTTTGGAGTATTGCAGCCCAGTGTGGGATCCTTATCAGGTGGGTTTGACGGAGGACATCGAAAGAGTCCAAAGAAGGGCAGCTCGTTTCGTATTGTCGCGATACAGGGGAGACAGCGTTACGGAAATGATACAGGATCTGGGACGCGAATCATTACAACAACGGCGCTTATCGCTGAGGCGTGGGTTACTTGCGAAACTCAAATCGCCAAAATTCTCCTCCGAATGCGAAAATATATTGTTGACTCCCACTTACATAGGTAGAAATGATCATCAGAATAAAATAAGAGAAATCAGAGCTCGAACAGAGAGATTCAGGTGTTCTTTCTTCCCGCGCGCTATTCGAGAATGGAATGGGAGATAAATAGTATAATTGTGGTTCGATGAACCCTCTGCCAGGCACTTAAATGTGATTTGCAGAGTATCCCATGTAGATGTAGATGTAGATGTAGACTACAGTCGGGGGTTCGAATCCCCCCTCGGGCATGGATATTTGTGCCATCTATAGTGTTAGCTAATTCATAAGTAGTTTGTAAGCTTAGGGACTGATGACCCCGTAGTTAAGTCCCATAAGTTGTACTAACATTTGAACATTAAGAATACTGCACCAGGTGGCGCATACGGCACATAGACAAGGTATGCGTCGTGCTCATTCAAACAGTGGAACGTGCTCACGAAGCGTGTGCCTCATGTGAGCAGTGCTGCCACCCAGCAGGTAGGATTCTTCAGTTTAGAGGACAAGGTGTCGCGCCAATCGGAATAGTATCTGAAGCTTTATCTCTGTATTCACATTTATAACAGACAGCAAGAGGGAAGTTTAACGGAAAAAGCATGAACTTTATCAGTCAGCATTGTACCTATACAACACCGAGTAATCATTTCATTGTAATAAATTTCGGATTTGCTTCTAACGTTGTAGGATGTGTTAAAGTGTATGCACGCGTGCCACACTCACTAGAGGAATGAGGAGTATGGCAGAAAAATTGTTTCCTTTCTTTAAATTGACGTTTGATAAACATAAAATTTGAATGCTTTGGTGAGGCGAGTGTCAACAGCTGTAATATATTTCATAAAATGCATTTTTGAAAACCATTGACTGTTTATTAAAAACCTTATATATCAACCAGTTTCGGTCAATAGACCATCTTTTAACACATTTTTATCCATGAAGATGGTCTACTGAGCGAAACTGGTTGATATATAAAGTTATAATAAACAGCTTATGGTTTTAAAAATGCATTTTATGAAACATAAAATTTGCCGAAACAAATGTTCAAATGTTTGTAAAGCTGTTGGACCAAACTGCTGTGATCATCAAACCCTAGACTTATAAAAAGTCAGTATAAATTTGAAAAGTTAATAAATCACGGAATAATGTAGATAGAAACGTAAAAATTGACACACATGCTTTGAATGACATGGGGTTTTATTAGAACAAACAAAAAAAGTTCAAAAAATGTCCGACAGATGGCGCTTCATCTGATCAGAAAAGCAATAATTAACATAACAAATTGAGACAAAGCAAAGATGTTCTTTGCAGGAAATGCTCAATATGTTCACCATCACTCCTCAACAATAGCTGTAGTCGAGGAATAATGTTGTGAACAGCACTGTAAAGCATGTCCGAAGTTATGATGAGGCATTGGCGTCGGATGTTGTCTTTCAGCATCCCTAGAGATGTCGGTCGATCACGATACACTTTCGACTTCAGGTAACTCCAAAGCCAATAATCGCACGGACTGAGGTCTGGGGACGTGAGAAAAAATGTTCAAATGTTTGTTAAGCTTATGGGACTTAACTACGGGGTCATCAGTCCCTAAACTTACAAACTACTTATGAACTACTTAGGAACTAGGACGGCACAAATATCCATGCCCGAGGGGGGATTCGAACCCCCGACCGTAGTGGCCGTGCTGACCGTGACTGGAGCGCCTCAGTCACCTCGGCCACCACGGCCGGCGGGACGTGAGAGGCCAAGCATGACGAAAGTGGCGGCTGAGCACACGATCATCACCAAACGACGCGCGCAAAAGTCTTTCACGATTCTACCAAAACATTTTTTTTGTCCTAATAAAACCCCGTGTCATTCGAAGCATGTGTGTCAATTTTTACCTCTCTGTTCCGTGATTTATTAAGTTTTCAACTTTATGCTGACTTTTTGATCACCCGGTAGTTTCTAAGTCTAGGGATTGATGACCATAGCTGTTTGGTCCAACAGGTTTACAAACATTTGAATATTTTTTTGTTTCGGCAAATTTTATGTTTATCAAACGTGACTTTAAAGAAAGGAAACAATTTTTGTTCGTTATTCCTCATTCCTCTTGTGAGTGTGGTACGCGTGCGTACACTTTCACAGATCCTACAACGTCAGAAGCAAATGAGAAATTTATTACAATGAAACGATTACTCGGTGTTGTATAGGTGCAATGGTGACTAACACTCTTAAAGTCCAGGTTTCTTGCGTTAATCTCCAAAGTTCTCTTGCTGTCTGTTATGTTTTCAAATTTATACAGACTTTTTGATCACCCGGTGCTAAAGTAACTGACACTAAGGACAAGACACACACCCATGCCGAAGGAAGAATCCGAACCTCCGGCGGGAACAGCCCCACAGACCGCAACGTGACGCCTCAGACCACGCGGCCATTCCGCTCTGCTCGCAGGCTGTCAGTATCAGAAAGCCGAGTCCAAAGACTGTTCCGGCCATGGAGGATGAGAGGCGGGCGACCGCCGCCCCACTGAGGCTCAATCAGCGCTCCGCCAGCCGACTAATGGAAACGCGGCGCGCCAGCTGCGCCTGCCGCCGCTGATAGCGGCAACCCGCAGCGCGCCACCACCCGCCCCCCTGCAGCAGACCGCGCCTCTCTGCCACCCAGGACACTGACTACCCGACCACACGCTCAACAATAAGTACTCAAGTTTGTTTCACAACTTCGTATTACACCTTCCATGAATAACTCCAGCATTGTTGTTGTTGTTGTTATGGTCTTCAGTCCGGAGACTGGTTTGATGCAGCTCTCCACCCTACTCTATCCTGAGCAAGCCTTTTCATCTCCTCATAAGAACGACAACCCACATCCACTTGAATCTGCTTACTATACGCGTCTCTTGGTCTCCCTCTGCGATTTTTACCCCACACACTTCCCTCCAACGCTAAATTCACAATTCCTTGATGTGTAAGAATGTGTCCTACCAATCTATCCCTTCTTTTAGTCAAGGTATGCCAGAAATTTCTTTTCTCCTCAATTCGGTTCAGTACCTCCTCATTAGTTACGCGATCCACCCACCTAATCTTCAGCATTCTGCTGTAGCACCACATTTCAAAAGCCTCTATCCTCTTTCTGTCCATACTGTTTATCGTCCATGTTTCACTCCCATACAAGGCAACACTCCATACAAATGCCTTCAGAAAGGACTTCCTTAGGCTTAAATCAATATTCGATGTTAACAAATTTCTCTTTTTCAAAAACGCCTTTCTACCCATTGCCATTCTGCATTTTATATCATCTGTACTGCGACCATCATTTGTTATTTTACTGCCCAAGTAACAAAACTCATCTACCTCCTTTATTGTTTCGTTACCTAATCTAATTCCTTCAGCATCACCTGATTTTCTTACACTGCACTCCATTACCCTAGTTTTACTCTTGTTAATGTTCATCTTATATGCACCTTTTAGCACACTATCCATTCCGTTCAATTGCTTTTCCAGGTCCTTTGCTGTATCTGACAGAATTACTATGTCGTCGGCAAAACGCAATGTTTTTAATTCTAACTCCAGCATTATTTTTACTATTCTTGCGTTTCCCTTTCTTCACCCTATTCCTTATTTTATTTTATTTTTATTTTTATTTTTATTATTTTTTTTAACATCTTCATCTGGTGTACTATCCCCTCTTGATGTCTCGTGTTACTTCTGGAGGCTTCCCCCATCCCTTGAGTTTGCGAAGAGCCGTCTGCGGCGGTAAGAACGACTCAACGAAGACGATACACCCCTCATGAAGAATGTTATCAAATATGAAGTTGAACGACACCGTTTTGTTTCGTGCTCTTGTTATTGGAAGAGTATATTTATAGGATTTTTTGTCAAAATTGCTTCTTTAAAAAAAAAATAAAAAGAAATATCTCGACATCGTCGTAACTATTACAGCGATGTATAAGGTACTTACGGCTACTTTTAATCTAATTTGTACATTAATTTTCATAAGATCCTACGGATAAACCTCTTAACAGTCAGAGAGTTTATTTATTTATGCATTTATTTTACCTGGCAAGATTAGGTCCTTCAGGCCCTCTCTTACACCTAACCAGGTTCACTGAACAATTTCTTTACTATATTATAGACAGACAATGTACAATATCAGTATTAAAAATAAAAAAATACAGATTATTAATAGAATATAATTGTAACAATAATATTTAGAAAATTTATAAGAATAAAAAATTATTATAATAACAATAATAGTTCAAATGTTAAAATGTTTCTAAATCTATCGGACCAAACTGCGTGGTCATCACATCAGTCCGAAGCTTACAAACTACTTAAACTAAGGTAAACTAACCTAAGGACAACACACACACACCCATGCCCAAGGGAGGACTCGAACCTCCGACGCCGAGCAACCGCGCCCTCCGCAGCGAGGCGCCTTAGACCCCTCGGCTACTCCACCGCAACAATAATAGTGACAATAATAATAATGACTTTGCAAAGTACAGTAAGCATGTTTCATATTGTGAACTTCAGGCCTATTACAATTTAGGAATTGCCTCGTTATGTTCTTACAGATTGTGAGTTATTCACATCACGTAGAGACATAAGACGACAGAATGTGGTGAAAGAAAGAGGTAGATTGGTTAGACGAAGAGAAACAGAATGGTAAGATTCAAAGCTAAGATGGAGAGAAAGATGTGAGAACAGGGTAACGATGGAGGCTATGCCGTCATTAATATGTCAATTTTGAGTTTCTTCTTCAATGTCGAGTGGTTTACTGTAAGACGTAGATCACATGGCAGTGTGTTCCATAGTCCTATGGCTGAGATGAAGAACGACCCGCAGAAGTATTTAGTGTTGTGTGAAGATACAGCCAAGATGCTAGACCTATCCGATCCGGTATTGCGGTTGTGGAATGATGATAGCTGTTTAATGTGAGAAGATAAGTATTGGCGGCACTGGTGGCTGAGAAATCGATGAAGTATGCACAGCGTTTGAAAATCGCGCCATTTATGTGGGTGCATCCAACCTACGTGGATATATGCAGGACTGATATGATCGTACAACCGTACATTGTACCTAACGCAAGCATTCATCACTAGCTCGAGGGGTCTAGAATTTTCACTATTTGTGCCGTGTTGAACTACAGCAGTAAAGATTTTGGCAAGACAATGTTTGGACTAATGTTCAAATGTTTGTTAAGCTTAAGGGACTTAACTGCGGGGTCATCAGTCCCTAAACTTACAAAGTACTTATGAACTACCTTATACTAAAGACGAAACAAATATCCATGCCCGAGGGGCATTTTGTTTAACTTGGGTTGGAAATATTTTTCTAAATCTTTGGATTGAAAATAGGCATAAGAGTGATTTCCTACACTCTGCAACTGTTTGTTCTTCCCAGTTTAAGTGTTCATCCAAGATTATCCGAAAGTCTTTCACTGCTCTTTGATATAGTAATTGGGTACCACTGAAATGTATGAGATGTATTCCAGGGACTGTCTGACGAAAATACCGGCTGATTAGCTTCAGCTACTGTTTAAGCTCGGGAATATTTCATTGTTATCAGAGAATTTTCGTTTTTTGGGGACCGCAGAAAAGTATTCGATCTACAACTTTTCCAGCGGGAGCATATGGAAGCGGTGCCCTCCCCCCCCCCCCCACCCTTCCGTTCGATGGTCGATGGCCGAATTTTTCTTGCCTCCCTCTTCCCCGTTCGCGACCCTCCTTTTCCTCTTTTTGGTTTCTGGCCCCCTCCCCCCAGCTCGTCATGGGGACGTCACAAGAAGACTACATCATGGGTACCTGACTTTTGTAATTTATTATGTAGAACGCAAAGTTCAGACCTCAAATAGTAATTAGCCAAAGCCATTCAATTCGACAAGTGTCCAAAATTCTCGAGGAAATCGACTTTTAAGTTTTCCAAGCACATTTAACGACGCCAGCCACACCATACGTATCTGAGGCCCAAATGCTCACTCAGGCCTGTCTAACCCTGCTCCAAGACAGCTCGATGGGTCGTGACTCATGAAAGCCTCCTCCTCTTAGTTGTCTCTGAGCTAGTGTACAGTACACAACACTTCAGTCCCTGCGGCCAGTTCAGGTAAACAACTAGGCCTCCAATACCTCTTACATATAAATTGTCCCTAGGCCTGATGGAGGCCTATGGTCTGGTTGAACTTATGTCAGTATGTAGGTCTAAGAGGTCTTGGTGTGTTTGCCATAGTCCGAATATTATCTTACAGTATCCCTCTTTGACCTTTTTTTGTCGTCTATAATAATACACGTATTATTTTCATTCTATCGGTTGATTAATTATACTGTCTTCTATTATTGCCAGAATGGATTCTAAGAGGGAAAAGCGATTCTAAACTGCGGCAGAAATTGACAATCCGCCGCGATGGAGTGACCGAGCGCACTGAGATGCTATGCTCCGATGCGCGAGGCCGTTGCCGTTGGGGGTTTAAATCCTCCCTTGGGCATTGATTTTTAAGAACGTTCCAATTCGGAATCAAAACACTCTTCAGATGACGATCCTGAGTTCATCCCTTCAGATGATGAAGAAGCAGTAGAGAGAGTGTGCGACGACATCCATTACCCGAAACTTCGTAGTCTTTAAAACCTTTACAACCAGGTAGAATGAAGAAGATAGAATGTAGCCTTCCAGTAAAGGATAAATCACGTGCGTCAGGTGAAGTTTAGAGGATGGTAGTTGAAGAGGAAGCTAAGAGCTTGTAAATTTACATCGTCGGATCTGAGGTTAAAGGGAAGAATGGCCTCTAACGACCGCGACGAAGACACTAAAAAATTTTAAAAACGTTTGTCTGAGAGTTAAGACCCTTGGTTCCACTGCTAATACTAAGACGCCTGTTGAATGCTTCAGAGCATTTTTCACACAATTCCTAATGCATCTTGTAGTGAAATACACTATTAAAAGATGGAGAAGAAAAAAATTGCATTTTTCAGCAGCGAAGAAATGCAAGCCTCCCTTCAAACCGGTTGTAGAAGAGCTGGAAGCTTTTATTGCTGCGTTGGAGTAGCCGAGCGAACTAAGGCGCCTAGATGCGGAGTGCGCGATTGTTCGCCGTTGGGGGTTCGAGTCCTCCCTCGGGCATGGGTGTTCGTGTTGTCCTTAGCAAAAGTTACTTTAAATTAGTTTAAGTAGTAGCCTAGGCACTTAGCATAAGTTACTTTAAATTAGTTTAAGTAGTAGCCTAGGTACCGATGACCAACGCAGCTAAGTCACTTAGATTTACAAACATTTGCACAGCTGAAGCTTTTATTGGTCTTCTTGGAGCCACGAAAAACTACCATGTACTCATCAAACGGCTGTATGACTGCACGATAAGTGGAGATAGATTCCAAACTACACTGCCTCGCAACCGCTTTGTTTTTATTAGCAGCAACTTAGAATTTGACGATTCCCAGACGCGAGAAGAAAGACAGACAAATTAACTTTAGTCTCTGAAATTTGGAATATTCTAATTGAAAAATGTAAAACCAATAATCAACCAAGTTCGAACTTTACTATACATGAACAGCTAGTGGGTTTTAGGTGTAAGTGTCCATTGTACTTAGCAAGTCCAATAAATACGGAATTAAGACCATAACGCTTTGCGATCAAGCAGCTCGATACTTGGTTGCCCACCAGCCGGTGTTCCTGCTGCTGTATACTTTACCAAACTACTTCCCAAACCAGTTTATGGTGTTAATCATAATATCACCAGGGGTAACTAGTTTACAGGTATTCCTCTTGCCATTGATTTCTTGAAAACCAACCAACTGAAATATATCGGGATCAAAAAGAAAAATGAACGAGAATTCCACCATGAATTCACCGATATGAAGTACAAGGACCGCAAAGTTGGAAAGTCGCTTTTCATATTCCGAGAAGACGAGACATCTGTTTCACATAAACCCAAGACAGATAAAACGGTTACTGTCATGCCAACCATGCATGTACATCCTGATACCAAAAGAACCCTGACATCTGTTTCACATAAACCCAAGACAGATAAAACGGTTACTGTCATGCCAACCATGCATGTACATCCTGATACCAAAAGAACCCTTTATGATTCTCAACTATAACGAAACCAAGGTGCGTTCGACACCTTTGATCAAGTGTGTCACTACTATAACAATGGCCAAACAACACGTCGATGGAATGTATGCGTTTTTTACAACATGATAAACATTGCCTGCATAAATAGCTACACTGTGAACCTCCATAATTTTTACGAAATCCAAGGTAAAGAGAAAAACAACGGTCAAAGAAAACGATTGTCGCGATTTGATTTTGTGTTGACGCTTTCTGAACAGCTTACAGTACCTTGGATGAATTTCCCATGACCTTCGGGACAATACATATAGATTTCTGAACATGTTATTTAATGTATTATATCCTAACCCCTATATTTACTTTGAAATTATTTAATTGTTTTCCATTATTTTATATCGTGTACGCCTCTGAGGTGGTATAGTCACCAAGATTTAATAGCAGTTATGTTGCTTATTATTGTAGTTATTGGAGTAGCTGATTTGGTAGCGTTGTAGATAGCCGGTAAAGAAAAAAATAGGTTCGGTACTTCGAATCACAAAGTAGTTTTATTTATTTGTTTATTTTCGTTTTGTGCCTACCTAACCGAACGAGAACGTCAAATTAGTGCTACAGATGATTGCATAAAACTACATTCAAATATTCATCACCAGCTGTCCTCTCAAATGTTTGGTGAAATTATGGATATTGCGTGGTTAGCTTCTAAACTTCGTGAAAAAAGAGAAATATTCGTGAACATAAATGAAGTTTGCTTTCTAGTCGATACATCGAAGGAAAATGACAACTTTAAAAATAGTGCCTTGTTCCGGAGGGCACGGCTGCTCCCCTTGGGAAGTTCGAGTCCTCCCTCGAGCATGGGTGTGTGTGTGTGTTGTCCTTAGCATTAGTTACTATAAGTAGTTTCTACGACTACGGACTGATAAGCACTGAAGTTTGGTCCCACAACTTGAAAACCTTTTGAACATTTCTACGATGCACCCGATGCCGTGAAAAATTTTGTACATGGTTTTACTAAGCTCACCGTCCTGAAATAAGTGATTTCGCATCTGTGATCAAAAACAACTAAAAATGCCAAAGGAAGAGTTTCTGATTTTACAGTATTATCCCAGAAATGCAGTGGGCGATATTTTTCAATTTTGAAGAAATTTGTAACCACTATTAACAATCTTATATACACCATAAAAAATTAAGAACAAACCTAAAAGCGTGCATTTTCTTAAAAATAACTATTACACATTTGTTAATTTCCATTTATTTAACGAATTTTATATTTAAATGGTAGAAGCATTCGAACACAAAGGAGAAAATAGCATTACAGTGAGATTCCATCTACCGATCCAATGTAAATCTGATGGCCAGTCGACAAGGCCATAAAATGAGCCGCGCCGACAATTAGAATATTTTGCTGCATGACAGGTATTTAAATGTGCTGCCAAAACTTCAGAGTCGATTTTATTGACAGTTTTTTAGAGTTGTATCCAATGTCTTCGGCTGATAACCGTTCTATGCCCGAACTTCAGGTACCATAAATATAAAAAATTAGAAACGTCCGATACCCATGTGGTTTGCTTGTGAAAGGCCGTTTGCCTCCCCTCTGGGAAAGCCGCCCGGGACAGACTCCCCGGTTTGCCCCACATTTGATCAGGGGCTGTGTAGAAAATGACTTTCGACTGACGTAAAATCTCGAACATGGCTGTTATCAACAATTGCAGAAATTATTTTTATTGATCTTTACCAAGATTTCAACACAGTTGTGAGTGTTTCTTCATAAGGATTTTTTTTAATTTTATTTAGTCATTAAGAACATAAAAGAAAACTAAGACATATTGTTATTTTTTTTTCCTTCTGAAGAAGACACCCATCGTGGTGTTGCAACCTTGGTAAAGATCAATAAAAATATTACTTGCAACTGATTGTCATATACTTATTAATGTGATATAATTGTACAAAATGTTATGTATGTTTTATATTACTCTCATACATGATTTTATTAATCACGATGATCTTACTTTGGAATTATAGACGTTTTTAGCTGCCATAGAATATTTTTGTTGTCACAACTGTCCTTTTTAGATCCAGAAATTAAAGTTTCCTAAGATACTTGCTGGATTTGCTGCGCTATGTTTGGTATACATAAACACCAAGAAAGGTTTTAGTACTTTTGGCTATCAAATACAGACAGATTTATAACACAATTACAACATGGAAAACTCAGAAATCATTTTAGGAAACTTCAAATACAAGATCTGGAAAGAGCATCCATGACAACAACATTATTACATAACACCTTAATATGTCTAAAATGCTGAAATGAGCCGAATGAGAGCAGTGTAATTTATTTATTATTACAATTAAGCTACCAGAAGTGAAGGAGCACTGATGAAAAGTATTCATAATCACGCAGAAAACACTTTAAAAATCTAAGTATTTTGTATTCAAACCAACGCACACTATTACAGGACGTGAGCTTCGTCACGAGCCAAGATAAAGTGCGCTGAAGCTTTACTTTTAAAGACACATTTGTCGTTTTCGGAGTTGGTAATTTATGTATAAGGGATTGCATACAAATTCTAGAGTAGCCAGCTCGATAGAGTGCCCTACCCTTAAACAAAAGTAAACAGCATTGAAATCAAGATGATTGGATATCAGATTTATAGAAGGGACCATAACTCTCCGTAAGTTGTTTTATTATGTAAACTTGTAAGGTTTATTTATTATTATTATTGTGAGGATTCGCTTGTAACAAGTTGACATGCAAATTAATATATAGTTTGCAAATTATTACTTGATATGCAAATTACTATTTGGTATGCACATGGGGACTAATTGTAATAGATTTAGATTATTTATTTGTTCCGTAGATCCATATTGAGGGGATCCTCGTGGATGTGGAACATGTCAAGAAACAAAATTTACAAGTTGAATAACAAATAATACTAATAATATAAATACATACACTTATAATATAAATACAGATACATATTTTTTTAGGGTTTTTTTTTTTTTTTTTTTTTTTTTTTTTTTTTTTTTTTTTTTTTTTTTTTTTTTTTTAGGTTGTATGTCATGAAGAGTAACTGGGTGTCCACTATGTTTTCCTAAGCATAGCACAAAATCCTGGACTATCTGAACACTGTGGTGTTCAGCAGTCACTTGATCAACTCATTTCCTACTCAATACAAACAAGTCAATGCACACTCGCTCGGTTAGCCGTGTGATCTAACGCACCGCTTTCCGAGACGGAGAGGCGTGCCGACTCCGGTTCGAATCCGCCTGATGGGTTAACGAAGGGAGTCGGAGTGCCGGCCAGCCTGGGTGTGGTTTTTAGGCGGTTTTCCACATCCCTCTAGGTGAATACCAGGCTGGTCCCCAAGTTCCGCCTCAGTTACAAGATTCGCAAACACTTCATAACACTTTACACTTTCACACATATAACACTTTACGCAGACACATGGGGTACACATTTCCTCCCGGGAGCAGGGGGTGATGGCAGGAAGGGCATCCGGCAACCCCGTCAATATTAACACGTCAATTCCCAATAACGAAAGCCGACCCTGCATGTACGGGAAAAGGGCTGAAGAGAAAGAAAGAAAGACCAACAAGTCAATGCACATATGAAAATTCCCACACTCTATCTTTCAAAAAAATAAAAAATAAAAATAAAAATCCTCAGTCATCACAACAAACTTTATGGCATATTTTCTTAAACGAATCTTTGTTTTCCCCTGCAAAATAGTGATTGGAAATTGCTGAATGACGGTAGTCGACAAAGATATCTGGTAGGAGTGGGTTTTATCACCATTTAATTGAGGACACCCTACCTCGGGATAACACAAAATACCAGACGACACTTCCTGAATCGGCTAGGGCTTCGCAATATCTAACTCCAGTGTATAAATTACACGAGTCTAAATTCCACAGTATGTCCGAAGATCGTAAGAATTATCGTCACTAATGTTTCGGTGCACTTATTTTGTGAGAGGCTGAAATGTTTCAAATCTCATCAACTGATTAGGCGACCAAGTATTAAGTATGAAGTGTCCTTCACACCTACACTATTTCACCAACTCTCCACTAAGCACAAATGGGTGAGTCCGAACAACGGTAACTTTCACCCAAAACAATAATATCGGCCGCGCACAGAGCCACCAAAATCTGAGTCCAATTGTGGGCGCACTCTGCGGCGCCACAGCGCAAATCAAACGCGGGAACTCCTACGACCATCTCGGACAGATGCTACCGTCTGAGTCCTTCACATAACTAATCTGCTCTCTGGCCATCTTCTCGCGGCCACGAATCTCTCACCTAGCAAACCAATCTCCAGTTCTCCTAATGGGCTATCCAATAAAAATTCTAGATCCGATTATGGATCTTCACTGTTGTCAGCCTTAAATTTAACAATGACCGATCTGTGTGCGCCACACCAAGCACCGCCCCCAAGAGCAAATTTTCATGTAGCCACCGTAGTGACATTACCCCAGGCGAGGAGCAGTGAGCGGAAGGCAGCGTCGCAGTGCTGGATCGTTTCCCGTAACAGTGTGTACAGTTGCAACAAATGATATATTGTGGGCATTCGCAGCTTGAAATACGGCTGTCTGCCGTCTACCCTAGGTTTTTAACTTTGTAAATTATCTAAGTTCACTAGACGGGCTTTTTTGCTAAACGAGAACCCCTTTCGTTCGGAGGCATGAGGAATAGCATTTCATTTCATGATTTAAATGTTAGTTTCTGTAATGTTGCTGGGATTTTCGTATGCTAATAATTTATCACTGTGTCTATGTTTTTAATTATTAATTTCCGTAATATTGCTGGTATTTTATTATGCTAATAATTTATCACTGTGTCAATGAATGTGGCAATATGAACGGTTTCTCCGTGACGCCGCTGTCCCTGTGAGAATGTGTACTTGCTTTTTCTGTATGCGCATGTATGAGAATCTTCTAGCATGGTAGTCTGAAGGTATGTATGAGAATTTTCGTCGGCGGCCGCTGGCTGCTCAGTACTAGTGTTTCTTTGGCTTCGTATCGATAGGTATTCGTTACCAACCTCTGTTTTTGATGCTACCGTCATACCTCTGAAACAACTGTGCTCAGTTTCAGCTCTGTAGTTAACCTGTACGGTTCTGTACTGTGCTTTCACAATGTTTAAGACTATCAACTCGCCCGCCACCTGTGAGGTTGGCTCAGCGATAACGGTTTTTGTCAGCAAGGAACCTGTCTGCTGGTGAAATTCAGTGGCCGCGTCGGAGCGGCCGAGTGCATTGAGGCGCTATGCTACGATGCGTGAGGCCGTTCCCCGTCGGAGGTTCGAATCCCCCCTCGGGCATGGATGTTTGTGCCGTCTTTAGTATAAGCTAGTTCATAAGTAATTTGTAAGTTTAGGGACTGATGACCCAGTAGTTAAGTCCCATAAGCTCTACAAACATTTGAACATTTTTAAATTCAGTGACAGATTTTCGAAGTGTACGGTGATATTGTTATGAGTGGAAGCAAAGTGCGTAAGTGGGTACGAGAATTCAAAGATGGCCGTGACAACGTCCATAATCAGGACCGCTCCATTCGCCCTTCTTCGATTACAGACGATTTGTTGACTTCAGTTGAAGCGAGGATTAGTGAGAACAGGTGCTTCCCAATAACAGGTCTCTCAAATGAATTTTCTGACGTGTCGAGATCAGTGCTTTATAAAACTGTGACGTGCAAACGGCAGTGAATCTTGGTTATCGGAGCAGTCGGCAAGTTTTTATGAAAAGGGTATTTTAAATTTGGTTGAGAGGTATGGTAAGTGTTTCAACAAACATGGCAAATATGTCAAAGAATAGAGTAATTTATGTACTTTGTGAAAATAAATTTACTTTATTCGTTGTGTACTTATGTTCAACCGGAACTTACTTAAAAAATACGCCTCGTATTTCGATGTCCAGAAGAAAAACAATGATAATCACCCTCACTGTATTATTGTTGTAAATGAGCTTGGGAATGGAATGAACGTGATTTGTAACTGGGGGTAAAGTGATTCTTTTGAATAAATGTTACAACCAGTTACAAATGCGATAATGAAAGCATAAAAGTCTCCATGATGACTGTGGATGCAAAACATAGTTAACCGAGTGGTAAAGACACCTCATTCCTTCGATGGCCCGTAATCTAATGCTTCGATGGTACCTTGAGTATGTAAAATAAAACTGTTGCAAGTACATGTCATATCCTTCCAATAAATATGACGCTCTCCAAACAAGAATTTTAAAGTAACTGAAGGGTAGTGAAGGGTGGCAGACATTTCACGCTACGTCTAGTTTACGGACACTGATTTTTTTTTATTGAAGACTCATCATGTTATTATTTGGTTGAGAAATGAGTAGAGTCGCCGCAATATGGAATGATTCGTTTCAATAATAATAGCAGTTTGTAGCGGTACGGAATATTTCCGTAAAGTTATGTTACGTTCGGTTTTTCGACGCTAACTCGGTCTAAGTTTATTGCCTGATATGTTTACGTATTTGAAACTTTATCGAAGGATTTATTATAAAAATGTATCCTTATAGTGTATTAATTATTTTTGTAAATATGTTGCATGTAAACTTTTGCTGTGCGGGAGTTATGGCATGATGTGGGTCCAACAAAAATGGCCGCCGTAGATGCAAATACACGTCCCGAAGTGGGTTTCTGGGGCTACCATTATGGCTGCTAGGAGTAATCCAGCGGTCACGGAGATCGAAGAACAAAACGGAAAATTATATTGATTGTTAATTATGAGTAGTTGAAATCTGTCCGAGGCTACGTAGTTTATCTTTTGGGGAATACATCAATCAATTTGGCTGAAAAAGAGAGTATGTCATCCGAGTTACACATCGTCTGGTCGTGGAAGTAATCCAGCATTTGGGCCTGCATTTTCAGCGTATTGCGCCGCAGTGCGTTCGTGTCGAGTCGGCACACACTTTGAGAGAATTTGGTAATGTGTTGGAGAGATGCTATTTTATAGAAAAATGCTGATTGGCTTATTGATGTCTGATCGAGAGTCGGGAGAATTTAAACTGTCCATGTTGTTGTAATATTGCGGAAAAGAGGTAAAGGAAATTATTCAAGGGTTCCTGCGTGCATCATATCGTGATTTGCTGTTGATGTGGGGAGTATTTTGAGAGTTGCAGTTGTTATTGGTACGCTTGTGGTTCATATAAAGTGGGGTATTGGTGGAAAGGATCCACAATACCGTCGATTACTGACAAAGTTTCAGGCTGGGATATTATGGTAGGTACCTAAACGTCACTCATTATTCTAGTATTGCTGGAGTATGTCCACAAGACCCTTAAACTTTGATAAACTTCGATAAAAAAAACAGAGACTGGTACTGAAAGTTTGGACAAAATAATTAGATAACTCAACTGTGGTGTATGTGTACGACTAATTAATTTTATTGTACAGATGAGTTGTAGTTGATCTTAAAATTAAATAAGACCTACTTTGAAAGGTAGTTCCATTTAATTGATTTCAGGGGCATAGGTTGCTGCGTAGGTGAAGGGTGACTTTAACTGCTCATAATCAGGGCTGCTAAATAATGTACACTATATTTGAGCCTTTACAACGAATGCTTTCACTTTTCTTTCTTCTCAAATATTGATGATAAACCTGCTTGATATAAAAATGATTATGTTGTACGGAAGTAGCCATGCCGTTGGTAGAGCTACCATAATTCGCAAGAAATTATTTTTCCTATCATAATTCTTTCTATTACTGTCCTTTTCAAAACCTCATTAGTTGATGTATGCTGAAGTTTGAAGAATAAAGAAGAAAGGGTAATATTTGTATACAAATCAGTTATAAATTATCCTGATGGGAGTATATTTATTTATCTTAAAGAATAAAATAGTTCATTGGTTTAGAACTGGATGTGCTTATTTGGTAGAAAATAATATCGGTCGTTCGGGCTTTGTCCAGGAAATAAAAGTTCTAGCGATCGATATTAAGATTTTTTAAAATTATTTTTAATGCTGAAGTATTTATCTAGATAAAAAGGTGTATCTTTTCTGGCAAGAACTTGAACATATTGGCTACTTGTATTTTATCGAAAAAGAATTTCGATGCAAATGCTGCCAGTATATGGATAAATAAATCCATAGATACTATTAAAGGTAATTACGACGTAGTCTTCAAACGCCAGAGATCCTATATTGCAATAGGTGGATTAACTACCGGTGTGAAGCAACATTCATACTTTTCACAGGAGAACGCAAGAAAGAAGGATCTGTACCAAAAGACTGGGAAGTTGCACAGGTCACACCAATATTCAAGAAAGGCAATAGGAGTAACCCACTAAACTACAGGCCTATTTCATTGACCATAATTTGCAGCAGGGTTTTGGAACATCATGTATTCAAATATTATGTATTATCTCGAACAGAATGATCTATTGACGCAACGTCAACACGGACTTAGGAAATATCGTTAATGCGAAACACAACTAGCTCTTTACTCATACGAAGTGTTTAGCGCTATCAACAAGGGTTCGCAAATCGATTCCGTATTTCTTGATTTCCAGAAGCCTTTTGACACCGTACCTCACAAACGGCTTTTAATCAAATTGCGTGGTTATGGTATATCGCCCAAATTTGCGACTGGATAGGGGATTTCCTGTCAGAGAGGTCACAGTTCGTAGTATCGATCGTAAGGCATCGACTAAAAGAGATGTGATATCGGGCGTTCCATAGGGTAGTGTTATTGGTACTCTGCTGTTCCTTATTTACATAAACGATTTAGAGGAAAATCTAAGTAGCTCTCTTAAGTTGTTTGCAGATGACGCCGTCTTTTACCGTCTAGTAAAATCATCTGAATATCAAAAGCAACTGCAAAACGATCCGAATAAGGTATCACTATGGTCTAAAAATTCGCAATTCACTCTAGTGTAGTCGTCCACATGAGTACGAAAAGAAATCCATTAAAGTTTGTTTACAAGATAAATCAATCAAATGTGAAGCCCGCAAAGTCCACAAACTACCTAGGAATTACTATTACTTCAGAGTTAAAGTGGAAAGAACACATAGGTAATGTGCGAAAGGTGAACCAGAGACTGCGTTTTATTGGCAGAACCCTTAAAAGATGCAACAGAACTAGTAAAGAAACTACGCTTGGAATATTGCCTTTTTTGGAATTTGCCGCCCAGTGTGGGATCCTTATGAGGTGGGATTGACGGAGGACATCGAAAGAGTCCAAAGAAGGCAGCTCGTTTTGTATTGTCACGATACAGGGGAGACAGCGTTACGGAAATGATACAGTACCTGGGATGGGAATCATTACAACAACGGCGCTTGTAGCTGCGGCGTGGGCTACTTACGAAATTCCAATCGCTAACATTCTCCTTCGATGCGAAAATATATTGTTGACTCCCACTTACATAGGTAGAAATTATCATCAGAATAAAATACGAGAAATCAGATCTCGAACGGAGAGATTCAGGCCTTCTTTCTTCCCGCGTGCTGTTCGAGAATGGAATGGAAATAAATAGTTTAACGGTGGTTCGATAAACCGTCTGCGAGGCACTTAAATGTGATTTGCAGAGTATCGCATGTAGATGTAGATTTATCTTTGTTTAGCAAGTACATCAGGAGCATGCTAAAAAAAGTAACCTGTCTGCAGTGATTGGAATCTGGTACAGTAGATTTGGTCTGCGGGGTTTGGTATTTTCTGATTAAAAATTATTCGCAGTCAGATGTGTACAGAAGGTATAATTTGATAGGAGAGTTAGGGCAGTTACAAGTCGCAGGGGGGCTTGCCTGCGTGTTTGCGTGCCAGGCGTTGGAGTACAGTGTTCAGACGAGGGAAGAGTGATCCTGAGACTTGCGGATAGGTCTAGAAGCATTGCATTGCGCGTTCTGTAGAAGATGAAGGGTACGGAGTAACGCGATTTGCCGCCCCGTGTCCTTTGGACGTGGTCGCCGTGGGCAGCAGACCAGAGTGCTGCGCTTCCTCCACCTGCGGCAGGGCGCGTGCGCAGCGGCGCGCCTCCTGCGCCCCCAGCTTCGGCCGCCCCTCGCAGTGCGCGGCCGGCATCAGCAGCAGACGCAGCAGCAGCAGCAGGGCGCATGCCGCCGCCACAGCCGCCGGCACCGGCGCAGCCTCCGCGCCAGCCGCCCTCCGCGGCGCTCGTGGTGGCGCTCGTCTACTGCTCGCTGCTGCTCGACAACGTGCTGCTCACCGCAGTCGGTAACTACCCACACGCCACGCCTCTGCGCTTCACTAGGGGCTCGATCCCCATCTGCTGCACGGCGTCCAGGACGAAGCTTAACTTTATTCCCTCGGCAATACTTCGAACTGCTAAATATCTACTGGAATTGAATATACACCCCTACTCTCATAATACCTCTGACCATTAATTCCCACATCTCTATGCCTACTTGCTACCTTCCTGCCCTCTTCGTCTTCTCTCTGTATTCGCTAACACAACTCGTCATTGCTCGGTTATTTACTGATTCCAGTGTTCAGTTAGTCCATGTATCCTCCCTCCTCTCTCCATCTCCTCCTCCCCCCCCCCCCTCGTATCCCTTCACCGCCTCCTCCTTTTCCACCTCATCCTCTATCTAAAATGTTCAAATGTAAATCTATCAGACTTAACTTCTACGTTATAAGTCGGTAGCTTTCAAACTACTTAAACTAATGTAAACTAGTCTAAGCACAACACAAACACCCATACCCCAAGGGGGTCTCGAACCCCCGACGGCGAACGGCCGCGCGCACCGCAACACGGCGCTCCAGTACGTGCGGCTAATCCGCCGCGGCGTCCTCCATCTCCCCCACCCACTATCCACCCACACATCCCCCTGTCACTACCTCACCCGCTCTCTGCCTATCTCCCCCTGTCCCCTTTCAGTTTATCTCAAAAATGTTCAAATGTTTATAGAGCTTATGTGACTTAACTACGGGGTCACCAGTCCCTAAATTTACGAACTATGAACTAGCTAATACTAAGGACGGCACAAATATCCATGCCCGAGGGGGGATCCGAACCCTCGACCGAGTGGCCGTGCAGACCGAGACTGGCGCGCCGCAGTCCCCTCGGCCACCGCGGCCGGCTCTGTTCATCTCCCTCCTGCTTAGTATATGAAAGTTTACGCAATTCTGACAACATTCATGGTTTGGCTCAAACGGTCTCGCATCTGGAGTCAGTACCCTCCTTCATGCACTGTATGAAATCTTACGCAGACAATGATGGTTCTCGTTTACAAGGTCAGATGAGTAAAACTTCCATCAAGATCGGACTAAAACTTTCGCGCGAGAATGGAAAAGCGATCTGGGGCGACATGTCGCGATTGCGCGGCTGTTCATCCCACAAGTTGCAGTCCTCTCTCCGACATGGGTGTGTGTGATTAACGTAATTTAATTCTAGTTAGTATGATGACCGAAAATTTTGCAGTATCGACCCTTAAGATTACAAATATTTGAAACTGAAGACTGGTATCGAAGTGTGTTCTAAAGTACCCTCCATCAAACACCATAAGAAATTTTATGTAGACCTTCCTCTTCTGCTGGAAGCAGATTCGAATACGACTTTAGATTGATATTGGAGTCTGTTGTAAGTATTTTCCGCCTTGCAACGTACGAATTAGTAAGCACACAATTTCTTTCCTCTTGTTTTCAAGTGCAAGATTCCAAAATTTTATCCCAGTTGCATGAACTGCATAAAATACGAATCTAACCCGAAATGGCGATGCTCACAGAAAACTAACAATATCGATTTCTTTTTAGCGAGACTAACGCACAGCGATTAATTTTTGTAATTAAAGCGCTTGATTATCTAGCATAATGATATTCATATCTTTTATTTTTTCATTAAGATGTATAATCTAACGTAGAGTTCGATACGATAATTACAAACTCCATGTTTTTCCCTTCAAGCTAATGCCTCTCAGATATTACAATTTTGTTCATCCATTAAACGAAAATAATATTACTTAGCTATTTCCAACAATTTCTCACTGCCACCTCCCACAATATGATAAAAGAAAAAATGTTTCCCCTTCCTAAATTTTCGGTATTTTAATTTAATATTTTAACTACTTACTTAATTATGAATACACTCTGCAAACAGTATCTACATATAACACCGAACGTACCTGAAAAATTATATCAATATGCAGTACAGAGTTCAGAAGATACACGACCTTCTGCGTGGGTTGCGGTAAAACTTCATCGATAGCCGTAATGTTTTGACTTATTGCTTATCTTGCGGACATCATCCTCATATATCACTGCATCCGCCTGCTAATTATACCATGGTACTTCCAGGAAGGATTCATTAATATTTATGAGAAAGATAGGTTGCTTACTCACCACAGAGACGTCCGATGAGCTGCAGATAGGTACAAATGATAGACAATAACATTACAGCCTTCTGCATTTTAGGCCTTCGTCAGTTACTGACGAAAATCTAAAAGGCCGAAAGCTGTAATGTTGTTGTCTATTATTTGTACCTATCTGCAGCTCATCCGACATATCTGTGGTGAGTAATCAACCTGTACTTCTCATAAATGTTATACCATGGTACGATACACAGGAGATATGATATCATGAACAATCACAGCGTCAAAAACTAGCATTTGCCTGTAACTAAGCGCAAATTATCTTGTATTCATCCAGTGTCTGATAACCAGAGCAGTCACTAACTTCCTACAAACTTTAAACAGAATTTTAAACAATTTGAAATCTTTTCCATTATATACTTAAGTTAAATGTTTAGCACCGTAACTGCTTTGTAGGATAATCAAGCGCTTTAAGCATTTCCGTACATGGGAATTCCATTCTTCATTGAATCGGGAGCTTCACTAAATATCGTGAGAGGTAGCACTCTGGTACAAAAGATGGTGGAGATTATAGTAAGTCAGTTAGTGTTATTTTATTTTACTATCCAGACCTTGGCCATAGACCACTGTCATGTGCTATAAGATGATAAAGTCATCAGACTTGGGTGCGACGCAACTCATTGTCGAATATTCTCATGTGACTACACACAAATTTACTTGCAAGTAGGTGCGAGAACGCATTCAGAATGCACATGCTGCCTGTATCCTTGCACGTATTTACTTTTATAATGATGCTCTGATCCAACTCAGGTATTGAAATCAAAAGAAATCACTTCGGTATTAATAACTAATCATATGTGTGATATGATCGTGTAGTGTATTTCAATATTTGTGTTGTGCTACAGAATTTACTGCTTACAGTTCCTTCTTCAACCAAGAAAATTGTTCCCCGACGTCGTAACACATGGCCATTTATCCTGTCATTTCTTCCTCTCTGATTCTCACTGGTTCATTTTTTACTTTAATTCAGTATCGCTCTATAACGTATCAAACGCTTCGATTCCCTTCTTCTTCCTCAGTTCATAATTCACTTTAACACGATTCTTCTGTCTAACGTTACAATCTCATAAACTATGAGCGATTATTATACATGTAGACTGCTTTCGTTCCGAAATGGAGAGCAAATTTAAGACTGCATCACTTTATGTGCCTCTCCTAGGTGGCTGCATACCAGGCATAAGTGTGGAAGTACACCACAGCTTTCTTACTGCATCCATCCTACAAACGCCATAAGATTTGGAAAAAGGGCAGAAACCTTAAAGCAGGATGATTATAATAGAATTTCTTCCGCGTCACCTACCTCCGCGACCGGGGTCACTAACACACAATTCTGCTCAGATGTTGATCTGCCATCGTATATTGACGCGAAAAATCCTCAGGATACCTCGGCGAAGTGCAGCGCCTCCACGTGGTGAAGACTCGATACTTGTTGTAAGACCATAGGTAGTAACACTGAGCTGTGCTGCCGTAATTACTAGAGTATTACCGGTGCAGGAGTTTGTGCATCAGTTCACCTCTCGATTATGTCCCATAAATCTTCCATGGGATTTATGTCGAGCAATTTGAGTGGATAAATCGTTCGCTGAAATTACCCATAACGTCCGTCCAATAAATCGCGAAAAATAGCGAGCAAGAGACATGGCGGACAGACATCCATAAAAATTCTGTCCTTATTCGCGCCATGAAGTTAATAATAATTTCGTGTGGCTCATTGGCCTGGTGCAACTCTTTCAATGGGACGCCACTTCGGCGAGTTGCGTGTCCCTAGCCTACCCCAGTTATCATAATGTACAAATGTTTGTAAAGCTCGTGGGACTTAACTGCGGGGTCATCACTCCCTAAACTTACAAACTACTTATGAACTACCTATTACTAAAGACGACAAAAACATCCATGCCCGACGGGGATCGGCTTCGCTCATCGCAGCATAGCGCCTCAATGCGCTCGGCCAACAGAAGTCTGCACCCATCTGACCAAGGCACGGGCTGCCAGTCATTTAGGTGCTAACGATGTGGTCTCGAGGACAGGCGCTGCATGCGATGCCGTGCTGTTAGAAAACGCCATGGACTCGGTCGTCTGCTGCCATAGCCCCTTAAGGGCAAACTGCGCTGCAGTGTCCTGATCGATACGTACGTCGATGGACCACATTCATTTCTATGGTTATTCCACGCAGTGTTGCTTGTTTGTCAGAGTCGCAGTGGAATGGCCAAGTGCTCTATAAGGCGCCTTGAGCGGAGCGCGCGGTTGCTTACCGTCGGACTTCGAGTCCCCCCCTCGGACTTGGGTGTGTTGTCCTTAGGTTAGCTTAGTT
The DNA here is from genome assembly GCA_026315105.1 of Locusta migratoria. Taxonomy (NCBI): domain Eukaryota; kingdom Metazoa; phylum Arthropoda; class Insecta; order Orthoptera; family Acrididae; genus Locusta; species Locusta migratoria. The sequence continues at coordinate 36,674,939 of CM048746.1, read as the reverse complement.
TAAATAGTTTGTAAGCCTAGACAAAAATAACCGCAGTGTTAAGCCCCATAGATTTACAAACATTTGCCGTTATTTATCTCTGTTAGGACTGATATCTGTACGCAAATACAGGATATTAATCAGCATCACCTGTACAATTTATTTGTGACAATGAACATTTGCGCCGTGCGGGTATTTGAACCCGGATTTACTTATTTTTCGCGAGTAGTCGCGTTAACCATTACGTTAACAGTGAACCCCTCGGAACCTCTCCAAACTTCCATATGCCGCGCTTTGCCATCTGCCCATGGTGCTCCTACATTAGAGCTTGTGTTTCCCACACAGGAAGAGACGTTCGCTACTGTGTCGCTGGCCGTTCATTTTGGATTGAAGATATGATTTGCAATACTTGCATGTCTAAAAGACATTGCATTGTAGCCCAGACAAATATTAGCTAAACCTTGCAAAATATGGGGTAAAAGATTTTAATTTTTAACTCGTTAATATGGTTGGCAAGATTAGAAAATCAAGTTTTTCCAACAAAATTTCTCTTCTGTGGTCAAAAAACTTACAAAATTTCGGACTTTTTTCAGTTTTTTCAAAATATCTCCGTCATTTGTGCTCCTACCAGTTTTTTGTCTCAGTTGTGTTTTAAAGAACACAAAATTCTCTACAAATTTGTTTCTTACCATTTTTTTCTACTCCCAATACGTAAGGCACTACAGTCCGTCAAAAACAATTCGATTTTTCAATATTTGTGTAAAGTGACATATTACCTCATTTTTAACGCTGTTATTTCAGTTTCTGTTTGTGTAATATAAATATAACAACATATATCATGTTATATGATGGAATTTACCATCTCATTTTCAGGTATTCAATTTTTCTGTATGCAACAGGGCACCTAGTTATTATGATTTGTACATCACTAGCCGAAGTTTACTAAAGGCCACCTTAGCCCTGGTATTTGTGAAACTATAAATATAAAAATACATAATTAAGAGCTATAGGTACATACACACACACACACACACACACACACACACACACACACACACACACAAAGTGTGACACGAAACTGAACTATTATTAGCTGCACAGGTAACTAAATTAGTTGCCAATTTTCCTGTATATTAAATAAGCACCTAGTTAACATAACAAATAAGTAGCCTTATTACAATCAAATGCACAATGAGTTAGTAACAATTATTGGCACTTTTATGTGTGTAATACTCATAATATTGTATTCAACTTTATCGCACTTCAGAGGGATATGTGCATCACTTTCGCTGTTTTGATGTGCCAGGTTCTTCGGTGTCACCAGAAATACCTTGGGTTGCAGATTCAGGGTATATGCATGGATATGGTCCCTGGTTGACCTCTTTTTAAGCAGCTAGTCAGCTTCTTCAAGTTCGTAGGTTTCGTCATCAGTTTCCTCAACATCCTCCATATCAAAATCTTCGCTGTCTTTATATAAAAATTGTGGCACGTTTTCACATTTGACGCCAATACATTCCTTGCAAACTGAAGAATATTTCAAATCTGCTCTTCTGCAGGAGCACGTTTCGACACAGCCCACCTTGCATGTGCATGAAACAATTTGGAGAAGTGTTTCAGGTGCTGATGTCAGTGTTATTCCAGCCCCATTTCTCAGGGGGTTTCCAGTTTCCCATCCAACTTTGGACGAATGATGTTAAGCAGCATCTTTTGAAGGTAGTAACCTTGCTTTTTGTGGTAGACTTGGCGAATAGCTGGTTCTGCAAAGGATCTAATGTGTGGGAAATGCTGACATATGCACTACACAATGCGATAGTTACCCATTCTTCAGCTGTTATTTCTTCACGAACGTGCCAAGCGCTGAGTTCAGCTGTTCGTTTTTCTTAACAGTGTTCCAGCACTTAATTTTTCCTTGACCGAAAAAAGCAGATGTTGTATCACATCCGTTAAAAGCGTGAGTGAACAGAATAAACTCACTGTCAAACTTGTAAGATGCAGTGGGAAAAAAAAGAAAAGAAAAAGAAAAGAAGTTTTGTCCTAAACCGGACATGAGCACAAACAGGTCAACATCTTCTTTCACAATGATAACACTTCCAAAATATTTATTTATTGAAATAGCAGATGTTACAATCATAAGGTGGCCTGTAATAAACTTCGGCTAGTGATGTCCGAATCACAATAGATGAGTGGCCAGAATCACCACGCTGCATACAGAAAAATTGAATACCTGAAGATGAGATGGTAAATTCCATTGTATGGATGATACATATTACATTCACAGAAACTGAAATAACAGCGAAAAAAATGAGGTATTTTTTCATTTTGCACAAATATTGAAAAATCGACATTTTTTGACGGACTGTAGCGCCTTAGGTATTGGGAGTAGAAACAAACGGTAAGAATCAAATTTGTATAGAATTTTGTGTTCTTTAAAAGAGAACTGAGACGAAAAAGTGTTAGGAGCACAAATGACGGAGATGTTTTGAAAAAACTGAAAAAAGTCCGCAATTTTCTAAGTTTTTTGACCACAGAAGAAAAATTTTGTTGGCAAAACTTGATTTTCTAACCTTTCCAACCATATTAACGAGTTAAAAAAAAAATCTTCTACCCCCATCTTTTGCAAGGTATAGCCTTTTTTTCTGAGTTTGACTGGGCTATTGGTTTACATCGTTAATCGTCGGCCGCTGTGTTGCCTGTGGTAGAGGTAATACCTGAAATTTGCTACTCTCGGCACACTCTTCACACCATGGACCTCGTGAAACAGGATCCCATGACGATTTCCGAAATGGAGCGTTCCATATGTCGAGCTCCAACCGCCACTGCGCGTTGAAAACCGGCTGATTTCCGTCGTGCGGGCACACTCAGATCCGAAAACTCGTGGCACTATCCCCTTGCAGTTTTCCTACTTTCAAAGAAAGGCGTCCGTTACCTCAGTGTATTTAATCCGCAAAGAGTGTATGAACGGTTGGAGAAGTTCCCAGTTATGTTGCAAACTTCCCCGAAATGTGTCGTGAAACGACGGAATGACACACTGTCCGAGAGAAAAAGTCGGCGGTGGCCATTTTGCACCGAAAGCAAACACGCCATGCACCGGCATCGGGTTTCAACCTCTTCATGCTCGCATCGTTATTATCATCGTCATCAATAACAACCACAGACATCATGCAAATGTCATTCTTGCGTCGATTTCACTACACTCTTAGAAATGTTAAGATGACAGTTACACACCGAGCGAGGTGGCGCAGTGGCAGTGGCAGCACACGGCAGGACGGCGCGGTTCAAAATCGCCCCCGGCCATCCACATCTTCATATCTACATAAACTGCAAGTCACATTAAAGTGCATGGCAGGGGGTTCATAGACCCACTTTATTATATTTGGTATATTTTGCTACAGTTCCATTCTATAACTCGCGGGAAAAAGGAACACCAAAATCTTTCTGTTTTAGGTCTGATTCTCTTATTTTATTATGATGGAGGTGGGTGGTAACAATAAGTAACAAAATACGTTCGCATTCGGAAGAGAAAGTTGGTGAAATAAATTTCGCAAATAGATCTCGCCGCAATGAATAACGCCTTTCTTTTAAAAATTTCCACACCAACTCGTGCAGTATTTCCATGATACTCTCACCCCTATATCGCGATAATACAAAACGAACTACTCTTGTCTGAACTTCCTCTACCTCGTCCTCAGTCACACCTAGTATGTGTCCCACAGTGCGCATCAATACTCAAAAATAGGACGCACAAGTATAGTGCAGGCATTTTCTTTATTAGAACTGTTACATCATGTAAGTGTTCTGTCTTTGGTTCGCGATCCTTACAATATTTTCTATGTATTCTTTCCAATTTAAGTTGTTCGTAATTGTTACTCCTAGGTTTTTAGTACAATTGATGGCCTGTAGGTTTGATTGATTTACCGTATAATTGAAGCTTAACGCATTTATTTTAGTGGTCATATTGATGACCTCACACTTTGTTAGGGGTCAACTGCCAATTTTTGCACCATACAGATATCTTATCTAAATCATTTTTCAGTTACTTTTGATCTTCTGGTGATTTTACTAACCGATAAATTTGAGCATCATCCACGAACAGTCTAAGAGAGCTACTCAGAGTGTCTTCTAAATCGTTTATAAAAATGAGGAACAGTAGGGGCCCTGAAACACTTCCCTGGGGAACGCCAGATATCACTTCTGTTCTGCTCGATGACTTACCGTCAATCCAAGTCGGGAATTCATGGGGGTTGTTCGTACGTAACTGTCTCCACGCATTACTTGCCTCTCATCTGTCGGCCTCTCACTGGCGATAGTCATTTCTTGTTTTACCACTTTTTCTGCGACAGATGTTAAAGATCGCAAATGCGCAGTTATCGGAAATATTGTCCATATTTCGTCAACCATGGTTAAATCTTAGTTCCTCAAAGCGGTAACTACGTTCTGACCAGGGTATCCAATCCTGTGCCGGTGCAGTTACGTGACCAGTTCACTCAACTGCCACAATTCTAATTTATTGGTCAAAATGTTCAAATGTTTGTTAAGCTTATGGGACTTAACTACGGAGTCATCAGTCCCTAAACTTACAAACTACTTATCAACTACAAGGACGGCACAAATATCCATGCCCGAGGGGGAATTCGAACCCCCGACCGTAGTGGCCGTGCAGACCGTGACTGGAGCGCCTCAGTCCCCGCGGCCACCGCGGCCGGCAATTTATTGGTCCATAACACTGTAATATAGTTTTTTTAATTTATTTATTCACTAGATATATCTTTCTGCACAACTGCCGTCGTCAGGTGTCTGTGGTATTGAGAGGCTGTACCCTGTTTTAACTGACTATTCGTAATTTTTGAGGTGTTCTTTTAGTATATGCTTCCATCTAAGAATTTTAGTCATGTATCTGTCAGTGCCTCAGAATAGTCTGAGGAACTGACAGATTACTGACTAAAATTCGTAGATGGAAGCATAATATATAATGTTTACCTGATGATGGCGTAACAAACTAAAACGGTTCGTAAACCAATAAATTTGCAGAATACCTGACAGTTATCTTGCGTGTTTCAGTCATAATGTATCAAATATGATGTCAAGAACTGACGGAACAGTCAGTGAATGTACCTAGTGAATAAATAAATAACAGCGTTCTGGTTCAACCAATTATAATTATGTCAATCTACGACAAAAATTTGCAAATGTTTGTAAAGCTTATGTGACTTAACTGCGGGGTCAACAGTCCCTAAACTTACAAACTACTTATGAACTTACACTAAAGACAACACAAACATCCATACCCGAGGGAGAATTCGAACCTCCGACGCGGGAGGCTGCGCGATGTGCAATGTGGCGCTCCAGACCGCTCGGCTACTCCGTGCGGTAATCTACGACATCTGTAACACTGTGGGCCCAAGATATAACAAACAAACAAAATACATCACAAATTTCATGAACGTAGATAAAAAGCAACCACTGTGCAAAGTTATAATATGTACGAGGTCGTGAGACCGTTCTAGTGCCATTTCATCTCATATAATGTAAGGAAGTGCACCAGGGTGGTAACGGCTTGCACAGCTGCCTAGCGAGCAGGAGGACCGGCTTCGAATCCCGGTCTTGGCATAAAATTTAATTCAGTCCTAAGATTTGTATTGTTCAGACTGAAATTAAGTTGCTGAAATTAGTGGATATTACATAGAAAGTCACGTTTCTAATATCGCTGTTTTCCCTGTTTCAGTTCCCATCCTTCCTGACGTGCTGTACCACAATGAGGCCTGCTACGACAGCAACGCATCCATCCCAGCCAACTGTTCCAGGTAAGCGATATCGCTGCACTTCCTTACGGCGTGTACCAGAGTACTAGATGCAGTAATACTTAATACCGCATAATAATATCCCGAAATTCTATGTAGGACCTCAACGATGTCCCATGTTTCCGTTCTAAATTCAGCTTTATGTAAAGGTTGAAAGCTGCTTTCTAAGTTGAGTATATTTATCTCTACAGATAAATAAGAAAAATGCTGATAAATGGAACTTGTAAGTAATGAAACGTGGACACAAATGAACACTAGCTATACGGCAGCGATAAAATTTTGAATTACAGCTCCAGACATATAACTGATGTTATTTAAAAGATAACTGAAGTTGACAAAAGTGTTAGCATAGAAAACTGTAAATATTTTCAGTGACCTGTGTAATTGTACTTGGTTGTTCACGTGTAGCTAGGTGGCGCACTGCTCCCGTATCCTCTCGGCTTGTTCATCCTCCCTCGCTGTACATGAGAATTTACAATACTTCCAAATTCATGGTTATCACTCAAACGGCGTTAAAGTCTGAAGAAAGGTGCCCTGCGCTATCCATCATACGAAATCGCATGTAGATAACGATGTTCCTCATGTTTCGAAGGTCAAGTGAGCAAAATTTAATCAGGATAGGATTAAAACTGTACATTGCCGTAGGTGTAAAAAAGGACCGTCTGGCATGCATCGTGCAAATTATTATGTAGAGAATGGCGTTCCTCTTGTTTTGAACCTCAAATATGCAAAATTTTATGTCAATCGGACGAACGGTAATGCAGCGCATAAAATACGAATCTGATCGGAAGTGGTGATGTCCCTCTTACAATATTATAATGTTTGTTTACATGCATGAAGACTAACTTTCAAAATGTTCAAATGTTTATATAGTCTGTGGGACTTAACTACGGGGTCATCAGTCCCTAAACTTACAAACTACTTATGAACTACTTACGAACTAGGACGGCACAAATATCCATGCCCGAGGGGGGATTCGAACCCCCGATCGTAGTGGCCGTGCAGACCGTGACTGGAGAGCATTAGTCCCCTCGGCCACCGCGGCCGGCGACTAACTTTCACAAAAAAAAAACATTACCATAAACCTGATTTCTATAAATCTGCCCTTCTCTAAAAACAAATACTGAAAGTGAGATATTATGAACGTACAATACATCATTACACTCCTGTTTTTGTTGTGGTCTTCAGTCCGGAGAATGGTTTGATGCAGCTCTCCACAATACCCTATCCTGAACAAGCCTCTTCATCTCCTCATAAGAACGGCAACCTACATCCATTTGAATTTGCTTACTATATTCATATCTTGGTCTTCCTCTGCGGTTTTTACCCCACACACTTCCCTCCAACGCTAAATTCACAATTCCTTGATGTGTCCTACCAATCGATCCCTTCTTTTAGTCAAGGTATGTCAGAAATTCCTTTTCTCCCCAATTCTGTTGAGTACTCCCTCATTAGTTACACGATCCACCTACCTAATCTTCAGCATTTTTCTGTAGCACCGCATTTCAAAATCCTCTATTCTTTTCCTGTCCGCACTGTTTATCATCCATGTTTCACTCCCATACAAAGCAACACTCCATACAAATGCCTTCAGAAAGGACTTTCTTATGCTTAAATTAATGTTCGATGTCAACAAATTTTTCTTTTTCAAAAACGCTTTTCTTCCCCTTGCCAATCTGCATTTTATATCCTCTGTACTGCGACAGTCGCTTGTTATTTTACTGCCCAAGTAATAAAACTAATATACCACCTTTATTGTTTCGTTATCTAATTTAATCCCTTCAGCATCGCCTGATTTTCTAAGACTGCCTTCCATTACCCTTGTTTTGCTCTAATGTTCATCTGCTTTGCTCCTTTCAACACACTGCCCATTCCGTTCAATTGCTCCTCCAGGTCCTTTGCTGTTTCTGGCAGAATGACAATGTCATCGGCAAAACGCAATGTTTTATTGCTTCACCCTGAACTTTAATTCCTCTCCAAACTTCTCCTTCATTTCCTTTATAGCTTGCTCAATGTAAAAATTGAACAACATTGGAGAAAGGCTACAACCCTACACTCCTACAGATTACTAAACGTGCCCTGCACACTTGAAGTATAAGTCAGGCGTCAAATACAAGGTGAACTTTACATTTAAAAAATGATGACGGTTCAAGACTCTCTGCAATTCTTTGTTGTCTGCAGCTGTAATGATTTTTGTAAAGAACGTTGAAACGTAACAAATATACAAAGTGCCATTGACTGACATACTTCATTCACAAACTGCCTCAATAATCAAAGCTCCATTCTCATGGCGCTAAATCGCACTATGCTTATGACAATTCTCCCCACTAACTGGCCTCTGCAATTCCACACGTAGTCATTAGTTTGGGGACGTATGCCACCTTGGGTACACCCAATTAAATCTAACTTACAAATCACGATTTGTAAGCGTACTGTGTGCTACATCTTTGAATGTCCGAGCGATATCAGCTTGGTGATCACGGAGGAGTGAATTTTCTTCATTTTCTGAATAAGTGTAAACATATATAAACTTACTATATATTATGATGTTGTGTTTAGTATATGATTTTTTTCAGGGACACAAACAGTATTTGAAACATTTGTAATATTGTATTCTATCTGTTTCTTACAAACTGTATTTAAAACATTTGTAATATTGTATTCTATCTGATCCTTTTCTTTCCTAGGGATTTACACGATGATAATTTGATAGGATAAATTCTTGTATTTTCTCATTGTATTATATTTTCACATAAATTCTTATTGTATTTTTACACATCTTGTAGTGACTGCACTGTAAGTAGGGCTCTATTGTTTATATTTTTCAGGTGTTGTAATTGTAATTTATGAATGACATATACTTCTATTTGTTGATTGCTTTCCTGTCATAAGACTTTACGAATGTGGTGCCATAGCATGCATCGACAAGGTGGCATTAATTTCACTATGTTTATCGTAAATCCTTTTTTTTTTCAGTAACTTATATAACGTTATAGTGACATTGTTCTGTTAATTTATTTGTGCAAATTTCATTGTACCTGTTTATGTATTGGTGGTTGCACTGTATGTAGGATATTTCTGGTTGTTCAAAATCATATTTAAATGTTTGTAATTCTATGGGACCAAACTACGTTGGTCATCAGTCCTTAGACTTACAAAGTACTTAAACTAAGTTAATTTAACTTAAGGACAACACACACATCCATGTCCGAGGGAGGGAGGATTCAAACCTCCGACGCGGGAGGCCGGGCGATCCGTAACGTGGCGCTCCAGACCGCTCGGCTACTCCAGTGCCGCTATTACTGTTTGTATTTGTTCATGTACTGTAATTGGTTTTCAAGCGTTGAGTAAGTTCTTATCTTGACACTTCCATTCCTTCTTAAGGGCCTTATGGGCACCCCCCCCTCCCTCCCAAACCGGAGGGAATTTAATCTCTATTTTCTGACCCAGGATTTCGAAACATTTCGGTGCGGGAATGTAAACGTACTGTGTGCTATATCTTTGACTGTCCGAGCGATATCGATTGTCGGTCACGTGCAAGGAGTTGAGTTTAAACAGTAGAAGTTGGAGTGTGTGTCTGAGAGTGGGGAGATATTGCTAACTACGGCAGTGGCGCCAAACAAATGGTTATTATTGTCGCTGGTGCAACTAATTTAACACTGAATCTTATTGATCAGCCATACTAGACTATTGTGGACCTTTACAGTCAGTGGAATGCGTGTTTCTGTTAATGTGTTCGCTAACGCGTGACGTGTCGTCTAGAGAAACAATCAACCGCGCCGCAATGGTAACGGTTTTCCATATGAATTGGATCTAAATCATGTATCTAACATGGAATTTTGATCTCTCAAAATATAAATTTTTGTCGCAGCCGTGACATCAAGATTATCGGCAACCGCGACACGATCGGGGGTTCTAATGCCCCCCTCGGGCATGGATGTCTGTGCCGTCTTTAGTATAAGTAAGTTCATAAGTAGTTTGTAAGTTTAGGAACTGATGACCCCACAGTTAAGTTCCATAAGCTTAAAACACGTCCACTGAATGTTTAGTCGTGTTCCATTTTGAGTTATTCATTACTCTTAAGTGTTTGTCCGCCATTAATATCGTCTACTTGTATGTCAATTGTTTTATTGCTTTATTAATGATCAATGCCCCATGTTTATATATGTTTCCACATGTGTGATTGAACTTGTGTGTTCGTATGAATGTGGACGGTTGCATTTAATATTGACTGCTTACAGTCGCCGCCTCGCGCTCTAGGCCTCTAGTTAAGAACGCATGGCTTCGTCTGTCGTCTGCATTGCCGTCTGCTGGGTGGTCAGAGAAAAACTTATTTGGCAAGATGGCGAGGTGGCCTGTTCAAATGTTTGTTAAGCCTATGGGACTTAACTACGGGGTCATCAGTCCCTAAACTTACAAACTTCTTGTCAACTAGCTAATACTAAGGACGGCACAAATATCTATGCCCGAGGGGGGATTCGAACCCCCGACCGTAGTAGGCGTGCAGACCGTGACTGGAGCGCCTCAGTCCCCTCGGCCACCGCGGCCGGCCGAGGTGGCCTGTTCTTAGTGTAGTACCAACATAATCATGGACGAAAGAGGTGACAAAAGATACCTTTCTGGAGCTCTAGTAGAGGGTATTGCCTCCTTCAGGTAGCAAGGGTTGGCTCTGAACGCATTCTGCATCGCTTTTAGTGCGCCTTACATCCGGTGCGTGGAGGGAAAGGCTTCGTGCGTGGCTTGAGGCTTCACTGTTGCGACGCCTGCAGAAGTGAGTATATCGTCGAATCATGTTGAGGAAATGGCATGCTGTTAGAACTTTACTTTGTTTATGACCAGGCAGTCTTGGTTTAACAGTGATAGTTTTCGTAGAGTAATTCTTTGGCTATGCGAGGCGAAGTGTTTCTTAATTTACAGAACTCGAGTAATTCAGTGTAAATTTAGTAATTGCATTTTGATTCCGGTGATGATTTTGTGTTCGGCTTTCTCAAGTTAAAATAGACGTGTGTGGCCTTCAGCCTTTGTGTAAATTTAATGTGTATGAATTTCCTTACTGTTTTTAACTAACATTTTCGCGTCATGTCTGTATCCACGAGTATGCTAAATACTTTCTCAGATTTTCTGAATTGATTGCGTCTTTCCCGTCTTGGTTTGACTGATTGCACAACTTGCTTTCATAACAGTCATTACTTCAGCTTTTAGCCATGCTTTTACTGATACTAGCTTTCTTTTATATGAATTCTCATGTGTGCTTTACTTGCTTATTCTAAATTAATTTCTTTTTGTAAATTCTATGTAATTCACTATAGTCTCACACCACGTGGTACCTAAGGATAGTATGCTGCTGCCTCACTGCACATGAGTTAGTTTGGTGCATAGTTTGATTTTAATTGTGCTTGAAGATACCTGCCATCCCGTGAAAACGCCGCCGACGCTTTGTTTCGCCGCTGCTATCAAGTGTTCCCGCTTGAATAATGTGTCACAAGTATTATGTGTGTGTCTGTGAGTGAATGAATGTGCCTTCCTTTATCCACTGTGAATTTGGAAATTTCCTCTCACGTTACCTCCATATTCATAGAGGGCAGAAACAATTTTATTACGTGCAGTAACTTTATGATGTAATTCACTTTTGTACAAGGTGTATCCTTTATTGTGATGATATGGTGTCCCCACATTTCGATTATATATTTTATTAATATTTTAATTTAAAGTATCAAACCTCTGCTTTATAGTATATAAAACTCTTCTGGGTGTTGGACCGCATCGTCAAAATATCAAACACTTCACCGACGTTTCGGCCACTATTGCAAGTGGCCATATTCTGGGTGTAACACCCAGAAGATGGCCACTTGCAATAGTGGCCGAAACGTCGGTGAAGTGTTTGATATTTTGACGATGCGGTCCAACACCCAGAAGAGTTTTATATACAATGACAACGGCCGCGGAAGCCTTCGTTTACACTCTGCTTTATAATTTCATCCTCCCCGTCCCATGTTTAATTATCTATTCCTTTTTATATCTATGACATTATTTGTGTTTGTTAAAACGTTGGCTGCTCTCTTAAGGAGTGAGCAGTTAGATAAATTTCCATTGTGCAAGTATTGTGGCCACTTGAAAAGCAATTTAGAGCAGCAGTGAGCGTTTTAACTTACAAATGTTCAAATGTTTGTTGAGCTTAAGGGACTTAATTGCGGTGTCAGCAGTCCCTAAACTTACAAACTACTTATGAGCTACCTTATACTAAATATGACACAAACATCCATGCCCGAGGGGGGAATCGAACCCCCGACGGGGAACGGCCTCGCGCATATCAGCATAGCGCCTCAATGTGCTTGGCCACTCCACCGCGGCTTTAACTTACATTTATAGATCACTACTCCCCGAGATCTTACACAGAAAATCTAACAAGCTACTTTGAAGCTTTACAAGCATTTGAATGATTGTGACTTCAGTCTCTAATGACCGCGATGTTGGCGGTTTATGAAGCCCAAACAGCCCCTCCTCCTTTTGCATTGGTGTCACACGTGTTGACTGGGTCGGGTGGTACTTGTTGCAGCGGCGGCGCGGCGGCGGGCCACGCCCTGGACGCGGAGGGCGGCGAGGCGGCGCGCGCGGGCGTGCTGCTGGCGTCCAAGGCGCTGGTGCAGCTGGCCGCCAGCCCCGCGCTGGCGCTGGCCACGCGCCGCCTCGGCTACCCGCTGCCGCTGCTCGCCGGCACCGCGCTCCTGCTCGTCGCCGCGCTGCGTGAGTGCCGCGCTAGCTCAGCCTCCTGTAAACCCGAGCTCAACTGTCCGCCTCTTCTTCCCCACGCTGCAGGCGTCGCCAACTTCCGGACGAACTCACGCGTTACCTCGCCTTTCATTAAACTAGCTCACACTCCAAACTACTCACTGTATCAACGTGGAATTTTCATCAATGTCTCCGTTAAGAACTACACTACGTTTTCATTTTAGTCTTATTTATGGCAATATCTATATATAAAAGGAAGTGTCCCGATTGACTGACTGACTGACTGACTCATCACCGCCCGGCCCAAACCACTGAAGACAGAAACTTAAAATTTGTGGAGGGTGTCGATCTTACACTGTAGGCGTCATTTAAGAAGCGATTTTGCAATATTCCGTCTGTAAGGGGGTGAAACGTTTTTTTTTTTTTTTTTTTTATTTTTTTTTTTTTTTTTTTTTTTTTTTTAATACGTAGCTATTTGGCAGTTTTGAAGTTAGAACTACAAATTTTTGGATTTGGATTCGGGGTTCGAATTTAAAAGACGCGTGTTTCGGCATTTTTTGAAATTCAACCACTGAGGGGGTAAAATAGAGGACGCAAAAAATTGATTGTCAAAAATATGTTGCTGTTAACTCAAATTTCAAGCTATAACTACGAAACTTAAGATATGGATTCTTCATCAGGATTAAAAACAAACAACTGATGCAGACCAACCAGCCTACGCATGCATGCGCACCGGGGGGGTGGGGGGGGGTCAGCTAGTATATGTATAAACAGCATATACTGATAGTTTACGAACGTGCACTTTCTGACGACATTACGGAATTTCCGACATGCGAGGAACTTTTCTTCTGTTGAAGTTAGCTGAACACATTAAGCGAATGAAATGTTCAAAATACATCAAATTTTCGTCCTCTCCAAACAGCAACTCTGTGAGAAATATATAAGTTGAGACAATGTCAGTTAAATACGACGCGCTAGGATCCGCCCGCCCGTCTAGTACTAACACGTCTTCCGTATTACACCTCCTAATAATTAGGCACATTTTGTTACTGCATAACACACATACTTAAAGATACTGCTACTGACTTCTTTTAACCCATTAAATTTAATAGTTGCACACTACGAAAGTGCTGTGTCTCTATGTAATATGCAGTTTCAATTTTTCAGTTATATGAAAAAGATATTCCAAATATCTCAATACACAGTGCTTTATTATGTGACGAAATGAGAACAAGGCAGTTCGTTAGCTAGTGGAGAGATCCTTGCAATCTGTCATTTCCAAGTATTCTCACATAAAATCCTCATTAGACCTACTAACTTCCTTTCTGTTACTGCTAGGCCTTAAACTGGAGGAAATGTAAGTCCCATTAGGTTTCGGAAACTAAGTAGAAACTCTGAAACACAATGGACAAGAAGCAAAAAATAAACATCTGTGAGTCACTAACAAATATCTGCAAATCGAATAATAAATCACTAACTTTACTGTTTTTCATTCTACAACTATGTATTTCCTTCAATAACGCGACAGTTAATGAAGTTTTGCGTAGTAACCATGTGCCAAAATACTCCCCTCTTTGCATGTTAGCCGCGGTGGAGCAGCCGAGCGGTCTAAAGCGTCTCGCTGCGGAGCGCGCGGTTGCTCGCCGTGGAGGTTCGAGTCCTCCCTCGAGCATGGGTGTGTGTGTTTGTCCTTAGCTTAGTTTACCTAGGTTTAAGTAGTTTGTAAGCTACGGACTAATGACCAAGCAGTTTGGTCCGATAGAATTATATATATTATTTTTGCACGTTAATCATTTGTCAAAATATCATTTTGATACCCCTAACCGTGTATGAGATACGCAATGATTCATTCTGGCCTTATAGCCAGAGTGCGCTAAATAAAATAAAGTTTAGCGATATGAGTGAAAGATAAGAATCTCCTCCTAAGTCGAAAATAAAATTCAATCCATTAGGAAAGTTTCATCCGCAGCAAAATATGGTGCAACTAACACTAAACGGAATATCATACCAGCCTTTATTTTTTACTGGAAACTTTTCCTAATGCAGCGCAGTCTCTCATTTCTAAGCGAATATCTTATTAACTATTACTATTAACGAAATCACGAGCATTTCGTCACAATGCTGACATATAAAGATTTAAGTAGCGGAAAAATTAAATTTTTCTACCAATTAGTTTTTGCGAAATCGTTTGTGAAAGATGGCAGGGCATGCGCCTCTACGCTTTTAGTGCAGCGCGATTCCAACCATGTTGAGGAAAACATGGCGGACGATTCAGCCTGGGTATTTAGGAGCTCTACGCCGCACCGCACCGTACACACACGTACACCAGAGCAGAACTAGCGCGAGAAGCCTCATAAAGGCATTCTGCCTGTCTCATTGTGCAAAAGACTCTACCGGTCATCCAAAATGTAATACCACAAAAGAATTAATGCAACACTACCGTTATACTCTTCAGTTTCCAAGTAACTACAGTACCAAACTAATGAAACGTTCGTATAAACAGTACAACCGTAATTTTACGCTCTGGGAGGAACTGTTACAAAAATGTTCAAATGTTTGAATAGTCTATGGGACTTAACTACTGGGTCATCAGTCCCTAAACTTACAAACTACTTATGAACTACTTACGAACTAGGACGGCACAAATATCCATGCCCGAGGGGGATTCGAACCCCCGACCGTAGTGGCCGTGCAGACCGTGACTGAAGCGCCTAAGTCCCCTCGGCCACCGCAGCCGGCCAGAAACTGTTACAAAATCGAACAATTTACACACGTGGCTGCGTGCGATCTCTTATTCTGTGGAACTTTTCTTTTACTGCTCTGCCAAATTCGCGTATTTACTTACCACAATTAGTGGTTTCAACTGATCTCACAATCATCAGATCATTAAAAGTAGATCAATCAACGCACTTGCCACTTATACCTAGTCGGATTAACAAGGTGAGAAATAGAAATCGGAATAAGGGTAAAGTGAAATCGCACACTGTAACGATACATATAGCAGAATACTACGAAATGACAAGCAGTAAATAAAGAAACGATTTTTTTTTCGCCAGTTATTATTTATATTTTTTATTTTTAACTTATTTTTCGTGGAGTCATATTTCTCTTATTTTCTATTTCATAAAAAGATAACATAAAAAATATCATTGGCAATAAATTTTCAGATTCGTTGCCATAGATTATCAATTGCATTAATTATACAATTCATTATCTCTGATTTAAAAAAATGAATGTCTCTGGCTGTTGACTTGTCTTTCTTTAAGTAGTTAGTAGTTAAGTAGATCTGATGCTGTTCGATAAAAAAAGATGTGACAGTGAAGCTGATGATCAATTAAATTTTAAAGTGGAAGTATCTTTTTTATAATTTGTAAAGTAGTGCATTTCAGTCTTATATTATTAACTACATCAAGGCCTGAAAGCAACGAGTGCCCTCGACCTTGAGAGAAGGAAATAGTAATGATCAGTCTAGCCGGAGTAATTGACAATTTTCTTGAAGAAAAATTTTGAAAGGAACAAATATCATTTACCTTTTCATAAATGTTTTTTTTATTTAAAAAATAAATAAATAAAAAAACTTTAACTAAAAGAAACTATGACAAACATCGTCTTTCTTTGATCGCAAATTATTATTATTTTTTGTCTAATTATTATTTTTTTAATTGTTACATTATAACACCACTGTGAAATATTTCCCAGTGACATATAACAGCCCCATCTCCAGTCAGATAGCCTTTAATACAACAAATAAGTTGCAAGCAAAGCTGCTCCACAAAGTGGGAGCAAACGAAGATATATTTCAAAAAATCTGCGGTGTACAAACTCCATTGCGGCGAATGCGAAGGTTTATTGTTGGGCAAACGGGTAGATCGTTTTTTACTAGATTCCGAGACCATACGCGTAACCACAATAAAATTTCATATGGTGAGCACTTACAAGAAAACAAACATAAAATCCAAGACATTTGACAAACTCTGAAGATACCACATAAAACACCCAAACGAAAAAACTTAAAACATACTAGAGAATATACAGATTTAATTAAAAAAAGGTAAAGCAGTCAACAATCCGAAGAATGGTTTGAACACCACAGTGCTTTACTAGGCATCGTCCTGTTTGGAGGTGGTATGCCGTTGCCTTCCTCCGACCTTCGAACTGACTTACCCAGCCAGTTATAGGGGGACCTACAGTTTAACGTGGGTTCCGAACCACGGTGCTACTCGGTATTTTTCACAGTAGCAACACTTCCAGAGGTGAAACAAGTGGAAAGGGACAGATAAAAATCCTAGGCTGTGACGGGAATCGAACCCGCGACCTTTGCATTAGAAGTGTGGCACTCTACCACTGTGCTACGGAGCCGCGCTTATAAACATTTAAAACATAACAAGAAAAATGTTCTCAACGATAAGATGGAGATAATGCCTAATAACTTGTTTAACATTTTTGAGCCGTGCAGAAGTAGCCCAGCGGTCTCGACCGCCACGTTGCGGAGCGCGCGGCGTCCCACGCCGGGGATTCGAATGCCCCCTCGGACATGGATATGTGCGTTTTCCTTAGGTTAGTTTACCTTAGTTTAAGTAGTTTGTACGCTATGGACTAATATCCAAGCAGTTGAGTCCGATATACAAACATTTGAACATTTTTTAACATTTTTGATAAGGTGTTCTGAGGTTAGGAGTACTCCCACCACACTTAGATTCTATTTTCCGTAGATCATGTGCTAGGGACATCACTGACCATAAACGCCACCAAGCGGTCTGTATGGTAAGTGCTTTCCGTAAGTTTAACGTGAGCCCGCGCAGTTGGGTTTAATGTGATGTAAGAAACGTGTCGACGGCCATTTATGTCAAGGGGGCCTTGTTTCGTTTTTATTATGTGACTATGTAATTTTCTTTATTTGACAACCCCCCGGAACGCTGTATAGAGAGACCTACACTTTATTGATATAATTAGATATACCACAATTCCACAGATATGTATATATCAAAAATGAAATGTATAACTGTGATTTTAGCGCTCATGGGTAGTAGAGGGCAGGTACGTTGATTGAACTTCTTCACTTACAGATCTCATGATGACTGCGATTCAGTTGCAGCCGGTCATTGTGGTAAATATATAATCGATCTTGGTAAAAACGTTTGCAGCAGCATGGCCTATCAGCTCCGAGCTATGGCTATAGTTGCCCTTGACGCTGCGTCAGAGACAGGAGCGCCTGCGATGGTGTACGCTACGAAGAACCTGGGTGCACGAATGGCAAAACGTCATTTTTTCGGACGAATCCAGGTTCTGTTTACAGCATCATGATGGTCGCATCCGTCTTTGGCGTAATCGGGGTGAACGCACATTGGAAGCGTGTATTCGTCATCGCCATACTGGCGTATCACCCGGCATGGTGGTATAGGGTGCCATTCGTTACACGTCTCGGTCACTTCTTTTTCGCATCGACGGCACTTTGAACAGTGGCCGTTACATTTCAGATGTGTTACGACCCATGGCTCTACCCATCATTCGATCCCTGCGAAACTCTACATTTCAGCAGGATAATGCACGACCGCATGTTGCAGGTCTGTACAGACCTTTTTGGATACGCAAAATGTTGGACTGCTGCCCTGGACAGCACATTCTCCAGATCTCTCACCAATTGAAAACATCTGGTCAATGGTGGCCGAGCAACTGACTCGTCACAATACGCCAGTCACTACTCTTGACGAAATGTGGTATCGTGATGAAGCTGCAGGGGCAACTGTACCTGTACAAGCCATCCAAGCTCTGTTTGACTCAATGCTCAGGCGTATCAAGGCCGTTATTACGGCCAGAGATGGTTGTTCTGGGTTCTGATTTATCAGGGTCTATGCAACCAAACTGCGCGAAAATGTAATCAAATATCAGTTCTAGTATAATTAATTTGTCCAATGAATACCCGTTTATCATCTGCATTTCTTCTTGGTGAAGCAATTTTAATGCCCAGTAGTGTATAATCCGTGATTCTGCCATGTGTACAATGACCTCATCATCGAAACTGTATAACTCAGAAAAGGCTTGACTCAGCACTTCTTTTGTGCGTATGTGTTCTAGGTTACATTGTCTTTTTTACAGAGTATATTTATTTTTTAAATTGCCTAACAACGCACTCCTCCTTGTGCCACAGTGTTTGCAACTGCTGAGGACTACACGGCCCTGATGATCGCTCGCAGCTTACAGGGAGTCGCCTCATCCAGTATCGGCGTATCAGGTAACGAAACTAAATTTCCGTTACTCCTGCACTTCACACAATGATAATGAGATGTGTGTAAAACGTGAATGCAGCAAACGATTTTTACCATGCAGCCCATCGCAGAGATGACCATTTTAGATTCTAGTATAAGAGATGTTTGGCACATAAGGCGCATAGAAGCAGTGATGTAAGGTAACTGATCAGTAGATCTTGGATCAGTGTGTTGATTTAAATACATCGTTTCCCGTGATCCGTTTGTCGAACAGGCACATTATTTTCTTTATGCATTCTGGTTGTATTTAGAAGAGTTGTCAGTATAGCGATACCTATTGTTGCGTAAAAGACTGCATAAGCACCCACTCAGTATGACTACTGGAGAAAGCTTTTGGCAATGTTGATTGGAATACAAATTCTGAAGTCAGGAGGGGTGAAATATAGGGACATGAAGGTTATTTACAACTTGTACCTTAACGAAACAGCTTTTATTAGAGATGAAGGTCCTGAAAGGGATGCAGTGGTTGGGAAGAGAGTAAGTCAGGGTTGTAGCCTTTCTCCAATGTTATTCAATCTGTACATTGAGCAAGCTGTGAAGGAAAGCAAAGACAAATTTGGAGAAGGAATTAAAGGTCAGGGTGAAGAAATATAGACGTCGCGTTTTGCTACTGACGCTATAATTACGTCAGAGACAGCAAAGGACCTGGAGAGCAAATGAACGGAATGGACAGCGTGTTGAAAGGAGCGTATAGGTTTTACATTAACAAGAGCAAAACAAGAGTAATGGAGTGCAGTCTTAGCAAATCTGGTGATGCAGGAAGAATTATATTAGGTTACGAAACAATAAAGGTGGTAGATGAGTTTTGTTACTCGGGCAGTAAAATATATGACAGTCGCAGTACAGAGTATATAAAATGCAAAATGAAAATGGGAGAAAAGAGTTTTTCAAAGAGAGAAATTTGCTAACATCGAATATTAATTTAAGTGTTAGGAAGTCCTTTCTGAAAGCATTTGTGTGGAGTGTTGCGTTGTACGGAAGTGAAAGAGGACAGAGGCTTTTGAAATGTGGTGCTACAGAAGAAGTCAAGATTAGGTGGGTAGATCGCGTAACTAATGAAGAGATACTGAACAGAATTGGGGAGAAAAGGAATTTGTGCCATACGTTGAGTAAAAGAAGGTATCGATTGGTAGGACACATTCTTACACATCGAGGAATTGTAAATTTTGCATTGGAGGGGAGTGTGTGGGGGAAAACTCGTAGAGGGATACCAAGGAACGCATATAGTAAGCAGATTCAAATGGCTGTAGGTTGCCGTCTTATGAGGAGATGAAGAGACTTGGTCGGAGTTAAACGTACCGTCGGCAGCGTGGTGAAGAGGCTTGCTCATGATAAAGTAGGTTGGAGAGCTGCATCAAATCAGACTGCGCACTAACGACTACGACAACAGCACTTTTAAAAAAATATCAATTTTACGTTTCCATTAGGCAACCCACTTTAGATTATAGAGGCGTCTATTCCGTTAATACACAGTATGTATAAAAATTTTATACTTGAAAACGTAAACTGTTGTTTGCTTGTAACATGTCTTTGATGCATAGGAGTTTCTTGTAGTTGGGGTGAGCCTGTGACACCTTGCCGGTGACGAGAGGACAGTGGCGTATCGAGAATGGTGGTCTGGTGGGCGGGGGGGGGGGGGGGGTCTGAGGTAAATCACTGGGCTATGGAACGTTGTCTGGTGGGAGCTGAGGTCAATCACAGGGCTAAGGATCGTGGTCTGGGGGGGGGGGGCTGAGGTCAATCAGCGGGCTAATGATCGTGGTCGGGGGTGCTGAGGTCAATCAGTGGGTTAAGGATCATGGTCAGGGGGGTTGAGTTAATCACAGGGCTAAGGATCGTGGTCTCATGGGGGGGGGCGGATGATGTCAATCACAGGGCTATTGATCGTGGTCTGGGGAGAGGGAGGGCTGAGGTCAATCAGTAAGGTAAGGAACGTGGTCTGGGGGGGCTGAGCTCAATCACAGAGCTAAGGATCGTGGACTGGCGGGGCTGAGGTCAATCACCAGGTCAATCACCAGGCTAAGAATCGTGGTCTGGGGGGCTGAGGTCAATCACTGGGCAAAGGATCGTGGTCTGGGGAGCAGGGGGCTGATATCAAACATCAGGTCGGGGGGGTGGGGGAATGAGGTCAATCATAGGGCTACGGATCGTGGTCTAGGGAAGGGGGGGGGCCTGAAGTCAATCACTGTGCTAGGGAGGGGGAGTCTGAAGTCAATCACCGGGCTAAGTATCGTTGTTTGGGGGGGGGCCTTAGGTCAATCCCTAAACAATCACGGTGATTTCTTAGGCCAAAAAAAAAAAAAAAAAAAAAAAAAAAAAAAAAAAAAAAAAAAAAAAGGCTGCTGCAAGGTATGGGGAGGGGGACTCAAGGAGGGTCAGGGTGGTTGTAACCCATCAGCCCCCCCCCCCCCCCGGAGAAGTCCGGTGGGTAGGGCTGGTCGAGTGTCGTCAGACTTTGAAGCAGTGGCCTCTGCTGCGGCCGTCAGGGCTGTGCGTGGTGGCGGCGCTGCAGCGCGAGGAGGCGCGGCGCAGCCGGCTGCTGTGCTCGGTGCTGGGCAGCGTGGCGCTGGGCGTGCTGCTGGGCTACCCGCTGGGCGGCCTGCTCTACGCCTTCGTCGGCCGGCCGGCGCCCTTCCTCTGCGTCGCCGCGCTCGTCGTCGTCGACATCGGTGAGTCCGCCCGGCCTTCCCTTCTCTGCACTCGTCCGTCTCTGCCTCCACAACTGACATCGCGTGAGTCCAGCCCTCTCCACCCTCATCCATCTCTGCCTCCACACTAGACTTCGTGCACTCACATTTCTAGTGACTGTGTCATGTGGGCAGAGCCTACTGGTTTTCAAGCCAAGGCCACCTATCATTGAGCGATTATTTTTTGGGATAGACAAAACAATAAGATCCTACCGTATACCACATCTTATTGCAAGTTGACATCATTGCGTACCTCTTGACACTAAGACTAGACCGCAATGCACAATTCACGTACAGAATTACAGATTCTGTCAGACTTCCAAAGAAGCCAACTCAATACTGGGAGCTTAACATTCGTGATGGTCTGCAGTTCGTAATCCGTTAATAAGTGAAGCCACTGCAAAGCTCGGAAAGAACTGCCACTACGATTATAAAATCTTGAATCTTCATTACTGGAAATAGTAATCCGATAAGTATTTTTAACATTGGATCCTATAAAATCACGGTTATCATACAGTAAACTCCAAAAGAAGTTTACGATACGACATGCCTGCTTTCTCGTCTTAACCATCGGAAACGTTACGTCATTATATGGGCTTATGCAACGTCTGTCAATAAAGTTTGGTAAAGAGTTATGTAACACTAACGTAGATCAACCATCAACTGCAGTTACATTACTGTCGTTCGAAATAGTGACCTCCCATAACTATGCACCGCTAAACTCTGCCATATGTAAATGTCCTGGAAACATGTCACGTTCCTTTACGAAGGTGATCATAAGCATCGTCACGTTTCGTAGCATGTTAAGAATATCGACAAACGTCAGTCGAGGGAATAGGACGAATTCTCGAAGATTGACGTCCGGCGATAATGGTGAATGTTCAAGTTGCACCATCCCCTGTTTTGCCAGGAAGTGTTTGACGTTATTGACTGTGTGTGGGCGAGTGTTATCTCTTACATCCACCATATTCGCAGGATCTCAAACCTCCAGACTCCTTCTTATTCTCTCGACTTGAAACGAAAGAGATTTGATGATATTACTAACATGCAACGAAACGTGACTAGGCTTTTGACTACCATTCCAAAGAAAGACTTCGTGCAAAGTTACTACAACATTTATCGCAGAGCTGAGCTGAGCATACTTATGACAGGTAACTATTTGGAAGCACAGTAAGGTAACTGTAACCAATAGTTCATCTACGTTAATGTTACAGTACTGTTCACTGAACATTATTTTCAGAGGTTCTATATCGTCTTATTCCACTGTTTCTGTCAGTACCCTCATCCATCACATAACTGTGAATGAATATTTCACCATCCTCGAGAAGAAACTCCTGAGAATGACTAACATATTGTCAACCAACACTGCCATATTCCAAAATGGTAGTGCTCCCATAGATACACACACACAGCCAAAAAGATTTAGACGGGCTTGGTATAGCGTCACAAAATTATCAAACATCTCACGTAGACAACAAACTCGCCTTGTCTGAGTACAGCTGAACCATTTTCTGCAGTTATAGAGCAGTGAGAGTGGACCAAACTAACAGGTTCGACATCACTCAAGTAACTAGCGGACGCTTTGGTACGAGAATTGGCGACGTTCTGTTTCAACCTATAGATACACTTTACGAAACTTCATGTCATACAGTTGGAGCTCTTCTCAAAGAATGGTGGGGAAACTCCTTACTAATAAATAAATATTGTGTCTACGTTAGCCGTTCACATTTTTCGACCACCTCCTGTAGTTAGGATACATGGCACACTCTTTTCATTTTTGTTATACTACAATTGTCTGCATTTTATTTTCGTCCTGCTAAGCTACAATGCGCAAAATCATTTAAGGGCTAGTGTTTTGGAACGCCGTCATTTGAGTGTGAAATGTGGCACAAAGCCACCTACAGCCTATCTCTGTAATCGTCATGCGCTGCGCTGCTAAGCAACCTATTGCATCGGCGACGCTTCAAACAAGAAGTCATCGACATATAACATCAAAAGGCTAGATCTGGAAGTTCATTTCGCATCTAAAGTTTTTCAGTACATTGACTCCTAATGCCATCGTGGAGGTGGCACACCTGACTCCTACCCTCTCTGCTATGTAGCTCATACCCCAACGCCCAGCATTTGAAATAGTTCCCAGTCCCCCTGTGACAGCTCTTCTTTACAGACATCGTGGGCTGCAACCGTATTGAACCTCATCTTTCCCCTTTGCAGTGTGCTAGGCCAAAACAAGTGGGCCTTTGAAAAAACTATTCTACGGCACCTGAATGTGGGATACAGCAACTCCTTTTGCACCCTACTTCTGTGACATGGTTACGACGCGTGGGGGCCGGAAAGAGAGGCGGAGATAGCAGTCGCGTCATTGACATCGTGTGTGTGTGTGTGTGTGTGTGTGTGTGTGTGTGTGTGTGTGTAAATTAAAGGGCAAAACTTGCCATTGCACTCGCAGTTCGGCAGCAGTCTCGGTACCACCCACACACCTTTCCTGGAGACTTTAAGAATGTCCCTGAATAGGAACAGCCATTCACTGACTCCTTGACACTCAAGTGTAGGCACCCATATTAACAACCCTCTGCTGAGTTCTGCTACAAATAGGAAATACTGGCCGCATGTGAATCCTAAGATTTGTCCAAAGCCATAGCGATACCTATTTTTCCAACACTTAGGAAGCACTAAATGGCTTCCTCTGTACAGCAACATATTTAATGTCGAAAAATGATGAGCAGCTGACACGGAGGCGGAGGTTCCCTTTGTCATTTCATTCACGTCTTTGTCGATGTGGCACCCTCGTTTGAAGGCTAACCCTCAGAGCATCATTGCAGAAAAAGCTCATGGTGACATTTCAGTTGTTTTCCTCAGTGTCCATTCGTTCTCCTGCAACCTATTTCCTTCCTACACAACTACTCCCTTGATGGTAAACGTCCCGAACAACCTGCACCCGACAGACTGCATCCACACCATGTGGCCTCACAAGTTTACCTGCAGCGGGATTCTCGTGGATGCTACACCACAACTCACAATGCTCGAACTGACACGCAAATCGCCACTTCCTGCCGGCTCATCCCGGAGAGTTCTGCCATACATCTCAGTACACGCTGTATTTTTCATATTACAGATCCGTCTTAAACCAAGTGTTGCCCCCCAGTTCTGAAGATTAAGGGATTATCGTCAGTTAAAACTTCTGGGCTGAGAGGTCGTGGTCGATGAGTAAAATTCTTCTTGACGTTTCGTCTCCATCTGCGGGAGACATCATCTGAGGTCTGCGGCAGTAGCCAATTGACCACAGTCTTCACATGATGTCTCCTGCAGATGGAGACGAAACGTCAGAAAGAAGTTTTACTCATCGACCACGGCCTCTCAGCTCAGAAGTTTTGCCTTAAGTCAACGCCTGCCGTGAAAGTTTACATTATCCGAAATGACTTTAAAATCTGAAAATATTACAGTTCATTGCAATGTATTGCTGGTGTCTCACCTACATTGTAATCGCTAAGGTTGTAACTAATATTCCAATCATAAAGTCATACATATAAGTGCTCTTCAACAAAATATTGTTAGATGTGAAACAAGAAGAATGATACGAAAACGTGCAAACAGACATAGAGCCAATAGACTTTAACATTAATAAAAATACGGGCTTTACATACTCAAAATGCGATAAAACAGAATAAGACAACAAAGAAAAGAGCGCAACTACACAATTGATTTTGAAATTACAAGTCCAAAGAACGATAAAAGTTTTTAAAAAATGTATAGAAGATAAATCATGTTCCAACACGCAACTGTAAGAGAAAAGATTATTATTTTAGCTTTTACGTATCTTGTATTTTGTAAATCTCAGAAGCACTGAAGCATTTATTAATAACGTATCGAGTGAAAAAAAATGGTTTGATTATGTGTGCGTGGTGAATTTCCTTGCACATGATTTTGCATGAGCCACAAAGCAATAACAGTTGTTGTTGTAGGACCGTGGCCAACAGACATGATGGATGTACAGAAACCTGTCCAATGGCTTCGCCAAGCCGCCCATTTTTTCTGTTGACAGTCCGGTTCGGCAGCAGGCAGTAAAACATTTTTCAGCGGATTGTCTTAAATGCAACGCACAGGCTGTGTCTGATGCATGTGTTTTTCGATGTTCCAGTGTTGCAGCTGCTGTATATGGACCTCCGGCGTGCTCCAGAGGTAAGTCAAATTGCATATAAAACAAAATAACATTCTATACTATTAACAGTAACATAATTGATGACCATACTGGCTGTTACAGCTCATTTGGTAAAACAGTATCTTACAAATTACAGTCTTTACTACGGTGAGATTTTGGACAGAAAATAATAATGTCGCAGCTTTTTTTGACTTAGTAGAACAATTCTCGCTTCCTCATCAGTCACCTTTCTAAAGGATTTCCGTAGGTGCTCTGAACAACACTGTGCTTATTTTTCTTTCGATGATTGTCTAAATTATTTGACATAGTCCGCATGAACATCTTCAAAATTGTAGGCAGGCACTCACAGCGCACGTTTAAAATTACGTCTGTACATACAGTTGTCAGTACCAAACTGATCTTCCCCGTGATCAGCTTCTACCAGCTTCTCCATTCTTCTGTAAATAATCCCAGTTAAAATTTTGCAACCATGACTTATCAAACTGATGGTTCTGTAATTTTCACACATGTCTATGCCTACTTTCCTCGGAACGCACCAGTTTTGCCATGACTGGATCTCCCAGAGACTTCAGTAACTCTAACGGAATGTCATCTACTCCAGAGGTCTTGTTTCAACTCAGGTCTTTCAGTGTTCTGTCAAATTCTCTCCGCTTAGTATCTCCTATTTCATCTTCATCTACTTCCTCTTCCCTTCCTACAATATTGTCTCCAAATTTATTTCCTTTGTAGTCTTTCCACCTTTCAGCTTTCCCTTCTTTGCTCAAGAGGTTTTTCCACCTGAGTTCTCAATATCATAGAGCTGTTTTTCTTGTCTCCAATTGTCTGTTTCCTTGTAGGCTGCATCTATATTTCTCCTAGTTATACATTCTTCTGCGTATTTAGATTTGCCCTCAAATCACTTCTGCTTAGCCAGTCTGCACTTCCTGCCAATTTCATTTCTTAATCGTCTGTACTCCATTTTACCTGTTTCATTTGCTGCAGTTTTATATCTTCTTCTTTTATTACTCAGTCAGTTCTTGTGCTTTCCAAGGATTTTTTATAGATCTTGCCTTTCAATCAATTAGTGCTACCCATTCCTTTACCGTTTCATTCGCACATCAGTCAATGTCGCACTTCCCCTCTTTGGTCCGCTGTGTTGCCACGCTACGGAAGGGCTCCAAGACGCCTTAAGAGTAGACGTTAATAGCCGGGGATGGGGTGAGTAAGTGGTGTTAGCACTGATGAAGATTGTAGAAATTATCGTTATATTGCGCTCACTGTGAAATGTGTATTAATGAATCCATTAGAAGGGCTGGTCATATTGACACCCTTTAAGCAATCTGCTGAAACCTTTTCATATCGATTCTGAGCTGCGGTAACGGTAGAATCTACTGATTTCTATGTTGGGCCTCGCTGTTCCATTGCAGAAGCGGCAAGAGAAAGAGTAAGGTGAGATGCGGCTACTTTCCCAAGTAACACATCCATGGTAGTGGTGATTGTAAGCCTTGTGATCAACTTCGTCAGGTACCATGTACTTAGTAGATGTGTATAACTGTGAAATAAACGTTGTTTGAAGACTGACCACTGTTCACTTGAGTTTCTTTTATTCAGTCACTGCCAGTGAAGCGCCGCTATCGTTCTATTTGCGTATCGCAACAGAAGTCTTGAATTAGTAATATTTTGTGTTCTTTGCTTGGTATGGATGGTCGGAATCAGAAAGAGAGCAGAATTTGATAGCGTGGAAAGAGCTAAAAGTGATAGGAAAATAATAAAAAGCGGAAGGGGTTCGGGTATAAATTGGTAATTGACTGAATAAATATTGGGGCGGATTTCATTGTTTGGAAGAGGGAGCCAGTTGATTCCGTTGGAAGAAGATATGGTGTGCGTGGAGTTCGTTGACTGTACTGATTTTAACATGACAGAGTAACACGATAGAAAATTATGTGAGTGAAAATAGATAAAAGTAGGATGCTAAAGGATTAGTTTTGGAGGAAAGGTAAATGGATCATGAAGACGAGAATAAGTACAGTATTTGGAGGAAGTAACAGAACATTAGTGGATATCCGTGCATCACTGGCACAGAAGAAGATAATTCAGATCAACGTTTTGTAGGATTGGGAAATAGCGGGGAGAAAATGAAAATTATTGGCATAGTATAATTAGAATGGTACAGTAAGTTTCGCGTGTAATCTTTTCTAGAGAATCGACCACTATTTATGAAATGTAACTTGAATGTCGCTTTTAGACATAAACGATTTAATGGTCGAGAATATACACAGTATATGAAACACCATGAGGAAAGACGTAAGTAGGTATGGGTATAGCAGGAAGTCAGCTAGAGGTTGTGTGTTCTACGTGTACATTTGCGTAGATATTCTGAAATTCAGATCTACGTGCCTGGCACAGGGTCCATGGAGACGCTTTTAATAATAAATTTCTACCGTTGCACTCTCTAATAGTGCGCTGGAAAAGAAACACTTAAATCTTTTCGTTTTAGATCTGATTTGTCGTCTTATTATGATTATGTCTCGCTATGTCAGTGGGTGCGAACAAAATTTGATCGCTTTTGGGGGATAAATAAATTTCGTAGACAGATCTTGCCACAACTACTAACGCTTTTCTTTTAATGTTTTCCATCCCAACTCGCGCATCATTTCCGTGACACAATCTCCCCTATATCGTGGTAACAGCAAACTTATGGCCTTCTCTAATTTTTTTCTGTTTCTCCCGTCAGGACCCCACACTGTGCAGCAATACTCCAAAGAGGACGGAGAAGTATAGAGTATGGAGTCTGTTAAGTACCCAAGATATTTTCCTTGTTTCTCTCCAAAACTTTTACGTGAATGGAAAACCAAATTAGTTGCATTTACAGGGCTTAGATTTGATTGACTTATCTTGTAAATGAAGTTTAACGGGTGTCTCTCAGTTGTCATATGAACGAATTCACATTTTTCGTAATTTAGATTGTCATATTTTTTCACCATGCAGCTATCTTATCTAAATCGTTTTGCATTTGCTTTTGATCTTCTGGTGACTTCACTAGACGATAAACGGCAGCATCTCCCGTAAACATCCTGAGTTGCTGCTGCGATTGTCTCCTAAATCCATACATATAAAAATGAATGTCTGTATGTCCTCTATGTGTTCATAAACCATTCACTCGATTGCAATGAAACTTTGGTGACCTTTCACCGTACTCCCATGAAGGTTCGTGACCCAAAAACAAAATATCACGACACATATCTCAGGAGATATGACGTCATAAATAATGAGAAGCCACCGCGTGAGAATACCCAGATTTATGTGTCAATTATTGGAAAATGGGAGTAGTTAGGGACCTGCAAGAAAGTTTTCATGTAATTCCGGACGTTTATGAATCGTTTTGTAACTGAGCCTTCCCCGCTCTCTAAAAATGATGAAACGAAAAGAAGTCTACTGCTCAAAACAGTTTCGCTGTAGATGCCGTAAAACTGTCGCATCAGGCATGACCTTGTATCAAATAAGTTAGTATTACAGATCTATTACTATTTATTTTTGTCTGCAGGTCTCCCTTGATTCTCTTGCATTCAAAATTAAGCAATCTCTTTTCTTAATCTCTATCTATATAAAAGCGGAAGGACACTTACTCACTCACTGACTAAACACGAAATCTCGAAAACTACTTCACCTACGAAGCTGAAATTTGGCAGGAATGTAGTTTATAGGTAGAAAACGTCAGGTAAGAAAGTATTTTGTGACAGGTAAATCTACAGTTTCATTCAGATCTTCACGAAATTCGCACGCTTGACCTTCAAAACAAGAGGAAGGTCAGGGTCTATTTTAAGTTTCATACGGTGCATGGGGTAGGGTAATTGGCAACATAAAAATGGATCTCTAAATACCTTGGTTACGCCATAACTTGAGAACGGCTCTACCGATTTCACAGATCCTTTTTTTTTTTTTTTTTTTTTTTTTTCAAAACAACGTTTGTATGAAATAAAACTGGAATATTTGAGAACAACAGAGTGCGTTTTTCAATGTGACCCTGCGTTTCTATTGCATAGAAATCTATAGTTTTATTTTTTTCGATATTGATGAAATTTTGAACGCTCTACGTTAAAAACAAGAGGAATGTCACTGTATAAAATTTCCTTCGGTGCATGGTGGTGGGTACTTACGGAATTTTACAAAATGCGAAGTTTTGTTCCAATCTTTATGATTATTTGCACACATGACCTTTAAACCAAGAGGAAGATCACTGGATATGTAAATGTTTGTATGGTACATGACAGAGGGTACCTTGCAGAAAACTTTGCCGAGAGAGGGAAAGGTGGAAATGAACAGAAGTATGGAAGAGAGATGGATGCAGAGAGAGGGGGGGGGGGGGGGAAGGGGAGGTGGACTACCAGAGTATAGATAAGGAAACACCCGAGCAAGGCCGGTCTTACAGCTAGTAGTTTATAAAGGAGAAGTTAGGGCCCTATAACACTTCTCTGGAGCATGCCAGACAACAGTTTGGTATTGCTGTTTGAGTTTTCGTCTGTTTCTACGAAATGAGTCGTTCCTGGAGGAAATTCACGAATGCAGTCCTACGCCTACTGCAGCTTGATCGGCAGGTGCGGTGTGCGGCGCTTTGTGCAGGCGGCGGTGGCGGCGCGCGGCGTGCGGCAGCTGCTGGGCGACGCGCGCGTCACCGCGGCCGCCGGCGCCATCCTGGTGTCCACCAGCGCCATGGCCGTGCTCGAGCCCTGCCTGCCCGCCTACATCATCGACACCTTCCAGCCAGCGGTGAGCCACCAGTTGCCCTGAGGCAGCACCAAATGTATGACAGCTTGTAAGAAACGTGATATACACCCGTTTTCAATGTTGGGACCTCTGCCGTATAAAGCAGCTGATACACACCTCGGCACTAATCCAAAGACGCTCTTGATGTGTTGTTGGGGTTTAGCAGTCCACGCTGATTCCACTTACAGCCAACATCGACCTGCTGTAGCAGCAGGGGGTATGTCCCAGCTCAGTCGTTCTGCAGTCATTGAACACTGTGTGGCATGTGTACCCGCCCACTACAGTGTGGCCGTCGGCAAGCTCCGAAGCTATGGCAGGACAACAGACTCCACCACTTCAGAGATGAATCTCTGGCTGGTTTGTGTACTGGCAACGCATGCTACATGGATGTGGAAGAGAAATCCAATACCATCCCAAAGCTATATCATCAGCATGGCGATGCTTAAGGCAACATTTCGACAGTCTCTCTCCGTGTTGTCTCCAGACTATAATCCGACTGCCTAGTATTTTCTCCTCCCGTTATGCAAGCTGGAGTTTCGCAACGTATCCAGACAATAAGCGATCTGTTTGAACAGACTGATGTGCTGTGGTCAGAGTCGGGATTCGTTGGTAACAGTAATCGCTCCAATTCCAGTTTTGCCTGTAACACCATGATGACCAGAAGACACTGAGTTAAGATGGTGCTAATCCGTTGGAACCTGTTGTACTCCCCTACCTTTGATCTTTCTAGCCACCGCATTGCAATTGAATGATGCCCAACCACATGTAGCACTCAGTGTTCAATACTTAATTGTGTCCAGATACCTCATGGTTTGTTCTCCCTGATGCGGGAATACAGTATTGTGGCAGCGAGCATTACATGACAAATAGGCTGTGGTAGTAGGAAAGAGACAGTGTGGCGAAGGAATATTTGGGTGTGGCGGGAGACGTGCAGGGAAGAGTCCTCAGCAGTCGGGCTGGTCACTGTTCTCGGTGACGGAGGGGTCAACGCGTCTGCCCAGTAAGCAGGAGATCCCGCATTCGAATCCCTGCTGGGCACAAATTTTCATTTCCCGCCCTTTGGTATTCCATCTAAACCTAGTACAGTGATTCCATAAGTGATCGCATATTGCGATTTATTTCAATACTTCTTTGTCGCCAATGGCATTGCTTTTTGCCTTAGCCTACCTGTAGTCCCGAACTCTCACCTATCGAAAACGGCCGATTAATGATGGCGGGACGACTGGGCCGGGATGCATCACGCGCTCATCCACCAGACCAGCTTTGGCGGTATGCGGAAGCGTCGTGGACTGCTGTATCCCCGCAACAGAGCCAGATTCTCTCTGATTCCGTGCCAGCGTGACCAAGCTATTTCTATGCACAGAGTTGTTCACAGTCGTCCAGATGATACATATATGACAGCTCTCCCATAAGTCCAATAGGGACAAGGTTAACCACCAGTGCGATATGCCTGACACAGTAAACATTCTCAGCAATTCCAACAATAATGCGAACGATAAAGCTGATCCTCATATCAAGATATTCGACTTTTTTCTTTCCTGATTTTCCTCTATCAACGTTCCTTCTGTCTAAAAACTTAAGCTCCAAATATGAATTTCAGGATAATTTTACATTTTTCTGTTAATCACTATTGTCGGTGTATTTCTAAATGTTCAAATGTTTGTAAATCTAAGGGACTTATCTGCGTTCGTCATCAGTCCCTAGGCTGACAAACTACTTTAATTTATGCTTACAACAACCCGAGGGAGGACTCGAACCTCCGACGGCGAGCAACCTTGCGTTCCGCAGCAAGGCGGCTTAGAACGCTCGTCCGCTCCACCGTCTCTGTGTATTTCTAATTCTGTTGGAAATTCTTGTAGACATTTGAGTATGTCAACAAGAACTTCTGCGTTACCTTTTCAGATTACTTCTGTATTCTTGATTGGATAGTTTAGTCATATTTTGTATTGTCTCTTGTCAAACGTAAAGGCATTCTTTTCTGGTGGCTTAATTTATTCTGATTTTTTTATCTTTTTTTCATAAGTGTAAGCCATATTGAGCAATAAGCAATATGCAGCTGCGGCATTGTGTACCAAATTAATATTTCCTACCGATGTATCACGCCTATATTAAACATTTCTCTGCATCATAGAGCTTTGACCACCTTTTCAACAAGACAGATTCAAATCACCAGTCTGAAAGCCACATTTAAATTTTTCGTGTCTTTCTCAAACCGATCCGTGCGAAAGACTCGATAATTCTGATGAAATAAGTCATCAATCATCCCCTACCGATCATACTCAAATTACATTGTTGATGGCCATGACTCAACGAAACGTTTTGTACAACTTCCTTCTTACCCCCATGAAACCCCAAAGCAAACAGCTTGCTTGGGCCCAGACCACATTTTATTCATTATAACGATCCACGATCCACCCTGTGATGAAAAACTTTAACAATATGTTTACGTGCGTTAGAAGGTTACGTCTCTATTTTTACATAGGACGCTAAGTGATTGTACTGGACTTTCTGAAGATGGTGACTGAGCTCACCGAAACCGGTTAAGGGACAAAAATAATTTTTTAACGATATTGGCTGAATGAAGTGTTTTATATAAACTATTTATCGCTCTCCAGTGGCGTAAAATGCCTTTAACTATAATATCGTTGTTTATATTATTTGTGGATCGCGTGTTCAAATCGATAGACTAGGAGGGCCGTATTAAAATAGGTGAAAACAAAATAAGTAGTCTCGCATGTGCAAACGACTTATTTGAGATGGCAGATTCAGTTGAAAGGCTGGAAACCAAAATATTTCAGAGCTAGATCAGAGATTTGAGAATTATGGCATGAACATAAGCATTTTCAAAACAAAAGTAATGTGTGAGAGAAAGATATTTAAATAGATTGAGTGCCAAACAGGAGAGACAGAGTTGGAACAGGTGTACAGTTTCAAGTACTTAAGATCGGTTTTCTCACAGGATGGCAACATAGTGAAAGACATGGAATTAAGGTAACCAGTGAGTGCTCTGGTGCGATCTGTAAGGAGGAATTCACTACCAAGAGTAAGTTAGCAGTGCTCAGTTAAATCTTTCGGCCAAATTTGTTATATGGGAGTGCAAGCTAGGTGGGTACAGGTTACGTTATTAATAAGGTTTAGGTCAGAGATATGAAGGTAGCAAGGATGATGTAGGTACTTGTAGATAGATACGATGGCAGGAAAGTGTCCATAAAAAATCTCAGAATGACTACCATAGATGAAGCCGTTAGAGCAAAAAGGCTCAGGTGCTTGGGTCATGCTACACACATGGGAGAAACATGATTAGCTAAGAGACACATACGTTCGGCAGTAAATGGTAGGAGGAGTTGAGGTAGACCAAAGAGAAACTACTTGGATTCGCTCAAGAATGATTTTGAAGTATCAGGCTTAACATCAGACGAGGCATCAATGTTAGCATTGCATAAGGCATCGTGGAGGAGACTGGACGCTGAAAGACGTAATCAGTCTTAAATAACGATGATGAACCATGTTTCAGAAGGTTCGCTATAGCACTGCAGCTGCACAGTGTTTGACGCACTATACCATGACAACTGCTAAGTCAGCGTTCATTAGCTATTTTCCCAAGTTAAACTGGTGCATTTCATCGCTAACCGACAGACTGTCTAATTCTATTGTGACTAAGTAACATACACAGAGGGAAGCCCCTCCCCCTATATTACCGTCCCATGATGTTTTTGTAGTTCCGTCAGACGACAGCAGATGTCAGGCGGTTCGACTACTCCTCCCGTTAGACTACAGAAGAAGCACTTCTGCTCAAATGTTCAAATGTTTGTTACGCTTAAGGGACTTAACTACGGGGTCATCAGTCCCTAAACTTACAAACTACTTATGAACTACCTACAACTAAAGACGACACAAATATCCATGCCCGAGGGGGGATTCGAACCCCCGACCGTAGTGGCTGTGCAGACCGTGACTGAAGCGCCTCAGTCCCCTCGGCCACCGCGGCCGGCAGCACTTCTGCAAATGCTTCATGGAAGAGTAGTAAGGATGCAGAGGGAAGAATAATGTCAGGAGGCACATGTTGTTCTACGCCGACATTAGAGGGGTAGAGATAGTGAGAATGTCCACTACCTTATGGTGACCAGATTTCCAAAATCAAAATACAGGACATGTATAGGTACCGAAGTTTACGAAATCAAGTGTTAGCTTTACCTGCGGCGCCATCAATGTGTCTGTTAGCCATTACAGCTTATACAAAATGATTGCGTCGGTGTCACACACGAGTTAATGCACACACAGTACAGTAAGAAAGCCGGCCGCGGTGGCCGAGGAGACTGAGGCGCTTCAGTCACGGTCTACACGGTCACTACGGTCGGGGGTTCGAATACCCCCTCGGGCAAGGATATTTGTGCTGTCTGTAGTCTTAGCTAGTTCATAAGTAGTTTGTAAGTTTAGGGACTGATGACCCCGTATTTAAGTCCCATAACTTCTACAAACATTTGAACATTTTTTTGAACAGTAAGAAACGAAGCCGTTATTTCTTTCTCCTCCATCCCCACCCCAAAGCTAACGTGTCATGTTTGATGTCTGTTAGCCATTAAAGCTTATACAAAATGATTGCGTCGGTGTCACACACGAATTAATGCACACACAGTACAGTAACAAACGAAGCCGTTATTTCTTTCTCCTCCATCCCCCCCCCCCCAAAGCTAAAGTGTCATATTTGATGGTACTTGTATTTACACTTCTTTCTCTTCTTTTAGTACTGTGTGTTGTGTCCAGAAAGAGTTTTCAGTATAAAAATTCTTACATTCGGGAAGAAGGTGGTTCAAATCCACCTCCGGCCATCCAGACTTATGTTTTCCGTGATTTCGCCAAATCAGTCCACGCAAATGCCATGATGGTTCCGTTGAAAGAGCATAGGCGATTTCCTTCCAATTCTTACTAAAAAAAATTCTGGCGTGGACTTTTCTAATGACCACACTATCGATTGAACTTTAAAAGTCTAAATTTCTCCCTTCCTTTGAGTGTAAGAGAATTACGACAAGTATTTAATTAATTAAAGGACATGAAAACAACCGGACCAGCATAGAAATTAAGAATTTTTGTGACGTCTGAAAATTTCTTGTTATAATTACTTCCTTCTCAGTCTGCACACTTAATATGTTTTCGCCGTGCATTAACTATTTGTGGTGGAGAGCACTCTATCCGCAGCAGTATTAGTGCCAGATAGAGGCAGCATAAAACCCGTAACGAACATAAAATTTTCGCCCTACGTATCCTGAAAAAGCTTATCTTGACATTTTTTCTTTCGAAATATTTTCAGCCGGCCGCGGTGGCCGCGGGGACTGAGGCGCTCCAGTCACGGTCTGCACGGCCACTACGGTCGGGGGTTCG
Source organism: Locusta migratoria (assembly GCA_026315105.1). Taxonomy (NCBI): domain Eukaryota; kingdom Metazoa; phylum Arthropoda; class Insecta; order Orthoptera; family Acrididae; genus Locusta; species Locusta migratoria. The sequence goes on along the minus strand of CM048746.1, from coordinate 36,639,199 downwards.
AATCCCCCCTCGGGCATGGATATTTGTGCCGTCCTTAGTATAAGGTAGTTCGTAAGTTTAGGGACTGATGACCCCGTAGTTAAGTCCCATAAGCTTAACAAACATTTGAATCTTTTTTTGAAATATTTTCATTAAATTCTTGTAAAGTTTTAAGAGTTTACTGATCAGACTTGTAAAGAAGAGGGTATTTGACGTGAAACAATGGTTTAATCATATGAGGTGGTAATGTTTCATGTAATGAACTTGAAATGTCGAAGAAACCGCACTCTTTCGGCACACCATCTTCTAGTGAACTAATTAATGAGTAAAGTTTTATACAGGGCGCGGTACGGCTCCCGGCTGCCGCCACCGCATCCGCCGGCCACGGCAGCGCCCGATTCTCGGACTTTGTTGTGTCGCGGGCGCATACGCGGAGTTAAAGTCTGAAAAACATAGCCATCTGAGTAACCTAAGCTTACCTTTATTTTCAGTAGATGTTCAAAATGATGCCCCTCTATGGAAAGAGCGGCCTGACATCTCTTGAACACATTTGCCAACACTCGACGAATTTCGGCTGCCGAAATCTGGGAAATGACTAGTCGAATACTGTCTTCCTCGAGTGTATGGGGATTGCTTGCATACACCTTGCTTTTTAACAGTCTCCAAGGATAAAAGTCACAGGGATTTAGATCTCGAGAACGAGGAGGCCAGGCAACTATCCTATTATCAAAACCACTTTGTATTGCTGGCATAGAGTCCGAGAATCACAATAGAGTCCGAGAATCGGGCGCTGCCGTGGCCGGCGGATGAGGTGGTGGCGGCCGGGAGCCGTAGAGCGCGATCCGCGGACGCCTGGCAGGCGTCTTTCGTGAGACACCCTGTAGTTGAAAAACGTGCTGATGTCATGTCAAATCATTATGCAGTACGAACCAGACGTCTGGTCTGTTCACCCACCACTACCTACCGCCTGCTACCCGGCCAAGTTCCTCGGTCACCGCCATTAAGTGTCGCCTGACGGAACTGCTGAACCGCACCTGCCCCGCCCCACCTCATGCTCTTGTCAACCTGCCCTTATGGAGGTTCTTGCCTGTGTATCTTTGTGTGTGTGGTAGTGCATGCCGCGGTGGCGTGTGTTATGTGTCAGAAGTGGCAGCTGGGCACGGTATTCGTGCCAGACAGCGTGGGCTACCTGCTGGCCACCAACCTGGGCGGCGAGCTGGCGCTGCGCGTGGGGCGGTGCCGCGTGGCGCTGGCGGCGCTCTTCCTGGTGGGCGTGTCGTGCATCATGGTGAGTGTCGTCTGGCTGGTACCAGGCAGTAGCGGGCAGTAGCAGGTAGGCAGGCAGCCGCATTATAACACTGTGCCCGGCTACCGTCCGCAGGTGGGCGGCGCGCGCAGCCTGCTGCAGCTGCTGGCGCCGCACCTGGGCCTGGGGCTGGGCATCGGCGCCGTCGACGCCGCGCTGGTGCCGCTGCTCGCCAGGCTGGCCGGCGACCGCCTCGGCGCCGTCTACGCGCTGCAGCAGTCCGCCGTCAGCCTCGCCTACGCCCTGGGTGAGCGCTGCCGACCGCTGCTGCAGAGAAAGGAAACGACCCGCCCACATCGTGCCATTACGCACTCGAGTATTTCTATATGAGTGCTGTTTTGGAATGTGACGACAAAATAACGAAACTACACAAAGGGGCGAATGTAGCAGAAGAGTAGCAGTAGAGAAACAGCACAGTGAAAGTCCTCCTCGACCCACGAAACTCGCTCGCTACACAACAAACACGACAGGTGTTCCAGAGGTAACAATTAGACCTGGTGACTGGATATCAGTGCCGAATGTCAATTACAGTTCGAATACTGGCCTATGATGTAAAGGGCATGAGACACCAATACCAAATAACAAAACTATTTCTTACTGCAAAATTCCTGCTTAGTGATAAAGACTCTCTTACATGCATATACACTAATGGCCACCGAAATTGCTACATCAAGAAGAAATGCAGATGATAAACGGGTATTCACTGGACTAATCTCTATCTATATAAAAGCGAAAGGACACTCACTCACACACCCACTCACTCACTCAGTAAATACGAAATCTCGAAAACTGCTTCACCTATAAAGCTGAAATTTGGCAGGAACGTAGTTTACACGTAGAATGCGTCCGCTAAGAAAGGATTTTGCGATAGGGCAGATAGTTGAGGAGATATGACGTCATAAACAATGAACAATTCGCCGTCTTGTGGCACGTGATAGTGTGACTATCAGTCGACTACTTGAGAAGGAGAGCACTTGGCAACTTGCAACCAACTTTAAATATAATTTCAAACCTTTAGGAAACTTTTACTCGCTGACTACCCCAGCAAAATGATGACAGGAAACAAGTTTGTCGCTTACTACTTTTACAGTAATTACTAATTACAGAATTTGGCATGACGTTACAATTTCTTACTCGTACACTATTCATTGTATTCGTGAGAAATGTTACAGACAGTATACACACATACCACTGAACGTAAGTTCGAAATTTTATAATAGTTCGACAATCAGTTCACGAGGTATGAAGTCACAAACAATGAGATGCGAGAAAAGCTGTTGCATCACGCGACGATATTGCACATTTACTCCTAAACCACTGGACCGATTTCAACCAAATTTCATACACATACTCCATACCGTAAGATAACCTTTCCTGCTGGGTTAAGCCGCGCGGGAGTTGCCGGGGGATCTGGAGCGCCACGTTATGGATCGCACGGCCTCCCACGTCGGAGTTTTGAATCCTCTCTCGGGCATGGATGTGTGTGTTGCCCTTAGGTTATTGTGCGTGAACATTCATATCTTTTTGCACACAATTTTGCATTGTCCGTCATGCTGTAATTAGTATAACGATTTTCTGTCAGTTACTACATGACAAATAATTGCTTCATTACCTTTTTATTTAAAATTTTTGTTAATATGTAAATTAACAGATTTGTATAAGTATAGAATCCAAACATAATTAATTTTCGTTTTCATGTAATACTTCATAGCAGTAATTAGTCAAAAAACATAAAAGGAACATCTTTGGCTGCCATGCTCAGAAATCTGTAATTCACCATCCGGGTGTTATAGAGATCTTTGTGTGATGATATATGTTACCAAAGATTATACGTTCTGAATTTTGAAGTGTCTTTGGTTATTATCTACTTTTATCTGTTCTCCGAGATGTTTATTTTCGAATTTTGTGCTATCTTTGACAGTTAATTTGCTTCCAAATATTTTGTATACTGAATTTTGTGGATATGAAATAGTGTGTCCCTCTGGTCTCTGGGGTATTGCATGCTATTCGGAATTTTGTTTTATCTTTGATTATGAAATAGAGTGTTTCTCTGGTTTCTGGCGTAGTGCGTGTTCGGAATTTGCGATCTTTGACTGTGGAATGTGACATCTCTGAAATTGGCCATTGTAAAGGTTAATTAGATCGTTGAAATTTTGTAAATAAATATGTGATTAAAATATATGTGTTCATTAAGAATTTCGTTAAGTAAATCGTCCATGTGTTTGTGTGCTTCTAATTCTTCTAGAATGTGCGTTTCTGTGCCTTTTGGAATTTTGTGTAATATTTTTAAAGCTCTGTCGATGTTTGTAAGCGTATTCATAGTCAAAGATAGCCGAAAATTCGAAAATTACCATCTCAGAGTGCAGAGATACAAAGCAGATAATAACCAAAGACACGACGAAATTTAGAATGTAAAATCTTTGTAAACATATAACATCACAAAAGTTGTCAAACAGAAAAGTCATTTAACAAATTTACCTGCATAATATCATACAGAGGTACAGTTGCTATATGCAATAACAAGAGATAAAACGTAAGTAATACATTTATAATTATGTCCTACATTTCCTTTCTAGAAATATTTATGATAAAACTTATTTATACTTTTACAGACCTCTTGACAATGCCATAAAGGCGAAATACCTGTAGTGGATAAGTAAAATTACTTAACTACATTCTAAGATAAAAAAAATCATTAAATGTCGTATTACGAAATATAAGTTGAACTACCCACTTCAATTTCATCCTTATTTCCAAAAACAGGGATCCTTAGTCTTTGTGGTTATTTATATCTGTTAAGGCATTGTGCATTTAACGTTTCATTAGATACTGTATATCATTTACTAAGTGCAAACAGCGTTTCCTTGAAAATAGCGCCTTTCAATATGACAGTGCCACACTAGTGTCAGTCAGCGCTCTAGTTAATTTCAGTAAGTCTATGCGCTAATACGTCTAGAACCTTCCTTGTTTATTTGCAGCTGGTTCCGTTGTTCTCCAGTAGTTGGCGAAAGCAGAGGACTGTTCCAAAACGGAGTCTGATACGGACGCCCGTATCAAAACATGATGGGTGTTTGAATTCCCTGCTGCTGAAGAAATTGCGCCGATTGAAATCCATCAACGGTTCGTACTGGTTTATGGAAAAGCATTCAGTACGTGGGCACTATGAGGCGAAGGTACGGCATTTTCATAGTGGTGAAAAAAGTCTGCATAAAAAGCCTCAGCTCTTGTGAGCTACACAGTTGTCATCCCTCGAAATGAAGAGCGTCTACATCAACTCATCCGAGCTGAACGGCGGATAACGACCAGAGAACTTTTTGTAAGCCGTAATCTCGGCTGTAATCGCTTGGAAAAAAAACTCTTGGAGCGTCTTGGTTATCGCAAAGCCAGCACAAGATGTGTCTAACGGATGCTTACAGAAGAACTAAGGCTTCATAGAATGCAAATTTGTCGGCATCTGCTGCACCAATATGAACCTGAAGGTGACAATTTTCTAAAACCGGTTATGATATTCGGATGCTGGTGTCGAGCTGTAATGAAGTAGCTGCCTCTACTGGAGCCGACTTTTACAAACGCGGCATGCAGGCTCTTGTTTACCGTTGGCAAAAGTGCATAACGAATGGGGGTGACCATGTGGAAAAATAACAGTTTCGAGCGAAAACATTGCTCTGTTTAACTGTTCTGCTGTGATTTATGTATCTCGTTTAGTTTCCATGAATAGAAATAGGAGTCATTACTTGCAGAAGGACCCTCGTGTATGCTACGATATTGGCCTGTCATTCTGTAGCAGATAGCAAAGGACATGTAATAGCATGTCAACGGAATGGACAGTATCTTGAAAGCAGGGTATAAAATGAACATTAACAAGAGCAAAACAAAATAAAGCATTGTAGTCTAAGAAACTCTGGTGATGCTGATAGCATTAGATTCGAAAACGAAACTTGCACAGGATACAGTTGAGAAATGCATCAAATTAGTTTCCGGAATGAAGGCTACAACAACAGAACCGAATAGGAAGACCTCAACACCAAATACTAAGGTTTTGGAAAAGCGTATAGGCGTAACGTTGATGATCAGCAACATATAAAAATTCCAGGAGAGACATCCAATGATTGATTTGATAGCAGGAACGATGATATGAAAGTATTTTTATCACTTATCTATAAGTAGAGAAATTTTACGTCTTAATTTTTTTATGTTTTTTTGTCGACATTTGCTACAGCAAAGATCTCAGTCATAATTTCTCATATTAGTATACTGAATTTTGAGAAAAGTTACCAAAAACATAAGACATTATTATGCTTAGTAAATTTGTTAAAAATACTATTATCTAGAACATTGTTAATCTTTGCTAATGCCTTAAAGCCTATCATATCAACGACAGAGAGTTGAAACTAGTCTTTACAAATAACTTCAGGAACATTAATATGTCACTCACTTCGAAACAAGACGTAACTTCCATAATAAAATCTTTAAAAACAAAGCATTCCAGTGGTTACAATGTAATATCAACAAAGTTAATTAAAGCATGTTCTCCTTAATTAAGCACAAGTTTAAGTTATTTGTGTAACCAGTCTATTATAACTGGAACATTTCCTGATTTTCCGGATATTAAACCTCTATTCAAGAAATGGGATAATGAGATACCATCAAACTACAGACCGATTTCACTTTTACCAGCATTATCAAAAACTCTAGAAAAGGTAATGTACAAGCGGCTTCTTAACCATCTAACCTCAAATGACATATTGTCTAGAGCACAGTTTCGATTTCTGAAATGTTCCAATATTGAGAAGGCTATTTACACCTACAGTGAGAATGTACTTAATTCATTAGATAATGAATTACAAGCAACGGGTATTTTCTGTGATTTATCAAAGACATTTGATTGTGTGAACCATAACATCGTTTTATGTAAATTAGAATTCTGTGGTGTCACGGGAATTGCTTCAAAAAGGTTCAAGCCATACCTCGCTAATAGGAAACAAAGGGCGTTAGTGCAAGGGACTAGTGAATTAACCCAACAGTCATTATCAGATTGGAAGAAATAACATCTGGTGCCCCCACAAGGATCCATCTTAGGACCATTGCTTTTTCTTGTGTACATTAATCACCTCTCATCAGTTACACTGCCAGAAGCAGAGTTCGTTTTGTTTGCAGATGATACAAATATTGCAACAAATAGCATGTTGATCATAGTACTAGAAAGGTCTGCTAACGATATTTTCATTAACATTAATAAATGTTTTAAAGCCAAATCACTGACACTACATGCAGTTCAGAACATGTAAGAGATTCCCATCCAGTATATGCATAATATGAAGAAGAGCATATAGAAGAGGTTGATAGTATAAAATTCCTGTGATTACAGCTTGATAATAAATTCAGTTGGTAGCAGCATACCACAGAACTGCAGAAACGACTTAACAAATCTATATTTGTAATACGAGTGGTATCAGACATAGGAAACATAAAAAATACTCTTATAGGATAATATTTTGGGGTAACTCTTCAAGTCAAGCAAAAGTTTTCAGAGTCCAAAAGCGTGTAATACGTATTATTTGTAGTGTAAATTCACGGACTTCCTGCAGAAGCCTCTTCAAAAATCTGCCTCTCAGCAGATTTATTCCTTAATGAAATTTGTCATAAATAATATATCCATTTTCCCAGCAAACAGCTCAGTACGTACCTACAATACTAGGAACAAAAATGATCTACACAAGGACTTAAAAGCACTTACATTAGTTCAAAAAGGGTTCCACTACTCTGGAACACATATTTTCATTAATTTACCAACAACCATAAAAAATTTTGCTGCAAATAAAGATCAGTTTTAGAGGAGCCTAAAAGACTTTCTAGTGGCCAACTCCATTTACTCTTTTGACGAATAGAACAAAATGATGCATGTATCTGTAGTCATACTATTGGCATTATTATATTATCAGCTTGTAAAAAACGTATGTACCTGTATTTATATTATCAAAAAAAAATTGATATATTCCACATCCACGAGGAACTCAGCAACATGGACCTATGGAACGAACAACTAATCTAATCTAAGTTAAAGGAGGTTTGGAGTAAGCCTATTTTAATACAGAGAGATATTGAAATGTGGTGTTTGGTGGCAATGTCTGTGCAATATGCCATTTACCATGCTTACCACCATTTTGGACATCACATCCAGTCTACATCGCCTCCATCAGAGATACGTTGATTTTTCATATAGTTGCTATCACCTCTTGGGACAGACGTCTTTGTCTAGTTAAGGAGACCGTAGGTTCCAAGCGGAGACCGTAGGTTCCAAGCGGAGACCAGGGTTCTAATCCCCGCGCGGCACAAATTTTACTTGTCGCCAATGATTTATTTCAGTGAACTGCAGCTGCGACATTCATTCCTTACTCTTCGTTTTTACTTCCTTTAATTAAATGTGCAACATTTGATCTGACTTTTTGTCAATCACATTGAGATGCACAATGTGTATAATTTTGGCAGCTTATACCGTTTACACCCTGTATATACTTACGTAATGGCGCAATAGACACTGCACCGATGGTAGCAAAATATTGTATTTATGTGTCATTGCAAGTACAAAAATTATTTTTATGTCCAAACTGTTCTTTCATCTCAATTGATAGAAATTTGAAGTCTTTTTGGAACAGTGTAGCATACTTTACGGCGTAATGTGATTTCACTGTGCAAATCGTGACATGAGTCGTGTATGCAGTAATTTAGTTCAGCAACCGTGTGAGGCTTTTCAGACTAAACGGAGTCCTTGACAAAATACCACAGGAAAAAGTATATGGGCGCGATATATAACGAACCTGAAGGCATGTCAGTACCTGTTGTTTGATGAATCACTTTTCTTTGGAAAGTTTTGTTTAAATAATCGCGGTCGATAACGGCATAATGTGGTAAAACACCATCGTGTTGAAAGTGCATTCTGGAAAACACTTCACAGATCACGGTTTTACCAATTCACTAACTTCATTATTGTGTTTGTTTTGTTTGACATTATATTGTATGTCAACTTGACAAATGTAGTTTTCACTACACTTCGTACGTACATGTCTAATGAATTTATGTCCTGAAATGCATGGTTTCAATGCTAGAGTCATTTAATTAAATCATACTTTGTTACAATCATTGCGATCTAATATGTGGTGGAGGCCTATCATGCAGCCACAGTTACAGTGTCTGTTGAAAATGTTCTCCGTGTGCCTCAACGGATGCTTATTGATGCTACCTTTGACACACGAGCGCTAAAATCGCAGTGGTGATAACGCTGCATGAATAGGCTGCTCCAGAGTCTCCACATCTGCAATGGTCTCTGCATATACTTTTTGAGATGTCCCCAAAACCAGAAATCACACGGGTTGAGATTCGGTGAACGATCAGGCCATGCAACCTGGCCTCCTCGTGCGATCCATAAACCAGGGGAGGCGTGACTGAGTGTAACAGCCACGTAACACTTCTAATCGTCAGCTGAACTGTATGAGGAGCTGTACCACCCTCTTGAAAGAAGTCACGCATATTGTGTCTGCTTGGTACAGCGCAGATGAGACCGCTGACTCTGTGACAAGTTGTGATTGCAAAGATGGTTTCTAGGACGGAAATTATCCATTTCGCGACATACGTTGATTAGACCTTTTTTGTTCTGAATCCTCTGCTCGATAAAAACCTACAGTTTCTACACGGTGGAGAAAACCACCCTGTGTGGGTGGTGTTTGTTCTTTCCGGCATGACTGGCAGAACAGATACCGCATATATCCAAATACTGGAAGTACTTCGTGTGGTCACGAGATAGATTAGATTATAGATTAGAATAATACTTTTTCCATGGATCATATATATGAAATTTCGTAATGATGTGGAACATGTCATTGTAGTAAATGTTGTCTATACATGACAATCAATCATTCAAGGATATTTTATAAACATTTTTATTCTTTATTTGATTTATCTTTCTTTTTTAACTTTTATCTAAAATTTCATAGAAGGAGTTACCATTCAGAAATTCCTTTAATTTCTTTTTAAATACCAGTTGGTTATCTGTCAGACTTTCGATGCTACTTGGAAACTGACCAAGGACTTTTGTGGCAGCATAATGTGCGAAAGTTAGATTTAACCTTGAATAGTGAATATCATCCTTTCTGCTAGTGTTGTAGCTAGGCACACTGGTATTACTATTGTATTGTTAATAACTAATTTCATGAGTGAATGAAGCTACAGTGAAGATCCCTAGATTCCTAAATAAATGTCTGCAGGATGCTCTTGGATGGACTCCAGCAATTATTCTGATTACACGCTTTTGTGCAATGAATACTTTGTTTACTCAGTGTTGAATTTCCCCAGAATGTGATCCCATATGAAAGCAGTGAATGAAAATAGGCATAGTAAGCTAATTTACTGAGATGAATATCACCAAATTTCGCAATGACCCTGATAGCATAAGTAGCTGGACTCAAACGATTCAGGAGATCTTCAATATGTTTCTTGCAATTCAATTCCTCGTCAATTCAAACACCTAAAATTTTGAATTTATGTTCAAAGACTAAATTTATTAATGGTATCATGCCAGTTACTATATGAAACTGTATATACTGGGTTTTATAAAAGTTTAATGAGAGTCCATTTGTATAGAAGCAGTTAATAATTTTCTGTAAGATATCATTTACAATTTCATGAGTTAATTTCTGGTTTGTCCGGTGTGATAGCTATACTTGTATCATCAGCAAAAAGAACTAGCTTAGCATCTTTGTGAATGTGGAATGGTAAGTCATTAATATATATTAAAACAGCAAAGGACTCAAGACTGAACCTTGTGGAACCCCATTTTTGATAACTCCCCAGTTAGAGGAATTGTTTCTTACTTTCTGCAATCTTCCGGTTAAGTATGATTTAAACCATTTGTGCACTGTCCCACTCTTACCACAATAGCTAAGCTTATGCAGAAGAATCCCATGATTTACACAATCAAAAGCCTTTGAGAGATCACAAAAAGTCCCAACTGGTGATGTCCGTTTATCTCCTACAGACGTCACGATATGGTAACGTGTAGTATAAAGTCTATGATCCTGGAGTCACGTGTTGGAATTTTAAGAATGGATTGCTCGTGAGGTACAGTAGCTATTGTTCTAAGTGTGTGGATGAATAAAGCGACAGTGAGTGGGAGGTGTGTGTGTGTTTGCGGCAGGTCCTCTGGCTGGCGGGCAGCTGGTGCCTCTGGTGGGCTTCCCGTGGGTGATGCGCGCCGTGGGGGCGCTCTGCCTGCTCTACTGTCCGCTGCTGCCCATCCTGCTCACCTGGGCAGACCTCCCGCCGCCAGAGGTACGCTGGGCTCTCTCTCTGTGTGCAGCTCTCTCTGCTCCACAGCAACTACATTCACAACATTGAAACAGATCAGTATGTACTGTGTAAAACAAACACAGGTAATGCAACGACGCTCATATAGGCCGGGCGTACATTGAGACGCAGGTGACGAAGGGCAGGCCAGGGCAGCGCAGCTCCTGCCTCCGCCTGGGCCGCACAGTGTCCGGGACACAGATTGCTGTGCGAGTGACGCGCAGCTTTGGTGACAGGCAGGCCACCTGCTGGGGTGGGGGTACGCTTTGGTGCCCCACTGCCCGCTCGCTACCAGTCTTCTCTAGCTGCTTTCCGTGCTTTTTGACCAGTCTGTGTTCGACATGAAGGAAAACCTGGTTTTGTGCGATACCAATCACACTGACTACATGAAAACCAAATTGAAACAACAAATTTGAGATTCTAGTGCAGAAGACCTGCATATGCAGAATGGTAAGTATTTTGCTTTATTACATCATTTTAATTCAAATATATCGTGTTAAATATCAAAGTAACGTGCTGACATGATTGCAAAACCTATTTGTCTATTAAATAACAGTCGCAAAAATGTCAATTGTTTTCCTTAGTATTTTCCTTTTGTACTGCTGTTTGCCAAGATGCTCTTTCAACTTTGTTAAGATAATCAGTAAACTACCCTTTCAAAACGAAAGTACTTAGAGTACTCCTACTACTGCTCGATATCAAAGGAATCTCTTGTTCAGAATGTGCAGGTACCTGTAAATTTTATTCCCGTAACTTCTTTGCCAACGTAATACTTGAAAAAATATTCCCATCACTAATCCTGCGCTTTGACCCCACATCAATAGTGAGGAACTTGTAGTTTGCATCGAGGATAGCCATTAGCACTACAGAATGTGTCAAGTCAGTAGTTTTAGAATGATGAACTACTGGTTGCTGGCTTCTTAACCACAATATGCTTTCCGTCGAGAGCTCCGATACAGTGTGGAATCTGTCATCGCTGTTCGAAACATTCTCCGATTGTTTTCCGCGTCTATGCTGTGGGTTGTGGTAAATATGCATGGTGTTCCACATCGCATGTGAGACTGCGTTAACAGTATCTGAAACAATTCGATCGCCCATTCTGTAGCTGTAGGCAATACTTTTCTAACTCTCTCCTGTGGCTAAATATCTGTGGGATAAAATATATTTAAGGAAAATGCATGGAATGCACTATAGATGTTCTGTCATCATTATCACGTACAGTATGAATTTTACGTAATAAGTACACAGACTACAGAAAGAATACTAATAAGATTTGGGAAAGGTGAGGGCATTGAGATTACATAAACTTTAAATTTTTGGAAATAGCTCTGATGCAACCATTTGCTGACGGTGGCACAGACTATAATTGGGCATGACATTCTTCGGAAAATATAGCTTTTCTCATCAGCTCGTGAACCTCGTCGAATTGACCCTGGTCTAAACGGAACTAGGTTTGAACTATGTATCAGAAAACTCTGGTGTCAAAGCGAATTCGCCATGGGTGCTTATCTTTTCATGTTACTGCTTTTCCAGTCTGATTTCTCGCGTTATGAAGCGTTATACAATAATATCAGCAAGTCCATTTCCTCAACAGAATTCGACTGTGCACTGTGCACTGGTTCAACAAGGAACGACTGTGCGACAATGGCCAGAAACTGTCTCGCAGTATGCGCAGACGCTGTGCCGCAAAGTGTTTCCTTAGCTGTGCTGCCCTGCCCTGCCCTTCCTTGCATCAGCTGCGTCTCAATGTGCGCCTGGCCATATACTTGGCTCATATTATCTTACCAAAAATCATAGGATAGGCGCTAAATATGGTGTGGGACCTCCTCTAGCCCCGCAGGCTGCAGTGATGCGGCGAGGAAGTGAGTCTACAAGTCCCAGGTACACGTCTGGACGGTGCTCACGCCAAATCAGTTTCAAAACGACAGGCTAATCTGGTCGAGCTGAGTTTATTAGGATATGTCGTTCATCCGTAAACGAGATTGCGTATAACACGCTTGTGCGTACCTGTCTTGACTTTTGTCCAAGTGTTTGGGATCCCCATCACATAGTTTTTCAGAGGCGGGCTGATAGCTTCGTTACTGGGTAAGTTCGATCAATGTGAGAGTGTTACAGAAATGGTTCTGTAAGTCAAATGGGAATAGTTGAAGGGAAGGCGACGTTCTTTCGAGGAACACTACAGAGGAAATTCAAAAGGCCAGAATTTTAAACTGACTGCAGAATGACTGCCGCCAATTATGAAGGTGAGAGAAATCAGGAATCGTAAATATACATAAAAGGCACACGTTTTCCCTCGTTCTGTTTATGCGTGAAGCAGAAAGAGAAATGTCTACTAATAGTACTACGTAAATCAGCCATGTACTGTGTGGTGGCTTGCGGACGATGTATGTAGATGCAGATCCATTAAAAACAACCCAAAAACATGAACAGAGAAGATGGATAAGGGTTGCCCAATCCTGGCTGCCAGTTATCACAGCGAAATAGGCCGAACTATCAAGAGAAATGCGCATTATCAGCCACCACCAGTAGAAAAACAGCAGGCCGATGTCCACCAGTCGTAACACGAAAGCCAACAAACAGCAGACAACAGCAGGTAAACCCACTCCTTCCACTGAATATAATACAGATCTAACTACTGTCACCAAAAGTCACCAATAAATGAACGACGATTCTAATATGACGTAATGTCCCTCTCAATCAGCAGTGAGACAAAAGTGATTCTTTACAACAAACAATACATCAGTATATCTAGAAAAGGGTCACTGTAAGCGTCAGCGAAAAGTTGAATGCTTTATTAATAGCCATCTTTATAAAATGACGCGGCATAACATCCGGATCTTATTATTAAATGAAATACGTGAAGAACAAATATTAAATGTGTACAGCCTTTTTAACTGCAGAGGAGCCGACTTAAAGAATAAATTGTCTTACCACGTTGTGTCAGGGTGGAGAGTAACAGTTGCGACACATGGTCGTCACGCACTTCGCTTCGTTACAGGTTAACAAACAGAAGAGCGAGCAGGCTGTTCTCCACTCTTTCTGCTCACGACAAAAGAAGCAACTTCAAACTACTACACAAAGTTATACCGACCCATCCGCATCAGGTCTTATGTACCACTGGTCGTGTGCATACACCTGAGTAGGAGACATTTTCCACTAAATTTGTTGACACTTTAAGCAATACACAGTCAGATTAAGCAGCTAATGTTGTCGGACTCTACATAAATATCTGCATGCTATTCTACACTGCTACAGGCGAACTTCATTCATAGTCTTCCTGAGTGGTACATGTAGCCTTCATCTAGGAAATAAAATTTCCTCCACGTAACTGTTTTTTATATACGTGAATTTAATTTCAGGCAAGCAAATACTCCCTGTGTCCTCCACTATTTTCTGGGTGTATTTTAGTCTTCTCCTCCAGTTCTGTCATCTACAGCTCCCTATAGCATCAAGGGGGTGACACCTTGATGACTTAACACGTTTCCTATCGCCGTGTCCCTTCTTCCTGTCTTTGTTTGTTCCTTTATTTGCTGATTCTACCTCTCACTCATTATAAGCCCAAATAATTTCACACTTTCTTCTCTGGCACTACATCTCAAATATTTTGATTCACTTCTGTTCCGCTTTTCCCACAGACCATGTTTTATTTCCATACAAATCTGTGCTATAGAAACACATTCTCAGAAATTTCTTCTTCACATTAAGGTCAATGGTTGATAATAACGGACTTCTCTTGGCCATGAATATTCTCTCTATCTGTACCCGTCTACTTTTTAAGTTCTTGTTTCATCTGTCGTGGGTTGTTTTATCTCCGAGGTAGCAGAATTCGTAATCGTCGTGATCAGCAATTTATATGTTAATCGCTACTTTCATTTCTGAGACTTCTCATTACATTCGTCTTTTTTGCGGTGTACTGTCAGTCAATATTTTGCATTCATTGGACTATTCATTGCATTTAACAGATCCTGCAGTGTTTCCTCACTTTCATTGAGGATAGGAATGTCATCAGCGTATCTTATCATTAGTGTATTTCACCCTGAATGTTTATGGGACTCTTCCTTTTTTGTCACTGCTTCTTCGATGTATGTACTGAACAGAGACGAAAGACTGCTTCGCTGTCACACACACCCTTCATTCTTGTTCTTGCAATATTATAGTTTCCTCTTGGTTCTCGTACACACTACGCACCAAAATGCTCTTACAACTGTACAATAAAAGCCAAATATGCTCTGGCCAGAGTCAAAGATGTAGCTTCGCGACGTATCTCGCTGCTTTACCAAGAATATGACTAAAAACAATGAGTAAGGGTATTCACCAGCTCCTTTCTTATAAATTATATTTTAAACAATTGTAGTTAAATGATAAAATTTAAGACAGCTTCTTCATAACTGCGTGGAAATGAAAATGTCGCAATGTTCTACTCCTAGCTACTAAACTAAAAGTTTAAATTTTACGGCTGAGATACATATGATGTAGATAGAACAGAGTCTCAAACAATTTGCAAAACAACGAGAAACACAAACTACATAAATTACCCATCAATTTATATTATTAGTCTAGCCAAGATTTATATTACATGGCATACAGGCCGTCTGTTTTCGTACACTGATATAAATGGTAATTGTTATATGATCAACACCTCGATCGAACGCTATCAAACTTCATTTTTTTCATGCCTTTTCGATATGTCGTTTAAAATTTTTCACTACAAAGAAAAACTATACCTACAGATGAGGAATATTTTGAATACTGATGCGCTCTGCGTTTCTGGAACGTTTCAGTAACAAATACCAACATAGCATACCGAGAGGATGAGCGTGTGTACCTTATCGTCACTTTTAACGCCCTGAGAAAAGTGCAATCGACGCCAGGATGATCATGGAAGCTACATACGACATTTTGCAGGCAATTGGCTGTACCCATAGACTATACGAGTGGTGACGAGATGGACTTAGGACAAGAGTATGGCGACACTAAGGGGCAAGGGTTGTTGCAAAAGATCAACAGCCCGAGAACATCCTGACATTGTTCCACTGAGTGACTGACAAAACAACAGCTGAAATCCGGACAGAGGTTTCAGTGGGGCAGTGTGTCAGCACGAGCTGCCGGCAAGAGATTACTGCTGGCTGGGCTGATATCTCGGGCTGCCCGGCGTCGTTTTCCGCTAACCCTTACCACACACGACAAAGACTGGGACACTGTGTGGCGTGTTTTGATGAGCCTAGTTTCTGATTGTGGTGGATAGGTTACCAGGTAAAGGCCAAGGGGAAGAACAGATTCTAGAGACTTGTCAGCTGCGTTTCATTTGCAGATCTCTTAGAAGATGTAATAGGATGACTAAAGGGACTGCGTACACTACATTTGTGCATCCTCTTTTGGAGTATTGCTGCAGGATATGGCATCCTTTATTACGGGTAATTTAAGGACGAAATCGCAAGGGTACAAAGAAGGGCAGGTGGTTTTCTGTTATCACAATACAGGGGAGTAGTGTCTGGGAAATGACACAGGAGTTGGAATCATTACAACAGCTTTGCTGTGAGATCTACTTCCGAAATTTCGAAGGCCTAGTTTCTGCTCCAAATGCTGAAATATATTGTTGACTCCCACCTACACACAGATGAATGATCATCGAAACAAAATAAAGGAGGTCAGAGCTCCAATGGAGAAATTTGGATGTTCTTTCTTGTGGCATGCTATTCCAGATTTGAATGGTGCATAAATCGTCAAAACAATTATGGAATCAGTTGAGATATCAATGTTCTGAAGTCGTGTCATTGTCAGAAAGAACTAAAATGGTTCGACGTCTTTCTGTCGGTTCTACGGAGTGGAAACAAAACATTATGACAACTAAGATAGTTGCTACAGAGGGGATTAATGTTGACTTTTGTTTACTCTACCAAACGAATTGCGCAAGCAGTTGGGTTCGGACATTATAGTGAACAGGTAGTGCAATGCAACAGTAACAAAATGACTTACCCGAAGTTAGGGCATGGAGAGCCATAGGAAGGTTGATGCGGGACATAGGGAGGTGGCTGCAGCTTTTTGAATGTCTCAAAGTGTCATCTACAGGACCTGGGCGCGATTTCAGACAACAGGAAGCGTTAAAAGAAGGCTAGGCCAAAGTCGTCCATGGGTAACATCAGCAACGGATGTCCGGTTAAAGCCCGTCGAGACAGGAAGTTGAATGCAACTCAGCTGCAACGAACGCTCCAAGCAGCAACAGGACACACAATATCAACACAAACAGTCCGAAATTTCCATCGAGAAAACTTACACACTACTTAAACTGACTTATGCTAAGAACAAAGCACACACGCACACACACACACACACACACACACACACACACACACACACACACACACACACACACACGCCCGAGGGAGGACTCGAACCTCCGACGGAGAACGGCCGTGCGCATGGCAGGAACGCGCCTTAGCGCGTACGGCTATTCCAACGTGGCTCAGCTGAACAATCATCGTTCCCTCATCTGTAACTCAAAAAATCGTACTTATTTGCAGGAAACATCACCATATCATGGTGGTGGACGAATGGTATGGGCAGCTGTCATTATTTGCGGACGTATGGAACTCAATGTCGTTCGTAATGGCCCTCTGACTGCTCAGAGATATAGAGACGAGATCCTTCGATCTTTTGTTGTGTCCCAGGCTGGTGCTATAGGAGATGGGTTTCTTTTGGTTGACTTTGGTTGACTATAACGCTCGTTCCCGAAGAGCTGCACCGGTGGACAACTTGCTTGAAGCTGTGGGAATTGACTGACCAGCTTGTTCACCGGACAAACGCGATTGCGAATGTGTGGGATGTACTCGGCAGACGTTTTGCAACCAGACCAGCACCTTTCACAACGGATGTAGAGCTGGATATTGCACACAAGGATGAATGGCCAAACATCCCTCAAGAGCTGAAGATGACCTCATACTATATATGCTACACAGGTGTATTGGCCGTCCGAAGTGATCATACACCACACTAGACGGCAACGATAATGTCTTTTTCATTATTATGGTAGCCTCATTGTGCCTCGCTCTAAGTAAACACCTTGTGAATATGAAGTAAAGAGGTAAGGGAGCAAAATATCGTACTTTGTTACATACAAATTACAATTTTAAACAATATCTGAATAAAATACGTTACCTTATGTGTATTGTGTATATCTCACCTGTTCCCTTAATTGTCGATGAACCCTCTTCCAAGCACTTCAGGTGATTTGCAGAGTAACTATGTAAATGTAGAGGTAGGACTCCTGGGATTATGGTATGGGGACGTACTGTACACATCAATATAACTAAATTTGTAATTGTTAAATGAGTTAATATTCTCCCAAGTACGGTATGTACCAATAATGGTAAACGCTGCCATACCCTTAGTGATGAAAGTACCAATTGATATAATCCAATAGGTTTATGATGGCCCCGTAGTTAAGTCCCATAAGTTTTACAAACATTTGAACATTTGTTCGATGGGCTTTTTATAGGACATTTGAACATTTGATTTTTGTTTATGGAAAGCACCACGGTGTACTCACAAGAGAAACGCTTTCAGAGATGTACGTATCCTTGACTGATCTGGCTGCTGCCCTGTTTGTTTTAGAGCATGTCTAGCAGCCAACATCAATTGCGACAGTGTGTTTCAGGCAGAGGTGCTCAGCTCCCCCCCCCCCCCCGCCCCGGTTGGCCAATGACTTCCCCCAAACTGCGCCCCCCCCCCCCCAAACCACACCCGAGATATTACATCCTGTTTTTTCATTTAATATTGAAATTAAATATCTTTTATTTCACGTTTTGTAAATTTTTTTATAAAGCCCCCCCCCCCCCCAGGCTGGCCAAAAGTACTATTTTTTCACCCTCCCCCCAGAAATTTCAATGAGGCAGTTTGCGTCATGACCCCACCCCCCTTGGGCACCTCTGGTTTCAGGTATGACAAAATAATCTTCAAGACGACATTGCTACAACACAATGATTACGAGATCTTCATATTTCATACTGATGATTATGGACATCATTTCCGTTTGAATGTTTATTTGCATTGTAGGATGTACGTCTCTAAAAAATTTTGATAATTGTCAGACTGGTAGTCCGTGGTGTAACACTTCCCATTCCGTCAGTGTATATACAGTCGTGCCTTCTTCCATGGTTTAGTGATATCTCTCTACCGATAACCTAAGGTCAACCTATCCATTTCAAAGATATCTGACATTAATGAAATATTTGGTCATTCAGATACCTTCCCCATAGCGAAGTCTGTCATAGATTTAATTGACTTGTTCCAGCTCAACTCTGGAAAACTATTACTAAAACAGCTACTTCTTCGATCAAGGTAGTCCTTTTTCTTGAAGCAAAAGGTATAAGAATACAGAGCAACAAATCCCTACAATATGAATGTCAGACGTAGCGTTATTGATATTGTAAAAAGCAGTGTACCAAAATGAGAAATGAAATTATTAGAACTGAACATAATACACTCAAAAATCAGGCCAACTCATCAAATCAAAGACCGCAAAAGTTTACTAAAGGCTGGGCATCAGAAGTTCCTAACAAGTCCTAATCTTTTAACCCAGTGTCCCGCGACCCCGTTTGCGAGTAAAACTGTCTTAACCTAATAAACCATTAACGTTCTGTCCGTTTTTTCTTACCCTTCAGGGCAGTTCTTCGCCGGGGCGGAGCGGCCGAGCGCTTCGTGGCGCTATGCTACGATGCGCGAGGCTTTTCCCTGTCGGGGGTTCGAATCCCTCCTCGGGCATGGATGTTTGTTCCGTCTTTAGTATAAGGACTGATGACCCCGCAGTTAAGAGACTTAAGCTTTACAAACATTTAAACACATTTTGCAGTTCTTCAACATGGCACAAGCTTTCTCTGTGTTCCTGCCGTATACTTGCCCTTTTTTCAGTTTGTATGTTCGTTAGTTGTACTTGACTGGCCTTGCTCACGGGTGACGCAGTTTACGTGACCCTTACGGCTGTTGGTCGTGCCTGCAGGAGGCCCCGTGCCTGCAGCAGGCGGCAGAGCACGCCGACTACAAGAGCGCCGGTACCGCCGCCTTCACCTACCACCGCTTTGAGGACAGCGACTAGTGGCTGGGCAGCTGACTGGCTGAGTGGCTGGGCGGCTGAGCGGCTGACTGGCTGAGCAGCGAGGCGCGGAGCACCGGACACCCGAGGCCGCTTATGGGAGCAGATTTACAATCGCCATCATCACTTAATCTCGCTTGATGTATTTAACTACTTTTCACAAACTATATACTGTTTAATACCAAACATCAGATACACACTAATAACACAACTCTCCCATAATGTCACCTTATACGTGTACCATCTAGGGCAATCAGATATTAAGTACCTTGAACGTGGTTACACAACACACTGTACCTTAAGCTTACCATATATTTATCTCGTATTCTACGCATTCGTCTTAAAGTCAACATTCAGAAACTTTCTATAACACACTTCATTGTGAAAATAAAATACTGACTGTGATACATTGAGTCCACTAACAAGGAGTCCTCCCAAATTCAGTTTGGAATGAGACTTCACATGTTAGTAGTTTACGTCAAGATTGTCCACTTATTGAATTTTTAAAGTGCATTATCCAGAAAATTCCGAGGAAAAAAGGGCTATAAAGTTGAAGTACGTCTCATATAGCTTACTTACTTATCAGTGGGGACTGATAACCTAGCTGTTTAGTCGCCTAAAAACCAACAACAACAACTAATCAACGACGTCTCCTTTCCAATATGACGGACTACCTCAGGCAGTAGTAGGGTTGACTTTCAAGCAGATGATCTGCATTTGGTCCTACCTGCAGGAAACTTATTTCTTTCATTATTTGTTTTAAAACTATAAAATAAGTGATATAAAATGTTCTCAATAAAATCATAAAGGCTTTCTTATCAACGAAATGACGGTTGCAGCTAAAGAGAATCTTGATTACTTTATATTCTTCTTAAAAAGTGCAGCAATTCCAAATGCAATTTACAATTATTAATGTAGGTACGTTGAAGTTTTAAATATTATTGTCATTACAATTTATTGCAAAATTAGGCGATATTGTAAGCTGTGGAAAGATTATAAATATTCCTTGTAATTATGAGGAACCAGAGTCTTCATGGAAAAGCAAAGTAGATAGTTGCCCTATTGTATGACATACACAGAGGCAGACGGTCAGGAAGTGTCAAATAAATAGTGTGAGTTAAAAAAGTTTCTTCGGGATACCTTTTTTACCTTCTTTTCTCCGGGTAGATCAATCCTCTGTGGACGTTGGTTCGTTTTCTTCCCAGACTTTTTTTTTTCTTTCTTTCTTTACAGTATGCGTGGAACCTTTTGTCCGAACGCGTTCAGCAACCACACCAGCATTCGAACCCGAATCGTCCACATGGAAAGCGTAAGCTAAGCTATTTGATGGTGCTGCAACACAGCCTTCACTGACAGTACATCAATTATATTTGTGCTGCGCTTAAAACTTTAGAGCCCTTTTTCTTGGAATTTTCTGGATAGTGGGCTTTAGATATTCTGTGAGAGAACACACTACTATCCTGCGAATTCCCGTCCCGAAATTAATTTTAGAAGTCCTCTTGATATTACTGAAGTTTTTTGTTTACTGAATACTAATTATTTCTGAGAACAAACATCTTATGCTTGATGATTGCATCCATTAATTATAATTCGGCTTATTGAAGAATAATTGTATGTTGTCCAATAGCAGTTTACCAAGTTTACTTCATAAGTGATCGAAACTAGGTAATAGAAACATTTTCTCATATTACATCTGTGCTGTTTTTCTTAAAACTTGAAATTCAAGAAGTAATACTTAATATCTCCAAATTTGTCACTAATAGATTTTCTCCTCCCTCCTGAATAAATTTGCTAACTTTCGTTCGCGTCCTGCGCAATTTAACCTACACATTTTGATACTACCTCATGTTCTCTACGTTTCCTTTGCCTTATGTTCCATTATCTTTATGATCTGCTAGTTTATCACTTCTTTCCTTCAGATGCATATTTTCCTGCATACCCATTTTTTGCTATTTTCTTTTCCTTTCCATGGACCTATTTTCCGAATAATAAAACATCCTGTGGTGGTTTTAGTGGAAGTTGCATCGTTTAAATTCGAAGAGCTACGAAATCACTTTTCTTATCACGCTTCGTGCAGAATTAATGTCAACAATTTGCTCCAGATACCTCTGAACCGCATCATGCTGTTTGATAATCCTCTAATTGCCGCCTCATTATAAAAGAAAATTCGATGTACGTTTTTAAGTATAATCTGTTAATGCCAATAAAAAGAACTATGATATGGCTTGAGTAGTTTGCCTAAATTCTTCGAACCAGTGTAATAATGAATTATAATACTCTCAACAGTATTTTTCCTTTTTCATCTTCTAAACTGTTACAAAACTGGGTTATCAATAAAACATGTAATTTGTGATTAACATCAAACTTCCTTTTTCCAATAAATGTCCATATTATTTATTTATTTTATGTAAAGCAGGCGCAAAAGGGCACGAATTACTTATTTCCTTTAAAAATGAATCTTAAGAAACTTTTAGTTTCTGTAGTTTGTAGTTGTTACATATTTTCTCTGTTAGTTTTTGTTTTGTCACTTTTATACAAACAATACTCTTTAGAAATGACGTCATAGTCTGTTAATAAGTCTTCTGAAGGTGTTTGCGAATTGTTCACACCAACTTCTTTGTGCCCTAAAAGGTCCAAAAAATAGATATCTGAAACTAATAAGTACAAGTGAAGTGATATGTGTATCCAATAACTTGTATCTGTAATCAGAATTAAATGTTATACATTAATCCTGTTGTCTGATGAATTAAAAATTCTACATTTTGTTTAAAGATTATTGGTGGTACCTTTTGCCAAATATAAATTCTGTTTTTAATTTCTGTAATTTCATTTTTTGAGTTTCTGTGCAATGGTGCATACTTCTATATTAAATACTCTATATATGTCTTATATTAGTTGCACAAATCAGTTAATGTATCCTATATTTTGTATTAAAATATTCTATCTAAATTAATTCCACTCTGTTATTTAACAGTGATTATTATAAATTGTACAAGCTTCACTACTTCTTCATAGATGTTAAATGCTTTATGCACCTAAATGGTAACTGCCGGACATAACAGAACCTGTCTTTGAGTATGCATTAGTGTGTAAGCTCGACTGAATTAAAGCGGAAGCAGTAAGGAAGTTCCTACCAAGATAAGACATTGTTGAAACGTAAAGGTGACCTGTTAATAACTGATATTCTCACACTGTTGTTCTGAGAAACGAATATTTCTTCATTGTTCTGGCAATCTCATATATTCAAAGAATCTACGAAAACTAAAGTCTGTCGGCCAGACCAAACTACATGGCCGATTTCCTACATTATTGTTTTAAACGAAAGGTACTCATCCACAAATTTGTCAACAAGTATCAGCATTTACATAACTCTCGCCTTCCTTTTTCTAAGCACAAACGCGATTTCCTTCTGTATATTTCTTATGGGGATGTCCTTGCTGTAAATTAAAGTCAGTCGGTCAACCCTTTCTGTCAGACCGATTTCCTTCATTTTTGCTTTAAACGAAAGGTATTGATTCGAAGATTTGCCTTCAAGTATCAGAATTAAATTAAGTCTCTCCATACTTTATTTTTATTCAAACGCGGTATCCTTCTGTCCTTGCACTGAATATTTTAATAAGTTTGTTTTACGATATCTTAGGTTCTAATTAAGGTACGCGCTTCTTTTTCACCTAACAACACTCAGCGGATCAAGCTCTTTCATTTGCGCTTTTAAACACTTGCATTGATTGATTCTGAAGAAAGCTATGCGTGAACATACAACTTTACATCCATTTTTCCCAACTTTTTTTTTCATTCCACTAACGGTGGAAAGTATTCTAAAGGGTCTTCTAGTAACGTTTTGATGTGAAATGCTTCGTCCAAATTACCATTACAGAATCTGTCTTAACGTTACACGTTTTTAGAAAAAAAAGGGCTATAAGTTCTAACTACTTTTTAAAAGGGAGAGGCATATGAATGCACTTGAAAACAAAAATCGAGAAAAAATTATATATTTATAGCTTACGCGTTTATCAAGACGCAAGTAGAAGCGTGTAAAGCGTTGTTTGGTACATCGGTGTTTTTTTTTTTGTTTTTTTTTTTTTTTTGTTTTTTTTTTTTTTTTTTTACTAAGTTTAATCTATTTTGTAGGCGATGTCGTTACATTTCTTCAAGCGGAAAAAACAGCATTCATATTTTTAAAATTACAAACTTAGAAAAATAGCTTGAACGAATCAATGTAGAAGGATGTGAAGATCAGTAAGGATGGAAATGTTGTGAAAAGTGTTACAAAAAGTATTGACACTGAAGGTGCTAAATTGTAGGAGAATTTATTACACCGTTTCTTTACACGAATGCCCATTTAGAACCATTTATGTATGAGGCACAGTACCTGAAACTCCTAAATGGAGTCATCAGAGGAAATCTCAAGAACAGGATGCGTGTATTTTACAGAGAATCATCCCAGTATTTCTTTGTGCTGTTTAGGGAAAACACGATAAAGGTACACTTGCATGGTCTGGTTGGAATGTGAATAAAAAGCCTCCGTCATAAAATGACATGGGAGGTAGATCGGGCGTGAAATAAGGCATTCACGTCGAGTCAGTAAATCAGTGGAAGGATTGAGAACTAAATAGGTGACAATGGAGTGCACACTAGTTAAAAACTGAATAAGAGACACCTGTTTGTGTTGCATTGGTTTCCTTCATTTTTACCTCCACGACCAATGCAGTAGATTACCTTACCATCTTCGAGCCACAATGTGAACTTTTTAGTTTTATTTTTTATTTATTTATTTATTTTACTGCTTCTAAAACATAGCAAGCAGTGGTGAGAGAAATTAGTTCAAAACACTGTGTGATAGTAAGTATCCGGACACCTTGCTGAAAATGACTTACGCATTCGTAGCATCCTCCATCGGTAATATTGGAATTCAGTATGGGGGTAGCTCACCCTCAGCCTTGATGACAATTTCCTCTTCCGCAGTCGCATGTTCAGTGAGGTGCTGGCAGGTTTCTTGGGGAATGGCAGCCCTTTCTGTATGCAGTCTGCACTGAGGAGAGGTATCGATGAAGGTCAATGGGGTCTGGCGTGGTCGGCGTTCCAAAACATCCCAAATGTGTTCTGTGGGATTCAAGTCAGGACTCTGTGCACTCCAGTCCATTACAGGGGTGTTATTGTCGTGTAGCCACTACTCCACAGGCCGTGCATTAGGATCAGGTGCTCGATCGTGTTGAAAGATGCAATCGCCATCCCCGCATTCCTCTTCAACAGTGGGAAGCAAGAACGTGCGTTAAACATCATTGTAGACCTGTGATGCGATAGTGCCACGTAAAACAACAAGGGGTGTAAGCTAGAGGTCTGCATATTGGCGAATTTGCTTGCTTGTACTCGCTCGATAGCAAAAAATGTTCAAATGTTTGTAGAGCTTATGGGACTTAACTACGGGGTCATCAGTCCTTAAACTTACAAACTACTTATGAACTAGCTACACCTAAGGACGGCACATATATCCATGCCCGAGGGGGGATTCGAACCCCCGACCGTAGTGGCCGTGCAGACCGTGACTGAACGCTCGATAGCGTCGCTCTTGGTTTTTGCTTGTCCCATTATGAGAGTCCTGTGAAGTTGGCACCCTTTTTTGGAAAACGTACATTTTTTCAGAGTTCTAGGCGAATATACAATAGTTCTGGAGTTCTCTGTACAACATTTAAATAGTTCTGCAAAATTTCGCCGAAAAAATACGAAAAATTACCACAAAATTTAGTTTTTCCAAATAATTTTTTGCCTAATTGTACAAACATAGTTCTGATCACAGTTCTAAATAGCTCTCAAAGAGTTCTACAGGAAATCCTAATGACATTTTTCTGTGCAGATTATACTTCATGAGATAATTGCAATAATGGGGAATCAATTTACACGCTACTGTGAAGTTGGCACCCCTTTTCTCAAAAATGTGCATTTTTTTCAGAGTTCTAGGCAGATATGCAATAGTTCTGGAGTACAAAATTCTGTACAAAATGTAAATAGTTCTGCACAAATTCGCGAAAAAATTACAAAAAATTATAACAAATTTTTTTTCCAAATAATTATTTGCAAAAAAATGTTCAAATGTTTGTATAGTGGATGAGCTTACGAGTGAACAAGAGATAATGCGGGAAGAACTCAGGTCTTTGCAGAATTTGAAAAGCCGCCTTCAGCAAAGAATCCAGGAGCTTGAAGAAGAAGTTAAGAGAGTTAAGGAGGAGGCAGAGAAGGCAGCCAAAGCTGCTAAGTCAGATGATGAAGAGGATGTCCCAATGGCGCAAAGGAAAAGATTTACAAGAGTCGAGATGGCCCGTGTGCTCATGGAACGCAACCAATATAAGGAAAGATTTATGGAACTACAAGAAGCAGTCCGTTGGACAGAAATGATAAGGGCTTCACGAAATGACCCAACATTGGATAAAAAAAGCAAACAAGGAATTTGGAAATTATCCTCAGAGAAGTTGGCACAACGTCGGGAAACAGAGCGACGTGAGCAATACAGACAAGTGCGGGCACATGTACGCAAAGACGATGGCCGCCTGCAAGCATATGGATGGAGTTTACCTGCAAAACCTGGTAGTGCAGGTCCACCACCACATACGCCACGGTTGTCTAGTACTAGTGGAGGCCATGTCCCTGTTCCTGTTCCTGTTTATTGTAGACCTCTACATGAAAGAGAGACTGGGATGAAGGTAAATATGCAGATCTGGTGTGCAGCTGGAGTAAACCTTACTGGAGGCCGTACACGTGATGGTGGGAATATTGTTGGAGCGAGCGTATTTTATACCCGGCCGGAAGGTGAGGAGAAGGGTGAAGAAGAACAGTCAGAAAAGAATTGTTCTGAGATTGAAAAACTGGATCAGGAATTAAAGGAAGGCGAAAAGCTGGGGAAGGAATGTGAAGAACTGGAACAACAACTTTCGTCATTAGTTTGGATATGCACCAGTACACATTCATGCAGTAAAGTAACTGTTGTTGATGCCAATAATCCAGCTGATGTCTTGGAAACCTTCAGTGTCTGTAGTTCACACTTGCTTTGTATTGCAAGTGTTCCAGGTGCCAGAGAGACTGATTATGTAAATGGGGATGAAATTAACAATAAAGAAGCCTCAGAGTTACCAGAAGAAAACAACAGAGAGAGTGAAGAAAAATCTGAAGAAAATCAGGACAATGAGGAAGGTGAAACTGATAATGAACCTAATATTGGCAAAATAACATTAGTGAGCTGTGCCACAGGGAGTGAAGCTCCAGAAGAGGTTGCTAATTCATCATCAAATAAAGGTATGTGCATGACAAGATACTAAAACAGTTTGTTTCAGACTTAAATTCTCAGAATTAAAAGCTTACCATCTCAAAGATACAGAGGTGGGCGTGATTAACCCTTTAAGTGCTGCATCTGTGTGTCGAGCTGGCCAGTTAGGCCTGCTGTTTTGGTGTATAATCTGTCTACCTTTGCTGGCAGCCATCTACATGGTATATTGTGCGTGTCTGAGCCCTCCATTCAACCGTCCTCATCCTGGCCTGAATATTTCTGGAACCAGGGTGGCTGTAACAGTCTCGGGCAGTGTGCTCGCTGACGTTACAAATAGACTCGGTATATCTGGATACTTATTCTATTTTTGAATCTGGAAATGATTGCTTGACAGCCATAATGTACACTGAAACTGCTTACGCTGCTAACATGTAACTCCTGGTTCATTCCATGTCAAATCGCCAAATTTCGGAACATTTTGCAGCTCGACCATCATGGGCAACTTCATATGAACATTCAAACATGTCCCCAATGAACATTGGTAAACGTTAAGATTTGTGGAAGCATTACTGCCCGAGATATGATCATTTGTTTGACGCCATGTGTGACTTTGTGCAGGGCTAGTGTGAATTCCTAACAACTTTGAGTCATTATAACCATATTTCGTTGAAAAATATGAAATTCAGCTATCGTGTTCTCTTAGGAATAATATTGTAAAGAATTTTATGTGCTATATGTAGCCAGAAAAGTTGAAGCAAAGTTGCTCAAAAATATCGGCGCCCAAAAAAAGTCAACTTTTGGTGTGTTATATCTCAGGAACTAAAGCTATGATGAACGTGACACTTGGCATCTGGTAACATAATAATACAAGATTCTGAAACGTGACGTTTCATTTATGTGCTGCTTTTGAAGATATTAGTAAAGGATAAAAATGTGGTATTTTCAATCTTATTTTGCAAAAAGTTATGTTTTTATAAAAACTTTGCAATCTGGGCTGATTAGAAGGACCACCATTTTTAATTGCAAAAAGGTGTATTTCATCATCCAAGGCAGACCAACAATGCTAGATAATTTGAATCAAAGTTGAATGCATAAATCACACCTCAGAAAAGTGTTGACTATTGATTCTTATATCTCCTTACGTAAAGGCATACTAAAATTGAAACTTGATATTTAATAGGTTGGCAACACAGGGATCTGGAAGGAAAATTTTCAGCCACCTACTGTTATCCATTAGTCTAAAAAATTGTCGTAAACATGACGATTTTTGTGAGAAGGTGAAAATAGTGTAGGCTATATTTGACACATCTTCTAACATTACCGGTTTCTAGTAAATTAAGGATTTAAATTCCTGTTGTTGTGCCTGTGTCTACAATGGGATGCAAGACGTATCTAGTTCTACATTGTCACAACACGAATGTCTTGATTCCAAATTTACTTCATTTTGAAGGAATGAACTGTTTAAAAGATAAGGGAGGTTTGAAAAATAATAGTCTGAAGCTACAAACATAACTGTTTTCTTAAAATCAGATGACGAGTATTTTATAGAGCCGCCAAGTCCCCATGGGCAGAAATGCACGCACTTTCTGCATCTGTCCGTCGGACATAACACTCATATCTCAAGAATGAAATGAGTTATCGTTCCGCTCTCATCCTTAAACAAAATTTAGATATTTTACCTGCATTTCATCCACAGCTTTGTATGAGCTAAAATCAACTATAAGCAAACTCTACGCTATGCGATTTTTCGTCTGCAAGCTCTTCAAAATTTTGTGCAGTAGTTTACTTAATTTGATGTAGCACATTGACTATAAGGAATAAAGAATAGAAAGTGAGATCATTGTTGAGCAAATATATTACACTATAAGATGTAAAAAAAAAATATTAAAATTTTTCATTGCATAGTTTTATCAGAACCGGTTGATAAATATTCTAAGCACTCCGAGCGCTGTTGCGGTCAGCGTGTAAGCAGCGGCCCTCAGCAGCTGTTGATGTCCACAAGCCCATAGGCAGTGAAACTGGCTGTGGCTTATGCCTTCATTAGGCCTTAAGTACCGGCCAGGCCGTGCGGTGTTTGCCATCTGCAGGACCCATGGGAAATACCACTGCCGCAGCAAACATGTCTGCAGGCCCCACGGCAAGGTGGAGCACCGCAGCTATCACATCTGCAGCACTCAAAGGGTTAAACTGTAGAAATTAGTGCATTCATTGTATAATACCTCAAACAGTTGGTGACTTTGGCAGATAATGAAAGAAGATAAGTAAAATCTTCAAGAATTTGGATTAATTTTTTCATTCATATCAATCAGTCATTCATTTACCCTTTCATTTGCTTACACATTCACTAACTCATTCATTCGCACAGTGTGATCAATAATTTTCAGCACAAAGGAGGGTCTTCAGGGTATGGAATGAGAAAAATTATACATTAAAGCAGTTTTTTTTTTTTTTTCAACCTGTGGGTCGCGGCCTCCCAAACACAAAGTATTGCTTGAGGGGTCGTTGGAGGAGGAGGAAGTGGTTGAAAAATTAAATAACCAGACCAACATATGCGTGAATATGAGGGGTACCGAAAATACAAACACCTAGGCCTAAGAAAAGTTAATGTATTCATACTAAAATTATGTAATACCTTAGTAACATTAATTCTAAATTGAACAAAAATTGATTCTTTTCTAATAACCACAGCGTTAACTATGAATAAACACACAGCCTGAAAACAGTTTCCAGGAATCTAGTTCTTTACAAATTGACTACACAGTGGGACCTTGTTTTGAGTATAATTTGCATCTGAGTATTATCTGAAATGAGAAATACTTGTTATGAAAAATGTATTATCTGTCAAAATTCGTGTAAAGATAAAATAGTGTTCCATTCCGAAAAGTACACTATAAATTCATTTATTAAAGTAAAATACTGTACAACATTTTAAAATACATCTCTATTTTCGCATAAATAATAGCAATATGGCTTGGGGTGTAGGGTGGTGGCCAGCATATTTTTTTTCTTGGAAGGGGTCACATACTTAAAGACGTTGGGAAACATTGCATTAAAAGAAAACTAATATAGTAAATGACACAATAAATATCAGGCTTGATTCCATTGTGGCACTTGTGCTCAACAACTATTTTTTTTAATTTATAATTGTTTGTAGAAAATTTTTCCAGCAATCAGTCGTAAATATTTAGTTTATTCAGATCTAGATTTCGACCACTCTGTGGTCATTATCAATGCTTAAAACAAACAGTTGAAACATGTAGACCATTTCAATCAGTATGAACGTAACCTACAACATGGAAATCGAAATGTTAAGAAGGTTGTGTATGTGGAAGAGACCAGGAACATCGGAAGGTACCAGATTGGTGTTATAATTCTAAAACATGGAATTTGAAGCCAGTTTGTAAACTGCAAAGTATTTACTGGGATAAATATAGATTCTGACCATAACTTATTGCTTATGAACGATAGTTTAAAATTTAAGAAACTTCAAAAAGGTAGCGAAGTGTGGAGAGGGAACCTAGGTGAATTGAAGGAACAGGAAATTGTCTAGAATTTTAGAGGAAGCATTAAGCAAGGATTGACGGAAGTGGGGCAAAGTAATATGGTAGAAGAAGAATGGGGTAACTTTAAGTGATAACGTAGTAAAGGTCACAGATGATCATGTAGATAGGACGACAAGACATAATAGAATTAATTGGAAAACACAGGAGATACTATATTGAATTCATAAAATGAGAAGATATAAATGTGCAGCGCATGTAGCAGACAAAAGGGAGTACAGATGGCTATAAAATGAGGTTAACAGGAAGTGCAGATTTGCTAAGCCAAAATGACTAATGACTAATATAAGTCTGTAGAAGAATTTATAAGTAGGGTAAAAATAGATATGAACCACAGACATGAACCACAGACATTGCCGAGGTGGGGTGGCTTGCGTGCCTCAACGATACAGATAGCCGTACCGTAGGTGCAACCACAGCGGAGGGGTATCTGTGGAGAGGCCAGACAAACGTGTGGTTCCTGAAGAGGGGCAGCAGCCTTTTCAGTAGTTACAGGGGCAACAGTCTGGATGATTGACTGAGCTGGCCTTGTAACATCAGCTAATGTGGCTTTGCCACACAGCTACTGCGAACAGCTGAAAGCAAGGGGAAACTACAGCCGTTACCTTTCCCGAGGACATGCAGCTCTACTGTATGAACATATGATGATGGCATCCTCTCGGGTAAAATATTCCGGAGGTAAAATAGTCCCCCATTCGGATCTCCGGGCGGGGACTAGTCAGGAGGATGTTATCATCAGGAAAGACAATACTGGCATTCTACGGATCGGAGCGTGGAATGTTAGATCCCTTAATCGGGTAGGAAAATTAGAAAATTTAAAAAGGGAAATGGATAGGTTGAAGTTAGATATAGTGGGAATTAGTGAAGTTCGGTGGCAGGATGAACAGGATTTCTGGTCAGGTGAGTACAGGATTATAAATACAAAATCAATTAGGGGTATCACAGGAGTAGGATTGATAATGAATAAGAAAATAGGAATGCGGGTAAACTACTATGAGCAGCACAGTGATCGCATTATCATTGTCAAGATAGATACGAAGCCAACACCGACAACAGTAGTACAGGTTTATATGCCAACTAGCTCTGCCGATGATGAGGAGATCGAAGAAATATATGAGGAGCTAAAGGAAATTATTCAGACAATTAAGGGAGAGGAAAACTTAATTGTTATGGGAGACTGGAATTCGGTAGTAGGACAAGGAAGCGAAGGGAAGATAGTAGGTGAATATGGTCTGGGCAAAAGGAATGAAAGAGGAAGCCGCCTGGTAGAATTTTGCACAGAACATAATTTAGTTATAACAAACACCTGGTTCAAGAATCACAAAAGAAGGTTGTATACATGGAAGAGACCAGGAGACACCGGGAGATACCAGATAGATTTTATAATGGTAAGACATAGATTTCGGAACCAGGTTCTACAGTGTAAGACATACCCAGGGTCAGATATAGACTCTGACCATAACTTGTTGGTTATGAACTGTAGGCTGAAACTAAAGAAACTACAGAAAGGTAGGAAAATAAGGAGATGGGACCTGGATAAATTGAAGGAACCTGAGGTTCTTAAGAATTTCAGAGGGAGCTTTAGGCAACAATTGACAGAAACAAGGGAAAATAAAACAGTAGAGGAGGAATGGGTAAAATTGAGAGATGAAATAGTGAAGGTAGCAGAGGACAAAATAGGTAGGAAGGCAAGACCTACAAAAAATCCTTGGATATCACAGGAGATAATAAATTTAATCGATGAAAGGAGAAAATATAAAAATGCAGTAAATGAAACAGGCAAAATGGAGTACAGACGACTAAGAAATGAGATTGACAGGAAATGCAAAATGGCTAAGCAGGAGTGGCTAGAAGGCAAATGCAAGGATGTAGAAGAATGTATAAATAGGGGAAAAATAGATACAGCCTACAGGAAAATAAAAGAAACATTTGGAGATAAGAAAAACAGCTCTATGAATATTAAGGACACTGATGGAAAACCTGTTCTCAGCAAGGAAGGGAAAGCTGAAAGGTGGAAAGAGTATATAGAGGGGCTCTACAAAGGAAATGCACTTCGAGACAATATTGTAGGAAGGGAAGAGGGTGTAGATGAAGATGAAATAGGAGATACTGTACTGAGAGAAGAATTTGACAGAGCCCTGAAAGACCTAAGTCGAAACAAGGCCCCTGGAGTAGATGATATTCCCTCAAAGCTACTGAAGTCCATGGGAGAACCAGCCATGACAAAATTGTTTCACCTAGTGTGTAAGATGTATGAGACAGGTGAAGTACCCTCAGACTTTAAGAAAAATGTAATAATCCCCATTCCTAAGAAAGCAGGTGCAGACAGGTGTGAAAACTACAGAACCATCAGTTTAATAAGTCATGGCTGCAAAATATTAACGCGAATTATATACAGAAGGATGGAAAAGCTGGTAGAAGCCGACCTCGGGGAAGATCAATTTGGGTTCAGGAGAAGTGTAGGAACACGGGAGGCAATACTCACTTTACGGCGTATCCTAGAAGATAGATTAAGAAAAGGCAAACCTACATTTCTAGCTTTTGTAGATTTGGAGAAGGCTTTTGACAATGTTGATTGGAATAAACTCTTTCAAGTTCAGAAGCAAGCAGGAGTAAAATATAGGGAAAGGAGAGTTATTTACAACTTGTACAAAAGCCAGACTGCAGTTATTAGAATCGAAGGGCATGAAAGGGAAGCATCAGTTGGGAAGGGAGTAAGACAGGCTTGTAGCCTTTCTCCAATGTTATTCAATTTGTATATTGAGCAAGCTATAAAGGAAAGCAAGGAGAAATTTGGTGAAGGAATTAAAGTTCAGGGGGAAGAATTAAAAACATTGCGTTTTGCCGACGACATAGTAATTCTGTCAGATACAGCAAAGGACCTGGAAGAGCAATTGAACGGAATGGACAGTGTGCTGAGAGGTGCATATAAGATGAACATTAACAAGAGCAAAACTAGGGTAATGGAGTGCAGTGTAAGAAAATCAGGTGATGCTCAAGAAATTAGTTTGAGAAACGAAGCAATAAAAGAGGTAGATGAGTTTTGTTACTTGGGCAGTAAAATAACAAATGATGGTCGCAGTACAGAGGATATAAAATGCAGAATGGCAATGGGTAGAAAAGTGTTCTTGAAAAAGAGAAATTTGTTAACATCGAATATTGATTTAAACCTAAGGAAGTCCTTTCTGAAGGCATTTGTATGGAGTGTTGCCTTGTATGGGAGTGAGACATGGACGATAAACAGTGCGGACAGGAAGAGGATTGAGGCTTTTGAAATATGGTGCTACAGAAGAATGCTGAAGATTAGGTGGGTGGATCGCGTAACTAATGAGGAGGTACTGAACAGAATTGGGGAGAAAAGAAATTTCTGGCATACCTTGACTAAAAGAAGGGATAGATTGGTAGGACACATTCTTAGACATCAAGGAATGGTGAATTTAGCATTGGAGGGAAGTGTGTGGGGTAAAAATCGCAGAGGAAGACCAAGAGATGGATACAGTAAGCAGATTCGGACAGATGTAGGTTGTCGTTCTTATGTGGAGATGAAGAGGCTTGCTCAGGATAGGGTATTGTGGAGAGCTGCATCAAACCAGTCTCCGGACTGAAGACAACAACAACAACAACAACAGTCTATGGGACTTAACTACGGGGTCATCAGTCCCTATAATTATTTGCCTACAAGCGTAAATATAGTTCTGATCACAAGTCTAAATAGCTCTCAAAGAGTTCTGCAGAAAATCCTAATGATATTTTTTTGCCCAGATAATAGTTCATGAGCTAATTGTGTAAATGAGGGACATAAACTACACAAAATTGCGCCAGAGTCGTGTGAAGTTGACACCCCTTTTTTTCAAAAATGTGCAGTTTTTTTTCAGTGTTCTAGGCAGATATGCAATAGTTCTAGAGTTCTCTGTACAAAATTTAAATAGTTCTGCAGAATTTAGTGAAATATCGCAATTCTGAATAGTGGGAGAGCTGTGTAGTTGGCACCCCTTTTTTCAAAAATGTAATATTTTTTCAGAGTTCTAGACAGATATGCAATATTTCTGGAGTTCTCTGTACAAAATTTAAATAGTTCTGTAGAATTTCGCCGAAAAAAAAATAGTAAAAATTACCACAAACTTGAGTTTTTTTTTAAATAATTATTTGCCTATTAGCGCAAACATAGTTCTGATCACAGTTCTAAATAGCTGTCAAAGAGTTCTACAGGAAATCCTAATAGCATTTTTCTGTGCAGTTTATACTTTATGAGATAATTACAATAATGGAGTATCCATTTACATGCTACTGTGGATTTTGCACCCGTTTTTTTTTTTTTTTTTTTTTTTTTTTTTTTTTTTTTTTTTTTTTTTTTTTTTTTTTCAAAAAATTAGACTTTTTTCTAGAGTTCTAGGGACATGTGCAATAGTTCTTGTTTACGATAAGCAGTAATCACTCAGGCGTAAAAACAACAAATTGAATGTGCAGCGGATAGAATATCTGTCAAGACCTAAGAAAAATGTATATTTCTCGAATAAGGGGCAGAAATAAGACAGCTTATCAGATATTCAAAATTGTGAACATAACTTTTTTCGGGCAATTACATAGAAATATTCACATGAATTCTGGAACTATAGTACATGTACACACAACCCCAAAAAACAATGTGTATTTCTCGGAAAAATGGTGCCCATTTACAGTAACGTGAAAATGAATTCCACATTACTGCATTTATCTGATAAAGTATAATCTGCACAGAAAAATGCTATTAGGATTTCCTGTAGAACTCTTTGAGAGCTATTTCGAAATGTGATCAGAACTATGTTTGTGCTAATACGCAAATAATTATTAAAAAATCAAGTTTGTGGTTAATTTTTACTATTTTTTCGGCGAAATTCTGCAGAACTATTTAAATTTTGTACAGAGAATTCCAGAACTATTGCATATCTGTCTAGAAAAAAATGTACATTTTCCAAAAAAGGGGTGCCAACTTCACAGGACTCATTATGAGTGCTTGCACGGCCGGCTGTGCTCGTTTACAGCGCCGTGGGGCTGGTGGACGGGGCAGCGCCGGCGGCCTGTACTGCACCGGAGAGCTGTGGCTGCGGCCCAGCCAGCACCTCTGTGTGTCCGCCTCTGTTATGTTCCAACCACGTGACGGAACTACACCCGTATCATATTATTTATGCTATAATACTCTAGCGTTCTAGCAGGATTACAATAAATAATACGAAACACGAAAGAGAAAGACTATAAACTATTGTAATGTGGACGTTACGGGCATGAAAACTTACATTTCGCACCCCGGAAAGAAGTGTGACACAATTTTAATACCGGCAGTTTTTAGTTTATCATTGAAAAATACGTTTTGCGAGATCCAACCTGGACCAAACACGCCACATCTTTTGTCTGCTTGAGGAGAATAGTATAATTTATGTTGTAGGATAGTCCATAATATTTGTCATGGCAAAAAAAAATGTCGCTAATCTCAAGTATTACAGTTTTGAGGTATGTCACTGTTCAAGACGGAGTGCGATTTAAGTTTTATTCCTAATATTATACACTTTATCGATTCCTGTTTAAAAAAAGTCAGTATTTCCACCTAATACATTATAAACGTAACAAATAAAACTGTCTCCATATTATTCAATATCATCGTTATAATTAGAATGAATGCTCAGAATCTCATCGACCGGTTTTGGATGAAGTCTGCTTCTTTTGTCAGAGATAAGATTCCCTGCAGCACTGAAACCTCTTTCACTAGCTGCGTTTGAGGCCGGAACTCAAAATAACACCTAGCTCCGTGAGAAAATAATTCTTATTGAGGTGCTGCGGATTTACTTCTAAATTAAAAAATGGTTCTTAATATATTCCCCGGATTTCTTCTTCTCAGAAAAATAGGTTGTTGCCAAAACTATGTTCCTTAATGTACACTGTTCATCAGCAAAGTTCGCAGTAACAGACCCGTAACATCTTTTTCGATACGGATCGGTCCACAAATCAGCTGTGCACGCACAGTCATTTGCATCTACAGCCTGGACAAATCACGGCATAAAATTTGCCCGTATTTCATCGGCTTGTCTTTCTATGTTTCATGCAACTGTCGTAGGTTGAGGCAGAAGGTTGGAGACGTCCACCTATCCAAATTCCGAACCAATATTTACAGATCCATTTCCTGAAATTATTGTAAATGGACGAAGATTCCTGGCATATATTTCGAAACACTTTTTAGTGTCAAAGTCTTTAACTGATGCCGGTAATGCTTCAGAACGTCCTTGTTCTTATTGTCTTCTGCAGACATGTGCCTGCAGGTGTGTTGTGTTTTGATAAGATAGGAGAGCTGAACAATTGCCACAATAAACGTAGGCAACATAATTTCCCTTGATTAAAAATGTTTTCATTTAAAATAATTTCCCTACTTATGATTTACTAATGAAAATGTTTCGCAGACACTAATATGACCACTATTTTTCGCACTGAGCATAAATTATTTCGTATCAATTTTCTCTTTCACACTGTCCTTAGTTCCGCGTTCACGCGCCATGATCCTTCAGCAGGTGAATGAACGGCAACCGCATAACAGAGTAGATAGCGGGCAATTCAAGCATCGAATGCCTGGAAGCATGACGAATAACAAATGCAGTTGCAAGCAGCGGGCGAAGTGGTTGCATTGACATCTACCAGACTGTCACGGGACTACGTAATCGAGCAAGCATGACCGCTAAATGTAGACCTCTAGTGTAAGTGTAGTGTGGTGTATCACACCATAACACCGTCGGCTCAGAATTTTACTATTGGCACTACATACGCTGGCAGATGACATTCACCGGGCATTAGCCACACCCACACCTTGCCATCGGATCGTCACATTGTGCACCGTGATTCGTCACTCCATACGTTTTTCCACTGTTCAGTCAACCAATGTTCCCGCCATTTACACCAAGCGAGGCGTTCAAATGTTTGTAGAGCTTATGGGACTTAACTACTGGGTCATCAGTCCCTAAATTTACAAACTACTTATAAACTATATAACACTAAGGACGGCACAAATATCCATGTCCGAGGGGGGATTCGAACCCCCGACCGTAGTGGCCGTGCAGACCGTGACTGGAGCGCTGCAGTCCCCTCGGCCACCGCGGCCGGCAGCGAGGCGTCGTTTGGCATTGACGTGCGTAATGTGTGGCTTACGGGCAGCCGCTCGACCATGGAATCAAAGTCTTTTCTTGTCCCGCTTGACCCGCCTAAGTGTCGTAGGCAGTTTGGAATTCCTGAGTGATGGTCTGGATAGATGCCTTCCTATTACACTGGACTAACCTCTTCAACCGTCGGCGGTCTCTGTCAGTCAACAGACGAGGTCGGCCTGTACGCTTTCGTGCTGCACGTGTCCACGTTTCCACTTCATTATGACATCAGAAACAGTGGACAAAGAGATGGTTATGAGTGTGGAAACCTCGCGTACAGACTTCTGAATCAAGTGACATGCAATCAGCTGACCACGTTCGGAGCCCGTGAGTTTCGCGGAGCGCCCGGTTCTGCTCTTTCACGATATCTGATATGAAGTACATGGAAGTAGGTGGCAGCACACTGCACTTAATATGGAAAACATATGTTTTTGGGGGTGTCCGGACACTTTTGATCACATAGTGTACATCACTACAGACATAAGTCGACAATGAAATCCCAGATAAATAAACACTATTGAACCTTGCACTGCAACTGCGACATACGGGAAGTTGGAGAAGCCTGATGCAATACACGAGACACGCTTTTGGCTTAAAGTGTTCCACAGAGAAACTGTTGCAAAAAAGGATGCGGGGAGATTGGCTTTGAAATCGGTCAGTGCCAGTGGAACTCTAGCCCGTCCTAATTGGAGCAATTGCGTAAGCTCCGAACTAGATCGGGCCGCCTCTTATTTTTCCGACACGCCGAAAGGGCGGGGGGGGGGAGGCGAGGGGGGGGGGCAGATAACACGGCCGTGGCCGGCAGACGCGCACTGTGACGTCACGCACGCTGCACCAGCGCCCAGACGCTGCTGCGCGCGCGATAGACAGCGACGAGAGGAAGGGGCGACTTATAAATACGTAGTAAGGCGTAAATAATGGCTCTTGAGGGAGCTGTAGAGCAACAGGCAAGGACTGCACTACATACAACGACTAATTAAGTGATATGAATGATGTCTGTTCTTTCGGACACGTCCAACAGAACGGGCACCATTCATATCAATGTGTACGTCTTGACAGGCAGTAAACAATTTCCGTGCACCAATCCGGGCGGGGTTACGAGCAAGTGGGAGATTGAACGGAGGATATTACACCAGCGGAATACGGTAGCCTGAGAATTTTGGACACACGGGAAACGTGTCAGAATGTCCAAGGCGGTTCAGGCAACCGTTCGCGAGATGCGGGGAATTTAGGTTTGCAACCTCGGCTTCGAATTTCATTGAACCCCTGCAAACCCCGAAATACACAGAAATAAGAAAACTCCGTTTCATAAATAATTACATCATTGAGAACAGGCAAATACTCCGTGACTGATGTCAAAAAGCTCTCTTTTACTCTTTGAAACGCGATGACATGCTCAGTGACGACCATATTAAGAACCTGGCTACGAAGTGAAGAGTTTTTTAACGAAGAGTCTACGAGTGAGTACATTACTTAATTTAAGAAATATATGACAAATTTTCGATTCTATCTCTACGTAATGCACATACGCCACATACCTATACTTCTGCTTAGGCGTTCACTGTGAAAACGACATAATTAATAAAAGTGGAAATTGCCCAGATATGCTTTCAACGACTTGTCCAACGCATTTTATGGTGTCCGTTATCAAAGTCGCTAGATTACTGATTTTGTATGAGTATTACGGTAAATTTAAAATTTTTGCTAAACATGAGTCAGAGTCAATCATTTGATTTTTGGATGGAGCCAATACGATGAAACTTGTGGGCAATCCCGAAAGGTACAGCAGAACGTTTTATCTTGGGCCACCATTTCATTTTGACCGGCACATACAAAAGTCTTCGGTTGAACTTGGATACAAACTTAACTAGATAATCGTCATTCCTCATTGTGATTCAAACCTTTCGTGGTAGCATCTTGCAGACATTTGGAAATATGTCAGCGATGACTTATAATAAAAAGTGAAATGTTTATTATCTGCTACAACGAAGTCAAGCTAAAAACACCGCAAAAATAACTATAAATTTTACCCATTTACAGACATCACTCGACATGTATTTGAATCCCCTTATTTCTCACGCTTTAAACATAGAATAAAGCGAACATAGTTTTAATGCATTTACATATTTATATCCAAAGAAATATATTTATAGAATTTTGGCAATATAAAGTGCTCCAAACAGACTGTCCTTTTGCAATATTTTTCATCAAATAATACGATACCCTATACATATGTACCTTGATTGCAATTCACAAATTTTTAATATGAGACGCATTTTCCGTGCCTTTGTAAACATCAAATTAAAAAGAAAGCCCTACGGACTTTCTCAAATGCCTAATAATTAAGACATTATTACTGTTTATCATTATTACTGTCAGTTTACAACACTATCGACATGTTCTGTTATTTTAGAGGTGACACTAAAGCTAATTGTTTCTTTACAAGTGTCCCGAATCTGCAACTTGTCTTAAAGGGCTATTTCCCTTTGTTAGTGTAAATCATTGCGAACAAATATTTTGGTCACTATTTGGCAAATACCAAAAAACAAAGAATTATATCAACAAAGAGCTTATAAGCTGATGGTATTGCAGTAGCAAGCGCCCTAAAAAACTTAGAGCGTCTTAGAAGTTATGGTAATTTCTCAGACTGTAGACGGCCGTCATCGAACTGATGAGGAAATAAGCGCTAAGTGTGATGTAATTGGCAAAAACTACAGCAGTCGGAAAATCTTCAGCAAAATTATAGAGCACTGTATGAAATTTGTCACCATCGTCTCATTAATAAATCTGCAGGAACGGACTCTCATTGAAACCATTATGTTTTCAGCGTAACGTGCTTTCCCGTAGCTGAGATAGATAACCCACTTCTTGCTTTTCTTCTGCGTTGACCACCCAGAGGTCACAAAATGATTTGTCAGTCGGCTTCCAGGAATGACTTACCACAACAGGAGTCGTGGGAAACAAATGGGGCTGTAATACGTTCACTGTTGATCAGCTAATGATCGTCCAAGTTGTTCGAAATAACTGCAAAGCTAAACCCAGAGTCGATCAAGGTACTCCTTTTTCTTGAAGCAAAAGGTATAAGAATACAGAGCAACAGATATCTATAATATGAATGTCAGACGTAGCGTTACTGATATTGTAAAAAGCAGTGTACCAAAATGAGAAATGAATTTATTAGAACTGAACATAATACACTCAAAAATCAGACCAACTCATCGAATCAAAGACCACAAAAGGTTACTAAAAGCTGGGCATCAGAAGTTCCTAACAAGTCCCAATCTTTTAACACAGTGTCCCGTGACCCCGTTTGCGAGTAAAACTGTCTTAACCTAATAAAGCGTCACAACTGAAATTTCCGTAATCCTTATATACTCATCAATGAACATACATTCTTTATATACATCACCTTCATAATTTAATCCTCAACTCTTCATTATTACACACAAAGTGTAGGCTATACTCAGTGTCATCCTAAAATGAACTCCTTAATTATCATGAATACTCTTACGATACATGACTCTTAGTAGACAATTACATCTTTGATAACTCAAAGCATGCTTAAAAAACCTCCATCAAACATAATAAACAATCCACCCAATAAAAACTGTAGTTTATGTTTCCTCGTTTCAAAATAAGTAAATAAGTATTTGATTGTATTGTAATTGTTTAGTGAATAAGATTTTAAGTACTGTATCGAAGTATCTAGAAGGTGTGATGTGTCTTCTTCTTTCCAGTAACTTTCCCAATATTTCTTTTGTGTGAGTGTGGGTGAGTGGGTGGGTGTGTTGGTGTGTCTGTGTGGGTGGGTGGGTGGGTGTGTTGGTGTGCGTGTGTGTGTGTCACCGTAGACTTTAGTGAATCTGGATCAGTAAAGCAAAAAAAAAGTTATAGCTTTTCAAATTCACGCACAATTACCATTTTATACGTAACAGGTCAGAGCCAAATTTAAGCGACAAAACCAGTTAAGCGTGGATAGGGAAAAGATCATCATCTACTAAAAAGAACCTGCGATAAATCTTAATACATATAAAAATTGTGGCGTCTGTGCCTATATTTCATGCTGCAGCCCAAGCAACACATGGCAAACAAATAGAGTTTGTATGTGGTATTAGGTATCAGTCTCCCATTGAGCAGTATGCTGGTAGAGGGTTGATAACGATAAGGAGGTGGAAGATATGGGAGTTGAAAGTTACCGACTGATATAAAATTCTACGTGTGGCTGCCAATAATTTGATCTTCAGCAAAAACTACACACTGGAGACGAACGATGTCTCTTTGTTGTTGTAGTACAAAGTTTCCCGTTCCGTAGCAGTTCCGTGCCAATAGCTATAAAAGGGTGGAAGATATAGTGGTTGAAAGTCGTCAGCTTATATAAAATTTGGACTGCAGACAGCCATGACTTTGGCCACTATAATAGCAAAGATATTATATACATGGAAACGTGATGCACATTCTTCAGTTGTTTTTCTGCAGCAAGTGTACGAATAAAGAAAAACAAGTGCATATTGCAGTTTGAAAACTAAAACTACCAATAACGATGGTAAAGCGTAAGAAAGAAATTTCGCGTTCTCGATCCGTTTCTGAAAGAGAGAAAACGACGTTGAAAAGTGAATCTACAGACGATAGAAATTTGAAGACCTTGTTTATCTTACACTGTAGTCACCAGCGATTTGTCTATATTTTCATCCCTAAGAGGGTGAAATAGGAAATGAACGTTTTTTTGAAAGTACCTTGCTATTCAGGCAATTTTGAAGCAAGAAACACAAAACTTCCGATTTAGATTTTTTATTGGAATTTTAAAAACACGTGTTTCGATATTTTTGGAAATTCAACCATTAAGCGGGTGAAATAAGGGAAAATCTTTTAAAAGCGCTACTAAGACTATTTTGATGCTAGAAAAGCGAAAATTTCTACATCATCTACATCTACATAGATACTCTGCAAATCACATTTAAGTGCCTGGCAGAGGGTTCATTAACCACCTTCATAACTTTTCTCTACCGTTCCATTGTCTAATAGCGCGCGGGAAGAAAGAACACCTAAATCGTTCCGTTTTCGATCTGATTTCTCTTATTTTATTGGGATGGTCATGTCTCCCTAAGTAGGTGGGTGCTAGCAAAATATTTTCACATTCAGTACTAAAAGTCGGTGATTGAAACTTCGCAAACAGATCACGCCGCAATGAATAACGTCTTTCTTTTAATGATTTCCACCCCAATTCGTGCAACATTTCCGTGACGCTTTCCCCCCCGTAACGTGATAAAACAAAACGAGCTGCCCTTCTCTGAACCTTCTCAATATCTTCCGTCAGTCCCACCTGGTGAGGGTCCCACAAGGGGCAACAGTACTCCAAGAGAGGACGCACAAGTGTGATGTAGGCAGTCTCTTTGGTGGAGCTGGTGCATCGTGGGTTTGCATTTGGGTTTGGAACCATGGTTAGAATTTTTTTAAAAAGGTGATTCGGGATGTTTTGAATTTTGCCATCAATGGTGCAATAGGGGGTGGCAAGTTGTATCAAAATACTTGATTGGGAAAGCATTTTTAAAGCTAAATCTATGAAAATTTATATTTAGAAGTATAAACAACCAATGCAGACCATCCAAACTACGCGTGCAAAGCAGCGGGAAACAACCAAGTCTTCAATAAGTATTGTAGTGTAGAAATATAATAATAACCAGAAAATAGGTGCAAACTGTTATTCAAGGAAAGATTTTGTGTTATCAATGTGGTGCAGGCCTCTTAAATTTTTTGGTACGTAATGCTTCTATTTCCACAGTATTTGGGTGAGCGATGAAACCTTCCTACTTGACGGTTTGTAGTGGGAACTGCACTGTGACAAATAGCTTGTAATTTAGCTGAATCAGGTCGAATGACAGAAAAAGAATTATGTGTCCTGAAAATTTGATTGTCGATTTGCCAGATTCGGATTATTGCAAGTTGACTGTGATCCTGTTGTTTGAAAATGTGTCTAATAAAGCACTGAGAGCAGCATTGTGTTCATACAATCTCGGTTCAGCAGTAAGAATATCATCTACATACGTGGTGATTCTATTTACTAGAAACTTTTTAGAGGTGTCGCCAAGTTAACGATCTCTTAAAATATTAAATATTTAAATTCTTGGTGAATTAATGCGCGAATCGCTACTGTGTGTGTGTGAGAGAGAGAGTCTGTGTGTGTGTGTGTGTGTGTGTGTGTGTGTGTGTGTGTGTGTGTGTGTGTGTGTGTGTGTGATTGCAGAAGTCTGCTATCAATACGAAACTGTGAGCAAACCTGGTCATCTTTTCATTATCTTTGCAACGTAACCTAAATAAGTAAAAAACTTAACGAGTAACGTGACATTTTATTTATATTGAGAAAGGAAAAATTTTGTATCGTGAAGTCAAGTGTAACTGATCCACTGTTTGGTTGACAAAGATGAATCAGTCATCATCATTTTCTTTTTCAACGTAAAAACATTGTATTGTTATTATAATGAAGATTTATTACACGATTTTGTTTATGTTCCATTCACATTAACAAAATATTTATGTCTAAATGTAAGGGCTGGATTTCTGACGCTACTCTAAACTACCGTGAAGCGCAAATTTTATAACTACAGGAATCACGAAAGTGCCATGGGAATCCACGAACTACATGAAAATTAATTTGTCCATTTTGGTTCAAATTGTTCAATCAGTAAGTTAGGCGACACACAGTTTGTTAGATTTCTTGATCTTCTCAATATTTTCATTGAAAAGTCAAAGCTTGATTTTTCACAACTGATAAATTCGATTAAAATGTTCAAATGTTTGTAGAGCTTATGGGACTTAACTAGGGGGTCATCAGTCCCTAAACCTACAAACTTCTTATGAACTACCTTATACTGAAGACGGCATAAACATCCATGCCCGGGAGGGGATTCCAACCCCCGTCGGGGAACGGCCTAGCGCATCGTAGCATAGCGCCTCAATGCGCTCGGCCGCTCCGCGGCAAATTCGATTACCCTCTTTATAATTTCAGTCTATCTCAGAACACAGCCATACGGTCATTAACGCTCAATCTTCAAATGTGACAGTAAATCAACCCATCAAACCCCATCTGTTAAATGTCTGATAAGAGATGGACCAAAAATGAATACTACGCGAACTGGGCTGCAAAGAAACCGTAGGT
This sequence comes from Locusta migratoria, assembly GCA_026315105.1. Lineage (NCBI taxonomy): Eukaryota > Metazoa > Arthropoda > Insecta > Orthoptera > Acrididae > Locusta > Locusta migratoria. Next base: position 36,594,356 of record CM048746.1, on the reverse strand, counting down.
CTTAACACCCTCTTTAAAAATGAGAAATATTATATAGCTTTGTTTTATGAAAATCATTATGTAAAGTCGCTCCATCGTTTAAACAAGATATTTTACCAAATATGACGTCTTTTTGACGAATCTTCAATGCACCAAAAGCAAATATGAAGGATGGATGTTGCCTTCATGGAGGATTTGCCCATGCGCAAAGTGAGGTGCACAGTAGCTCTATTGCCTGTGCCTCGGGATCATTCGTTCGCAACCGTGATAGCTCGAGTAGCCAGGAGCTGGTGTCTCTAACAGCTTTAATGCCAATGTTAAAAGCGGCATTTCCTCATTCCCCGCCCAGCCGCGAGAGCGCCCCATACTGCCTCCAGGGGATTCAGAAGAGAATTTGAACCTCAGTCGCGCATGCGCTTTGAAACGGTGCGGCCAGTGCAGCGTGTATTAAGCGGCCGCGCTATGACTCGTATACGTGCTGTCTCCGCGATACAAAACGTTTCTCATGCGATAAAAATACTTTGAATGTGGATATAAATCATCTGATAGAAGAACGAAACGAATAATGATAGTTTAAAAACACATTTATTTCATTTATTTATTTACTTTTTTTTCACGACGAGCTTTTTTCCGGGGCCCACTGAACCAGTGAACACATAGGCCGCGCCGCCACTGGGAAACCCAATCACTTGTGAGCGAGCGATCTAACGTGGTCTCATGGGTCTCCATACTTTCTTCATACATCGGTGGAAGAGCGACTCCATCATCTTTCAGCTCCTTGACACCTATACTGTGGAATGAAGACAGCTGACGGTAGCTCAGTTATGCTCTGGGAAACATACTCGTGGGGATGCATGGACCCAGTGGAGCTGGTGCAAGGCACCATAATGGCGAAAAAAGTATCGAACAATGGTAGCAGACCACGTATATCCCTTCATGACCATCACGTTTCGCAAAGCCAGAGGTATTTTTCAACAAGATAACAGGCCATGTCACGAGACCTGTAGCGTTATGAAGTGGTTCGAGGAACACAGTGGCGAATTTCAGTTGATATGCTGGCCTATTCTGAACATCGAGGATGTGATTGAACGTGACGTCAGAGCTCATGGTCCCCTTTCCTGGAATTTACGGGGGACTGTGTGCAGTCCATTGCTTCACCTACACCATCTTAACTTCTGTGGGGGTATCAGCAAGTCAGTACACAACTCCACCATTCTCCGGCTATTGCAGTGTGATTCCATGAACGTTGGCTACATTTAGATTAGAAACTGGTGAGCTGACTTCGCTCCTGTTGATCACATAAGCGAAGAAGTCTGACCCATGGCTGTGAATGGCGGACAGCTGTTATTACACTCTTCGTTCTACTTTTCTACGAGAGCTGGTACGGCTGATGTAAGTGTTTGAATTATTTCACAGAGATTAAAGCATCTGGACGAAAACCACATGATAATCTTTAACCTGTCCAGCATTTATTACCGAGACAAGAACCTGTTCTACCCGACTTGCAGCTGTCGCGCACCACTGACCTAGTCGAGGGCACTTTATGGGCACGGCCGCAGCTACGTGGGCAGCGACAGCGCGTGGGCGGAAAACGCCGGCCCGCAAGCCTTCTGAACGCCGCAGTTTTTGTTCCTTGCCACGCGAAGGCGTTCCTGGAACCGGCCGCAAGTGCCAGTAGCAGTGATGGTGACACACTTGTCAACACGTCACTTGGCGCGATGTGACACATTCAAACACTATTTGCTTCGCTAGTTACATTTAGACACTAGTTGCATCAGGACTCTACAGCCGGCCGCGGTGGCCGAGGGGACTGAGGCGCTCCAGTCACGGTCTGCAAGGCCACTACGGTCGGGGGTTCGAATCCCCCCTCGGGCATGGATATTTGTGCCGTCCTTAGGATTAGCTAGTTCATAAGTAGTTTGTAAGTTTAGGGACTGATGATCCAGTAGTTAAGTCCCATAAGCTATACAAACATTTGAACATTTACGACTCTACATGTGATACAGTCTGTGCCCACTTCTTACGTGATGCATTCAAACACTATTTGCCTCCGTACCCACTTAAAAAAAATAAAAAAATAAAAAAATAAATAAACTGGAAGGCGGCGAAACACTCTATGTTTACAATCAAATGGGAAAGTTAATACAGTTCCTTCAGTTTATTTAAGTCGGCTTTCTTAAAATTCATACGAGTGATTTTACTTGTGCGGTGATTAATGCTATTTCTAAACATAGCAGACTACCTCCTTTTAACACTAAGAGTTCCTTTCGCTCTACTACTGAAGTAAATTTCCTGCATATTAGCAATTAAATCTGTATGTGCCTTGGGTAAGATGTAGGGAACATGTTACGAAATTTAGTACATAGAGTTACCTTATCTGATAGCAGCAATTATGAATAGTCGGCGTGTATCGTTTCTACATCAACAACTACACCGCAAGCCACCTCACGGTACGTCGCGGAGTGCATTTCGTAGCACTACCGTAACTTCCTTTTTTGTTCCACTCCAAAATATAGTAGGCCCTACATCAAAAACTAATATGTATATGTCCCCGTACAAACCCTAATTTCTATTAGCTTTGTAATTCTTACGATAAATGTAACTTAGCAGCGGAAAAATCATACCGTAGTCAGTTTCAAATGCCGGCCCTCTAAATTTCCGTAACAGTGTTCCACGAAACGAATTTCACTGCTCCTCGAGCGGATCCTACGTGAATTCCCAAGGCATATCTCTCACACTCGGAAGTTGATCTGACTTGCCAGTAAAAAATGATAGCGTTGCAATAGGGGACTCGTCCATTTTACACTCCTGGCCATAAAAATTGCTACTCCATGAAGATAACGTGCTACCGACACGAAATTTAACCGACAGGAAGAACATGCTGTAATATGCAAATGATTAGCTTTTCATGGCATTCACACAAGGCGACACCTACAACGTGCTAACCGATTTCTCATACACAAAACAGCAGTTGACCGGCGTTGCCTGGTGAAACGTTGTTGTGATGCCTCGTGTAAGGAGGAGAAATGCGTACTATCACGTTTCCGACTTTGATAAAGGTCGGATTGTAGTCTATCGCGATTGCGGTTTATCGTATTGAGGCGTTGCTGCTCATGTCGGTCGCGATCCAATGACTGTTAGCAGAATATGGAATTGATGGGTTCAGGATGGCAATAGGGAACGCTGTGCTGGATCTCAACGGCTTCGTATCACTAGCAGTAGAGATGACAGGCATCTAATCCGCATGGCTGTAACGGATCGTGCAGCCACGTCTCGATCCCTGAGTCAACAGATGGGGACGTTTGCAAGACAACAACCAACTGCACGAACATTTCGACGACGTTTGCAGCAGCATGGACTATCAGCTCGGAGACCATGGCTGCGGTTACCCTTAACGCTGCATCACAGACAGGAGCGCCTGCGATGGTGTACGCAAAGACGAACCTGTGTGCACGAATGGCAAAACGTCATTTCTTCGGATGAATCCAGATTCTGTTTACAGTATCATGATGATTGCATCCGTGTTTGGCGACATCGCGGTGAACGCACACTGGAAGCGTGTATTCGTCATCGCCATACTAGCGAATCACCCGGCGTGACGGTATGGGGTGCCATTGGTTACACGACTCGGTCACCTCTTGTTCGCATCGACGGCACTTTGAACATTGGCCGTTACATTTCAGATGTGTTACGACCCGTGGCTCTACCCTTCATTCGATCCCTCCGAAACCGTAGATTTCAGCAGGATAACGCGCGACCGCATGTTGAAGGTCCAGTACAGGCCTTTCCCAATACAGAAAATGTTCGACTGCTGCCCTGGCCAGCACATTCTCCAGATCTCTCACCAATTGAAAACGTCTGGTCAATGGTGGCCGAGCAACTGGCTCGTCACAAAACGCCAGTCACTACTCTTGATGAACTGTGGTATCGTGTTGAAGCTGCATGGGCATCTGCACCCGTACCCGCCATCCGAGCTCTGTTTGACTCAATGCCCAGGCGTATCAAGGCCGTTATTACGGCCAGAGGTGGTTGTTCTCGGTACTGATTTGTCAGTATCTATGGACCCAAATTGCGTGAAAATGTAATCACATGTCAGTTCTAGTATAATATATTTGTCCAATGAATACCCGTTTATCATCAGCATTTCTTCTTGGTGTAGCAATTTTAATGGCTTTTTGCTTTACAATCAGTTTCAGTGCACAAAGATGAACTTAGAGAACAGGCCGTTCATATACTGTGACGTGTGAATTCTTTCTTAGGTGTCGCTACAGATTGTGCTTCAGTTTTTCCCTTTTAAGTCCAGGCTGGCGCGTGTTCGCGCGAAACGTTACTATAGCTGCCGTATCGCGTGCTTGTGCCGTCGCCGCAGTCGTAGATGAAAACAGTTGCCTACTGTTGTCGCGGTTTTATTTTCGTCATGTTTCTGGCTGTTTTATCGTGCACTTCGCTTGGTCTACATGCTGTGGCGCCCATGCCACAGCTTCTACAACGTCTGGGACGTCCGTCAGAATAGCGCCGCCGCGCGCCTTTTCACCATAGACGTCGGTTCCCGTCGTCGCATGCTACGTGATCTTCACGACGCCACTGTTACAACGCTCGGGAATCTCGTCATAGCAGTTTCACCACACGTCTTTGCGCTATTAATGTTCAAATGTTTGTAGAGCTTATGGGATTTAACTACGGGGTCATCAGTCCCTAAACTTACAAACTACTTCTGAACTAGCTAATACTAAGGACGGCACAAATATTTATGCCCGAGGGAGATTCGAACCCACGACCGTAGTGGCCGTGCAGACCGTGACTGGAGCGCCGCAGTCCCCTCGGCCTCCGCGGCCGTTTAGGCTATAGATCAAGATTCCCGTAGTCGCCCTACAGCAACAGCGAGTGAGAGATGTAAGTACATTGCCAGTAATATTTCCTTGTGTTTCCAATCGTCAGCCATGGCCGACGAAAGTAATAGAAATGTGAATGCATGTGGGTCAGATGATGCTAGTGATGGAGGCATTATTAGAAGGGAAGAAATTGTCTGGGTTCCAGGGGATGATTTCAGTGTGTTGCTAAGGCATTAGTGGGAGAAATAAAATCCATGTTAATGTAAGTTGCGACAGTAAAAAATCAGAAATTAGCGAAGTTAATGAGGAGCCGGGAAATAAAATCGGTAATGTATGCAATAAAATAGGGCAGCTGGAAACTAAATTGTCAGAAACAGAACAGAAATTAGAAAAAGGGTGATAAAACGAACAGAGATGTATTTAAAAAAATAGAAGGGGTGTAAAATACTTTATAAATTAAAAGTGAGGCTGTGCAAAAAGATCTTCAGAGGGAGGTTTAGGAACAAGAACGAAAGTGTAAACTATATGGAAAGCAAACAGATGCAGAGTTTCTATTAATGAAAGCAAAAATTTCTGAGTGCAATAAGGGGATAATAAATAATAGTGAAGTATTAGAGGATCAAGTAAGAATTTTGGAAGACAATGTAGCTGTTGGTCAAGGGAGTGTACTACTTAGGTTTACCTATGGGCTTTGGGTGACATACAAAATACTTCAATGGAGAAGACCAATATCATGCAGTAGATTTTTTGGACAGTTTCTTTTTTATCTCATATGACTGATTGTGTAAAACAGGCAATTAGAAAGAGCAGCTCAGACCTGGGCCACCCAACAATCAGAATTTTTTTTTTTTTTTTTTTTTTTTTTTGGATTGTCATGTATTCGAAACAATGTTCTTGTCTAACTATTGGAGTCGTTCAAAGCAAGTGAGGCTACAAAATGATTTTTAAATGGATCAGGGTACAAAATTGGGAAAGAAAGTATGAGGGAACTCTGTGTCAAGGAACTGAATAAATTAATTAGATTAGATTAATACTTGTTCCATAGATCATATATGCGACATTTCGGGATGATGTGGAACGTGTCAGTTTAGTAAATGTTGTCTATACATGACAATATTTTAAGGATATTTTTTATTTTCGTTTTTATTGCTCTTTTCTTTAATTCTTTTTTATTTTTATTTTTATTCTTTTATTTTAAGTTTTATCTAAAAATTCATCTAAAGTGTAGAAGAAGTTGCCATTCAGAAATTCCTTTATTTATTTTTAATACTAGATGACTATTTGTCAGACTTTTGATGCTACTTGGTAAGTGACTGAAGACTTTTGTGGCAGTATAATTCACCCCTTTCTGTGCCAAAGTTAGATTTAACCTTAAATAGTATCACCCTTTCTCCTAGTGTTGTAGCTATTCACACTGCTATTAATTTCGAATTGGGTCGGATTGTTAATAACAATTTTTACGAGAGAATATACAGGATGTTACAAAAAGGTACGGCCAAACTTTCAGGAAAAATTTCTCACACACAAAGAAAGAAAATATGTTATGTGGCATGTGTCCGGAAACGCTTAATTTCTATGTTAGAGCTCATTTTAGTATTTCTCTTTAAATGTAAATTGAAATAATTCGTGCAGACAATTGTCAAAATACCCAATTGTTTCGTTAGTATGTACTGTACTTCCTCGGTTCATCGCCATTGGCCCAATTGAAGGAAGGTAATGTAGACTTCAGTACTTGTGTTGACACGCGACTCATTGCTCTACAGTACTAGCATCAAGCACATCAGTACGTAGCATCAACTGGTTAGTGTTCATCACGAACGTGGTTTTGCAGTCAGTGCAATGTTTACAAATGTGGAGTTGGCAGATGCCCATTTGATGTATGGATTAGCACAAGGCAATAGCCGTGGCGCGGTACGTTTGTATCCAGACAGATTTCCAGAACGAAGGTGTCTCGACACGAAGACGTTCGAAGTAATTGATCGGCGTCTTAGGGAGCAGGGAACATTCCAGCCTGTGACTCGTGACTGGGGAAGACCTAGAAGGACGAGGACACCTGCAATGGACGAGGAAATTCTTCGTGCAGTTGGCGATAACCCTAATGTGAGCGTCAGACAAGTTGCTGCTGTACAAGGTAATGTTGACCACGTCACTGTATGGAGAGTGCTACGGGAGAACCAGTTGTTTCTGTACCATGTACAGCGTGTTCAGGCACTTTCAGCAGCTGATTGGCCTCCACGGGTACTCTTCTGCGAATGGTTCATCCAACAATGTGTCACTCCTCATTTCAGTGTAAATGTTCTATTTACGGATGAGGTTACATTCCAACGTGATCAAATTGTAAATTTTCACAATAAATATGTGTGGACTGACGAGAATCCGCACGCAATTGTGCAATCACGTCATCAACACAGATTTTTGGGCAGGAATTGTTGGTGATGTCTTGATTGTTCTTCCATCTACGCTAACTGTAGCACGTTATCATGATTTCATACGGGATACTCTACCTGTGCTGCTAGAACATGTGCCTTTACAAATACGACACAACATGTGGTTCATGAACGATGAAGCTCATGCACATTTCAGTCGACGTGTTCGTACGCTTCTCAACAACAGATTCAACCAATTCCATGGCCTCCAAGCTCTCCTGACCTCAACCCTCTTGACTTTCGTCTACGCAACCCCGGTACCAAATGTAGAGACTCTTCGTGCTCTTATTGTGAACGGCTGTGATACAATACGCCATTCTCCAGGGCTGCATCAGCGCATCAGGGATTCCATGCGACGGAGAGTGGATGCATGTACGCTCGCTAACGGAGGACATTTTGAACATTTCCTGTAACAAAGTGTTTGAAGTCGCGCTGGTACGTTCTGTTGCTGTGTGTTTCCATTCCATGATTAATGTAATTTGAAGAGAAGTAATAAAATGAGCTCTAACATGGAAATTAAGCGTTTCCGGGCACATATCCATATGACATATTTTCTTTCTTTGTGTGTGGGGAATGTTTCCTGAAAGTGTGGCCGTACCTTTTTGTAATACCAAGATCCATAGATCTCTAAATAAGTGATCTTGGGTGGGCTCCAGAAAATATTCTGATTACACGCTTTTGTGCAATGATACTTTTTTACTCAATGTTGAATTTCCCCAGAATATCATCCCATATGAAACCAGTGAATGAAAATAGGCGCCGGCCGCGGTGGCCGAGGGGACTAAGGCGCTTTAGTCACGGTCCGCACGGCCACTACGGTCGGGGGTTCGAATCCCCCCTCGGGCATGGATATTTGTGCCGTCCTAGTTCGTAAGTAGTTCATAAGTAGTTTGTAAGTTTAGGGACTGATGACCCATAGACTTTACAAACATTTGAACATTTTTTGAAAACAGGCATAGTAAGCTAATTTACTGAGATGTATATCATCAAATTTTGCAATGACCCTGATAACATAAGTAGCTGAAGTCAAACGTTTCAGCAGATCTTGAATGTGTTTCTTCCAATTCAATCTCTCGTCAATAGAAACACCTAAAAATTTGAATGTTCCACCTGTGCTACAGATTTATGTTCAAAGTCTAAATTTATTAATGGTGTCATGCCATTTACTGTATGAAGTAATTTGTATAGACTGGATTTTATCATAGTTTAATTAGAGTCCATTTGTAGAGAACCACTTAATAATTTTCTGAACGATATCATTTACAATTTCATAGGTTAATTCCTGTTTGTCAGGCATGATAGCTATACTCGTGTCATCAGCAAAAAGAACTAGCTTAGCATCATCGTGAATGTAAAATGGCAAGTCATTAATATATATAATAACAGCAAAGGACCCAAAACCGAACCTTGTGGGACCCCATTTTTGATAACTCCCCAGTTACAGGAATGTTTCTTCTATATCATGTGAACTGCTCATTTCAATTTCCGGCACACTGAGAATAAGAACGGCATCTTTTTTAATCTGCTTACTGTATTGTCCTTCAGTCTCCCTCTACTATTTTTATCTCACACACTACCTTCTGATGCTAAGTTGACAATTCCTTGATGTTTCAGAATGTGTCCTACCAATCTATCCATTCTCTTAGTCAGGATATGCCAGAAACTCTTTTTCACCCCAATTCAGTTAAGCACCTCCTCATTAGTTATGTGATCTAATATCTAATTATCATCATTCGTCTGTAGCATCACATTTTAAAAGCTTCTATCAATTTTTTCTCTGAAATCCTTATCGTCCACTTTGGTTACACTCCTGACAAATGCTTTCAGAAAGCACCTGCTAACATTTAAACTAATATTGGATGTAAACAAGTTTTGCTTCCCACCAGCCAGACCAGTATCCCACTAGTGGCACCTGCTGGTGTAATATCACAGACAAATATATACAGACGGAAAACCTTCGTAAGGGCCCGGTCCCACGCTCAGGGGTGCGGGACGGGGGGTGTAGAAGCAGTTCTGTAAGATGTCCCATGATGGCGCTGCGGTCAGAAGCAGCCCTTTAAACTGGCCAGAGCAGGCGGCAGGTAGCGGATGTCCCCACCACCACCACCACCACCCCTCAAACGCCAGCAAGCCGGACACAGCTGTGGTCTCGTGGCAGGCGGCAGTAGGTCTCCCCTCAGCCTCCCCTCCACGCTACCCTCTGACGTGCGAGAGGCACCCTCAGAAGTGCCTCTAGTGTGGTCTACCAGTACTAAGCCAGGGAAGCGCCTGACACCTGCTAGCATCATACGGAACTACGAGGGGAGCGTAGGACAGTGGTTTAGGGGGGGCTGCTTCTCTGTATATGTTACTCTGCGGTAATATGTATACTGCCGTGCCTACCACAGTTGGCAACTTATTGACTGGCTCACCCTCGTATTCAAAGTATCTGCTTTTAGCGATGAGAGTGTACAGTTGATGCTAAAGGTCCGACCGCCCGTTGAGCGAGTGTCAGAGTGATGTCACGGGCGGCCCTTTTGCAAGCTGTTTGCGGCCCGTGTTGACAGCGCTGTGCCGGCCTGCTTTTTGCCGGCCGTCGCGCGTGCAGAGCGCCGCGGGAGGTCGCCCCGCCTCTGGTGACGTCAGACTGCCCGCAGACGCATAAAGCGGCCGCCGCGGCCCGGACGCCACAGTAGCCGGCAGAGCACGCAGACAGGCGACTGCCCATGGGATAGGAGGAAGGCCAGACCCCACGCCCACCCCCCGGCCGCCGCCGGCCCGCATGCTGTCCACGTCCAGGTGATCGAGGCTCCAGGGCGCCGCTCTGCTGCAGCTGGACCCCACACCGCCCACCAGTATTCCGAGGCCACCCTCGCCGCGTTTGTTTACCGTCGCTTCTTCTAGTGTTCCACGGCGTACGTGACGCTGACAGTGGATTCCTGGAGCTTTTTTGTGCGTGTTTTTTTCGCTTGTGTGTTGTGCCGCTGAACTTCGTCATCTGCCGACCTCGCGGCCGGTTTATCAGTGTCTTGTGGGCCCGGCAGCGGCAGAAGGCGTCCGCGATGTGGCTGGTTAGGCTGTGCCTGGCGGCGTGGCTGCTGCAGCTGGCCTGCTGTGACCACGGCAACCAGACGGCCAGCGGTTCGGCGCGCCACCACAAGGCGCTGCAGCTGCGCAGGCAGATGCGCCGCCTGCGCAAACACGAGGGCGCCATCCGGCTCGTCAACGGCGACGACGAGCGCCAAGGTAACCTCCTGTCCCCACACCGTACTCTACGCTCCCACAATAACAGCGCGACCGTGGCGACTGTAAATAACGGATTTTGATGGGTCTCTGATATGTTGTACAAGAACATACCTTACGTATGAGGATATCCGTTTTTTTTTTCCAGTGATGGGCCTTGGTTTTTTATAAAATTGATGTTCACTGCGCTATGTAATATGCATAACGGCAGCCATGTTCCGTGGCTCAGTGCACCCGGCCAGAGGCCTGAACGTCCTCTGTAACCAGGAAAAAAAGATTAGCCAAATACTCATCCGAAGTAAGAGTGATGTCAGATGTGCCATACAGGAGTGTCGTGGGACCGTTGCTATTCACAATATGTATAAATGTCCTTGTGAATAACATCGGAAGTTCACTGAGGGAGGCATTTTCCAGATGATGCTGCGCTATATCGAGAAGTTGTACCAATGGAAAATTGTATCAAAATGCAGGAGGTTCTGCATCGAATTCACTCATGGTGCAGGGAATGGCAATTGAATCTCAATGTAGACAAGTGTAATGTGCTACGAATACACAGAAACAAAGATCCATTATCATTTAGTTACACTGTAGCAGGTCAGCAACTGGAAGCAGTTAACCCTACACTGCATGCAGGGGAAAAACATTGAAAAATTATATGACTCATTTAACAAATTGAAAGTCATTATTTATCTGTTGCCATTGTCAACATCATGCATTTAGACATGTCACTCTGCAAGAAAATATTGGTATCTAACATGTTTTCTACTCCGATTAGGTGCCTGTAACGTGATATTTTTTTCAATTGACATGAGTCGTATCAGTTTGTAATTGCATTAATGCTCAACAGTGAGAAAAATCCGCTGAAGCGCTCTTTGTTGCATTTCTCCTCAATTCATGACTGTGTTGCCTTCTATGGACGAAACGATCAACAAAATGCTTAGAAAAGAATCCAATGTATACGATATGCATGGTGTTCCCATCTGTCAACAAGAACTATGTCTGAAAAAGTAAAAAAAAATGCGTTGCCAAACGGCAACGCCATTCAGTGTAGGGTTAATTCCATAAACTATCTGGGAGTAGGCACTAGGAGCGATTTAAAATAGAACGACTATGTAAAATTGATCGTCGGTAAAGCAGATGCCAGACTGAGATTCATTGGAAGAATGCTAAGGAAATGCAGTCCGAAAACAAAGGAAGTAGGTTACAGTATCCTTGTCCGTCAACTGCTTGAATACTGCTCACCAGTGTGAGATCCTTACCAGGTGGGGTTGATAGAGGAGGTAGAGAAGATGCAACGGAGAGCAGCGCGCTTCGTTGCAGGATCATTTAGTTACCGTGAAAGCGTTACGGAGATGATTGATAAACTCCTGTGGAAGACTGCAAGAGAGACGCTCTGTAGCTCGGTAAGGGCTTTTGTCTAAGTTTTGAGAACAGTCAAGCAGTATATTGCCCCCTCCTACGTGCATCTCGTGAAGAGATCATGAGGATAAAATCAAATAGATTAGAGCCCACACAGAGGCATACCGCGAACAATACGTGACTGGAATAGGAGGCAGAACCGATACTGGTACTCAGGGTACCCTCCACCACACACCGTCAGGTGGCTTGCGGAGTATGGATGTAGATGAAGAACAACCAACAACGAACAAGAACAGACGACCTACCTGAAAAAAGTGAGCGTGGTGCAGCGGTTAAGGTCTCCAGCTACCACGCTGGAGGTACTGTGTTCGAGTACGCTTCGTGTTTCTGGTTTAATCACTTTAATCATTTTAAATTACCGAATATCAAAAAACGGGGTACACTGCGTGAAATTAGTAACAAATATTCAATTTTGCCGTAGTAATTTAATTTTCACGTCATTATTACAAAATGTATCGCGCTATCGCCTGCACGCTAGCTATGCCACAACGGAAATCTGGATGACATTCGTCGTAAAACCGCACTCATTAAGTTTTTATCAATTCAGGGATGATCAAATACGCATGGTATGCATCAAAGATAATGGATGAAAGAAAACTCTTTTTTCATGTAAATGAAGTTTTTCTGGTATCGCTCTTAAAACATCCGTGTGCATGCAAGACAGGAGCTTTTATAAAATGTGCTTGATTCTGTAAACCATTGTATTTCGGTTGATTTTGCGACAAATGTCATCCGGATTTTTGTTGCATAGCAAGCGATGCAGGCGATAGCGAGTAAGATTAAATTACTACGGCAAAATTGAATATTTCTTACTAATTTCACACAATGTAAAGTGTTTGTTGATATTCTGTATAATAAAATGGAATAATGTTTGCCGGCCGCGGTGGCCGAGGGGACTGAGGCGCTCCAGTCACGGTCCGCACGGCCACTACGGTCGGGGGTTCGAATCCCCCCTCGGGCATGAATATTTGTGCTGTCCTTAGAATTAGTTAGTTCATAAGTAGTTTCTAAGTTTAGGGACTGATGACCCCGTAGTTAAGTCCCATAAGCTATAGAAACATTTGAACATTTTTGAAAAATGTTTGACTATACTGATTTAAAAACACATGGAGAATAGCCGAACACGGTTCCTCCACCATGGTAGCTGGACACCTCAACCGCTGCGCAACACTCACTTGTTTGGAACATGGTTAACATTACGCGTCTTACACGGGGCAGTGAACTTCAACATTAGTTTTCTCGAAAACCAAGGCCCGTAGCTAGAAAAGCGGATAGCCTCATACTCAGCGTATGTTCCTCTACAACATATCCGAGGCCCATCAAAATCGTTTATTTATTCTTCTGAGGGTCCCTTTGACAGACTTCCTACGGGAGTAGTTAGGGTTCAAGAAACTCCAGGATTGACACATACATCTTGCTGTATTTACCTACTAGCCTGAGTACCCAATGTTGCCAGGTAGTTATTTATTCAATTCTCACTTAAATCCATCTCCTTCTTTCCCTTCTGTTACAGCGCTATGCCCCATCTCGGCCCATTCTGTAGTTAAATTTCAACTTGTAGTTCATTTTCAGTCCTCATGACATCATTGTTCCATACAATAACATAATTGTCTATGTACAGACAATAAAATATTACGAGGGGTGTTCAAATCAAAGGGTACGAAGCGTCTTAACAACAAAACCGGTTGAAATTTGAATATGTCGCTTTGGGATAACGTAGCGCGATACCTATGTACGCGAAGAATGCGTAAAGAATACGTAAAGTTCATTACAAGTCGCTAAGTGCTTTCACTCTCAAATAGTGGTAAATAAAGCCTCGTTATTCACTCGTCACATAACTTTTATAGACGTGTACCAACTTGGATTAAAAACGGTCCAGTAGCGTAGAAAAAAAAACGGAACACACCCCACCCAGACACATACACGCACATGTTTAGATATTATTAGATATTACTAAAATACTGTCCCAGAATCCAGTTCCCACTTGTTCCACACCTTCTATGTAAGATCTTCCAGGACGAATAAACAGTTTTCTTCACTATTTCGCATTATATTATTGACCGATTTAAAAAAAATTTTAATGCTGTTATATTTATCAAGAGGTACAATCTTACATAAAGTTCCACACAATAAGACAAGTGTTGTCTTGAAATTTATGTCCTCAAATGCGCGAACTTCGTTGATCCATTACTCTAAAACGATAGCACTTGCTACTTCCAACATACTTCAATAACAATTTCAAGCCTTTGCGAAACATTGTCTAACTAGCACACGCCACAAAAAGGTGAAATGATAAAAACTTTATCTATATACATGTGGCGTCTATTCCGAAAGAACAGACGTCACTTCTGATCCTGCAGTTGTTATTCTTTAATATGCACATAATATATGTCATCAACTGCGAATGGGCTGCAGAGTAGGGCTGGAAGTTTGTGTCTGACGGGAGACGTGCTAGTGGTCAGCCTAACTGCCTAGAAAGCGGGAGACCCGGGTTCGAATCCCGTCTGGGTACACATTTTTAGCTTTGCCCATTCGCAGTTGTCATATATTCTGTGAGTATGAAAAAAGTTTATCGCTTACTTCATTTTCGTTTTATTCACAGCGTCAAACTTCAGTATCGGTCATAATGACTTGATATATTGCTTTTTAACTACTAATTCATTCATAAAACATTCTGCAGACAATATATAAAATTACGTCATCGTACGAACTTACTTCATGATAGGTAATGTGAAGAGTGATTCCTGCTTACATTCACGCCCGTAAGTCTTAAGCATCGGGGCTAACGGTGTTATTCACTACTTCTCTACATTCTACGTCCATTATTCACATATTTCACTGCAGCTACCTGAAAAATTAAATCGCGGCTCGGCATATTTTATGACGTATAATGTCATAAACATTGGGATGGTGAAAAACCAGCCTGTGCCAAAAATCGCTAAAATTTGCCCTACATACATCCACCATTTGATGATGAAAGCCCTTAGTAACCTCCAACAAGCTTTAAATACAATTCCTAACCATTCCCAAACTCAACTGCAAGCTTAAAGTCAAATATAATCATATTAAGTAATTTGAAAGATAATCGGAAGTTTGAAGCAGTTTAGATTCTTTTTGGGATCTGGAGTTTCACTAGTAACATAAAAAAATACAGGCATATAAGTAAATTCCTTTTCTCTAAACCTCCGAAAGGCTTTCCACAACTTCGACTAATGTAGGATTCCAGGGAGTGAGCTTCATAGATATTCAGTCGGTGTTCTTTTCCTGTAAGTGGAATTTTTTGCGTAAGAGATAGCTGAATGTAAACAAATCGCCAGGTCCGGATGCAATAACAATTCAGTTTCACAAAGATTATTCTAGATATGGATGCTTAACTTGTATTTAACAAGACTCTTTGGTCCAGTGCAAAATAAGTGACTGGAAAAATCCCATTCATAAGAAGGCTACTGTAACAGAGCCAAATAATTACAGACAATATCATTAACATCAGTTTGCTGCAGAATTCTTGAATATTCAGTAAATTTCTGGAGTTGGAAGAGCTTCTGTTCATGCATCAGTACGGCTTTAGAAAGCATCGCTCGTGCGAACTCAGTTTGCCCTTTTCTCGCATGATATCTTGCGAGCCATGGATGAAGGGCAACAGGCAGACTGCATATTCCTCATTTTCGAAAGGCGTTTAGCACGGTGCCGCACTGCATACTGCTTAAGAACTACGAGTATGGAATAGCTTGCCAGATATGTGAGTGGCTCGAAGACTTCTTAGGTAACTGAACCCAATATGTTGTCCTTAATGACGATCATTCATCAGAGACAAACATAATAGTAAGGAGTGCCTTAGGAAAGTGAGATAGGGCCGTTATTATTTTCTATCTACATAAGTGATTTAACTTACAGAGTTGGTGGCAATTTGTGGCTGTTTACTGATGATGCTAAAGGCACGTATGAATAACAGAGATCACATGCTCCACAGGAGATTCTCAGACCAAAAGAACGTTCTTTGGGAATGTTCTCAATTGCGTATGAATAAAAAAATTCGAAGCATATGCTCTGAGCAGAATGTTAGTTGTTTCCCACCACGCCGGCCGCGGTGGCCGAGGTGACTGAGGCGCTCCAGTCACGGTCAGCACGGCCACTACGGTCGGGGGTTCGAATCCCCCCTCGGGCATGGATATTTGTGCCGTCCTAGTTTGTAAGTAGTTCATAAGTAGTTTGTAAGTTTAGGGACTGATAACCCCGTAGTTAAGTCCCATAAGCTTAACAAACATTTGAACATTTGATTTTTTTGTTTCCCACCACCTACCCTCCTTCTTGAGTAGGTTTGCGGTCCTATGTTGCGTTATCATGTCTGGCACAGAACAGCTGTTTGATGTTATATTTCTTTCAACTAGCTCAATCGGGCAAACTGTTCAGTGTACAAGTATGTAACAGGCATCTACGTGTCATGAAGAGTTGTAGCAGCAAATTACTAAGACTAAATTTGGACAGTTTACTGAAATGAAATTTCCGGTGATGTTAGCAAATTTTCAACTTACGATAAACTTTTTTGTTATGGAAGTTAGGTTAATAAATTATGCGAACACAATATCAAGGATACATCACATTTTCATCTGTTCCAATTCTGTCAGTTTTCTAACAAGACAAAGAGACATCCCTGCGGTTTTGTTACGAGAAACAGACCGCTAGTTTTGTAATCAACCAGTTATTAATTTTTCTGACCCATCTACGTACTTCTAACATAACAGAAAAAAATTATATTGTTGGAAAATGTACCCTTAAATAGGCCAACCAGTTTTGAACAGAGTAAAACTTTTAATGCAGCAATATTTACTTGTTTGGTACAGAGTGTAAAGTCCTAAGATGCACTTCGTTTGGAATCAGCTAATGTTAAGCACTTATTGATAGCCCCTATTTCAAAACATCCGATATCATTTCGTTTTACAGCTGTTTACAATTGTAAATACACACTCCAAACACGCAAGTGAATCAATTTGAGTTTCACTTCTATGTCGATAATCAAGGAACTCCACTGGGTTCACTCTTCTCGCTGTGTGAAATGATTGAAGTGTCACTGAAAATTAGTTTTGGAAAGGAAGTGACTCGCCAGAGTGCTACAGAGCTCACTTTAGGAAATGCAGGTGCAGTAGATTCCCCGACTCGCTTCGTTCATGCAAATCTGAGAATGTCTTCCGAAATGCTCCATTTTATTCACACACCCCATGGTGTATGGAAAGGTATCATCATTGAATGATTGTAGTAGGACGCAAGAAGACAGAAACAAAATTTCTAGTTGGTTCGAGGAATGGCAGAGCTACAAGGGCAGCTCAAATAGTAAGCTGCACTTCCACGTTATGGCCATTTGTTAATCCACCTGTACAAAATCAGCACGGCTATTACAATATACAATGTAAGATCATTTTTCCGTGTAGTGAAAGAGACTCGGAACGGTCAACCAAATTTTCGATTCCGGATGCATAGAAATCTCCTCCAACTTTTTGTAACCACACGGAGACAGCTGCTACCACCTCCTCATCGTTTCGAAATCGTTGTCCAACGAGATCCGTTTTGAGCTTACCGAAAAAAATGAAAGTCGCACCTTACACGGCCCGCCAAACGTGCGAACTGCTGCAGCGATTCAAGTGAGAAGTATGGCAACATCCTCCATACAGTCCCGACTTAGCGCGACTTAGCCCTACCTTTTCGGTAAGGTCAAAACGGATATCGGTGGATAACGATTTCGAAACGATGAGGAGGTGAAAGCGGCTGTCTCCGTGTGGTTACAAAACGTTGGAGGAGATTCATATGCACCCGGAATCGAAAATTTGGTTGACCGTTAAGAGAAATGTTTACAGTCTGTTGGACACTACGTGGAAAAGTGAAATTACATTGTATGTTGTCATAACCGTGTTGCTTTTGTGTAGGTGATTTGATAAATGGCCATAACGTGGAAATGCAACTTACTTTTTGAGCTGCCCTCGAAGCTCGAAAAGTGACGCAATGAAGATGAGTAGGAAGAATAATACCGTATTTTTCGTATGCAGTATTAGTAGTATTGTACTTGTCACACTCGCGTTGATTAAATACTTAGGCGTAACGTTGCAGAGCAATATGAAATGGAGCATCAGCTCGTACTTATAGAAGCCTTACCTTTCTACATTTCGTCATTGCACGTCACGTGTAATTATGAGTTGCAGTCTATACACGCGTCATTCCGGAGATGATCGTAATGCTATCTGCGTGTGAGCCTGGATTGTTGAAAATTGTCACAGAGAGTGGAAAGAGCAGTGAGCAGTGCAAGACGCTCGTTTCCTGGTACAGTATCTTGACCTTTCTGCACTACTTCGTGAAGACTCTGATAACTGTCCTTGAGTATGGACTCCTAATTAATTTGATTTCACTGTAGCAGACCACATTCCAAAGATTATTGTAAACAAACAAGCTCGGCACAATTTCGTAGTGAAATCAGTCTGTAAGTCAAAAGCTGAATTCTCGAAAAGAAACGTCTGCTGCTGGTTCATAGGTTGTTTAGCAGAAAAGCACACAACAGAATGAAACTTTCTTATTAGCTGGACAGTTTGTCAGAAAGAGGAAGGCAATATGTGAAGTGTATTACTCCAGTGCTTGGTGGAATACAGTCAAAACATTACATTCAATTCAATTGCAATCATATATTGTGCAAAGTCAGTAATTTAGCAGTTGATAACCTATACATGTATGATTGTAAGCCACATAATCTTGTCAGAATAATTGCTAAAGATAAAGCAGTCATCAATACAAAGAGTAGTTTTAACAACTGCGGGTTAGCCATGCGCATTGGTTCGCCGTGCAGCCGTGCGCGCGGCCGTTCGCCGTCAGAGGTTCGAATCCCTCTTTGGGCATGGGTGTTTGTCTTTGTCCTTAGGTTATTTTATCTTAGTTTAAGAAGTATAAAAGCTACGGATCGATAACCCAGCAGTTGAGTCCGATATATTTACAAACATTTGAACATTTTAACAACTGTTATTGCCTTTTCCGTCCTTTGACGTTACATGCACAGCCAGTTCTATAGGGACCCTCACTTTAGTGTGGTCTCCGATCCACGTCGCAGGTCGGAATTTTCACGTTAACAATAACTGCCAGGGTTAAATGAAAAATGACAGGCAAAAACCATAGGACTGACAACTTATTTTGAACCCCAAAGTTTCGCATCCGTACTCTTCCACTGAGTTCCTGACCCACACATACTGGCACAAAGAGATTTAAATTATGAGAAGCTAGCTCCTGAGAACGGTTTTCAAAACGCCTATGTTTTGAAAACGTTTTCATTGACAGATGCAGAGTTTTTACATTCAGTTACCCGAAGAAATTAAGTAGCTATGCCTCTACGACTCTATTATGCTTAGTTGAGGGTCCAATTCTTCTAAAAGTCTGCACGTTATATGAAAGGTAGCTACAAGAATCCCCTTTAAATGTCACTCAAAAACTAAGGAAACAAACATCATATTGATGTCAAACGGATTTGCACCGTTCTTTTCGTTATACGAAGAAGTTTGCACTCCTGTCGTGACTCTGTTTAGACTATTAGCTTCAAGTGGTCAACAAGGCTCAGAGGACAAATAAGATGACAGTTACTATTATTTTCCAAGCAGATAGTCAGTTAGGTACTCTGCTGTATAATTAATTAGTCCTTTACAAAAGTCTGTTTCGTCTTTGTTTCTTTTTTGTTAAATAAAATTTCTGTAAGGCATTAGATAGTGCATAAGGTACGACGACACCATAACGTCACATTTAAGCGCTACATGCATGCCTTAGGTTCCAAACTGCGACCTCCACTTCAAGAAACAGAAAAACCACCTGCTGATCACGAAAGAATGCAAGCCGTAGCACAGACCGGTTGCAGCGCAACACATCACTTTTTCAGAGCAGTGCTGGTTGAATAGCCGACAGCCTTAACATTTACCTTGATATTTCTCTGTGATAGGTTACAGAAGTCGTGGTCATACATCAATACTGCAAATGTCATTGGTATGGAATCAACGTCATTGAACCCGCAAACCCTGGAATACCAAAGTCTGAGGCGAGAAATCTCACTAAATGTTCAAATGTTTGTAAACCTATTGGACCAAACTGTTATGGTCATCAGTCCCGAGACTTACGACCTTTTTAAGGTAACTTGCACTAAGGACACCACACACAACCATGACCGAAGGAGGACTCGAATCTCCGGTGGGAGCGGCCGACAAGTCCGTAGCATGACGCCTTAGACTACGCGGCCGTTCCCGCGCGGCGAAGTCTCACTACCTCTGGCTCAATGCCCGTGGTAGAGTGCAGGACTTTCGACTCCTTCTTACAAGCTAGGCGCTGTACAGGTTCGTAGAGACATCCGGAAAATGGAATAATTATTAGTGCCGAAATAGTACCATCGGCTCTTGTGGTAACAGACATGTAGTTAAAAACTGTCATGTTGATGTACAATCTTTAATTTGTTCTGATAAATGCTTCTATCTGAAAATTAATGCGTAGTTCCATCGTTTCTGAACAGTGTCACAGTGGTTCGTTGATCATAACATTTCTTACTTGGGTAGCGCTCTTCTCGTGCACAATTTTATCTCCCACATTTAGTACATTGTTTAAAAAGACGTTTGCTTTAGGAGCGAACGACTGCCATTCTCTTTGACTTGCGAATGACTAGTGAGGATCATATATGAAAATGAAACTCCAGAACTAGGAACGATTGGAGAAACTAGTTTAAAATTATTAGACAATACCCGACTACAAAATGGAAACTTACTTACGTGGTGCTGTTTGGAAATTTTTCAAGAGTACAAGGAAACAATTGAGTAACTATAATTGCGTCGTTACATAGTAAAGACGTCTTTATGACGCTGAATGGTGCAATCTCCATAGTGTTAAAAATGACTACACTGTTTATGCTTGGTAGGTACGTGAGTATGGGCCAATTCTTAAGGGGAGTTGTACAGCACATAATGACAAAATTTCACATTTCTCTTTCATGGAACTTATTAAAATATACAGGTTTATGTTTAATTTGGTGTTGGTTCTATTGAAATATTCGATTATTTACTATTTTAAATTAATATTTGAAAATAATCACGTATTGAAATACCCGAGAATTTTGTTTTGCATCATTTCGGATATTGGCTTTTTTCTCTGGAACTATATAGTCTAGAAGGCTGTGGTTTCTTCCCTTTTGTAGAGAACTGTCCGTTTCGTAAGGTGCCTACACTAGCGGTACTTCGCAGTAAACTCATTGAACTGTATATTCGTTTGCGTTTGACAAAAACAGTTATCCACTAGCCGTTTTTTTGTTTTTTGTTTTTTTTAGTTTCTGTGTTTCCTGTGATAGTTTTCATCAGGTCCAAACCAAAATTGGTGTTCTTACTTTCTATTATGGATATTCTGGAAGACTGCAGGTTTTGTAATATCTTTGAATTCATAAAGATTAAACACCACTAAAAGTGTGATGGACATGCACCAACCGCGAATAATAAAGGCAGAGATTGCAACAAATCTTATGTCAAAAAAAGCCAGATCCAAGAGAAGGGGGGTAGCACTGGATGAGGGAGCTGAAGGAATAGGTGAGGACTACCGTCCAGGAGGATTCCAACATACCTTTTATGTATCAGTTGGTTGTATATTAAAGTTTTTTCTTTAAACGCAATTTTCTCAAAAAGACATTTTTCAGTATAAATGCCCCTTTTTTCCCATAAAATTCTGAATCTACATCAATGAATTATTTACCATATGACATAGATAGTACAATGATGTAGCTCTAATTTAGTAGTACTTACAGTAATAGTTTTTAAAATTCAAGAAATTAAAATTGTGAAAATTTACACACACAAAATATATTTTAGGAAAAAAATCGTAATTTTTCCAGCTGTTATTTTAAAGTGATTGTAGAGCAACACATTAACAAAACATGCGAGAACCTGTGATAAAATCGCCACAGTTTCTGGGAAAACTGGCATCTATATAGCCAATTTAACGTTGTCGAAATAGGGCGGCACGACTCCTCTTAAAATTGAGAAACCTATACAGAAGATCTTGTGAAAACTAATTTTAAACTGCAGATTTCGCTCTGCTGACCTTTCTGGACACATATTTCTACACACTACTCACTTAACATGTTAATAACACTGTTGTGAAATTTAGAGAGCTTACACGGAAGTAACAGGTATTCGTCTTATTAAAATAAAAGTTACCTCTCTAAGGAAGATATTGATTCGATAGAATTACGAATGGTGGGCAAGGAGTAAAACAAATGCTGTATCGAGATGAACACGGGTCGGGGATTTCAACCATCTCCCTCCCGAATGTGAATTCGCTGCACCACGTCGCTCGATTCGCTTCTTTCAGAAACGTCACATTTCATCATCCATGTAATAGCTGAAACATAATGTGTTCTAGGATGGTGATTTCAGCCTGAATGAAAGATAAATCAGTCGTACCACAGGGAACTTTATTGCCACCCTTGTTGTTAGTGTTAAACATGAATAACCTGAAAGACGAAATTAATATAAACCACAGACTTTTTGCATCTGATGTCATCAAGTATAATTAAGCCATACAAATTACTTGCGATATTGCGATTCTTTAGGGGTGCATATCTCGGGTTCTATGCATCATGCCGCTTCACAAGCTTCGAAATCCCTTCTGCATACAACTCTGTCACGTGTGAGTATAGCCACCCACTGACGCTCTCCTTTGAGAGAAATGGTGAACGACTTTTCTGACTGACCACTTCATCCAGTTTTGCAAGAAGTTGATGATTCATTACAGAAGGTCGGCCACTTCAATCTTCGCCATCCTAACCACCTGTATTGATCACAGGAAAGGCCTAACCCAAACATACAGTTATACACAGTGAGCGGACTGAACGTAACTACATAACAGAACAAATTTTGCGAAGCTCGCGTCATTCATTCGCGCGACGTGACAGAACGGAAACTCCGTGGCGCTCCCACAGACACTGCGAAGAGAAAATTTACAAAAGTTCGCACAGATGCGCTTAATCAGTCTCCCCGTATTCCATACGCCAACGCAGCGAGCAGACGCTGTAATACATAGCACAGTGCGGAGTACCGTGTAGCACGCACCCACTTCACCGTGTTTTGCAGAGTGTACATGTAGACACCTAGGGAAAGGCCGGAGCAGCAGGTCCAAGACGTTGCGGGTTGGTATAAGAAAATCAAATGTTCAAATGTTCGTTAAGCTTACGGGGTCATCAGTCCCTAAACTTACAACCTACTTATCAACTACCTTATACTAATGACGGCACAAATATCCATGCCCGAGGGGGGATTCGAACCCCCGACCGTAGTGGCCGAGGAGACTGAGGCGCTCCAGTCACGGTCTGCACGGTCACTACGGTCGGGGGTTCGAATACCCCCTCGGGCATGGATATTTGTGCCGTCTTAGTTCGTAAGTAGTTCATAAGTAGTTTGTAAGTTTAGGGACTGATGACCCCGTAGTTAAGTCCCATAGACTGTACAAACATTTGAAAAATATTTTTTCAGTCCCCTCGGCCACCGCGGCCGGCTTGTTATAAGATTACAGCTGTATTTCCGAATATCCAATAAGAGCTCTGATTCCTTGTACTGACGAAGAATGGCGAGTGATCGCTGCTGGCAGCGGATGGTCACGTCGCCAGCTTATCAGTCCTCAGCTGCACCACGTCGTTCTGCTGCATGATGCATGATGGGCCACTGGCCACCCACACAAGTCCGCTCTTATCGTGTCTGTCCAGCCGTTACGTAACGTCCACTCCGCGCTAAAGCGATGACCGTTGACTGGGGTCACTGGCGTGGTCGTTCACCTCAGACTCTACGCCTGACACGCTCCCCGTCCTTCCTACCATACGGAATTTATGCTGATAAAGCCTGAGTCCATACCCCTCCCCCCCCCCTTTTAACACAGCACTCTTTAACGGAAGTACATCTATATACATACTCCGCAATTCACCGTAAGGTGCGTGGCGGAGGGTACACTGTACCACTACTAGGCATTTCCTTTCCTATTCCACTCCCAAATTGAACGAGGAAAAAAAGAATGCCTATATGCCTCCGTACGAGCCCTAATTTCTCTTATCTTGTCTTTGTGATCTTTACGCGAAATGTAAGTAGGCGGCAGCAAGATCGTACTACGCTCAACTTCAAATTCCGGCCCTCTAAATTTACTTGACAGAAATTCACGAAAAGAACGTCGTCTTTCTTCCAGCGATCCCCAATTGAGTTGCCGGAGCATTTCCGTGACACTCGCGCATTGGTCGAACCTACCGGTAACAAATCTAGCTGCTCGCCTCTGAACCGCCTCTATGTCTTCCTTCAAACCGATCTGCTGCGGGTCCCAAATACTTGAGCAATACTCAAGACGTGGTCGTACAAGCGTTTTATACGCGGCCTCCTTTACAGTTGAAGTACATCTTCCCAAAATTCTCCCAATAAACCGAAGTCGGCTGTCTGCCTTACTCACAACTGTCCTTACATGCTCGTTCCATTTCATATCGCTCTGCAATGTTGCGCCTAGATATTTGAACGACGCGACCGCATCAAGAAGCTCACTACTGATGCTGTATTCGAACATTATAGGATTGCTTTTTCTACTCATGCGCATCACCTTACATTTTTCTACATTGAGAGCTAGCTGCCATTCTTCGCACCAACTAGAAATTTTGTCTAAGTCATCCTGTATGCTATTACAGTCAGTTACAGACGACACCCTCCCATACACCACAGCATCATCAGCAAACAGCCGCAAATTACAACTTACTCTGTCCATCAGATCATTTATATAGATAGAAAATAATAGCGGTCCTATCACACTCCCCTGGGGCACGCCTGACGATACACTCGTCTCTAGAGTAACTCCGTTTGAAGGCATCGTCACAATCATTGTATTAAAACAACTTTTATTTACTGACACAATCATATCTATACGAGTAATAAATATGTTTAACCGCTATGTTCGTTTATCTGTTTGAAGACACAGACGAATTTTCTCGAGGCTTTCACAGATGACTTGAGCATATATTCGGAGAAAATACACGCTTCATTTCATCAAAAAGAAAGACTGTATGACTCGGCATTATAAAATCGGATGTATGTTTGAACGGCATCTCCTCCTAAACCGCTGTTCAGTTTCAAATAAACTAGTGACGTGGTCCGACTTCGCACGGGGAGAATATAGTATCTATACCGTCACACGGCTTAGAGGTATATATATATATATATATATATATATATTTTTTTTTTTTTTTTTTTTTTTTTTTTTTTTTTTTTTTTGGCAGACACGAATAAAATCAGGGAACAACATGTTGTAAGACAGCACTTTCATATAACTTACATGATGTACACAGCGAAAGGCAGAAAAGAAGGGATTGATTGGTAGGACACAGACATAGGGGAGTCGTAAATTTACCAATGGAAGGAAGTGTGTAGGACAAAAATCGCAGAGCGAGACAAACAGACGCATATAGACGCACATAGTAAGCAGATTCAAATGAATGGGGGTTGCCATTCTTATGAGGAGATGAAGAGGCTTGGTCAGGTTAGAGTACGGTGGAGAGCTGCATCTCTAGACAGAAGACCACAATCCCACTACTTCCTAATATTCTGTACTGTTTCATTTTATATTATTCGCTAAAATGATAAATTTTTAATTACTATACTTGAATATTTTGAAAAATTTCACTTTATATACCTACTTCAAATTTACATATTCGATTTAGGTACGTTGTTGTTGTGGTCTTCAGTCCGGAGACAGGTATGATGCAGCTCTCCACAATACCCTATCCTGAGCAAGCCTCTTCATCTCCAAATAAGAACGGCAACTACATCTGTCTGAATCTGCTTACTGTATCCATCTCTTGGTCTTCCTCTGCGATTTTTACCCCACACACTTCCCTCCAATGCTAAATTCACAATTCCTTGATGTCTAAGAATGTGTCCTACCAATCTATCCCTTCTTTTAGTCAAGGTATGCCAGAAATTTCTTTTCTCTCCAATGCTGTTCAATACCTCCTCATTAGTTACGCGATCCACCCACCTAATCTTCAGCATTCTTCCGTAGCACCATATTTCAAAAGCCTCAACCTCTTCCTGTCCACACTGTTTATCGTCCATGTCTCACTCCCATACAAGGCAACACTCCATACAAATGCCTTCAGAAAAGACTTCCTTAGGTTTAAATCAATATTCGATGTTAACAAATTTCTCTTTTTCAAGAACGCTTTTCTACCCATTGCCATTCTGCATTTTATATCCTCTGTACTGCGACAATCATTTGTTATTTTACTGCCCAAATAACAAAACTCATCTACCTCCTTTATTGCTTCGTTTCCCAATCTAATTCCTTCAGCATCACCTGATTTCCTTACACTGCACTCCATTACCCTCGTTTTGCTCTTGTTAATGTTCATCTTATATGCACCTTTCAGAACACTGTCCATTCCCTTCAACTGCTCTTCCAGGTCTTTTGCTGTCTCTGAGATTATTACAATGTCGTCGGCAAAACGCAATGTTTTTAATTCTTCACCCTGAACTTTAATTCCTTCTCCAAATTTCTCCTTGCTTTCCTTTATAGCTTGCTCAATGTACAAATTGAATAACAATGGAGAAATACTACAACCCTGTCTTACTCCCTTTCCAACCACTGCATCCCTTTCATGCCCTTCAACTCTGATAACCGCTGTCTGGTTTTTGTACAAGTTATACATAACCTTACGTTCCCTATATTTTACTCCTGCTTGCTTCTGAACTTGAAAGAGTTTATTCCAATCAACATTGTCAAAAACCTTCTCTAAATCTACAAAAGCTAGAAATGTAGGTTTGCCTTTTCTTAATCTATCTTCTAGGATAAGCCGTAAAGTGAGTATTGCCTCCCGTGTTCCTCCCAAACTGATCTTCCCCGAGGTTGGCTTCTACCACCTTTTCCATCCTTCTGTATATAATTCGTGTTAATATTTTGTAACCATGACTTATTAGACTGATGGTTCTGTAGTTTTCACACCTGTCTGCACCTGCTTTCTTTGGAATGGGGATTATAACATTTTTCTTTAAGTCTGAGGGTACTTCTCCTGTCTCATACATCTTACGCACCAGGTGAAACAGGTTTGTCATGGCTGGTTCTCCCAGAGACTTCAGTAGCTCTGAATATCATCTACTCCAGGGGCCTTGTTTCGACTTAGGTCTTTCAGGGCTCTGTCAAATTCTTCTCTCAATACAGTATCTCCTATTTCATCTT
This sequence comes from Locusta migratoria, assembly GCA_026315105.1. Lineage (NCBI taxonomy): Eukaryota > Metazoa > Arthropoda > Insecta > Orthoptera > Acrididae > Locusta > Locusta migratoria. Next base: position 36,567,238 of record CM048746.1, on the reverse strand, counting down.
CATCTACATCCTCCTCCCTTCCTACAATATTGTCTCGGAGTTCATTTCCTTTGTAGAGCCCCTCTATATACTCTTTCCACCTTTCAGCTTTCCCTTCTTTGCTGAGAACTGGTTTTCCATCAGTGTCCTTGATCTCCAAATGTTTCTTTTATTTTCCTGTAGGCTGTATCTATTTTTCCCCTATTTATACATTCTTCAACATCCTTGCATTTGCCTTCTAGCCACTCCTGCTTAGCCATTTTGCACTTCCTGTCAATCTCATTTCTTAGTCGTCTGTACTCCATTTTGCCTGTTTCATTTACTGCATTTTTATATTTTCTCCTTTCATCGATTAAATTTAGTATATCCTGTGATATCCAAGGATTTTTTTGTACGTCTAGCCTTCCTACCTATTTTGTCCTCTGCTACCTTCACTATTTCATCTCTCAATTTTACCCATTCCTCTTCTACTGTTTTATTTTCCCCTGTTTCTGTCAATTGTTGCCTAAAGCTCCCTCTGAAATTCTTAAGAACCTCACGTTCCTTCAATTTATCCAGGTCCCATCTCCTTATTTTCCTACCTTTTTGTAGTTTCTTTAGTTTCAGCCTAAAGTTCATGACTAACAAGTTATGGTCAGAGTCTATATCTGCCCCTGGGTATGTTTTACAGTTTAAAACCTGGTTCCGGAATCTATGTCTTACCATTATAAAATCTGATACCTTCCGGTGTCTCCAGGTCTCTTCCACGTATACAACCTTCTTTTGTGATTCTTGAACCAGGTGTTTGTTATAACTAAATTATGTTCTGTGCAAAATTCTACCAGGCGGCTTCCTCTTTCATTCCTTTTGCCCATACCATATTCACCTACTATCTTCCCTTCCCTTCCTTGTCCTACTACCGAATTCCAGTCTCCCATAACAATTAAGTTTTCCTCTCCCTTAATTGTCTGAATAATTTCCTTTAGCTCCTCATATATTTCTTCGATTTCCTCCTCATCGGCAGAGCTAGTTGGCATATAAACCTGTACTACTGTTGTCGGTGTTGGCTTCGTATCTATCTTGACAATGATAATGCGATCACTGTGCTGGTCATAGTAGTTTACCCGCATTCCTATTTTCTTATTCATTATCAATCCTACTCCTGTGATAATCCTGTACTCACCTGACCAGAAATCCTGTTCATCCTGCCACCGGACTTCACTAATCCCCACTATATCTAACTTCAACCTATGCATTTCCCTTTTTAAATTTTCTAATTTTCCTACTCGATTAAGGGATCTAACATTCCACGCTCCGACCTGTAGAATGCCAGTATTGTCTTTCCTGAAGATCACATCCTCCTGAGTAGTCCCCGCCCGGAGATCCGAATGGGGGACTATTTTACCTCCGGAATATTTTACCCGAGAGGATGCCATCATCATATGTTCTACAGTAGAGCTGCATGTCCTCGGGAAAGGTAACGGCTGTAGTTCCCCCTTGCTTTCAGCTGTTCGCAGTAGCTGTGTGGCAAAGCCACATTAGCTGATGTTACAAGGCCAGCTCAGTCAATCATCCAGACTGTTGCCCCTGTAACTACTGAAAAGGCTGCTGCCCCTCTTCAGGAACCACACGTTTGTCTGGCCTCTCCACAGATACCCCTCCTCTGTGATTGCACCTACGGTACGGATATCTGCATCGTTGAGGCACGCAAGTCACCCCACCTCGGCAATGTCTGTGGTTCATGGGTGTGGCGATTTAGGTATAATTACTCAGATTAATATTTTAAACAGTTAATTTTCTTAATTTGGTAACGTTTTGTATTAAAAGGAAATTTCTAGCAATTAATTATCTGAGGAAGTTAATCTAGATTTTTCGAGAGATAATTGTCAGAAAACATTGTGTTCACCCCGTGAACTTTATAACAGCATTTTAGTAAGATTTTTCCCCCGAAATATGCATCAATCCAAAGCTTACTGCATTCGACTTGTCGGTATCCCGTGCTACGCAAGTTACTTAAGTATGTCGCCGCCGGGTGGCCCGAGCGATATTCCCGCTGGCCCTCTGCGCACGTATTTTCAATTCGGCACCGGCTGTCAGTCATCGACAATGTCCTCCTGCTCAGTTGTGTTTCAGACGAGCCTCGGGTCGTTGTCCTCTGTTGCACCGTGGCCATTGCGGTATGACATGCATGAAGGTGCTCGCACGCCGTATTGACGCAGCCATATAACATTTAGTTCGTACGTATGCAAAGTGTGCTAGCCAGCAAAGAGTTCCGCGTCGCTCATTTGCCCCATGGCCTACGCCCGACTTCCCTAGGAGACCACATTCATGTCGATTTGACTGGCCCCTCTGCCAGTCAGTGTGGTTACTGGTGGTAGAGTGTTGTCCTTTTATCCATACACCGTTCGTATGTGAACGATTGCCACGGAAAATGTGGTCAGACCAGATCTTTGCTATTGAAGGTCTTCACCGGACCCTTATCTCTGATAATAGCCCTCAGTTCACGACAGCGGGTTTGCAGAACTTTTACAGCAATAATGGTATTTCCTGCCTCACTTCTGCTTCCTTCCACCCCCAATCTATTGGGGAGACGGAGCATATGGTGCCTAGGTTTAAATCGCACCTTCGTAAGTGCCTGGAGAAGTCATCCGCAGGGACTACGCTCCCCCCGTTTCTCAGCACTTATCAGACTACGCCGATAAAAGGTAGAAGCCCGGCGAGCCCTACATGGCCTCCAGCTCTGGATCCTGCTGCACCTACTATGTCTGGCGACACGACCCGAGATGCCTGCACAACCTCAGTGATACGCATCAGGCACCACTGTCTGGGTACGCCACATAGCGTGGACACACCAGAGGTACTACGGCGAGCGCGCAGTCGGCAGATGTTCATTCTGGTCACCGACGGGGTGATGCTCTCCCGCCATCTCGACCAGCATCGTCCTTGGTGGGGCCCCACGTCACCGCATCCAGTTCTCCAGCTTGTGGGGAGCCCTCGGAAGATTCGACAGCCAATAGCGGATACCTCCGGCATCACGGTGGCAACGGACGTCTACAGCCGGTTCCTCCAGCCACGCTATCGCCCCTCCTTCCCCCCACCGACAATGCCTTACTGCCGGAGTCTGCGGATGAAGAGGCGTGTCGGAGAGGCCCTACGTATGGTCGTCCACACCAAAAAATGTCGGAGGACGACGACATCGAAAAGCAACCTCTGTCTCCACTGGTCGAAGCTACTGCCGGACGCCTCCATCGCCTCCGCCTCCTGCCTGCTCGGGTCCTCCTACGCCGGAGCGTGGTGCATCTCCCACACCTGTCGTGGTGGGAGCACCGGCGGGAGAGGCGCCTCGTTAGAGTGGTGGCGTCGAGATGCGGACGGACGGTTGGCCCTCGTCACCGGTGCTTACGGCTCCATGCCAATATCTGGTCGCCGCCGTCTGGGGCACTTCCGACCCTACGTGCCCTCGGACTAGTTGGCCACACAGCGGCGTTCTCGCAACGCCCCCTGGGGCACAGACGACCCGTTGGAGGTGCTCGCCGTCTCCGGTCAGCTCCTTCCTCAGTGCGGTCGTCCTCACTGCCACGGCCCACACCGCATCGTCACTTGGGCGACTCCCGTGGCCGCTACCATCCAGCTACACCAGCCACCATTTGCCTCCACCTTTGGCTTCGGCTTTCCGGAAGAGAGATTTTGGAGCGTCGCACCGAAAGCCGCAACCTGCGCGACCGCGTAATATCACTAAGCGCCACGTCCGAGAGACAAGGCCTCACAACAGGCCGTCCCAAGTCACATTGACCAGGCTGCGGTCACTAGATGAATGGCTGGCCGCTGGGGTACAGCCCACTGCCTCGTAGCAGCCAGCCAGTAAGCTGTTGGCCGCGGCCTGGTCAGTGTGACGTCGCACAGCCTGTTGTGAGGCCTTCTCTCTTGGTGGTCCGCCACGGGAAGACGTCACTCCGTGCACAGGCAACGCTGGCGAGCACGCGGTGTGCCAGGCCACGGCCTCAGTCGTGGGACAGCTCTCGCCAGTGACTTATGGGACACTCTCTATGCTTGCGCTATTGTCTTGCGCACTAATTGTCCCGCTCAATGCTGTATTGCAGCCGCCTCTTGGCAATAAAGTGATACTGTATACAACAAGTACAAAGTAATGTGACTGTATTCCAATTACCTCCCTTAACTAATATCTCCGACCCCAGGTTCGCTGCTTTAAATTGTTCCATGGATCATTCTGAAGGTCGAGAATTTGGCAAGGCATGTCTCAGGACTTTCAAGAACTCTATCAATGACAAAGTGAATAACTACTTGCCAGAGATTGGTCAACGCGTTTTTTACTATCTAAGTTTATAGTGCTGAGTTAAATAAATCATCGAATTTTGCTGAAATTTTTCTTATTAGTTTTTCTGCATGTATTCATTATATCTACCCTTTTTTATATCTTACACGGAAACTAGATGGATATCAGAATTTTGTAGTTCTTTAGTTTTATGACATGTGAAGTTCAAAACTCAAATAGCAATCACCCAAATCCATTCGATGCATTTCACAAAAATTCTCGAGAAAATCGACTTTGAAATTATTTTAGGCCCTTTAATTATGCAAAATTTCTGTCTCCATAGCTCATAAATAACGTTGTAAATTGATAATCAAGGAATCCTAGAGTTGATGGTTCGAATACCGCTGTTCTTTTTAATTAATTTAATTTCTTTAATACCTACAGCATTCAAATACAAAATATATCAAATGTTCAATCCTTATCTAATGGTAATTTTATGAAAAATTCACTTCTTTGGTTTATTATATATTGCCAATATTTTATGAAAGGTTGTTAAAAATTAAACAATTCCTTATCTGATTACCATCCAACTGTTGCGATTTTTTTTTTTTTTTTTTTTTTTTTTTTTTTTTTTTTTTTTTTTTTTTTGATGTTTCAATCCTTATGGAAGGTCTTCAGAATCGTGTAGTTGCATCTGCAATCCGTCTTTATTAATTTGTGGCAAGTACTTAGTACTTGTTAACAATAGTGATTTCAATGAAACAATCATCATACACTACTCTTCTGGAACACTATTGAAAAATTCTTCACAAAGTGAAGAAGCAAAGGGGACCGTCGTCAATTAACAGTGTAGTGCGTACTGTAAAAATTTGCGATCTGTCTTGCTTCTTATCGAAACTGTCATTATTAACTACCTTTCACAAATCATTGAAAACTAAAAGTAAATAAAATTGTACACTTTTCACCTAAAATTACGATTACATGTGTGTAAATCACTATATATTGGATGAATTTTTAATTTAAATCGTTTATGTATCAGATTCTTGCTGCGGTGGCTGATGGGAGTGGTCATAAAGGGTTCTAATATTTACGATAGCACTGTAACAGTGTATTAGGTTGGACTGGACGAATATTGCAAGCACTACAGAACAGTAAACTAGAGTTCCACTTTGGAGCCTATATATTAAAAAACATGACACGGTCACTACAAAAAAATGTATGCATAATATTGCTGTTGTCATAATGACTTTCCTAATATTATAGTCCTGAATGTCGTATTTGTGTGTTTTTACAGATTAATACATTATCTACTATGTAAGAGTGCATTACTCAGGGTGTAGCATCTAGAAGTCCAAATATTTTTATATGTGGTACCTTGATATGTACATATATCCTTGTTCGTTTTTAGTAATGAAACATCCGTTTTCGTTTTGTTGCTGCAATCTCTTTATTTCCTCTATACGCGTTTCGCCCCTATTTTAGGGCATCTTCAGTGAATTTCATACTTAGAAATCACATTTTGGTTACAGATGTAGCCTTAACAGATTATAAAGAGTTTGCTCAGTTTTAATAGAAAAAAATATTGGCTAGTCACGTTGCATACTCCGCGTAAAATCGAATTGGTGTCCCATCAGGCCCAGCAGCCTTTGTCAGCCTTTTCAATTGCTTTTCTATCCCTCTGGCACTTATTTCAGTATCTGGAGTGGTCTGTTCTACACTTCTAGGCTCTAATGTGTTCCTTATATCTGACAGCAAACGTTCTGCTTGTTTCTCCTGTTAATTGTAATTGGTATATTCCATCTTTGTGTTATATTACCGTGTCTTTCATCATTTTTGTGGTGTATATTTGAATAGAATTGTCTGTTGTTTATGCAATGTTTATACCCTGTCATTTGAAAAGTTGGTTATTTATATGTGAGTTTGTATCTGTATGCCATTTGTGTACCATCTTGTGACTTATGATTTATCAGTTTCACTGGTTAAGAAATGTAATTTTAATGTGTCACGTCAAGAGTTTTACATATGTATTTTTGAAGAAATGAAACACTTTTTTAAGTACTAGGTTACAAGCACTAGTTGGACATTTGTTTGTAAATGTTTATTCAAGCAATCACTGCACTGAGGTGCTATTATACAGCTGGATTCCAGCTGAGATATACGCTACATAGGAAGTTTCAACTATGCTACCTTCACATTATCAACATGACTTTTTCATCGTTCTTATAAATCACTAGTATTGCTGTAATTTTAGTGACGTTTACTAAGTAGCTTTTGTTATTCAGTGATATAAACAATTATCCCGACATCTCCTTTCTTTGGAAACCAAAGATTTTGATGTCCAAAAGTTAATGACATTTTTGATAAACTGAGTCTTTGTTACTGCAAACGGCAACAATAGTGTTTGTGTGGACATATGCACAGGAGAGATACTGTAATGGAAACATTATATATTTTATATGTTTCAGTACTGCACATTAAGGCAGCAACACAATATATTTTCAGTTTTTATTGATTTTTATAACTGGCAAGTGGCTGTGTAAAACCATATGTAGATTGGTATGACGATGATATACAGTTAAGGCCTATCAGGAAGATTTAAACTGTAAGCAGTAATCTTACATTTTATGTACAGATATTTACTTTTTATTTACTACTGTTTTCGACCTTCGCACTTTGTTATTTGCAGTGAAAAACTGGCTGCATGAACGAAATCATGATTGTTTAGTATTAGTATTATTAGTATTATTAACATACGATCGCAATAGGACCACGCGAGAGACAATATGTAAATGAGTGTGGCTTGTGCCTGAATTTGTTTCATCCTTTCAAAATGTTTCTTTCTTTGGTAAGACTACGGTGTTCCATCCCGTTTTCTAATTTCCCTTTTTCCCTATCGTCTACCTGGGGTATACCGGCTAGTTTCATATCCTCCTTAATCGCAGTCATCCATTTAATTGTCTCAGTTTTGGCGTTGCTTCTGTTTTAATAGAATTGTACTATTTGTTTTCTCGGCGTAATGGGCACCATTCTTTTAAAGTATCCATAAAATTTAAGTCTTCGTTTTCTCATGTCACAATGTACATCTGTTTATTCTTCTATTTTCTTATTACTTCTAAGCGTGTAGGTTTCCCCTTCAGCAATTTTGCGGCCTAATATTTTCTTAATAGTCTTTCTCTCTTCCTTTTCAACTTCTTCAATATCCCTCTTTCCATTTGAAATTAAAGTTACTGCTCCATAAAGACATTTAGGTTTGATTACGGTGCTGCAGAGTATAAGTTTACTGAATTTGGAAAGTAATTTTTTGTTATAAGTATTTTCTGAATGGAGTAGCCATTTTTTTTTTTTTTTTTTTTTTTACAGCGACCTTAGCTTTCAGCTTTCCCAGGCCGTTTTTCTTTTCTTTTTTTTATGATTTCTCACAAGTATTTAAACTGAGAATTCTTTTTCATTTTTTATATTTCGTCTTGTGCTTGCATGTTGTGATGATATATTCCGTTTTTCGAATGATATTTGTATTCCTACTTTTCCGCAATTTGTTGAAGAATTGAAATTTGTTTTTAATACGTGGTGAGATCCCTCGTTAAAATTGCCATGCCACCTGCAAAGGCGAGGTAATTTACTCTTTTATTAGTTCTACCTAGCTTGGATGATTTATCTATATTTTCACTGGTGTTTTGTTCATGCCATTCTGTAATTGCTTTTCCAAAACACAGTCAAATGAAATTTGTCTTAAATAATACATCCCTTTCTCCAACAAACAGCTCATTTCACAGATATAATACTAGGAACAAAAACGATCTAGACAAGGACTTGAAAGCACTTACTTTAGTTCAAAAAGCGGTCACATATTTTCAATAATTTACTGGCAACCAGAAAACATTTAGGTACAAATAAAGATCAGTTTAAGAGGAGCTTGAAAGACTTACTAAGGGCAAAATCCTTCTACTCCATTGACGAATTTTTGAATAGGACCAAATGATGTAATGATGTTATTACTACTAGAGAACGCGTGCGAATAATTCGCATCGATAGTGAAATGACAAAAAATTGGGGGAAAATGGAAGTAAAGTTGAATGTTTACGCATAGCTTTTTTCAGAATTAATCATTACAAGTGTTTAAAGGTGTAAATGAAAGAGCTTGATCTGCTGAATGTTGTTAGGTCAAAAAGAACGGCGTACTTTATTTAGAATCGAAGATATCGTAAAACCGATTAAAATATTCAATGCAAGGACAGAAGTATACCGCGTTTGAATAAAAGTAAAGGATGGAAAGACGTAATTAATTCTTATACTTTTATGACAAATATGCGGATGAATACATTTCATTTAAAGCAAAAATGAGGGAAATCGGTCGGATAGAACGGCCTGACCGCCTGACTTAAGTTTACAACAAGGACATCTCCATAAGAAATATACAGAAGGAAATCGCGTTTGAGTCTAGAAAAGGGAAGGCGAGAGTTATGTAAATTCTGATGACAAATCTGTGGATGAATACTTTTCGTTCAAAACAAAAATGAAGGAAACCGGCCATGTCGTTTGGTGTGGCCGGCTGACTTTAGTTTTCGTAGATTCTTTTAATATATAAGATTATTAGGTCAGCTTGTCAAAGAAATATAAAATTTTGACATATTGCTCATCCACTAGGATCTCCTCAACATGGATTTATGGAAAAAGGACCTAATCTAATCTGAACAGTAATGGAGTGTGTCCCTCTGCCTAACACCAGTTTTTACGCCAAACGGTTCAAATTTCTCTCATGACTTTGACTGTTGGTTAACGTTTCCTTCATCAGTGTTAGAGTTTTATTATGTAGCCAATACTTTATTCATCGGGCAAGCACAGTCGAATTGATTCATTTTTTCGCAACACACCGCTGCGACTGTTAAAAATTCTTTACTAAGAACTCACGACCGTTTCGCAAATAAAATTTGCATCATCAAGTGCTTATTTCTTTCAGATCTTAACCATAGCCGGCCGTGAAGGCCGAAGGGACTGAGGTGCTCCAGTCACGGTCCGCACGGCCACTACGGTCGGGGGTTCGTATCCCCCCTCGGGCATGGATATTTGTGCCGTCCTTAGTATTAGCTAGTTCATAAGTAGTTTGTAAGTTTAGGGACTGATGACCCCGTAGTTAAGTCCCATAAGCTATACAAACATTTATTTTTCTTAACCATATGTTACTTTGACTCTATAGTAGCTGATCCCCATTATTATTCTTGAGTTGTAACTAACCTGCCTATAAAACCATCTGTAAAATCCCTTTCTTCAAAAAGTGGGGCTCCGTCAACATGTATTGAAAACCGAATAAAATCCCATACTTAGTAAATTTTCATCAGCCAAAGGCCTACGTCTGATATAAAACACTAAGAACGGTATTCAGCATGAAAGCCGCGTCAGGGGGTAAAAGAAGATTAAAATCTGCTAGAGCACTGACACTTTACCTCCAGAGGAGGCAGCTCGGAGAAGAGGCGTGGTTGTTGCTGCCGCCATCAGACTGAGTCAAACTCAGAGTCAGAGTCTGATGGCGGCAGCAACAACCACGCCTCTTCTCCGAGCTGCCTCCTCTGGAGGTAAAGTGTCAGTGCTCTAGCAGATTTTAATCTTCTTTTACCCCCTGACGCGGCTTTCATGCTGAATACCGTTCTTAGTGTTTTATATCAGACGTAGGCCTTTGGCTGATGAAAATTTACTAAGTATGGGATTTTATTCGGTTTTTAATACATGTTGACGGAGCCCCACTTTTTGAAGAAAGGGATTTTATAGATGGTTTTATAGGTAGCTTGGTTACAACTCAAGAATAATAATGGGTATCAGCTACTATAGAGTCAAAGTAACATATGGTTAAGATCTGAAAGAAATAAGCACCTGCCGGCCGCGGTGGCCGAGGGGACTGAGGCGCTCCAGTCACGGTCTGCACGGCCACTACGGTCGGGGGTTTGAATCCCCCCTCGGGCATGGATATTTGTGCCGTCCTTAGTGTTAGCTAGCTTATAAGTAGTTTGTAAGCTTAGGGACTGATGACCCCGTAGTTAAGTCCCATAAGCTATACAAACATTTGAACATTTGAAATAAGTACCTGATGATGCAAATTTAATTTGCGAAACCGGTCGTGAGTTCTTAGTAAAGAATTTTTAACAGTCACAGCGGTGTGTTACGAAAAGAATTTATTGTGTAGCCCTTGTTGCTATAGCTTTGTAAAAGCATGTTTGTGTTACAATAAGTTAACAGTGTAATGGCTCCAGTTTGATGTCAAATGCTCGCGTGTGTGCTGTGCAGGCAACGTGGAGGTGTTCCACTTCGGGCGGTGGGGCAGCGTGTGCGACGACGAGTGGGACCTGCGCGACGCGGCCGTCGCCTGCCGGCAGCTGGGGCTGGGCAGAGCGATCTCCGCCACCCACAACTCCCACTTCGGCCACGCCAGGCGTGAGTACTCACCAGCGCTGCCGCACTACAACAAAGACACGCGACACACTCTCCAGACGCAATGACATGACAACAACTCAACGACACCACGAGCATTTCTTATTATACAGGGTGTTTCACTAAGTGTGTTTGCCTCTGTAACTTACAAAATAATAGGTGACGGGAAACTTTAATGCGGTAGGTCAACACAAGAAATGTTACACTTTCTGCGGAGCTATGAACATAGTTTAGTGTATCAAATGTTCAAATGTTCAAATGTTTGTTAAGCTTATGGGACTTAACTACGGGGTCATCAGTCCCTAAACTTACAAACTACTTATGAACTACTTACGAACTAAGACGGCACAAATATCCATGCCCGAGGGGGGATTCGAACCCCCGACCGTAGTGGCCGTGCAGACCGTGACTGAAGCGCCTCAGTCTCCTCGGCCACCGCGGCCGGCTTTATTGTATCATTTTCCAAAGAGTTACACCACAAAGTTATATTTTTTAAAATGGAACAATAGTTTTTTTCTATCGTGCATTGGAATCATTGAAACCAGCTGCGTCCAAATCAATTTAAACTACATTCCTATCACTGTTACTTTGGGAGCTACAACCCTTCAAAGTTTCAGGGGCAGATACCACAAACGCTGCGCATAATGCAATGCGCCTTCTAAATGTGATGCGGCCGAGTTGTAACGTCGCCGGTGTCACGGAGCGAGAAGCTTCCTCGATGTGCTGTTAGACTGCCGACTGTCGCCGCACACGGCCGTATACCCGACTGTTGGAGCCACACAAACAACCGGAGCTCAATATACCACAGTTACGGACATCGAATGACGATGGCATACACGAACAACGAGTACGTTGACATGTTGCTGATGCTAGGCGAGTGCCAACACGCTGCTACTAAAGCAGCCACGGCGTATGCAGTGAGATATCCTAGGCGAAGAGCCCCGGCAGCCATTACGTTCTTACGTGCCGAACAACGACTTCGGGAAACAGGCAGCTTGGTAATGCGCCGCAGTAACAGACGAAGACCTGCAAGAAGTGAGGAGACGGAGGTGTTTGTTTTAGCTGCACTACACCACGATCCTCATGTCAGCGTACGAGCCGTTGCTGCAGTTGCTGGTATCAGTTTCACATCTGTGTGGCGTATAGTACACGGCCACAGGTTTCACCCGTATCGCCTGTCACTGTCCCAGGAGCTGCATAGGAACGATTTCCGTGCAAGAGTGACATTCTCTGAGTGGGCCATGCGTAATTTCACGCTGGAGTTTTTAGAAAGTGTTATGTTCTCTGATGAGTCCACGTTCACAAATTAAGTGCAGTGAATCGCCATAATATGCACTACTGGGCCGCAGACAATCCTCGGTGGGTACGACCTGTCGAGCGTCAACTTAGGTGGTCTATTAACGCGTGATGTGGAATCCTTGAGGGTGAAATCATCGGTCCATACTACTTCCCAGATACACAGACAGGTGAGTTATATCGCGCTTTTATGGGTGGTCTCCTTGAACATGTGTGTCTACACACGAGAGTCCATATGTGGATGCAGCACGATGGTGCTGCGCGTGCTGTTGTGGAAGAACTAAACAACAGGATTGCATTCATGGCCCGCAAGGTCGCCCAATTTAACACCAGTAGAATTCTTTTTGTGGGGATATTTAAAGGATCGTGTTTATGTCACTGAGCCCACATCCCCAGATGATCTAAAACGGCGCATCGAGGACGCATGTCGCTCCGTTACACCGGCGATGTTACATCTCGTCCGCAGATCCTTTCGACGGCGCATTGCATTATGCATTGAGGAACATGGACACACATTTGAACATCTCATGTAAATCAACTTCCCACCGCCATAACATCCATCACCCACCACACAGCCGTGTATTATGTATAGCGTGTGGTATCTGCCCTGAAACTTTGAAGGGTTGTAGCTCCCAAACTAACAGTGATAGGAATGTAGTTTAAATTTATTTGGACGCAGCTGGTTTCAACGATTCCAATGCACGATAGAAAAAATTATATCTTTGTGCTGTAACTCTTTGGAAAATGATACAATAAACTATGTTCATAGCTCCGCAGAAAGTGTAACATTTCTTGTGTTGACCTACCGCATTAAAATTTCCCGTCACCTATTATTTTATAAGTTACAGAGGCAAACACAGTGAAACACCCTGTAAATATTTATTTTTATCTTTTATTGTGCGTTGACTGCACCACTGAATATGTTCCCTGTCGTGACAACAACGACCATCAGCTATCAGTCCACCAGGTTATAATAGTTTTTTTTATATAATAATACTAATATTATTATACTAAAACCATTATTTTTCCATACATCACCTTTGGTTGTTCAGTGGTAGATGTTGTTTCAATAGCTCTTCTGCCTTTAAATCATCAAGTAAATATTAGGTCGTCGGATTCTTAGGCGTCTTGTGGAAACTACTAATATGACATATTTCATTTTATACTCATTTATTTTTCATTCTTTATGAAACACATAAATAGAAGTAATACATCTTTAAGACTGCTTGTTATTGATACAAAATTCATACTGGCTAACAAAGTAAGACTGATTGAGACAAACTTATACTGACTACATACTGGCTCAAAACTGATTGCATTCGCACCAACTTGCGCATATTAATACCTATTATGCTTTTCTAGAATATTCTATAACGCGGAAGTTACAATGTTTTATATTAAATAATTTATTTATGAAACATAAATAAATCTTGCTTTACGTAAATATACACAAAATTATGACAAATGTAATAATAAGTTTTTCGTATCAAAACAAAACAATACAAAAGATCGTAAGTAAATAACAATTAGCGCAGTATTAATATATGTTAACATTATTTAGAATTGTTAAGTTAAACTTATTATTTAATTTTACTGTCAGCAAAGTATTACATTACGGTCAATACATTACAGATGACCTTAGACAATGCTAGTTACCAATTTCATTAACAAGCACATTATTCTTCACCATTACGACTTTCAATGATTAATTAATTAACTTACTTTATTAAAAGACCCAAGTAATGAAAGTGATAAAATCAATATGACGTGCCAAAAGTGACATAAAATGCTTATATAATATAAACATGGAATATTAGGGCACAATACTACGATCAAATGTGGTATCGAATACTTCAATATTATAAACAAACGAGACTTTCTAGACTAAATACATTACAATGTGATCATATACAGCCGCACAAACAAACGTAAGGCAAAGCCAAATGAGAACGTTCAAAGTTGACTGTAAAAAATTCCACCACCAACCTCAATGCACTTTTGACTCATCTTGATGGCACCAAATCTCCTCCAAGGGGGCTCACGGTTCTTTCGTGAGTACGTGCGTCGAGAGCATGGGGTCCCGAGCTAATGCAGTCTTTCTTCCTTCTTTCCTCCCTGACAGCATTCCCTTTCCTCTCCTTTCCTATCCTCACTCCTTCCCCTTCCCACCGGCGGACTGATGAAATGTTCAAATGTTTGTAAAGCTTATGGACTTAACTATGGGGTCATCAGTCCCTAAACTTACAAACTACTTATGAACTACTTACGAACTAGGACGGCACAAATATCCATGCCCGAGGGGGGATTCGAACCCCCGACCGTAGTGGCCGTGGTGATCGTGACTGGAGCGCCTCAGTCACCTCGGCCACCGCGGCCGGCCGGACTGATGAACTTAGCAGTTTGGTCCCCCTATCCCAAACAACCAACCAACAACCAAGTGTGGTTGTTCTGAGGTCGTCTGTGTATTCTTTTAACAGGCTGCACTGTTCACACTCCGAACGATCAAATCGGCATTAGTCTCTACTTTTTCTTTGTAGATTTCGCCTTTCAACCATAGCTACATACAAAAATCGAAACGGGGAAGTAACTTGGTTCAAATGTTTGTAAATATTATGTGACTCAACGTCTATGGTTATCAGTCCCTAAACTTACAAACTACTTAAATCTAAAGATAACACAAACACCCATGTCCGAGGGAGGACTCGAACCCCCGACAGCCAGCAACCGCGCGTTCCGCAGCATGGTGTTTTAGACCGCTCGGCCACACCACGCGTCAAGGAACTTGTTGGCCAAGAAAAGTGCCCATATCTACCGATTCACCTTCTGGGGAAAGTTAATTTGAGATGAAGTGTCACCTGACGACTAGAATATGTAGGAGCCCCGCCATGCTGAAAGAACACACGCGTTCTTGTAGCCAAAGGAGTCTCTTTCAATAACGCTGGAAGTCGATTTCAAGAAAGTGTAGATAAGGGGATCCTGAACGATGACGCTATAATATAACAGCCGCAGTCAACTGATCGTCTAAGAAACAACGCCATACATTTACAGATAAGCGTTCCTGAAAAAGTGTCTATGCAATGGCACGCGTATTTTCTTCGGACCACTGATGTGAATTACGAGTGCCGCGGTGGAGTAGCCGAGCGGTCTAAGGCGCCTCGCTGCGGAGCGCGCGGTTGCTCGCCGTCGGAGGTTTGAGTTCTCCCTGGGGCATGGATGTGTGTGTTGTCCTTAGGTTAGTTTACTTTAGTTTAAGTAGTTTGTAAGCTACGGACTGATGACCACGCAGTTTGATCCGATAGATTTACAAACATTTGAACATTTCTTGAATTACGAGTGTTATTGATGCCGTCACGATTGAAAGCGGGCATAGAAGAGTTCAAAATGTTCAAATGTATGTAAATGTAACGGACTTAATTACGGTGGTCATTGGTCCCTACTCTTATAAACTACTTACACTAACTTAAAGTGACTTATGCTAAGGACAACACAAACACCAGGTCCCAGGGAGGACTCGAGTCCTCGAGCCCCAACGGCGAATGGTCGCGAGCACCACAGCTGGGTACCTTAGTGAGCATAGCTATTCTGCAGTGGCCATTGACGAGTAAAAATGAGATTGCTTTGTCATTTTAAAGTATTCAACAACGCCACGGCGGAACGGCCGAGCGCTCTAAGGCGCCTTGCTGTGCAGCGCGCGGTTGCTCGCCGTCGTAGGTTCGAGTCCTCCCTCGGGCATGGGTGTTTGTGTTCTCCCTAGCATAAGTTACTGAAAGTTAGTTTAAATAGTTTGTAAGCCTAGGGACCACAGTAGTCGAGTCCCTTAGATTTACAAAGATTTGAATTTGTTGGATGAGCTGTAAAAGCTACAGATGGAACATGTGCACACGTAATTTCGGCATACTCTTGTGTTAGGTGTACAACACCGATACATGCAGACATTCTAACTGTACCCTTAAAGGACTATGTTCTACCGACTTAATAATGTTTTCTACTTCCTCTACGGTCTGTTCATTTACGCAACACCATCTAGAAGAGAAGGCCTGATAACTGGCGGTGCCCACGTCACACCGAGAGGACGCGAATGCAAGCTGACTGGCCGGTCGCTACGAGGCGGTGGGCGTGCCCCAGCGACCAGCCAGTCAGCTGGCGGCCGCTGCCTCTCGGTGTGACGTGGGCACCGCCAGTTGTCAGGCCTTCTCTTCTATGTGGTGTTGATTTACGCGTTCAGGTGCAATATGATTGCTGTGTCACGCGGTGTATTCAACACACGGTTAAACTCTCTTGAATCTGGTAGTCTGTAGTTATGAAATCGTATGCCGTATTCTCTACAAGCAGCAGCAGCGTCTCCATTACAAAACCCACACACAAGTACCATATCTGCATAATCAGCATGCGTAAATGACTGGGACGTGTTTACACGCTGCAGAACAGTACACAAGACCAACAAATCAAAACGGCTTCTTCCAGGTAAACCAAAGCTCGACTTAAGACCTTGACCATCAACACTCTACTGCTGACATTCGTGGTTAAATGCGCCCATACCAACATACCAAACAAAAATGCACTCAAATCAACTGCATCTCTGTACTCAATAAATTTTGGTCACGTATTACATGACATTACTATTGCAAATCGTCTATAGCACCACCTCCTAAAATGTTTAACATTCACCATGTATTCCTTTCTAGAAGAATTAGGTGTCGTCATAGTGGCCAGGTATCGCAACTTAATGCGACCTTGTACCGCTTAGTCTTTGAAAGCTTCTTGTTGTAAGTTTATTAAGTGAAAGTGAAAGCTTGATGAAAGTTTGTTAAGTGAAAGTTTCCTATTCTTATTAAGTCTTTCTATTTAAATGAAGGAGTTTCTCTAATCATATGTGCGCAACGAATTTAACAAACAAAATTAGGCCCTGTAAGTAAAACAATCTGTACTTCTGTGAACATTATTTCTGACAGTCAGATTCAGTGGCATGTAAGGACTGATTACTTTACTGGTAAATCTTTTTCTCAAAAAACTCAACACGTACCATACAACAAAATCAAAAATGCCACAATCAGGAAAATGAGGGACGAGGTTGAGCTGAAATAAGAAAAATTAGTAATCATTGTTATTTATTGAATTAAAGAAACATACCTTTGTTGAGTCTTCAATATAATATAATGGTTTTATACAATTCCGTTCCATTCAAATATTCTCTTCCTCTTGATACAGAATCCACTGTCCAATATAATACGTTTGTATTCATAAATATAGAGTTAAATAAATCAAACTCAATACAATCATCGCTGACCAGTTCAACCTTAGTACATAAAACAGTTGCCATACGTCTGTCAGCTAGCCTAGCCCACAATCGACTCCTCTGCTCAACAGCTCACTCTCTACTACTCGCCTCAGCAGTCAAAGAAGCTGCTGTAGCGCAGATGCTACATCGCAGTTGCAAAGACATTATAATGTGCAGTAGTTGCAAACATGGACTGAGATTATCGGCCATGGATGACTTTCACATACAAAATAAAGCTATAAGGCGGATACACAGCTAAAAATCCATAAATAATGAACTTCGGCCTATGGCTGCCTACTTTCAACTTTTCTGATACAAAACACTCTCAGTGGCACCAAAATGGATAATATTTCACATAAATAGTCACTCAATTAACATATAGTCTTTAAAGTTAAATCTATCTTGTCAGCGAAATTGAAAATTACAAATTACTCTTTTAGTCTTTAGAGAGATAAGCTAGTAAACCTGCAAATGTACACACATCAGACAATGAAAGTAATGAAGCGACAGTGCGATAAAGGATAAAAAGTTGAGACTGAAGACCAATTTCAGTAATGAACCAGACCTGAGGAAAACATCAGTACCAAAACGGAGATGAAAATACTTTCGTAACTACTGCCATTTTGTTGGAATAAGTATAATCAGCCCAGGATCTTAAAGGGGGGAGGGGGAAACAGACGGAAGTATCTATGACAGGTGGCACTCGCACAGGAGAGCCAAATGTTCGCCAAGAAGAAGTGACGAGTCCTGGGAGATCAAACTGTGGACGCCAAGCAAGCGGTGGACACTATCACGTTTCTGCCCTGGTTCCGAAATATCGTAGATTTGAAAATGTCTGTAAATCTATCGGACCAAACTGCGTGGTCATCAGTCCATAGCTTACATACTACTTAAACCTAGGTAAACTAACCTACGGACAAACACACACACACATGCCCCAGGGAGGACTCGAACCTCCACGGCGAGCAACCGCGCGCTCCGCAGCGAGGTGCTTTAGACCGCTCGGCTACTCCACCGCGGCGAAATATCGTAGATCCATCATTCGTTACAATTATACCTCTCTCCGCCGCATCAATATTCCGAAATTAAACAAGCTGGTTACGTCACAAAACTTTTTGCCTCCTCACGAAATAATTTGCACTTGAATAGAAGGAAAGGCACTGAATTAAATTTGTGGTGCAGCCAGGATTCGTATCCATGAACTACTGCTTACTAGGCACACACTTTCTTTCCATTGGTTCTATGGGTAGTTCTGTTCCTTGCGGTGGAATGGAAGTTGGTGTTGAGGAGGGAGACGTACTTTTTTTCTGCCATTTTGCATTTTTGCATTTACTATGCACTTCTTGCACAACATCATTATATCGACTTTACAGCCATTGTAAATTGTTTGTAAAATGTATAGATGACCGACAGCGAGAAACTTCGACAATCTGTAATAGACAGTTGACAACCAATATAGTGATGTGGCCTGGATTTATCAAGTTCATATATTGAATGACGTTCACATTTCTTTAATTTTTTAACTTCATTTGATGTATGGACGTGATGACTGCCGATCACAGCACTCGACAGGCTGTCATATTCATATTACAGGTACTCAAATTTTATTTGTTCTGCACATGTTCGGGCAGATTCAGGAGGAATAGTAAATATTTTAGGAGGTAGTAGTATAGAGAAATTGCTATAAAATTTATCGAATATCAGTAGTTCATGGTCAAGTTATAAAGTCGTGCTTCAGCTTACATTGAAGTTTTCATTGTGACTTGTTGGCCAAGTCTACTGTCTGTAGCGTGTAAACTTGCCAGACATATTTACACTTGCTGAATATGCAGATATGGTAATTGTGTGAAGTTCTGTAATGGAGACGCTGCTGCTGCCTGTAGGGTTTCGGCAAACCATTTCCTAATTGCAGACTACCAGATGCAAGAGTGTTTACTCGTGTGTCCAATACAGTGCATGGCACTGGTACAGTTCCCAGCAGCCATATTGCATTTAAACGTGGAAATTGACAGACTGAGGATGAAGTAGAAGTTATAATTCAGTCGGTGGAACATACTCCTTCCACAAGTACACGCAGAATTTCTGCACGAATCTGGGTTATTTATACTATCATATGGCGGACATTTCGTATGCACGGATTCCATCGGCATAATTTAAAACTTACTCAACACCTTCGAGCGGGAGAAGAAGTTAGGCGATTGGTGTTTTTGGTTGGATACTTTAAAATCACCAAGTAATCTCATTTTTAATGAACACTCACTTATGACGGCATAAATAACACTAGTAATTCACATCATCCGACCGCAGTGGACGAGCGGTCTGCGGCGCGCCAGTCACTGTCTGCACGGCCGCTACGAAATGTCTGTAAATCTAACGGACCACACTGCATGGTCATCAGTCCGTAGCTTACAAACTACTTAAACTTAGGTAAACTAACCTACGGACAAACACATACACCCATGCCACAGGGAGGACTCCAACCTCCACGGCGAGCAACCGCGCGCTCCACAGTGAGGTGCTTTAGACCGCTCGGCTACTCCACGGCGGCCGGCCGCTACGGTCGGGGATTCGAATTCCCCCCCCCCTCGGGCATGGATGTTTGTGACGTCTTTAGTATAAGGTAGTTAATAAGTAGTTTGAAAGCGTAGGGACTGATGACCCCGCAGTTGACTCCCTTAAGCTTAACAAACATTTGAACAATTCACATCAGTGGTCTAAAAAAAAAAAAAAAAAAAAAAAAAAAAAAAAAACACATGCCATTGTGAAGACTGATTTTCTATAAATATTCTCTAAAATGTGTGGTTTGGTTTGATAGATTATCAGTTGGGGCTACTGTGTTGCCGCCTCGTCTTAAAGGACCTCGTGATCTACACTTCCTTGCAATGAGCGTCCAGCGTTATTGGAAGAGACGCCTTTGGCTATAAGAATACGTCTGCTCTTCCAGCATTATGGGGCTGCTGCACATTCTGATCGTCAGGTGACATCACTAAGATTCCCCGGGAGATGTATTGGTAGATACTGGCACGTTTCTTGGTCACCAAGATCCCCGGACTTTACCCCTTCGAATTTTGTTTGCGGGGGTTTGAAAGGCAATACCTCAAAGAAAAAGTAGCCACAAGAGCCGATCTTATCATTCGGATTATGAACAGTGCAACCCTCTTAACAGTACCCAAAGATGACGAGGTATTATCAAGAGAAAACGAAAGTGCACTGAAATTAGTAGGGAGATTTTTTAAAAATTAAATTTGAACGTCCTCGTCTGCCTTTGCTTTAAGTTTCTTTGAGTTAGTTATTAACAGCTACATCACTGCAGTCATATTCATCATAAAATACGGGGTATGCCTTTGATTGGTACTTGTATTCTGTAACACCATAACAGGTTTATATAGAAATGCACGGTCCAGTCGTAGTACTATTTTCGACCAATAACCACTCACCGACGGCAGCTGACAGCATTAGCATTGGACGGTATATAAAATTTACCGAAAAGGAGGTGGTACAGTCATTGACCCAATGTGGAAGAGCGATTTATCTGACACCCAAAAGGGATTGATCATTGACTTTCTAATCTACTTGCATGCTGCCATCGCTTGAGTATACCGTCCGTTGCAAGATGGCGCTGTCCAATACAGGGACCGAGGTTTCTATGGTGCACCACGGCAACACCACTTGAAAAGGAGGCTGACTACTGTCGTGTCACGTGACACACAGTAGGTCACGTGACACACAGTAAGTCACGATGGCGTAGCTGACTGCCTGGCCACTATGACACGGTGGCTGTTCCGCGGTGGCCAGCCAGTCGGCTACGCGATGGTGGCCTACTGCATCCGACATGACACGGCGGTGTTCAGCCTCCTCTGCAGGTAGTATGGACCACATGGAATAGACGCCACTGCCGAATCAAGGCTGCGGAGATTTTGAAATGTAACAGTACATGTTTTCATTTTTGCTGGAGGGAGACAAATAAAAATAAATATATTTTACCTGTAATGTACTGCACGCAAGAGCAAGCGATTGCAAATAATAAATCAGTATGCTGTTCATTTACTATCAAGCTGAAAATATGATTTTAGTTAATCGAAATTCCTGTTTGAGCAATGATTTGTTACTTTAAGCGTCGCTGTACTAATAAAAAGAAATAATGTCTCCCACAATACGTTAGATTTCCTACTAATGGTACTGCATTTATCATGAACTGTAAAATATGTACCAGCGCAAATTTAATTAAATAGTTGTTTTCAAAAGTTTAATGCTGATACCAAAAGATAACAGGCAGTGCACCATAATTTAAAGATCGGTAGTTGTTGGCTTTTGTGGAAGAATCCAACTGTTGGAATGCAGAATGCCAATTTATTAAACGTAACCGACTACCGGCTCAAAATCGTAAATCTAATAGTTTAAATAAATCAGGAAATCTCAGGGACGTGATAAATTTTGAATAGTTATTTATCTTTTATATTCCGTGAACGGAATCGGTTTTAGTACCGAACGCATCTGCAACACTTGATCCGTTCCGCGCCATTAATGAAGGTCGGCGTATTGCTGAAATAGAACATCACATAATATTTTGTAAAATTATGAAAAGAAGATCAAGGTTGTTTAAATCATCTCAACGCATTAGGAATACTGTACTGGTAAATTATTATTGCAAAATTATATTTTACAAACAGACACATTCACGACAGAATGTTGTCCACATGAAAATCTGTTAAAGTCAAGAGAAGTTAAATAATACGTCATATCAGTAAAAGGTCTTAAACGAGAAAGAGCGATATTTCTGTCCACGCTCCTGGCGCAAGCTCAAGACAATTGAGATCTGAAAATACTCATTTTTATCGTCTCTGCTTTCTGGTTAGTTAAAATAGTTCTTTGCCTTCACCGTTGTCAAATTAATTACATAACAATATCATTTACTGTTAATCTGGCATAGTTTTTTCATTTATAGGTCGTGTTAAACTTAATTAAGTCTCACTAAATCATTTCTTATTCCCCGTGATCTCTTCATTCTGGAATTACAGTGGATCGACACAAGTAGGCATCTGTCACTGAGAAAAATGTCCATCCCGTCACGTAGTTTGTTTTCCTCGGCACGATGCCATCTACTAACTGGACAACGCAACGTGCCACGCAGGTCACACTGTATGTGCACAGTTCAAAGAGCACCTGAATGCGTTTACAGTGCTCATGTGGCCAACAGATTTTTCTAATTAAGAACTCATTCAATCTGTGTGACCAACTTAATTGGACTGTCCACTTTTAGCCGCCCTCCGGCAGTATTTTAAGCTGCCTGCTGCACTACATTTACTTCTAAGAGACGATGCCTCTATGGCTGACACAGTTTTAGATTTTATTCGTGCAGCTGGGTTTTACCATTCTATTTAGCGGTGTATACTTTCACATGCATATGCACCGCTAAATAGAATGGTATTTTCACATGGTGCGCCTCGGTTGCACAGTGGTAGAGTGCCAGACTACGATCCCCGCTAGGTCCTAGGATTTTTATCTGTCATTTTCCACTTCATTCACCTCTGGCAGTATTGCTCATGAAAAATACCGAGTAGCACCGTGATTCGGAACCCACGTTAAACTGTAGGTCCCCCTATAACTGGCTGGGTAAGTCTGTTCGAAGGTCGGAGGAAGGCAACGTCATACCACCTCCAAACAGGACCATGCCTAGTAAAGCACTGTGGTGTTCAAACCAATCTTTGGATTGTTGACTGCTTTACCTTACCTTTACTTTCACATGAAGTGACAGGTCTCTACCTCTCCACCACTTTTAAGTCCTTTACCGACTTTCATGTCTATTGAATGTGCGGGATGGCTGGCTCATCCTCTATTATTTTTGCGATCAGCCAGCCATGTTATCCTGCTTTCAAGTTTTCGTTCAGTTTGTGACTCAGTTTCCTCTTTCTTTGTGTCCTTCAAATGTTTGTAAATCTATCGGACCAAACTGGATGGTCATCAGTCCGTAGCTTACAAAGTACTTAAACCTAGGTAAACTAACCTACGGACAAACACACACACTCATACCCCAGGGAGGACTCGAACATCCACGTCGAGCAAAAAACTGTTCAAATGTTTGTATAGTCTATGGGACTTAACTACGGGGTCATCAGTCCCTAAACTTACAAACTACTTATGAACTACTTACGAACTAGGACAGCACAAATATCCATGCCCGAGAGGGGATTCGAACCCCCGACCGTAATGGCCGTGCAGACCGTGACTGGAGCGCCTTAGTCCCCTCGGCCACCGCGGCCGGCCATGGCGAGCAACCGCGCGCTCCGCAGCGAGGTGCTTTAGACCGCTCGGCTACTCCACCACGGCCCTCTTTCTTTGTGTCCTTTCTTTGCGTGTTGGCAACATGTTCATTATAGCTCTGCACATTTTATGGCTTTTTCCCTCTAGGTGTTCTTTTCACCTTTGATTGTTAATGGTTTGCTTGGAACAGGGGACTGTGATGACCGAGTTGTTTAGTCTCTAACTTCTCACAACAACAACAACCAACTTAATTGGCATGGATGCGCAATCGAGAAAACCAGCGCAACTGGCCACGACATGAGTGGTAGCACCACCCTGCTGGTACCTCCCAGAATCTCGTGGACTCTTTTCCTGCACGCGTCACAGCGATCCGTGGTGCCAGAGTTGGTTATTGACACTTTCTCTGTGACTGGACAGTATAAATTACTAGCTTAAAAGCCGGCGTTGCCCGGGTATTTATTTATTTATAGCTGCCACTTTTCCCTAGGTATATATTCATTTGTATAAGGGCTGCATGTCTGTAAAATCTCTTGGGAATACAATTAGTAGTAAAGACGTAATAGATTAAAACTTGGTGCGTGATGGGGCGGTTTTCCATGAACGTTACTGTTTATGTGATCATATCTCACGAACTACGTCTCACACTATGATACAATTTAGAAGTTACATTCAGTTATACGTTTATATACTGTATGTAAAATTTCCAGGAGCTATAGTTAAAATTGTACAAATTACAAATTGTAACGTTATACCGAATGTCGTAGTTTTAGCCCATGAACAGCGGAACGTTACAGTTTACGTGCTCATATCGCATGAACTACGTGTCGGAATGTGATACAATTTAGAAGCTACACTCAACTATATATGTGTATACTGTCTGTAAAATTTCCTGTCGCTACAATTTGTAGTGTTCAAATTATAAATTGTAACGACATACCAATAGCCGTAGTTTCACTCCATAAACAGCGGAAAAGTAGTAAGCGAGAAACTTTTTTCCTTTCATCATTTTGTTATGGTTGTCTGCGACAAAAGGTTTAATAAATGGTTGAAATTATGTTTAAAGTTTGTTGAAAGTCGCTAAGTACTCTCATTGTCATTAAGTGTATTTGTAAAGTCTCATCGCATTATGGCAGTTTCTTGCAACTCCTGTCGTTTATGGATGTGTATGTCTTGAACCATGTGACGTGTGTGGTTCATACTCCTACAGAGGAGGAATATGTGTACCAAATTTGCTTGAAATCGGTCCAGTGGTTTAGGAGAAAATGAGCAGCATTGTCGCTTATGGCAGCAGTTTCCCGCGCATCTCATTGTTTAAGACGTCATATCTCGTGAACTATATATCGTTTGTGATTCTTACACTTACGGCGACCGTCCTCATGGAATGAAGCTTAAGTGTATAAAATTGCGTAAATATTGGAACAAAACTGTAAGATTTGTATGCAACACGTACAAATATACGGACACTCTGCTTTATATATTAGATGTCGACGATGACAAGTAATGTGTGCATTTTGAGACACTTAAATTTAGACTTCACTTCGGAGTGGCTATAAATCCAAAAACATAACTGGGTAAAATAAATTAATAGTAACTGACAATCTAGTGGGGATGAGGGAACTTATTTTAAGAAACTGTACATGATTGTGGTCCTGTGTGGAGGGAAATGTGGTCGGCTGAAGGCTGTGTGGTGTGCAGAGGAGCGCTTCTGGATGGACAACCTGTACTGCACGGGCGAGGAGCAGCTGCTGTCGCAGTGCCGCTTCGACGGCTGGGGCAGCAGCGACTGCACCGTCGCCGAGTCGGCAGGCGTCGTCTGCGCCGGCGACGCCGGCGCCGCCGCCGCCACCACCGACAACCCCGCGGCCGCCGCCCCGCCGCCCGCCGACTCGCCGCGCCTCAAGATAAAGGTGGGCAGCGCGCACCTCTACTACTGGGGGGATTGGGGACGCTTTCGTCCAAGGTCTATATAGGAGAGGTCTGGTCGCGCTACCGTGGTCCTTTGCGATGGCGGCCATTTTGGTTCTAATACGCGGCTCTAGCAGACTGTATTCCATTAATGTTTATCACTATGAGGTGGTCGTTTGCATAAAGCAATGAATGCAAATTTACGCCGGAGTATGAAGGTTACAAAGAATGTCGCTAGATCCATTGTCATTGCAATGTATATGTAATAGGGCAAACGATACAGTCACTACTGTGAGGAAAATGTAGCCTTTTCATTAACAAAATTCTGCTTTCCCCCATTCGTATCTGTGTGACATAAGGCTGGTACTCGTTTTCTCCTGATATATTTTCTATTTTATTTTGTTGTCAAGTTTCCATTCGGTATGGAATAGACGAAGAATCAACGAAAGTTTCTTGTGTTGAACTACCCGAGAACAGAATCTTACATGGAATGTCAGCTTCTATTCATATGAAATTTTCCTGGCGTTTCTATTGATTCGACATTACGTAAATGGAAGAAATTTCGAGATACTGAATGTCTATCAGGCAAACATAGGGCATATCATAGTGTATTAACTGAAATTAAGTTCAAAAAACGTTGAAATGTTTGTTAAGCTTATGGAACGTAACTGCAGCGTCATCAGTCCCTAAACTTTCAAACTACGTATAAACTAACGTATACTAAAGACAGCACAAACATCCATGCCCGAGGGAGGATTCGAAACCCCGACGGGGAACGGCCTCGCGCATCGGAGCATAGCGCCTGAATGCGCTCGGCCACTCCACCGCGACAAATTAAGTTCGAAAACGTAGGTGAGATAATGGAAGAAGACCAAGAAAGTCACTGCGCCAAGTGAAAAATTACGAATGTGAAATTTATTTATGTGAAATTAACCTATTAGTTACACTTACAATTACTTTGATTACGGTAATTAATGTATTTAAACAAGTTCCATTATTTGGTGACGTGTCTACTGAAAAAAGTATTTACAAAAATTCCGTCAATTATCAGCGAAAGTTACATTACTTTTATTTTGGGTGATCATCGTCAATAAACATAATATTTACACAGTTCACATGTTATGAAACCATTTTTTGGCAAGAGATTGTTTTCCGAAAAGTGCTTCAGTGCAAAACAAACATCATTGTTTATGCAAACTTGCTTCATCTTCTCGTATACTGTAATCGAAAATCTTTCATGAGAGTTTTCTCTTTTTCTACAGATATTTCTTTTTTAGATATTTTAAATGGTTCACCTAGCCGGTTCTTCTGACTCAGTTTGAACCAAATCTGTGAGAATCGTCTAGTGATATCTCCTGGTAAGACTGAGCAATATAGGCCTTTCGAATTATCAGATGTAAGAATGTAATTTCTGACTCAAACGGTACAAAATGGCTATAGAATAATAATAATTTACGAAACCGACTGTCTTTTCTCCTGGTTATACCGCGCAGCGCCGTCTGCTCTAGGACCAAAATGGCGGCTCCGTAAGGAACACTTGTGTCCAGACCTGTACTCTATAGACCTCGCTTACGTCTTCTCATCGACTCGTACTCACGCTCATAGAACGACGCGGTGATCGCTTTGCAGCTCTGTAATTTGTGTAAATTACCACAGACGCACCGCGCAGTGCAGTGAGATATGCCGACAGACTTGACAAAAGGGCAGAAATGATCTATCGAGTACTGGTGTTCACAAGACCATGCACGAATGAAGTTACCCGATTATTTAGTACACCAGTGTCTAGCAGCAATGGTGTACCATTCACAGCTACGATGGATGATCGAAAAATAAAGTAAAATAATTTTTTCCTCGTCTGGAATTGCAGTAGGAATGTTAAATTGTCATAACCATACAGTTTGACGTTTGCATATTATAATGTACGAGGTCTGTTCAAAACATTCTGGAAATTTGTCCACAAATTTTTTGTCCTTACCTTTTAATTACTCTCCTACATGGTCTCCTTCCAAATGCTCTCCTCCACAACTGACGCACCGCTCTCGACGTCATTTCGTCTTCTAGAAGCAGTCTTGGTACGCCGCTTGCTGAATTGCGCAAAGCACCTTCTGCGAGTTTTTCTTTTATCTCGTT
The DNA here is from genome assembly GCA_026315105.1 of Locusta migratoria. Classification (NCBI taxonomy): domain Eukaryota; kingdom Metazoa; phylum Arthropoda; class Insecta; order Orthoptera; family Acrididae; genus Locusta; species Locusta migratoria. The sequence goes on along the minus strand of CM048746.1, from coordinate 36,539,717 downwards.
CATCGTTGCAAATCTGTGTACCTTGAAAGGGGTTTTCAACTTCGGTAATTAAAATATGTATATATACTCGCAGGCAGCACAATGATTCATTTATTTATTTTTATTTTGGGTTTGTGTGTGTGTGTGTGTGTGTGTGTGTGTGTGTGTGTGTGTGTGTGGGCAACATTCACGCTCCAGTGGGCGTGAATGTGAGGATGCGTTGTCGTCATACAAGAGTAATGAATTGTCACATTTCATGCCGTTTCTTCTCACACTTTCTCACATGCGTCGTAACACGTTCCTGTGGTACTAGCGATTAATAGTTTGTCTCTGTTTTGTGATAAAATGGTTCTTTAAAGCTGTCAAATAATTTTGAAATTTCATTGTTGTTGACAATTAGCTGTTCTTTATTTGGCTCAGAGCTATCTGTTTCGATCATTTTTCGAGCCACAGAAGAGCAAGCTGACCTTCTTATGACCACACCACAATTGAAAAGCTTTGCTGAGGATGTACACGCATTATCAACATTGAACACAAGCTCCAACGTAAGATGACATTTCAAACATCGAACAAAGTGACAGTACATTTCTAAATGTAGATCTTGTAATAAATAAGTGCACAATTTCTTACACCCAAGATCAACATATCGATGAGAATCTTAAGTCTTATCAATATGTTCAAATGTTTGTAAAGCTTATAGGGCTTAACTATCAGTCCCTAAACTTACAAACTACTTATGAACTACTTACGAACTAGGACGGCACAAATATCCATGCCCGAGGGGGGATTCGAACCCCCGACCGTAGTGGCCGTGCAGACCGTGACTGAAGCGCCTCAGTCCCCTCGGCCACCGCGGCCGGCTTTATCAATATGCTTGTGATATTGTGTTTACAGCCTCTGCAGAGCTTTTCAATTATAATATTTTCATAAGAAGTTCATCTTCCTACGCTCTGCCTTGAAAATTATCTATGACCTAAACCGGTAGCTCTGAACCAAATAATTAACAGCTGATGGTTAACAACAATGAAATTTCAGAAGTTTGTCCCAGGGTCACAAATTCATGATGAACTAAGCCTTTCAAACTCAGAGAAAACCATCAGCCTGGTTTTGACGTGTAACCCGACCTGACGAGCTTCTTTTGGTCTTGGAGAACCTTTCCCGACCCTTTGGGAAGACTAAGCTCACCACCGTAGGTTTCATGCATATTTTGTGTGTCTCTATAAAGACAAGACTTTCACGCAAAATGTAATGCAGACGCGTTGCTCATCTAACTCTGCCATCTCTAAATTCACAAACTGTGCGACACAACGTTCTACTCAATACAATAACTAATAAATATACAATGATAAAACTTGCGGTAGTTAAACATTCAGTACATGCGTATGCAGGAATGTCAGATATCTTTCGCTTCAACACTGGCACGAAATTACAAATGACCCGAACTTTTTAAACAGACCTCGTACTTTGTTTTCATATGTAACTCTATCGAGTTGGCGCCCTCTTTACTGTCGTCTACTTGTAAAGACCAACGAATTATGGTTCGAATTTGTTCGCCAAACAGCATAAACCGAGTGAAATTTACATGGATACGCGTGGAGTGTATTGGTACGACCGCGTGGACCGTAGCAACGTCTGCAGGTAATGTGCATTCCCCAAGCGTCGTCTGAACCTCAGTAATGGCCGGTACCAGCTACAGCCATGCAAAATGTCCGAAACACTGAGGCACCAGTTTTGAACGAGCGGTTTGTGCAACTCCAAAACTTCTAGCAGCTGTTAAACATTTCTTATGGTGCGGTGTTCTTGACAAACTGAACTTTCATAAAGTTTGTGCTCATTGGGTACCTAAAACCTGACGGACAACCCCAAGGGACAGCAAATGATGACAAGCTTGGACCACTAAACGCGGTACGTCGCAGAGGGGCATCACTTTCCGCAACAAATCGTCACTGGTGATGAATTGAAACCAAGCAAGCCTCTATGAAGAGGAAACTTGGTCGTTCCCACGTAAGAAAAAAAAATCAAAGTGACTCAATCTGCTAGCAAAGTGCTTGTGACAGCGTTCGTGGATACGCTTGGTATGTTATTGGTAGACGCAGCCTGCATTAAAACTTAGCTTCCTCGTGAGGAACGCCACAACATCAATGCTGACTGAGTCAAACTTCTACTTCTGCTCACCTCTAATTTCTTTTTCCAATTCGCGAAGAGTCGCTGAAAGTGAATGGGAGGCGCCCCAGCATCCACCACACAGTGCGGACCTTGCAGCGTCGGATTTTCATCTGTTTCACCGTGTGCAGAAATTCCTAATTGCTCAACACTTTGCGGCAGACGAGGAAATGAAATCAGCAGTCCGCAAGCGGCTGTATTCCAACCAAACGGACTTCTATGAAAGGGGTGCATTGAAATCGGCACTACAGGGGGGGGGGGGGGGAAATGTGTTGAGTATCTTGGTTATACGTAAAAAGAAGTAAGTGCACTTGTAATTTAATTTTTTCTGTTACCTGTTCAATGTTTGTAATAAAATACTTTCCGATCTTCCCTCGTATATAACTAGGCTTAAAATTACTGACCGGAAAACATTCTGACAGGAATGAGGAACGACTATAACTCCTTACAGTGATAATCAGGTTTGAACCCTTGAGTAATTGCTGCTGTCAGCGGATTTATGTCCGTAGCAATCAGTTTCTGAGTGAATATTTGAAGGTAGATGCATACAATGGAATTTGGAATTGGATATGTTTAAAAAATTATTATTGCCTACAGGATCGCTTCATTGGGCCGAAGAACACTGAAACTGAACAGAAGCTGATTGGAGGTGTATAGTACAGGATAGTCTGAAGAAACACGAGTTTGCCACTTTACACATGTTCCTACCCACCAGATGTACTGCAGCTGAATGATGCGTTTAGTCCGCAATATGTCTCAGGTGTCGGTGGCGTTTCTTTGATGTTTTGTTGTGTGCTTTCGGCCGTCAATCAGATAACCGTAGAAATGTCATCATTTGTAATGATCAGCAGTCTCCTTCTATGTACATGTTCATAGTGAGTGGCTGCGACACTCCTATTTCCAAAGATAACGACACAAGTGTGGTGGCTAAGGGGAGTCAGGTGCCAGCTCAGTCACTCGTTGATCATTCCTGGGCAGTAATCGAAGAAATCAAACGGAAAGCTGAAGTTCTAAATTTAGCTTTTAAGAAATCTTTCACGCAGGAGGACCGCACAGATGTACCATCACTTGATTAAGGTACGAACTCCGAAATAGAGGACATAGTAATTGGTATTTTCGATGTAGAGAAGCAGCTGAGAGAGCTAAATACAAAAAAGTCTTCTGGTCCGGATGGAATACCAGTTCAGTTTTACAAAGGGTATTCTGCGGCATTGGCCCCTTATTTAGCTTGCATTTATCGCGAATCTTTAATTCAACGCAAAGTTCCTAGTGATTGGAAAAAAGCGCTGGTGACTTCCGTTTATAAGAAAGGAAAGAGAACTGACCCACATAATTACAGGCCAATATCGTTGACATCAGTTTCCTGTAGAATTTTGGAGCCTATTCCCAGTTCGAATATAGTATAAATTTTCGTGAGACGAAAAAGCTTCTTTCTATGAATCAGCATGTGTTTAGAAAACGTCGTTCATGTGAAACTCAGCTTCCCTTTTCTCACATTGGCATCTTGCGAGCCACGGATGAAGGGCAACAGGTAGATTGTCTTTTTCTCGATTTCAAATAGGCATTTGACGCGGTGTCACACTCCAGACTGCTAACGAAGATATGAGTAGTGCCGATTTCAATGCGACCTTTCATAGAAGTCCGTTTGGTTGGAATACATCCGCTTGCGTACTGTTGATTTCACTTCCGCATCTGCTGCAAAGTGTTGAGCAATTAGGAATTTCTTCACATGACGAAACAGATGAAAATCCGACGCTGCAAGGTCCGCACAGTGTGGTGGATGCTGGGGCGCCTCCCATTCACTTTCAGCGACTCTTCGCGAATTGGAAAAAGAAATTAGAGGTGAGCAGAGGTAGAAGTTTGACTCAGTAGGCATTGATGTTGTGGCGTTCCTCACGAGGAAGCTAAGTTTTAATGCAGGCTGCGTCTACCAATAACATACCAAGCGTATCCACGAACGCTGTCACAAGCACTTTGCTAGCAGATTGAGTCACTTTGATTTTTTTTTCTTACGTGGGAACGACCAAGTTTCCTCTTTATAGAGGCTTGCTTGGTTTCAATTCATCACCAGTGACGATTTGTTGCGGAAAGTGATGCCCCTCTGCGACGTACCGCGTTTAGTGGTCCAAGCTTGTCATCATTTGCTGTCCCTTGGGGTTGTCCGTCAGGTTTTAGGTACCCAATGAGCACAAACTTTATGAAAGTTCAGTTTGTCAAGAACACCGCACCATAAGAAATGTTTAACCGCTGCTATAAGGTTTGGAGTTGCACAAACCGCTCGTTCAAAACTGGTGCCTCAGTGTTTCGGACATTTTGCATGGCTGTAGCTGGTACCGGCCATTACTGAGGTTCAGACGACCCTTGGGGAATGCACATTACCTGCAGACGTTGCTACGGTCCACGCGGTCGCGATTGGCTGGAAGACTTCTTAAGTAATAGAACGCAGTATGTTGTTCTCGACGGCGAGTGTTCATCAGAAACGAGTGTATTGTCAGGCGTGCCCCAGGGGAGTGTGATAGGACCGCTAGTATTTTCTAACTATATAAATGATCTGATGGACAGAGTAATTTGCGGCTTTTTGCTGATGATGCTGTGGTGTATGGGAGTGTGTCGTCTTTAATTGACTGTAATAGCATACAGGATGACTTACACATAATTTCTAGTTGGTGTGAAGAAAAATGTAAGGTGATGCGCATGAGTAGGAAAAACAATCCCATAATATTCGAGTACAGCATTAGCGGCGAACTTCTTGATGCAGTCCCGTCGTTCAAATATCTGGGCGTAACATTGCAGAGCGATATGAAATGGAACGAACATGTAAGGACAGTTGTGAGTAAGGCGGACAGCCGACTTCGGTTTATTGGGAGAATTTTGGGAAGATGTACTTCATCTGTAAAGGAAAGCGCGTATAAAACGCTTGCACGACTACGTCTTGAGTATTGCTCAAGTGTTTGGGACCCGCAGCAGATCAGTTTAAAGGAAGACATAGGAGGCGATTCAGAGGCGAGCAGCTAGGTTTGTTACTGGTAGGTTTGACCAATGCGCTAGTGTCACGGAAATGCTCATGGAGCTCAAATGGGGATCGCTGGAGGAACGGCGTTGTTCTTTTCGAGAAATTCTGTTGAAGAAATTTAGAGAGCCGGAATTTGAAGCGGAGTATAGAATGATCTTCCTGTCGCCTACTTACATTTCGCATAATGATCACAAAGACAAGAGAAATTGGGGTCGTACAGAGGCATATAGGCATTCTCTTTTTCATCATTCTATTTAAGTGTGTAATAGGAAAGGAAATGCCTAGTAGTGGTGCCGTGTACTCTCAAAATTTTCAGATGTTTGTTAAGTTTAAGGGACTTAACTGCGGGGTCATAAGTCCCTAAACTTACAAACTACCTTAGACTAAAGACGATACAAACATCGATGCCCGAGGTGGGATTCGAACCCCCGACCGTAGCGGCCGTGCAGACTATGACTGGCGCGCGGCAGACCGCTCGGCCACTGCGGGCGGCCAGTTTACCCTCCGCCATGCACCTTCCGCTGGAATGTACATGTGAAGATGTAGATGTGAAGGTCAGATTAAAGAGGGAGTAATGTGAGAAAGGATATGTGTAGGTATAAGAATTCATCAAGATACAGGGTAGACAAAGTGATATGAACAGCTAAAAGACACAATATTTATTTATTAACATGGAATTGGAGCACCACTGGCTTCGAGAATAGCAGTAACTCTTGTAGGAATAGATTCGTAAAGTGTCTGTATAGTTTCCAACAGAATGTCTCCTATTCTTGTGCAAAAACATCCGCCAGTTACTTCATTGATGTTGGCAGCTGTACAGTTGGTCTTCACTCTTTGCTCTAACACACCTCATAACGGTTCAATTATGTTGAGACCTGGAGACTTTGCTGTCTAGAGGAGATATTTGATAATGTGGACTCAATATCATTTTGTATACGGCAGTGTTTGTTAGAAAAATGTTAGTCATACTAAGCAGTTTGCTGTGGAGGCTAGTGATATAGTCACTCCCAGTTATCCGACCAGTGAGGGTAATGAGAGAAACAGTTGAATATGAGGACATAGATGCCCTAATCAGGATGGAACCTCGCCCACGCTTGACTGTAGGAAACAGACATGCAGCAGTATCGTAAGGTACATTGGAGTTTTCGATACATAAACGCGGTTGATTGTAGGAATTAATGTAAAAGATGATTGATGGCCCCATATAAAATACTTCCAGTCATCAAGTGTCCAGAGTTTATAATTGTGGCACCCGTTCCTTCGCAGCGTTGGCTTCCGTTATTTAGGATTTATCAGCTGCAGATCTTCCATGAATGTTAATCTCGTGCCGTACTGTTTTCACCGAAACAGAATTACTCACTTGGCTGTTTAAATTTTCATAGTTTTCGCAGTTTTATGTTGTCTGGCGACAATAGTTCTTAATAGTCGTTGTTAGTTAACTTCGGGTTCCGCCTACTACTCCTTATCATCAGTGATGTATTGTTTTCTGTACGCTGTCATTACCGAGGATATTATCGCTAGTGGAATTTTAATAGTGCTTCCGATTTCGTTACTGATGTTTCCACTAACTTTCACAATTGTGTTTGCCTCTTTGGACGTCTGAGAGATTGCGCGTTTCACCGATTGCTTGTACTGATCGGCGCACAACAAAACGTATAATATCCTGGAAGCTAATGTCTAAGACTTCGTACGCCAATATTGTGCACTGCGATCGCGTCTAAGTGTTAAAAGTTACGCAGTGGTGCCAACTTGCAATAAAATGTAGTATACTGAATAGTGTCCATTCCCCGCATGTGTTGTAAGCGGTAGAAGGAGGGAAGAATTAAACCCTCGAGCATTTAACAACGGAAGACTCGGATTATTTTTCTGCGATTAATGCCGAGTCGAGGATGATAAGCACAGCGAAGAAAGTGGTGTTATCAGCATATTGGAAAAGTTATACGGGAAATAGGCTGCTTGTACAAGGTGAAGCAAACATCAGAGAACATATTCTCGGAGAAGAAAAACATGTGGGTAGTTGTTATTTTTTGTTACATAGGACGGACGGTTTGTTAGCAAAGATACAGTTATGCGGATGTGACTAATTACGAGCGCTTACCAATGGATTGTGGACTGGACACCAGAATGATGTACGTGGTTGTAGGATTTTTTGTTGTACGAAAAGGAATAATGGCGTTGATTATGTTGTTGATTTACGAAAAATCAAATGTTTGTAGAGCTTATGGGACTTAATTACGGAGTCATCAGTCTCTAAACTTACAGACTACTTATGAACGAGCTAATACTAAGGACGGCACAAATATCCAAGCCTGAGGGGGGATTCGAACCCCCCACCGTAGTGGCCGTGCAGACCGTGACTGGCGCGCCGCAGACCGCTTGGCCACCGCGGCCGGCGTTGATTTACGTATAGAGTTCATCAACAGCTGAACAGCTGCAACATGACGCACACTGTACGATTCTGAAAGGCAAGTGTTGTTCAGAGTGTTTGTTGATGTACTGTATTTGAAGAGGATGAATTAACGACCTTGTTAAAGATTGCAATGAGACTGACGTATCAGCAGCAAGATATTTCAAATGGAGATATTTTGTTTTTGAGGAAAGGAAAGTTTTCGAGGTCTTCTGCGAGTTCGGATAGAAGACAGTATAGAACAGGGCGTTATATGGTCTAGTAGGTCCTAAAGGTTTCTAGGAGGTTTCTCTGAGGTGGTGGTATAATAAGGAGCAAGAGGACAGTAGACTTGTTTAAATTCTTGTGGAGGTATGTTTTCACGGTGAGGTAAAAACTGGACTTACTAGTAATAGTGAGAGGAATTTGTGTTTGTTGCCAGTGATTAAAACTGGCCCACGACTAGAGGACAGGTACGTGACGCGGTGCTGTGCGAAATTGAAAATGTGAACTGCGGGACCGCTCGTGGACTGCCGACCCTAGAGAATGGGAGCCCACCCCACTCCACCTCAACATCGGGCAAGCATATAAGAGTGCGCTTTTGTATTACAGCTGCCACTCGTTCTAATGATTACTTGATTTTAATTTGTTGAAACTGTAACACGCCATGTTATAAAATTTAAGTGACCAGTTTAGTGAGTTTCGACTCTCACTGTCGGACTTTTGCAACAGTTCTCTTAGTGCTGCCCGTCGGGAGGTATAAAAGACATTAACTTTCTGTTGCAGGACGCTACGAAGCACAAGATGAAGGTGAGGCTGGTTGGCGGACGAGTCCCCACTGAAGGCCGGGTCGAGGTCAAGTTCGGAGATTCTGGTGAGTGCTGCGGTCGCTCCTGCCGGCCATACTTCCGCAAGTTTCTATGTTAACCATCAAGAACAGACAACTCGCAACAACTGAACAGCTACCTAGGGCCAGCAGATAGTTTTCCACTGGCGCGTATCATCATGATACTTAATATAATTTAGAAATATTGACTTATGTTCTGTAGTTCATACAAAATGATGTCAAAAGCCACAATCGCTGTACAACATTATTACACTATTTAATTATTTATTTACTTCATGACAAGACTAGTTTCGACGATCTATGTGGCCATTTTCAAATAGCATTACATTGCATATACAGGGTGTCCCACTCAACTGTTTCACCCCAGGTATCTCTGAAACTACAAGAGATATTGAATAACCACTTTCACGGTCATGAACGTACGGCAGGGGCTTATGAAAGTAAGTACTATGAGACACTCTAAAAGTGAAAAAATATTATTTTCAACACAAACTTATGTTTTTTATTATTATTTATACCCCATATTATTTCTTAAGCAATCGATAGAATGAAAAATCACCAAAAGAATAGCGTCGGTTGCATCGCGATGCGTCAATTACATCCGGAGAAACTGCGAAGCGAAGTTGACGTTTGAAATACATGAGGCGCGCTGCTAACTGAATACTTATTGCATTAGCTTTGCTAGACCTTGATTCCAGTTCTTCCGCTTTGTTGCAATCCTGTGAGAAAATACATCCGATGTACTTGAAACTGTCCACCTGTCCTAACTTTTTCCTCCTATTTGGCACTCAACCTGTATAATTACCTTTCCCATAGACATTATTTTCGTTTTGAGGATTCTGATCTTCGTACCATAACCCTCACAACTCTGATGTCGTTCTGAGATAGTGGTTTGCAACCTTTCTAGCACGTTTAACTTTACATCCCGTCAGCCTGTCTCTACAAGTGGACAAACGATCTATTCCACCTTGTATTATGCGCAAGGACTGATATGCAATTATTGTACCCTAAAACAGTTGGCTCTGCAGGTGCAACAAATCTACCATGACGCGCAGGCTAGACATCAGAATGTAGTGCACACTTCAATCCAACGACCACTTCTGAAGTACAAAATAAAATAGGTACTGTCAAATTACCTTACCGGGTATCGGAATGTGGTATCAAGCAGGGCCTCAGTAAAAGAAAAGTGCTGTTATACTGAGAGGTAATAATTTAGTTTATTATCTTTAATAAATCTGAAAAAGAAATGCAAATGAAATTATGAAAAAATGAACAATTAAAATTAATAATGAAGGACAGGATTCGACCATTCATTGTATCGTTTCGATACCACAAACCACAAATATAAACAAAATAATTGTTGTTGTGGTCTTCAGTCCTGAGACTGGTTTGATGCAGCTCTCCACAATACCCTATCCTGAGCAAGCCTCTTCATCTCCATATAAGAACGGCAACCTACATCTGTCTGAATCTGCTTGCTGTATCCATCTCTTGGTCTTCCTCTGCGGTTTTTACCCCACACACGTCCCTCCAACGCTAAATTCGCAATTCCTTGATGTCTAAGAATGTGTCCTATCAATCGATCCCTTCTTTTAGTCAAGGTATGCCAAACATTCTTTTTCGCCCCAATTATGTTCAGTACCTCCTCATTACTTATGCGATCCACCCACCTAATCTTCAGCATTCTTCTGTAGCACCTCATTTCAAAAGCCTCTATCTTCTTCCTGTCCGAACTGCTTATCGTCCATGTTTAACTCCCATACAAGGCCACACTCCACACAAATGCCTTCCTTAGGCTTAAATAAATACTCAATGTTAACAAATTTCTCTTTCTCAAGAACGCTTTTTTACCCATTGCCATTCCGCATTTTATATCCTCTGTACTGCGACCATCATTTGTTATTTTACTGCCCAAGTAACAAAACTCATCCACCTCATCTAATTCCTTCAGCATCACCTGATTTTCTTAGACTGCACTCCATTACCCTAATTTTGCTCTTGTTAATCTTCATCCTATATGCACTTTTCAGCACATTGTCCATTCCGTTCAATTGCTCTCCAGGTCCTTTGCTGTCTCTGACAGAATTAATATGCCGTCGGCAAAACGCAATGTTTTTAATTCTTCACCCAGAATTTTAATTCCTTCTCCAAATTTCTCCTTGCTTTCCTTTATAGCTTGCTCAATGTACAAATTGAATAACATTGGATAAAGGCTTCAACCCTGTCTTACTCCCTTCCCAACCACTGCATCCCTTTCATGCCCTTCAACTCTGACAACCGCTGTCTGGTTTTTGTACAAGTTGTATATAACCTTACGCTCCCTATATTTTACTTCTGCTTGCTTCAGAACTTTAAAGAGTTTATTCCAATCAACATTGTCAAAAGCCTTCTCCAAATCTACAAAAGCTAGAAATGTAGGTTTGATTTTTCTTAATCTATCTTCTAGGATAAGCCGTAAAGTGAGTATTGCCTCCCGTGTTCCTACATTTCTCCTGAACCCAAACTGATCTTCCCCGAGGTCGGCTTCTACCAGCTTTCCATCCTTCTGTATATAATTCGCGTTAATATTTTGCAGCCATGACTTATTAAACTGATGGTTCTGTAGTTTTCACACCTGTCTGCACCTGCTTTCTTTGTCTGTATCGTACATCTTACACACCAGGTGAAACAGTTTTGTCATGGCTGGTTCTCCCAGAGACTTCAGTAGCTCTGAGGTAATGTCATCTACTCCAGGGGCCTTGTTTCGACTTAGGTCTTTCAGTGCTCTGTCAAATTCCTCTCTCAATATAATATCTCCTATTTCATCCTCATCTACTTCTTCCCCCTTCCTACAATATTTCCTCTAAGTTCATTTCCTTCGTAGAGCTTCTCTATATACTCTTTCCACCTTTCAGCTTTCCCTTCTTTGCTGAGAACTGGCTTTCCATCTGCGTTCTTCATATTCATAGGGCTGTTTTTCTTATCTCCAAATATCTCTTTTATTTTCCTGTAGGCAGTATCTATTTTTCCCCTATTTGTATATTCTTCTACGTCCTTGCATTTGCCTTCTAGCCACTCCTGCTTAGCCATTTTGCTGCCTGTAAATCTCATTTCTTAGTCATCTGTACTCCATTTTGCCTTTCATTTACTGCACTTTTATAGTTTCTCCTTTCATCGATTAAATTTAGTATATCCTGTGATATCAAAGGATTTTTTGTAGGTCTTGCCTTCGTACCTATTTTGTCCTCTGCTGCCTTCACTATTTCATCTCTCAATACTACACATACCTCCTCTACTGTTTTATTTTCCCCCGTTTCTTTCAATTTTTGCCTAAAGGTCCCTCTGAAATTCTCAATAATTATCAGAATGAAAATGTCTATCAGAGGCTGGCTGAGATGTCGCGCCTACACTTGACTCTACACAACTGTAATAAAAATACAATGAATAATGTTGTACTGGTATCGATGCCGTTGCATGGAAACAACCTTGCAGAAACAAAAAATAGCTTTTTGTACGCGCACAAATACCATTCTCTGAGTCAGCGGTCGGTGCATTCATGACTCTGAAATCCTATCAAAACCGACTGTTTTAACTCTACCTGGAGAAAATCAACCACAACTTCCTATTGATCTTGATGAAGTTAAGACTCGCTAACTCCCCTAGTCAAAACTAAGTTGGCAGGGTACTCTGATTCAGTAAACCGGCCCACCATTGTGCCTTCTCGTTATTGTTCACAGACGTGAACTAATTATTGTGGATGGACAAAAATGTCCACTGCTCGCTCCGTGAAAGTACCTTAATTACACGTAAAGCATGCAACTCAACACTGAGCAGCACACACCGCTGTTTATGCCACTATTCAAAATCACAGAAGTGTCGTACCAACAGATTGGTGGCCTCACTAACATCACTTCCATCCAATGAGAAATTAGGTATTAAACCCGATGTTTGCTTACCCAGTGAATCACCTGCAGCAGAATTCTAAATGACGGACTGTCATAAACTCCTGTTGTCTACTAAAATCTTTCGGTCAGGACCGTCTGCTGCTCAGGTCTCGGGCGTTCCTCGTGAGGAAGAAAAAGCTCCTTTCTCAAAACACAGCTTCCATGCCATGCCACGCGGTTTAAAATGTCTGCCTAACGCCAACCTCTTAATTTATACAGTGTATTAAACGTAATGATTTCGGCAAGTGTCGTGGCGGAATAGCCATGCGCACTAAGGTACCTTGGTTTGGTGTGCATGGCCGTTCGCCATCAGAGGTTCGAGTCCTCCCTTGGGCATGTGTGGGTGTGTTGTCCTTAGGATAAGTTAAAATAGTTTGTAAGTTTATGGACCGATGACCACAGCAGTTAGTGAAGTAACCTTTGTCAAATTGTTCAGCAAAGTCTGTAGATCACTATAAAATACTTGAAAATGACATGTAAGGAAGTCGGTATTCTTGACTCCTTACACTTTTCAAATGAATTTTCCATCGCTATTTAGTTGTTCGCATATGTGGGACTGTTTACTTTGTTTTCACCTATTTCAATTTTCCCCTGCCACTCTATCATGTTCACCACATGATTCATAAATAATATGAAGAACAATGGTGACGGGTTGCAGCCTTGTCTTATCCTTGAAATTACCCTGAATCATGAATTCAATTTACTATCTATTCTAACTTGCCTGACAATGAATGTAAAGACCTTTAACTGCTTGCAGAAGTTTACCTAATATTCATAATCTTGTAGAAGCGACACTAGATTCCTCCAATGAAGATGGTCATAAGCCTTTTCTAGATCTGTGAAGCATATATACAATTCTCTGTTCAACTCCTAGCATTTTTCCATTATCTGCTGTAAGCTAAAGATGTGGTCTTGACACTAACAGCCTGTGAGAGACCATAAACCATACTGGTTTTGATGAAACTTGTCTTTAACTAATAGTTGCACTCTCCTTTCAACAATACCCGACAATATTTTACTCACAATATTAATGTAAAGCGATACCTCTGTAGTTATTACAATCTTTTCTGTTTCCATGCTTGAAAATTGGTGATATTACTGCTTCCATGCAGTCTGAGAGAACTGTTCTGACTCCCACACTATTTCATTCATCTAATGTAATCATTTCAGACCTGGTAGTGCAATGTATCTGAAGAGTTCTGACCGAGTTTCATTTACCCCGACTACTTTATTGCACTGCAATCTGTGAGCCGTTCTGTCCACTTCCTAAAATGTGATCTTGTTTCCTTTATCATGCCTATCTCATTGTACAACGAAATCTGAAACATCATTGAAAATTTAACCTGTATATAGCAACTCTTCGAAATATTCCCTCCATCTGCCCAAATTCTGCTGGATTCACTAGCAGCTCTCCTGACCTGTGTAAAATACTTGTCAGTTCGTTATTATTAACTTGCAAATTATCATGTTAATTTTTTTTCTTTAAAATCTTACTGTAAGGGGGATAAGCAGGCTGCTAGCTTGTTATTTTACAGAATAATAAATCAGTACTTAAAAGCGTCATTACAGGATGTACATCAAGTATGGGAACACTTTCAATTATTTATTGCATAAGAATGAAACAACGTACAGATATCATAAATATGTCATTTTGAAAAGAAACCATGCAAGCTTTTTTTCATGCATACCACCACAGCATAGTTTGGTAATTTGCCGATAGTCAGCGCTAGTCGCAAACATGGCAAGTTCAGGTGCTCTACCGGCCATGCAGCGGCCCCTGTCGACAGGCAAAACTCATGGCACACTGGTGTACCGGGAAACACACTCAAGAGGCTGCAACATGTCCATGTAGGAATATCCAGTGACAGTGCTCTCCGCGAAGAAGTATAGTCCGTACAGTTTTCGACGTGACAAGGCACAAAAAGGTTTTACCTTTAGGAAATCACGCTCAAATTTATTGCATTCGAGTGGATGCTTTGTACTCCAGATTCGACAATTATGACTGTTCACTTTCCCCATTAGTGTGAAAAGTGACTTCGTTGCTAAAATATAGTGATCAACAATGCCATCCCCACCCTCATTCAACAATTGCAATTGAGCTTCTGCACTGCTCCAGTTTGAATGGTTTCATAGACAGCTTCTGTCGCAGGTCTTTCCACACTGTCATTGGAGCCATTTCGAGTTCACGAGATGCACAATGCACCGATTTCTTTGGTCTCCTTATGAAAGTCTCTCATATTCGCTCCACATTCACTTCACTCACACTTAGATGTCCACTTCTCTTTGCCGGATACAAGCAAACCGTCGTAAAAAAATTGTTGTGCCATTGTTAAATGGTCTTCCTTGTTGATAGCTTCTTACCGTATTTGGTTATAAATACCCGTTGAACAGCTGTAACACACTTGTATTTGTCGAACTCCAACACACAGAAAGCTCGAAAATGTTCAAATGTTTGTAAAGCTTATGGGACTCGGATAGACTCGGGTAGACTTGGGTAAACATGGGTATACTCAGACAGACTCGATCGAGATTCGGGCGAGACTCAGGTGATACTTGTGAGAGACTTGGGTGAGACTCGGGCGAGACTCGTGAGAGACTCGTGCGATACTCGTGAGAGACTCATGAGAGACTAGTGAGAGACTTATGAGAAACTCAGGAGAGACTCGTGAGAGACTCTGGCAAGACTTGGGCGAGACTCGTGAGAGACTCGGGAGAGACTCATGAGAGACTCGGGCGAAACTCATGAGAGACTCCTGAGAGACTATTGAGAGACTCGGGAGAGACTCAGACGAGACTCGGGCGAGACTCGGGCAAGACTCATGAGAGACGTGGGTGTGACTCATGAGAGGCTCATGAGAGACTCGGACGAGACTCAGGTGAGACTCGTGAGAGCCTCGGGAAAGACTTGGGAGAGACTCGGGGGAGACTCGGGAGAGACTCGTGAGAGACTCGGGCGAGACTCGGGAGAGACTTGGGTGGACTACTTATGAACTAACTTCTACTAAAGACAACACAAACATCCATGATTCGAACCTCCAAAGCGGGACACCGTGCGATCCGCAACGTGGCGCTCCAGACCGCTCGGCTACTCCTGCGCGGCACAGAAAGCTCGCTGTATGCCTAAACTCGCAATGTCTGCGACTAACGCTATAGGCAAATTACGAAACTACGTCCAAGAAAAAAAAACTTTCGCGGTTTCTCTTCAAAATGACTTTCAGGGTATCCCCTCAAAATGACGTATGTATGATATCTGCACAATTTTTGGTTCTTGTGCGATAAGTAATTGAAAGTTTTCCTAGTCTTTATGTACCCCCTGTATATTTACAACGTGAAACCGATTATTGGGGGTCGACGATGGTATTCTTTTAAATACCGCTGTACGGTATTGCGGATATTTTCTGCAGAGTGGGGCACGGTGTGCGGCGACGGCTGGGGCATGCTGGAGGCGGGCGTGGTGTGCCGGCAGCTGGGGCTGGGCTACGCGGCCGACGCGGCGCAGACCGACTTCTTCGGCGGCGCGGGGCGGCCCTCCTGGCTGGCCGGCGTCTCCTGCCGCGGCAACGAGCCCGGCCTGCACGAGTGCCTGCACGACGCCCTCGCCACCGGCGGGCCCGCCAAGGGCCGCGTCGCCTGCCCGGGACGGCACGACAGCTTCGCCGCCGCCGTCTGCGTCGACGGTGAGCTGCGTTTTGACGTTGTACCTACTATCACCCCCACATCACCACATACAAGTAGGAACGAGTGAGTGACACAGCTCCAATAGCATAATCATCATCTCAGTCTTTTCCCACGTCATGTGGAGTCGGCGTTACTTTGCTGGATCCTTCTCTTCCACAGAAATCTATCCAGTGCTTCTTCTCTGAGCCATCGTTTCTCCCGTAGGTCCCCTGCTACCTCATATTTCCATCTCAGTTTCGGTCTTCCTCTTCTCCTTGATCCTTTGATTTCCAGGTCTTCAACTCTTCTTTCCACACAGTGATCCCCTCTACCTTGTCTGTCCATCTCAGTTTCGGTATTCCTCTTCTCCTTGATCCTTTGATTTCCAGGTCTTCAACTCTTCTTCCCACATAGTGATCCCCTCTACCTTGTCTGTCCATCTCAGTTTCGGTCTTCCTCTTCTCCTTGATCCTTTGATTTCCAGGTATTCAACTCTTCTCCCCACACAGTGCTCCCCTCTTCTCTGCATGTACTCATTCCTTGGTCTGTCCTTTCGTGTCACCCCACTAATCCACCGCAACATTCTCATTTCTGCCAATTCTATCTTGTTCTCTTGTGCTTTTGTAATTGGCCAATTTTCTGCACTATACAACATCGCAGGCCTCACCACAGACTTTTAGAAGCTTTCCTTTCATTCTACAGCTAACCTTCTTACCACACAGTACTCCGCTCAGTTTCCTCCAGTTCATCCACCCACTATTTATCCTGTGATGTATTTCAGCCTCCAGTCCTCCATCACTTTGCATATAAGAGGCCGGGTATTTAAAATTCTTGACCAGCGTAACTTGTTCTTCTTGCAGGTTAATATATAGATCTCTGGCATCCTTTGACACATATGCTCTGTTTTCACCCTCATAATTCTCATTCCCCTTTCCTCTAGAGCTTTTCTTCACTGTTCAAGGTTGACTTAAAGTGCCTCCTGGGTGGGTTCACAGATTACAACATCTTCGGCAATGCTCCATGGTGCCTCTTTGCCTCTTTTTCACATCATTGACTCGTACGTCCATAACAAGATCAAAGAGATACGGGCTGAGAGCAGATCCCTGATGTAGTCCTACTCTCACTGGAAATGCCTTTGTTGCACCTGCACTGCTTCTGAGTTTTCTCATTGCACCTTCATACATGCCTTCTACCACCCTGATATATTTTTCGGGCGCGTATTTACTTCTCAAACATCTCTGTATCTCTTTCCTCGTCACTCTGTCATATACCTTCTGGTATATATGCAGTTCGGCTTGTACTTCTCTGTGCCTCTCTATCAGTTGCCTTAGTGCAAATGTTGCGTCGGTTGTTCCTCTTCCCGACATAAATCCAAACCGTTCTACACATACTTCAGTTTCTAGACGCAACCTCTTCTCATTTATCCTTTCCCAAATCTCCATTTTGTGGGACATCAGTTTCATCCCTCTATAATTGCCACAGTTTTGGATATCCCATTTCCCCTTAGGTATATGGGAACCGTTATAATGCTTCTCCGCGCATGCGGCATTCTTTCTCCTTTCCAGATTTTCTGCATTAAATCCCAGACAATATCAGTTCCCTGTTCTCCCAGACTTTTCCATCCTTCTATTGGAATTTGGTCTGCCCCTAGGGCTTCCCATTTTTCATTTTCTTCATCGCATGTTCGACTTCTTCCCTACTTATACCTTGGGTCATTCCTTCATTTATATCTCCATCTTCATACTTCTCTCGTTCATTTTCCTCATTCAATGGCCTTTCAAAGTACTCCCACCACCTATTCAGGATTTTCCCAAGGTCGTGTAATACTACACCTGATTCATCCTTTATCTGCCTCACTTACCTTATGTCCTTGGCCGCCTTCTCTCTTGCTTTAGCAATCTGTAAAAGTTGCCTGCCATCCTGTCTTCCTTTCAGCTCTTCATACGCCTCTTCCATTGCCTCAGCCTTTCCTTTTGTCACTGCTCTTTTTACCATCTTTTTTGTAGTCCTGTAGGTTTCCCTGTTCTCCTGTCCAATTATTTTTTTTTTTTTTTTTTTTTTTCATCTTCCTTCAGTTTTATCGCTTTCTGGACTCCTCATTCCACCACTATGCTTCCTTATCTTCTGAATTATACTGTTATTATAATTCCACCACTCCTGTACATCCTCTGGTAATTACACTTCTCTTAATACTGTTTCCTTGAATATTTCTCGCAACACCTCTTCTTTTAGTTTCCACCACTTTATTCTTTGTTCTCCTCGCTTGACACATTCACGTCTTTTCACCACTACCATTTCATAATCGGCCAATATGAGTTTGTGTTGAGCAGCCACACTTTCACTGTATATAACCATGGTATTTTTTATTTTCTTTATGTGTTTCCTTCTGTACAACAAGTAGTCTAACTGACTTTTATGATCTCCACTCCTGTACTTTATAAGTTGTTCTATTCTACGATTGAAGTAGGTATTGGCGATCATTATGTCAAAAGATACTGTGTATTCTGCAATCTTGTGCCCCGCTGCATTTCTTTCTCCATAACTCTACCCACCACGAATTATATCTTCCCTACTCCTCCTCTGACCAACATGTCAATTTAAATCTCCCTCAATTATCACCCTTTCATTGTCTGGTATTTCCACTGTTACTCCATCTAGGCTTCTCCAAAATTCGTCCTTCTCTTCCTCTGAACACCATGTCTGAGGTGCATACACTTTTAGAACTGTCATGACGTCCCCTTCGATAGTAAGTTTTATGCTCATATTTCTGTCATTGATTCTGTCTACTGCACAGACTTTTTTTTTTTTTTTTAGATCTTTATCCACAGAAATCCCTGCTCCATTTCTGAACTCTTTGTCTGCGCTGCTATAAAACAACTTGTATCCATCTGCCAACAGTTTCGCTTTGTCACCCTTCCACCTGGTCTCTTGCAAGCTCACGATATTTATCTTCATTCTTTGTAACATGTCTACAATCTCTCGACTCTTTCCCTTCAATGTCCCAATGTTTAGAGTTCCGACTCTGATTTTGCACCTCATTCCTTCTTTTGTATTCTTCTTTCGTTCGTTGGATACTTCACAAAACGTCTCCCCCGGAGATCCGAATGGGAGACTATTACTCCAGAATATTTACTTTGAGAAGTATCCAACATTGTTTTAATTTGGCAGGTTTTTTTCCGGACTGATGCCCTTCCTGACGCCAACTCTTCTCCTAATAAGCCCAAATAGCGGAAATAGAACATACGGTTGCAGAATATTTTAACTGTTAATGGTTTGCTTCCTAAAATACAATAAAAATATGACCGAATTGGGAAAGTCAAAGCATTAATATACATTTTAACTGAAATGTCTAGGTTGCTTTGTTTTGATGATTTCAAAACATTGAAAAAATATTAGTGTGATTTTTAACACCGTTACAAACTTTAGGGATTGCACGAGAAGAGGATCAGAACATGAAGCTCTAATGAACTTATATTCATAAATGCGTGCTTTGCCATTTCTTCAGTCATACTTTGTTGTACATCTCCGCCACACTTCCAGTTAAGTATTGAAACTGGCGTGTATATGTGTACACCCCATAGCATCTTCCGTCTCACATGCTACTGGACCATTGTGTATAATTCTGTAGCACGAACACTGCTAGGTGAGTAAGCAGGACCAATTACTATGGTAGAAAAGGGAGCTAGGACAGGTTGTATGGGGAACAGGCATACTGTAAATGTGGCTGCCTAGTACAGTCTCTGTAACAATGTATGATTGAATAAATGGCCTCTATCATGGAAACTATGCACTTCCCGACGTAGTTCACTGCAGATTTTTTTCTGCGTATCCTTTTATCGATCAGTCTCTTGGGTTTCTACATGGTGGAAAAAAATCACCCTGTATATCGATGTCTGTTCTAATTGTCTCAGTCTTACATTCTAATAGCCGAAACCTGTGGCATCCACTTGTCCATTCACTACCTCTCTCAACAACCCTATCAAATGGAAACGTCTACCAAAGAGGAGCTACTAGCCAGAAGGCCCTGCAAACCAATGGGCTGAGTTCACGAAAAACCATGCAGAGACAGATTCACTACCGGCGTTGCTAGATACCCGGTAAAGGAATGATCATCCAGTTTTCACCGTTGAAGACCCCACTTACTATTAAACCTCATCAAGTTTCATAAAGATTCCAATTATTACAAATTAGATAATTTACAACCTCATGATGAACGCTTGGTGAGCTGAGAAAAAACTTCAGTCTATAGTCAGAGTACACTAGTTATTGTCTAAAAGTTAAGCATAATCGCTGAATGAGTACATACCTCCTTGTGAGACCAAACTGAAGATTAGTCACATACCGTCATACAATTAGTCCAAAAAAAGTGTTAGAAAGGTTCTGATTGCTATGGTACAACTCATACGAAAATTAACAAAACTTGAAATGTCATCCAAACAAATGAAGCTGTTCATTGGGTGTACGATGACCCCTAAAAACCACACATGCTTCATAGCGACATGTGCAGCTCTCTACCAGATGGACTAAGGGCTCTCCTTGCAATGGATCCCATTCCTCTGAAAGGTCAATGCACAGGTCTGGTAAGGTCCTTAACGGAAGCTATCATAATGCAGATTGCCTCCCTAACACAGCCCACGCTATAGGACTCATATCCACACAGCTCGCTGGTCACTCCATGAGATAAACACAACTTCCTCTTCAAGAAATTGATCCACCAGAGCAGCACGATGGGAACAGGCGTTATCATCCGTATAGAGGAATTCTCGACCAACTGCACCTCTGAAGAGTCGAATATGTAGTCGCAGTACGTCATCCCTGCTTCTCTGAGTTTTCCTCAGACCACCAAGAAAATTGTGCAGGTACGCACAGCCGTTCCACATGATGCCTCCGCACAACATGACACCACCACCACTGCACTGGTCCCTTTTCACACTGTTCCTGTGGTTATATCGGCTACCAGGCTCTGGTTGGTTGGTTGATCGTTTGGGACAAGGGGACCAAACTGCCTAGGTCATCAGTCCCCAGTGGGGAGGGGAAGGAGGATATGGAAGGATACGAAGGGAAAGGATGAGCAATCTAGGGACGAAAGAAGGAAGAAAGACTGCAGTAGCTTGGGGCCCCGTTTTACTCACAAAAATGCCGATTTATTCAAATTATGATAGGTTTCAGCGTTTATTAGGCCACCTTCAGATCCACGTGGCTCTAGCTACTTTCCACGAACAGACGTGTAGTTGTCCCGGGTGAATGTTTGTGAGACGGGAGCAAAGATGGCTCGAGGAATGACTTGCAGCAAGAATGGACCACAATCAGATATTCGGACAAAATACTATTCTTTCAGTAACATGACAGGGAATATACAGCAAGAAAGACTGAAAATGTCACAGCCAAATTTATTTTGGAGATGAAACATGATACAAGGATCACAAGATTCAAAATACAGCCTCGTGTGACGTGAGGAAGATGATGAAATCAGTATTGACTGTTACCTTCTTTCCTGGCTAAAACCGCTGCTACACGTCTCGAGATTGACTCAAAGAGGCCCTGCACGTGTTGTTGGGGTGTAGCAGTTTGTGCTGCTTCCACACACAGTGCCACGCTGATCTGGTGTAGCAGCAGGTGGTGTGTACCGAGCTAGGCGTTCCACGATCATAGACCAACGTTTTCGGTACACCACAGGTCTGGAGAACAGAGAGGCCGAGGCAGTAATGGACTCAAATAGCTTTCGAAGAAATTTTAAGCATTGCATGCTACGTGTGGTCGCGCTTTAGCCTGTTGCAATAACACCACTGGCAAGATCTGAAGGTGTATGAAGATGAACAGACGACAACGTTTCAACTCGGGGGATAACTTTATCGTACAAGGGGATACGGGAGAGGGATCCCATACCACCCCAGACATACTGACAACAGTTCTGGTGTCTCCAGATTCGAATGTGACCTTCATGGTGGTGCATGCAGGATCGGCATTCATGGGTGAAAACAAATTTGTTCTAATCCCAAGACTGCCTGCATTACCAAGATGCTTGGATCAAAGCTGAAGACACTGTGGTGAGAGGCTGTGCTATCGACAAGGGTTCGCAAATCGATTCCGTATTTCTTGATATCCAGAAGGCTTTTGACACCATACCTCACAAACGGCTTTTAATCAAATTGCATGGTTATGGTATATCGCCCCAGATTTGCAACTGGATAGGAGATTTCCTGTCAGAGATAACACAGTTCGTAGTAATCGATGGTAAGGCATCGATTAAAACAGATGTGATACCGAGCGTTCCACAGGGTAGTGCTATTGGTCCTCTGCTGTTCCTTATTTACATAAACGATTTAGGGGAAAATCTAAGTAGCTCTCTTAGGCTGTTTGCAGATGACGCCGTCATTTACCGTCTAGTAAAGTCATCTGAAGATCAAAACCAACTGCAGAACGATCTGAATAAGATATCAATATGATGTAAAAATTGGCAATTGACTACAAATAAATGAGAAGTGTGCACATGAGTACGAAAAGAAATCCGTTAAACTTTGTTTACAAGATAAATCAATCAAATGGGAAGGCCGTAAACGCCACAAAATACCTAGGAATTACTATTACTTCAGACTGGAAAGAACACGTAGATAATGTCGTGGGAAAGGGGAACCAAAGACGGCGTTTTATTGTCTCAACCCTTAAAAGATGCAACAGAACTACTAAAGAAACTGCATACACTTCGCTTGTCCGTCCTTTTTTGGAGTATTGCTGCCCAGTGTGGGATCCTTATCAGGTGTGTTTGACGGAGGACATCGAAAGAGTCCAAATAAGGGCAGCTCGTTTCCTATTGTCACGATACGGGGGAGACAGCGTTAGGGAAATGATACAGGATCTGAGATGGGAATCATTACAACAACAGCTCTTATCGCTGCGGCTTGAGCTACTTGCGAAACTCCAATCGCCAGCATTCTCCTCCGAATGCGAAAATAGATTGTTGACTCTCAGTTAGATAGGTAGAAATGATCATCAGAATAAAATTCGAGAAATCAGAGTTCGAACGGAGAGATTCAGGTGTTCTTTCTTCCCGCGCGCTATTCGAGAATGTAATGGGAGATAAATAGTATTAAGGTGGTTCGATGAACCCTCTGCCAGGCACTTAAATGTGATTTGCAGAGTATCCCTTGTAGATGTAGATGAACTGTTGTCTTGCAGAGTATCTCATGTAGATGTAGATGAACTGTTGTCTCGTGCATTGCCATATTGGTCCTGTATACTCACATCTCCTCCCCCTCCCCTCCCTTACAAAATGTTATCAGTAGATTAACCAGCCAGCCGTTACATCTCTGAAATGTTGAAGCCTGTTGCCCTGCCATACCTTCGGAAACTGCCCAAGGCCTCATTACAACATGATAATGTGCGACCACAAATAGTGCCACAAACAAATAGAGAAGACTTCTTGGAAACCCACTGGAGTTCATTGCCGTGTTGGCCTCTCAATTCTCCTGACCTGTCGCTTATCATATACGACGGGTCGATGATTGTAGAACAAATGACCCGGGATACACCACCCACTACTATACCATCTACATTTACATCTACATACATACTCCGCAGTTCACCGTAAGGTGCGGGGCGGAGGGTACACTGTACCACTACTAGGCATTTCCTTTCTTATTCCACTCCGAAATAGAACGAAGAGAAAAAGAATGCCTATATGCCTCCGTACGAGCCCTAATTTCTCTTATCTTGTCTTTGTGATCACCACGGGAAGTAGGCGGCAGCAAGATCGTACTACACTCAGCTTCAAATTCCGGCCCTCTAAATTTCCTCAACATAAATTCATGAAAAGAACGTCGTCTTTCCTCCAGCGATCCCAAATTGAGTTGCCGGAGCATTTTCGTGACACTCGCGCATTGGTCGAACCTACCAAAAACAAACCTAGCTTCTCGCCTCTGAACTGCTTCTATGTCTTTCTAAAAAGTGATCTGCTGCGGGTCCCAAACACTTGACCAATACTCAAGACGTGGTCGTACAAGCGTTTTATACGCAGTCTCCTTTACAGGTGAAGTACATCTTCCCAACATTCTCCCAATAAACCGAAGTCGGCTGTCCGCCTTACTCACAACTGCCCATACATGTTCGTTCCATTTCATATCGCTCTGCAATGTTACGCCTAGATATTTGAACGACGCGACAGCATCATGAAGCTCACTACTAATGCTGTATTCGAATATTATGGGATTGTTTTTCCTACTCATGCGCATCATCTTACATTTTTCTACATGGAGAGCTAGCTGCCATTCTTCGCACCAACTAGAAATTTTGTCTAAGTCATCCTGTATGCTATTACAGTCAGTATCATCAGCAGACAGCCGCAAATTACAACTTACTCTGTCCATCAGATCGTTTATATAGATAGAAAATGTACTTTGATTCAATGCCGAGCTATGTAGTAGTGGTTATAGCCAGCAATGGCGGAGACATAATGATTTTTCTGACTTCTGACGCTGTATTTCCAATTATGTTATCTTTGTATCATGTGTTAGCTGCCAAGTAAATTTTGGCGATGATATCTACAGTCCATCACGGTATTGCATTTTGGTTGCCCGACAATGTAATTTTGTGTGAATTGATGTATGTTTTCAGTCACCACAATCTCTTAAGCCCTTTGCTATTTGTGTTAATGATCAATGATTTACCAACTTTTATGAACACACAAACTATATTGTACGCAGATAACACTACATTTTAACAGTAGTGATGATTTCAATGAAGTGCACAATTTAACTGAATGTACAATATCTCAGGTCCCGATTTGGTTTAGAGCTAATTGCTTCTGTTTAAATGAAGGTAAAACACGACAAATATTTTTTTAAACTTTGTAATTTACCAGATACAGACAATCAAGGTAGTATTATGTTTTTAGGCTTAAACATAGATAGTAAACTCTCTTGGGAACCACACATAAAATACATAAGTGCTAGACTTTCTAGAGTAATTTTTTTGCTGAGGAAATTAAAGAGCTGTGTTCCAGATACATATGTTAGATTAGCATACTTTGCATTTTTTTCTGAGCATCATCTCTTATGGAATTATATTTTGGGGGAATAGCAGCCATGCCCACGATATTCTTATTCTACAAAAAAGAGTGGTGAGGGTTATCACAGGCTCAGGCAAATGGGAACATGCAAAACCACTATTCATAAAATTAGGTTGTCTTACAGTTGTTAGTATCATGTTTTAATTTACATAAAAATAATTTATCCAGCCAGCTCTTAAAAGAAGACATTCGTTCTTATAATACAAGAAACTGCAAGAAAATAAATGTCCCATTCTGTAGATTGTCTAAATCATTGTTGTCATGGTCTTCAGTCCGGAGACTGGTTTGATGCAGCTCTCCACAATACCCTATCCTGAGCAAGCCTTTTCATTTCCTCATAAGAACGACAACCCACATCCACTTGAATCTGTTTACTATACGCGTCTCTTGGTCTCACTCTGCGATTTTTACCCCACACACTTCCCTCCAATGCTAAATTTACGATTCCTCGATGTCTAAGAATGTGTCCCACCAAGCGATACCTTCTTTTAGTCAGGGTACGCCAAAATTCCTTTTCTCACCAATTCTGTTCAGTACCTCTTCATTAATTATGCGATCTACCCACCTAATCTTCAGCATTCTTCTGTAGCGCCACATTTCAAAATCCTCTATCCTCTTCCTGTCCGCACAGCTTATCGTCCATGTTTCACTCCCATACAAGGCAACACTCCACACAAATGCCTTCAGAAAAGACTTCCTTGCAGTTAAATTAATATTCGATGTTAGCAAATTTCTCTTTTTTCAAAGGCCTGAAAATGTTCAACAAGTTACCTGCAGAAATAAGTAATTTACCATTAAATTTATTTAAATGCAGGTTGTATAACAGACTAGTGGCTGTGATGTTTAAAGCTTTCCCGGCGTATAGATATTTCCATAAAATCTCTGGCGAACTGCCGGATGTCAGTAAGTTACTGACATCCGGCAGTTCGCCAGAGATTTTATGTAAAAAAGACTAGTGGCTAATCCCTTGTATTCTGTTAATGAATTTTTTGAATGTGGCTCTATTTGAAATTTCAGTTAACTTATGTATTACTAGCTTAAACCCGCGGCTCCGCTCGCGTGTTGGTTGATTATCTATTTATCAGGAACGTAAGTATTGTAGACCCAATCACAGGTAAAAATGCACTCGTTTCGAAGAATTCGATCACGAAATTCAACAATAATGATTGTAATAATATCACAGATCGATCACTTGATGTAATGCGCGAAAAGTTAAATCGATTTTTTTTAAAGAAATGTATTAAAAGAAATGTCTTTTTTACTGCTTTATTTATTTATTCTTATATTTCCATATTCGTACGCTTATCCTTACAGAGAAAGAGATGAAGACATTGTAGTACACATAGACCAAATATATGGTCTGTGGTATCACGTTTCGCTGTATGTAACCTTCTAGCTGTAAAGTCGCAAACGTCATCGCTGGCCTTCAGTCCGATTTTTTAAATAATTTGACGACTTTCAACCACCATATCTTCCACCCCCTTATAGCTATCGGCATGGAACTGGTATGATGTACAACGGGAGACTTCGTACAACATTGACACACAGACCATTCGTTTGCGTTATGTAGTTTTCGCTGCAGAGCGAATTATTAACACACACACACACGTAGAATTTTATATACACCGATAACTTTCCATTCCAATATACTCCACCCTTTTATCATAATCAACCCTCAAGCAACAATGCAACCAATAAAACAATTTTCAAAGAGTAAATATAATTTTCAAAGAGTAATTCTTGTTCCGCATTTCACGTTATATTCTTCAAATTGCTAAATATCTATCAGATGGCTATAAAACTGTAGTTAAAACCTTCATCAGGTATACATTAGTAACGGTACAAATATTTAAGTCTCTGCGTCTTGTCGTTCGGACGTGATAAGCGTACACCGAACAGACATTCACATTAATATATATCGTTGCAGTTGGCCGGAACACACAACGTTTCATATGTTCACTGCAGCGTACCGCCTGCCATCTGTTGAGTGCATTTGCTACTACTTTCGTTGCAGTTTATGTACGCTATTTATACGTGGCAGTTCGCGCTTTGTACACAAAATAGGGTTGGTATCTAGATCCCATTCTGCACAAAACGTCAATGTTTTTTTCTTGCCATGGTACTTAGAGCATATTTTATTTAAAGTCTTCAATTTATATACATACTTCCTTCATTTGTTACAACGAATGAAAATGAATGCGGCATAAATGCCAACATTCAGATTTCTTGTGTATGTAATTATATATCAGTTAAGCC
Source organism: Locusta migratoria (assembly GCA_026315105.1). Taxonomy (NCBI): domain Eukaryota; kingdom Metazoa; phylum Arthropoda; class Insecta; order Orthoptera; family Acrididae; genus Locusta; species Locusta migratoria. The sequence continues at coordinate 36,512,429 of CM048746.1, read as the reverse complement.
GTTTTGGCAGTATCCCAGAATCTTTTTGTATCTTCGAAAGTAACAAAGAAAAACAATGTCACTATAGCAGGACACGAACCATTGCCCAAAAAAACGGATGTTTATAACATAACGCGTTAACCCTCGCGGCTAAACATGACATACCTTACACAGCACTTCTGCTGTTGTATTAGAAGCTTCTTACAACCGTTACGTATTTCTATGGATATATTTCAAATAAATAACTTGTAAGAAACATTTTGAAAAGTAGCCTATGTCCTAATCCAAGACATAAGAAATCTCTATATGAAATTTCATCTAAATCAGTGCTGTAGTTTTAGCGTGATGCGGTAACAAACATACAAAGTTTCGAATTTATAATATGTATAGGATTATTGATATTGACTTTGTCTATTGCTTGCTAAAGTTCAATGACAATAAAATTCATATTATCATTATTATTATCGCAGTGTGCTTTTCTTTGATCTTTGGAAGTGGCGGGGTTTCAGTGATGGCGGACCTGGTGATCGACCACTACGAGATCATGCGGACGGCGCACCTGGAGGACCGGCAGCTGTTCCTGCTGCAGTGCGCCATGGAGGAGAACTGCGTGGCGTCGGAGGCGTACCGCGTCCAGCGCGACAACCCCTCGTGGCACCTGGAGACGCGCCGCCTGCTGCGCTTCACGGCGCGCATCCTCAACGCCGGCACCGCAGACTTCCGGCCCTTCATCCCCAAGCACCTCTGGGAGTTCCACCTCTGCCACATGTCAGTACAGCACGCAACTCTCACCGTATTGTCTGCACTTGGCGGGACACATATGGGTCCTGGAAATTACGCTATTAAATGTTGCCTTTCAAATGTTCAAATATTTGTAAATCTAAGGAACTTGAAATTCTTCGTTTGTGTGGCTATAATGTCCGTAGTTGCTTTCATAATTATGAATAGCAGTATGAAACTTCACTCTGCAGCGGAGTGTGCGCTGATATGAAACTTCCTGGCAGATTAAAATTGTGTGCCGGAACCGGTACTCGAACCTGGGACCTTTGCCTTTCGCGGGCAAGCGCACTACCGACTGTGCTATCCCGACACGACTCACGATGCCGCCTCACAACTTTACTTCCGCCAGTACCTCGCCCACTACTTTCCAAACTTCATTCTGGAAACATTAGGCTGTGGCTAAGCCATGTCTCCATCATATCCTTTCTTCCAGGAGTGCTAGTCTTGCGTGTTTGCAGGAGAGCTTCTGTGAAGTTTGGAAAGTAGGAGGCGAGGTACTGGCAGAAGTAAAGTTGTGAGGCGGCAACGGGAGTCGTGTCGGGATAGCACAGTCGGTAGTGCGCTTGCCCGCGAAAGGCAAAGGTCCCAGGTTCGAGTCCCAGTTCCGGCACACAATTTTAATCTGCCAGGAAGTTTCATGAATAGCAGTGATTTTCCGTCTTTGCAACTACAATAAAAATGCGATTTTTTTTCACACCAGACGCGTTTCGTTTTATTGAATGTAAAACATCTTCAGTGGTCTGTAATAATAGAAATCTACAGTTTGTTTTGTGTTTAGATCGAAACACTGTATAAAATAATTGAAAAAATCACATAAAACATTCCCCGTCATGCCCGTAACTATCTCAGACTACTTCCACATCTCATTCCAGATACCACTACCAACACTCCACGGCTAAGGTCAAATAAAATCACATACTCACCTCTCCGCTAAACACGAGACTCTCCGAACGTGTCACACATATTGATATAAAACTCCCAAACTTTCTCGCCCCCTGCTAACAAACACTCAACCTCGTTCCCCTCACTGTTACCCTACATCACATACCAGATTCAACAAAAAACACAATCCCCCCCCCCCAAACACACACACACACACACACACACATGCACACTACTTGCATTACCACCACCCAGGAGTTTAATATTACTGCACCACACCTCATATCCATCACTTTTGTCTTCCTTCTCACTTCACATCACACCTTACCACATCCAACCACAATTCAGTCATCTTTCCCTACTACTCAACCCCCCACCAATAATAACAACAATTATAATAATATAATAGTAATAAAAGAATATTTAAAAAATAATAATAATAATGTTCCCATTAAATTTATACATGTATTATTCTGCCACTATTCCAATCCGCCGGCCGCGGTGGCCGAGGTGACTGAGCCGGGCGCCGTGGCTCAGCGCGCCCGGTCAGAGGGCTCAACGCCCTCTGTAATAAAAAAGCTGAGCCAACAACAGACCGAACAAGAACGAACAAAACCGATCAGCGTCCGCAACGAAGAGAACTACCGATAGAACCAAAAAAAAAAAAAAAAAAAAAAAAAAAAAAAAAAAAAAAAAGGTGACTGAGGCGCTCCAGTCACGATCAGCACGGCCACTACGGTCGGGGGTTCGAATCCCCCCTCGGGCATGGATATTTTTGTCGTCCTAGTTTGTAAATAGTTCATAAGTAGTTTGTAAGTTTAGGGACTGATGACGCTGTAGTTAAGTCCCATAAGCTTAACAAACATTTGATTTTTATTCCAACCCGCTTACATCAAAACTAAATACACCGAAACATAATTTATTATAAAACATAGAGAAAGAACTACATTTGTGAGGTTGGCAACACTCCAATAACACACTGAGCAGAATCAGTAAAAACAAAAACAAAAACAAACACTTCTGATCTGTGGAAAACAACTATGAACAGTAAAACAGTGACAGTGAAAGTAGTGAGAAAACGACACAACATGAAGAACCGGCGGTATTGCGATAAACAGACTGGCATTCCATGCTGTGAAGCGAAAAGAAGACAAAATTTCCGTAAGTACCAAACATTAGGCCTACTTTTCAGGGTCCATTTAAGAACTGTTTTCGATCTAAACACAAAAGAAACTGTAGATTTCTATTATTACAGACCACTGAAGATGTTTTACATTCAATAAAACGAAACGCGTCTGGTGTGAAAAAAATCGCATTTTTATTGTAGTTGCAAAGACGGAAAATCACTGCTATTCATAACTAAGGAACTTAACTAAGTTGGTCATCAGTCCCTTGGCTTACAAACTATGTAAACTGTGGTGTCGCACAAGTACAAAGTGCGCGCCACCTACTTTCGCCGCGCGCCGCCATGCACGCACGGCGCGGCGTTCTCTCGACGACAGCCACGAGCGCCCTCTGGGACAACGCCGCTCGTGGCCACCACTGAAGGACATCGGGCACTTCGGACTGAGATAGCAACGAGTTAGGACCTTCGTAATCCGATAGGCACGAGTGAAGACTTTGCTATTGTACAGGCACTAGGCAGGCCTCTAACAACTATGTATCAACATTCTGCAGTACTATGTAAAAGTTAAGTATTGATACATTCTGTGCAATATATATATATTTTTCTAATTTACTCGAGTGTTTATAGTTTCTGGCTGCTCCCCTCCGTTCCTGCACCAGCGTGTCGGTCTCATTCCACTCGGCCACCGACACCTACGACGAGGCTGGGACACAAAAGCGGCGACGAAGTTGGGACACAAAAGTGGCGACGAGGATGGGATACAAAATAAACTAACTTCAACTTATGCTAAGAACAACACACACACACACGCCCGAGTAAGAATTCGAACCCCGGACAGCGAGCAACTGAACGCTCCACAGCAAGGCTCCTTAGAACACTCGGTCACTCCACCGCGGCTAAAGTCTCGTTCAGCGGCATGAGAAGCGTCTCGGTGCATCCGTAGCAGCGTTACGTTGGCAATATATAATCTGTACGAAACAGTACTGAAGTGCGTTTTAACCTTCCTTTTACGAGGCCAATTACTTTTACTGACTGGACAGGAGTACATCGAAAAATATTATTATTTTTACGAAAATGTCATGATTTTCAAGGTTGTGGTTATGCGGGAACCTAAGAGTACAGCTTAAATTGATGCGAGTGAACGAACGAATGGACAAGGGTACATAGACGAATATTATTATTTTTACGAATATGTCACGATTTTCAAGGCTGTGGTTAGGCAGGAACCTAAGAATACAGTTTAAATTGTTGCGAGTGTTATGATTCTTACGAATAAGTCATGATATTAAAGGATGTGGTTAGGCAGGAACCTAAGAGTACAGCTTCAATTGATGTGAGCGAATGTTATGATTTTTACGAACATGTCTTGATTGTAACGGATGTGGTTAGGCAGGAATCGAAGAGTACAAATTAAATTGTTGCTTTCGTTCTACCAAATTATGACATTTAAAAAATCAATTTGGAGATAGTTGTTACGTAAACTGAAATGCGTATGCCTAAGTGTTACATCTGAACAGAAAGACATCGCATGTGGAGAAGTGTAGTATTATAGTGTGCAATGTTCTACATTCCAATGCTATGATTCGAAAATAAAATCAGAGAAACGTGATATTAACACATTCATTTTCACATCTTGTAAGGATTGTGTGCCGCCATTCATCCCAGTAGCGACTGTTACCAACACTAGCGCACTACGTCACGTAAGTTCATTAGGCCAAGACCAACTACAATATATTGTAGTTGGTCTTGATTAGGCCATGCCGCCGGTCGAGACTTTTACCCTCCATCGCGGTAATGTTGCCTTTACCCGTGGTGTTATAAACATGGCTTAATGCACACACAGAAAGAAACATATAACAAGAAGCATAACTAATTTTTCCTTCTCCTTTTCCCGTCCTAGCTGACACGTCATACTTGATGGTTTTTATGTTTCTATGTGCTTCTCTCGAAAAAATTCCCTTTGGTAATTTGGTAGAATCCGTGTACATCGAAGGAAACGGCATTGCCATCGATATACATCGAATGTTCGATATAGTGTTTCTGAACCGGAGATTCGGCCGCTATGCGCCTTCACGCACTAAAATAAAACTTCTTGTTTAATCTATACCTAACCTTCTTAAGGCTACGCTATAAATAACTATTTTTAAGTCAAAGTTAGGTTAGTTATAGGTTAAACAAGAAGTTGGTTTTTTTTTCTTTTTTTTTTTTTTTTTAGGGTGCATAGCGCCCGAATCTCCTGTTCTTCACACTATATCGAACATTCGATATATATCGATGGCAATGCCGTTTCCTTCGATGTACACGGATTCTACCAAATTACCTTCCCTTTTTAGTACTGTTTCTTGTGGGCATAAAGGATTTTTTGAGTCCTATGCCTAACATCCCCCCCCCTCTTCCATTCCCACTCATTATCCTGTATTTCATATCTTCCTTGCAACTGTGTCGCCACTTACAATACCCCCTTAATTAAATATACATTCATTACTTCGCGATTTGCGAGAATTTCCAACTTTAGTTGCTCTTCTCATATTGTAACATATGAAAATTTGTGCTGGACCGGGACTCGAACCCGGGTCTCCCGCTTTTCGCCAGCGGTCGCCTTAACCACTCGGCCACCCGGACACGCTCCCTGGCCAGACCCAAACTTCCGTACGTTACAGTGTCTACTTCCCTTTAGTGCTCGCACGCATTTAGCAGTGATTCCCGCGACGGGGAGAGACATACTACACCATCATTAGCCTGTCTTGGCTGTCATAATTACCATTATACGTCTATTCTAAAGGAACAGACGTTGCTGATGGCCCGCAGCTATAAATATTAAATATACATTCATTATTTCGCAATTTCCCAGAATTTCCGTCTTTAGTTGCTCTTCTTCAGTTGGTCTATCATATTGTAACATATCAATTAATTAATTACTTCTCATTTTTACTTATTTTTTCCTATTTTTCCCAACTTTCTTTTTTTCCAATTTTTATTTTCCCTTATTATTCTTATCATTTCAAATCCCCCCACTCCCTCCCTACACTCATCCACAACTCTCTTTTATCCTTTCCCAACCCTTCCCTTCACTGTATTCATTGCCACAATAAAAATTCCCGCCTATCAGAGCCTTTAAATTCCATCATGCAGTGCGGAACTTTCCATTCCCACCTTTACCCTGCATCCTTCCCCCTCCACTGCCCACCTCACTCACAGTGCTAACAAGCAATGCAAAAAGAGGGCTAGGGTAGCCAGTCCTCCAGATAAAGCATTTGCTGACAAGAGTATTGCAATGAGTAACAGAGCACATAGTGCTAACCAAAATGTCTTCCTGATCATTAAACAAAAAGAAGGTTCGTTCGAAAAGGTGTCACTGTTCTACATACAAAAGGGTATTGAGGGCATAGCAGGTAATCTCAAATTGGTGAAAAGGTTACGTTACGTTACGTTGAGACACTAACTCCCAACAGGCCACAAATCTTACTAAAGCCAAGCAACTTGGAGAATATGCCATCGAAATTGACCTCCACAATACTTTAAATTATAGTAAGTGTGTGGTTACATGTTGCGACCTCGTTGTATTTCCAAAGAGTAATTGAAGGACGAATGGGCTTCTGAAGGTATTTTGGATGTTCAAAACATTATGAAGGTAGTGGATGGCGAGTTGGTTAAATCGAGTCCCTTATGTTGACCTTCAACACTTCTAACCTACCAGACCATGTGAAAGCAGGTTTTCTTAGATTAAATGTACGGTCTTATTACCCCAACCCAATGTACTGCTTCAAATACCAGCATTTTGGGCATGCCACCTTGGGATGTGATGGAGAACGGATCTGCGGAAATTTCCTAAATACAGGTCACAGCACACATTTCTGCATGGTAGTGATCACTTCCCAGTTTGGATTCACCTTCCACAGAGAGTAGAACCCAAATACAGACACATCGTTGGGTTCTTAGCAAGGCAGACTGGACACTTTACGGCCAACCTGTCGAATTTGAGGGCCATGACAGCGTCCACTATGCTGCCACTGCATCCATTCCGCAGTCATCAGGGCTACCAAAACAGCATCCAGTGGTGGAATGACGGATGCCTTTCTTGCATTAGGATCAGATGGGCAGCTCTGCGCAGGTTCAAGTGTAGACCGACTGCAGAAAACCTCATAACCTTTTGGGTGGCAAGAGCCAAGTGTCGCCGGATTATTCGAGAGAGCAAGAAGAAGTCGTGGCAACAGTTCCTAAATTCCATTAACCATTCTACTAAGAGTTCAGTTGTATGGGAGGCCATTAGGAGGATATCAGGGAGAGGTAGCACGTGTCCAGTAGCTGCTGTAATGGGTAATGGTAGTTTCCAGGTCAGTCTGTGAGACATTGCCCAGAGAATGACAGTCTATTTTTCTACAGTAACTGCCACCACCAGTTACCATCCAGCTTTCCAGCGCCACCGAATGGCTACTGAGAGGGAAATCTTGGACTTCCAGTCCAGCAATGATGATCAGTATAACTGCCCCTTTTTCATGTGGGAGCCAGATTCTACATTGTCTGTGGCTCATGACACATCCCCAGTTTATGATGGTATCCACTATAGCATGATGAAACCTCACAATGAAGGACAAGGAAATCCTCCTCAACCTTGGATCATAGTGTGTACAGTCCTTCCTTTAAAAATATCATTTGTAAGTCGCGACATTTTTTGACACTCCACAATTAACCTACATTATCCCCCCCCCCCCCAATGATGTTTTATACTTCTGGACAAGTGCTGCCAGCCAATCCGTTATTGTACAGATTGTTTTGATCACAAATTTATTGATTTTGTTATATCTCATAGAAGGCAGTGGTGTGGAACAGATCACACTGAGCTGTCATCAATTTATGATCAAGACTGAGTTTAACAAAATAAATTATTATTAAGTATATTGATGGACGGGCAGCAACTATTTCTTATATCTCTACATAGTATGTTCCCACAGTCACTGATTACATTTACTTGCAGGGAGGAGACAATAATTTTAGGTGTGACTAGTGAGTTATTTATCTACAAATGGACTCTCATTAAACTTTGACAAAACCCAGTATATATAGTTTTATACAGTAAACGGCGTGACACCATTAATAAATATAGACTTTCAACAGGAATCTGTAGCTAAGGTAGAAAGCATGTAATCAGAATAATTGCTTCAGCCAACCCAAGGTCATACTGCAGACATTTATTTAAGGAAATAGGGACCTTCACTGCAGCTTCACAACATATATATTCACTTATGAAATTTGTTATTAACAATCCAACCAAATTCAAAAGTAACAGCAATGTGCATAGCTACAACTTTAGGAGAAAGGGTGATATTCATTATTCAAGATTAAATCTAACTTTGGCACAGAAAGGGCTGAATTAATCTGTTGCAAAAGTGTTCTGTCACTTACCAAGTAACATAAAAAGTCTGACAGATAGCCAACTAGTATTTAAAAAGAAATTAAAAGAATTTCTGAATGGCAACTCCTTCTGCACTGTAGATGAATTTTTAGATAAAACTTAGAAATTTCGCTAAAAATACATAAAAAATAAAAATTTAAAAATCCTTAAAATATTGAGTTACATGTATAGACACCATTCATTAAACTGACACATTCCACATCACTGTGAAATATCATATTAATGATCTATGGAACAAGTATTAATGTAATCTAATACAGTCTTTACACATAAGCTTTACCCTCGTATTCTGATCTTTTATTCAGCATTGTTATGTTATATTAAAACTTCTCCCTGATTGCAACTCTAGGTGCTACTGTTTAGACATTGCCAAAAACTATAAACTCCATATATGGCAGCTGTTTGCATAAAATAACATAAAGAAGTGTAGTCCCTATAATAATGAAAACGCAACTACTATTATCAAAAGAAATGGTTGGCAGGCAATTTAAAAAAATATGTATTTAATAAAATCTCTAACACTTTACTGAAATGTTTGAAAAAATAATCAGGCCAATGAATGCCTCACTTCAGTTTAGACAGAAATTTCACAACACTGTTTGAAAGACACACTAAGTTCATTTACTATTACTACAACATTTGAATTGTAGGACTGCATAAAATAAGCCCTTACAAAGCCTTACATTAATTTTAATGTCTTTTTGAAACTGTATTATTCTAAACTCAACATACACATTTTTATTTCAGGCATTACCACAGCATGGAAGTATTTGCAACTTTCGATATTTTGGATTCAAGAGGAGTGAAAGTGGCAGAAGGTCACAAGGCATCATTTTGCCTAGAGGACAATCAATGCATGCCTGGAGTACGCCCTTTCTATGCCTGTGCCAACTTTGGAGATCAAGGGATTTCTGTAAACTGTTCTGATATTTATAGGCATAATATTGATTGTCAATGGGTGGACATATCAGAACTGAATCCTGGAATGTACACATTTAAGGTATGATTTCAGAACAAAAATTTAAAATAATCAAAGATTAAACAGATAAGTAAAGAACATTTTTAGTGGAAAAGAGCTGAATTTCAAAAGATTATGATCTCATATTTCTTCCAGACATGTTACAAATACAAAGGAAAAGTTATTTTGTTATTAATTTAGGGCTATTAGTGCAAGTATATTACAATTTTCTGTTGACAATAAAGTTCAAATAACTGTTATTTCTTTCATTACAGTACAATTTAAAACATTTTACCAGGTTTTTACCTCTACTAATAATATCTTCATCAGAAGTACCAATGAAAAATATGACGTGAGATATGTTAAGCTAGAGCACAATGTGGTCAAGTCGCAGAAGATGTTCAAACAGTCCACTATCAACTACAATACACCCGCAACCTCCATGGGGCCCTCAGCTCTTTTATGGGTATGTGTGTGGTGTGCATGGGATCCTGACCCAGTGCAGTATTTCTTCCTGTTTTCCCAGGCTTCATCACCTCTCTCATTTCCCTTCCTTCCCATCCTAACTCCTCCCTGCTTATGCCCCACTCTCTAGGTGTTTCGTTTTAAGACAGCCCAGTTATTCACATTGTTCTGAAGGTGGTGCAATTTTACTTTCCTTGCTGTTTCTGCCCGTTTCTCGACCCAGTTTGTTTTCCCTCAGGGTTTGACTTCCATTAACAAATTTCAGTTTTAGTGGGCCATTTTGGGAAGGACTACCAACATAGTCCCTTTGGCACAGATACCCATCACCTTCATTTCCCCCTTCCCTCCTCACTGCAGCCCCCTACCTCCACTAGGTCACCAGCACGTATAGCTAGTCTGTATGGTGAGGCTGCTGTGTACTCTTTTGCTGTGCCTCACGACAACACTGGAACCACACTACTAGTACCAGAGCTGTTAATGTCCCATGTATGCCTAGGAGTGGTTACCCAACCTTTTGGGGTATCAGAACTACTGGTAACAGCCATCCTGCCAGGCTAGGTGCTGCCCACGTGGCAAGCCCCATCCTGGAGTGGATGGTGCCAGGGTGGACACTTATCAGATTAAGTGTATGAAAGTTTCTGGCCACTCTCCTATGTCCAAATTCTCTTTGGAAATGAAAAGTCCTTCTTCAGTTCCTGTCTTTTCTTCCGGAGCCTTACCCTCCCTGACTCCAGTTTGCGAAGAGGGTCAGGCCTGTCAGTTAGGTGCAAAACCATTTCCCAGATACTTAGTATGTTCCAGGATGTACAGGGAGACATTTGCCACTACTGAATCTCTCTTCTTTATAGAAAACATAGAAGATAAGTTTGACAAAGTTAAGGTACTAAGTATCATGCAATCCAGTCCTGTGTTAACCCAAACATCTTATTCCAGTCAATTGCCTGCACTTAAAGCCTGTCAAGAATTAGGAGACATCCCAGTGGGCATTACACCTCACCAGGTCCTAAACATGAACCAGGCAGTTATCTTCCATAGGTACTTTCTTCACATGAGGAACTCAGAGCAAAAGTGAAACAGCATGGTGTTTGTTTCGTTTGCCAAGGGTAACTGTATAGACATTATTGCTTTCATGCTGGCTTTTGAAGGGGATACACTGCCTGGCGAATTCAAGAACATTATGTACAGGTGTGATGTGAAGCTGTATATCCCATCTCTTATGCACTGCTTCCATTGCCTCCATTTTGGCCACATATCCTCCAGGTGTGATACCAACCCTATTTGTTATGATTGTGGTCACACTTTTCGTACAGGGAACCCTCACACCCCGCCACCTAGTTGTGTGAATTTCTATGGTCCACATGCTCCTCATTCACCAGATTGTCCACTGTAGAAAATGGAAGAGAAAATCCGGGAATTCAAGACTCTATATCATCTGTACTGTTCTGTGAATGGTAAAAAATGTGATCACCTCCACCCTGTGTCATTAAGATCTACATTTGAGTCCGTTGTGTCACTTCCCTCCCACTCCCAGCTCCCTAACCCCCTCCTCCCTGGCAGTTACCGCTTCTCCCCTTGAGGTACCACCGTCCCCAACCTTGCCCCTACTCCCCCTGTTCCTACTCCTCCACCCCCTCCTCAGCCAATAGCAACTTCTCCAGCACCCACTGCAAACGAGGCTCCCTCAGGATACCCCCTTCCCTCTCCAACACTCTAAAGACAAGATGCCTGTTGGCCAGAACCATAACCAGGAACCACAATCTCGGGGTCTAAAGGTCACTCACTCTCTTTGTCTGACAACATCACCTCAACCTGCTCTCCTCACGACTCTTCTCATCCTCCTAGAAAGAAGGAAAAGAAGAAGTGGTGTTAAGTCTCAGGATGAAGCGGTCATGGCATGCCAGGGGATTTTGCCCATGCTTGCCCCAATCAGAGCCAGTATTGACGAGGAACAACAACAACCCAACGGGAAAGTTTTTCTACCATTTATCGGTAAGGTCACTGATCGTATAGGAAAAATTTTAAGCAAGTACGATGTGGACACTGTTTTCAGACCAACCACGAAAATAAAAGAATTTTTAAGATCTGCAAAAGATAAGCGACACCCCCTGCCTACACCAGGTGTCTATAAAATCCCCTGCAGTTGTGGAAAAGTTTATATAGGTACTACTAAAAGAAGTGTCAACACTCGTCTAGGCGAACACAAAAGGAACTGCCACCTCAGACATACTGATAAATCGGCTGTAGCGGAACACGTGTATCAAGTAGGTGACCACGAAATAAAATTTAACGAGACGTCCATCATAGCAAAGACGTCGCATTATTATGCACATTTGTACAGAGAGGCCATTGAGATTTTTAAACATCGAAATAATTAAAAAAAAAAAAAAAAGGAGGTCTCAAACTTGATAAGATATGGATGTCAACACTGCAGCAACAGCATGACAATGGATTAATTTCAATCGAGGACGTTGGCAATAGCAGAGACCACAGCATAGCCGACACCACGTGACTGACAGCAGTGCCCTCTGTTTTACCTATATATACGACGCTCACGCGCTCTCGTTGCAGTACGCCGCTTTACCTCCGAGGATGCCTTCCGCAGACGAAGGCGAAACGTCTGGGGAAAGTTTTATGTATGGACCACGGCATCTCAGCCCGGAAGCTTTAAGTAATGACGATACCTGCCGTGAAAGCCTTCATTCCTCATTATCCCATTCATCTTCAACACTTCACCTCAGACCATTTCAACCTTCCTCCCATAGCAGGGATTCCAGCTCACGAAGGCATCATGCTACTTGCATGAGATAACATCCATACCCATTCCCTTTGGACACCCAGCTTCAAGCTGTAGCTATCACACTTTCCCTTTCTGACTTTACTTACTCATTGTGCCACTCCCTCACATTCTGCCACCACTAGAGTGAATCTTTTGCACCTTATAGATTAGCTTCTGCCTCTGTTTTCTGTTGGCAGATATCTTTAATCACCTTTAACTCATCTGTCTCAACAATGGCAAACCTACATTTCTATCAGATTCCACACACACCCTGTCCCATTAGACCCTCAATCTGTTCTGCTCAGCTTGCCCGTCAGCTCGAGTGGACTGTCCTTGCAAATACTCAAGCCAGAGACCACTTCCCTTGTAACATTCATCTGCTGACATATATCACATCAGCACGTTCATACAACTGACAGCTTTCTACAGCTGATATGCAGCTCTACTCCTCCTTAGCAACCTTCAGGGAACCTCATTTTCGCAGCATAAATGACCATGTCAACTACCTTACTAGAACTATTCTCTCTGCCACAGAATGTTCCATCCCTCACACCTCTTCCTTGTCATTACATACCTGCATCACCTGGTGAAATGAGGCATGCTGCAATGCAATCAAAGCCCGGACATGTTCTCTCCACATCTTTGAATGACATCCCACACTGGAGAATTATATTTGGTACAAACAACTGCATGGGCAGTGTTGTCACATTATTAGCAACAGTAAATGAGTAGCTGGCCTTCATTCATTAGTTCTTTAACAGTTTCAGCCCCCTTTCTGTTATTTGGGGTAACCTCTGTCAACAATACAGGACCTCGGCTCATTCCCCTATCCATGGTCTCACTGTTGTGAATGACAACACATTAGACCCCAAAGCCAACTCCGATACCTTGGACCACTACTTTTCTGAGATTTCAGCTTCACACACTACCATCCGTCTTCCCTCCCAAAACCATGAATGCCGTAATTCTGAATTTACTTTGAAGGAGCTTCTACATTCTTTCTCTTCATCATAATCTTTGAACAAAAAGATTTTTAAAGTGAATTTTTTTGTGCTGAATCGATAGAGCAATCTATAATTACTCTTGTGTGACATTCAGTTTATAGAAATGTATTAATAGAGACAGTAAAACATGACAGTTAACCAGTACTCTGGAAGTGGCGAGGTGAGGCGACACACGTGAAACAGGGCACGTCAGGCGAGAGCGAAGTGGCAAGCACGTGTATCAATACGTCGACGTCTGTCGTGGGTATCAAACGCGTTGAACACCGGCTGAGAGCAATGCTAATAGCCACGGCAGTAATGTAGCACAATACAGTATCCTTTTCGAGACAATTTCACACTACAGCTACGTGTTTCAACTTCTGTACCTAACACCATAAGATCTATCGAATTTTACACAGGTCTGAGGTTAATAAAACAGAGAACAAAGTAGACAATTTGTTTTAATTTAGCTTACTTAGTCAACTTATTAGTGACAAGACTGTACTGTATATTCATGAAGCAATTCCTAAGCAACTGAACAGTTAATACATTACATAAATCAAAGCAGCATACACACTAACTGCCTCCCTGGCAACTTCATCACACATCCCTAGAATTCGTACTAAAGAATCTCATCAGAAAGATACTGTATAATATAGAACAATAATTAAACAGGGTTCTTGTACAGGTTAACGGTAGCATCACTTATTCATTACCAAAATCATCTATTATTTCTGAAGATGTGTACATGTTGTATTATTCAGTGCGTCGTGGCTGAAAGAAAACTGAGATCCGTCCGCTGTCAGCTACACTGTTGTACAGCACTTGTCGTACCAGTAAACCACACTGTCTTCCTTTATATGAGTTGCCCTGCCTGCTACTGCCTTATGGAAGCGCTACACAGCTGCTTCCAGAGTACTTGTTAGTTGTCATGTTTTACTGTCTCTGTCAATACATTTCGATACAATGAATATCACACTAGAGTAATTTTAGACTGAAAATTTCACTTTAAAAATCTTTTTGTTTATGTCAGAAAACAAACCAACACTTTACATCTTACACCGGGTGTGTCAGGAATGGCGTTATAAGCATAATTTGTTTGGCATTGCAAAAACAAAACTGCAAATATCTGCTCAAACTCCAGAGAAAATGCTCCTGATATCTCATAGGGGAGACACCCTAAATTCAAATTCCCGCCCACCATTCTTTAACATCTTTACCTTGGTTCTCTGGACAGAGCCTCTGCCTCAACTCTGTTATATCTATCCAACTTCATCTTTCTACAAATGTCTACCTTGGTGTGTTTGCGTGTGTATGTGTGTGGGTGTGTGTGTGTGTGTGCTTGTTTACCTTTCCTTTTTTCCCCCTAAGGTAAGTCCTTCCACTCCTGGGATTGAAATCACTCCTCTTCCACTCCCTTAAAACTCGCATCCTTCCCTTTTTCCCCTCCATCCTTCCTCTTTTCCTGAAGAAGCAGCCACCGGTTGCGAAAGCTTGTATCTTGTGTTTGTGTGTGTTTTTATTTGTGTTTTTTTGTGTCTATCTACGAGCCTGTCCTTTAGGTAAGTTATTAGATTTCTATTTTTACACACACACACACACACACACACACACACACACACACACGGACTTACACGACACCCGGTGTATATGTAAAGCGTTGGTTTGTTTCCCGTCACGAAGAAAAAGATTTTTAAAGTGAATTTTTTGTGCTGAATCAATAGAGCAATCTATAATTACTCTAGTGTGATGTTCGGTTTGTAGAAATGTGTTAATAGAGACAGTAAAACATGACAGTTAACCAGTACTCTGGTAGCGGCGGCTGTGTAGTGTTTCCATAAGGAAGTAGCAGACAACGCGAGGCGAGGCGACACATGTGAAACAGGGCACGTCAGGCGAGAGTGAAGTGACAAGCACGTCTACTAATACGTCAACATTTGTCGTGGGTATCAAACGCGTTGAACATCGGCTGAGAGCAATGCTAATAGCCACGGCAGTAATGCAGCACAATTTCACACTACAGCTACGCGTTTCAACTTCTGTACCTAACACCATAAGATTTGTCGAATTTTACAAAGGTCTGAGCTTAATAAAACAGAGAACAAAGTAGACAATTTGTTTTAATTTGGCTTACTTAGTCTACTTATTAGTGACAAGACTATACTGTACATTCACGAAGCAATTCCTAAACAACTGAATAGTTAATACATTACTTAAATCAAAGCAGCGTACACACGAGCTGCCTCCCTGACAACTTCATCACACATCCCTAGAATTGATACTACAGAATCTCTTCAGAAAGATACTGTATAATACAGAACAATAATTAAACAGGGTGCTTGAACAGGTTAACGGTAGCATCAATTACTCATTACCAAAATCATCTATTATTTCTGAAGATGTGTACATGTTGTATTATGCAGTGCGGCGTGGCTGAAAGAAAACTGAGATCCGTCTGCTGTCAGCTACACTGTTTTACAGCACTTGTTGTACCGGTAAACCGCACTGTCTTCCTTTATATGAGTTCCCCGTCTGCTACTGCCTTATGGAAGCGCTACACAGCTGCTTCCAGAGTACTTGTTAGTTGTCATGTTTTACTGTCTATTGTGTTTGTGTGTGTTTTTATTTGTGTTTTTTTTATGTCTATCTACGAGCCTGTCCTTTAGGTAGGCTATTAGATTTCTATTTTTTATACACACACACACACACACATACACAGACACACCCACACACACACACACACACACACACACACCAGGGGCAGACATATGCAAAATGCAGAGGTTGGACTATGCATTTTGCATATGTCAACCCTGGTGTGTGTGTGTGTGTGTGTGTGTGTGTGTGTATTTGTTTGTTTTTTTATGTATCCTTTTTCCTCCAAGGTAAGTCTTTCCTCTCCTGGGATTGGAATGACTCCTTACCCACTCCCTTAAAACCCTTATCCTTTCCTTTTCCCTCTCCTTACCTGAGAGGAAAGACTTACCTTGGGGGAAAAAGGATAGGTAAACAAACTCACACAACCACACACATATACATGAACACACACCAAGACAGACACATGCAAAAAATATATATTTATTTAGTCAGTTAGTTAGTCAATACAACCATTAATCTCAGAATTATTTGTGTGTTTTAGGTATCAATAAACCCAGAATTCAAAGTTGCAGAGATGACATATGAGAATAATGCTGCTGTGTGTTCATTGTATTACTCAGAATCATTTGCACACGTATTCAACTGCACAATACAACGACCATGAGTATGTGAAGGACAATAGAAGGTGACTGTCAAATCATAACTTATTTCCCTTCCAAGGAGGGAACTTTGTTCCTTAAGAAGTGACTGGTGTTGATCAATTAAGGACATGTTAACTTATAATTGTAACAAACTGCCCTTATAACCAAACATGCGAACCATAAAGTCTGTATATATGTTCTTCATTTTGTACATATTGCACAAATATTTAAGAATTTTAAAAACTTTAATGTTTTTCTGTCTGAGTAATAAATTAATATGAGAATCAATTTGTACAAAGTCTTAATAAATGTGCTTTTACAAACTGATGGACTGCATTAAAATTCACCACCATAGTTTGTTCAAGTTTCCTGTGTTTATATTCACCTGGCACTCATTCATATCTGTACATTATTATAGTGGGTGATGGTGATCATTTGCATTGTTCATTATTTGGTCTCCATTTCTCATTTAATTTATGTTTTTCTGTAAACATTAATCCTTTAGGGCTAAAATTATGCATATGGAAGTGAAACTGAATGTGTTGAGGGAAATAGATAATGGTCACAAAACAATAATTCCTATTAACACCTTACAGCATAAAATGATGACTCATACTCAAAACAACCTTTCAAAGAGGCAACTACCAGTCATAACACATTTTACAGAGCATAATGTACTCATAAAATTAAACTATGGGTTTCAAATTGTTTGACACAATTGCTTGGACAAGTGTGATAGGAATGCAATTGCTCAACACCAGTACCCCAGTACTGTATATTCTTTGATGTAGGTTGAAGGAAAAGTAATCATGAATCTTCTCTCATTTATTCCAAAGGCATCGTCCAAAACAACCTACTTTTTATTACACTGCTCAAACCAATTAGGGGATCAGGTGAAATATTAGAGACAATGTACATACAGTAACATATTTTATTCAGATACTGGTCAAACTGTATTTTGTATGTGATACAGTACAATATTTTGCCATCTCAACTCCTTACTTGAGGTTTACATGACATTTACTTAGAGTGATGCAGCATCGGGCTACCATAATAGTGAAAAGGTCATTCTCGTTGCCGTTTGATGTGGTATGTGATCACCTTGCACAGCCAATACAGTTGCACACCTGTGTGGCATGGACAGTATGAGGTTATCAATCAGCTCTTGAGAGATATGTGGCCATTCTTCCAAGAGTGCAATATCCAGCTCTGTAACTACTGTGGGAGGTAATGGTCTGGCTGCAATGCATCTGCTCAGTGCATCCCAGACAAGGTCAATTGGGTTTAAATCCAGTGAACAAACTGACCACTCCATTCATTCAATTCCCTCAGCTTCAAGAAGTTATCCACCAGTGAAGCTCTGTGGGGATGAGTGTTATTGTCCACCAGAAGGGATCCATCTCCTATGACACCACTGTAGGCCACAACAAAAGATCAAAGTATCTCATCTCTCTACCTCTGAGCAGTCAAATCACCATTCTGAATTAAGAGGTCCGTATGTCCATCAATACTGGCTCTTGTCACACTATTGATCAACCTCCATGTTATGATGATATTTCCTGCACATAAGCAGGATTGTTCAGAGTTCCACATTTTCTCCAGATGAGGAAAGGACTGTCTAGCTGAACTCACAATCTTGGCTTATCTGTGAACAGAAGCCAGCACCATTAGTTGTGACTCCAACCTTCATGTTGCTGCGCCCAGTTTCTGTGGGCTAAACGGTGTTGTGGTTTTAATGGGACACACACCACAGATCTATACATAGAGGCCATATTCAAGAAGGTAATTTCAGATGGTTTGTATTGATATTGCGCTTCCCATTGCTGAGTTGCAGTCAGCCTCCTATCTTGATGGGCTGTTAATGGGAGATAACAGTCATCTCTCGCATTTTTACCCATGGATGATCTTGATCTTGCCTTCTTTGAACAGTTCCTTTTGTCTGAAATCATGTCCAGGTCCTGGAAATTACACTTTAGGACACTCCACAGCCCTCTGTGTCTGTCCTGCTTCCACCCTTCCTATGGCTCTCCATGCCATAGCTTAGGGTAAGTGACATTGTAGTTGCAGTGCACTACCTGCTCACTATATTATCTGAATCCAACTGCATGTGTAATTTGTTTGGTAGAGTAAACACAAGTCAAAATCAACCCCTCTGCAACAACTTTCTGTTATTACCACTATCTTGGTTGGTGGAATGTTGTTGTCTTCACTCTGTAAAACCGACAGGATGTTGAACCATTTTAGTTCATTCTGCCAATGACAATTCTTCAGAACCTAGATATCTTAACTGAATTGCTAATTGTTTTGAACAGTGTATTAGAAGAAAAATAAGTTTCTATTCCCAGTGAGAAATTTCTTGAAATTAACATTACACTTTTTTGGGAATCTCTCTCTCTTCACATCACTTTACTTTTCCATACAACCCTCTTCGAAGCATATGGAGTAGCAATTACATTCCTACAAACATGTCCAAGCAACGGTGTTGTGGTTATTTAGCTGTATATCAAAATGATGACACGCCATTCTAGCTAAAACAATCACTTTATTGAGAACAGGTCAGATGCAAGCAACAGTAAAATGCAAACTGAACTTTAATAATCAGACCATGGTGCAGCGAGGTAACAGTTAGTGTGTCTCAACTGTAGAGACATTTCTGTCGACAGTATCAGCGGTTGCCACAGTGTCAAACAATTTTAAATCCATAATTAAATTATCTAAGTGCATTACGCTCTATCGAATGTATTGTGATTGGTAGTTGCCTCTTTGAACAGTTGCTCTGAGTTTGACTTATTACTGTATGATGGAAGTTGCTAATATAAAATATTATGTTTTGACCATTAATCCCTTATTTCAACACATTCAATTCAATTTCCATCTGTGTAATTTTCATCCTAAACAATTAGTATACTGTATAATTTTTTCCAAGCATTCAATGTCAATTTGATTACAGTTTTCTTCTTTCATTCTTCCTTTTTTCCAAGTAGTAATGTCCCAAATAATTTTTTCCTTATTCTTCGAGTTTTATGTTTTTCAGCATAGTGAGTGAGTTTTGCTCCTTTAATTACAATGGAGAATTTAAAATTCAAATATTGACAACAACTCATTCTCTGAATTAGGTAGTACTTCCTGTTCCTTGGACAATATACAGGGTGGGTGGAAAGTAATTAAGTATTGAAAATAATGTATAACTTTTATGTTTACAACATTATTTATTTGAAATTAATACAGTATATACATTGTTATATGGGAATACAAGTGAAAAGTCCATTAAATTTTAATGTAGACAATATAATAAAGACAGTTTACAACTCATCATTAAAACATGAAGACGAGCTGCGACAGGCACATAAAAAAGACACACACATACAACACTTAAGCTATCAGCCATGGCCCTCTTCAGAAAATAGAACATTCACACAGTGTTAATATTGTCTCATAAATTGGACTGTGAGAGTAATAAAGGCTATGAGAAAAAGGAAAATATGAGAGAGAAGGAATGCTTTATAAAACAGTAACAAAGGAAAATCATAGGGTTGTGGATAGAGGTCTGCGAGGATAACAAAAGTGTAATTCGTATCCGCACCACATCTGCAACGCCCATTTCTGCAATGCCAACATCCGCAACCGCATCTGCAGCACTTTATTCGCATCTGCAAGTTCGTTATCCACAGCCGCAGATATTAAAGTTTTGAATGGGTAATAGTAATCGATAACAGTATTTAAAAGTTTAAAACCATGGTATGTAATGACATAATTATTTTTAAATATTTATTTCTGTGACAACTTAACTACTTTTGACTTCTCAAATCACAGTATCTGTTCTATACCTAGTACTCCAAAACAGACTATTCCAAGGAAAACATTGGCGCTCCGGACACATGCAGTAGCGCTTTGGAGCCAGTGTGGTCGGTGCACTACATTAGCTGTTTAATACAGGCGTCTTCTTAAATTTCAGAGGTTTAAACTGATCAGCATTGAGGAGATTTTACCGTGTTTACATTGAAAAAATGGTTCTTTCAGAGTTTCAGAAAAGTTACACTTTATTTTCCCCATATTAATGCACAAGAGGTTGTGTAACACAAAAACAAAGCATGTCATTTTAAGTGTTAAAACTGCCGTCTACTTCTAACTGGTAACTGTCAGCAAAAAAAGATAATGTCGGCTGCAGCTACTGCCAGTCTACACAGTCTAACATTTTGTACCTTCCTAAACATGTTACTTTCACTGTACACCATATCTTATTATGAAAGTTGCTATGAAATGCTATTGTCAGTCTTTATTACTTCTGTCACCATGTATCTAAATATAGAATATTTGCTTGTATGTTTGTTCGTATTTTAAGTGTGGTTGCACCATTCATTTGTTCGCGATGTAACAGTGTAAGAATATACTTTTTTACAGGCAAAGCAGGCTGCTATATCATTGATCTTTTCCTTGCCATATGTATCCATTTTTTTTTTTTTTTCAAATTGACAATTTCAGTTTGTTTTCTTTAACTAATGTCAAATCACCTCTCACTTTACACGATATAGTATCCATTGATGTCATGTTCATTTTAAGAAAGAACTGTCTCAGTTTTCACTAAGATATACATTGTCACTCGGTTACTACAAAGCGCTAACTCCTTTGGTGGTCAGTGGGCCAGTTTGCCACCCAGAAAGCACATGAAAGACTGCAGTTAAGACACAGTTGCGTAAACAGACTAGGCGCAGGTCCCTCTGTACAGCTATGTCCACTGTGACTATGGCTGTGGTATTAAGGAAAGAAGATTATGCTCTCAAAAATGTTTACAATGCTGACAAAACTGGACTTAACTGGAAAGCTTTACTGAGGAAAACTCTTTGTTTCATGTCATGAATTAGCAGCACCTGGTCCTAAAACAAGCAAGGACTGTATTATAATGTTGGCTTGTGCTAATGCTACTGGAAGTCGCCGACTGCCTATGTTCATCATTGGTAAACGTAAAAAACCGCGTTGTTTCAAGTACGTTAATATGTCAGCCTTGCCTGTTGTGTACACTTCACAAAAGAGTGCCTGGATGGATAGTACGAATTTTATGAAGTGGTTTCTGGACTTTTTCGTACCCTCTGTAAAAGCTCATCAGCTAAAGAATGGGAAGAAGGAGAAAACACTACTTCTCCTTGACAATGCACCAACTCATCCATCATGTGATATTTTAAATGAAAAAGACGAGTTCATAAAGGTAATATTTCTTCCACCTAACATAACCTCCATTTACAGCCCATTGATCAAGGCAATATTGAGACTTTCAAATGATATTACAGGAAAGAATTGTTGCTTAAGTTATTGTTAGAAAGAGAAGAGGATGGAGAAGAAAGTCTCTTAATAAATCATAAGAATATTGACTTGAAAGACGCATCCTACATGATCAGCGCAGCATGGAATAGTGTAAAGGAAGAGAATTTGAAAAAAAGCCTGGAATAAAATTTTTGACACAGAAGAAAATTCACAAGGTATGATTGAAAATGACGTACAGAACGATATGTCTGAAACAGAATGATATGTCTGAAACAGAATGATATGTCTGAAAATCTCGGTATGCTAAAAGAAATAGATTGCCACGAATGTGATGAAGAAGACGTTCATGAATGGATGAATGCAGATCCAGGACACCAAATCATGCAGGTCAGTGAGATTGTAAGCGTCGTCACTGATAAAGATGACGCCACAAGCAACTCATCAATCAGTGCTCTAGAAAGTGAAGATGAAAATATACCAACAGCTTCTGAGGCATTCACTTGTTTAGATACTGACTTGCGATTGTTTGAAGCCCAAGATGAAAGTGACCAGTTTCATATATCTGTAATGAAAAAAGTACGTGACTTAGGTGCTCGTAAGCATGTAAGCTTGCTTAGACAGACCAAAATAAAGGTTTTTTTTTTTGTTTTTTTTTTTTTTTTTTTTTTTTTTTTTTTTTTTTTTTTAACGTTAATTTTGTACACTATGTGTTCTGTTCATGCCAAATTCATGTGTAATATGTATATATTTTTGTATATGTTACTTTGTAATACTAAAAAAAGATGCCTGTTTTTATGAATAAATTTACTGTGCAAGTCTTCTTTTCGGCAAATAAACATGTACAGTTCAATTATCCGAACAAACCAGTTTTCCGAACACCCATGTCCCCCAATTACTTCGGATAATTGATGTTCTACTGTGTGTATAATCTTAACCTATGTGTGTAAACAGAAACATGTAAATATTTCAGGACACCCACTGATGATGCCTTGAGAAAAAGGTGAAACACATATGGGTGAATTATAAAAATAAAAACATTTCATTAGCAGTATCAAAAGGCATTTTATTTAAAAAATACTACAGTGAAAATACATCTTTTATATGTGCCTGTCACGGCTTATCGTCATGTCTTTGCGATGAGTTGTAAACTGTTCTTATTACTATATTGTTCTTTCCTATGTATTACAGTTATGATTGATAAATGTATTAATATGCCAATAATATGAGGACAATTTACAACTCACTGCAATGACGTAACAATGAACGGTAATAGACACATAAGAAAAGACACACTCATACAACACTTAAGATATCGACCACTGGTCTTCTTCATAATAGAGATCATTCACACAACAAAACTTCCTGGCAGATTAAAATTGTGTGCCGGAACCGGGACTCGAACCTGGGACCTTTGCCTTTCGCGGGCAAGCGCACTACCGACTGTGCTATCCTGACACGACTCACGATGCCGCCTCACAACTTTACTTTCGCCAGTACCTCGCCTCCTACTTTCCAAACTTCACAGAAGCTCTCCTGCAAACACGAAAGACTAGCACTCCTGGAAGAAAGGATATGGAGGAGACATGGCTTAGCCACAGCCTAAGGGATGTTTCCAGAATGAAACTTCACTCTGCAGCGGAGTGTGCGCTGATATGAAACTTCCTGCAGATTAAAATTGTGTGCCGGAACCGGGACTCGAACCTGGGACCTTTGCCTTTCGCGGGCAAGTGCACTACCGACTGTCACACAGTCACTCAACTGTCATTTCTGGCTGCTGTACTCTGGATTGGACAGGTAGCAACTCACCTTAAAGACGATCGCTGAGCAACAGTCACATAAAATAGACAAACACAGCCGTAAAACTTTTAATTTTCAGCCACAGCCTTCATCAGAAAAGATACACATATAGTCACACCATCATTCAGGTAAAACCATGCACACATGACCACCGTCTGTGACCAGCATGGCCAGAATGGTGGTCATGTGTACATGGTTGTGTCTAAATTATTGTGTGTGTATTTTTCTGATGAAGGCTGTGGCCAAAAATTAAGAGTTGTGTGAATTTGTTTGCCTATTCTATGTGCCTGGCTGCACCTCAGTGATCGTCTTTACAGTGAGTTGCTACCTGTCCTCATCTTACTGACATTCCAGTCTGGACTTCCCATTGTTAAATATATTAATGTATGAAACAAAATCAAAAACCTATCTGTCAGCACAGTGACAGTGGTCCCTAACTGCAATGATTTTGGTGCTGTTGGTATTTTCCTAATGATTTCAGATGAAGAAATAAGAAAAAGAAACAACATTTTTTTAGGGAAGAATAAGTTGTTTCTTTTTTGATTGTGTTTTCTCATTCATATTGCTGTAGCTTATATATTTAACTGAGTGGAAATTCAGAATTAACTACTCATTTAGACCAATTGGAGCAATGGGTTGGAGAAGAGATGTATAATTGTATGGAAGAGAGTTCAGCATGGTAAATGGAGAGAAAGTTATATAAGTAACTGTCACATCGTCAAGATATGTGGCAACTGTAGTATAAGAAAACTTGTGGAAAATGCTTAAAACTTCATATTCTCAATTAATTTTTTAAACAAAGCAGAATCAAATAAACACCTGAAGTATTGGCATTGTAAAATGACTATTTTAATGTCACTTAGAAGACATTGGGAAAATACATAGACTATGGTTTCCGTTTTTGCACAATTTATTACAATTAAAGATAGAAAAATAATGGTTTACATGAAAGATATAAAATACATCACTATGTCTGTGTAAATTAAATAAAAAATTATGATTTAAACACATGCCATGACAAATATTTGTACAAATTTTATAACACTCTGGTAATATAAGAGTAATATGGACGGACAATGTGATATAGGAACACACCATTTTTAAGTGAATACCATTTACAATAGTTATAATACTGTTTGGCATAATTGTCTTAAAATATTTTATGAACCAATTACTTATTAATTTAGAGCACACGTGCTTCTTTTAATTCTGTAAAATATAATATGGATTGTGGATGTTATTCTGTGATATTTTTCCCCCTATGGAGAAATTTATTTCATTTGTTTACAAAGATAAATGTGTCTAAACATTCATTCTCATGATTTAAACATATGCCACAATAAATATTTGTACATATTTTATAACACTCTGGTAATATAAGAGTAATATGGACGGACAATGTGATTATAGGAACACACAGTTTTTAGGTGCATACCATTTACAATAGTTATACTAATGTTTGTCATAATTTTCTTAAACTATTTTATGAACCAATTACTTATTCATTTAGAGCACATTTGGAAAAGACCTGATCATTTCATTACAGTTATGTTTAGCAAGTACTTAATTTCCCTAGAACTCTTAGTGTGAGCCATCAACAACAAAAAAATGTTTTACATCAAAGATAATTAAAACTCCCAAGAAACTACATCCTTAGATAAATCAGTAATTATATTATTATCTACAACAAACATTTGGAAAAAAGCAGACAACAGCAATGTTAGAAAATTCAACATTACACAGACAGATATCAACAATTGTTCTGAAGTATCTCCATGATTAATTAAAAACAGAGGCAAAAATCTACAGTATGCTAAGGACCACTTGTGACAAGTTGTACAGGTTGCCTGTAATATAAAAACATTACACAGACAGATATCAACAATTGTTCTGAAGTATCTCCATGATTAATTAAAAACAGAGGCAAAAATCTACAGTATGCTAAGGACCACTTGTGACAAGTTGTACAGGTTGCCTGTAATATAAAAATGAGGAAAACAGTGGAAGACCATCAGCACATTTTCAGTCTATGAATGATGAGGCGGCCATATAACAATGACTGTCATTATCATAGTATAAATAGTCAATAGCCTTCTGGCTCAGAGGAAACAACTCTGATTATCTCTGAAGTATTGCACCACACTAAACTACTAAATAAATACAGGTAATGTACCATAAAATTAAAAAATAAAAACTTAACATTTACACTAAAAATTGAAAATTGTAGAGCAATGTAGGCAACATAAATGACATAATTTAGGGAGTGATCAAATAATATTCTAAAAACAGTAAGCCATTATATGATGGTTCTGCCAATGGAGATATGGTACAGGAAACAAGTCATAAGACACCTACAATTTGCCACACTTTTTTTGGTCTCTAACAAAAAGTGGTGTAAAAAGCCTAGAATACAAGCTCTGCCCAACATAGATTACTGCAAGGAGAGGAGACATTGTCAAACCAGCTGCACCTTTTGTCAAACAGTACTAGATAAATGTTTACAATACACTGTTCTAAACATTTACAGATAGACACACTTTATGATGTACTGCAACTAAGCTTCTTTTAGGAAGACAGAAAGAAAATTAGGGTTTAAGTCATATTAACATCACAGTCATTGCAGACGCTTCTTTGAGGTATGAAAGGCAATGATCAAGATGGGACAAAAATCATCGCTAAATTTAAAAAAAAAAAAAGTTGACAGTAATTAGGAGCAAAACCCTCTTTAGCTGAAAGACTTTTGAACACACAACAATACAAGCTTAATTACATTCTACTCCCCTCCATTCAGGATTGTGGAACACAATGATCAAATGAAGTTCAACAGAAAGTCAGGATCAAAATTATTTCTGTTTTCTCTTACATTACCAACTCCAATCTGGACTTCCTATTGTTTCTTCTCATACTTAATGTTTTGTAAATCATACATGGCCAAACAAGGCACTCTGAGAAATGTAACAGTATCACAATGAACAACAGTAACATTAGTTTTGTAATAAAAATAAGGCATATCGCAAGTTTTCTGTTAATTTCTCACATTTCATCTTAATAAATGGCAAGAGATTTTTTTTTTAAAGAAAAAAGAACATTATGGGTATCAGTGGAAGGCTAAGGTAGGCATATGAAAAAGATTGGGATGGATATGTAAGGACGAAAGGGTTAGGGAACCATGAGAGAATATTTTTACTGACGTAATAATCACAAACTCTTCAGTATCTTGAAGACATAATTAAATAGTTACCAACACAGCTGCTTGTCTGACAGAATAATTTTCAGTATCTTCTTGGATAAAATCCTGAAAAATAAATATTGAATTAGTTACAACTCAGAAAAAAAACCTGCTAAGTTGATTTTCCAGAATGAAAAACCAAAAAGACCATGTTCTAAATATTATCAATACATACACATAAAAACAAAAAACCAACCCCTCTTTTGGAGCTATTTGTTTCTTTGCTGAAGAGGAAGGGCATATAGGTTTGGTGGAAAGGTAAATAAGGACAAGCATATCACCATGTCTGCTGATTGTAAGGAATACAAGTGTTGTGAGACTGGAAGGAGTCGGCAGTGATAAGGAAAGTGTCAGAGAGAGTAATAGGTAATAATGAAACGATAATGTCCTGGATTTATAAGCCCTTTCTGTTAAGGCATCAATGGGAAGGGGACATGATTTACAAAACCTCTATGAAAATTTAAAAGGCTAGCAAAATTTTACGGTGAAAGAGAAATAAGGGATGAAAGAGAAATTACTGATGAAAGCTATTATCAGGTGACAACATAAATTCAATGGTTGCAGTTGAAAATTTGTGTTGGACTGGGACTCAAATCCGTATTTCCCACTTTACATCAGTGGTCACTTAAACTATTTTGGCCATGCGAGCATGCTTCCTGCCCAACTCTAATTCTCAACTTGCCACACATTAATAATGCAGTGTCATCCCACACATTTGTTCCCGCTACTCACATTGCATTCCCAAAAATAGACCAGATGATATTTCATCATCTACACAGAAAGTACTGTTTTGATTGCCATAGCTTGTATACAATAACATGTATGGTATCTGTTCTTTTGTCCATCACACTGAAATGACAAAGAGGACAATATGTGATACTGAAAGGTAATAAAATTTTAATACTAAAACTCCTGTAATAGGTATAGTTGTTCTACCTACAGTGACACAGGAATTTTTTTGCCAAACAAGGAATGGAAACTGTTCTCACTTATCCCAAGATGTTATCATTACGCTACCTGAGCATGCTTTTCAGATTGACCCAGATTATAATTTGACCCACAAACTATGGTGGGTTGTGCAAGTTGAGGCAAGTATGGGAAAACCATTGCTGCTGGTTTCAAGTGACAGTTGCAGTATGCTTATACACGTGTTTTGCACTAGAAGAAACCTCGTAGCTTGCAAATAATATCTCTCACTTACTTTAGTAGAATTTTTTGCATGTCAGCACTATCAGTGATGACAATTTGCAACAAATAGAATAAAATTCACTGTATAAGTCATTATGGCCACATTTAATTTTTGCAATGTCTGCAACATTCACAGCAAAGCATTTAGAACAATACTGAAAACTCATTAGCTGCTGGAAAATGTGTGTAATAGATGCTTAGACTAAGTCTAAACTCAACCGTAATCGCTCCTGGCTCAAACTATGCCCACACTTGCAGATCTTCTGATTTCCATGAAAATGTAAGAAACAATGCCATTTCTGACAATCATTGTCATCTTTTGAGGAGCCTTTTTTTTTTCACCTTACATACACTACTGTTTGGAATAAGTGAAACACCAAGCCCTAGAGATGCAATCACAATGAAATTTCATTGATTACAGGCATGAGACTACACAAATGATCATAATTACAGCCCAACCTGTTGACACAGACATGTCCACACCCCAGCAATGCTCTCCACACACACACACACACACACACACACACACACACACACACACACACACACAGATATATATATATATCCCTGTGATCTGTGATTTCAACAATGCATAGTGACACTCAGTTATGATTACCACTTCATATGACAGCTCTACACCAAATGAGTATTGTGTAACACTGACCTATCCAGTCACACTACAAAGGCCACTGTTGTTTCCATGTAAACAGCACATCATTGTCATTTAAATCAATTATTATAGTTCCACTGTTCTACACATTCTCTTAACATGCACATCATATACTGCAGACCAGTGCTTCTGAGTGTTTCACTTTTTACAAACAGAACTGTATTTTATATTTGATGGCAAAGTTTAGCACACAATAAGTGATGACAAACACATTTCAGGAAAGCTAGTGTCTGAGAAAGAGCAGGGGGAGGGGGGCACATTGCTACTCAGTTGTGAAATTGCCTGAATAACTATGTTCCTTAACTGGATGCAACTGTTTAGTAATTGCAATTCAACCAGATGATAATTTGTTAGTTGTCATGGACAGATAACATACTGCACAGTGTTTGCAGTAAAGTTTGCACATGGAAGTGCTGCTTCATGTTTCTTAATTGAAAGGCACAATTTAGCAATTTCATCTCATATCAATTAGTAATTGGTTTGTTATTATTACGATGTAGCATAATGTACAGTAGTTGTAGCAAAGTTGGGATCTTGGCTCTTTCTCTGATGATTGAAGGCTCTTTTAAATGTCCACTTAGTTAACATTTAAGGGCTCTTCATAACCCCTATCATTTCTCACAACTTTTGACAGGCAGTATGCATCAATGTTATGGAACACTGATGTTTCATGTCATGCATAGAATGTGTAGTCAAGCTAGCCATTTCAGAACCCACTTTTTCTGGCACTGGAATATACAACACCACTTCTAACTGTGACTTTGCACTGCTTCCTTCTCCGTGTTTATCACAGCTAAGATTAAATAAAGTGTGACTTTACAGTGTAAGAACTTAGGTATTGGGCTATGTGCGGTTCTGATTTAGAAGTTTGGCTCAATGTTATTGTAATAACTTTATTAACACTTGAAAACTCAACTGTACACAACAAGTGTTTTGACTCATGGTTCAATGTCAACTGATGTGCTCCGCTGAGTCCAGGTGAGCGCCGGTTTACTTCGACGGCGCTGTCTAATTACTGTAGTGCCCCTATATTACTTTGTGCACATTACACACAGTGGTAGTTTTAAATATACAACACACTGTCACAACACTTTTCCCCCTTTGTGAAATTCACTTCACATTGCAGAGGTGTTGTACAGTGCGGAGACATCCATCGGCTCTTGATGTGTTGCGGCCAGGTCACATGGTGCCACACAAATGTATGGGCAAAAGTGCCCCGAACAGGGCCCATTGCATGGAGCACAGACCCGTAACTGAATGATGGGTGACAGCTGCATTGCCTCTGGTACATGCGACTGTTATGCTGGCACACCTCCCCGCACAGTCGGCTCATGTGATGGAAGCACATCATCTGCAGAATTATGTTGGGTGCTCGGAGTTGTGAGCTATAAATTTGGGACCCATAGGTGGTGTCTATTGGCTTCTGAATGAGTATGAATAGTCCTGTGTCGAGACAACATTGACAATGGCAGGTCAACTGCACGCGAACGTATCTGGTCAAAATGGCGAACAACCATTCAGTGATCAGCCTGGATGTCACACAACTGACGGCCTTTAAACTTTTTGATGGTTCCTTTGATCCACTTGGCACGAGAGCCAAATCCCCGTACCCAGACAGGGGCACCTACTCTGAACTTGTCAGGAGCGTGAGAAACAGCCCGAGACTGTAGGAAGTGAAGAAGATGTAAAAATGTACACGGCTGACAACCATGTAAGAGCTCGGCCAGGCTGTGATCACCCATGTGTGTAAATCAATAAGAACTTAGAAAAGCATCTTCCATAGAAAACTTCTTCACCTGACATTTGAATGTGCGTATAAGACGCTCGACCTCCCCATTCGACTGTGGATGGAAGGGCAGCGCCATGATATGATGGACACCAAGGCCAGAACAGAAATCTGCAAAAAGCCTGTGAGGAAAACTGAGGACCATTGTCTGTGACAAGCGTAGAGGGTAGACCTTCAAGAGTGAAAATCTTTGCCAATGTATTTGCGGTTGCCACAGTGGAAGGGGAAACACGGTGAACCACAAAAGGAAAATTGGAATAAGCATCAATGACAAGAAACCAGTAGGCACCAAGAAAAGGGCCAGCAAAATGGGCGTGGACCCTATCCCACACGTGCGCTGGGGCAGGCCATGGGATAGGGTCAGCTCGGGGGGCTGCCGACTGTTGAGCACATTTGGTACACAGGGCGACCATGCGTGAAATGTCTGCATCAATTCATGGCCAGTAAACATGTCTGTGAGCCAGATTTTTAGTGCAGGAAACACCCCAATGTCCCTGGTGTAACAACTGAAGAACACATTGACACTGAGAAGCAGGAACCACCACCCTTGGAAATTCTCCGACTGTAGAGAGGAGAACCACCTCATCACGAACAGACAGTCTCAGCTGCAAGGTGTAACAAGCGGGTCAGAGGCCTTGCCAGAGGGTCTGTCAGGCCACCCTTGTTGAATGAACCTAATCACCTTGCAGAGAACTGGGTCTTTGGCTGTGGCCGAAGCAACATGGTCCCCCATAATTGGAAAACCATCAACCGCACGACATTTGTCCTCATCTACGTGGAAACAAAGCAACTCATCGCGGTCGAAAACAGGGTCAGGACCCATAAGCAGCCGCGATAAGGCATCAGCATTTGCATGCTGGCTGTGGGGTGGTAATGGATCTCATAGTGAAATCAAGACAAATATAAAGCCCAACGTTGCAACCTGTGTACAGCTTTATCCAGAACTGATGCTGAAGGATGAAACAGGGAGACAAGAGGCTTATGGTCAGTAAAGAGATGAAACTTGGAACCATACAAGAAAACGTGAAATTTTTTAAAGGCATACACTATGGCAAGTGCCTCTTTCTCAAACTGAGAATAAAGCCTTTGAGCATCGTTGAGCATCTTCGAAGCATAAGCAATAGGCCACTCTGATCCATCATCATATCGGTGTACAAGTACAGCTCCAAGACCATATTGGGATGCATCCATGGCCAACACCAGTTGCCACCCTGGGCAAAACGTGACTAGACACGGCGCTGACTGAAGTAGATCTTTGAGGCGGACAAAAGCACGTTCACATTCCTCAGTCCAGTGGAAAGGAATGTTCTTACGGAGCAGCTGATTCAATGGATGGGCCACGTCAGCTGCAGAAGGAAGGAATTTAAGATAGTAGGCAATTTTGCCAAGAAATAGCAGAAGGTCTTTAACATTGGACGGCTGTGGGAGGGCTGCGATAGCATCAACATGCTGACTTAAGGAGCGGATCCCGTCACGGGACAGTTGAAACCCCAGATACACAACAGAAGACTGAAAAAATTGAGGTTTAGTGAGATTACTCTTCAGCCCCGCAGACAGGAGAACTTGAAAAAGTGCGCGAAGATTGGCAAGGCGTTCATCCGTGGAAGCCCCTGTAACTACAATATAATCTTGATAGTTGATGCAACAAGGCATGGAACCCGTCAGTTGTTCTAAAAAACGCTGAAAGATAGGTGGTGCACTGGAAACGCCAAACAACAACCGTTGGTATTGATACAGGCCAAATGGAGAGATTAAGACAAGAAATTTTCTGGAATCTGCGTCCAAAAGCAGTTGGTGAGATGCCTCCAATATATCAATTTTGGAGAAGAACTGACCGCCCGCAAAATTGGCAAACAACTCGTCAGGACAAGAAAGCGGGTAAGTATCAATGAGACATTGGGCATTGACAGTTTTCTTTTTTTAAATTGCCACACAACTGCAATTTGCCATTAGGTTTGCAAACCACAACGAGGGGGGATGCCCATGCACTAGAAGTAACTGGTAGGAGAGCCCCCAAAGACAACAACCTATCTAATTCAGCCTTGACTGGGTCACGTAATGCAACTGGAAGGGGTCGGGCATGGAAAAACATCATCTGTAATGGAGAATCCAAAAAGTCGAAAAGCATCATACCCAAACAAGTTTTCCATTCCTGCATGATCAACAACAATAAAGGTGAATAACGAACGACCGACTTGTAAGAAGCGGACGCCTCAAATTGGCCGATAATCGGAATTTTCTGTTTGTTGTAAGTCCACAAATTGCGCGTGACAGGAGACAACGGCGGAGAACCCAATTCCAAGTATGTGTGAGAATTTATGAGAGTGACAGCAGAAACTGTGTCTACCTGCATGCGAATATTTTTGTCAAGTACCTGAACATCTATATATAACTTACTAGTATTGGAAAGCACACAATTGACAGACATAACAGAATCGCCATCTTCACCGACAGCTGGAGTCTTGTTAGACCGGCAGACAGAGGCAATGTGACCTTTCTTATTACAGGTGTGACATATGGCCCAGCGTTGAGGACAATCTACCCTCTCATGTTTGATAAAGCAATGTGGACAGGATGGAAGCACCGAACGTACCTGATTTTGCATATGTCTGCCTAAGTGTGTTTATGTGTATTTGTTTACCTTTCTTTTTTCCCCCAAGGTAAGTCTTTCCTCTCCCGGGATTGGAATAACTTCTCACCCGCTCTTTTAAACCCAAATCTTTTCCTTTTCCCTCTCCTTCCCTACTCTGCCTGAAGAAGCAACAAAAGGTTGCGAAAGCTTGCTTTTGAGTGTGTTTGTGTTTGTTTTATTTATTTATTTATTATTATTGAGATGCGTTTTTAAGGTGGTAACTACAAGAATATGAATAAAAAATAATAAAGACGTTGGTCATTCTTTTAGGTTAAGGTTCAGAAGTTAATACTGATTATTGTATGTAGCCTATTTGGCTAGGAGAAAAATGAATTGTAAACTAAGAAGGGAGGTAAAAATAGAGTGAAAATACTATGTAAAACATAAACAGAAGAAGAAAGTAAGAAGACAGAAAAGATTTTGAAAGGTAACAGAGCAATAACAAACAAAGAAAAATAATCCTACTCCTAATGATCCAGTTCCCCAAGACATCATTCAAATTGAACACTGCCTGGAACAGTTCCGTCCGCCGGCACAGTGAGATCCACCCATTCTTCCTCATAATCACAGTCTTCAAACCTTCCAGGAATTCCAACCTTGCCTCTCAGTCTTTCTTGAAAAACCTTAATCCTACTCCCAACATTACCGCAGCTGAATCCCGAGCTATCCGTGATCTGAAGGCTGACCATTCCATCGTCATTCTCCCTGCCGACAAGGGATCCATGACCATGGTACTTGATCGGCGGGAGTATGTGGCTGAGGGACTGCATCAGCTTTCAGACAACACTACCTACAATGTTTATCAAGACAATCCCATCCCTGATGTCCAGGCAGAGCTTCAGGAATCCTCAGATACTTAGGCCCCCTACAAAACCTTTCACCTGAGTCCATCAAACTCATGACCCCACCGACTCCCCGCATCCCTACCTTCTACCTACTTCCTAAAATTCACAAACCTAATCACCCAGACCGGCCTATTGTGGCCGGTTACCAGCCCTCACAGAACGAATCTCTGCCTACATAGACCAACACCTTCAACCCATTATGTGCAGTCTCCCATCCTTCATCAAAGTCATCAAACACTTTCTCCACCGCCTGAAATTCTTACCTAATCTGTTACCTCCGGAAACCCTCCTAGTAACTATTGATGCTACTTCCAAACATGCTACTACACAAACATACCGCATGCCTAGGGCCTCGCTGCAATGGAGTACTTCCTTTCACACTGACCACCTACAACCCTACCTAAAACCTCTTTCCTTATTACCCTAGCCAGATTCATCTTAACCCACAACTTCTTCACCTTTGAGGGCCAGACATACCAACAACTAAAGGGAACAGCCATGGGAACCAGGATGACCCCCTTGTACGCAAACTTATTTATGGGATGCTTAGAGGAAGCCTTTCTGGATACCCAAGCCTGTCAACCCAAAGTTTGGTTCAGATTCATTGATGACATCTTCATGATCTGGACTCACAGTGAAGAAGAACTCCAGAATTTCCTCTCCTACCTCAACTCCTTTGGTCCCATCAAATTCACCTGGTCCTATTCCAAATCCCATGCCAGTTTCCTCGATGTCGACCTCCATCTGTCCAACGGCCAACTTCACACACCTGTCCACATCAAACGTACCAACAAACAACAGTACCTCCATTATGACAGCTGCCATCCGTTCCACATCAAACGTGCCCTTCCCTACAGCTTAGGTCTTCATGGCAAAAGAGTGTGCTCCAGTCCCGAATCCCTGAACCAGTACACCAATAACCTAATAACACCTTTCACATCCCGCAGCTATCCTCCTCTGGTTCAGAAGCAAATTACCAGAGCCACTTCCTCATCCCCCCAAATCCAGAACCTTCCAGAAGTGCCCCTCTTGTCACCAGATACTTTCCGGGACTTGAGTGGACTCTGAATGTGGCTCTCCAGTAAGGATAGGGTACTACTTCCTTAAACCCTGCCCCGAAATGAGATCCATTGTTCATGACATCCTTCCCACTCCACCGAGAGTGTCTTTCCGCCACCCACCTAACCTTCGTAACCTCCTAGTCCATCCCTATGAAATCCCCAAACCTCATTCCCTACCCTCTGGCTCCTACCCATGCAACCGCCCCCGTTGTAAAACCTGCCCTATGCACCCTTCCACCACCACTTACTCCACTCCAGTAATTCGGAAGGTGTACAGGATCAAGGGCAGAGCCACTTGCAATAGCACCCACGTAATTTACCAACTGACATGCCTGCACTGTGAAGCATTCTATGTGGAAATGACCACAAACAAACTGTCCATTCACATGAACGGTCACAGGCAGACAGTGTTTGTTGGTAATAAAGATCACCTTGTGGCTAAACATGCCTTGGTGCATAGCCAACACATCTTGGCACAGTGTTACACCGACCGGGTTATCTGGATACTTCTCACCAACACCAACCTTTCAGAACTCCAGAGATGGGAACTTGCCTTCAGCTTATTCTCTCCTCCCATTGCCCACTTGGTCTCAACCTCCGCTAAATTCCAATTCCTGCCCACCATCTTTAACATCTTCGCCTCAGTTCTGTGTACAGAGCCTCTGCCTCAAGTGCCTTTCTACAAATGCCTGCCTAGGTGTGTTTGTGTGTGGATACGTGTGAGTGTGAGTGTGTGTGTATTTGTTTACCTTCCTCCCCCCCCCTCCCAAGGTAAGTCCTTCCACTCCTGGGATTGGAGTGACTCCTTTTCCACTTCCTTAAAACCCATATCCTTCCCTTTCTCCTCTCCTTCCTTCCTTTTTTTCCTGAAGAAGTGACCAACGGTTACGAAAGATTGTATGTGTGTTTATGTGTGATTTTATTTGTGTCTGTTGACTGGCCTGTCCTTTGCGTAAGTCATCCGTTTTCTATTTTTTTAATAAATTTATCCCACCAGGAAAGTTTCCTTCTGCTGCCGTGGCCGACGGATGCGGCGGCGGCCGGGAGCCGTACCG
This sequence comes from Locusta migratoria, assembly GCA_026315105.1. Lineage (NCBI taxonomy): Eukaryota > Metazoa > Arthropoda > Insecta > Orthoptera > Acrididae > Locusta > Locusta migratoria. The sequence continues at coordinate 36,476,306 of CM048746.1, read as the reverse complement.
CGCGATCCGCGGACGCCTGGCAGGCGTCTTTCGTGAGACACCCTGTATATTTAATGTTAAAACTACGCAGTTTCTTGTATAACTTTAATTATGAATTGATCATAGACTGTTTTATAATACAACTACAGTATGTCTGCCTAAGTGTACTTGTGTCTGTGTAAATGTGTGGGTGTGTGTGCATTTGTTTACCCTCCATTTTTTCCCCCAAGGTAAGTCTTTCCTGTCCCGGGATTGGAATGGCTCCTTACCCCCTTCCTTAAAACCCTCATCGTTTCCTTTTCCCTCTCCTTCCCTTCTGCCTGATGGAGCAGCTAGGCTGCGAAAGCTAGCGTTTGTGTGTGTGTGTGTGTGTGTGTGTGTGTGTGTGTGTGTGTGTGTGTCTGTGTGTTTATTTGTTGCTATCACTGCCTGTGCCCCTTCGCCTGGTAAGTGTACTTCATCTATTTTTTACTTTCATTAGTGATGACAAATGTGCCTGTTGTGAATGTGCTTGAGAGAATTTGTGAGAAAAGTAGTTAGGCCAACACCTGAAGAGAGGGATCTTAGATTACTTAATTCTCTTGAAATAAGTAATGAGGTAAAAGTGGTGGTGGCACCTAGGTCTAAGAGATCAATCCAGGTAGTATCGTGATAGTGCATAGATAGGTACAGGCATTCATTCTTCTAACTTGTAAAATGAAAGGTAAAAAAAGGGAGTGGATAACTGCATTAATCAGATAGGTACAGGCATTCATTCATCTAACTTGTAAAATGAAAGATTAAAAAAAAGGGAGTGGATAACTGCATTAATCAAAAAAAAAAAAAAGTGTACTACATCATTTAGTAGTTTATTTTTTTAATATAATTTTTAATGTGTTATTTGTCTGCTAGAAGTGTCAAAAATCTTGTGTAAGGTGTATAGAAACGTGATCAAGACACAGAGATATTGGAATTAATACTCTATCAGCGACAGAAGGAATCGTTTTCACAAATATTGGGTTGATTTATTTAACTGTAAGACTTTGACATAACAAAATAACATAATCAAAGAATGAGGCTGATCATAACAAATATCAAGTCAACTGATGTTTAAATTTATCTCTGGCTTTGGTTGTGCAATAAACACTCAGGAATAGTAAACAAGATTACTACCATTTTTGTGTCATTTAAAGAATGAAACATTTCTTTTTCACTGGAATTAATAACATTATCACAGATAGGAAAGGCCAGTTAATGCATTTTGCATGAATAAAGAGAATAGTTGTGATAGAATTACTCACAAACAAAGCACAAGATATAATTACAAGATATCTTCATTCAAAAGGTAAGTGACAAATTTTACTTTAGAAGTGAAATGACTATTGTGAAGTGAAATCAAGTGAGAGTAGTGATAATCTTTAACAATTTCCAAAGGATAACTAAGAATACATTCTAGAAAGAAAAAGCAAAGTACCAATAACAATGATATTCAGTAAACAATATTAAATTTTAGATCAAAAATAAATACGCAGTGAGATAAAATTAAATTATTACCCTTACTTGCGATTAATTGTTCACATAACTTCTCTGTGTGTGTCATTAGTAGAAAGGAATCGCGCTGTCCAGCTCAGGAGTGCCAACTTATGGTCAGTTCGGCTTCTAATCGAGCTAACGCCGGAAGTAAAATTTAAGGGTCTGTAGCCTATTATTACAAATCGACAACACGGTAGGTAGAAGTCCATACTAGAGATTATGGTATTCATCCAATGGCAGTAATACCCAGAAAACAAAGAACACATCTCGTCAAAAGAAAGATCATGAATCTGCATCAGTTTGCACAAAATATGGTACACTTGAGGATAACACCATGAAAGAAACAAGGTGTGACACAACGTAGGGTCCACAACACCAAAAGCCTGAAAGTGCTGGCATAAATGATGCTTGTACGTGTCCCACTCTTTCATTGCCTCATCAGGTTCGAGTCCCAGTTCCAGAAAACAATTTTAATCTGCCAGGAAGTTTCAGTTCAATCTTCTGCAGCAGTTGCTGTTGCTGTTGAAGCATCTGAATCAACATGAGGTCAGGAGGAGCCATTCAGAATGAACAAAATACAAAGACGATACCCCGGGAAAAGAATGAAACACCAGGCCACACCTGTATAAAGGGACAGGCTCAGGGGCCACCTAACACATACGATACAACGTACTCGTTGCCAAGTGTTGTATTGACAGGTTCTACACAAAAACATGACACACTCAGTATAAGTCATACATCATACTGATGGAGTCTCATTCCATATGTGCACACCTTCTCATATAGGGCACACTGTGTGAGGCGCCTCTTACACGCCACGCAGCAGCCTGTTGCACTAAAGTTGGCACCGTTTTCAATTACATAGCATGTATATATCATGGAAGTTAAAGAGATCAATTTATATTTGTTTTTTACTTGTACTGGTAGTTATGCCCCCTGGAAGTAAGCACTAGTTTGTTTATGAATATTTCTAAGAATTTAACAAATTTCAGAATGGGATTTTTCATTTTTACAGACACATGTTTCGATCATCAGAATGAAATGTGAGCCACCTGATATTATCCCCAAATACTTCTGAACAGTGTACTACTTATGACATTGTTGTCTTACCTAGTAAACTAAGTTGGTATAAAGTTATTAGTCCCTAGAGAGATGGCATCATTAAAAACATACATTATGATTGGAAATTAATGAGTAAAACACACTTCAAAATTTCAGCTGTGTAACAACTTCACTTGGCTGTAAACCTATGGATATATAAGTCACAAGTATGTCTGTTTTGTGTGATATTTCACATCACCAATAGCTATATTATTTTTTATGTATTTATTTATTTATTTTTATTTTTTAACACATATACCACCAAAAATTTTGCAGGTTAAAATATTTTTATCAGTTTATATTATAAATATTCACAAGAATTTATACTGTTAGAATGTGAAGGGCAAAATTAAATGAGACTGTCAAAAATAAAATGAAGCAACTTACCTCATTGTAACATTTGGAACAGTTGCCGCGTACATAACACATAATAAGTTGTTACCAGAGCGCAATGAGTGACATTTATGATACTCTGAGCACCAGTAACTCTCCAAAGCATGAGACACACCATTACTCACAGCATGCTGATAGAATGTACGTAGCATATCCATACGCTTCATTCCTGGGGTGCGATTTAGCATGAACTTTTCCATTTCTACATCAACTAATAGAACACTGCAACATATATAAAATAAACAGTTATATTCAGTGGCACCAACCTTTACAGTAACAACAACATCACCATAATCAAATTTCATCATTTTAATGTATAAAATACAGATATGTATAAAATACAATAATGAATCAAATACAGATCAAACCATGAAATTTTGTCACAAACACTGCTGAAATAATAGCAATAATAATAATAATAATGCAAGGTGGTACAATGGCTTAACCCCTTATGATCTGAGTGAGTGTAAAACATTCTTCATCATTTGAACTGCCACAGAAATGTAGCGCAACCAAAGAAATTTGAATTTCAGCATGCAGACCTTGGGTTATTTAGTTGTTTCAGTTTATATTTTATGCATTTCCTTTGGGAAAGTGGTCTTCATAATTTTTCTCCTGTTACTCGGTAACTCAATTTATGATAATGATTGGTTAGGAGCAGAATATATTACAAATCCACAGAATAAATTTTTAAATATAATTTGGTACTTGTAAGTCACATCAGGCCTATATAATATCATCTAATTTGGCTTTTCTTTATACTAAACATATTTCCCAACAACTAAAATACCACAGAATAATTTCAAAATATCAAAGTGAAGATATAAAAATTCAGGCATAAATGGTTAATGCAAGTCTTTCGACTTGATGTCACTTTAGTGGTTTATGTGTCACTAAACTGCACTAGTAAACCAACTGGGGTAATGGAATCTGGGGTCCAGAACTGGCAAATCTTCACGTCATCAAGTTGTGGTGGTTAAGTTAGAATGAAAAATTCCATTGTCTGAGTGGGGTTCAATATCTCAAACTATTGGTTTTGAAGCGTCTGCTTTGATATTAGACTAACAGGCCAAAAAACCCTGAAATTACAATCATACTGTGGCCCTGAGTTACAAAATCTGAATCCTAGCAGTTTAAGAGATTTTTATCAGCTGCAATTTACGAGAAGAGCAGATGTTGGAATAAAGTTCATACGCTAAATTCTAAACCTCTTTCTAGTTCCTCATAAGATATGGGACTCTGTGACATGGAATTGCAAAATGTCCACAAGGGGGAAAGGTGGAGGGTTTAACTTGCTCCTTCCTGGAATCTGTATACATGTGTGTGTGTGTGTGGGGGGGGGGGGGGTATCAGTTACAGAGTCAAGTCAAATTTCTAGTAATGACTGTCTCTGGCACCACTAAACTGCAAATTAATACTGCCTAATGTGACATTATTGCCTGTTCTTGGGATTCATGAAAAATTATGTTCACTCCTTGATGGCAGCAGTTTTGGTTCTGTCATACAGTCAAAATGGATGCAAAACTTTATAGAATGGTGCTGAAATAGCATCCCCAATGTTTTCTTTGTATACCCCTTTCCCAGGCAGAGGAAGGGACTGATCCAATAACTTGACTCATGGATTGCAGTACAAGAGAAGCATAGCAGACATATATGTGCCTGCCAACCACCCCCAAATTACTCAAGAATGACCATCCCCTTTTCTACATAATGAAATCTCAGTAGAAGGCTACCATTTCTTGGTGGACAAACAACATTCTGGTGGTTTGCAAACCCTACATTCATAAGGGTTATGTTCACTCCTTGATGGCAGCAGTTTTGGTTCTGTCATACAGTCAAAATGGATGCAAAACTTTATAGAATGGTGCTGAAATAGCATCCCCAATGTTTTCTTTGTATACCCCTTTCCCAGGCAGAGGAAGGGACTGATCCAATAACTTGACTCATGAATTGCAGTACAAGAGAAGCATAGCAGACATATATGTGCCTGCCAACCACCCCCAAATTACTCAAGAATGACCATCCCCTTTTCTACATAATGAAATCTCAGTAGAAGGCTACCATTTCTTGGTGGACAAACAACATTCTGGTGGTTTGCAAACCCTACATTCATTAGGGTTACTCCGACAGACTTTAAAGTCTATACTTAGCCTATGAGAACAAATACCAATTAGGATCAAAAAATACAAAGCACAAAAGTTATGAAAGAAATCCATTATTGCTTATCCCCTTGCTTCATGTTTTACCCTCTCTGTCATACTCACTCATAAGAAAAAAATATCCTACACGACAGCTCCAATGTATACAAACTGGGGAGATACTGTTACAATGACTGTTGTAGATGACGTAATAATAGTATTAACTTTGTATATAGTTTAAGTACTAGAGTTATGTGGAATTCAGTATTTGCACACTTATTCCATTTCTTATTTTAGCTGTAAAAGAGAACATAGTCGTGGTTTGAAACTGAATGTTTGCTCTTAATTTCAGCGCAGAACAAAGTCATATCTGAACTACAGAAAAGGTAATACTATATATGTTAAAAGTGCCATAGCAACCATATCAAAGACAAACATTTTAGTAGACACATTGATTCTAATAAATGACTTTCAACATATTCCATAAATAGTGAATAATTGCTTAGAAAAAAAAAAAAAGAAACAAGGTACATTTTTGCAGTGTATACACTGCTCTTCCTTTCATTAAGGAACGGCAGTTACATACAGAAATCTAGGACTTCATTTATATACGAAACTACCAGCATCAGCACAGTGTTTAGAATCTTTATTATTATAGTATTCTCCAGTTTTCAGAAGACCATTGTTGATATTACGTATTTCACGGCATGTTCACGAAACAGAACAAATGCACATTTTAGAAGGAGCACTCTTACATATGCACAACTCTAAATACTGCAGAACATAGCTCTATTTACTTAATAAGAGTGCCCAAAACTCTTTTAGGAGTCAAGGCAGAAAGAAAATGTTACGTGGCGGGTTTCGAACAAGGGACCATGTGCATCACAATGTAACGCGATACCCACTACATTAAGGTGAACCATTACGAAAGTGTTCCTTAATTCTCATACTATTGATGGCAGTTTAGACACTAGTTTATAATTTATTGTACTAAGAACGACATGTTTTTGTTAATTCTTCAGTGCACCATTGCTTTGAAATGACAATGTGTGAGTTATAATAAGAAAATCATGAAACACAGAAAGTAAGTTGGCATGATCTAGAGAGATTTCTGGGCAAAGAATGTCATGTGACATTTCTGAACTCCTGGTTTATGTAAAATCAGGTGACGGCATCAAATTGTCATTATTTTTGCAAATATCTCTGTAATGGTCTGAGTTATGGAAATACTTAAGAGAGCAAAGTTGTAGAGAATTTCCTCCTCTACAAATTCGTTTATTCAATTTTCGTGTAAGATGAATGGTTTATTTGTAATTAATTTTTCTGCTGTCAAAAGGCCATCACAAACCGCTTTTGTTTTACTTTTACTAACCTATTTTTTGTCCAAAATATTTGAAAAGGGAGGTTTTGGTCTCTGACAGCCAATAATTATGTCTGTAAAATTTGGTGCCGATAGGTTGAATGGTTGACCTAAAAAGTGGGAACACATTACGGACAGACAGACAGAGAGACATTGTCAAATTGCTGTTATTTTTGCAAATATCTCTGAAATGAAGTGAGATATGAAAAAGCATAATTGGGCAAAGTTGTAGAGAATTTTCTTCCCAACAAATTCGTTTATTTAATTTTCATGTCAGATGAATGGTTAAGCCACTATTTTCATTTACATTTCGAGCTGTCAAAAGGTGATTGCAAAAGCCCACTTGTGTTACTATCGTAACCTAAAGTGGGCCAAAATGAGAAAATGTAATTAATTTGTGTTTGCATTATGGTAAGGATGGCAGCTTGGGATTTACTACCCGTTGACATTGTAGTCATTAGAGTTGGGTTTGCACTACAGTTTCCAAAATACAAAACATTATGAGCTAGCAACTTGCAAGGAGGCAGCAAGTTTACAGCTATGAATGGACAAGGGAGAAGTGGCAGGTGCATAAGGTAAATGTCTCATGCACTGATACCAGAGCCAATGGGGTGGAGCACTTAATGAAGATGATGTGAAGATTTGGGTTGGGAGGAATGATAGGACAAAAGAAGAGGAAAATATTGGGTCAAATTGGCAGATACAGTGATTTAATAAGTGGGGCAAGGAGGGTTACAGGTCAAGGGATGTATTGCAAAGGAAACTCTCATTTACATAGGAACGATCCAGGAAGTTGGGCATGTTTTGCCACTGAGTAGTCAACTTTGTTCTTGGCCAATATTTGGCAGTGCCAATTCATTCTTATGGACAGCTGATTGGTTGTCATACTGACACAAAATCTTTGTAGTCATTATACTAGAGATTAGGAATGGGTTGAACCCTAATTTTACCGAATCGAACCCAAATCCGAATCTGAAATAAAACATGTGCCGAATGCCGAACCCGAATCGAATCTTCCAAATCTCAAACCCAAATAATCTATCAACTCAAGTATATGTATTCAAAAAGAATTACTTACTACTCTATCACAGTCAGTGATGAAGATAAAGTCTCTGGGGTGAATCCCAAATGACAATATTAACAGTAAAATTTAAGAAATTAAAATTTCACTTAGATTTTTATTTTCAAACTTAAGAATTTTTTAATACCCCCTACCCTTAAAAGAAATTTGAATTATATATTGGTCTAAAAGATAATAAGAAACTTTCTTCGCTCTGTTACAAAATGTTTCATATTGTGAAATAAACAATGAACAAGGATTAGGGTTTTTTCCCCCTTTTTACAAAGGTGAAGACTCAAAAATAAACCTGAGAAGATGAGTAATATATTTTGGAAGTTAAAAAATAGATTCTTAAAAAATACGATGTGCAAACGTTAAATAATTTGATAGTGACATATAAGGCATTCCATGAGTGACGGACAGGACATTCAGACACTGAGAAATCCGCATTTATTCGACGTGTGTGTATTTGTTATTACCACGAAGACATTTCAGAACTGTGAAAAGTATCGCGCAGATTGCGCATTCCAGAAGGTTAAGCAAGGGTATTTTTTAGATTAATTTTTTCTTTCAAACATTTAAGATCACGTAACTTGTCTACACAGAATTTATATTCGTAGAAGATTTAAAAATCAGTACTAGAGGTCAGACGCCGTGCTTAATTTCTAATTATTCCCGTTCAGCATAAGAATAATACAAACGTAAACGTTAACGTGAAACGTATTCTTCCGCGTTCGCAGTTGTCTTTCGGGTTTGTTAGGCGGACGGAATTTAAATGGTTTAACAGATAACACGGAAGATTAGATGGCATAATGTTTACATTTGTACTATTCTTATGGCAAAAAGAGTCTGGAATTCACGATTCATAGGAACAATCCCTTCCCCCCCCCCCCCCCAATAAAACACCTAAGTTGTACAAAGGCAGAGGTTGTAGCTTCAGGCATGTTGATGCAACACGGGCTTGCCAGTCGGCTTTACGTAGTGGCTTTTAGATAAGAATTCAAATGTACGGCTATTGTATGAAAATAAATGTGGAAATATAACTTTATTAGTCTTATAATACAAATTTTACAAAATTTTTATAATAGCAATTAGATACTATTATTTGATTCCTTGTTACACAGTTCCTTCGTGCTACAGAACATCATCCCTCGTATAATCTAGTGCATTCGTTCTGGAACATTTTTAAATGCCTGTTACACAATCTGACTTGTAATTGGCACACTTGCACGTTTTACATGACCCGTTGGTGTCAGTTGTCTGTCACTTTTCCTCGAAAGGCAGTAGGTGGACATGTGTTTAAGCTTGAACTTAAACGATTTATTGACACAAACGTCAAGTGGTTGTTGAATTGACGTCATTCCGCCTGGATGGTGCACCATTCTAACTTTTTTTCCACATAATAAATAACTTTCTTCTTGAAATCCTAGTACTTCATTACAGTTCACATATCCCAGCATTTCACAAAATTCGACGAAACAATACGTGGACATCAGAATGAGGCAAGAATCCTAAAACTTATGTATTGTTGGTATTTATGTGAAGAAATTTATTTTTGTTGCTACTTATAGCTAAAAGGATTCTCTTTATATAAGCGGAAAAGGTTTAGCCAGTATTTGTATTTTCGCCTGCTAAACAAGCATGTGTCGCCTGTGTAGACGGGAAAAGTTACTTGTGGTGGCTCCTAGCGCTATTTATCAGAACTATTCAAAGTGAGGTCGCTTCGTTTAGTGAAATCACGTCTTTCTGCAGATCTAAAATAAAATAAAATAAATATTGTTGAAATGAGATAGAATGGCTGGCCAGTACTTACCATTGTGCTGTACCGCCGATAGTAACACAAAATGAAAAAAAACAGAAAAAAGGGGACAAAGGGACAAGCTTTCGGAACAGAGTTCCTTCGTCAGGTGGGAGAGAAGGGAAGAATAAAGGATGGGAACAGAAGGGAAAGGTGGTTCACGACCTAGGTCATGAAGGTGGTGTTTCGGGAGTGTGGACGTCAGAGATACTGCATGTATGTACTGAGCCAAGCCAGAGAGGATAAATATAACTAAAGAGGAAAGATCAAGTAGTAAAGAGAAGAGAAGAGGGTGAAATTAATGATGCTGAGGGGTGTAGGAGGGGTGGGGGGGTGTCTAAAACGTTTTTCATAAACAGGGAAATATGGATGGACATACACGCGCGCGCGCGCGCGCGCGCACACACACACACACACACACACACACACACACACACACACACACACACACACACACACACTCACACGAAGAGAGATAGAGAGAATGACAGAGAGAGCGAGAGGGCGGTAGAGAGAGAGAGAGAGAGAGAGAGAGAGAGAGAGAGAGAGAGAGAGAGAGAGGAGAGGGAGAGAGGGAGAGAGGGAGAGAGAGAGAGAGAGAGAGAGGTAAGGAACGGATAATGAATAGGTGAGCTGAGGATGGAGGAAGGACTGAGGTGTGGATGTGAGACTCAGCAAGGTGAACGTGATAGCTTCCTTGTCACCATTGATGCTACATCCCTGTACACCAACATCCCTCACACCCATGGTCTATCAGCTCTGGAACACTATCTTTCCCAACGCCCACCTGAAAGCCTCCCAAAAACCTCATTCCTTGTCACACTTGCTAATTTCATACTCAACAATAATTATTTCACCTTTGAGGGCCAGACCTACAAACAAATCAGGGGGACAGCTATGGGTACCAGGATGGCCCCTTCCTATGCCAACCTCTTCATGGGCCGCATGGAAGAGGCATTCCTTAAGACACAGAAGTTGCCTCCCCTGGTTTGGTATAGATTCATAGATGATATCTTTATGGTCTGGACTCACAGTGAAGAAACCCTTCTGAACTTCCTCCACGACCTTAACTCCTTCTCCAGCCTTAAATTCACCTGGTCCTTCTCCAATACTCAAACCACCTTCCTTGATGTTGACCTTCACCTTGCTGAGTCTCACATCCACACCTCAGTCCATATTAAACCCACTAACAAACAACAGTACCTCCACTTTGACAGCTGCCATCCCTTCCATATTAAACGATCCCTTCCCTACAGCCTGGGCATCCGTAGGAAAACGTATCTGTTCCAGTTCCGAATCCCTCACCAGCTACAACAACAATCTATCCAATGCTTTCCTCTCCCGCAACTACCCTAAAGACCTCGTCCACAAACAGATCTCCCAAGCTGTCCATTCCTCTCCCTCCAAAAACAATGTTCCCAACCCCAGACCACCCAGAAGCACTCCCTTAGTCACCCAGTACCATCCTGGCCTGGAATGCCTCAACAAATTCCTCAAACAGGGCTATGACTTTCTCAAGTCATGCCCTGAAATGAGACCATCACTCCAAACTGTTCTTCCCACACCACCCAGAGTAGCCTTCCACCATCCTCCCAACCTCCGCAACATCCTTGTCCAACCTTACAACATCCCAAAACCACCCTCCCTACCTAATGGTTCCTACCCCTGCAACTGATCCCGCTGCAAAACCTGTCCAATGCATCCTCCCACTACCACATACTCCAGCCCCACCACAGGAAAAACCTACCCATTTCAAGGCAGGGCCACATGTGAGACAACACATGTCATATACCAGCTGACATGTGTCCACTGTTCAGCCTTTTATGTTGGTATGACTACCAACAAATTGGCTGAGCGGATGAATGGGCATAGACGGACTGTTCGCCTGGGGGACACCCAATATCCTGTGGCAGAACATGCCCTCCAGCATAACTCCAGGGACCTGGGCACGTGTTACACCACACGTGCCATTTGGATAGTACCAACCAACACCAGTCCCTCAGAGCTACGGAGGTGGGAACTTGCCCTCCAACATATCCTCTCCTCCCGCCACCCCCCCTGGCCTAAATCTACGCTAACCCCTCCCCTTCCTCCATCCTCAGCTCACCTATTCATTATCCGTTCCTTACCTCTCTCTCTCTCTCTCTCTCTCTCTCTCTCTCTCTCTCTCTCTCTCTCTCTCTCTCTCCCGCCCTCTCGCTCTCTCTGTCATTCTCTCTATCTCTCTCCATGTGTGTGTGTGTGTGTGTGTGTGTGTGTGTGTGTGTGTGTGTGTGCGTGTGTGTCCATCCATATTTCCCTGTTTATGAAAAACGTTTTAGACACCCCCCCACCCCTCCTACACCCCTCAGCATCATTAATTTCACTCTCTTCTCTTCTCTTTACTACTTGATCTTTCCTCTTTAGTTATATTTATCCTCTCTGGCTTGGCTCAGTACATACATGCAGTATCTCTGACGTCCACACTCCCGAAACACCACCTTCATGACCTAGGTCGTGAACCACCTTTCCCTTCTGTTCCCATCCTTTATTCTTCCCTTCTCTCCCACCTGACGAAGGAACTCTGTTCCGAAAGCTTGTCCCTTTGTCCCCTTTTTTTCTGTTTTTTCATTTTGTGTTACTATCGGCGGTACAGCACAATGGTAAGTACTGGCCAGCCATTCTATCTCATTTCAACAATATTTATTATCTCTGAGGAGAATTTTCATCATTAATCGAATAAAATAAAATAACGCAGACGAAAGGAAACCGTTATGCAAAGTAAACTCCAACATTCGTAACTGAAGGTTTCCATCACACTTTGGATTCGGTAGTATTCGGCCATTATGCGCCGAATCTCGAATCTGAAGCCAGTGTGCTAGATTTGGCGAATAATGGATTCGGCCGAACCACTCGGACACAACCGTACTAGAGATGGTATATGACACAGCTGTTCTGTTACTTGGCTTTGCTTCTCATGGAAGAGGCTATGCCTGTGTCAAAAGTGAAATAGTAAGTGCACGGTAGGTGTGTTGGTGGATGGGCAAGTCTTGCACCTAGGTCTTACACAGTGATATCATTCCTGTGGCAAAGGAGTGGGAGTGGCACGGTGGTAGACCTGGATGTTGTGCAGGCAAGGTGGATAACAAATTACTACTTTAGAAAGAGCACTGAGGATCTTGAGAAGGGAGCCCTCATTTTCAGGAATGATGATTGATAAACCAAGCCCTGGCAAAGGATATGAGGTACAGATGTTATTTTGGGTAACTATGGGAGTATCTCTTTGTAGAAGATTTTTCAGGGTGGTTGAAGGATTAAGGTATATAAGTATAGGGCATGGCATATCTGTTTTGGACAACATTTGGGAGGAGGGGTGCAGGTAGTTTCAGTCTGTGAAAACTGCTGCGAGACTTTCAAAAGAGTGGGCAAGGATATTCTCATCTGATCACAGCAAATACACTGCTTCATGCCACATGTATCTGCTGTGATGAACAACTCCCTCTTACAATATGCCAAACATCTCAGAAGGACAGAACAGGACAGCCTAGATCCCATTTATAGTCTCGAACTTGTCTTCTTCAGTTGTAGTCATGGCATTTGAAGTTACTCTTTGCAATTCAATGTTTCATATACAAATGATATCAGTAAAATCTGAACTAGTCAACAGAAATCTGTGCTACAAAAACAGAACTTGACAACAAACTTGACAGTGTAAAATCAGAACTGAATAGTGAACTGAAAAACAAACTGAAAGTGTTACTTAAAGAAACAAATGATAAGGTTGCTGAAATGCAAGAGGAACTTAATGCCTTTAAGCAGTCTGTAGAAACAGGACAAAAGTCTCTCAATGCTTGTGTGGAGACCATTGAAGGTAGGACAATAAGGTTAGAATCAGCTATGTCCAAGGAAGAAACTGAAAATAATAATAGAAAACAACAAAAAAAATGCCAAACTAGGGATAATTTAGTAGAATAAATCAATACTTACAAAATCATACAAATCAAGAAATTACTGTGTTAACAACAAATGCAGACTCATGTAAAACTCATGTGTCAGAACTTGACAAAAAGACAGTAGAACTACAAGTATGAGAGTAATTTTTTATAAGTACAGACTCTTCAGTTGGTCACACTGTTGTATACTCTATGTAAACACGTGCACACCGTCCTGAGGCACTCAGTCTTGGCTTGGCAACTGTTGAGAATGAAGCTCCCATTGGATGTTACCGCCAAGTGTGAATTGTGCGCAATTATTCAGTTATTGAAAGCAAATGGCACTGCGCCGATTGAAATCCATCGCCAATTGATGGAAGTGTATGGCGAGTCATGCATGGATGTCAAAAAATTTTCGTAAGTGGTGTACAGAGTTTGCAGCTTGTTGGATTGAAATTCACAATGAACAAAGGAGTGGGATACCATCAATTTCTGAGAAGCCAGTGTTGAAGGTTGAGCAAAGCATGCGTAATGATCGGCAGATCACCCTGGATGATCTCTGCACATTGGTTGCTGGGGTTTTACAAAGCACCACTCACCGAATTTTAACAGAAAAAATGAATTGCCAGAAGGTATGTACAATATGGGTGCCACTCATGCTGACTTAAGACCACATGTGGCAACAAGTTGATGCTTTCCGCGCATTTCTTCATCGCCTTGCAGCCAAACAGGACAACTTTCTGAATTTAAATGTCATGGGTGATGAAACTTGGGCATACCACTTTACAACTGAGACAAAGTAACAGTTACACCAGTGGCGGCATCCGTCTTCGCCAAAGCCACAGAAACTCAAACAAATACAGTCTGCCGGGGATCGGAGAGGGGTATTGTTGGCCGACTTTATGCCCACTGGGACCACAATTAACACTGACAGGTACTGTGAGACTTTTAAAAAACTCAAACAGGCAATTCAGAACCGGAGAAGAGGAATGCTGAGCAAGGGCGAACACATTCTTCATGACAACACTTGCCCACATGTCACTCAGCAAACCATTGCTCTCCTACAACAGTTGAAAGAACATTTGGCCGGAAAGCAATTCAGCTTCAAAGATGAGGTGAAAGAAGAGGTTCATACTCTTCTGAACAGCACGGCAATGAGATTCTATGACATGAGCATGCAAAAACTGCCACAGCGTCTACAAAAATGCATTGACAGAAATGATGATTATGTCAAAAATAGCTAAAAGTTCAAGCTGTAAACTGATGTAAACCATTGCAGAAATAAACAGTTTTATGTATTTATGAAAAAATAGGAGACATTACTTTTGGGATTACCCTCGTAGGTGTAGCAGAGCTTTGCAAGTCAGTGTAGGAATTTTGAGAAATATGCCTACCAAAATTTTTCCTGGGGATGGCAAATTGCATGTAAAAGATTTTATTCAATATTATAAAGCTAACTTGAATTCTGAAATGCCACATTCATTTAAGATAAAGTTTGTTAAAAGGCTTTTAGGTAGTGAGACACTGTATGGGGCCAATTAGCGCACCAGCAATGAAATGAAGTTAAGTGATTTAGAGAAAAATTTTCTCAATAACAGAACAGGCTATGATAATATCTGAGTTCTTGACTAGGCCTATACACATGGAAGGAAGGGAGACAATGAAAGAAATATGTGAAAGACAGTTGAAGAAATTAATTCATTTAGACAATGGGAAAACAGTAGACATGCAGATAACCGAAGACCCAAAACTGGAAATGTTGAGCCTTTAAAGTAAGACACATCCCTATGAGAGCCTGTATGTTAGGGTGAAGAATTGGAGCAAAACCCAGGCTATAAACTACAACAGAAGGGAAAGAAGTAATTATTATGTCATGGGTGATGAAACGTGGGCATTACATGAGGTAATGGCAAGTTAACAAAGTACATTTTTGTGGTGTCGCACAAGTCTAAAGTGCGCGCCACCTACTTTTGCCGCGCGCCGCCCTGCACTCATGGTGCGGCGTTCTTACGACAGCCACGAGTGCCCTCTGCTACAACTCCGCTCGTGGCCACCACTGAACGACATCGTTCGCTTGGGACCAGTTAACACTTCGGAATCAGATAGGCACCAGTTAAGACTTGGCTATCGGATAGGCACTAGGAATCGTCACTAGGCAGACCTCTATATAAACTATGTATCAGCATTCTGCAGTCAAGAACTATGTAAAAGTTAAGTATTACTAAGTCTCTATGAAATATATATCTTGTTCTAATTTACTCTAGTGTTTCTAGTTTTTGCTATCCCACTGGCTGCTCACCTTCGTACCTGCACAAGCGTGCATCCTTTATTCCTGTGTCGGTCTATTCCTACTCGGCCACCGAGACCTACGACGGAAACAAGACACAAAAGCGGCGACGAGGCTGGGACACAAAAATTTTGATAAGAATTTCTGGAATACCATTCACAGTATTAGCAAGAAGATTAGACAGGAATATTATGAGGAGCATTTAAGTGATGGAACTATTTCAGATCTTTATTATGTAAATGAAAAGAGCAATAACAGTGAAGATGACAATAATAATAGCAATTTTGACCATAAAATTGGGTTGGTTAATCTTATGGAAGAAGAAAACAATACTGTGGGGAACCAGTCTCTTGTTTGTTCACATCTGAATTGGGAGGGAGGGAGGGAAGGAGGGAAGATACATTGACAAATGAGAGAAGCACGACAGTGACAAGGATAATGTTGTTGTTGATGTTGTTTACAATAATGAACTTGTTAGTATTACTTATTTATAATTAAAAGAAGATGATGAGGATAGTCATGACAAAGTGGAGGAAAGCAGCAAAAGTGAAGATGATAATGTTAATAATATAAATAGGACAGTTTACAACTCACTGCAAAGACGTGGTGACGAGCTGCGACAGGCACATACAAGATTGTATGTGTGTGTCTTTTATATGTGCCTGTCGCAACTCGTCGGCACGTCTTTGCAGTGAGTTGTAAACTGTCCTACTATTTTATTAATTGCAACCTGGACTTTCCATTATTACATAACGATAATGCTAGGAAACTTTCAGATCATGAAGACACTATTACACCAATCAAGATAAACAACACATCAGATTTGGGGGGAGGGGGTGGGGGGTGCATGACAGTGATAAAGTTATGAAGTCAGTTTTCGATACTATGGTTGAGAAATATAGACATGGCAACGTGAAAAAAAAAAATGTGTAGGGAAGAAAATTTAGCAACTATATGATAAGTTTCTTCCTAAATGCACTAGAAATAATGAGCAGCCTGAAAGTAGTACTGAAGATCAAGCTTCAAGTGAACAATCTCAGGAATCTTGAGAAAATAACAGCGCTGAACATGAAGTTGATTGTAGTATTCTTCAAATGTAAAAGAAACATGTGAATAGTGATAAGAGGAATTTAAATTTTGGAGAATTTTCTAATGACTTACTCTATGACTAGGGAAGAGAAGGAGCAGGATGAAATAGGAAGTCCTTACGTCTGAATACGAACAGAGAATTGGGTAGGAAATTCTCTCACAGGTACTGGTAATCCAATATGTGGAATATTGAAGACTCAATACATATTATTACAGACAGCAGTGATTTTGTAGAACTATCTATAATTGACATAATGATTAAAAGAGCCACTGACAGATACAGCATAGTTGTAAATAGACAAGTGTTGCTAACCTTTTCTATTGAAGGTGTTGTGTTTATCCCAAGTATGTCTGGTAATTTCTGCTGAATTGAATCAATCTGTAATTCTGGGCATTAAGTGAATCTATAAAGCAAATGTAACATTTGATTGGGCAGACATGAAAATTGGTCTTACTAATCTAAAAACCACCACAGATAAAGATCAGTGTATAGAGGAATAAAGTCTGGACATTGAAGATTTTAGTGATAAACTCTACCATGGTTAGTAAATACCAAACTACAGGAAGATGAGAAATTAAATTCTACACCGAAAAAGAACTTGAAGAACTTGTTTGAGTGTTATTATGTATTTGACGAGAGACCTGGAAAAAGTGAGAAATTGTGAATGTAGGCTAACACCTGCTGACATTGTTCCTTGGTCAGTCCGGGCCCTATTGGCAGTTCCACGGCTGTTTCCTCCAACATGTTGTCTGTACTAACAGCAAAGCATGGGTCTTCATTGATGACGTTGAACTCATCATTCTGGATTTGTTCAGCTGTCCCAATACACATTACTTTGGGGATAAGTTGTGACTGCTCATTAGTGATCCAAATCTCTCCTTGACCTCCGGTAATGCTTATGATAACCGCTGGTATGTAAATTTATTTTGTGAGCCTAGTAAGCTTTTTACTATTGACAAGCACTTCACAGTTTAACCAGTCATCTGTGGTTGTGACTGGAACTCTTCTCATTGTCAACTGTGGGATCATCACATTGTCAACAGCAAATAACTTCCCAGAAAATTCTGTATCATGTGTATCCATCAGAACGACTTCCTCAATTTGAAGCTCAGATCTTCCATAGTCAATGATACCTTGGGATGCCTGAAGGAAGTCCCATCCGAGGATGACATTATGACTACATTCTGTTAAAATGACAAATTCAAATGACTGGGTCCTGTTGTTGATAGTTATTTTTGCAACACAAGTCCCTGCTGGCTGGACATACTTTCCATTTGTGACCTTCAGCACAGTTGCTGCAGTATCATAGAACATTGTCTTCTTTAGTGTGCAGCGGTAATTATCTGACAATACAGAGAAAGACACTCCTGAATCTACCAGTGCCCAGACAGGCTGGCCATCAATTATGATGTAGATGAGATTTCCCGACATCTTAGCGACTGTCATCCATGGAGCATTTTCATCTGTCGTGACCTCACCTCCGTATATGGTCACCTCAATTAGTTTTCCTGGGCGCGGCAGCTAGGGAAGCGGCTGGTACCTCTGTACTACGACATTGAACAGTGGTGGTGAATCGGGGAGTGACCTCGTCCTAGGTACGGCAATGGACTTCTTCCCATAGGTTGATTGAATTCATCAGCAGGTTACTGCCTGGGATAGAACTGCTCTGATGGCTGACATATTGCAGCAAAATAATTTTCTAATACCTGCCTCCTCTCTCTGCAGTAGCGTATGACATGTCCAGGGCGCCCACAGTGGAAACAGAATGGCATGTTGTCTTCTGTCCTCCAGACTTATGTTCTTCTGTGGGGCATCATAGTTGCTGGGGGAGTTGGTTGTGGCGGCGTTGGCCGGTTCATAGGCTGCTGTTTGGTGGCTGGAGCATAAGTCATAGCAGGGAGACGCCATTCTTCACGTCAGGTGCGATTGGTGGGGCAGACAGGAGCTATTGCCTGAAATACCTCTTCCTCCATCGTGACTTACAGGGCTTACATCCATGGTCATAATCTAAGGCTCTCTTGGTCTAATAATCCCAGCTGCCATAAACTGTTGTAATTCTTCTCTCACAATTTGGCGTATGAGATAAGCAAAGTCATGCTGGTCTTCCACAACGGCCATAGGGACTACATTGGGGAGTCGGTCATACTTCTTTCGTCCAACCCTCCTTTGTTGCAGCTCTTCAATTAGCTGGCACCAGTAGTGATGTCTTATCAGAAGAGCTAGGTACATGTCTTCTGCAATACCCTTCATCAGGTGCATGATTTTGTTGGCCTCAGTCATATCCGGCTTAACTATGTTACATAGGGCCAAAACATTCTGTACGTATTGCTGTGTTGGCTCACCATGTTGTTGGGCCAGGTTCTTCAGTTGTTCTTCCGCCAAGTGGATTTCTCGCTGGCAGTCTCCAAATGTCTTCTTAAGTTCCGTCTAGAACGTTTCCCAATCATTCAGCTTCTCTTCGTTGTTTTCAAACCATTGTTGGGCTGTTCCATCCAGGTAGAAATAAACCTCGGCCAAGCACATTGTATGATCCTACCTGTTATACTTGGCGGCTCGGTTTAAGCCTTTTAGCTATTTGTTGGGGTCCTGTCCAGCCTCTCCAGAGAACAGCGACGACGAAACCAATGGTTTCGTGTTCAATTCTCTTCTGATGATATCAACTTTCGGAAGGATGTACTCGGTATATCCCTTGTATTTTGGCTCTAGTCCAAGTAATGGCTTTTACGTTGCCTAATCAGAGCCATGGTGGTGCAGCTGTTGCACAGAATACCCTGCGTCTCCACCAAACAATGCCACATTCAAATGGAAGCAGGCTTGACTTCGAAGGCAGGGTAGTCAACTGAACACAGCAGGTTTATTGCGAACTGAAACATACAGGCAGCACTGACTGACTATCGGGCAGAGTGCTCTGCTATTTATACACAGACAGAATGTAGCAGAAATTAGAAGAATAGTTAACATAAGAAACATGTAGAAATTACAAGTGAACATAAGAAACGTGTAGAACATACTGAAAATGATAATTACAAATAAATAATTTTTTTCCGGTGGACGGGATTGAACCAGCAACCTTCAGCACTGCACTCGTTGACACTATCCATTGCGCCACACCGCCAGTCAGTTAACTCAGGGTCTTGCACCAATATATTAAAAACCAATATCTGTAACAGTAATTATTTCATTATATGGCAATCAGTTTCAGCACCTCATTAGTGCCATCTTCAGGCAAAAATAAAAAACAAAAACAAAACAAAAAAAACAAAAAAACAAAAAAAGTATCATACACATACAAGACAACAACTGTCAAGCAAGAACATCTATTAGCATCACTGACAGTCGTCTTCTATGGAATAGCATACTGTGTCCTTATAGAAGCCGTGGATCCCATTTAATTCAGCCATATATATTTCATTTTCTTTTTCGATATCTTTGTGGCCTGAAGATGGCACTAATGATTTGCTGAAACTGGTTGTCAGATAATAAAATCATTACTGTCGTGGCTGGTACTTTATAATATAGTTTTAATATATTTCTGATCATAATTTCAACCAGCCATTTTCCCTTTATCCACATTAGTATGGAGCTATATCAATCTCCTCGACAGTGCTGGTATATTCTCCCACCCATACCTTGTATCTCTCTCCTCCTGCACCCTCGTCATGCTGTTTCATCCCCACCACCGATTGCTGTTGCCACAGGGTGTCCACAAATC
Source organism: Locusta migratoria (assembly GCA_026315105.1). NCBI lineage: Eukaryota > Metazoa > Arthropoda > Insecta > Orthoptera > Acrididae > Locusta > Locusta migratoria. The sequence goes on along the minus strand of CM048746.1, from coordinate 36,455,965 downwards.
ACAATCTCAGCAACCATAAAAGTGCTAATATGTGTGTGTGTGTGTGTGTGTGTGTGTGTGTGTGAAACAGATAAAAAGTGTGTATTTCTGTTTCTGATGAAGGCTCTATGGACCAAAAGCTGAAAAATTAGAAGCCTTTTAAATGTGCCTTTCTGCAATTAATCTTGACATCTGTGAGGTGAATAACAATCTGTCCTTTTCAAAAAATACTATAATAATGCTTTCTGGACTTTCCATTGAATAATGTAGAACAGTAATAAGTCTACAGAAAGAAGGCATACACAATCTCAGCAAGTTCCTCTCATATATGACTAGGCTCAGTCACATAAGAGCAATAAAACTAAGTGGAAAGCTGCAACCTTGAATCACAGTATTTTCTCAACATGATACACCACAATATAAGTTTGGTATTACATGAAATCAGTAAGGGTTGTTCACTGATTAGCAATTACTAGACCACTCACAATGAGACCGTACACCTAGTATGTCTGTATCACTACGAGGGGCATTTGAAAAGTCTGTGCAAAAATAAAAACTACTAACATGTTTGGGGAAAACAAATTTAATTTTTTTTTTTAAATAATCTCCTTTTAGACTTATACGCTTCGTCCAATGCTGTTGTAATTCATGGATCCCTTTCACATAATAGGAATTGTCAAAGCTTGCAAAATAGCTATTCGTTTCTGCAATCACCTCCTCATTTGAATGAAATCTTCATCCCACCAGCCATTTCTTGAAATTGGGGAACAAATAGTAGTCAAAGGGAGCCAAGTCTGGAGAACAGGATTAATGTGAAATGAGATGGAATCCATTTCCAATAATTTTGCAACCACAACTGCTGAGGTGTATGCTGATGCATTGTCATGATGGAAAAGGACTTTTTTGTGGGCCAATCGTCAGATTTTTTTTTTCCCCCTTGCAGCTCACTTTTCAAATGGTCCAATAATGATGAATAATATGCACCTGTAATAGTTTTACCCTGTTCCAGATAATCGATGAGCATTACCCCTTGTGAATCCCAAAAGACCGTTGCCATAACCTTTCTGGTGAAGGACCTGTCTTCACCTTTTTTGGTGCAGGTTCTCCCTTGATAACCCATTGTTTAGATTGTTATTTGGTCTCAGGAGTATAGTAATGTATTGCAATATTTTGGCCAGGGACGCTGGAGAAGTGAAGAGACATGCAGGCAGCTCCCACCTGGACAGACGGAGGAGGGCTTTGATGTCTTCGCATGGGGATCACACCACGTCACACAGCTGCAGAGCCGGGGAGCGGAGAGCAGATGCGTGCTATGCTGATGCGACCACCACCACAACCCGCCACACAGCCACACCGCACTGCACCAATCCAATGCCTGACGCACCGTATCAAGTTAATGTTGGTGAGATGGGAAATTACTTCTCTTCCCCGTTAATATCTGAGTTGTGTCCATGCCCAGTCAAATCAGCCGTGAGAAAACTTATTGTTTTGAAAGTTTTGGTATAAATAAAAATAAATTCCTTGTGGTAATCTTTGGTGGAAACTGTTTAGTTCCCAAATCAATCCCTTGAATCCAATGTCCCTGCCAGCCTAGCTCCATAATTTCACATTATATTTTTATTTATATTTTATTGCACCGTGGAAGTTATTCAGGGAGAGGTTTGATTTACCACAGTATCCGTGTTTCATCCAGAGTGACAAAACAATGCTTTAAGTCCTGCGGCTTCTTCCTGAACAGCTGCAAACCTTCCTTGCAACACTTCACACCATTCCATTTTTGGTCAAGCATGAACAATTGCGGCATCCATCTTGTGGATAGCTTTGTCATGTCCAAATGTTTATACAAAATATTATGTACCTGTTTATTCAAGATGCCCTCAGCACAAGCAATCTCACACACCTTAACTCTTCTGTCATCCATCACCATATCATGGATTTTATCAATTATTTCTGGAGTTGTAACCTCCACAGGATGTCCAGAACTTTCAGCGCCATTAGTGTTCATATGGCCACTCCGAAAATTTTGAAACCACTTATAAACTGTTCTAATCAAAGGTGCAGAGTCACCATAATGTTTATCAAGCTACTCTTTAGTCTTCTGAGGTGTTTTGCCTTTCATAAAGTAATTTTTAATTACCACATGAAATTCTTTTTCGTCCATTCTTTGACAATCACTCAACTTCCTTGATTCACATGAATGACAAACACAAAGAAATAGACTAATATGGTTGAAACTTGGTGTTTGTTCTTTCCAATGAGGCTACTAACTAAACATGACCTCGATACGTGCCAGTGGTTCCATCTCTCCAACTTTGCACAGACTTTTCAAATGCCTCTTGCATTACACAATACACAGTTCTATTCACAGTACTGTCTTGAAACAGTAACATACAAAGAGCATCAACCTGGCTACAGTCAAGGAAGTGACACCGTTTCTGGTGGGTTGGATGGGTGCCACTATGCCAGTGAGATATATTATACTACACAGAAAATATAAACATGTCTTAATTTCATAATGTTCTGTTTTTGTTCCCCGCGGTAAAAAAAAAACCTGCAGGATGCACTGACGTTCTACAAAGCAGTGTTGTACTTTGGGATGCAATGTGAATTTGACTTTCACATGAGAGCAATCTGATTAGCATTTAACATGTTGCAGAGACTAGGATACATGAACTCCTTCAAGCAAAAGCCCATACCGTACTTAAGTAATCAAGAAATGAATATGCATAGCAACATCCATGCAAGACTTCTTAAATCAATGATGCGCACAATTAAATCTTTGTCCTATACACATGCCTAACAGTTCACTTAGTATAGGTCTGGAATATGGTTGGTAGGGAATTAATTCGTCACAGTCCTTCAGCAAGCCTTGCTAGCAGAATGTGGGAGCTTCACATCCTGAATTCTTGAAGACAGATTTTATGCAGAGTTCTGCAATGCAATGCTGAACATTCATTTATTGTCTTGCACACAATCCAAGGCATAAAATTCAGTTCAGCCAAGTTATATTCATACAACAAAAACTTACTGCAAATATTTCTATTGTTGTTATTGTTTTTTATGCCGTAAATGGTTTGCTTCTTTTATTTTGGAAGTATCATCACTGGCCTGTTATAAATATTTGTTTTCTGTGTATAATATTTACATTGTATAGTAGTTACAAATTGCTATACAGATCAGAGAGCACCCCCCGTGGACCAGTAACCCTTATTACACAGTGGGAACTATACTCAAAGAGGTCAACATCCAGTTCTGTATCCCAGCAACACAGACACACGTCCCAGTACACTGGATGTAAACATCAACACAAACAAGCCTAATATGTACTACTGCTTGCAGAGGGAACCAGTTGTGATAGAAAATGATAGACCTAGCTCTTCCTCAATGTACCCACACACTAACCCTTGACTGGCTGGAGCTGACAATATCTGGACCCACAGTTGACTCCCAAGAAAGTTTGCCTTTTGCCTAGTGCAGCTAAAAACTTTAACAACAAGACATACATCTGAAACTTCCAAGGAGACTATCTCACTACACTGTTGGGCTACCGAGACCACCTTCTCAGAAGTGTCATTTTCCTTCAAGAAGACCTCACCTTCGGCTCCACTATGGACTTGGTTTCTGAACTCCAGACTGTGATACCCATACAGTTTTTCTGTGACCTCTTCAAGGACTATTGAGCTAAGACTCTTTCTGTGCCTAGTCAAGTCTGTTTTCCAGGCAGTTAGGAATTTCGTCATCTTATTTAATGTTCTTTAACTGATCACATTCTGAAGTAATTACACAATTTGATTTGTGTTCTGTAAACTTATACTAAGAACTGTGTGAATAAACCATGTTCCAATAAATTGTGTTTGTCAGTCATAATACAAGTGGTGGCAAGGAAATTATGGAGACTGCGGAATTTACGCAAGTGTTTCAGCATATACTTCAACGGCAACAGCAGTTCTTTCAGCAAATACAAGACACATGAGAATGACTGCTTAAAGACATTTTGCATCATTGCCCAGTGTCACCACCTCTGCTATTTGTCACCTTCAATGAAGAAATCAAAAGCAGCGATACTTGCCAAAAAAAGCTCTTACAATATACCTGGTGCACCAGGGCTCGGACCATCATTTGTATTTTCTCTCCTGGAACAAGTCCAAGTTATCTGTGTTCCTCACTAAAATCCAGCCTGAGGTTTTGACATTTTTTGCACATTTGTGAAGTATTGTCCTCATATTACTGCTGCTGATTCTATATTTTGGCAGCTCATATGGAGTTTTACCAATCTCGATAAAAGTTTAGACAAACCTACTGTCAGTAGGTGGCAGAACTAGAGGGACTCAGTAGGAAGTGTAAATTTTTCACTTTGTTATCCAAGGAATCATACATGGATGAAATAGTTACAATCTCTTATTCTGGGCCACCCCCAAAACAGCTTTCCATCAAGAAGCCCTCAATTTAGAAGAACCTACCCTTAATCAGTTCATCGACCCCACCTTCAGATACAAAGTTTCCACTGCAGCCAATACACATCTGAAATCTAGAATGCAGGCGGGCCTACTGTGATAACTGCACTCAAAAAGATCACAAACACTCCATGTGCCACTCTCACTATTTTCCACTTCCAAGTTTCACTGGGCATTCAGTCTTCCGACTGTCGTCATTTAAGCTTCCCTGTGCACAGTTCTATTACATCTACATCTACATAGATCCTCTGCAAAATCACATTTAAGTGCCTGTCACCACAGCCACAACTGGCCGCGTCAAGTGCTCTGTTTGACAATTGTGCCCGCTACAGGTGGCTTCCATATTACTCTCTGGCTCCCGGAGTTGAAACTGCCATTCTTTTGCTATGTTACCATTATCAGGTGCTACATTTATTGTCTCATACAGCACACTCTGTGTTATTTGCACTGAGATATTCAATTTGTCACCAATAGCAGAGTTAGTCCTCTCCAAATTTGAATGTTGTCTCCTTTGTGTATTTAGGAGATCGATTGCTGGATTCCAAGTAGAACTAAATTGATAACCAGCATCATGGTTGATTAGATCCTGTGTGACCTTCATTTCAATAGAGTCTTTAATAACACTATCCTAAGATCTAGGTGTCTGTGTCATAATCTTGACAGCATTGTAATTAATTGAATGGTTTAATTCCAAGCAATGTTCTACTATAGCCAACTTGGAAACTTGTTTGAGTCTTGCATGCCGCTGGTGCTCCTTACACCTGGTTTTGATGGTCCTGGTGGTCTGGCCAATATATGACATAAATTCCAGGTTTCTGTAGTGCCAGATCATCCTTTACACTACGTAAGAGAGCCTTAATCTTGGGTGGTGGGCAGAATATGCTCTTAAAATTATACTTTAGAAGTATTCTGCTATTTTCGCTGATATAGGTCTGGCATACGGCAAGAAAGCAACCGTCTTCATTTCTTCTTGTACTTCTGACCTCTTGTGGAGAAATAGGGTGAAGCACCTTCCTGATATCTCTGAAAGAGTATCTATTTTTGTAGAACACAGGCTGAAGGTTTTCCAGTTCCTTCATCAGATTACCTGGATACAAAAGTGTTCGTGCCCAATGAACCAGAGTTCTGAGGACACCATTCTTTTGCACCGGATAGTGCAGCTACTGGCTTGCAGGTACAGATCAGTGTGAGCTGGTTTTCGGTATATACTGTGACCAAAAGTGCCATCTACCTTCCTCTGGACAAGAATATCTAGGAATGCAAGTTCTCCATTTTTCCCATCTCCATAGTGAATTTTATGTTAAGGTGATGAGAGTTAAGATGTTCTAAAAATCCCAAGAGCATCTCCCTACCATGGTGCCAGATCACAAAGGTGTCATCCACGTATCTGAAAAACGGTCGGAAGACTGAACGCCCAGTGAAACTTGGAAGTGGAAAAGAATGTCACATTATAAAATTGTGGTCCACATGCAAGAGGCAAAGAACCTCACATGGAAGAAGGCATCACTATTTGTAGTGGAGAATTTGCTGGCTGCAACAAAAGCACTCCATCACACACAGCCAGCTGGTATTGGAAGGAGTAATAGTTACAGAGGGGGACTGAAGCCCGTCGAGGAGAAGACACTGGCCACCCATATTGAACATAACGCACTACTTGATGCAACACCGGATCTGACACCACTGCTGTAGCAAGGCGGTCAAAAGTGAGGGGGAATCCCTCAACTGTCTGCTGCACCTCATCATCAATGTAGATGCACATAAGTTAATTGTGATCAAAAGCAGAGCCCAGTCCAATCAGCAGATGGGATAATGTGTCAGCATTTGCTTGCTTTGCTGTAGGGCATAAATGGACCTCATAGTGAAAACAACAAAGAAACAATGCCCAACACTGAAGCCTGTGTGCAGCTTTGTCCGGTAGTGGGGCCGAAGGGTTGAAGAGGGACACCAAAGGCTTGTGATCTGTCACTAGATTAAATTTCGTACCATACAGGAAAACATAAATTTTCTTAAGAGTATACACAATTGCTAGAGCTTCTTTTTCTATTTGAGAGTACTTTGCCTGGGCTGGTGTAAGCATTTTGGAGGTGAATGCGCTGGGACATTCAGAGCAATCAGGAAATCGGTGCAAAAGAACAGCACCCACCGCATACTGAGATGTGTCCATTGCCAAAACCAAGTACTGAACAGGGTTGAACATCATTAAACATGGATCAGAAAGTAATTTGTTAAAAGCGTCAAAAAGGCAGCCATGCACGCGGGGAACCACTCGAATTTGGCACCTTTCTGTAACAAATCATAGAGAGGGCACGAAAGAGTGGAGGCTCCTGGAATAAATTTGTGATAATATGTCATTTTTCCCAAGAAGGCCTGCAATTCCTTAACAGATGTAGGGCACAGCAACACTGTCACAGCATGCACGTGGTCCGTAATGGGGGAAACACCTCGTCCCTATAACTCCAATTCGAGATATTCAATAGTGGCCTGAAAAGACTGGCACTTTTGGAGATTGCATTTGAGTCCCTTGTCTTGTAACACAGAGAATAAGATTCACAAATTGTTCACATGTTCCTCTTTAGAGCACCCAGTGAGCACAATGTCATCCAAATAGTTGATACATCCTGGAATCGGGTGTGTAACTTCCTCTAAAAAGCATTGGAAAAAAGCTGGTGCGCTTGCGACCCCAAATGGGGTGTTGACTACCAGTTTGCTTTGGGACTCCTCATCTAACAGCAGTTGTAAGTATGCTTCTTCCAGGTCTATTTTCAAGAAATATTGTCTACCAGACAATTTCAAGAACAATTCATCCTGTCGAGGCAGGGGGCATGTGTCTATGATGGATTGAGCATTAATCATGGCCTTAAAGCCACCACAAGCGGAGTTTGCCGGAGGGTTTGACAATGACTACCAATGGTGTGGCCTATTCACTAGATGCAACTGGACGAATAACGCCAGCATCTGTAAGGTGGTCCAATTCCTTTTTTACCTCTGCTTTAAGGGCAACGGGTATCTCACGTGCCCGGAAGAAATGAGGACGGGCTGTTGGTTTCATGGTTATGTGAGCTTGGAACGAGGAAATGCAACCCAGTCCTGGTGAGAAAAGAGGAGCATATTCAGAACGTAGAGACTCTAAGGATGGATATGGCACTTGGTCCAATACTAAATGAACGTCATCAGATATAGATTATCCAAAGGCTCAAGAAGCATCCGTACCAAACAGGTTGGGTGTTGAGGCTTGATCCACTACTAAAAACGTGATTGTATGGACCACCTAGCGATAGGCCGGTAGGGCCATGAATTGACCTAACACAGAAATAGATTGTTGATTGTAACTGAAAAGCTTCCACAATGCCAGTTGCATGGGGGGAGGGGGTGATCCAAGATATTTGTATGTCTGAGAGTTCAGTAGTGTGACTGCCACCCCCCTGTCTAACTGCACATGCACTGTGCGGTTCAGAACAGATACTCCAATGAAAAGTTTAGTAGGAGTGTGTGTGAGTACCGCAACATTATTAATTTCCATAGATGTCATGTGCGGGTGGCGCCGGTGCCGAGCGGCATGCTGAAGGTATGTGCTCCTTTTTCTTACAGTACCAACATGTGGCCCAACAACATGGGTAATCATTACATTCATGGCTAGAAAAACATTCAGGACAAGATGGAAATGGTGGTGCTCATTTACCGGAGCAAGAAGGCCATTGACTGTACTGTTGAGCTGAACTGTTCTTTCATCAGGCCTGTGACTGGAGTGGACGGTTTGTGATAACTGCTGCCACCTCCCCTGTCACATTAGCGGAAGAGCGCCAAGTAGAATCAGGCGGTTGAATGGCGGAAAAGACACCCCCTGTGTTGATAGCGTAGGCAACCACCTGTGTAACCTCGAAAGCCTGAGCGATTTTCTAAACATTGGCCAAGGTGGGGTCATCCTGTTGGAGGGCACGGTCGCAGACTTCCCTGTCAGGAGTCAAGTGTAGGATAACGTCCCAAACCATGGAATCTGCATAGGATTCCTTGTGAATGTGACATTGAATGACATTGGTAAAATCCCATACTAGAGATCACTGTATTCATCCACTGGCATTAATACCCACAAAGCAAAGAACACATCTCGTCAAAAGAAAGGGTAGATGGATTGTGCAATGGCATTGTTTACGCAAAACCTCGATACACCTGGGGAGAACACCATGAAAGAAACAAGGCACGACACAATGTAGGGTCCGTAACACCAAAAGCCTGAAAGTGTTGACATAAACGATGCTTCTACTTGTCTCATTCCTCCGTGGCCCCATCATAGGAAAGAAAAGGAGGAGGACCCAACAGCACCACAACATCGCACGACGAAGTAAACAATTTAGTTAAGAGGTCAATCTGCTGATTATGCTACTCATGCAGCTGCTGCAGCAGTTGCTGTTGCTGTTGCTGTTGCAGCACCTGAAGTTACACGGTGTCCTAAGTAGTCATAGAGGATGAAGGAAACACACATACCCCAGAGAAACAAGTAAGAGATCAGACAGCGCGTCCATTGAACATGGTTGGTGCGGAGGCCGCAGAACACGCATGCAATATGACCGATTCGTCACCAAGTGCTATGTAGATGTCTAACACATGAAAACATAACACTCTCAGTTGAAGTCACACATCAAACTGCCGAAACATTGCGCCGTGTGCGCGCACATTCTCATAGAGAGTGCGCTATGCGAGGCACCCGTGGCAAACCAAGCAGCGGCCTGTAGCACTAGTGCTGGCACCATTTTTAATTACATGGTGTGCAGACATATCAAAAGACCACATGTCACAACCTCTGCCTTCCTGTAAGTTCTCTCATCTAGCCCGAATGTTTACTCCATACTCAATCACAGCTAGTGTGCCCCTAGCTCCTCCTGACCTGGCCGAGCCTGGTCCCATCGGTTTCCTCTCCTCTCCACCCTGTCCACACATGCCAGCTTTTCCAGGAGGGGGGAGGGAGGGGGCGGGGGGAGAGTGGACTGGCAATCCTCATGGCACAGTGGTGTACCAGGAATCGTACTCAAGAGGTGAACACTCTGGTTCATTTCCCAGCAAACCAGAAATGTGTCCCAGTACACTGGAAGTAAACATCAACATAAACAAGCCTAATATGCACTATTTCTTGCAGAAAGAGCAGCTGTGGTTGAAAGTGCTGTCAAACTGAGTTCTGCATCAATTTATCCACCCAATCACCGTTGATTAGCCAGAGCTAACGTACATCTGGGCCACAGTTGACTCCGAGGTCAGCTCACCTTGTGTTGTTGTTGTTGATTGTTTTAAGGGGACTAAACAGCTAGGTTATCAGTCCCCTGCTCACCTTGTGGCTAGTGCAGCTATGATCTTCAACATCAACAAAAAGATGTATCTACGGATCTTCCACTGAGAAAACTCCATCTCACTACACTGCGGGACTGCTGAGGCTTTCTTCTCAGGAGTGTCATTTTTTTACACGAGGACCTCGCCTTCGGCTCCACTACGGTCTTTGTTTCTAAACTCCACACTGTGACATCCATACAGTTTTCCTGTGACCTCTCCAAAGACTGATGAGCTAAAACTCCTTCTGTGCTCGGTCAAGACTGTTTTGCAGGTGGGGTTAGAAATTCAATTGTGTTTATAATGTTATGTTCTTTAATTTTGTGTGTGTGTGTGTGTGTGTGTGTGTGTTTTCAAAATCACACACAGACACACAAACTCACTACCCAAAAAGTAAAAATTTAAAACAGCAGTTGATGCATACACAGCAACAGTCGGCAACACTAAAACTCAGCTAGTAGAAAACCGAAATGTGTATGGCTTAAACAAACACCTTTTACTTAGTTTGGAAAGTAAGAGGTGAGGTACTGGCAGAATTGAAGTTGTGAGGATGGTCTGTGAGTCATGTCATAATAGCTCAGTGGTAGAGCACTTGCCTGTGAAAGGCAAAGGTCCCAGGTTCGAGTTCAGGTTCCATCACACAATTTTAATCTGCCAGGAAGTTTCACCTTTTACTTAGTTGCTAAGATGGACTGCAGCTCCACAAAATTTCTAAGCAACTAAGGAATGACACAAACTGGATAAGAAGATGAATAAATTTCTCAAATACCATAAGATGGTAAGGGTAATATAGCACATAAATAATGATGACGAAGAGTTATATCAGGTTCCGATAAGTAGTAGGTTTTACTTGCTACGGCTCCTACTAAACCCAATGAAATCAAACTATCTTTCATAATTAACACTAGTTACTTAAATTAACTAATTTATTTTTCAAAAAAATTGCACGAGGTTTTTGAATAAAAGCCACTTAAGCACATATTGCAATAAACTGGAATGTTATTTTGAAGCACTAACCCAGCAACTCCAGAATCAAAAGAAAATGTCTGCTGGGCATTGCGCAGCAAATCAATGGCACCCCTCCAACACTGAGCAGCTGCACGCTCAACCTCGCTGAGGCTTGGAGTTGGTCCACACAGCACACACACCTCCACATCAGATGTCAGGAGACAAGACACAACACGATAGGCAACCTGTAAACATCCACTTTGTGCAGTATTGGATTTCAAATAATAGCAAACAACTTCAGTTATGTTATTAACAATAGCATTCAATAAAATAAAACTCTCTGAAAAAAGCTGGGCATTTTAGGTTAACAATATGTCATTTTGTGCAACCAATGAGAGGATAATTTTAGGTAACCCATGAAAAATATTGAATGTGTAAGGGGTAGTCATAGAGATTTGATTTTTAATTTGATAAAAAAATTCACAGTTTATTTGTTTGTGTTTGCAAATACAATTCTGCAATTCTAAACACATTCCAACTCTTCCACTGCAGTTCTTCTGCTTGCCATTAGAGAGAGAAAAGGCAATGAAGCAGCCCATCTCCACTTTATCAGTGGGGCATACCTTTTTGTTTCGGCTCTGTAGTGTCGTGCAACAAACAGCAGTACATGAGTTACAATGAGTTACTGCAGACATATTTTCAAACAAAGAAAAATTAATTATGTAATTATTTTTAGAAGCAGTTTTTAAAACTTTGTGACCACCTCAGAAACAGAGCAATCTGACGTTTTGATTATGCTGACAACAATATGATGTGCAGTTAAGGTGGGACTTGACAGGTTAGCTTAAATATTTTTATACATATTTTTCACACCAGGAAAGCCTCCTTCTATAATATTCATTTCACACACACACACACACACACACACACACACACGCAAACAATAGAGAGAGAGAGGGGGGGGGAGGGGAATTCCTACCAGGAAAAATACATACAAAAAATAGATGAAGTTTACTTACCAGTTGAAGGAGCACAGGCAGTGATTGTGCTCCTTCGTCTGATAAGTAAACAAACTTATATATATCATCCCTATGAAACCCCCAAACCACCTTCCCTACCCTCTGGCTCCTACCCATGCAACCGCTCCCGTTGTAAAACCTGCCCTATGCACCCTTTCACCACCACTTACTCCAGTCCAGTAACCCGGAAGGTGTACACGATCAAGGGCAGAGCCACTTGCGATAGCACCCACGTGATTTACCAACTAACATGCCTGCACTGTGAAGCGTTCTATGTGGGAATGACCAGCAACAAACTGTCCATTCACATGAACGGTCACAGGCAGACAGTGTTTGTTGGTAATGAGGATCACCCTGTGGCTAAACATGCCTTGGTGCACGGCCAGCACATCTTGGCGCAGTGTTACACCGTCCGGGTTATCTGGATACTTCCCACCGACACCAACCTTTCAGAACTCCGGAGATGGGAACTTGCCCTTCAGCTTATTCTTTCCTCCCGTTGCCCACCTGGTCTCAATCTCCGCTAACTCAAATTCCCGCCCACTATCTTTAGCATCTTTGCCTGGGTTCTGTGGACAGAGCCTCTGCCTCAATTGGTATCTCTGTCCAACTTCTTTGCTTTTCACAAATGTCTGTCTAGGTGTGCTTGCGTTTCGATATGTCTGAGTGTGTGTGTATTTGTTTACCTTCCTTTTTTTCCCCTAAGGTAAGTCCTTCCACTCCTGGGATTGGAATGACTCCTTTTCCACTTCCTTAAAACCCATATCCTTCCCTTTTCCTCCCCTTTTTTCCTCTTTTTCCTGAAGAAGCTGCCAGTGGTGGCGAAAGCTTGTATGTGTGTTTGTGTGTGATTTTATTTGTTTCTCTCGACGAGCCGGTCCTTTTGGTAAGTCATCTCTTTTCTATTTTTATTTATATATATATATATATATATATATATATATATATATATATAATAGGATAAACAAAAGTAATAAAAATAGAAAAGAGATGACTTACCTGAAGGACCGGCTCGTCGATAGAAACAAATAAAATCACACACATACAAGCTTTCGAAGCCTAGCTGCTTTTTTTTTTTTTTTCTCCCCAAGGTAAGTCTTTCCTGTCCCGGGATTGGAATGACTCCTTATCCACTCCCTTAAAACTCTCATCATTTCCTTTTTCCTCTCCTTCCCTTCTGCCTGACGAAGCAGCTAGGCTGCGAAAGCTTGTATGTGTGTTTGTGTGTGATTTTATTTGTTTCTATCAACGAGCCGGTCCTTCAGGTAAGTCATCTCTTTTCTATTTTTATATATATAAAGATTACTCACCAGGCGAAGGAGCATAGGTCGTGATAGTAGCACAACTAAAACACACAGACACACACACACACACACACACACACACACACACACACACACACACACAAATGCAAGCTTTCGCAACCCAGTTGCTTCTTCAGGCAGAAGGGAAGGAGAGGGAAAAGGAAATGATGAGGGTTTTAAGGGAGGGGGTAAGGAGCCATTCCAATCCCCGGAGAGGAAAGACTTACCTTGGGGGAAGAAAGAGAAGGTAAACAAATACACACACACCCACACATTTACACAGATGCAAACACACCTGGGCAGACATACTGTAGAAAGCAAACTTCTTGGCTTTCTACAGTATGTCTGCCTACGTGTGTATGCGTCTGTGTAAATGTGTGGGTGTGTGTGTATTTGTTTACCTTCCTTTTCTTCCCCCAAGGTAAGTCTTTCCTCTCCGGGGATTGGAATGGCCCCTTACCCCCTCCCTTAAAACCCTCATCATTTCCTTTTCCCTCTGTTTGTGTGTGGGATGACTTACCCAAAGGACAGGCTCGTCGACAGACACAAATAAAATCACTCACAAACACACATACCAGCTTTCGCAACCATAGGTCGCTTTCTTTTTCCCTCTCCTTCCATACTCTGGCTGAAGAAGCAGTTAGGCTGCGAAAGCATCATTTTTGTGTGAGTCTGTGTGTGTGTGTGTGTGTTTTTTATTATTATTATTTGTGCTACTATTACTACCTGTGCTCCTTCGCCTGGTAAGTAATCTTCATCTATTTTTTTATATTTATATTTTTCCTGTTAGGAATTTTTCCTATATATGGAAAGTCCAGGTTGGAATTAATGATATAGTGAGGACAGTTTACAACTCACCGCAAAGACGTGGTGACGAGCTGTGACAGGCACATACAAAAGACACACACATACAACACATTCAGCTATCGGCCATGGCCTTCTTCAGAAAATAGAACACTCACGCAATCACAAAGGCACACAACACAGTCATACAACCATCACCTCCGACTGCCGCACTCCGAATCGAAGTGATGGAAGTCGGAGGTGATGGTTGTATGACTGTGGTGTGTGCCTGTGTGATTGCGTGAGTGCTCTATTTTCTGAAGAAGGCCATGGCCGATAGCTGAATGTGTTGTATGTGTGTGTCTTTTGTATGTGCCTGTCGCAGCTCGTCGCCACGTCTTTGCAGCGAGTTGTAAACTGTCATATATATATATAAAAATAGAAAAGAGATGACTTACCAAAAGGACCGGCTCGTATATATATATATATATATATATATATATAAATAAAGATTTTTTTACTTACCTAAAGTACAGGCTCGTCGATAGGAACACCAAACACACACAAAAACACACAACCATTCGAGCTTTCGCCACCAGTGGTGGCTTCTTCGGGAAAAAGAGGGAGGAAGGAGAGGAGAAAGGGAAGGATACGGGTTTTAAGGAAGTGGAAAAGGAGCCATTCCAATCCCAGGAGTGGAAGGACTTACCTTAGGGGACAAAAAGGAAGGTAAACAAATACATACACACTCACACATATCCACATCCAAACACACCTAGGCAGACATTTGTAGAAACCCGGATTGTGCGCAGTAGGATTTAAAGGTTTGGGAGGGAGTGCAGCTGGAAGTGGGAGATTGAGTAGATGGGAGAGACTGGGTTTCTGTGCAATAAGAGGAGCTTGAGGTTTACTGGAGTGGTTGTTGAGGGAGAGTGTGTTGAGGGAGAGTGTATTGCCTTTCCGGAGGTGGGTGACAAGGAGTTGGGATAGTTTTTTGAGGTGGAGGGTGGCATGTTGTTCCGGTTGGCCTGTAGGAGGATGTTCTGAACTGTGGGTATGGATGCGGGAGTGGAAAGGTTGAGGATTTTGATTAGGGATAGGAGTTGACAGGTGTGTTCATTGGCGGAGTTGATGTATAGGTTAAGGATTAGGCGGGTGAAGGCTGTGTATTGTTCTGTTTGGAATTGGTGTAGGGCTTGATGAAAGGATGGGTTACAGCCGGAGATGGGAACTTTTATTGTGAGGCCCTTGGGGGTTATGCCAAATGTTAGACATGCCTGAATAAACAAAATGTGGGACCGTAATCTGGCGAGGATGAAAGCATGCTTGCGGAGGGAATGTAGGTAAAACTTGATGGGGTCAAGGTAGGGTAACATAATGTATGGAATGGAAAAGTGAGAACTATGCATTGAATAAATGACTACAAAGTTATTAGAAAGGAAAGAAAAATAAAATTAAAATATTTTTAATTATAATAAATAGTTTATAAAATAAGAAGGTGGATAGATAGCGAAAGGAATTCAGCAAAGAAAATAGAAATCTATAAAGTTGTTCAAGAGAGTTGTTGAAGTTGAACCTTGTGAAAACTGAGGTCAACTACAGAACTACAGTTGGTTAACAACGTAATGCACAATGGTTTGGTGGTTGTATTGGCGTCCAAAACAAGTTACAGGGAGGAGAAAATCAAAGGAAAGCGTATTATAATGACTGATTAGTTGTGGCAGATTAGACTATGAGGTAGACAGTAATCTGAAGAAGGAATAATAGGGTTAAAAATGTATGAAAGTTACTGAAAAATGAACGGGAATGTCGGAAGAATGAATGGAAATGTGGAAAAACGGGGTTCGGAAATAATAATAATAAGAATAATAAGCTGGCGAAGGAATAATAGGGTTAAAACGTTATTGAAAAATGAATGGGAATGTCTGAATAATGAACGGAAATGTGGAAAAATGGGAATCGGAAATAATAATAATAATAATAATAATAATAATAATAACCTGACAAAGGAATATTAGGATTAAAACGGATAGAAAGTTATTGAAAAATGAACGGGAATGTCGGAAGAATGAACGGAAATGTGGAAAAACGGAAATCGGAAATAATAATAATAATAATAATAATAATAATAAGCAGACGAAGGAATAATAGAGTTAAAACGTATAGAAAGTTTAGAAAAATGATCGCGAATGTCGGAAGAATGAACGGAAATGTGGAAAAGCAAGAATCGGAAATAATCGCAAAGTTTCTAGGAAAAGCCGAAAATGGTTATTATAGGTTATTGTAAAATGAAGTTGTGAAATAGTACTACCACAGTAAATGTGGATATCGGGTAGATATTATACAGGAGATGCAGTGATGAAAGCGGTAAAGAACAAAAAATAAAAAATATAAATAAAATAATAATGATGAAAAGCGTAAACGAGAAGTCGTTAGTCGTATTATTAGTTAAGTTCAGGAGTCAATACTGATTGTTGTATGTGGCTAATTTGGCCAGGAGAAAAATGAACTTAAATGAGAGCGAATATAGGGTGAAAATATAATGTAAAACAAAAACAGAAGGAGAAAGTAAGAGGACAGAAAAGATTTCGAAAGGTAACAGAGCAATAATGAACGTAAGTAACTGTTAGGTTCAAAAGGATGAAACTAATATTATAGAAGGAGACTTTGCAGGTGGGACAATAGGTATAAAATAAAGATTTCTGACTTACCCAAAGTACAGGCTCGTCTACAGAAACACCAAACACACACAAAAACACACAAACATTCGAGCTTTCGCCACCAGTGGTGGCTTCTTCGGGAAAAAGAGGAAGGAAGGAGAGGAGAAAGGGAAGGATACGGTTTTTAAGGAACTGGAAAAGGAGCCATTCCAATCCCAGGAGTGGGAGGACTTACCTTAGGGGACAAAAAGGAAGGTAAACAAATACACACACACTCACACATATCCACATCCAAACACACCTTGGCAGACATTTGTAGAAACCCGGATTGTGCGCAGTAGGATTTAAAGGTTTTGGGGGGAGTGCAGCTGGAAGTGGGAGATTGAGTAGATGGGAGAGACTGGGTTTCTGTGCAATAATAGGAGCTTGAGGTTTACTGGAGTGGTGGTTGAGGGAGAGTGTGTTGAGGGAGAGTGTATTGCCTTT
Organism: Locusta migratoria; assembly: GCA_026315105.1. Taxonomy (NCBI): domain Eukaryota; kingdom Metazoa; phylum Arthropoda; class Insecta; order Orthoptera; family Acrididae; genus Locusta; species Locusta migratoria. Next base: position 36,439,016 of record CM048746.1, on the reverse strand, counting down.
CTGGAGGTGGGTGACAAGGAGTTGGGATAGTTTTTTGAGGTGGAGGGTGGCATGTTGTTCTAATTTCCGGTTGGCCTGTAGGAGGATGTTCTGAACTGTGGGTGTGGATGCGGGAGTGGAAAGGTTTGAGGATTTTGATTAGGGATAGGAGTTGACAGGTGTGTTCATTGGCGGAGTTGATGTATAGGTTAAGGATTAGGCGGGTGAAGGCTGTGGATTGTTCTGTTTGGAATTGGTGTAGGGCTTGATGAAAGGATGGGTTACAGCCGGAGATGGGAACTTTTATTGTGAAGCCCTTGGGGGTTATGCCAAATGTTAGACATGCCTGAATAAACAAAATGTGGGACCGTAATCTGGCGAGGATGAAAGCATGCTTGCGGAGGGAATGTAGGTAAAACTTGATGGGGTCAAGGTAGGGTAACATAATGTATGGAATGGAAAAGTGAGAACTATGCGTTGAATAAATGACTACAAAGTTATTAGAAAGGAAAGAAAAATAAAATTAAAAAATTTTTAATGATAATAAATAGTTTATAAAATAAGAAGGTGGATAGATAGCGAAAGGAATTCAGCAAAGAAAATAGAAATCTATAAAGTTGTTCAAGAGAGTTGTTGAAGTTGAACCTGGTGGAAACTGAGGTCAACTACAGTTGGTTAACAACGTAATGCACAATGGTTTGGTGGTTCCCAAAGAAGCCACCACTGGTGGCGAAAGCTCGAACAGATGACTTACCAAAAGGACCGGCTCGTCGATAGAAACAAATAAAATAAATAAAATCACACACAAACACACATACAAGCTTTCGCAGCCTAGCTGCTTCGTCAGGCAGAAGGGAAGGAGAGGGAAAAGGAAATGATGAGGGTTTCAAGGGAGTGGATAAGGAGTCATTCCAATCCCGGGACAGGAAAGACTTACCTTGGGGGGGGGGGGGGGGGGGGGGGGAAAGAGGGTAAACAAAAACACACACACCCACACATTTACACAGACGCAAGTATATATATATAGGGAAACTTTCCCCGTGGGATTAACAAAGATAAAAAATATAAAAGAGATGACTTACCAAAAGGAACGGCTCGTCGATAGAAACAAATAAAATCACACACAAACACACATACATGCTTTCGCCACCAATGGCAGCTTCTTCAGGAAAAAGAGGAAAAAGGGGAGGAAAAAGGGAAGGATATGGGTTTTAAGGAAGTGGAAAAGGAGTCATTCCAATCCCAGGAGTGGAAGGACTTACCCTAGGGGAAAAAAGGAAGGTAAACAAATACACACACACTCACACATATCGAAACGCAAACACACCTAGACAGACATTTGTAAAAAGCAAAGTTATTTGTTTCTATCGACGAGCCGGTCCTTTTGGTAAGTCATCTCTTTTCTATTTTTTTATTTTTGTTTATCCCACCGGGAAAGTTTCCCTCTATAATTTTCGTTTCATCAATTTGAATCTAACAATTACGATCGTTTGTTATTGCTCTGTTACCTTTCGAAATCTTTTCTGTCCTCTTACTTTCTCCTTCTGTTTATGTTCTACATAGTATTTTCACTCTATTTTTACTTCCCTTCGTAGTTTACAATTTAATTTTCTCCAGGCAATTAGACTACATACAACAATCTGTACAACAATCAGTAATATTAACTTGGGAGCCTATCCAAACAAAACGACCAACGTCTTTATTATTTTTTATTCATATTCTGGCAGTTACCGTCTTCAAAACTGCACCTCGAAAATATCCCCCTTTCATCTACAGTTCTCATTTTACTGCGTTAACATCATCTCAGAACTTCATTTACTATAACCTTTAACTGGCACTTCATAACAATTTTCGGCTTTTCATAACAATTTTCGGCATTTCGTAGCAACTTCGCGTTTATTTCCATTCTGTTTTTCGGCATTTCCGTTTGTTCTTCCGACATTTCCGATCTGTTTTCTACACGTTTACATTTCTTAACAATTTTCGGCATTTCGTAGCAACTTCGCGATTATTTCCATTCCCGTTTCTCGATATTTCCGTCTGTTCTTCCGACATTTCCGATCTTTTTTTCTACACGTTTTCATTTCATAACAATTTTCGGCATTTCGTAGCAACTTTGCGATTATTTCCATTCCGGTTTTTCAATATTTCAGTCTGTTTTTTCCGACATTTCCGATCTTTTTCCTACACGTTTTCACTTCTATTCATTTGTTAAATTATTTTTACCCTTCAACCTTATTCTACCAACAGAACGAATCCTTATAGGACACTTTCCTTTCATCCTCACACGGTTTGCAAAACTTGTCCAGATTTTCTTCATCCCATAACCTGTTGGCCGCCCATACAACCGCCACACCCCTGTGCATCACTTTGTTGACTAACTGTGATTGATCACAGTTTCAACAACGTTTCTCTTCTACTACTCTCTCAAACAGCTTTTTCTATTTTTTCCTACCTGAACACTTCCTTTTGCTATCTGATCACCTTTATAATTTTATTTATTTATATATACAACATTTTATTTCTTCACATTTTTCCCCCCTCTATACTATTCATGTCACCCTACATTGACCCCATCAAATTTTATCTTCATTCCCTCCGCCAACATGCCTTTGCCCTAGCCAGATTGAGGTCACACATTTTATTCATTCAGGCTTGTTTAACATTTGGCATCACCCCCAAGGGCCTCACACTGATAGTTCCCATCTCTGGCTGTAACCCATCCTTTCATCCTGCCTTATACCAAATCCAAACAGAACAATCTACAGCCCTCACCCGCCTAATCCTTAACCTATACCTCAACACCACCAATGAACACACCTGTCAACTCCTATCCCTGATCAAAATCCTCAACCTTTCCACTCCCACATCCACACCTAGAGTTCAGAACATCCTTTTACAGGCCAACCACAAATTGGAACAGCATGCCACCCTCCACCTCAAAAAACTATCCAAACTCCTGGTCACCCACCTTCAGAAAGGCAATACACTCTCCCTCAACAACCTCTCCAATAAACCTCAAGCTCCTCTTATTGCACAGAAACCCAGTCTCTCCCATCTACTCAATCTCCCACTTCCAGCTCCACTCCCCCCCCCCCAAAGCTTACAATCCTAATCCACACAATCCTCAACCACAACATCCCAATTCAGTAGTGAACCTCTCCTCTAAACCTCTCTCCCAATCTGAAACCTCCGTTCTATCCAAAGGCCTCACCTTTAGTCCCACTCCCAAATTCAACCAAACAGCCCTTGTCAAAGACCTACTATCCTATACTCGTAGCCTTGGCTGGAGATATCACTTTGCCACGAGGAAAAATAATCCTACTCCTGATGATCCAGTTCCCCAAGACATAATTCAAATTGAACCCTGCCTGGAACAGTTCCGTCCTCCATCACAGCGAGACCCACCCGCTCTCCCTCAAAATCACCCCCTTCAAACCTTCCAGGAATTCCTTACTTCCAACCTTGCCTCTCAGGCCTTCCTGAAAAACCTTAATCCTACTCCCAACATTACCGCAGCTGAATCCCGAGCTATCCGTGATCTGAAGGCTGACCATTCCATCATCATTATCCCTGCCGACAAGGGATCCACGACCGTGGTACTTGATCGGCGGGAGTATGTGGCTGAGGGACTGCGCCAGCTTTCAGACAGCACTACCTACAAAGTCTGTCAAGACGACCCCATTCCTGATGTCCAGGCAGAGATTCAGGGAATTCTCAGACCCTTAGGCCCCCTACAAAACCTTTCACCCGAGTCCATCAAACTCATGACCCCACCGACACCCCGCACCCCTACCTTCTACCTACTTCCTAAGATTCACAAACCTAATCATCCAGGCCGGCCGACTGTGGCCGGTTACCAAGCCCCCACAGAACGAATCTCTGCCTACATAGACCAACACCTTCAACCCATCATGTGCAGTCTCCCATCCTTCATCAAAGACACCAACCACTTCCTCGATCGCCTGAAATCCTTACCCAGCCTGTTACCTCCTGAAACCATCCTTGTAACCATTGATGCCACTTCCTTATACACAAATATCCCACATGCCCAGGGCCTCGCTGCGATGGAGTATTTCCTTTCACGCCGACCACCCACTTCCCTACCTAAAACCTCTTTCCTTAATACCCTAGCCAGCTTCATCCTAACCCACAACTTCTTCACCTTTGAGGGCCAGACATACCAACAACTAAAGGGAACAGCCATGGGAACCAGGATGGCCCCCTCGTACGCAAACTTATTTATGGGACGCTTAGAGGAAGCCTTCCTGGATACCCAAGCCTGTCAACCCAAAGTTTGGTACAGATTCATTGATGACATCTTCATGATCTGGACCAACAGTGAAGAAGAACTCCAGAATTTCCTCTCCAACCTCAACTCCTTTGGTCCCATCAAATTCACCTGGTCCTATTCCAAACCCCATGCCACGTTCCTCGATGTTGACCTCCACCTATCCAATGGCCAACTTCACACATCCGTCCACATCAAACCTACCAACAAACAACAGTACCTCCATTATGACAGCTGCCATCCATTCCATATCAAACGTTCCCTTCCCTACAGCTTAGGTCTTCGTGGCAAAAGAGTCTGCTCCAGTCCCGAATCCCTGAACCAGTACACCAATAACCTAATAACAGCTTTCACATCCCACAGCTATCCTCCTGATCTGGTTCAGAAGCAAATTACCAGAGCCACCTCCTCATCCCCCCAAATCCAGAACCTTTCACCGAAGAACCCCAGAAGTGCCCCTTTTGTCACCGGATACTTTCCGGGACTGGAGCGGACTCTGAATGTGGCTCTCCAGCAGGGATACGACTTCCTTAAATCCTGCCCCGAAATGAGATCCATCCTTAATGACATCCTTCCCACTCCACCAAGAGTGTCTTTCCGCCGCCCACCTAACCTTCGTAACCTCCTAGTCCATCCCTATCAAATCCCCAAACCACCTTCCCTACCCTCTGGCTCCTACCCATGCAACCGCCTCCGTTGTAAAATCTGCCCTATGCACCCTTCCACCACCACTTACTCCAGTCCAGTAACCCGGAAGGTGTACACAATCAAGGGCAGAGCCACTTGCGATAGCACCCATGTGATTTACCAACTGACATGCCTGCACTGTGAAGCGTTCTATGTGGGAATGACCAGCAACAAACTGTCCATTCGCATGAACGGTCACAGGCAGACAGTGTTTGTTGGTAATGAGGATCACCCTGTGGCTAAACATGCCTTGGTGCACGGCCAGCACATCTTGGCGCAGTGTTACACCGTCTGGGTTATCTGGATACTTCCCACCGACACCAACCTTTCAGAACTCCGGGGATGGGAACTTGCCCTTCAGCTTATTCTCTCCTCCCGTTGCCCACCTGGTCTCAACCTCTGCTAAATTCGAATTCCCACCCACCATTTTAACATCTTTGCCTTGGTTCTCTGGACAGAGCCTCTGCCTCAAGTGGCATCTCTGTCTAACTTCTAACTTCTTTGCTTTCTACAGTTCTACAGTATGTCTGCCTAAGTGTACTTGCGTCTGTGTAAATGTGTGGGTGTGGGTGTATTTGTTTACCCTCCTTTTTTCCCCCCAAGGTAAGTCTTTCCTGTCCCGGGATTGGAATGACTCCTTATCCACTCCCTTAAAACCCTCATTATTTCCTTTTCCCTCTCCTTCCCTTCTGCCTGACGAAGCAGCTAGGCTGCGAAAGCTTGTATGTGTGTTTGTGTGTAATTTTATTTTATTTTATTTGTTTCTATCGACGAGCCGGTCCTTTTGGTAAGTCATCTCTTTTCTATTTTTTTATTTATATGTGTATGTGTGTGTGTGTGTGTGTGTGTGTGTGTGTGTAAAAATGAGATGAAGTCTACTTACCAGGCGAAGGAGCACACACACACACACAAACGCTAGCTTTCGCAGCCTAGCTGCTTCGTCAGGCAGAAGGGAAGGAGAAGGAAAAGGAAATGATAAGGGTTTTAAGGGAGTGGGTAAGGAGTCATTCCAATCCCGGGACAGGAAAAACTTACCTTGGGGGGGAAAAAAGGGGGTAAACAAATAACACACACCCACACATTTACACAGATGCAAGTTAGGCAGACATCTTTGCTTTCTACAGTATGTCTGCCTAAGTGTACTTGCGTCTGTGTAAATGTGTGGGTGTGTGTGTATTTGTTTACCCTCCTTTTTTCCCCCCAAGGTAAGTCTTTCCTGTCTCGGGATTGGAATACTCCTTACCCACTCCCTTAAAACCCTCATCATTTCCTGTTCCCTCTCCTTCCCTTCTGCCTGATGAAGCAGCTAGGCTGCAAAAGCTAGCCTTTGTGTGTGTGTGTGTGTGTGTGTGTGTGTGTGTGTGTGTTTAATTGCTGCTATCACTGCCTGTGCTCCTTCGACTGGTAAGTGGACTTCATCTATTTTTTTATGTATATATTTTTCCTGTTAGAAATTTTTCCTCAGAAAGAGAGAGAGAGAGAGAGAGAGAGAGAGAGAGAGAGATCATTTAACTTACCCAAAGCACAGGCTTGTTGCCAGATACAAAAAAAAAAAACACAAATAAAAACACACACAAACACAAAGATTCAAGCTTTTGCAACCATTTGTTACTTCATCAGGAAAAGAGGAAGGAAGGAGGGGACGGGGGGGGGGGGGAGGGAAGGATGCGGGTTTTAAGGAAGTGGATGAGGAGTCATTCCAGTCCCAGGGACAAAAGGAAAGGTAAACAAACACATACACACCCACACACAAACACACGCAATATACTAATATACAGAAATCTGACTTCCACAATCCTCAAACACCACCCTCATGACCTAGGTCGTGAATTACCTTCCCCTTCCTTTCCCAATCTTTTTTTCTTCCCTTCTCTCTTACCTGAAGAAGGAAACCAGTTCCAAAATCTTGTTATATTTGCAGTACAGCAAAAATGTAAGTACTGGCCAGCCTATCTATCTCTTTTGAAAAATAATTTATCATCTCTGTGGAGAATTCTCTTATTTTAATATGTTGATCATGTTTTTCTCCGTAGGTGGGCCCTAACAACATATGCTCGCGTTTAGAAAAGAATGTTGGAAAAAGAAATTTCTCAAATAGATTTCACCGCAAAAAATAAAGCCTTTCTTTTAATGATCTCCACTCCAATTCGTGCATCATTGCCATGACATTTTCTCTTATATGTCATGATGATACAGAACAAACTGCCCTTTTCTGAATTTTCTCTAAATCGTCCATCAGTCCCACCTGGTGTGGATCCCACAATGTGCAGCAATACTCCAAATTAGGACACACAAGTGTAGTGCAGGCCGTTTCTTTAGTAGAACTGTTGCATCATCTAAGTGTTCTGCCAATTAAACATAGTCTTTGGTTCACTTCCCTTGCAATTCTTTTTGTGCCTCACAGAATTATTCCTTAAGGCAATGAATTGGCTTCTACTATTTCCATCCATTTATCTCTTTTACTGCCACTATCTTTCTACCTCTATGATTGTCTATTTTTCTCTTCCTCTCCCACAAACACTGACTCCCTCTTCTACCATCACTTTCAGTATAGAAAAGCATGAATATGTTTGCATACCAATGTTTTAGGTGAGGAAGGCGGAATGAGACCTGAGGTAGCTGGTTTGCCACTTTTCTATCAGAGTCTTGTGCTCTGGTAACAGTATTTTACAATTGTATTTCTTCATACTTCAGTCTCCAAAAGTTGACAAATTCAAGTATGCCAAACAATTGCTAATAATAAATCCATTTAAAACTTAAAGGTGAAATTACAGCTATTAGGAAAATCCATTACATATCTGATACCAAAGCCATGGTTGTAAAAGTTATTATACATGGTTACAGACTGTGTACTGAATAGGTGCTTATTAGAGATATGCATTAAGTGTGCAGCTGAAGCACATACTTACATGTGGACTTTTAACTGGCAGAAAAACTGGAACATCATGAGCCACAGTGTGTTCATTACCACTTTGGAGCAGAAGAACTAACAACTGCCTCTCTACTGGTGCCAAAGACCACCAGCTAGATGTGGCAACTGACACACACCCACGGATCATAAGAACTCCATAGGACGAACTTACACACTCACAGAAGGCATCTAAAATTCCCTGCAACAAAAAGTATTTATTACATCACATGAAGTTATAATACTGTTCTTAATCTTTACACATTTACAGTCTCTGTACACCATACTTAATACGCGGATCTTTAAGGAGAGTTAATATACTGTTTTATGGTGGATCAACAGCTGGAGCACAGAAAGAAATACTGAAAACACCATTCACACTAGCTTTCACAAGCATTCACTCTTTTGTCAGCAGAAGTATACTCATTCATGTGTGTGTGTATTTCTGCTGAAAAATAGTGAATGATCAAAAAGTAGTGTGAAAGCTGTTTTCTGTGACATGTTCATGTCTTCTATGCATTAACCTGCTATAGGCAAGTGGTAGCCTTTTCCTTATTTAACTTATTGGTCTGTCCAGGATTATATGGATGGTGTTATGCACCACTAGTCTAAGCGCCACATGTCATAACTGACATAATGGAACCTAAATTTTAGATGTTCTTAAAATATATTTATTTATCAATGTTTCTCAACTTTTTGTACCAAAGAAGGGGTAGTGTTCTTATAGTTGGTAGTGAAATCTCACAGCAAATAACTACTAAACTGCACTAATTGCACTCACATCAGAAATATAAAGTAATGGCGCTTGGTCTTGTGATGCATGACACGGTCCATATTATTCTCACTCATATCACATGGCAAAATGAGGAGCAGTCTGAACACTCCTTATTAACTACATTCTGATCTTCTCAACAAGATATATATTAAAAACTAAAGTACACTTAATTATAAAAACTGCATTTAAAGTATAGCTAAATACACCCAAAATGAAATCTCAGAAAGTACAGTTACATAGAAATATAGCTCAAGTACACGCACACACATTCATGTGTGCATGCGCGTAGACACACACACACACACACACACACACACACACACACACACACATACACATACACATACACACACACACACACACACACACTCATGCATGCACAAGCATGAAATGGTCTGTATTATTCATGTACGAACTCTTTAACTGCTGTCTGGTTTCTGTACAAGTTGACTATAACTTTCCGAATCCCTATATTGTACCTCGCTACCTTCAGAATTTGAAAGAGTGTATTCCAGTCAACATTGTCACAAGCATTCTCGAAATCTACAAAAACTAGAAACATAGGTTTGCCTTTCTCAAGCTATCTTCTGGGATAAGTCATAATGTATGTATTGCTTATTGTGTTGCAAGCTTTCTCCTAAATACAAATTGATCTTTCCCAAGATTGTATTCCACCAGTTTTTTCATTTGTCTGTAAATAATTTGTGTTAGTATTTTGCAACCATGACTTATTAACTGACAGTTTATAATTTTCACACTTGTGTGCACTTTCTTTCTTTGGAATAGGAATTATTATATTCTTCTTGAGTACATTCCCATCTCATACATCTTGCACAAAAGGTGGAACAATTTCTTCATTACTGACTCTCCTAACATTATCAGCAGTGGAGAGGGAATATCATCTACTCCCGGGGCCTTGATTCAACTCAAATCTTTCAGTGCTCTGTCAAATTCTTCTCACCGTATTGTGTCTCCTATTTGATCTTCGTTGACTTCCTCTTCCATTTCTACAATACTGCCTTCAATGTCATTTCCTTTGTATAGGTCCTCTATATATTCCTTCTATCTTTCAGCTTTCACTTATTTGCTTAGTACTGGTTTTCTGTCTGAGTTCTTGATATTCATGCAGCTATTTTTCTAGTCTCCAAATGTTTCTTTAATTTGCCTGTAAGTGATATCTATTTTCCCCCTAGTTATACAGTCTTCTACTGTCTTGCATTTGTCCTCTAGCGACTCCTGCTTATGCATTCTGCCATTTCTGTCAACCTCACTTTTTAGCCATCTGTATTTCTTTGTGCCTGCTTCATCTGCTGCATTTTTATATTTCTTCCTTTCATTAATAAAGTTCAGTATCTCCTGTGTTATCCAAGGATTTCTAATAGGCCCTTTTCTTCTACCTGTAGGATCCTCTGTGGCTTTCTCTACTCTAGCTCTCAAAGCTACCCATTCTTCTTCTATTTTATTACTTTCCCCCATTTTGGTCAATCCTTGCCTAATGCTCCCTCTGAAACTTAAGTTATGGTCAGATTCTATATCTGCCACTTACAGTTTAAAACCTGATTTCTAAACCTACCTATATCTTACCATTATGAAATCAATATGGTACCTTCCATTGTCTCCTGGTCTCTTCACCTACACAACTTCCCTTTGTTATGATTATACAAAGTGCTTGTGATGATTAAATTGTGCCCTGCACAAAATTCTACCAGCCAACCTCCTTTTTCATTCTTTTTCCCCAGTCCATATTCACCTACTAATTTTCATTCTCTTCCTTTTCCTCCTGCCGAGTTCCAGTTCTCCGTCACAATCAAGATTTCCTATCCCTTGATCTACTCATTCATTATTTTAATCTCCTTACAATCAGCAGAGCTAGTTGGCATATAAATGTATAGTAATGTGGTCCGTGTTGGCTTCGTGTCTATCTTTGCTATGATAATGCATTCACTACAATGTTCATAGTAACTTACCTGCATTCTTATTTTCTTATTCATTACTAGACCTAATCCTGCATTACCCCTAATTACCCCTAACCTATATTGTCTTTATAACCCAGTACTCACATGACTAGAAATCCTGTTCATCCTGCCACCAAACTTCACTAGTCCTCACCATAACTAAATTCAACCTATCCATTTCTCTTTCCCAGTTTTCAACTTACCTACCCAATTAAAAGATAAAACATAAAACACTCCAATCTGCAGAATATCTCTTTTGTTTTTCTTGATGACTACATCCTCCTGAGTAGTCCCCAACTGGATATCCAAATGGGGGACTATTTTTCTCCTAGAATATTTTACCCAAGAAGATGCCATCATCATATATTCATAAAGACGAACTGCATATCCACAGGAAAAGTAATGAATGTAGCTTGTTTTCAGCCATTCACAATAATGTTACCTGATGTTAGAGTCGATCATCCAGACTATTGCTCCTGTAACTAGTGAAAAGGTTGTTGCACCTTGTCAGGAACCACACATTTGTCTGGCCTCTCCACAGATACTCCCTCAGCTATGGTTGCACCTATGCTAAGGCTATCTGTACCATTGAGACATATAAGCCATCCCTTTGGCAATGTTTTTGGATCATAGGGGTGGACTTATTTTCTATTAAAAATAAACTTTGTTAAGTACTCACCAAATTGATTAAAAACCCAAAATTACATCACGTTTTTTTGATTAAATACATATTTTCAAACTTGTGATATTCTTTTAGAAGCACCCTTTACAATGAGGACACGTTGCAATTGATAGTAACAAAATATCACTGAGCCACAAACAGGCACTTAAAAAAGACAACCACACTTACAGAACTACAGCTATAGACCACAAACAGTGTCAAAAAAAGAGAATACATACATTCATACAATCATAGAAGCAAACTCGCACAACTACCATCTCCAGCCACCACACCTAGAAGCCACATAATTGATACCACAATACACATGGTGATAATAAAAGGACAAAGTTCTTGTTAACATGTATATGAACAATCATAAATAAAAGCACCCGTTGGCACAAAATATAAGGAATGTAGTTTTGGTAGAGGTATTGAAACCACACAGTCATTTCATGAAAACATATAAAGGATTTTATGTATTTAATATAATATTTTTTTGTGTGAATGAAACTTAAGTGATACTGATAGGAAAACAAGGGGCAGTGTGCACATAGTTTTTTTAAGTATCTTATTTGAGTCAGCTTAGTTATACACACTAGTCACAGAAGGTAAGTGGGCAGTAAATGACAGTGAATGAATGTAAGTGAAACACTTTATCATTTAGATTTGAGATTAAAGATTCTTTATAATCATTTGATAAGGATATTGAGGATGTACTACTGCCCACCACGAAATTACTGCAGTGGCGAACCAGGTAGTCACTGTCTGCTCCACAATGTAATATAAAAAGTCCCTGAGCTATGTGAGTCTAGTCTATTTTGCTTCAAGAAGCCTGTGAATGAGTGCCACAGAGAAAATTTCTTTTAAAAGGTCATGTCACAGTGGCTATTCTCACTATCAAAACTAGAGATTGTCACTTGCACCTGCTACAAAAGAGGTCATTTCAGTTGCATAAATAGAATATAACAGTAAGGGCAGGGACTGATGATAAATGGTACATAATGTGACATCTCAAGGCGTTCTTTATGGTTAGCTACCAACATCACCAGAACCAGCCACTCACTAATTTATCTGTCAATTATAACCTTCAAAATCCTACTACAAAGACCAAACTTTATGACATGCTGCATCAACCTTTCTTGCTTCTATAGGTCCAACTATAGCAGGACTATTTATTATTATTACATTTCTATTACAATATAGCTGAAAATATGACAGAACTAGCCAGTTGGTTTTTTTTTTCCTTCTAAAGCTGAAACAGTTCAGGCTGTGAAATAACCATCAAAATTTGAAAACTCATCTGATTATGCAAAAATAAGAACTACATATTTTTGTTGTAAAAGAAGCCAGAAGAATCAAATATTGAGCTGCATCTACAGTCTTTTTATATTACTTCCATTAATACAATAAATGTATATTCACATGTGAAAAGCCTCATAAACATCTCTGAAACAGACATACAGTACAATCATCAAGTCACCAGAGAAACAAAACAAATATAGAACGTACAAGATCACAAGAAAGACAAAACTGATAAGAAACAATTTATGTAAAGGCCATGGTTTGGAGTTCTTTGTTTGTGTGAATTAAATAATCATGTAATTATGATATCATTTTACCTTCTGCCTGATCCCATTTTACACCTCTAAGCAGGCTGCAACAATGAGAAGTAATGTTTTGCCATACTTCTATGGAGGACTTTGATTACTGTCTTATTACTAAAAACATAACAGCTACTAGCAATTCAATGCAATAACAAAGATCATCCACGTAAATCTTCTAAACAGACTGAACACAGTCTTTAGATGATAACTTTGTTAAGTTAATTGACCAGATGCACATATTGTTTCTCTCCCTTAGTTAATTGCTTATTTATAAATTATAGTGTAGAGTAATTGTAATAGTGACACAACATTATGGAATACATCACTACATTAAATCAATAACACATAAATCCTTAAAATTACTAATAACAACATTAATAATAATTAGTTTGGTAGTGACATTAATTTAAAATTGGTCAAGGAGTGGAGAAGCTGATAGCCATCACCTATCTTAAGGATCCAGAATGGTATTCAAATCAAATGTTTTGCATATTTTTCGAAACATTTTTGTTTCACTTTGGGATAACAGCACTCTTTTATTTAAATTTATATATAAAAAACAGTCTAGAGTGCAATTACTTTTATTTATATCAACTAGTTTCTGTCTTTTTTGGGCCATTTTCAGGATTGCAACTCTGAAATGTATCATAGTTACATTTAGGGGACCTTCAAACAACATAAATTAGTGCCAACATTAACCTAAGTTAATAAAGAGAAATAAAATGATGGCCACCAAACAAGGTGGACCACCCTGTGGCACAGCAAGCAGTGGAGCACATGCTTGATTTAAATGGCTGCTTCACAACCCGTGCCATCTGGATCCTCCCATCCACCACCAGCTTTTCTGAACTGCACTGATGGGAGTTATCCCTACAGTAAATTCTCCAGGCCTCAACCTACAATAACTTTCCATTTTTCCACATCCAACAGTTCCTATCTCTCTATCCTAATCCTCTTCTATTTTGAGTGGTGTGTGTGTGTGTTTGTGTGTGTGTGTGTGTGTGTGTGTGTGTGTGTTTGTGTATGTGTGATTTTATTTATTTATTTTCCTCCCCTCACCCACCTCCCCGCTCCATTTCTAAGCAGCATATCATTCCTCCCATCTAATACATACATGCTCTTCAAGGCTGTGTTGTATCCATCCCCACCACCAAGGTGCAACCTTCCTATCATCCCTTCCCTCCCCTATTACCAAACTGCAAAGCGTGATTTGAAGTGCAGGAGCCGGAGCTGACGGTTGTGTGCCTGTGTGACTGCGTGAATGTTCTATTTTCTGAAGAAGACCATGACCGATAGCTGAAGTGCTGTATGTGTGTGTGTCTTTTTATGTGCCTGTCACAGCCCGTCAACACATCTTTGGGGTGAGTTGTAAACTGTCCTCATTACTATATTGACAGTTACTTCTCAAAAACATCAGATATTGTCACACACAGTCAATCCACAGTCTACTCCAAAATGTGCCTGAACAATTGATGTGAAAACCAAACACTCCCCACATTCATAATTTATTCACTTGTCAATAGAAAAGGTTAATTTTTCACAATTGGTAACTTTGCTGTGGGTTCAACCCATAACGGTTTGGGGACACATTGCATTACAAAGCCTCAATCCACAATCACTTAAAACCAACACTCAACTATCGTTACACAGGTTATCTCAAACTGTACAAGTTATGTGTACCTCTGATTAAGGGACCATGAACCCCTAAATCTTTATGCCTCCAAACTCAAACTTGATGGTCATGAGAGGTTATAAAGAAGGAGGACTCATTACTGAAATGGATGCGCCACCATCATCCTGTGTCCATTCCTCCTACGTATGCCACAACTTCAATTGCCAGCATTCGTAGTCTGATGTCAACGACAATCAACACATGGGGTGCATCACTTTTTTCTCAGATAACGTATATGTGTGATATATACTGGAAAGAAGTAGTTATCAAAAATCTTGAAAAGATGGACAAATGTCAATTACATTTTAAAACAGCATTGTACAGGTTTTTCTATTAAAATATACGATGAGAAAGAAAACATGCAGTTTCCTTTCTTTCTTGCAACAAAACTACTGGCTATCTAAATTATTGAACAAATCATTGTCCTGTACATATTCTTTTTCCATGCACACAATTTTACACAAAAAAACTTTATACACAACTGTTTTGTTTTCTTCCTCACGTATTTTCATATAATGAAAAGATGAGGGGTTTTTTCTTTCCCCTTCAAACTAAAACACAATTTAAAATAAAATCTGCTAAATATTATTTGTGGGTTTGAACTGCGTGTACTTCTGATAGTCTTTTCGACAAAGGGTCTATCATCAACAAAACTGGAGTCCGCATCAGAACTACCAGGACAATAAAACTAACATGCCCTCTAAGAGAAATCCATGGGGAGTGTTACCATGTTAGCTCTTCAGACACCAGAGCATATGGTTGAGATTGAAATGAATGACACATGTCTGTAGTTTCTTCTTCTTCTTGTTACAGGTCATGGTTGGAGTTATTTTGGGGAAGTACACAAACAAATCCACTGCCCAGCCATGGGCACCCACAAGTCATCCCCCCTCCCTCCTCCCCCATTCTCCTCATGCCAACTTTTTGAACAGACATACTAAGCAAACTTGCCTAGCATCTCAAGACCCCAATCCTCTTGTGTGATTCAAGTTGATTAATCATATCACCAGGATCTGAATGCACAGTCAAGCTGCATATCCACATTGCTCCTCTACCTCAACACCTTCTTTCGAATCTGCTTCATCTGGTCTTCCTCAACCAACATGCCACTGCCTGGACGTTGCCCACTTAATCTCTCATGGCTCCATTCACATCTCTGTCCACATTACACCCATTAACTAACAACAGTAGCTGCATTTCAACAACCTCACACCATACTCACTCCAAATAGCCTGGCCACAGATGTATGGTTTTATTTGAAGTGATGAGAAGTACCTTGCTCAGTACGTTGAAAGTACCATGAGGACCTTCATGAAAAGCACAACTCTCAAACCTAGTCTGCAAACAATTTCCAATGCATATCACTGTAAATTCTAATGACTCCCCCCCCCCCCCAACACCCAGAATCAGCTATAAACAAATACACCCCTTTACTAGCCAATATCATCATGCACATCTAAACAATCCCTCTGTCATTGCTTAGATTATCTATTATTACACTCGAAAATGAAGGACAGCTTCCCCAAGACCCTTCTCAACCCTCCTAATGTAGTCTCCCACAGTTCAACCAACCTATAAAACATGCTGATCCTCTCTAATACCACTCCCAGTCCTTTTTCCACAGGGATGAGACTCCTATGGAAAACCTAGAAGGAATACCTACCCAATCCACTTACCCAGCACTGCTTATTCCAGCCCTATCACAGGCTTAACCTACTCCATCAGGCGAATGTGAAATCACTCTTGTTGTAAACCACCAATTCTGAAATCACTGCACAGTTTTCTATCACTATTGACAACTACCTAACCAGCCATCCACCAGAATCAATGGCCACTGCCAAACTATGGCCAAGAATAAATTGACCAACTAGTGGCACAAATGGCACAATGTGCTGCAGAGCACATGTTCAAATTCAATAAACTTCATGACTTTAGCAAGTGGAATAGCTGTTTCACAATTTATACCATCTAGAGGTTCCCCTCCAGCACCAACCGTCATAAACTACACAAATGGAAGTTTTCATTGCAACAAGTCTTTTGCTCCTGTAATACTCTTGGACTCAATCTCCACTGACCCTTTCTCCCAACACCATCTACCCAACAGCTTTCCCCTTCCTGTGACTGGTCAGCCCTTCCAAACAGAAAAACACACACCATTTTCATCACACACCACACCACACCAGCTCCAATAAATATTTATCACATTCATTTGCTATTTGTCTCTCCCACTTTCCTAACCAGCAAATCTACTGCTGTCCTCTGAGCTGCAAGCAACTCACTCCAAATCCTCAACTTGCTTGCAAATTATTTACAATCTGCCACTTTTTTTTTTTTTTTTAACCAAAGAGAAACAAATTTTCTCAAATACACAGGAATGTCAATATCAAGCTTCAGTAGTTAATTACTGATAAGTGATAAGCTTACCTGGAGTAGATGATTCTCTGGACAAAGAATAACCTCATGGAGGCCTAATAAGTCAGTCCCACCCTCCAGTCCATTCAGTAATTTGTCCAGAATAGGATAGCATACCTGCAGTCACATAAGAAAATCCTATCTTTAAAAAATGTCATAAAATGAGCATAAATCAGCTAAACATATAGAATATAATGGAAAGTGTGACACACTGCTAAAAGATGCAACTATGACAAAAACCTATTGATAACATGAGGGGAACATTTATGAATGAATTCATACAATTCCATTGTGATGGTGTCATGAAATGCAGTGTATTGGGATACTTTTATAGAAACTCAGCAGTTCTTTTGGACTTCAGATTCAGCAAAACCATATTATTGTGATTATATATTAGATTTCAGGCAGTAACTCACTCATCATCTATTGCACCTCGATTCCTTTTCTCTTATTGTCCCTGAGTGATCCATGTACATGTAATAACTCAGTATGAGGTTTGGCCATTGAAAAGAGTATCAAAGTACAGGTCATTGATTTGTAAGTGATGATGTACCAGTCATTCAAAGCCTGTACCAAGATTCTAGAGTGTTTGTATTCTATAGTACGACTCTGAGACAAACAGTGCTTTCTGACTAACAACTTGATAAATACATTAATTGGATATGTTGCACTTAAGTAATAATTTATTCACACACCATATTCCAATTGAATGGGAAAAAGTCACCGTTTTAGAAACATTTTTGGAAGACCTGCAATCTGTGCCTCCATTCAATTTTGGTCATGATTGGTTTTGATCCTACATTGGATCATCATCAAATCTTACTTCAATGTTGATGTGTAGAGATGAGCAGGAGCTAAGGAAACACCATAAATTGCAATTTACACTTTTTTTGTTATATATTTCACATTATTCTTATAAATGTATGAAAGTGGGAAATTCAACTGACTGGAGTAAATAATCATTACAGTAACAGTTATTTCATCTTGTGGGGGTTGAAAGGTTAAAGTTTATTGTTTTCCTTGTTTGTATAAGATGGAATTTAAACTGTTAGTATGGTGTATATTTTAAGTGATTAAAATGGCTTGAAGCTTATTTGTCCTTCCTGTATCCAGTTAGATAACTACACTGGTTACCACAACAAATCACACCATCTCCATTGTGACATCATTCTTTGGTTATTTTGCAGTGTTTTCACTGTAACTGTATTCATTTCTGAGTTTCGCAAACAATGTTGTTGACCAGACCACCAACAGTGCCTCAATGAACCCTTTACCAAATGCTGCTACACAACCATCACCTTTAGATGGCTATTTCAACTCATCACAATTTCCTAATTCAAATAGTAGCACAATAATTTACTCCGGCGTGGCCGGTACAACGATCTGGAACATTTATAAACAGTCTCAACAGGCAGTCATTATGCACACTGGCCACACCATTACCTACACATCTGTGTTGTTGTTGGGGTCTTCAGTCCATAGACTGGTTTGATGCTGCTCTCCATGCTACCCTGCCCTGCGCAAGTCTCTTTAGCTGAGAATAAATTCAGCAACCTACAGCTGTTTGAATCTGCTTACTGTATTCATCCCTTGGACTCCCTCTACGATTTTTACCCCACACAGTTCCTTTTAATGCTAAGTTGACGATTCCTTGATGTCTCAGAATGTGTCCCACCAATCTATCCCTTCTCTTAGGATATGTCACAAACTCCTTTTCTCCTCAATTTAGTTAAGCACCTACTCATTAGTTACATAATCTACCCATCTAATTTTTATCATTCATCTGTAGCACCACATCGCAAAAACTATCATCTTTTTGTCTGAACTCCTTATCGTCCACGTTTCACTCCCATACAATGCTGCACTCCAGACATATGCTTTCAGAAAGGACTTCCTAACATTTAAATTAATAATATAGTAAGGACAGTTTACAACTCGTAAATTGTCCTTGCTATATTATTAATTCCAACCTGGACTTTCCATTATTTGAATTAATATTGAAAGTCAACAAATTTCGCTTCTTCAGAAGTTTTCTTCCCATAGCCATTCTGAATTTTATATCTTCTTTACTTCAACCATCAGAAGTTATTTTGCTACCCAAATAACAAAACTCATCAACTCATTGCCTCATCTAATTCGTTCCGCATCCTTGTACCAAAACATGTTTTATAAACTTAGTTTCAAAGCCAGATGTGACTTAACATTAAAAAAGTATTAAGAAAATTCAATTTTGTCACATTTTAACCTTGAGTTAAAAACTTTTTCTATTTATTTATAAACATTTTGTTCATCAGAATTACTTTAAATAATATGTGAACAATCAAGGTGATTATTATTATTATTATTATTATTATTATTATATAAAAATTCCTCTTGTAGTTGTAGCCAATACTTTTTATTTATTCACAATACCACTGCAAAGGGAAAGACTTCTTTAGCCTACATTCAAATATATTCCTCTTTTTTTCAATATTGTTATTCTCTAAGAAATTGTGCCAATATAACAGGAATATTTTAGTCAATGAGAAATGTCCTAGTATCAAAAACAGTTTGCGGACCTGGAAAAAGGATGGTTAAGCTATTGGATACAATCATTGGCAATTAATTTTTTTCAGTTTTTAAAATACTTGATGTATAAAAAAAGAATTTTTGAATATTTATTTGCATCAATATTTTTTTCTTAAAATTATTTTTAACACCTATATCAAATTTGACTCATCATATCTTAGGAATAATTTCAATTTCTACGTACCACTAAGAATGGTGAAATATGAAAAAAATATAGTAACAAAACTGGAAAAAGATTACAGACAATAACACTGAAAAGTGCAAAAAAATTTTTCCAGTCCATCCTAATAATGAATAAGAAAATAGGAATATGGGGAAGTTACTATGAACAGCATAGTGAATGCATTATTGTAGCAAAAAGGTAAGACACGAAGCCAACACCAACCACAGTAGTACAAGTTTATTTGCTAACTAGTGCTGCTGCTAATGAGGATATTGAGAAATGTATGATGAGTTAAAGAAATTATTCAGACAGTTAAGGGAGAGGAAAACATGATAGTGATGAGGGACTGGGACTCAGTTGTAGGAAAAGGAAGTGAAGGAAAAATAGTTGGTGCATATTGACTAGAGAGAAGGAATGAAAGAGGAGATTGCCTAGTAGAATTTTGTGCAGAGCACAATTTAATCATTAAAAATACTTAGTTGAATCATCACAAAAGCACGTTGTATATGTGGAATAGACCAGGAGACTAGAGGTCTGCAAATAGCCGGTTTCGCTCGCTCGTACTCGGTCGAGTACGCAGCGCTCGACGATGGCGCGCCGAGTGCGTTACGCTCGCAGCGAGCGTGTTGACACTCGAACGAGGCTGCGTGGGGCAGCGCGGGCACAGGCCACACAGCGTAGTGCTGCCGCTGTACTCACAAGGAAACCTACCCAAGTGTCAATCTCCGATTTTTATGAAATTTTCATATGTTATAATACATGGAAAACTATGGGACATGTATTTTTTTAGCGGCCGAGAAACATATTTAAGGGGTGAAACGGTCCCTCCAAAATTGTCGCTAAAATAGAAACATGGCGATAACTTAGACACTAGTGAAGTGATTTTAATGATTTTTGGTATGAAAGTATATTTTGGTAAAAGATAAATTTCATAGATTCAACTTCGATTAAATCAAAATAATTTTTGAGCACAAAAATTGGTCACTTTAGGGGTAGCTGTCCTCCTAATTGTCACTCCCCCTGCAATGTACCTAGGCCGATCTCTTATCAAGAGATACTTGCATACCAAGAATTATTAAAATCGCTTCACTAGTCTCTAAGTTATCGCTATTTTTATATTTTAGCGACAATTTTGGAGGGACTGTTTCCCCCTTAAATATGGTTTCTGCCGCTAAAAAAAATATGTGTCCCACAGTTTTTCATGTATTATAACATATCCAAATTTCATAAAAATCGCAGGGTGACACTTGGATAGGTTTCCTTGTCGCTACGGCAGCGGCTCTGTGGCTCTGAGGTGTGGGCTGCGGTTGCCCCACCATCTAAAGGAACTAAAATCAGTTATGCTGTAGACGAGTATTCCTGTATAGTAGCATCTAACCGCAATATCATTATACCGCAAACGAGACAAAAAGGTTGTTTTTACCAACTAAAACATTTGGAAGTAATGTAAATTGTAAAGGATCCAAAGAGAAACTATGGAACGAACGACATTTTTATTGCAATGTACAAAAGTGAATGTTACCCTACAACAAAGTATACATCGAAACGTAACACCATTATCCCCAAACTATTCATTGGTGACATTGTAATTGCAATGTACTATTAAAATATCATTGACACGTTGTAGATCGAGTAGAGTTCTTCTATCAGAGATCAGGCTCCCTGCCGCACTGAAAGTGCGTTCACTAGCTGCATTTGAGGCGGGCACACAAAATACTCTTTTTGCCACTACAGCTAGCTTAGGAAAGAAAGTACTGTTGCATTTCTACCATTCAAACGGGTCGTCGTCATCACCATCAATTCGTGCTAAATAAAGGTCCACCTCATTGGTGGATTGCGTCTCGCGCATGTCACAGTCCAGCCATTCCGAAAACATGCATTTCAGTCTTTTGGCTGGTGCACCCGGGTGACATTCTTCAGACGGCCCTAAATAAATATAACACAGATATCACTGAAACAGCAGGAGCACCATAAAATCGTACAGCTGTGTAAAATAAACAATTGGAATAAGGTGATTTAAAACAGTTCTATGAGCGAGCATTAGACCGGCATATGACCCTGACACCAAAGGTGCAGCAACCACGCACAGTGCCAAAATGCTACAGGAATATATATTAACGGGGTGCAACAGAGATTCACAAACCTAACCTAATGACTGTACATCAATATCGTGTATTTAATATCAATATAAAAGACAGACAAAGTATTTCAGGAGGAATGGATATAAAATACAATCAATTCCTCATTAAGACGGCAAGTAACACCTACCACTAAACAGGCACTAACAGTCCACACAATGGGAACAAGAAAGAAAGAAAGATCCTGGAAAACTCATTTACTAAATGATCTTAGCACAGAAACTTTATATTAATCGTGTATAATAACTTGTATGGTAATGTATAAAATGCGAAACTGAATGGCTAGTTCAACTGGATCGACAGCACAGCTTTCGAAGCACCCGGGAGAGGAAACAATTCCAAATTTCGCAGTCAGGATTTATTCTGCTCCTGACACTCGCCTTGGACTCGAGTGGCGCTGCGGTGGGTGACCGAGTGGCGAGCGGGCAGTGTGGACGGTCGGGCCAGTCGAGCGTGCGCCGCTCGAACGAGCGTGGAGGAAGTCGAGCGCAGCCACATGCCTTGCCGCAAGCTGCAGTACCGACACCTGTCGGACTGTCAGAGAACGACATGTATCACGCGATTCGAGCAAGCAACCGAGCGACGTGCAGACCTCTACAGGAGACACTGGAAGGTACCAGATTAATTTCATAATAGTAAGAGACACATTTGGAAACCATGTTTTAAACTGTAGAAGATACCCAGGGGCAGTTAAAGATTCTGACCATAACTTACTTTTTATGAACTGTAAATTAAAGCTGAAAAAATTGCAAAGGGTCGAAAAGTTAGGAAATGGAACTTGGATAAAGTGAAGGAACCAGAAGTTGCTGAGAGTTTCAGAGGGAGCATTAGGCAAGGATTGGCCGAAATAGAGGAAAGTAATACAGTAGACCCGTACTAATTAGGGTTAATAACAGCACACTTTGTTACAGGCTCATTTAGTAAGCATGAAAGTGTCACAGAGATGATTAAGAAACTCCAGTGGAAAACCCTGCAAGAGAGGCGTTCTGAATCACGGTATGCGCTTTTGTCAAGACCAAACTTTTCGTAAAGAGTCAACCAATATATTGCTTCTTCCTATGTACATATAACAAAATGGCCACAAGGATAACATCAGAGAGATTACGGCCTACACAGAGGCATAGAGGCAATCATTTTTCCCACAAACCAAACACGACAGGAATAGGAGGAAGTGACAATGGTACACAAAGTACATTCTGCCACACACTATGAAATGGTTTGCAGAGTGTAGATGTAGATGTTAATAATAATATGTAGATAGGAAACAACTCATGGTAAAGATGAATGTTGAGCCGCTGACCAGTGTTTTTAGCAGAAATATAAAAATAATTAGGGACTTAAGGGACCAACTTGTTAAAAAAAAGGGACCTAAAGGACTTTTAAGGAACAAACAGGGATACGAAATACGAGACATAAATAAATTTCTTTTTAATGAACGATGCTACCTAATGACCCATTTTTCTTTATTTATTTAATAAAGAAGTCTTGATTGTACTTTATTTATTTACTGCTAATGTGTTTTGCCCTTTTGAGGCATCTTCAGAATGATATATACACGAAGCTTAGTCTTAGGGCTTGAATATTTTGACTTCCTAGTTTGATTTATGCACATCAGCTGACACAGACCTATTGTTCTGAAGATGACCAAAAAAGATGAGATGAGTTACCAGTGCAATCAAGGCTGTTTTGAATTTGCAAATTGTTATCACAGCAAATAGGTGAACATTATAATTTGTTTTTATTGTGCTTACTAATCCCCGCAAACACAAACTTAACTACAACTGCAGTTTGCCATTACAGCACTACTGTACTCAAGTATAACATTGTTGTGTGCAAGTGTTGTCATTTTAATGCGAGTCTTGCGATATATTGTGACATATATTATCAATTCCATTTTCAGTATGGCTATGGACTGACAAAAAGAATACTTTTTAAATGTTGAAAGATCCACAGATTAAGGGTTTGCATGCTGTGGGAAAACTCTTTGGGGGGGGGGGAGGGGGAGAGTTTTGAAATCTAGTGCTGTATTGCACATTATCTGTGGTTTACAAGTTAAAAGATGTTTGTTAACTTTAATTTCAATTATTTTGCCTGCTCCACTAAACTTAAAAAGTACTCACATATGCAAATCTCATCTTTACACCTAATCATTAACAAAATATCATAAGAGAATGCCAATCCAAAAGTAGTTGGTCAGAACTCCGGAGATGGGAACTTGCCCTTCAACACATTCTCTCTTCCCGTTGCCCACCTGGTCTCAACCTCCGCTAAATTCTAATTCCCGCCCGCCATCTTTAACATCTTTGCCTCGGTTCTGTGGACAGAGCCTCTGCCTGAAGTGGTATCTCTGTCCAACTTCTTTGGTTTCTACAAATGTCTGACTAGGTGTGTTTGGTTGTGGATATGTGTGAGTGTGTGTGTATTTGTTTACCTTCCTTTTTGTCCCCTAAGGTAAGTCCTTCCACTCCTGGGATTGGAATGGCTCCTTTTCCACTTCCTTAAAACCCGTATCCTTCCCTTTCTCCTCTCCTTCCTTCCTCTTTTTCCCGAAGAAGCCACCACTGGTGGCGAAAGCTCGAATGTTTGTGTGGTTTTGTGTGTGTTTGGTGTTTCTGTCGACGAGCCTGTACTTTAGGTAAGTCAAAAATCTTTATTTTATGCTAGGCTGAGAATGACATAGTACTGCCCCCGATGTCAGTAGCTGAACGTTTCCAATTGCAGCTGATATCATAACACATTTCTCAGCATGTCCTGCCTCCAATCGATATTATTTTGTTGATAGGAGTCTCAAGCCGTTCTTGTTGGAGCTACTGCCAACATATGCAAACTACAACCATGAGTCATTTCTACAAAAGATGAAGAGGAAGTCGTGCAAACATTTCTGGCACTGCATAGCACTGTCTCTGCATACGTTTCCTTGCCTGCGGTCGACAATGTACTACCATCACTCCTTACACTGCCCTTGACAGGACACTTTTGTATGTGCAGGAGCTGAGAAGGGACAAATATGCTGAGACAAAAGGTTAAAGTCAACTGTAACATGAAAGGTGCTTTATTGGAGTTTTTAAAATACGACAAAATGTACTGTATATAAGCGAGTAATCCATGCACATTTTTTCCTGAATTTATGAACGAAAAAATTGGAGTGTACGAATTACTCAAATTTATGTTGGTATTACTCCATTTGCAACAACAAAACATACCAGGCGGGGATTACTCCACTTAAAAAACATCCCTTTAGTAAGGTATTACACGATAATATTTTCGATCAAATCTTTGACAAAGAAATATTATCAAATATTCGTAATATTTCTTAGACATAAATCTTCACCGTGGAGTTAAAAAGGGTTATTATTGTCATCATATTTCAAGATAGCGGATAATAATAACTTTTTATTGTGCATTGCCTTAAGGCCAATTCACACTGTCCATCATGTCACGTCACGTCACCGTCAGTCAGAACATTCCGCAATGTATTTCTAATGGCAGCATTCACACTGTTCGAGACCGGACCGTCACGTCATGTCAATGTCACATCAATCTTTCTCGAGAAGTATGTTTTGACAGAACGGCCATCTGCTAACATCGGAAGTTAACCTATTTTCGTCATGCGAATTACATGTTGCAGTCAACGATTGCACTGTTTATATGCAAATGTGTCTTATTCATTTTTATTTTGTTGTTATACTTTGTTTTAGGGGTAAATCTCAAATGTTTCATGACGACTTAAATATTTTAGACAATTGAGTGTCCCCCTAAAATCGAGCACGGATATCTGAAAGCATAGAATCATTTATGTTATGTAACATTGTAACAGAAAAGACTGAAGCAAACTGTTTATTTGAATAAGATTGTAATTTGATTACACAGTTTTCATTAAATAACGTTTTAAATGAAAAAGTAAGTTCTAATGAAGGACAAAAATTCAGTTGTTTACGACTGTATTAACAACGTCAGTGGGTAAATCGTAATGAATAAAGTAAACAGGCGCTATTTATGATGCTCTTATAAGTATTGTTTGATGTTTTCATATGTTTATTTTTTCGCTTGAAAATAGATGTTGATGTTTTGAAATGTTGTTTCAGTTCCCAGTAAATTGGCCAAAAACATACATTGTAATGTTTTCTTTGGCCATCAGTACCATTTAGCATTGTTGTTCCCTCAATTCTACTATTAAACTATGACTTTCTACATAACAGATCGCCATTCATAACCTCACTTATGACATCACATATTGAGAAGGGTGAATTGACGTGACGGACACTGATGGACAATGTGAATACAACTTGATGTGATGGTGCCATGACGTGACATTGACATGACGGGCAGTGTGAATTGGCCTTTAGCCGGTCACAAACGTAGCGGAGTAGGGTATCTTTCTGGCAGCTTCTTTGCCAGCGCGGCTGGTGCATACAAATAGTTGCATTGTTGATAAGAATGAGTAGTTTATGATACCATCTTTCTGAGTAATAAAGTATGTTATCTACTTAAGTTAGGTATTATTCGTTCAGTACCACCATATTATCCACATTGGTATTGGGACGTGACAACGACTATATCTGGAGAAGACAAGGTTACAGCAATTTCTTGCTACTGTGTTTAAAGGCTAATTATGGCACGGCATTGCAGTTATGTTCAAATGCAAGCACACGTCGATTAGCTACAGGATGCTAGCACTCAGCGCGGATACATTTGCAGTGGAGAGAAGACAAGCAACTTTTATAATCAAATATATGGCGAGGCGCTACATTTGATGACATTTCTTTGATGAAAAATACATGTATGTCGAAGTTCCTTATTACACTATCAAATATCTTTGATGTAAATATATGATATGTACACTTTTACAAAGATATATAACCATGTAATACCAGTCTCAGCTCCATGTATTTAACAGTTCAGATTCTATAAGTGTTCATTTTAGTGTGTTATTGTGAGTACGTTTTCACTGTAATACGTTACAAATGAAATATTTTTCAGTTTCTATGAGAATGTTTAGTAGGTAAAATACGAGAATTTTATGGGGTTGGTGCGATATTCGCACGCACTGGATATGACAACATTGAGCGCCCCCCCCCCCCCCTCTCTCTCTTTCAATCAGTGTGTCGTCAATTGTTTTGATATTTATGTCGTTTTGAAACTTAATAGATGTGACATCCCAAATGGCTCCCCTCATGTACTTGTTCAAATTCGATGGGTGGTATTTTCCCATAAAAATTTGGGGTGCGCGGATTACTCGAGGGCACGGATTACTCGAGTATACACGGTATGTTCCAAATCAGAAAAAAAAGGTGCTTTAGGGACCAAATTGAAAAAATAGGTACCTTTTAGGTACTTTTGGAAAAAAAGGGACTTTAGGGACCAATGGGACCTCCGCTAATTACACTAAGTTGACAGACACAAATAAAAGACACACACATAATTCTAGATTAGATGTAAAAGAACAATGGCTAGCTCGAAGACACACACGTGAAGGCCACAGAGGTTCATACAGGTAGAAGGACAAGGCCTAATAAAAATCCTTGGATAACACAGGAGATACTGAATTTAATTGATGAGTGGAGAGAATAAAAGATGTAGAAAGTGAAGCAGGGAAAAAGGAGTACAGACGACTCTTATATGTGCTGTAACCATGATGAAGAATGATTTTTATTATTATTATTATTTATTTACTTTTCTTTATAATGGGCTTTTTTCTGGGCGTTCACTGAACCAGTGAACACATAGGACACATTGCCACTGCTGACATGATTGGAAGAGCCAGTCATGAAGAAACTTTTCCACCTAGTTTGTAAAATTTATGATGTAGGAAAGATATGTCAGACTTCAATAAGAATATAAGAATTCCATTCCAAGGACAGACAAGTTTGAAAATTACAGAACTATCAATTTAATATGTCATGGTTGCGGAATACTAACACAAATTATTCACAGACGAATGGAAAAGCTGGTTAAAAATAACCTTGGAGAAGATAAGTTTGGATTTAATAGAAATGTAGGATCATGTGAACCAATACTCATATTATAACTTATCTTTGGAAATAGGTTAAGGAAAGGCACACCCATATTTATTGTTTATTTTATTTTATTTATTTGTTTATTTGAGAAAGCTTTTGAAAATATTGACTGGAACACACCCTTTCAAATTCTGAAGGTAGCAGGAGTAAAGTTTAGGGAACAAAAAGTTATATACAACTTGTACAAAAGTCAGACAGCAGTTGTAAGAGATGAAGGGCATGAAAGTTATGACGGGGTTGGGAAGGGAGTAAGACAAGGTTGTAGCCTTCCCCCAATGCAATTCAAGCTATACACTGAACAAACTGTGAGGAATGCGAGGAGAAATTTGGAGAAGGAATTACAGTTCAGAGAGAATAAATAAAAAATTTTCAATTTGCCAAAGACATTGTAATTCTGTCAGAGACAGCAGAGGACCTGAAAGAGCAACTGAATGGAAAGAAGAGTGTCTTCAAAAGAAGTTATAAGATAAACAATAACAAGAGGAAAACAAGGGTACTGGAATGTATTCTAAGAAAATGAGGTGAAACTGATGGAATTAGATTAGTTTATGAGGCAATAAAAGTAACAGATATGTTTTGTTATTCGGGTTGGAAAATAACTTCCGGTGGCCAAAGAAAAGAAGATATAAAATGCAGAATGGCTATGGGAGGACAATCATTTCTGATGAATCAAAATTTGTTGACATCCAGTTTTAATTTAAAAGTTAGGAAGTCTTTTCTGAAAGCATTTGTGCAAAGTGTAGCATTCTATGGTAGTGAAACATGGACAATACGGAGTTCAGACATAAAGATGACAGACAAATTTGAAATGTGGTGCTACAGATGAATACTGAAGATTAGATGGGTAAGACGTGTAGTTAATGAAGAGATGCTGAGCAGAATTGGAGAGAAAAGAGTTATATGCCATATATTGACTAAGAGAAAGGGTTCATTTGGTGGCATACATTCAGAGACATTAAGGAACCATCAATTTAGCATTGGAGGTAAGTGTGTAGGATAAAAACCACAGAGGGAGACTGAGACACCAATGCAGTAAGCAGGAGAGGGCAGTGTGGACAGCTGCATCAAACCAGTCTCAGGACTGAAGAGTATAACAACAGCAACATCTATTTTGATGACATTTTAATTTTCTCCACATGAGGAAACCTCACTACAGAGGCTGGAGAAAAATTCGTGAAAATTAAACAAGACAGAGGCAGCTCTACACTTCAGCTTCTCTGATCACTTACAATGCTGCACCACAGTCTTTGGTGAAACAGTCTGTGTTCAACTGCTGTATGTTGCATACTCACTCATAATAATGTGAGTATTGTGGCTTGAAGGTCATGATGTCCTTTGACATTTAAATTATCAAAAATGTAGTTTACAAACAATTAATAATCTCATTAAAATATATACAAAGAGTTGATTATAAAGCCAGAGGAATATATAAAATTGGAAGATTAGAGTTAAGTCCACTAAAACAGTAGTAGGAGGAGGAGGAGGAGACAGGAAGAGGAGGAGGAGGAGGAAATGGGGTCAGGGGTAACTGGGATAGAAAGTTTTCTTAATGTGATACACACCATCTACAGTCACAAAGAAAGATTTTAAAGGCCCCACTCTGAATTGTTATGCAGTATGAATACTTTTCAATAAAGTGTTGTTAATATCATTCATACCCTAAGGTCCTTCTTCAATCGTTCAATATTACGTGGTGACTTAATCTCATCTGCACCAACTGTAAAAATCATTGTGCTATGCACCAATGACAGTAGCTTCTTTAACAGATCTTCACTGGCACCATGTGCTGCTGCTATGAGGACCACACTGAAATAAAATGCAGATAAAACACCCACTCAGTATGCTAATTAAGTAATTATATCAAGAGCATCAAAGTAAATATCACAGAGGAATGTACAATAAAGTATCATTTTCAAGTTATTTAGTAAAATCACTTAACATAAAAGAACATTGAATCTCTCTGAATATAACAGTTTATATTGTTAATTCTAGACAAAGCTTGCCCGCTCTTCCAATAGCAATGTATTATAGGGCACTGGAGGAATGCTGCACTTTACTGAACTATTATTGTAGAATTCTGAAATATGAAACTGGGATTTGAACCCTGTTCATGAATTGATTTGTAAAATAAGCTACTCCCCTTAAACAAGCTAATACGATTTTACAAACACTGATCACATGTAACTCAATTCACACTTTCTCTGACTCCAATGTTTCATGTCAAGTCACTTGCTTTCCATAGGACTTAAATAAAGTTCCAAATTTCTGTCCAGTAAATAATATTCATGATACAGAATACTTGGCAAAGTATGTGGTTGTTCAAAAGAAACTGACATTTGAAAAGACCTAATGTCCATTTTTAGCACTGACCATTTTCCCCCCTCTCTTTGCAAATAACTACTTTTGGCCATTAGCCATCATGAAATCGTCACAACAGAGACCATCTGATACACAAGCACAGCTCTATAGATTTTTATGTTAAGCATCTCACTATTTTCGATTATGCCATTCATCACGTGTATCTTTTTGTCATCTACTTCTCTCTCCATCTACATTCTTTACTCAGACTATTCACTCCGTTCACCCAATCCAGTAACTCTTCTTCACTTTCATTGAGGATAGCAATGTCATCAGCAAATCTTACCATTAATATCCCCTCAACCTGATTTTTTTATCCCCAACTTGAACATTTATTTCCTACACAGCTTCTCCAACGTATAGATTGAACAGTAAGGCTAAAAGACTGCACAGAAATACATAACAGGACACAATATTCACATGGGGTTTTAATTCTTGCTGTATTTTTAGTAAAAGTGAACATAATCACACAACAAATGATGTTGTTGTTGTGGTCTTCATTCTGCAGACTGGTTTGATGCAGCTCTCCACACTACCCTATCCTGTGCAAGTCTCTTCATCTCAGAATACATTCTGCAACCTACATCCTTTTGAATCTGCTTACTGTATTCGTCCCTCGACCTCCCTCTATGATTTTAACCCCCAATCACTTCCTTCTAACCAATAATCAAACACACACGCTGTGCCCCCCCCCCCCCTCCCAAAACTTTCCACTGCATCAGTGAGAGACACTCAACTTCACAAATTTTCTTTTTCACTCCGACTTAACACAATTTTTTTGTAGTTCTGAAAGCTCCATTCTTGAATTCAATTCGTCTTGACAGCAATCTGCACAGTACTGCCCTCTAGGGGCACCTGTGTTAACTCATTCTAAACTGTAGCAATTGTGTTGAGAAAAAGGTTGTGATTATTATGGTCAATATGATAGATGTGAAATGGTTAGAATTCTTCATGCTTAAATGGAATGTTGGAAATCATCAACAAGCTTTCTGGGAACAAACATTAGAATATTAAAGTGTATTCAGAAAGAAAAAGAAAGGTGGCAGGTGTAAAAATGTCTATTACTGCAAAACACAAACACACAACCCAGCTCTCCACCTGGAAGACTGTTCCAAAAATTATCACATAATTTAAAGATTTGTATGGTAATGCATTTGTATGTAGGTATATCTGGAAGAAAGCACAATAGTTTCATTTAATGTGTACCCCAATTGTTGGTCAGTGGTTCCAATGTTTTTACAAAAAGACTCACACAATTCTCCATGGTTCACTCGCTGCCTTGGTGGCAGTGATTTAAATAAGACTGTACAGAGATGTCCGGTGTCTGTATTACAGACTGCAAAGCATTAATTGGAATGTAGACCAGGTTTGTGTATGACTAACCAAGGAAGAAGGGAAAGAAATGCTAATATCAGTACCACAGGTTGCACCTGATGGCAGGAAATGAGTGCCATTAGGAGCTCCAGGCACAATAACAGCTCTGCTTCCAAGGACACATCAATGTCTTTTCATTAGACCTCCACCACTATTTCTGTTTTGTGGAAGTGGTCATTTTGTAGATGGAAGCCAGAATTAGCATTGGTTACAGGTCCATCAACTCACATTGGTGATTAATGAGGACTTCCTTTTGATAGAAAAGAGAGACAGACGAAATACAAATGGTGAATGGCTGGTAGACAGGTTCATTGTGAATATGGCTGCTTATATGGGCCCAAGTCATCTAAAAGGGGAAGGGATGTGGACTCCCTCAGCCAGATTATACAACTGTCCATAATCATTTGCAACTTCAAACATTTGTTATCTGGTTTTGGTGATGACGTGGTAGATCCACCCACAGTTTTGATTAATAGTTGGAGCCTTCGCAATAATATTGCTCTGTGTCTCAGTGATCAGTTCAATATTTCAAAAATAACAAATCAAAGAAATGGTATGGCCTGTACCCATACAATACTTCATCCGGACTAGGTCCATTGACAGTGGTAGCAAGGGAGCTCATGAGCTGTTCTTACAATTTTCTGCAGCTGCATTTTAAATGTTCTTAGCAGCCATTCAACTTCACAATTCAACACTGAGAAAAACTGAATGGTGGTCAGAAACTGAAAACAATTACATTTATGGAATTCATGGAGCACAAGTATCATAAACTGAGGGCCATTGTTTGGAACTATTATAGCAGGTGCTCCCTCTACTGAAAACATTATGAGCAGAGACGTAAGGGTGTTCATGTTATCATAATGATCATTTGTGCTGCATACTGGAAGCTATGAGAGCATCAACAGATATTAAAATGCTATGCTAATTGCAAAGTATATTATGAGGCACTTGGCCATAATACTATCAATGTAAGGCAAGTGTTTTGATTAAAGACATAAACCAATACATTGTTCTAATTATTCATTTTTTATTATTTTAGTTTCTTTTGCCTTTTGAATTTAAAGTGGTGATTGTCAAGGATCACAACTATACAAGCACATCACTCAGGTTTACCTTGATCATTACTACATTAACCTTACCTTTCCTCGACTTCATGCCACACAACTGTCATGTCTGATGAAGAGGTACTCTGAAGCATCATTTTATGGCATTTTCCAAACATGTGTACACCATTTAGTGAGGCCACAACAGGAAATGGAAGCTGTAACAAATTAGAATTCATATTTTCAATTCTGAAACTATTAATCACTCAATACACAAAATAATTTATATACACTAGTCCTGACAGAATTATAGCTTCCACAAAATTTTATCTTAATTGGCTACTACAGGACAGCTACAAATGGTATTTAAGTGGGCTTTTGTTGAGCAGTGTCTTCATTAAACATCTTGATACCTACTGCATTAATAATCTGTATACTTCCTCTCTTTTTTTGAGGAGAAGATACACAAACAAATGCATGTACACCCAATTGGCATCCTGTCACACTTGCCTACACCAACCTATTTTGGGTTCATATAAAGGAAACCTTCACAGCCATATGAGTCCAAACACCTTGTCTCCAATCACTCCATAAAAATCTCTCTATATATAAAGGTCATTAATCGTCATTATTATCTCAAATTGTAACATTTGCCATCCCACACACAATAAAATGCCTCTCCCTTGCCGGCCGCAGTGATCGAGGGGACTGAGGCACTCCAGTCACAGTCTGCACGGCCACTACAGTCGGGGGTTCGAATCCCCCCTTGGGCATGGATATTTGTGCCGTCCTTAGTCTTAGCTAGTTCATAAGTCGTTTGTAAGCTTAGGGACTGATGACCCTGTAGTTAAGTCCCATAAGTTCTAAAAACATTTGAACATTTGAGCCTCTCCCTTATGGCCATACAAAGATGAGTTTCTGCATTGATGAATAATCCCTTATCTACTATGTATGGTATGTTAAACCCTCATCTTCCTTCCTTTTTAGTATGGGTGAAACTTTTACTAACATCATCTCAGGCAGACTTTACTCTTCAAATCCAATCCAAAAAACACATCTTCTGTATACCATCCACACTAGCTCCTTATCCTCCTGCCACCATCCATTGGTGTTGGATAGGTTTTGTTGGAAAGATTTTGATAGTATATAGGAGCTCCAAGCACCAGCTCTTCATGTGGTTTGGATAAACTATCACCAGATAATGGTTGTGATGACCAAAGCTGATTACAATCATTGAAATTAAAGGGAATTACAATTTCTGTTGTTATGAATTATACATATGTAATCCAAAACTGATTTAATATTCAATATGTTGCCAGAATTTCTCATCTAAACATACACATTGTCAGAGTTTCAAATATTTATCTGTATGCCCAGAAATAAGAATCTACTCACCCACCCACCCTGTCAAAGATGAATTCTACTGTTCACTCACAATCTATAAGCTATTTTGACCCATCTTAAAGCAACACTTACACTCAGCCACTGACAAGGGTAATAGATCTATATCAGGCATGTGTACATCTACCTAGCACACAATATTGCTGTTCTGCCTCAGGTATAATCATACAGAACCCCCGTGAAAGCAATTAAATCACGTAACAGGTCTGCTGTAGTTTCTGCACTGAATGTTAGGTTGGCATTAGCCTCAACATTTTCTCCGCCTGATGAAATACCCACAACCAAACAGTGGAAAAATGTAGAAATTACCCCCCTAATGGTAAAACTTATTATTGGAAAAAAAACATGCACCACTTCAATAGTTCTGTCAAAACCCATGCCACTTAATTCCTCACCCCTACTGCTCCAATCCTAAAAAATATATCTGCTTCTCAGAATAATGAAGGTGTCCTTATAACACATCATTTGTCCTACAATACCCAGCTTCAAACTCTTCTAACCTCTCTGCGTTAAGGCACAGACACAGCCGATAACATATGTCGGGAGTCGGCCGCAAGAGTGCGCCGTGGGAAACTGTGGCAAACACCAGAGCACGCCACGGGCGAGTCAATGACATAAACAGTGTAGAGTTGTGCTCCGGCCCCAGTGTGTTGTTTACCAAGTATGAGCTCACCTCACACGTGTTTGCACAGCCAGTGCACGCCAGTGTTCCGTGTAGTAGTTGTGAGAGTGGGTTGTCCGTGATTACAACATTTGGCGACGAATGCGGTATTTTTCCCCCCCTTTCATCGTGCATTTTCCGTCTGAAGTGGTTGTTCGTCTTACACAATGTCTACTGCTTCTTTCACGCTCAAAACCAGGTATTACAATCTCTTGCTACAGCCTTGGCTAGTGGGTCCCAACCCCCGTCCACCCCACAGGTTGCTTCGACCCCCACACCCCCTCTGTCTTATCCGCCACCCTTTCCGGTGTACAACAAGTCCATTGAAGAGTGGGACGCTAATGAAAAACGGTTAAGACAACATTTTCAGGCTTTTGGCTGGTCTGACTGAACCTTGTTGTGCGTTATTCCTGTTGTGGCTGTCGCCTTGTCTCTATCAGCTCCTTTGCCAACTCGCCCCTGTCTTTTGATCAAATGTGCAGCCTTTTTTCACAATATTACCACAAACGGACTCATGTGATAGTGGCCCGTGTTGAGTTTTACCGCTGCAGAAAGCAGCCGCAACAGTCTTATCGGGCATGGGCCGCAGACCTCCATGGTTTAAGCCGTTGTTGTCACTTTGTTATGGATGTGCATAACGAATCGTATGCCAATAAAATGGTCCGTGACGCTATTATTCGGCTCGATCCCGATCGTGAGGTTCGTGAACATGCTCTCCCGTGCGAAAATACTTCTCTTTCTGAGGTCCTTGACATTGGGCAGTCTTTCGAGGTTTCGCAGGCGGCAGGCAACCAAATTGAAGCCTGGTGTGAGGTCGCAGAAATCCAACCCACTTTTTCCCCAGTGGTTGCAGCAGTCTGCTTGCTTGCCTCGTCACCAGGGCAATCGGGCCGTTGCACGGCAGCGGAAACTCGGGCCAGGCAGCGTACAGTCACGCAACCGGAAAATGCTTCCTGCGTGTCCCTCCTGTTTTGTCGTCATGATAGACCTGACTGCCCCAAGCGGTGGTCCACGTGTCATCAGTGCCACAAGAAAGGTCACATTGCTTCTGTTTGTGCCTCCAAAATCCAAGATTCCGACATCGAGATGGACGCCAATTGCGTCTCAGCGATTTCGGTTGCACCCAACAAGCTCTTTATTGATGTCATGGTTTTCCACAAAAAAGTTGTGTACGCAAGTGGACACAGGTGCGGCCGTCACCTTATTAAACTCAAACACGTATTTGGATCTGGGTTCTCCCTCTCTCTTACCGGTGTCACAGAAATTGGTCAGTTACAATAAACAAAATATTCCGATCCTGGAACAGTTCTCGGTCCCTTTTACATACAAATCTGTCACTCGTAGGCTCACTTTTCTTGTTGTAAACAATGCTCCCATGGACAACGTGTTTGGTCTTGACGCCTTTCAGGGATTTGGGTTCACTATTTCTGATGAAGTCAACATTGTCTCTGACCAGGTGCCTTTTCCGCAACTAGTCTCTTTATGCACCGAATTTTCGGCACTGTTTTTGGTGGGATTGGGCTGTGCTAATAATTTCCAAGCCCACATCACCTTGAAGCCCTCCGCCAGGCTCCATTTTTTCCGTGCTCGGCCGGTTTCGATTGCACTCCACGACCACGTCAAAGCGGAGCTGGACCGCCTGGAGGAAGCTGGGGTGGTACAACACATTCCGTCCAATGAATGGGTGACTCACATGGCCATTGTAAAAAAACCGTCGGGGTAGTTGCGCCTTTGTGGTGATTTCAAACGTTCTGTGAACGCCCAATCTATCATCGACATTTATCCATTGCCGCGCAAATTGGTGGGTGGACAGCACTTCTCCAAGATAGATCTCTCCGATGCATATTTGCAAGTCCCTCTCGATGCTGACTCTCTTGGTCCTGAACATGCCCTTTGCTTGTACCAATACTTGAGGTTTCCCTTCGGGGTGGCCAGCGCTCCTCGAACAACTCACACTGTTGGTGCCTGGTTGTGTCAATTATCTCGACAATATAGTAGTGTCCGGGCCCTCAGCCGATAAACATTTACGCTGCACTGTTCACAGTACTGCAGGAGGCGGGGTTGACGTGCAATCTGGAGAAATGCCATTTTTTTCAGCCTTCTATCACTTTTTTGGGGTTTGAGGTTTCTAGTGAGGGCAGCAAGCCCCTCCATCAGAATGTGTCCCCCGTGTTGGTCCTCCCTCAGCTGACATCAGTCAAGGACCTGCAAGTGTTTTTAGGAAAGGTCGCTTATTATCATAAATCCTTGCTGGGGGCTTCACATATTGCAAAACCCCTGCATGACCTGCTGCACAATGGGACTTCCTTCCATTGGTCATCAGCCTGTGAAAATTCATTTTGCACATCAAAGGAGCTGCTACAATCAGCCCCCTGTCTCATCACCTATCAATCCGGCCTCCCCCTTGTCTTAGCAACAGACGCCTCCCAACATGGGATTGGAGCAGTGCTCGCTCATAAATATCCAGACGGATCTGAGTGACCGATCGCTTTCGCCTCTAAGACGCTCACTCCGGCCCAAACCAGATATTCGTAAAATGAGAAGGAGGCTCTTGCTATTGTCTACGCTCTGAAGAAGTTTCATGTTTTTCTGTATGGCATAAAATTTCATCTCATAACTGATCACAAACCGCTGGTTTCTCTCTTTCACCCTTCGGCATCACTACCTGACAAGGTCGCTCACCATCTTCAGCATTTGGCTCTGTTCCTGTCTCAATATAACTATGCAATACACTTCCGCCCTACATCCAAACATGCAAATGCGGATGTGCTCTCCCGTCTTCCAGCTGGACCTTTCATCAGGAAGAATTGCTGTGCTTTCATGTTGACATAGCCGCTCAGCAAACAATGGTTTCCCAATCACAGGTGCCAAGGTGGCTCTGGCTAGTGCCGCAGACCCGGTCCTCTGCAAGGTGATCCATTTGGTCCAGCAGGGCTGGCCTGCGACTCCGCCGAAACGGGCATCGGACCCCCTCAGAAACTACTATGCATTTCGACACTTCTTTTCTTTTCTGTTGTGGATGGTGTGCTTCTCCTTGTTTCTGAGGAGTACTCTCCTCGGGTCGTCATTCCATTGGCCCTCCACTCCAAGGTCCTCAAGCTGCTACACACTATCAATGGGGGGGGGGGGGGGGGGGAGGGGGGTATCTCGTACTAAGGCATTGGCCCACCGTCATGTGTTTTGGCCAGCAACGTGTCTCGTATGGTTACCTCGTGCTCACTCTGTGCGCAACTTCAAGCCTCCCCTCGAGCGACAGTTGATAACATATGTTCGGAGTCAGTCGTGAGAGTGCACCGTGGGAAACTGCGGCAAACGCCAGAGCGTGCCACGGGCGAGTCAATGACATAAACAGTGCGGAGTTGTGCTCCGGCCCCAGTGTGTTGTTTACCAGGTATGAGCTCACCTCGCGGGTGTTCACACAGCCAGTGCATGCCAGTGTTCCGTGTAGTAGTTGTGAGAGTGGGTTGTCCGTGATCCCAACACTCTCTGCTACACCTACTATCACCCACACCCCTCATTCCTCTCATACTCTCTACTCAGTAGTTCCCCCTTCTTCTGTGCTATTTTTTCATCCTAACCCATTCCCCCACACCACAGTGTGCCATATGCAAATTCCACTGTCAGCATCATAGTGAGCTCAATTGTGCCATTTTCATATCCCATCAGCTTTCTGCTTCTTCCTTTCCAACTATTAGGCATGCTCCCCTCCGACCTTCATTGCTACCTTTCTTCAATCACCCAGTATTCCATAGTCAGGCTACAGTGCCATTACAATGTAGTCCACTAAGGCAGCATAGCCTTAAAGTTGCCTGTGTTTATTCTACATGAGTTAGCTCTGAAGAAAGACATTATCCAAGACTTTGCAATGTTTAAAGCCTTGACTATATTCAACTGAAGATTTTTACTACTCGTCAAAATTTTACAAAGAGCTGTCCATGTTCTCACGTTGAAGTGTATGTTGGTAATGCCTACCAATGAGCAACAGCCTATCCATATAGCTAACAATAATGCTATAATTGCAAATATTAGATTTTAACATAACACGCTTTACTACAACCAGATTTTCTACTTTCACATTCATTGGCTTCACCAACTCAGATCCGAATTGTTGGCTTCTAACCTAACCTCAATCTTGGGCTATGCTATAGATCAGTCTTATCATTAAAACCACTTTTTCTATTTTCACATTTGTTGGCTTCACCAACTCGCAACCAAACTGTATCCTCCCAACCCAACCTCGATTTCTGGCTATGCTACAGTTCAGCCTTTCACCACAAGCAGTTTTTCAATTTAGTTGACCCATAATAAAGTTTAGCCTAATAAACTGTAACCATTTGATGTTAAGAATGTATCACTTCTCATTTTTGTGCTTCATAATTTTCTCGCCAAATATGTGTTTTCCTTACCTTGTACATGTCTAATTTTAATTACACACGCCTGCATTAGGCCTATGTACCATATCCCAAATTAAAATTAAATCAGTTGACAGTTGTTTAACACTGATGTAGATCTACTTTGTCTACAAATGTATCTCATAAATTGTGTCACCCACTTTCTCTATGTGTAGTTGCTGCATTCTTCCATCATAACATTAATTACTCATCATCACTTAATAACACTATTATATGTGTTACATATTGTCTCTCTCAAATGTAACCTAGACTTTGAACCAGGATACAGATCTGATTGTCATCACAACCTTCATTCCAAATCTAATATACAAACAAAAGTCATACAAGTATGACTTCAGGTGTCATATTGTTATTAAGTTATGGGTCCAAGACAATATCTGTTATCAGGAAGTGCAACTGAACTTAAATGGTTGATTGGGTTTTTAAAGCAACCAAACAACAATGGTCATCAGTCCCATTTTCCAATCACGGAGATGACATGAAAAATCGATAAAATGGGAAATAATACCAAGTGTTAAACTGCATCAAACTGTAGATGTAAGATGTCAGAAATAAAAGAAGCAAATAAAAGGTATCAAAGAAGAGAGATTTAAAAGAGAATACCAGAGTGTCTAGTCTGAATATTCATAGAAATAAACATAGAACATCCAGCCACTCTGTAACACATTAAAATCACCTCCCTAAAAATATTAAGCTGGCTGATAACATAAATAATGGATCCTCAATAAACCTCTGATGGAATTATATAATCCACTGTTGTGAATAAAATTTAAAACAGAATCAGCCACGAAGGCATTGTCACCTAAAACAAGTGTTAATGTATCAGACAGATTAAAAGTCCAGCTTTGAGCAGCAAAATTAGGGCATTCCAGTAAGACGTGGGCAACTGTCAAATGTGCACCACATTGACACTGGGTAGGGTCCTCGTGATGGAGAAGGTAACCGTGCATCAGCCAAGTATGGCTGATACGGAGTCGGCAGAGGACAACAGAATCCCTGTGAAGTGTCTGCATAGAAGTCCTCCACATGTTCATTGTCTCATTTATTAATTTCAATTTTTTGGGTGTTTGTATGGTACACCATTCTGTATTCCACAAACTGAGAACTTGAATGTATAACATCGAACGGAGGTCAGTAATGAGGATACCTATATCCAGTGTAGGTTTATGGGTAGCCTCTTTTGCTAATCTGTCAGCCAGCTCGTTTCCATGTATCCCAACATACCACCATGTCCAGAGAAATACTACTGACCACCCACATCGGACGATGTAGTATAAGGATTACTGGATGCCCTTAATCAAAGGATGGCGAGGGAAGCATTGCTCGAGGTCTTGTTGACTACTCTGGGAGTCTACAGATGACGAAGACCTCC
Organism: Locusta migratoria; assembly: GCA_026315105.1. Classification (NCBI taxonomy): domain Eukaryota; kingdom Metazoa; phylum Arthropoda; class Insecta; order Orthoptera; family Acrididae; genus Locusta; species Locusta migratoria. The sequence goes on along the minus strand of CM048746.1, from coordinate 36,398,565 downwards.
CTGGGGCAGGAATGAATACGACTGACCACATAAAGGATAGCTACCAGCTCTGCAGTGAATACACTGCAGCTATCTGGCAGGAAATGCAATTTTTTTATGTCCTGCATGTGTATATGCAAAGCCAACGTGACCTCCTACCATCAAGCCAACTGTGTAGATCACTGTGAATCCCTGGTACCCATCAAGAATTTAAAGAAATTGTCAGTGAAGTGTCTTCAGGTGAACTGAGTGTTTGGATTGATGTGACAATTCGAGCCAAATTAGAAGTTGAGTTATACACCATGGTGGTGTATGGGACTGGAATTTGAAGAGAGATGGTAGGGAACAAGTCTCAAATTCACTCAAAAGACGCCTAACACAGACTGCCGGCATCAAACTCGACCTCAGGCACCATTGTGAAATATCGAATACTCTGGTGGGAAAAAGGAGATGGTGGTTTGAATACACAGACATACCACTGATGTTAGCTAAATAATTTGCCAGCATTTGTTACCACCTGATTCGCAGAGGAGACACCCCAGCCTCCACAAGGAATCTGTCCACAGGACTTGTTCTGAAAGCCCCTGTCGCGAACCTAACTCCACACTGGTGGATGGGATCCAACATCTGCAGCACCGAAGGTGATGTGGAACCATATGCTAGGCTGCCGTAGCCCAATCGCAAAATAACAAGGGCTTTGTAGCAACACAGCAGGGTACTGCGGTCTGCACCCCAAGTGGTACTGCTAAGACAGCAGAGGGAATTGAGGTGCCACCAGCACTTCTGTTTATGCTGACAAATATGTGGCAGCCACGTTAGCCAATCATGAAACATAACCCTAAGAAACAGTGAGTTTCCACTACATTGAGAAGTTGGTCAACAAGTAAAGCTTTGGATGTTGGTGGATCGTCCAAAGCTGGCAGAAGTGCATAACACACATCTTAGCAGCCAAGAACTGAAACCATGGGAGAAGGCCATTGTCTGCGCCTTGCATTGGCTCCCTGCAGCTGGCGTTCAGCAACACACACACTAGACAAACTAAAATATATGCAGAAGTTGTCAGTATACAATGAAGGGCATAGCGATGACCTGACTGCTGCTGCTAAGCCATTTATAGCCACTAAAAACAGCAGATGCTCAATACAGAGCCCTGAGGGATCTCATTCCCCTGGGTATGTAAAGAGCTATGGAAGACCCCGACCTGTACATCGGAAATTTCCATTCTCTGGGGCCCGCAGTGTGGAGTATGTCTTTGATTGACAATACCACAATAATATAAATTATTATAACACTGCTTTAAACTTTATTAACTCACTATAAGCTTATTTCGGCCTTAGGCCATCATCAGGTGTTCTGTAATACAAGTAATATAGAAGAGTTGTTACATATATTCTTATAACATGATTACATTAAATTTTTATAAAGTAAACTCACATTACTATAATATTGTTGATTCTTATTTGCTGCCCAATTGTTTATAGAAGCTGATGTAATGCTTATCTGTATATGTGCAGCAGCACTGGTTATATGATTAGATTATTTATCGGTGTCTGATAGTGGCAGTCTGCAGTGGCAGCATCCAACGATATTGCCGCGAGAGACGACAAACACCGGCGTGGCACAGGGGATAGCGTCACGGAATGCGGAGCAGAAGGTCGCCGGTTCAATCCCGCCCACCGGCAAAAATTTATTTCTATGTAATTTACAATTCCAGAAGGTTCTACATCTTTCTTATGTTCACTTGTAAATTCTACTTGTTTCTTATGTTAACTGTTCTAATTTCTGGTAAATTCTGTCTGTGTATAAATAGCAGAGCACTCTGCCTGAGAGGCAGTCAGTGCTGCGTGTATGTTGAGTTCGTAATAAATGTGCTTTCAGTGTAAATGCTGTGTTTAGTTGCCTTTGAAGTCAAGCCTACTTCCATTGCAACGTGACATTGTTTGGTGGAGGCGCCGGGTATACTGTGCAACAGATGCATCACCGTGGCTCCGATTAGGCAACATAAAAGCCGTCGCTTACACGGACTGGAACCAGAATACAAGGGATACACCGAGTACATCCTACCAAAAGTCCGTATTATCAGAAGAACAATGGAGACGAAACCAGCAATAAGCCAGCTGCACATTAGACACCCATCGGTGTTCTCTGGAGATGCTGGACAGGACCCCAACAAATGGCCAAAAGGGTTCAACCGAGTCGCCAAGTACAACAGGTGGGATCATACGATGTGCTTGGCCAACGTTTATTTCTACCTGGATGGAACAGCCCAGCAATGGTTCGAAAACAACGAAGAAAAGTTGAATGACTGGGAGACGTTCCAGGAGGAACTTAAGAAGACGTTTGGAGACCGCCAGCGACAAATCCGCTCAGCGGAAGAACAACTGAAGAACCGTGCCCAACGACATGGTGAGCCGACACAATCGTACAAACAGAGTGTTTTGGCCCTGTGTAACGTAGTCAATCTGAACATGACTGAAGCGGACAAAATCACGCACCTGATGAAGGGAATTGCAGAAGATATGTACCAAGCTCTTCTGATAAAAGATGTCGCTACAACAGAAGAGTTCATCAAGTGGTGCCAGCGTATTGAAGAGATGAAACAAAGGAGGGTTGGACGAAAGAAGTATGACAGACTCCCAAATGTAGTCCCTGTGGCCGTTGTGGAAGACCAGCAGGACTTGGCTTCTCTCATACGACAAATCGTGAGAGAAGAATTACAACAGTGCATGGCAGCCGGGACTATTAGACCGAGTGAGCATCAGATTATGGCCATGGATGTGAGCCCTGCAAGTCACGAGGGAGCCGACGCCGCTGAGGACGAAGTATTTCAAACATTAGCTCCTCTCTGCCCCGTCAATCACACCCGACGTGAAGAATGGCGTCGCCCTGCTATGACTTACGCTGCAGCCGCCAAACGGCAGCCCATGAACCGACCGACGCAACCACAGCCAACTCCCCCGGTAACTATGACGCCCCGCAGAAGAACAGACGTCTGGAGGACAGAAAATAACACACCACTGTGTTTCCACCGTGGACGCCCTGGACATGTCGTACGCTACTGCAGAGAGAGGAGGTGAGTATTCGATGATTATTTTGTCGCAAGACATCAGCTGTCGGAGCAGTTCTATCCAAGGCAGTCACCTGCTGATGAGTTCAGTCGACCTATGGGAAGAAGCCCATCGCCGTACCCTAGACGAGGTGGCTCCCCGACGCGCCGCAGCCGTTCACCGTCGCCGTACAGAGGTACCAGCCGCTCTCCTAGCCGCCGCGCCCAGGAAAACTAAGCGAGGCGACCATCTATGGAGGTGAGGCCGCCGCAGATGACAATCCTCCATGGACGACAGTCGCCAAGATGTCGGGAAATCTCATCGACGTCATAATCGACGGCCAACCTGTTCAGGCATTTGTTGATTCAGGAGCCTCTTTTTCTGTATTATCAGATAATTACTGCTGCACACTAAAGAAGACAATGTTCTGTGATACGGGAGCAACTGTGCTGAAGGTCGCGAATGGAAAGTATATCCATCCAGCAGGAATTTGTGTCGCAAGAATAACCATCAACAACAGGACGCAGGCGTTTGAATTTGTCGTGTTAACAGAATGTAGTCACAATGTCATCCTCGGATGGGACTTCCTTCAGGCATCCCAAGCTATCATTGACTGTGGAAGATCTGAGCTGCAAATTGAAGAAGTTGTTCCGCCAGATACACGTAATACAGAATTTTCTGGGAAGTTATTCGTCGTTGACAATGTGACAATACCACCGTTAATAATGAGAAGAGTTGCAGTCACAAACACAGATGACTGGTTAAACTGTGAAGTTCTAGTTGATAGTAAAAACTTTATCCGGCTCACAAAAGAAATTTACATACCAGCGGCTATCATAAGCATTACCGGTGGTCAAGTAGAGATTTGGATCACAAATTGTCATGAGCAGTCACAACTAATCCCCAAGGGAATGTGTATCAGGACAGCTGAACCAACCCAGGACGGTGAGCTCAACGTCATCAATGAAGACCCACGCCCTGCTATTAGTACAGACAGCACGCTGGAGGGAACAAACGTGGAACTGCCAATAGGGCCTGGATTGACCAAGGAACAACGCCAGCGGGTGTTACGTATACTACGCCAATTTTCAGGTGCATTCACACCTCAGCAGGGGAAAAGTCAGACGAAACGGCCCACGATAAAGCACCGTAACAACACTGGGGACCATTGGCCAACTAGCCAGCGTTCGTATAGAGTGTCGTCAGCTGAAAGGCGGATAATTCGGAATGAAGTGGAGAAGATGTTGCGAGATGACATTATTCAACCTTCAGAGAGTCCTTGGTCGTCTCCGATGGTCCTCGAAAAGAAGAAGGATGGCACGTGGCGATTCTGTGTCAACTATCGGCGGCTGAACAGTATCACAAAGAAAGATGTCTATCCATTGCTGCGTATTGATGACACCTTAGACTGCTTGAAAGGAGCTACATACTTCTCAACTATGGACATGCAGACAGGTTACTGGCAAATCGAGGTTGACGAAGCTGACAGGGAGAAGACGGCTTTTATTACACCTGACGGTCTCTAAGAATTTAAAGTAATGCCATTTGGTTTATGTAATGCTCCAGCCACATTTGAACGCATGATGGACAACTTGCTTCGACACCTTAAGTAGACGACGTGTCTCTGCTATTTAGATGACATTGTCGTTTTCTCGAAAACATTTGAAGAACATATGAGTCGCCTGTCAACTGTGTTGAAGTGTGTTCAGGCTGCAGGTCTCCGCCTCAATCCAAAGAAGTGCCTCTTCGTCGCCAAAGAGATAAAAATCCTGGGGCACCTAGTCAACAGAGATGGCGTCCGTCCTGATCCAGATAAAGTAAGGGCAGTCACAGAATTTCCAACTCCTCAGCACATTCGTGATGTGAGAAGTTTTCTCGGGCTGTGCTCATACAACCGACGTTTCATAAAAGGATTTTGTAACAAGGCACGTCCATTACAAGAACTTCTGCAGGGAGACGCCAAATTTTACTGGGATGAGACAAAAGAAAGAGCTTTCCGAGCACTTAAGGAGGCTCTAACTTCCGCACCAGTGCTAGCCCTGTACGACGAGAATGCAGAACTTCACACAGACGCAAGTGGCTATGGGATTGGTGCAGTGCTTGTACAAGTTCAGGAAGGTGCCGAAAAAGTGATTTCCTATGCGTCAAGAGTACTCTCAAAGTCCGAGATAAACTACTCTACAACTGAAAAAGAATGTCTCGCGGTTATCTGGGCTATCAACAAGTTCCGGCTGTATTTATTCGGCAAACCATTCACCGTCATGACAGACCACCATTCTTTGTGTTGGCTGACTAGTTTGAAGGATCCATCAGGTCGACTAGCAAGATGGGCACTAAGACTCCAAGAGTATGATGTCACAGTGGTATTCAAGAATGGGCGCAAACACAAGGATGCCGACTGCCTTTCGAGGAATCCATTAGTGGAACACAACAGCATTAACGAAATTTCAGCTCTCACTGAATTAGATGACGCTACAGCTGAACTGAGGGAAGATCCAACGCTATTAAAAATGATAGAGGCCTTGGAGAAAAAAGAACCGACCAATGGAGAGTTCCAACCCAGCAAATTTAAAAATGTGTGACGTCATCAAGATGGCGGACGCCCGTACGACATAAGACTCTGAGATTAAGCGACCAAAGTTAAAGTTTTCCTCCATAAGGCCAATGTTAGAACTTTAACTTGAAAAACTGTTACATCCTTACTAACCTACATAACCTATACCAACCTAACCTTACCATATACCATTGTAATCAGCTCTTCACGTAGATCATTTTAACATCAAAAAGTTTTCAAAAAACTCAATTTCGAAAAATGGTGCCTAAATCGTACGCGTGCTAAAGGAAGTCTAGTAGCACGCGCGTACGACTGGGAATTCAACATTCCTTTAATCCAAATAGCGACGCCTTCCTGTTCGTTAACTCTACGATGATTACGAGTTCTAACAACAAATGGCATGTTACAAGAGTAATACGATTTACCCATATCCTTATTATACACTTCAAACACTTGAAATGTCCGATAAGCAATCACATCTCTATTATTAAAACTCTCAAGTCCACCTTGAGCCTTTAAAGTATCACCGTTACCACGAACAATTGCAGCTGTAATCCAACCATTACCATGGCTCGGAGCATTGTCAGCTCTAGTAACTGTAAACTGGAGAACACCACCGCAAAACACACTAGGTCCTTGCAGAAACACCTGTGCGCCTACATTATTAGTCCCATTCCTAATGTCTATATTATCAATAGCCTTAAACACTATAGGACGAGAACTCCTGATCCTCCGCCTACGAACCATAATGAACGTCGATCCGATCCAGAAAGACCGCGAGACAGCTCCTAACGGCCCTTTTAAACCTTCAATAACTACAAAACTATACAACCTACAAAAATGAGACCTACATATTCGTAATCAGCGCAAAAAACTCAACTAAATACACTTTGAACGGTAAAAATACGATAAAATTCCATCCGGACCTAAAATCGTACGCGTGCTAAAGGAAGTCTAGTAGCACGCGTAAGCGCGGCGCGTAGCCTCGCCGCGGCTAAGTCCGTTATCGCTGACGTCACATCGGCGTGGGTTGCATACCGCGCAGGGGCCCATGATTACGCGGCACTGTTGCGCGCTGTGTTATAAGCATGGTTAGGGGAGTCGTTACTCCCCCCATTGCTGGTACCCCCCCACGATTTCTCCATTTGTTGTTGCTGTTGCATTCCTGTTTAACCGGTAACCTATCCTCCTGACCAACCTGACGTAGAGTTAACGAACAGGAAGGCGTCGCTATTTGGATTAAAGGAATGTTGAATTGTAGTAAGATTAGAGTTATTGGAGATGTGTTGTATTATTATTGTCATTGAAATAAAGAAGTAGTTTTAGTTTCAATAACAGTTTTATTTTAAGATAAGAACACTATACATACTGAACTGTAATGTAGTCTGAGTTGGTCAGGTTGGTCAGGAGGATAGGTTACTGGTTAAACAGGAATGCAACAGCAACAACAAATGGAGAAATCGTGGGGGGGTACCAGCAATGGGGGGAGTAACGACTCCCCTAAGCGGAACATTGTACAAGAACAACTACGATCCACTGGGCCCCAAATGGCTACTTGTTGTTCCAGCTCATCTCCAGCCAGCTATTCTCAAATATTTCCATAATGCTCCAATATCCGGTCATCTGGGATTCATGAAGACCCTAGACAGAATCAGACGCAGGTATTACTGGAAAGGTCTCTACCGATCTGTCAAGCACCATGTGAGTCACTGTAAAGAGTGCCAGCAACAGAAGCATGTGCCGCAATTACCTCCAGGACATCTCGTACCAATTTCGCCAGCAGCAGCTCCATTCCACAGAGTTGGGATCGATCTTTTAGTGAGGTTCCCGAAGTCGACAACCGGTAACCGTTGGATAATAGTCTGCACTGACTACCTCACACGCTACGCTGTCACCAAACCTGTGCCGACTGCAGAAGCTCCAGAGATCGCAAAATTCCTTGTAGAAGACATTATTTTGAAGCATGGAGCACCACGTGTCATGATATCTGATCGTGGAAAAGTATTCCAGTCAAAACTAGTATCAGAGGTAATGTCACGGTGCAACATTGTCCACAGAATGACAACTGCATACCATCCTCAGACAAATGGTCTTACGGAACCTTTTAACAAAACGTTGGCCGACATGCTGTCGATGTACGTCGATGTTGAGCAGAAGGATTGGGGTACAATTCTGCCAGTCGTGACATTTGCTTACAACACCGCAAGACAAGACACCACAGGCTTCACTCCGTTTTTCCTGCTCCATGGCCGTGAAGCTGAGACGACAATGGATACACTGTTCCCATTCCAAACGGAGGACACTCAGGATGACTATGTTAAACAGCTCATCACCAGGGTCGAAGAAGCAAGACAGTTGGCTCGCATACGGACACTGGACGCCCAGGAGAAGGACCGTCAGCGGTATAACGACAAGCACCAACCTGTTGTGTACAGTCCAGGAGATCTGGTATGGATTTTTACCCCTGTACGGAAGGTTGGACTGTCAGAAAAGTTATTGAAGCGATACTTTGGTCCGTATCGTGTCATACGCCGCCTGTCAGACATCACATACGAAGTTGAGGATTATGAGCCGTCGTCGAAACGTCAAAAACGAAGAGACATTGTTCACGTCCTGCGCATGAAGCCTTACTACGATCCTGAAGAGCAGGTAGACGACAATGGCTTCTTGTTCAAGGACTTTAAGGACGGTAATATTCCTGATGAAGCCACGACAGGAACGTCTGTCGTCGATAATCGCGGAGAAGGGAAGGATTCTCTTGAACTGTCATACAGAGGACCCATGACATGGTCAAGATCCAGGACATTGCAGGTGGCTCCACAGGGATCATAACAGCGGGTCGCTGTTTCTCCAGGAGAGGGAGCAATGCCGCGAGAGACGACAAATGCCAACTGCCGGCGTGGCGCAGGGGATAGCGTCATGGAATGCGGAGCAGAAGGTCGCCGGTTCAATCCCGCCCACCGCCAAAAATTTATTTCTTTGTAATTTACAATTCCAGAAGGTTCTACATCTTTCTTATGTTCACTTGTAAATTCTACTTGTCTCTTATGTTAACTGTTCTTCTAATTTCTGGTAAATTCTGTCTGTGTATAAATAGCAGAGCACTCTGCCTGAGAGGCAGTCAGTGCTGCGTGTATGTTGAGTTCGTAATAAACGTGCTTTCAGTATAAGTGCTGTGTTTAGTTGCCTTCGAAGTCAAGTCTACTTCCATTGAAACGTGACAATATTATAAGTTTACATGGTTACCAGTAATCTATACATTAATATCTTTGGATAATTGGTTTTTTGTATTGGAGTTTTATTGTGGATTTGGAATCTTCGGTGTTTATCCATTCTCTTGTTTGTTTATACTGTGAGTAAAATTTTTGATGTATTTTTTTATGTTTGAGTTCAGTTTGTTCATTTAGTACATTGTTCTGGTTGTTGTGTATATGGGAATATAGTTCGAATTCCTCAAGAATATTTATTTTTGGCCCTTTTTGTATAATATGTAAAAATTTTAAGGCTTCCTCTAAAGGTTTTACATCATGTTTTTCCGTGATTAAATGTTGATAGAATTTAGATGGATTACTTTCACTGTCTCTTGTGTGTTCTTTATATCTAGCTTGAAAATTTCTGCCAGTTTGGCCTATATATGATTTCTGACAGGTGTTACATGTAATTTTGTAGATATCCGGACTATTGTATTTCAGTGTGTGTCTGGCTCCTTTAAAAATTTTATGGTTCAAACAGTGCTTGTTTTGATAGGCAAATTTGATGTTTGTGTGTGTGAATATTTTATTAATTTTGTCCAATATGTTTCCTATGTAAGTAGTAGGTACGAATGTCGGTTTTTTTCTTTGTTGGAAGGTCTTTCGCTAATTTTATTTCTCTGTGCAGCTTTGATATTTATGCCTGTGTTTTCTGCTGGTATAATTTTGATATAATTTCAGGGTTGTAATTGTTTTGTTGGGCTATGTATTCTAAGGTGCGTATTTCTTTCTGAATGGTTTCAAATTCTACTGGTAAGTTTATTATTCTTTTAAGCATGGTGTGAAAGAAAGCCATTTTGTGGGATTTTGGATGACAGGAATGTGTATTTATGATAGTATCAGTAGTGGTTGGTTTTCTATAAATTTCAAATTTGTGTTTGTTCTGGACATTTACAATGGTTAGATCTAGGTAGTTAATTGGTTTGTTAAGTTTGTGCTCAATAGTAAATTTTATTTTGGGATGCACTTGGTTCAGAGCTGAGTGTATTTCTTGTATGTCTTCTTGTTACCATCTATAAGCATTAATGTATCATCAACATATCTAAAATAGTATATGATTTTTTGTGTCAGTGTATTATTATTCTTGAAAAATTTTTCTTCCAGATTGTTTAAAAATATATCAGCTATTGTTCCTGCTATGCTACTATCCATTACAACTCCATCCCTCTGTATATAAATTTTGTTATTGGATTGGAAATAGGTTTGGTGTATGACCACTTTCAATAGCTGTATGATTTCATGAGTACTTTGTTTCGAAATTTTGTGATGTGCCAGAAGGTTGCATTCAATCATATCTATTGTTTCTTGTATTGGTATGTTTGTGTACAGGTTACTTATGTCAAATGAGATTAATGGAATGGATATGTCTTTGATGCTATGTGCCAATTTCTTGGAATTTTTTTTGTATAGGTGTAATGTTTGTTTAATAATCGGTTTAATTTTTTACTTAGATAGTATGTTGGACTGATAACATTAACCACTATGGGGCGTATTGGAATGTTTTGTTTATGTACTTTAGGATGTCCTCTTAACTTAGGGGTTCTAGGGCACATAGGTATAATAGTTTTGATATCATAATCTGTAAGTACTGATTCACAATTTTTTATAGTTTTCTTTATTTGCACTATAAATTTGTTAGTGGAATTTCTGTTTATTTCTATGATACCATTTTTATTGAAAAACTCAAGTACGGTACTTTATTTTTATAGTCATCTTGGTTTATAATGACTATACTATTGCCTTTATCTGATTTTATTGCCATGCCATTGTTGTTTATTAATTTTTCATTAATTTGTTTTAATATTTTTTATCAGTATATTGATAATGCTTTATTTTATGTACTAAATGAACAAACCGAACTCAAACATAAAAAAAAAACATCAAAAATTTTATTCACATTATAAACAAACAAGAGAATGGATAAACACCAAAGATTCCAAATCCAGAGTAAAACTCCAATACAAAAAACCAATAAACCAAAGATATTAATGTATAAATTACTGGTAACCATGTAAACTTATAATATCGTTGGATGCTGCCACTGCAGACTTCCACTATCAAACACTGATAAAAAATTTAATCATATAACCATTACAGATAAGCATTACATCAGCTTGTAAAAACAATTGGGCAGCAAATAAACATCAACAATATTATAAGTAATGTGAGTAAAACTTTGTAAAAATTTAATGTAATTATGTTATAAGAATATATGTAACAACTCTTCTATATTACTTGTATTACAGAACACCTGATGATGGCCTAAGGCCGAAATAAGCTTATAGTGAGTTAATAAAGTTTAAAGCAGTGTTAAAATACTTTATATTATTGTGGTATTGAACTGTACATGGGAGGTACGTAGAGTTAAAAGTGTAGGATAAAAATTGTGCATGAGCACCAGACACCCAACCCGTGTAAAGTGGTAAGGATGTCGCATTGTCAGGTCTTGTCATATGCCTTTCACAAGTCAAAAAAGATGACAACTAGGTGCTGATGGTGAGAAAAGGCTATCTGGATGGCAGACTCAAGGTGGATCACGTTATTCAAGGCTGAGTGCCCCTGACAGAAACCACCTTGGCATGGAGTCAGCAGGCCCTGAGATTCAAGCAGCCAAGACAACCGCAAGCTCACCATGCATTCTAGCAGTTTAAAGAAAACATTAAGGCTGATGGGCCAATAACTATCCATATCTAGCTGGTTTTAACCCAGCTTAACCACTGGAACAATGGTACCTTTCTCGCCACTGTGATGGGAAGACACCACCACTCCAGATGCAATTAAACAAGGCTAGAACGTGTCGCTTGGAATCTTCAGACAGATGTTTTCACATCCGATTGTGGATTCTGTCTGGCCCTTGGGTGGTGTCAGGGCATTGGGTAAGGTCACTGAGAAACTCCCACTCACTAAACGGAGCATTATACATCTCAGGGTGGCGTGTGGTAAATGAAAGGTGTTTGGGTTCCATCCAGTATTTTAATGTATGGAAGGCAGGTTGATAACTTTGGGATGCAGTGGCGCAAGTGTAGTGCTCAGCGAAAGCCTCAGAGATGGTGCCTTGATCCGTACAGACGGTTCCATGTATAAAGATCCCAGGAATTGCTGCCTGGGTCTTGTAGCCATACAGGCACCAGATCTTAGTCCAGACTTCCGAAGGAGTGGTAAGCGACCTTATGGTTGAGATGTACCTCTCCCAACATTCTTGTTTTTGTCTCTGTATTATCTGGTGAGCATGAGCTCAGAGTTGTTTGAATGAGATGAGACTGTCTAGTGATGAGTGGTGCTTATTGCACTGAAGAGCACGCCTAAGGTCTCCAATGGCTTCTGCAACTTCTGATGAACATCAAGGCACTGTCTTTCACTGGTGGCACCCTGATGAACAGGGGATTGTATGCTCTGCAGAAGATAAAATCTTCTTAGTGACTCTCAACCACCACGTCGATTGTGTCATGTGGGAGAGGTCCAAGAGTGGCAGCAGGACTGAATTCATCACAGTTTGCCTTGTTTAAAAGGACATCAGGGAGTGTGTTTGGGGCACTAACAATGGGGTTTGTGACAGAAAGATATGAAAGTGATCACTAACACACAAATTGTCATGTGTCCTCCAATGGACAGATTATAAGAGACGAGGGCTGCAAACCAACAAGTCAATAGCTGAAAAGGTGCCATGCGCTACACTGAAATGCATGGGAGTACTGGTGTTTAAAAGGCAGAGGTCAAGCTGAGATGTTAAGTTCTCAGCATCTCTGCTGCAGTCATTGACCATGGCACCACCTTACAAGGGATTATGGGTGTTAAAATAACCCAGTAGTAGAAAAGGCGGCAGGAGTTGGGAGATCAGTGCAGCCAATGCATTTGGCGGTACATATCATCTGGTGGGAGATATAGGCTGCAGATAGTAATGCTGTGTGGTATCCTTACCCTGACAGCAAGATCTTCTAAAGGAATCTGAAGGGACACGGGTTCACTATAAACAGAGTTAAGGACATACACACAGATTCCACCTGACACCCAACAATAAATGCTGCAACTTTTGTAGTATCCCCTGCACCCATGATGGGCAGGGCTCTGCATTGCTGGGAACCAGGTGTCCTGAAGGACAATGCAGAAAGCAGATGTGGTGCTTAAAAGATGTCGTAATTCAGCCAGGTGTCAGAAAAATCCATTGCAATTTCACTTGAGGACGGTCTGGGAAGACATGAGGTACTAAGGAAGGCTTTTTATATCTTAGGATAACTTGCTGTCACTGCTGGATCGATATCCATCATTTCTAAGGGTCCATCAAGATCTAGGTCCTCAGGGGATGCCAGAATCTCCACCTTGTCCTCAGAGGCAGAGGGATGGGGTGGTGGTGTGGAACCACTGGGGTCACTATCTTTTTACCACTTTTCTTCTTTTTCTTGTTTACCTCGCACTGTTCCTTCAGCTTCTTTTGTCTGGGAGGGCTTCACTGACTCAGTCTCTGGGACTGAGGATGACCTCGAAGCCCTAAGACCAGCCTTCGTTGGCACTGTAAGCCACTCACTGGTATCCACTCTTTCAGCATAGGAAACTGAGAAGAATGGGATCCAAGCGATCCCTTCAGTAAACTGCTTCCAAAGTTGGGGTTTTGGAGCAACTGACGAAGAGGTGCCCCCAATCATCAGCTGGCTGAACAGATTGGGGTCTTGTCAACAGAGATAACAACAACAAAGCAGCTGTAGCACAGGAGGTGATCATGCTTACAGGGTGGAGCTTCAGGTACTTATGTTTAGCCTCTGAGTATGCCAGCCTGTCCAAAGTCTTATATTCCACAATTTTCCTCTCTCTGTACAATACTGTGCAATTTGGTGAGCAGGGGGCATGTTGCTGGCTGCAGTTGTCGCACACTGGAGGAGGGGTACATGGGATGTTGGGATGACATGCATGTCTGCACTCCTGGCAGGTGGAATTGACATCAAGCACCGGGAAGACAAGTGCCCAAACCTCCAGCACTTAAAACAATGAATAGGAAGAGGAATGTAGGGTTTAACATCGCACCTGTAGATCATCACCTTGACCTCCTCAGGCAATGAATCACTCGCGAAAGACAAGATGAAGGCAACCGTACTGTCCTTCGGACCCTTATAAATACGTCAGATGAAATTAATTCCTTGCCGCTCTAGGTTAGCTCGTAGTTCTTCATCAGATTGCAACAAGAGGTCTTTATGAAATACTAGCTGCTAAACCTAGCATTGCCCAGGTATATATGCATTTTTCCTGTCTTATATTAGAAACGAAAATAAAAACTCAAAAAACATTTCATCTTCATTTTATTGTATGCATGAAAACAGCTTAAAAATTATGAAACAGTAAAACAAAGAAATATGCATAATGTACAACATTTTAAGTGCAGTATCCAAAGAAAGAAAAATAGTAATAAAATACAAATGATGTATAACATTAATTTAATTTAAAACTTAACTATAAACAATATTTATTGAAACTTGTGATGGGAAAGTTTTTGTGACTCATTATTTACAACGTCATATCTCCTGAACTATGTGTTGTAGGTAGTTTTAACACCACAGTGATTGTTGTCTGATAGTAAGCAATATGTGTACCAAGTTTAGTTGAAATCTGTCCATTATTTTAGGAGGGGATATGGAAAAATAGCACATGAGGTAGCAGTCATTCAGTAATTTCATTGTTTATGACTTCATATCTCCAGCAATATGTGTCGTACTATGATGTCAATATGTTGTGAATGGTGTTAGCAGTAAAGATGTTACAATAAATCGAAACCTCATGCGGGATGATGCGGTTTCTCATGAACCAAATTGTTTATGACTTCATATCTCATGAACTATATGTTGAACTGTGATATAGTATCAAAGGAACATTCAGTGGTATGTATTTGTACTGTCTGTGAATTGTCTCATGAATAGAATTTACAGTGTACAAGTTATTTTCCTTTCATCATTTTGTTGGAGTTGTCAGCAAGAAAAGTTTTATAAAGATTTGAAATTGTGTTCAAAGTTTATTGCAATTTGCTAAGTGCTCTCATTGCCAAATACTTGACGAATAAAATCACCCTATCACATGCTGCAAGATGGAGCAGTTTTCATTGTTTATAACATGATATTGTATGACCTATGTATCATAGGTTGTTCTCGCAACCATACCAAATGATTCCTGACCTTAAAGAATATTTGTATCAAATTTGCTTGAAATTGGTCCATTATTATAGGATCAGACGTAAAATATTATCACATGATGCGGCTGTTTATAAAAACATGTCAATGTTTATGATGTCATATTTCCTTATGTATGTGTTGTAGATAGTTTTTACCCCAACAACAATTGTTGCCTGATAATAAGGAACATGTTTACCAAGTTTGGCTGATATCGGTCCAGTAGTTTAGTAGGAGATGTCGAACATACATACATACATATGTACACACACACACACACACACACACACACACACACACACACAGCCTATTTTATAAGATGTATAGATTATGCCCTGGACTATGTTTAGGCTCTTGTGAGGAGTTATTGTAATGGGAACATTACCCAGCTTGTCACAGGCAAATAATACCCATGACTGCACTGGGGATGATGTCATTATGAGGACTTCCCCAGATCTCATTTTATACATGCCCTCAACCTCTCCAAACTTGTCCTCCAAGTGCTCCACAAAAAATAAAGGCTTCATCTTCATGAAGCATTCTCCATTTGTCCTGTTACAGGCCAGGTATTTAGAGGCATAATCCTCAACTTATTGACAGGCCCTACGTTCTTCCCATGGTTTAGCCAGGGAAAGACTTACGTTGCTGCATTTAAGTCAGGTCTTTCTTGCTTAGAGATGGCAGTTGTACGACCATCAACATTTCGAGCTGTTTTCATGGTGTTCCCACAAGAAACTAGGGAAATAAAAGTCCCCCAGGCAGAGCCCCCATGCATGGGTAAGCCTAATAAAACTGTGGTGCGGCAGGTTCTCCAGAGGTTGCTTGTTAGCGACTGTTCAATCTCAACTGTCATGCATCTTCTCAGCATGTAACACACATTGAGATTGAAGGTTTTTTTATAGAGGTTTGTACCGTCCTCATGACCCAGGCGACAAGACCAAAATCCCAAGGCTCTGCAACTTACAACATTCCACCATCGTACCGTATGGTTCAGGCATGCACAGAGCTTACAATGTGGAGGACCATTGGCGAAACACAGTCCCCAGTTTGGGACCCCGGGTTTGCCAAACCTGTTGTCAGCAAATTAATGCTGAGACCCTAAGGGGTGAACTTAAATGACATCAGTATATCATTTATATGTAAAATTCTAAAAAAGGTGGTGTGTGTTCTTACCCTCATGTGTATGTTGGTAATGGCTACCATGAGTGGTGACAGCTAAGATGGCAGAACAGTTGATTTGTGTAGTGAATAACAATGTTTTAGTATCAAATATTGGATTTTAACATAACATGTTGTGTTATTGCACAATGAGGCAGGTGTAAAGAGCCCTAGCAACTGCAACTCATTTCTCTTATATACCAATTTACTCGATATTAAACAGGGAAAATGCACCTAAGATTTGTGCATACAGCTAGTAAAATCTTGTTATAGCCACTCATTTACCTCTTGAGTAAAAATTAATAAAAAATGAGGTCTAGTTGTGCTGTGCCTCCAAACTTTTTCAAACTCTTATGCCACCAAGGCAATTAGACATCTTCTCCAATTTTATATTAAATATGAGAGTGAAAATAGTAAATAAATAATTTCTCACAAAAAATAAGTTTTGTAAATTCTTAAACCTTGTTTTTCATTGGCTGTTATTACAAAGCCAAACTGAATACATGTATCCGCTTCTACAGAACTTCCAACATTAACAGAACAACAGCAATAATTGAAACAAAAGATAATACACATGGAATTTATACACAAAACAGAGTTTATATATCATCTATTCTGTGAACCCTCTCCACTTTCTGCTAGTATCCAGTGTGCAGTGACCAACTGTTTGTCATATCTGCAACAAAGACAGATCCTTGCAGTAGCTACTGCACTGCTAGCCTACTCATATGCAAATTAATGCCTTGATAAACTCAAGTCGATCCAGAAGGAAAATGTAGTTTATTTTGTGAGACTACAATGTTTTAACATGACCACATTTCTCATTTCACCTTTGTTGGCTTCGCCAAAACACAACCAAACTGTTGCCTCCCAACTAATCAACAGGTCAGCCTATTACCAGAAATCGTTTTCCTGTTTTCACATTCTTTGGCTTCACCACATCATAACAAAATTGTTACCTCCAAACCTAACCTTGCTATTGCGCTATGCTACAGTTTTTTATAGTTGGAATTTTCTGGTTACTGAGCAACTGGCATACTACAGAAGCATTGCCAATATTTGCACCAGGAACACGTGCCTTTCTACCCATTCTAGAATTTGGCCCAAACATATGTTCATGAGCTAAAAGACCAAATTAAAAAACTAAATCACAGAGCCACCCCCATGAACCACAGACACTGCTGGGGTGGGGTTGCTTGCTTACCTCAAAGATACAGATAGCCATACTGTTGGTGCAACCACAGCGGAGGGGTATCTGGGGACAGGTCAGACAAACATGTGGTTCCTAAAGAGGGGCAGCAGCCTTTTCAGAAGTTGCAGGGGTAACAGTCTCAATGATTGACTTATCTGGCCTTGTAACATCAGCTAATGTGGCTTTGTCATACAGTAACTGGGAAGAGCTGTAAGCAAGGAGAAACTACAGCCGTTACTTTTTCCCGAGGACAGGAAGCTCTACTGTATGAATATATGATGATGGCATCCTCTCGGGTAAAATATTCCAGAGGTAAAATAGTCCCCCATTCGGATCTCCGGGCGGGGACTATGCAGAAGGATGTCGTCATCAGTAAAGACAAAAATGGCAATCTACAGATCGGAGCATGGTATATTAGATCCCTTAATCAGGTAGGGAGGTTAAGAAATTTAAAAGGGAAATGGATAGGTTGAATTTAGATATAGTAGGGATCAGTGAAGTTTGGTGGAAAGAGGAACAGGATTTCTCGTCAGGCAAGTACAGGATTATAATTACAAAATCTGTTGGGGGTATCATAGGGGTAGGTCTGATAATGGATAAGAAAATAGGAATGCAGGTAAACTACTATGAACAGCACTGCATTTGCATTATTATAGTCAAGATAGATACGAAGCCAAAACCAACAATGATAGTACAAGTTTATACGCCCACTAACTCTGCAAATGATGAGGATATTGAAGAAATGTATGATAAAATAAAAGAAATTTTTCGGACAATTAAGGGAGATGAAAACTTAATTATGATGGGGGACTGCAATTTGGTAGTAGGAAAAGGAAGGGAAGGAAAAATAGTAGATGAATATGGGCTTGGAAAAAGGAATGAAAGAGGAAGCCCCCTGGTAGAATTTTGTACAGAACATAGTTTAATTATAACAAGCACATGATTCAAGAATCATGAAAGAAGATAGTATATATATGGAAGAGTTGAGGAGCCACTGGAAGGAACCAAATAGATTTTATAATGGAAGAGATTTTTAATGGATGGCAGCTGTGAAAGTGCTGGTACTGCTGGTAATTAGTAGGTTTAATGTCACTGGAGGAGTGGATGGAGCAGTCAATTTAAATGGCCGCTTTTCTACCTGAGCCATCTGGATGCCCCCCTCCACCACTAGTAATTCTTAACTGCACAGATGGGAGTTGTCCCTTCAACACATTCTAGTCCCACAATCACCCTGGCCTCAACCCAAGATAACCTGCCATAACTACACCCTATATCTAACACCCTATCCCGCCATTCCCCACTTATCCCATATCCCTCCACTTCATGTCTTCTTTCCTAACGTGTATTGCCCCACACAATATCCCTTTAATTACATTTTTTACTTTATTTTTTTTTTTAATTTTCTTTTGTTATTTTCTTTTGTTTCAAATCCCCCATCTCTCCTTACACACCTCTATACCTTCTTTTCATCATCTCTTGTCCCTGCTCTTCACTGCATTCAATGCTGCATCTCACACTCCTGTCTATTACAGTCCTTAAAATACATCACATAATGCGGAACTTTCCATCCCCACCCTTACCCGGCATCCTTCTCCCTAAACACCCCTCCTCAATCACTGTCAAGATCCTTATAGTACTAGAGCAGTCATAGGTGGTAGTTGTGTGTATAGTCGTCTGATTGGTTCTGAGAATATGTTTCTTTTTCTGACAAAGGCCATGTGGCCAAAAATTTAAGTTGTGTGAATGAGACTGTCTACTTTTCATACCTGTCGGCAGCTCATCAAATGTCTTTAACTGCACAGTCTTTAACTTTAATTCACCTAGAATCAACATTTTATCTTTTTAAGCTTTTAATATGTTTGAACCCATTTCTTTTTTAAAATGTGACAATGTAACTGATTTAAACAAAGAGGGCGCCAGGCACCATCTATGTACAAGCTAAGCTGCATAGGTGTACGTAAGCGGCTACCTGATTTTATTGTTGTGACTAGTACCGGCAAGACCTTTAAATGTTTTTAAGCAGAGCACATAGGTCATCATGACTTGCAATTCTGGTATGTAATTCTATTTTATAACATTCTTTGTGTATGTAATCTTATTGTAATTTCAATGTCTGACCAAGGTACCTTGTTTTTAACAGCACTGATGATGTCCCATCATAGGGACGAAATCGATATGTTCTGAAGCTAAATAAAAGAAACATCTTTTATTTTATTATTTATTTATTTGTTTTTTCTGTTCCATAGGACCCACTTCAGGAGTAAGACTCCATGGTCATGGAACAAGTCAATACATTAATTGTTACACAATAATGGTAATAGAAAAATTTTAAGTAGTCCTTTGCACACGACAATCTTAAGACAAAGTGAAAGAATCAATAAAGAAAAAATAAATTAGCTTAATTCTTTAACTTTTCTAGGAGTTCCTCGACAGAATAAAAGGAGTGAGCCACGAGGTAACTCTTCAATTTAGATTTGAAAGCATGTGGATTAGTGCTAAGATTCTTAAGTTCTTGTGGCAGCTTATTGAAAATGGATGCCGCAGAATACTGCACCCCTTTCTGCACAAGTGTTAAGGTGGTGTGGTGCAAATGTAGATTAGACATCTGTCTAGTATTCACCGAGTGAAAGCTACTAACTCGTGGGAATAAGCTGATATTATTAACAACAAACGACATTAAAGAAAAAACGTATTGTGACGCCAGAGTCAAAATTCCCAGACTACTGAAAAGGGGTCGACATGACGTTCGCGAACTTACACCAGATATTGCTCGAACCGCCCGTTTTTGAGCCAGAAATATCCTTTTTGCATCAGGCGAGTTACCCCAAAAAACAATGCCGTACGTCATAAGTGAGTGAAAGTAAGCGAAGTAGACTACTTTTCGTGTTGAAAAATCACTTATCTCAGATATTGTTCTAATGGTAAATATAGCAGAATTTAGTTTTGGAACAAGATCCTGAACATGGGCTTTCCATGACAGCTTACTGTCTATATGAACACCTAGAAATTTGAACTGTTCAGTCTCACTTATCACATGCCCATTATGTGTAATCATAATGTCAGATTTCGTCAAATTATGTGTTAGAAATTGTAAAAACTGAGTTTTACTGTGATTTAACATCAACTTGTTTTCTATTAGCCATGAACTTATCTCCTGAACTGCATTATTTGATACTGTGTCAATATTACGAGCAACATCCTTCACTACCAAGCTGGTATCATCAGCAAACAAAAATATTTTACAATCACCTGTTATACTCGAAGGCATATCATTTATATAAATAAGAAACAGCAATGGTCCCAAAACAGACCCCTGGGGCACCCCATACTTAATTGTGCCCCATTGGGATTGCACGTCATAGCCATTTTCTACACTGCGGAGAATTACCTTCTGTTGTCTATTATTAAAGTAAGAGGTGAACCAGTTGTGGGCTACTCCCCGTATTCCATAATGTTCCAACTTCTGCAACAATATTTTGTGATCAACACAATCAAACGCTTTTGTTAAATCAAAGAAGACGCCTAATGTCCGTAGCCTCTTATTTAACCCATCAAGTGCCTCACAGAGAAACGAAAATATAGCGTTTTCGGTCGTTAAACCACTTCTAAAACCAAACTGTACGTTTGACAGGAAATTATGTGAACTGAAATGATCAATTAATCTTGAATATACAGCCTTTTCAATAACTTTGGAAAAAACCGATGGCATAGAAATAGGTCTATAGTTGTCTACATTATCCCTTTCTCCTTTTTTATAAAGCGGTTTCACTACTGAGTACTTTAATCTGTTAGGAAACTGACCATTCTGAAAGGAAAAATTACAAATATGGCTTAGTACTGGGCTAACATATGGAGAACAGTACTTTAGAATTCTGCTAGATACCCCATCATATCCACAAGAGTCCTTAGTCTTTAGTGATTTAATTATTGACTCAATCTCACCTATGGAAGTATCATGAAGGATCATTTCAGGCAACAGCCTCGGAAACGCATTTTCTAAAAACGTTATATGATTACCTGTAGAAACTAGAGTTTTGTTTAGTTCCTCTACTATATTCAGAAAGTGATTATTGAATATTGCACATATATCTAACTTGTCAGTAACAGAAACATTCCTACTACGCACTGACGTTATATCTTCTACCTGCTGCTCCTGACCAGACACTTCCTTCACGACTGACCAGATAGTTTTAATTTTATCCCGAGAGTTTGCTATTCTTTTTGCGTACCACATACTTTTTGCATTCTTAATGACATTTTTCAGAACCTTACAGTACTGTTTGTAATGAGCTACTGCATCTTCATTCTGACTGCTTCTAACATTTTGATACAACTCCCGCTTAGTTCTACATGATACTCTTATCCCCTTTGTCATCCACCCTGGCTGTCTGTTACTGAAAGTACCCTGTTTTGAGCGTTCTAGCGGAAAGCAACTTTCAAACAGCATAAGAAATGTGTTCAGAAAAGCATTATATTTATCATCTGCATTATCAGCACTATAAACATCCTGCCATTCTTGTTCCTTAATTAGGCTTAAAAAGGTCTCAATTGCAACTGGATTAACTTTTCTGAGTAGTTGATATTTATGTTTAACATTTGTTTGAGAACAAATACTTTTTAGAATTAAAAGTTGGGCATCGTGGTCTGATAGGCCATTTACTATTCTGCTGACAGAGTGCCCCTCTACTAATGAAGAATGAACAAAAATATTGTCAATGGTAGAACTGCTATTTCCTTGCACTCTCGTTGGAAAAAATACTGTTTGCATCATGTTATAGGAATTAAATAGATCTAACAGCTGACTTTTCCTTGAGCTATCACCTACACAATTAATGTTGAAATCTCCACACACAATTAAATTTTTATACTTCCTATACAGTGAACCCAGAACCAATTCCAGCTTGGGCAGAAACATTTTAAAATCTGAGTCAGGGGATCTATAAATAACAACTATTACTAGTTTAGTTCCATTAACATTAACAACTCCTGCACAACATTCAAATATCTGTTCTGTGCAGTGTTTAGAAAAATCGATTGACTCCGATGAAAAATCGTTTTTTACATACATGGCCACTCCCCCACACTGCAAAGAACTCCTAGAGTAGAAGGCAGCTAACCTGTATCCTGGCAAAGGAAGTCTCTTAATTGTCACACCACTTAAAAAGTGCTCTGAAATTCCAATAATGTCAGAATCAGTATCAATAAGCATTTCATTAACTTTATCTCTGATACCCTGTATATTTTGATGAAAAACAGTAATTCCCTTATTACTTATATTCTTAGACTTTGTCAAAGGTGGTTCATCATTTCTTAGAGGGACTTCCTTTAAGCAGGAATATCTATCAGCTGTCTTCAGTCTAAAAAAGGTGCAGCCCTAACACCAACTACTACAGGAATTTTTCCATGAATGAAACCCCCACCCCCTACTACACAGTCACCTATGAGCTTTGCCAACCTCCCCTTCCCATACCTATTGAGGTGCAGACCGTGCCTAGTAAAATCCGACCTTTGGATAGTTTCAACTGGCACCACTGCAATGTGATCCATGCCCTCCGTCATCAGCGCCTTCTCAAGCCCCATGTTAAGACGGCTGACAGCCTACCAAGCGAAAACCTGTTATTTCATTAAAATGTCTTTAAGGTGAGTTGTCTTCTATCCTCCATTATTGAAATTACAGTAATATTTTCTTTCATAAATACAATGCCAAAAATTCTTAATTTTTTTAATCTGCATAAAGAGCTCTCTTAATCCTTCCCACACCAACAGATCCCCCTATGCCCCTCCTCACAATCTACTATTATCATCCTCTATCATTGTGAATGTCAACAGTAATACTAGATCTTATGAAGACCTATGCAACATGAAATCCCTATGTCATAAATGGGGTCAATTGAAGTCTGTGATACAACACATTGGTTTTGACCAGTGACATCATATCTGAGTTAAAGACGATAGTTTGTTTACAGGCAGAACATAGATTATAGATTAGGATTTTGTGTTTAAAATGTGATCTGTAGCTTTTATATGACAGTTGGGTGTAGGTTATCAGAGAGGTTGTATTGCGATCTGCAATTATGCCGATGAATGTGAAAGTATGGTGTAATTTTCTGTATTATGAGAACCACCCAAAAAGTAGTTAATTCCTCTCCCTTCCCAACTTTCTTGCCACCCTAACCCTCCATTTGTTTCCAATAGTGGCTTTTAAGCTTCATACTTCAATTTTAATAGTTCTAAAACTTTGATCCTTGTTTTCCTTTGTTTAATAGTATTAGGCAAGGGAATTGTAATTCAAAGTGCAAATGTTGTGTTCCGTTATTATTGGTTGGTACAAAGTTAAGGGTTTTCTCTTTGTATTGTATATTTCTGTAACATTTGCATTTAGTACCTAGTACACACAACAGTACAATGCATTCAAAAGCTGTTTTGTACTGTACTCAGTTATTTGAAAACTAAATGAAATATTTTAGAGATAGCCTATTAAATATTATGTCATGACAAATGTAAATAAAAGGGGGGATGGGGGCGGGGGAAGAAGAACAAAGCTTGGAGTTCAATGTCCCATTGACAGAGCTTACTCTCAGAAGGTTTGGGTAAGGATGTGGAAGGAAATTGGCCTTGCCCTTTCAAAGGAACCATTGCGGTATTTGCCTGGAGTGATTTAGGGAAATCACGGAAAACCTTAATCTGAAAGCCCAGAGGTGGATTTGAACCAACATCTTTCAGATTGGAATCTAGTGTGTTACCTCTGTGCCACCTCACTCGGTAAATGAAGGGGGGGGGGGGGGGGGGACTGACAGTAATGGCAAGCTGCACATGTTGACTGGTCTCTCAGGCATATGTCAGTGCACTTGCCTACTTGGTCTGGGGATATGTATTTAGAAATTGTTTTAAAGGGGTAATATATATATATATATATATATATATATATATATATATATATATATATATATATATATTTTTAGTGGTAAGTGTACCATTATTTGTGAGTTATTATTAATTATATTGTTATGAAATGCCGATGTAATACTTATAACTGATATGTCTTTTTGTAACCTTTGAAAATGATTATAGTTGAAAACCGTAGGACATAAAGGGTGGTCAATATGTTATTATATTTCAAGTGCATCCTAATGGGCACTACGTCTCACTGAATTCTAATGCAGGCTGCAATGAACTTCAGTACCGTTTATTTATATCTGTAAGTTCTCCAAACTATGCATATTGCTAGAAAGTACTCTTTCCCAGAGTCTTATATCACTAAACCATTCATCAATATTTATACTTTCACCAAATAAAATCCAAGGTATATGCAGAAGGTTTACCTTAACGTCTTGGCTGCTGTACAACCACCACTGGTCACAGCAAACGATTTTCACAACATTACAATTACTGGACAATCAACGCAATACAATACATAATTTACAGTCTAAACTTAAGATTCTTGCTGTTGATACCTACCGGCTCTCCATCTCCTTTTTTCCTCGAAAATAAAGGTAGACCACCACCTGATGTCAAACACATGATGTGTGCGTTCATATTTGTACCACTCATATCTCCTTCCTACATTATTCGCTCAACTTAACGAAATAGCGCTTTTGAATGTACAGCATTATAATGCAAGCTAAATTAAATTTGGGATTCATTCAGCCGGCAACATCGTATGTTTGTAAACAAATCTTTGACAATCCAATAAACAAAACAAGAACCTTTCCCCCAAAGACCTTGAATTGCTTTCACACAGAGACCTCCATACAACTCGTATAACTGTCTGACGACAGTACGCACTTGTTTGTTTTGACATATCAACGCTAGGCAATGAAATCCTCATAACTCCACACAGCCAGTTGGAAACTTCCCTCTACCAGTTATGCGGTATCAGAATCTAACGGCCAACATTCTTCCAAATTACCGTAATTTGTGCTAAAAACCTCGCATCTCCGTTAATCGCTAGTTTTTGTGTGCAGGACGAACATATGCTCCGAGGTTAAACGTGTTTTGATACGACAGACTGTAACTCACCCCATTTACTCGGGCTCCCAAAACCGGATTTCGTAAACCGATTTCCAATTCCGCTTTTGGCTGGTAATGTAAACACTTCAAAATCGATTCTGAAATCCACTTCTGTAGAGTAGTTTCCAATTCCACAATTGATTTTCGTGCCCATGTAAACGCAGCCGTTTTGAAGCGTTTTTGTCTTCTTAAATATGTTTGAAGTTAATACCCCTTTGAAAAGAGCACTGCGAACATTAGTAGTAATTGTAAAAGGGAAAAAAACAAGGATTGGTATACTCAACATTTAAGGCAATTGAAAAACACCGTCATGCTATATTCTGTTCTATATAAAAACAGTAGGCCTAAATCAGAAACGTATAAATTATTATTTGCTAGAGCTAAGTTTACATATAGGCAGGCAATCAATGAAGCCAAGAAAATGCATAATATAGCAAATATTCAAAAGTCCAAAAACAAATGTAAAAAAAGGTCGGAATATAATCATCTCTGTTGCACATAGTAAACAAAGAGATGAAATTGCCATAACCCCAGTGAATTCAATAAATTTTGCATACAATCAATTGAAGAAATTAGTAGAATAGTTAACAAACCCTCACAAAATGCTGTTAGTATCATGGTTAACGGCTTTCACAGAAGTGTGTCCAGATACTATACTTAAAATAGTGAAAAATTTCAAAAATTCAACCAGTGTTGACTATTATGATCTGTCTTGCAACTTGTTGAAAGATGTTATTGATTGTGTAATTTGTTCTTTAACTTATTGTGTAAACAAATGTCTTGTAGAAAGTAAGTTCCCAGATGTGTTAAAAATATCTAGAGTTGTTTCCATTTATAAAAAAGGTGAAAAAACTGTCCCGCTCGTTAGAGGCCTATTTCGATAACCCGTGTTTTTTTTTTTTTTTTTTTTTTTTTTTCAAAAATATAGTTAGTGATAATCAGTTTGGATTCAGGAAAGGTAAATCCACAACCAATGCAATGGATTCCCTAGTACAATTTGTCCTTGATGTGTTCGAAGCTAGGGGCTATGCTCAGGCTACATTCTGTGACCTAAGCAGAGCTTTTGACTGTGTACAGCATGACACTTTATTAAGATTCTTTTACGGTTTTGATTGCAACAGCATTAACATGTTTAAATCTTTTCTAGAAAACAGACAACAAATTGTGTGCATTGGAGTGAGAAATCAAATTTTACTTTTGTTAGGTCTGGGGTGCCACAAGGGTTGGTGCTCAGGCCGTTACTGTTTTTATTACTGTTCAATGATCTGCAACTATTCATAAATTCTCACACAATATTGTATGCTGATGATACTAGATTTTTAAATAAAAGCCCAGATCTTATATAGTTATTTGGAACATGTTTCTTTAGATTTCTAATTAAATAAATAATCCTTGAAAGCCTCACACATATGTTTGTTATGTGTGGTTCCCAGTTCAGTTTGTTATCAATAAGTACACCTAAATATTTGACAGTTTCCAATTCATGATGATCAGGTATCCCTTTGATACTAAAGTAATGTTTCTGGATTTTACTTTCCTTTAACAGGAAACCATTTGCTCTGAACCATAATGAGGCTTGGTCAAGGGTATCTTTTGTTAATGTTTTCAGTGTGCTTAGATCTGGGCTTTTATTTTTTTAAAAACTAGTATCATCAGCAAAAAATATTGTGTGAGACTTTATGAATAGTGGCAAGTCAGTGATCATTACTTTAGTCTCAAAGAGATACCTGATCATCATGAATTGGAAACTGTCATATTTTTAGGTGTACTTATTGATAACAAACTGAACTGGGAACCACACATTACAGACATATTTGTGAGGCTTTCAAGGATTATTTATTTAATTAGAAATCTAAAGAAACATGTTCCAAATAAGTGCACAAGAGCAGCATATTTTGCTTTCTTTCAAAGCATTATAACATATGGAATTTTACTGTGGGGCAGCAGCAGTCATGCAAACGACATTTTACTGTTGTAAAAGAAAGTAGTTAGAATAATAAATAATGCCAACAAAAAAAAGAACATTGTAAACCTCTTTTTGTGAAATTGCAATGCCTGACTGTAGTAAATTTATACAATTATAATGTTTTATTGTATACTAAAAACAATGCTTCCAATCTTGTACTGAGAAGTGATGTGCATAGTTACTTTACTAGAAATAGAACATGTGCAGATGTTCCATATCATAGATTAACTAAATCACAGAACTCTTATATAGTCATTGGACTAAAAATTTGTAATAAGCTGACAACAGATTTTAAAGAATTGCCTCCAAATATTTTCAAATCTTACTGTATACTTTATTATTAAACAGTCCTTACGACTCTGTTGGAGAATTTTTTGAGGTTGAAATTAAATATCTGTAAGATGTGGTTTGTAATTTACCTACTTTGTTTAATCTGAACAACATTGGTATAATAGAATCTTAGAATAAGCATCTTCCTGACGTTGTCTATTGCCGTAAGAGCCGAATGACAATAAAATTATATTATTATTGTTATTATGCGTTTATTGTTAAGAATTTTCGGCACATATCGACTGAGTGACATTTTCTACTGTGAAACAAACGTATAAATATTAGAGTTAGCATGAATCTTTGTATTTAAGTAAAAAAATAGTGATTGTGCTGGCTAAATCAGGAACTGAATCAGCTATTAAATGGGCTGGGAAATCCGAATTACATGTAAAGACGACATCCAAATTACTTCCAGACTTCCAAATTACAGGCACTTTCGGTTGGAATATTTCCACCGCTAATGTCATGTAGTTGCAACATCAAACAAACGTGGGCTGAAAACTCTGAGACAGAAGCCAACAGGCTCTGTGTACAACATAGATTGTAGCTGGGTACACAATCTAATAGGGATGGGCAAGAAATCACGGTGATTGAAAATTCACTGTTTTCACAGTCGCGGCGATCTGGAATCTGACCGTGATTTCAGTCACGGTCACGATTTGGTAGCGACGAGCAGGAATAGCAGCGAAGAGCAGTACTACAAACTACAAAGAGCCATCTGGTGGCCGAAATGAGTGCTAAATACAGCAGCGAATCGCAGGTGTGGCAGCGAATAGCGGAAAAGCGAAGAGGAGGTGAGGAAAGAGAAGCAGCAAAGGCTAATAGAGCCATCTGTGGGTCGAAATCTGTACTAATATCAATGCAGCAAATAGCGGGTATAGCAGCGAATCACCGATGAGCGAAGAATGGGTATAGCAGCGAATCACCGATTAGCGAAGAGCGGGTGTACCGGCTAAAAGCCGATTATGGACAGCGACCAGTTCCCATACACTAGTGCGTTTTTCCTAGAAAATCGCCAGGGCCCGGCAGGAAGATGTTAAAAACTGAAAAACACATGTCCTCCATTTCGCCGTTCGTCGTCTATAAGTGTGTATCTTACTAAGAATATTTACGATTCTTTCATTGTCTTGATGTGGTTAGAAAGTTTATTGTACAGTTATTTTAAACTATACTTACTATTGACTTATTTGTTGAGATTTACTTTTCTCGGTTCACAACATAACTTCCATAACAACAAAGATACGATAAATTAGTTACTGGCGGATGAAACATTATAACAATTTTTGTCACTTCCATGGTAAATCATACAAGTCGCCGGAATCGCGGCGATTCAATCACGGAAATAGCGAAAAGAGCAGAAACCAGGAAATAGCGGAAAGAGCTGAAATCACGGAATGGCGGGAGGTGTAGAAATCGCGGAGGGATACACGTCGTGAATACCTCAAACAGTGATTCTAAACCGTGATTAATCACGGTTTAGAATCACGGTGATTTAAAAGTAGCAATCACGGAAATCACTGTTAGCGGAAAATCACGGTTTAGCCCATCTCTACAATCTAAAGAACGCCATTGCTGAATATTTATTTTAAAAAAAATAAGTAGTTGAATAGTCACTGAAAGATCCATGCCGTACTGTCTGTAAAACAGTTCTTTTTCGCTCAGACAGTAATGAAAATAAAACAATACGTAAAGAAACACAAGCTATTTCCTGATTAATCAACAGACTTAGGGAATCACTAACCGAGTGTCAAGACAAAATAGCATGATCGTCTGCTTTGTTTACAGGGTGAGCTTAGTGATACACTAGGCAAGCGTCCTACTAACGTCACAGTCACTACGTTTACATGCAACACATCTTCCGGAAGACGAAAACCGATTTTCGTAAACCGTTTTTCGCTGTCGTTGTTTACATGGCATAGCCTGAATGGGATTTCGTAGCTCACTTAAAATGGCGGCTGGAAAACAGCTGATTCAGTTCCTTATTTAGTCTGCACAATCGCTATTTTTCTTTATTTAAATACACAGGTTTATGTTCACTCTAATATTTATACTTTTATTTCACATTAGAAAATATCACTCTTTCCACGTGTGCCGAAAATTCTTGACAAGAAAACACAATCTGACAAGCCAAGAACGCTTCAAACGTTTGCGTTTACATGGGCACGAAAATCGATTGTGGAACTGGAAAACCGCTTTAGAGAAGCGGATTTCCAGAATCGATTTTGGAGTGTTTACATGACCAACCAAAAGCGGAATTGGGAAATCGGATTACGAAATCCGGTTTTGGGAGCCCATGTAGACGGGGTGAGTCACAACTCGCAAGCAAATTCGACTGTGGCCACGACCGGGCGCTATCGATCTTTGTAGCTACAGAACAAAAGAGTCTCCAGCAATGTGATGCTGTGTGTTTCTTAACCGGAGATTCAGACGCTACGCGCCCTCACGTACTACAAAAATTACTTGTTTAACCTATACCTAACCTAAGATATTTCCACTTATTCATTCCATGTCAACAGAAGCCATCGTGATTTGCCGTCTATCTCGCAGTTTTTGTTTTATAACTCGCAGTAAGGTGTTTCAGGCTAACAGAGCATCAAAGATGTATAACAGAATCGTATCTTGATCAATTTGTTATAACTAAATGTAAATACACACATTAACAATAAAAACAAATACTAACGTCTACTATAGATAACTGTGGCATGTAGATTCTGTAGTATAGTGGATAGAACAGTAAATCAGCATTTCGGATCTATAGGATTCAAATCTCTCCCGCCGAATTTTTTATTGTTTGTATCACATTGTAGAAGTTACTTATTCATAACATATTTTGTGGGATTTTCTTATTCATGTAACAGTAGTATGTTACACAGTACTCAATGTTAATTGTAACAAAATGCTGTGTCAGGAATAGGTGTCATCGATTTGGACATTTGTGTGTGACTAAAAAATGGAGACTGAAACTGCTGCAAGTGATAAGAAAGCAATTATATTGCTGTTTTTCCTTCACAAAGTATGTAACCTTTGTTCCAAATATGTTACGATTTCCGAGAAAATGGTAAGTGACAAACTTATGGGAAACGCTTAAATTGCTGGTAGGCCTAAATGAAATAAGTATCAGTGACATTTACACTATTCGCTAGTCAGAAACATTTGGCTGTTTATTTTCTAATATCTTGTAATATTGCTCGTTTGCCCCCAGTATTTTGCTGCTGAGTTTCGAATACGTGGAGATTCCAGGGGAGTGGTTTTATTGATATTCCTTACTTGTCACCAATATTTTTTGCAATTTATTTGTGAATATGTCACGATTATAGGGTATGTGCTTAACAGTGATCCTAAGAGGATAACTGTTTTTCAGTATTATGGCGTAGCTCACTGGCTGACATCTAGCGAGTTCTCTTTGGCCAGAGACAATTTCTGCGTGTCAAAATAAGGTCGATGTATCGCATTCAGGTCATGACGACGCCAGGCCGACGCTTGCCTAGCGTGTCACAAAGCTCACCCTTGTTTACATTCTAAGCTGTTGTAACGGCCTGGCTGCCTTGCAGCAGAAACACGTGAACGGCGAGCGGCAGACATATAGCACAAGGCAGCGGCGTCAGATATCTGCCAACGTGCACAGTTCGTTTCATTGACAAAAACCCTCACAGCGGCGTGGCGTGGGCTGAAGGAGAGTGGTGCGAGTTGTAGGACTGAGTCGAGCGGACGTCTTCTACCTCCTCAGTTCCTACGTGTTGCCGTGGACCATATGTGTTGAGCTGAACACGAGCTCCCCACACATACACGCGAGTGAGATTTAGTGCCCTGCTGTCCGATCATCGCGACACACGGTATTTATCGTGACGCTCAAATTCGCGCATACATGTTCGTCGTGCGCCGTCTACACTAACACCACCCGACAAGGATCAGTGATTGAGCACGAAAACATTTGCCAGAGATTATTGTTGTATCATGCAGTGTCAACAATAAATTCCTAATCTGATAAATGTTATTTGTTCATCCTGCCTGTCACTACCATCTACAGTGAACAACAGTTGGAAGCAGCGACTACACATGCTAGCTTCACTGTCACTTTGTGTTGCGTAGAGTATGCAAAAATCTTGAAGACACAGATACTATACTTCTGACTGCCAAATTACAGACACTTCTGGTTGGTATTTTTCCGCCGCTAACGTCATGTAACGGGGTGCATGTTAAACATGATGTTAGCGGCAGAAAAGTACCAACCGAATGTGCGTGTAATTTGGATATTGACAGAACGGACAACGTGTCAACAAATGGCCATAAAAGCTTTAAATGTACAGTAGATAAGAATTTGGGACACATCTTTACAACATCTGTATTTCCCAGTATCTTGAAGATCCAGTAACTGCAACATTTATTTATCTTATAATTGCCGATACCTATAGATTATTTTGGATTTTAACTACTTTGTAGCCACAATAAAACATTTTAATGCACACTGCGTCATTACTGTAGTTCATTTTGGAGAAGAAGCTGGTTATAAAATATTTGTATTACGACATTACCCTGTGTTAGGGTAGTAACGTTTTCTTCATTAATGATCCCACCAATGAATAATGTTTACTGTCATGTCTCAACTACAGAAATATTTATCCATCTCAGTGTATTTTGTTAAGTGATGTTCCCCAACCGAAACGATTATTACATTTACAATGGCAGCTCCTGCCACCATTTCGGTTCCAGGCAGTGATGGTGTGAGCTTGCGAAAGGCGGAGTTTTTCTACTGTTATTGCTTGCAAAGTAGCTTGTTTCATTTCTAATACACATACCAAAAAGAAAATATATATTTGTATCAAAAATTAATCTCGTTGTAATAAGTTATTGTAATATGGTTTGACAAATCGTTAAATATGTTTTCTGGTATTTGTCCATCTGGGTGTTTATTGTGAGCAACTCTTTCGCATTCGACAGCTCACTTTTATGGGATACCACATGCACTACCAAAGCTGCGGTAACATGCAAGAAATCTCCGTTTTCGAATGCCATAAATTTGCTCCAGAATAGGCCTACACACTCAGGTTGCTACTTTTTTACAATGTATTGTTCACAATTCATATAAAATACTTTTTCAATGCACAAAATATATCACCATGATAAACTAGGATGCAATAAAAGATTTATATATATGAGATATTTTTATTTCTCATTTAACAATTTACTTTCTCATTGGTCAATTTTACTTATGGCCCGGCAGCGTAGTATACTGATTTTGGCAACGACCTTTGAATGATCTTTGAAAACTCGAACAGGTAGAATGAGAGAAAATAATTTTTCATGTTTGCCATCTTCTTGTATGTACACTTGTCCGGTCAGTAAATTAATTATCCTCCTAAAGCAAACATTCTCTTGCCAACATTAGCAAATTATGCCGCCAATGCTGAAACTAAAATTAACATTACAGTAGCTTTAAACATCGTTATGAGGCGTATGAGCAATTATAACTACTAAAAAACAGTGTGCATCATTTAAAAGGAATTACTATTGTTATTGTCGAAATGTTGCTACTGTATTAGTGCATAGTGTCGAATCCTTCGCGAAAAAAAAAAAAAATAAATAAAATAAAAAGTGTCGAAAACTGTCGTTTACAACATGTAGAAATTGTGCACAACTACAAATAAGTAAACCCACCTCACAAAGTTTTGAACACCTTGTTGGTATCCATTTGTCACGACGAAAATTTATTAACCATATTTTACGCCCTTGAGGATTCATTGGAAACGAAACAGAAAACCAAAACTATTTTCTGAACGATTAGAACAATTCGGAGCTGCACAGCGCACTATGCAGAAAGCATATTGACTGTCCTATTGCACAATCACACGTCAAAGCGAATGAACAAAAATGGCGGAGGCACATGCCCGTCTATATCCAAGTGCCCTACAGTACACTTGAGAGTAGTCTGTCAATAGTATGTTGTTGTTGAGCTTGAAGTGTTTATTTGGTATGTATTGTATTTAGTGTGTATTGCCTGTACAATTTTGCTGCTATAATATGCCTGAAGTGTGTTCAGCCTTTAAATGCACAAATTGAAGTGATAAAACGACAAGTACTACGTCTAAGAACACCAAATGTTTTGCCTTGTTTGATCTCAGTCTGTCTATACTCAAACAAAATTCCTGACTAATGATAGCTGCCCCAAGAGTGAAGCTTCAGTCAACCTATCCTGCAATTCCCTTGATGTACACGCCACAAAAATGCTCCGTTTTCTACTTGCTGTTCATGGGTTTCTGTGATATTTCTTCTTCTGTCGATCCAGTGGTTGATGAAACTACACTTTTGAATCTCTACATCTTCTATAAAAATATTTTCATTTTTTGTCATTAATACTTGATCGAACATGGTAGACATGCAACAAGTGCAAAGTATGGAAGCAGTAGTGACAGCCAGAATTTTTTCACTTGTAAATGTCTGTGTCCTTTGCAACAAATCTGTACTTATTTCAGCGTGGCAACAACGAAAGTTATTAATGATACATTATTTCAACGTGGAATGCTTTTATGGCAACTAACCTAGGCACATTTTGCCGTCACTTTCATCTTTCTACTGAAATTTCACGTACCAATGTTACTTGTTTCAGTATGGCAACACGGGAAGTTATTAACGACACATTATTTCGACATGGAATGTTTTGAGGCAGATGACCTAGGCCCAATGTTAACTGCAGTATTTTATTGTCACTTTCGTCTTTGCACTCAAATTTCGTCCACCAAAGTTTAAAACCAAACCCTTTAATAGCAATTTTACAAGTTTGTAGACTTAATAGGTTTAGTAAACACAAGATAAGTGTATACTACACTTTATCAAAGCATTTGTTACAACACATTAACAGCAGATGCAAATCCATGGTCAAGATTGTTCGTCATAACAATTACTGTTCACTGTATGTTCTCAGTTCGTTTAGACCACATATTTGCATTATAAACAACGCAAATATTTCCACAGCGGCACGTCCGTTATTATTGTAAATCTTGGCTAAGTGTTATACTTTGAAATGGAAATTTAATACTGATAGAGTGGTGAAATTTCATTATCGCATTTTTAGGACATTTAGTACCAAGCTCGTCAATGCACAGCATCAAGAAAGTCTGACACAACTTTATCCACATCCATATACAATAGTCAATTTATATTTAAAACGTGGAACGCCAGCTCAATTTGCCTCAAATATGGCGGACCTATCGCCACCAATCAAACGTCGCTCGTTGTCGCGTCTGACGCGCGGCACTGCAGATGTCACTCACGCAGGACAGTCCCATAACCATACATGACATGACGTTAGCGGCGGAAAAATACCAACCGGAAGTGCCTGTAATTTCGCAATCATAAGTATAGTATCTGTGTCTTCAAGATCTTTGAGTAGGCTACTCAACGCAAAGTGACAGCTCAGAATGAAAACAAAGCAGACGATCATGCTATTTTGTGTTGATACTTGGGTAGTGTTTACTTCAGTCTGTTTATTACTCGCGAAATAGCTTGGTGTCTCTTTAGGTATTACGTAATGTTGTTTCCTGTCCGAGTGAAAAATAACTGTTTCACAGACAGTATGTATCTTTCAGTGACTATTCACTATTTATTTTTTAAAATAAATATTTAATAATAACGTTCTTTAAAAATCGTTTACCCAGCCACAATCTATGTTGTACATAGGCCCTGCTGGCTTCTGTCTAGGAGTTTTCAGCCAACGTTTGCTTGATTTTACAACTTACGTTTCGCTACCACCAAGTTAGATTCAGATTGGCTAGCACTATCGAAATTTTATACTTCATTGCTCTTGGAGGGTGAAACTTGGGCAATGTTAGCAGCTCATAATGGGGCGAAACGTCTGACTAATCTCAAACTTCGACAGAAAATCTCGAGACAGATGCTAACGGACAACATGGCAACAAACTGCCATAAAAGCTCAAAATGTACAATAGATAAGAACTTGGGAAACGTCTTTAAACATCTGTTTTTCTCAGTATCTTGAAGCTCTAGTAGCTGAGACCGTTATTTATCTTATAATTGACGATACCAATAGATTGTTTGGATTGTACCTATCTTGTACCCAGAATAAAACATTTTAATGCACACTGTGTCATTAGCCCCTGTTCTGCAAATGAATAAGAAGCTGCTTATAAAATATTTGTATTATCACATTACTCAGACAAACCTGTGTTAGGGTATCAACGTTTTCTTTATTAATGACTCCACCAATGAATAATGTCTACTGTCAAGTCTCAAATACAGAAATATTTATCCTTCTCAGTGCACTTTGTTAAGTGATATTACTCATCCGAAAATATTATTACTGTACATTTACAGTGATTTGTTATGAGGACAGTATTCCCCTAACCACACACTCGGAAATAGTCACATATTCGGAAATTACTACCCAAATAACTGTTTCGTGCTTTGTTTTCTAATCAGTTGTAAATGTAAATAAAAGATAGAAATGTAGAATTAACTTTTAATACAATCAGAGAAGTTCATTTAGAAACGTAAAGACGAATATATATATATATATAGGGAGAGGATATGATCCGTACTTAAACCAATACATGTTACAAATTACACAACCACAACGCTATCCATTACACTACGATGACACAAGCTTAAAAAGAGGCTTTGGATTGCTTATACCTGCACTTGAAAAGTTACATTATTAATTTGTTACAAACTACTATTTATTTGTAAGGTAAGCGATTTCGTGATTACAAGGCATCATAATTTCATTCTTAATGTTTAAAGTTCTCAATTTCTTAATACGCTCAATTTAAAATGGCGCCTGTTACATGATGCCAAAGATTCTACCCGTGCTGTGTATAGTCTCCGGTCCAAAATGGAAGTGGTATTTTTCCGCCGCTAACGTATACTCCATACATACGGTTGAGATTTGTCGCTTGAAGCTGTCGCGCACTGTCGCTTGCTTTTGTCGCACACATAGGACACGGTCTAAAGCCCTTTTCAAACGATGAACGAAGGTGAACAAGATAGATAGTAGTCTACTGAAGCGCTCCTTGCGTACTAGCCCTGAACTACAAACTCATGCAAGATCTTGTGGCAGCGTGTTTAGACGATAAACGTAAACGAACAGTAATATTCGATGTTGAAAGTGAGGTTATAACAGGCGATTTGTTATGTAGGAAGTCATAGTTTAATACTGGAATTGAGGAAACAACGCTAAATGTTATTGACGGCCAAAGAAAACCTTGCAATCTATGTTTTTTGTCAACTTAGTGTGGTAAAGTTCTGGGAAGTGAAACAACATTTCAAAATATTCACATATATTTTCAAGCGAAAAAAATAAACTTAGGAACACATCGAGCAATATTTATAAGAGCATAAATAGACCTTCTTTACTTTATTTACTAAGATTTGTCCACTGACATTGTTAATAACGTCATGCACAACTGAATTTTTGTCTTTCATTTGGACTGACTTTTTCATTTAAAATGCTATTTAATGAAAATTGCATCATCAAATTACAATCTTATTCAAATAAACAATTGGCTTCAGTCTTTTCTGATACGATATTGCAAAACATAAACCATTTTTCGGTTTCAGATGTACGACCTCGCTTTTCGGAAGACAATAATCAAGATAAATATTTAAGTCGTCATGAAACATTTGCAATTTACCGCTAAACCAAAGTATAATAATAAACTAAAGATTAATAAGACAAATTTACGTGCAAACCGTGTAATTGTCGATTACAATATGAAAATCGCGTGATGAAAATAGGTTAACTTCCGATGTCAGCAGACGACTGTTCAATCAAAACAATCTTCTAGAGAAAGCTTAACGTGACGTTGACGGTAGGTGACGGTTTGGTGACGAACACTGTGAATGCCATCGTTAGAAATGCATTTTGTAATACATTCTGAACATAAATTTCGACATAACACAAAATATACATAAATACGAAGGAAAATGGCGGACTAACTGGAGCGGTGACTGCAGCAGACAGCTGCTAGCTCGTGCATGCGCAGTGAACCCACTAGTACCGAATTTAGAACTGGCCCTATTTCTTTATCGCTATAATTATCGCGCTTCGATACTAGCGCGATCATACTAGTGCAGCCGTTCAAACGATTGACGGCCGCCATTAACGCAACTTGTTATCAATCTATTACAAGTTCGTTGATCGTTTAAAACGGGCTTAAGTGCGAGCGATGGCGCGCGACATACAGCGACACGACACTGCAGCTACAAGCGGCGACATGGCCCCGGTGTTCTACGTGAGCGACAACTTCTCGCTACAAGATGGCCGCTAGAACCGATCAGCTGTTTCTAAAATTTGGCACCTGTAAACCGTAGAATAACGATAGCTCCAGAGAAGGCAATAAAGTTTTATTTACTTTATGAAATAAGACGTAAAAAGAGTGCTGTGCAGTAAATTTACAAAGTGGAGAATGTTCGTGGACTATTTCATTCGTAACTTCAAGTACGAAAATAGACAGTGAAGATCACCAGCCAAATACAAGTACAGATACTTTAGACTTTTTCTTTTGTGACTACAAACCATCAACAACTTAATAAGTAGAAAATGAGTCTTATTGTAGGACGACAGTAAATCATTTAATTCTGGACGGAACTGCTAGCAGCTGGCGTTACATATGGGTAGTGATGTGGGCTTCCAAGTTGTAATTTTTTTACCAAGTTAATACCAATACATTCATTTTATTGCAAACATACGTATCCCATTGAAGCCCTACCAAACACATTAAATTCCTGCTGAAACATTGTAGCAAGGTATTTTATTCAGAAACGTAATTTTATACACATCTTGTGTGACATCCTTTATCTCTCTGTCTCTCTCTCTCTGGAGTAAGTTTGTTGTTACTGTAAATGCTTAAAAAGCACGCAAATGTAATTGTTCAAAACACTTTCGTCATTGTGTAAATCAAACTACCACCCAGAATAAAAAAGTCAAAAAAAAAAAAATATACGAGATTTTTACATGAACAACTGTAATTGTACATTCTGTTATTGCAGAAACAGTTGCGCTTTCATAAACGTCAGGGATAATTAGGACGCAGAATTCTGGCGACATCCTTTATAACCTCGACAAGCAGACGATTCTCTACGAACTCGACACATTGTCACGCGTGCTACGGCGACAAGATTCAAGCAGGTTTGGAATCAAATGTCGCGTCTGACGCGTGGCGCTGCAGATGTCACTTACGCTCACGTAGGACAGACCCATAGCGATACACAGTGTTGAGATTTGTCGCTTGAAGCTGTTGCGCGCTGTCGCTCGCTTTTGTCGACCACATAGGACACGGCCTAAAGCTCGTTGGCTACTAGGGATGCAAACGATACATCGATGTTATGTCCAAAATCATCGATGCATTGATAACCGAAGTCTAAACCTATCGACATCATTCAATAATTAATTCTGTCATTAGTACTAAGCCAGAGACAAGTCAAATGCATTGCTTCTGCCCATACCGTAATCTACCTATATATATATTTTTTAGTTCATCTTTGCATTTTAAGGTCGTTTTAAGCCGTTTTACACTATTATATTAAAAGTATGCTCTACAATATTGTATGTTATTTACAATTCCATCTGATTAGAAAACTAAGGACGAAACAAATACCTGGTCGTTTATTTCCGAATAACTGACAATTTCCGAATGTGTGGCTAGTTAACTGTGAATAATAAATTATTGTTGTCATAACATTGGCGGAATTATCAGTAAACAAAATTAAACAATTACATACAACTAGCTACAGTAACAGATAGTGTAAATAATACTAAGTTGGTTGATATATAAATCCAATTACAATAGTTGTTTCATTTACATGGCTCTATTGAAAGAAATAGTTTTATCAGCAATACTTTCGTAATGATCGGAAATTGTACAGAAACTAATGAGGGCGAAACTTTCCTAACATTACAGTACTTGTGAAACACAGTAATACCTACTTCAATATTATGAGAAAAGAATTTACGTAGTTTTATCAGAAATACTAATTAGCACATTATATGAACTCTAACTGTATACCTCAGGCATAAACTAATTAATATTTGCTAATTAAACAAACTCCTGCAACACGAAATAATTGAAAACATCTTCAGCTAGTAACGTTAGAAAAATAATAACAAAAGTTTTGGAAATGAAATGATAATGGACTCATTACATTCATATCTATTACTATGCAGCAGTTGTATCGGGAGGTTCCATAATGCAACCAGATGGAAATAAATTCCAACATGCTTTGTTACAGGCTAAAACTGTACAGCAGAATAACGTGGATGGTTGATAAAAAAGAGAATAACCGATGAGCCAGCTACTCTGCACATATTAAAAAACCTCCAGTCAAAAGCAGGACAGACGACACAAAAGTAACAACAAGTTTATATCGCAGAAGGGCTGGAGTCCAGGGAGATCAGGTTAAGATACCCATCAGCAAATAGAACGATATAAACCAGCTGCGCAAAGTTTCTGTTGTCATATATCAGATTCAGAACCATAGGGATGAATGTGAGGAAAAGATTAAGATAGAGGAAATTTGCAGTAACAAGCTTAATATGTTTCGTAAAGAAACCAATACCCACATCACTAACGTTAATAATGAAATTGAAATATCTGATTCTACAAAGGAACAATGTAAGCATTTACATTCAAATGTAAACAATTTGCAACATAATGTCACAGAAGTTCAGCAACTTGAAGAACGCTCACATACTTTAGTAAATTCAAGCTGTAATAATTTAAGTAGTTTACCAGTTGTAAGTGCAGTGTCTAAACACTTACCTAGTTTACCAGTAGCGAGTTTCCCTAGTAGCCATAAATTTTGTCCTGTTTATTTTATGCCACAGGAAAATGATAGTTTCACACCTGACTTGGGTGCTACAGTGGAAATTATGTTGCTTAAGCAAATTTTTGACGGGAAAGTATGCTCTTGGGCAAACCAGACCCAGTTGTTTACATTTATGTTTGTACCTAATTTTATTGTCGCGCAACATTTGTTGTGACAGCGTGAGATGGCACAGTGACACGCACATCAAGGGGCGTGGCAATTAGCGAACCAGTGGAAGGCGGTTCGGGAGATTTTGTGCCGACCGAGGAAAGCCAAGACACTGAAATAGTAGTTGCGCCAGTCAACAGTGCGTGTGAGTGTAGCACGACGACGGGCGATGGCTCATTAGTTGTCGTAGCAGTCGAGGTGAAGAAGTAGTAGGTGAGCTGGCCGGTGGTGTGTGCGAGGGCAGCATGGTGGCGAGCGGTGGTTCACAAGTTTTCGGTGCGGCCGAGGAAAGCCGAGGTGTTGAAATAGTAGTTTTGTCAACCGTTGGTGCATGCGAGGGCAGCACAGCAGCGAACGGAGGCTCAGAAGTAGTCGTGGTAACCGAGGAGAGCCGAGGCGACAATAGTGGACAAGCCAACTGGCGGTGTGCGCAAGGGCAGCATGGCAGTGGGCGGTGGCTCAGTAACTTTCAGAGCAGCTGAGGAGAGAAAGTAGTACTCGTGCTGGCTGGCAGTGCGCGAGAGAGCAGCACGGTGGTGTGAGGTGGATTGGAAATTTTCGGGGCAGCCGAGGAGAGTCGAAGTGCCGAGGTAGTTGACACGTCGGCCACTGATGTGCACGAGGGATGCACTGTCGCGCGATCACAAGATGGCAGTGCATGAGATGTGTTCGAGCAGTTCCCAAGACGAAGACACTCAGGCGGCGACGTGCGATTCAGAGAAATAGTAGTTTCAGATTCGTGCTCAACCAACAGGGCAGGAGAGCAGGAAACAAAAGACGATCTCTGCACGGAAGGAGAAGGAGTAATGTGAGAGGCGGCCACTAGATTAGGACACAGCGCAGGCAGTGTGTTCGAGCAAGGCGTTGGCATAGCAACCAGGTTTTGTTTACAAGCGCTTGCGTGGAAGCGGTGAGGGGAAACAGAAATGTCACTAGGACTGGTAGCAATGCACGTGGGCACGACGTCACTATTAACACTAGCAGGGAGAACACAAATATTGAGCTGGGTTCAATTATCCATTGAAGTTACTCAACGAGTCATAATAATTCGCTGCAGGGCAGCCAGCTCGAACACCGGCGGAGAAGGTGGTGAGGCTGGAACTCTGGCAGCAAGTGGGTAGCGAAACGAGTAAGGTGACTTGCGTGCATCATCTAAGTTGCGGGAGCGACCTTGAACGACAGCAGGGCAGTGAGGCGACTAATGCAGCATAGAGTGGGCGGCGTAGATTTTGTGATAATTCTTTCAGCAATCAGTCGTAAGAAATATACATTTTTATTTGTTTGTAAATCTAGATTTTGACCACTGTGTGGTCATTATCAATGCTTAAAACCAATTAAAATACTTAAAACATCTCGACCTCCATGTTGGAATTAAGCCTGGCGTAGATTTTGTCCGCATTTCAAAAGCACTGACAGGGTGTCAGCAATAGAGCCTTGACAAAATTGGAATCACAGCACACTTGTGGAGGCGAGGAATGACGTTCACGGGGTGCGGCAAATGTCCCCGGTGGAACAGGAAATGAGGGCGGTAGGTCTGAAACACGGTGCGGCGCGATAGCGTTGTAGACCAACATGGCAGAGGCACCGGAGAGTGCCGCATAAATGGGCGGTCGCGAGTGTCCGAATGTGTCAGTCATGTGCGAATGTGGAACCGACTGTTGTGGTCGAGGCACAGCAGACGTGTCAAGTGATGCGGCATATGGCTGAACATAAAAAAAATTGTCACAGGACACAGGATTTGAAAAGGCAAAGGCACTTTCACTGTTCACACATGGGAAAGACTGTTGCGCGTAACTTGCAGCAACGACATTGTCTGGAATGTTCGTTGCGCATGCAGAAAAAGGTGTGGTTGGAGCAGTACAAAACTGATCCGAATTGCAAGAATAATTCGTAGAAAAACTTGAAATTGCACAATCACTAAAGTCACTGGGTCCCGACTGGAGAATGAAGTTCGACTGTCGCGGCAGAGGAGCACATTGTTTACAGATTACATGACCAGCGGTTGAAACACCTTTGTTGCAAGTCTGAAAAATATACATTTGGAAAATAAGAACCACATGGTAGAATGTTCAACTGTTTGTCAGCACTAAATAAAGGCGAAACATCACGAAGCACATTGGGCGTTGCAAAGCCAGAGTCATTATGTGACTGCACTCGTAGGAAGTGAAGTGACGAAAAAATCTTGCGAAAAATGTTGCGGCGAGGTCGAGGATGAAGTACTCATTGTACCGTGCAGATTAGACACTCGTCGAACACGTTGAGATTC
Source organism: Locusta migratoria (assembly GCA_026315105.1). Lineage (NCBI taxonomy): Eukaryota > Metazoa > Arthropoda > Insecta > Orthoptera > Acrididae > Locusta > Locusta migratoria. The sequence continues at coordinate 36,355,679 of CM048746.1, read as the reverse complement.
GAAGTGAAATCCGGTAGAAGCGTGGAATGGCGAAGTCATTGTGGCTGTTGATTGTTGGCTGGTGGCACGTTGTATTTGCAGGAATAAACCAGTGCGAAAGTTGTGGATTTCATTTGTGCGGTCAAATAAAATTAAAAAAATGCGCGACTCCTCTCTAGAAGCCCGCATGAGACTAGCGCGATTTCGCATCGCTTATCGCTTCACAGGTCTTCCTAGTACAGCTAAGAACTGGCAACATCGTTGCTGATATTTGGCAATACTGACAGTGCAGTTACTTCCTCAAGTGGTACTGAATTGTCTCACTAAGTTCACTTGACATTCCTTTTCTACTTTCATGACTTATGATTTGTAATGCCGACGTGAAATGAGAGACAGAAATTTAACTTTTGCACTCAAGGAATGTAGTTATTTGTGTAGGTGACTTTCAGGTTCTTTCGCGATGCGTTAGAGGCTCAGTATTGAATATGTGAGAGACTGAGGGCAACCTGCGGCAGTGTGTGGTTGGCTGTGCGGTTCTGCTTGTGTCTTGTCATGCAGTCCTAGCGTGAGGCGGCAGTTCTAATCCTGGTTGGAGAAAGTGCGTTTGGGGATGGAATTTAATGTCACCTTATTTTACTTCATTCGCTGCAGACTGCAAGAAGAAACTCTTTAACGGAATCATAAGAAAAACTTTATACAATAAGTCTTTCAAAAAAGGTCGACTTCAAATTATGGAAATGGTATTAGATGTCTTCTTCGCTTCATCATACAAATGCCTTCTAAGAAATTCGAATTCACCTCCATTGATGTGAAATGTCTCCTGTAGAAATGAGACATGAAGACACGAACCTTGCAGTGTGCCTGTATTGCTTTAGAACGTGCACTGAAACGTATTCACATAATTTAGCTCATACATTTACCGTACGGAGTGAAACAACGACACTAAAACATTTTAGTGAGTTACATATTGTGTCTTGATGAAAACATATGAACTGATGACAATAACAAATTACATGAAAGGCTTTTCTGAAAGGAAAAGGCTCGAGATTTAAATCACAAATAAGTGTTAACCATCGTAGAGTGCCATTGGATTGGGCAATGACAATTTTTTGCCCCTCTAATGTATTATATGCTCATCATTCAAAATAGGTGGTCTGCTTTCTTATATCCTGTGTGAAATACGAATCGCAACCTTTTTTGTGGATCACCACTCAGCAACACTACAGCATTTTACGTATCCAGGGCGATGAGCGGCGGCAGGCGCTGTGGGCAGAAGGCGAGGCAGCGCTGTGTAGCGCCGCCACCGCTGCTGCCGGCGAGGTATATGGGCCGCGGAGGTCCTGCCAAGTGCTGCGGCCAGAGGCGGCGATGTTGTTGGGCCGAAATGTTATTACCAGTATACCAAAAAATGAAATACGTTACACATATGCTTCCCTTGCACATGGGGCATGAGCATGAACGAGTGACGTGAATTTAAAATTTTTGTCAACAGTCGGTTTCGATCGCTAATACTGAACATGCAAGTCGCGCACTTCACCGCAAGACCAATGAGGGAGCTGACCCACTTATCTTCTAACTGCACACAAGAAGTGCTGTATGAACTCTCGCAGTCTGCAGTGTTGCCAGATTGAGCAGATAGCTGGACTTTGAGCGAATCAGCGTGGCCACTTTTATTGTCCCATGTAGCGATCGGCTCGGACTTGGGCTCAGCGGCGGCTGGCCGGCGGCCATGTTTTTTGTCAAAGAGTGTACATTGAGCCTTTTGAAATAATTGAAACCCTTAGCTGTATGCTTAGTTTTGTTTATCCGCGATCTGGAAAGTTGATCGGTCTCAGAAATATTAATGCATTTAAAATCTGTCTACAGAAAGCTAACTGATGTCTTGAAAATTTTATCTTGCTCTTACTCTGAAACCCATAGGGAAGATATTTGTTGATAATTTTGATACCATTTATGAATATGGCATACAGATAGTGTGTATACCATATCTGCATATACAGATTTACAGACCATAGTTAATGTATTAACCTCATAAGCATAATCAAGGGTATGTTGAAATGTTTATTATTCATGGCTTGAAATGTCATTGTATATCAGAAAATGCTTACCTCAGTTATATACTGTGATCTTTCTATTAATTACGTTCACAGTGCATTACAATTCGAATTCTTTAGATCTTTTGAAACTCTACTTACTAATCATTCAATAGTATTTTTGTGTTGTTGGTTGATTTTATGTTGTACTTTGATGTGTCAAGAGGGACTTGCTACTAAATAGTACAAAAGTAACTAAAAGCATGGGAGGACACATAGGACACACAAGTACAATACAATGCAATACAAGTGTTAACTGATGTAAAATTTAAATTCTATCCTTGAGCTTTCAGCTTAAAAGGAAAATATCAAATACTGATTTAAAATGACCATATTACAGTATATTGCACATACGACTCAGCTTTGGCTGATGCAAATTTTAATTTTCATTTTTATTCTTCAAGTTTACAATCATACAAAGTTTATCAAATTAATTACATGGTGAAGCTACTAATGTTTTACAAGTTATGTACTTGGAATATTTTGTCATGCATACTTGCGCATATTCATGATGTAAGGTCATACTGTCTTGTGTACAGAAGTACGAAGGTTAAATATAGTGCGAACTCTAAATACCTTACTGTGCAAGGACACAGCACGTATGTTTATGTTTCACCTATGCTACTTACTATGATGTGTGAATCGGAAGTGAGATGATTTGTGCATTTTAAGTGCGTGCTTGCAGAACATTTAAGCAGTTGCTGAAAATGTGGATTCAATTATGATACAAACAATGAACCGTTATAGATTACATATTACTCTTTATTATTATCAAAGTTGCATATTTTGTATTTTCATATGGAACACCTCTGTTTAATTCATGACACACTTGTTGATTTGCTTATGTATCCAAGCTTGGTGTATCAACTTTCAGTTGAATACAGGGAGTTTAATTTTGATATGGTACTCAATCTGAAAATGATCAGGCAGACCATATGTCAATTTTGACTTTTGTGTAGTGCATAATTATGGGGTTTTACACCGTTAACTTATACATGTACAGACTTTCAAAATCTTAAGATTTTTCATTTGTGTCCTCTGCTACTACGTTTGTCACTCATTTTCAACCACTACTAGACATTATTGCTTTGTAATTTGAGTTGTTGGAGTGGGGGGTGTTAACTGTTTGCCTTTCGACAATACAGTGGCACTCGGGGCTGTATTAGGTTGATCGGAGCTGTCGGTTCAAATATGAACCTATGTATGGATACCTTTACTTCTGCGGTATTGAGGAGTCAAATTGCCAGTTGCACCATGTAGCTGTAGGTAAGCTGTTTACCATTAATATATATCTTCCATTTAGAATTCATATCTATGTTACTTAATAGTGTATTGTAATACCTTACGAACGTTAAATTGTTAAACAAATGTGAGTCATGTCGGGGTAGCTCAGTCGGTAGAGTGATTGCCTGCGAAAGGCAAAGGTCCCAGCTTAGAGTTCCGGTTCTGTCACACAATTTTAATCTGCCAGGAAGTTTCATATCAGCGCACACTCCGCTGCAGAGTGCAAGTTTCATTAAAAAATAAATAAATAAATAAATTAAAAAAAAATAAAAACACCGTCTCTTTCTGCTTATGTAGCCGTTTGGGAGTCAGTTACCTGCCCTGGCCGTAAGTTAATGGCAGCGTATTATTCCGCCTCTCTTGATTACTGCCTTGAGAGTGGGTGTATTTTGGCCGTTTAAAATATTGTCATTTTCTTTCCAATTTCTTCCCCGATTTGGGAAACGTTTGACACATTTTGATGGATCAGTTGAAAACTGACACATATTGCTTACATTATCATACTTGATGTGAGCTATGATATTACTTAACAATTGCCACTGCTAACTACTCGCAAGAGGGTTATAATTTTTTCTATTTAGGTGCATAGCCCATAATGCGCACTTGTACTTAACAATTAGTGAAGATTGCATAGCTTCACATTTTTTTCCTATTTTGCTTTGTTTATTGTTGCACCTCGGTGCAAGAGTCTTAAAACTGCCTCTTGAAAAAAAAAAAAAGTACATAGATCTTTCAAGCACAACAGCATTGTTTAATTTAATAGAAAACTTTAACTGTGCTACAAACTTGATCAACATTTAAAGCACTTGTTGAAAAAATGTTTCAATTTATTTATTTCAATCAAAATTACACCATTTGTGTGGACTGCACATTTCGAAAGTTAATTCAAGAAGTACACATGTTTTACACCTTTTAGTGAAGAAATAGGAGACTATGTCTTACATAATGACAACTATACAAAAAATTACAGCCAAACTAAATAATGGTCTGAGAAAACATATTATTATTATGATTGCTGTCAATTCCAATCATGCAGTTTCTGATATAAAAAGTTATACTCTATTTGATGTTAAAGGTTGTTACTGCTACATGAATATTTCTTTTCATTTAATGGTTTTCATATTTACTTACAAATTATAATAGGCGATTTAAGCCAACCGCTTTTCACTAAATTTTATTACTCAATAAAGAAAAACATAATTTAATTTTTCCTCATATTCATAATATAATCTTTTCTGTGTACATGTGGTTAGGGCAAAATAGTTCTGAATTCTGAGAAAGAAATCACTTGTTGTAGGGTTAACCCAAAAGTTCCTGAGTCTTCAAGTGAAGGTCCCCTACATCGTCGGCTGGCCCCCTACACTGTCGGCTGGCCCCCTGCACCTTCAGTGAGTCAATAGCAACAAATCATCTCGTCATGAACATCTGTCATCACAGAAGATACATTGTAGCCTGTATAGTTATTTATATGTTAAAAACTTTTAATCATTTTTCACACAACATATTGAAACTGTTAGTACATAGTGCACCCTACATTTTCATTTCAGGTATACTATGTAGGAGGTGTGTAACATTTCTATGTTGAGTGCTCCCTGCAAATCCATTGCCAACATTACAAACACAAACTATTGGACACCTAAATAAAACTTTACCACCAGACCTGTAAAAGATCACATTTTCACGTTCCGTTTAACGTACTATTAACACTATTAGTAAAACATGTTTAAGAAATAGGATGTTGATTTAAACATAACTTTGGTTTTTTTTTACGTAATTTTCAGTTTTTATACTTTCGTAAATAACAACCACAAACACTAAAAATGCATGCGGAATATTCTGTTCCCATAAACTTACAAAACCAACAATATTACATGTATAACACGTGTGCCTCGGTTGCACAGTGGTAGAGTGCCAGACTACAAATCCAAAGGTCGCGGGTTCGATCCCCGCTAGGTCCTAGGGTTTTTATCTGTCACTTACCACTTATTTCACCTCTGGCAGTACTGCTCATGTGAAAAATACCGAGTAGCATCGTGGTTCGGAGCCCACGTTAAACTGTAGGTCCCCCTATAACTGGCTGGGTAAGTCAGTTCGAAGGTCGGAGGAAGGCAACGGCATACCACCTCCAAACAGGACCATGCCTAGTAAAGCACTGTTGTGTTCAAACCAATCTTCGGATTGTTGACTGCTTTACCTTTTTTAACTATTGCACAATGTTATTGCATATATACCTTTTGTTTAAATAAATTAGGGCAGATCATGTTTTATATATCACTGGATCCTAAATTAAATACTTATCATGATTGCCACAATCATTTCATTTATCCATTTGGTACTAAGAAACTATCTTCGAAATTAACAAAACTACTACGACTTTATACAAATCTGTATTTATAAAAAATTAAACCACACATTGAAATACATTAAAATTAAAAGTCTACAAAACAAAACACCAATACGCTAACTACAAACTATTAACTTAGGTACGTAAAAATCATATATAGAACCCATAATTTGAGTAGGCCTAATATGCAAATTTATGAAGTCATATTCACATTTGTTATATATATGTCTAGTTTAAATAGAATTATGGTAAGTGTGCACAACTATGTTAACAAAATTTACTGTTATTATGAAAAGTAATTTCAGACAAAATTTATAACCTATTTTTGATCTTCATTTAAAATATAAATAAAATTTACGGAATGTAGCTTTTTTCACGTTTATGCGGTACTCTCTCAAATGTTTGGAGAGGCCATATTGTGTTAGATTATATTGGGCTGTATTCCTGACAAGATGTGTTTTCTCTGGTTGTCCGTAACATAAATAGTGTTGTGCAACAATGGCAATAAAACATTTATTAAGAAAAGTTTAAGTAAGTGAGTCCATCATTTAACGTCAACCATCATTTCATTGAAGTGAAGGTAGCTCCGAAGTAAACCTGGATCAACAGACTTCAACTACAACTCAGAGTGGCCATTTGATATGAACATATAATCCAAGCTGCGTGGTCTTTGGTTTATAAAGTGTACCCCACCATCCCCATGTCCTGTTAATAGAACTGTGTCTTGCAATACGGACAATTTTTGGGATCGTCAAATGCGGGACTCTTCACACTCTCTTCAGGAACCACACGTTTGTCTGGCCTCTCCACAGATACCCCTCCACTGTGGTTGCACCTACGGTATGACTATCTGTATCGTTGAGGCACACAAGCCACCATTCCTCGGCAATGTCTATGGTTCATGGGGATTACTTGTACATTATCATAAAACATAACACAGTCCAGAACCATCTGAAATTTCTGCTTGGCTGTATTGTATTCTCTCCTATATGCAGGTTTACTTGGTGATACTAATGAGTTCTGTGCATTGCTCCAATCCCACCTCTCTCCTCTATTTCCACTCCACCCCTCTCCCCTTCCTTCCTCCTCACCCCCCTTCTTCCTTCCCCCCCTCCTTCCTCCTTCATCTATCCCCTCCTTCCTCCTCCCCCCTCCTTCCTCATCGATCCCCTCCTTCCTCATCCATCTCCTCCTTCCTCCTCTCTCCCCCCTTCTACTCTCTATACTCCTTACACCCCTTCCCACCTCTCATCCTTGCACCTCCCTTCACCTCTATTCCTTCCCCCTTTCCTACCACCACTGTATCCCCCTTTCACCTCTTTTCTGCCACCTCTCCTCCTTACCACATCTCTCCTCCTACCAGCTACCTCTCTCCTCCTACCACCTCCCTCCCACCTCTTTTTTTCTCCTTTCCCCCATTTCCCTCCCACCTCTCTTTTCATCATTTCCCTCCCACCTCTCTTTTCCTCCTTTACCCCCATTCACTCATGTCTTCCCTCCATCCGCTCGTACCTCTTTCCTCCATTCCCTCACACCTCTCCCCCCTTTCCCTGATTTCCTCCCACCTCTTTCCTCCATCCACCCCACCTACCTCCTTTTACCCATTTTCACCTACCTCTCTCCTCCTTACATCTCCCTCCCTACCAACTCTCCTCCCTGCGGGTTTGGGGGTTAGAATAGGCCTGAGATATTCCTGCCTGTCGTAAGAGGTGTCTAAAAGGAGTATTCAAACATTTTGGCCACAAAGACATGGTCCTCTCTATGGGTCTGACCTCCCTATTTTCTAAATTTTACAGAAGTGCGAGGCATTTTGGGGGAAGGACACCTTAAGTTGTGTGTCAAATATTTCCTCTGCAATAAAATCTTGTTGTTGTTATGGTCTTCAGTCCGGAGACTGGTTTGATGCAGCTCTCCACCCTACTCTATCCTGAGCAAGCCTTTTCATCTCCTCATAAGAACAAAAACCCACATCTATTTGAATCTGCTTACTATACGCGTCCCTTGGTCTCCCTCTGCAATTTTTACCCCACACACTTCCCTCCAATGCTAAATTTACGATTCCCCGATGTCTAAGAATGTGTCCTACCAAGCGATCCCTTCTTTTAGTCAGGGTATGCCAAAAATTCCTTTTCTCACCAATTCTGTTCAGTACCTCTTCATTAGTTATGCGATCTACCCACCTAATCTTCAGCATTCTTCTGGAGCACCACATTTCAAAAGCCTCTATTCTCTTCCTGTCCGCACTGCTTATCGTCCATGTTTCACTCCCGTACAAGGCAACACTCCACACAAATGCCTTCAGAAAAGACTTCCTTACACTTAAATTAATATTCGATGTTAGCAAATTTCTCTTTTTCAAAAATGTTTTTCTTCCCATTGCCATTCTGCATTTTATATCCTCTGTACTGCGACCATCACATGTTATTTTACTACCCAAGTAACAAAACTCATCTACCACCTTCATTGTTTCGGTACCTAATCTAATTCCTTCAGCATCGCCTGATTTTCTAAGACCGCATTCCATTATTTTGGTTTTGCTCTTGTTAATGTTCATTTTATATGCTTCCTTCAACACACTGTCCATTCCATTCAACTGCTCTTCCAGGTCCTTTGCTGTCTCTGATAGAATTACGTCATCAGCAAAACGCAATGTTTTTATTTCTTCCCCCTGAACTTTAATCCCTATTCCAAATTTTTCCTTGCTTTCCTTCACCGCCTGCTCGATGTACAAATTGAATAACATCGGAGAAAGGCTACAACCCTGTCTTACTCCCTTCCCAACTGATGATTCCCTTTCATGCCCTTCGAGTCTAATAACTGCGGTCTGTCTTTTGTACAAGTTGTAAATAACTCTCCTTTCCCTATATTTTACCCCTGCTGACTTCAGAGTTTGAAAGAGTGTATTCCAGTCAACATTGTCAAAAGCTTAGGCACCTATTATGGAATGGACTAGTAACTGCATCCCATGTCCAGCCATTGAGCAATGACACCTAATGTGGAACGCCAGTTATGTCCATTGTCTTCTTATAGTCTTTATCATACTGGTTTCCATGGTACTCGATACCTAGCGCAGTTCCCAGTCTGTTGTGAGAGTGGGGAGGCATCATTTACCCCTTACAACACAAGGATCACACTGTTGATGGCTGAGTTGCAAACTCCTTACATATGCCGAGGACTAGATGTCCATCTACCTGGGGCATCAGGATTCCTAGAAATGGTCCTACCAGGTAACCTTTGCTGTGGCTGGGTGTAACCCATCAGGAGATCCCCTGGTCTGGAGTAGATGGCATCAGGGTGGCTGACCTGAAGTGAAAATGTCAAATATGATAATGTCAGTACTCACTCAGCTACTGGTTCCTCTGAGTGTAGGAAGATAGAGTTTAATGCAGTTACATATGACCCTAAGAAATTTCCTTCCCTAGCTTCACCATAAGTCTGGACTACTCGTCCCAATACCTAGTATGTACACAGTCCGATGGGTGAATCTATCTTGTCAACCAAGCCACAGGTTGAGAACCTCTAAGTCAGTTGGTGACGTGGTCTCATTCTCCAAGATGAGAAGTGGGTCTGTTTTGATACAAAAGGCATCCCCTGCCCAGTCAACGGCATAACTTGCCTGTGGCAATCTGTGTGATATTCCCGAATCACACCCCAAAACATGCTATACATGGTCCAGGGTCTAATTTACCAACGAGATATCCTGGCACAGTCAAATGAAGAGTTGTGAGCGAATTTAGTCACAAAATGTTCATTTCATTTGGTGCATCTATAGGGGACGAAAAGATCACAGGTTGCCACCAGTGTTTTCATCCTGGCCTTCAAAGACCACTGCCCGTATAGGTGAACTTTATGATATACTGGTATGATGTAAAACCATATGTCTGTCCCCCTTTGCAGTGTTTTACGTGCTGGAAATTGGGGCAAATGTCCTCCCGATGCAGTTTCATTCCCACACGCAGTGAATGCGGATAGCCATCTCATCCAGACCTCCTGTCTGACTGAAGTATGTGCAGTAAATCCACGTTGCTCACTGGACTGAACTATTTTAGATAAAGAGAGAAAAATCATGGAGATCAAGACCCTAGACAGATTAACATTCACCAAGTCTAGGAAGAAATACAAGCACCACTACAATGTTTGTATTGTAACATCTTTAGCTGCTGTCATGTCACTGATCTTCTTGGGTTGATGGCATCACATGTGCAACCTCCCTCTGTAGCCACTAAGGGCTGTTTATCACTACCCCTTGATGGATCGAGGTCCTCCTCCTATCGCTGCCCCCACATCTCCAGTGGGATCGATTCCTCCACTCCCACCATTGGGGATATAGGTTCCCACTATCCAGCCAGAGAAGCAACAGCCTTCTTCTGCTCCTCTCGCTAGGGAAGGGTCCCTCAGGACACTCAATTCCAAAGCTTCAATGACTCCAATGGAGGATCCCAGCTGGTGGCTCAAAGATGCTTCTGATCGAAAGGCTTTAAGATATTCCATTCGTCCCTAAAACCTTTTTACAGAAGCCATTCTACAGCCTTCTACATCTTATGCTTCTGAAGATGTGGTGATCCTCACATCCCCCAACGATCTTACTGAATAAAGGCGAGTGCTTCAGTGCCAGTGGTGCCACCCTTCCATAGAGTTTTCAAATGGCTCTGAGCTTCAGCTAGGCACCCAATACAATAAAGTGGGAAGGATTGTTGGAGGAGGAATGTAGCCACCATCTGTTCCCCATCTTCGGTGTAATCACAACTTCAGTGACTTCTTGGATACATCCAACTGCAGGAATTCCCTCAAGCCACATTCTGGTCACTCTCTGTACTGAACCAACTGCTAGTGGTGTGAGGAATGGCAACTAGCGCTAAATGCAGAAAAAAATGTAAGGTGATGCAGGTAAGTGGGAGGAACAATCCAGTAATGTTTAAATATAGCATTAGTAGTGTGCTTCTTGATAGTTGTGTCAATTAAAAACCTAGTATGACACTGCACAGCAATATGAAATGGAACAAGCATATAAGGACAGTCGTGGGGAAGGCAAATAGTCGACTTCACTTTATTGGGAGAATTTTGTGAAGGTGTGATTTGTCTGAAAAGAAGACCATATATAAAATGCTTGTACAACCCTGTCTTGAGCATTGCTCAAGTGTTTGGGATCCCCCCCCCCCCCCCCAGATCGTTTTAAAGGAGGACAAAAAGGCAGTTTAGATGTGCACAGAGAGGATTGTAACTGGTAGATTATATTAATGCACGACCATTACTGAAATGTTTAGGGAACCCAACTGGGAGTCGCCAGAGGGAAGGTGACGTTCTTTTCGAGAAGCACTGGTGAATATATTGAGAGGGCCAGAATTTGAGGTGAACTGCAGAACAATTCTACTGCTGTCAACCTACATGGTGCATAAAGACCACAAGGTTAAGATTAGAGAGAATAGGGCTCATATGGATGCATACAAGTACTTGTCTTTCCCTCATTCTATATAGTAGTGGAACAGGAAAGCTAGTAACTAGTAGTGGTACTGAGTACCCTCCACCACGCACCAAGGGTGGATTGTGGAGTATGTATGTAGATGTAGAGCATTGTGCATGTAGTTCTGCGACTACAAGCTACAGTGCAGACTCCCATGTCCTCGACAAGCAGGTTGAGCACAAGCTGTTAGCAATTCGCACTTATTTCCAGGAATCATAGAATGCCCCATTTTGCGAGTGGGAGTTACAAAGTGCCCTGATACCTCTCTGGGACTGCATCATATCTATAGTCAATTCCTTCCAGTGTCAACTGCTCGCCCTGTTCAGTTGTGTCAGAGCCACAGGTGTTTTCCCATTCCAATGGCGGGATAGCATCATCATCCTGATGATGATAACTTGTGCAGATTTGCTGATGGTTACCACTGTATCATGGTCACCAACGTTCTGTGTAAGCTCCTTGAACGTTTGATGAGTTGGCAGCTCATGTGAATCCTTTAAGATCAGGCACACACTGCCCCATAACAGAGGGGCTTCCATCAAGGCTGCCCCACTATTGACAATGTAGTGTCCCTAGAGTTGGTTTTCTGTACAGCTTTGACTCACTGTGAACATAGTGATTTTTTTTTTAAATCTCCAATAGAGATATATCACCTGGCACCATGACATTGTATCAACACTTTAGGACTGTGGCTTACAGGGTGCACTTCAGATCTTTATACAGAACTTCCTCTCGCTACACTCTTTTCGGGTTAGGGTTGGTTCCTCTCTTAGCTCACCTTATATTCAAGAAAACTGCATTCCACAGGGCTCTGTTCTTAGTGTTCCCCTATTTTTGATTGCAATTAATGCTCTTGCTGCAGCTGTAGAACCATTGGTTTCTTCTTTCCTGATGGCTTTTGTCTGTATTTAAGTTCAGCTACCATTGGTGTCACTGAACAATGGCTTGAGTGAGCCATCCGGTGTAATCTTGGGCCTCTGCCCATGGTTTTCAGTTTTCAGCACAGAAAACCTGAGTAATGCACTTCTGTTGCCTTTGGATCATTAACCTGGACCCGTAGCTATACCTGGCTGTTGAACTCCTTCGCATGGAGGAGATGCATCACTTCCTAGGCATGCTCTTTGATGCCAGCTTGCAGATGTTGTGGGTATTGTACAGTATATCCTTAAAGCTGTACTGACATTAGGAAATGCTTCTTGCAGGTCAAGCTTGCACAGATTTTATAAAAGGTCAAATGCACTTGATTTTTCCACTTATTTCTGTTACTAGCTTTCTAAATACAGCGAGTTCCTGGCAAAATTCAACTGCATTCAAGAATTTTTTTGTGCAAAATCGGCTCCATATTGCTGCAGATCCTCAGTCGACATGTTTAAAAACTGATGGCCACTGAGGAAGCCAAAATTTTGATATAGACATTTAGCACACTCTATCCTTGCACAGTGAAATACTACTTTTATATCTTTAGAGAAAAGTTTACTCGGCTCTAATGTTCTTGATTCAATCTCGCAGTATTCATGTTGGCTTTTCTTTTTGGAAATTCATTTGCTTTTGAGAACTGGCCCAATTACCAGCACTTCTGATACAGGAGTGGTTTCTTTGATGCAATGTTCTATTGGTATTACTCCCATTTCATGCAAGATCTTGCACTACCGCCACAGAACGTAAAATAATAATGTCCACTTTCTTTATTTTGACATTCACCCTGTTAATCTCTCTCAGCATACTACTCAAATTATTAAGGATAAATTTATAGTCCTTTACCACTTGTAGGAGAACACCATCTTCATTCTTAGCGTGCAGCAAGAGAGGAATCTTCAGTTTCTTCCAGAGCTTTGAAAACTTCCGGTAAATTATTTACTAGAACTGTAACAGATAGGTGTTTAGCCAATTATCTTGTTTGACTTCTTCCCTTCAAGTTGCTTTTTGTATACTTTTGTATTATATTATCCAACAAAGAATGTTTTTGCACAATGCCAAACGGGGCTAAATGCTTCTGGACACGATGATGCTGGATGCTTGCCCACAAGATTCAAAGAGTGTGTTAGACATGTTATAAACTCTGCCAGCTCGTTCAATTCCATTACAGTGGATTGGACTCCTTTATATATGCAGCCATATTAGACTGGTTATTGTAAGACTGTCCACGACCTTTCTGCACATACAAACCATCAGCTTCTAGTTTTTCTAAAATACGCTGTGTGCTATATTCTCCAGTCTTCCTGGCAACTTCTAGAAAATCAATAAATCTTTCCTTCCTTTCACATTCAGCACCTTTTATTTTTATACAACGAAACACCTGGCTCCTTTGTTCCATATGAGATACGTCTTGAATGCATTCAAACATGACAGTGAAACAGTTGGTCTCCTTGACCTCATTGATAGATCGATGATTTCATTTCGTATTGTCTACAACTAATAGAATACCTGTACTTTTTTTATACAGTGTAACTGGTACTTCAGAGTAAGTTTGTATTTGGCAAGGAGAGTTATGAAATTAAAAAACATTCCCTGTCTAGACTGAGGAAAATTTTCAGTGTTTCTTTAGAACCTCAAAGCAAGAATTTGTGGCAAGGTACTTGACAGTGTCCATAACTACACATAGAATGTGTGTCCATTTTTCTTTCTCAGAGTGAATTAATCGCTCAATGTCGCATCAATGCCCTGACAAGATTTCATTTGCAGCAGCCGGGTTTACCAGCTGAAAAAACATTATTTATGTGCTTGTGATGCTTCATGTTCAGATAGTCATTCTGAAGCTTTTTTCCTATTAGTTAGACCATCCACACACAAGGCTGATGTATACGTGCTGGCGTATAGCTGCAGGCTGCATAGTAAATTGCATTTTCAGTTTGTTCTCATTTGCCATTATCCCGAACCACATGTGATGCGTCAAATGCCTGCTATTGCGTTCAGTAGACCTCAACTCTGTATAACAGTATTTGGATGCTTCTCATTTAGTAAGGTAGTTTGCTTGCTAAAGAATGACCACTGTTGATCTGTAAGAGATCTGGCCATGTACCTGAAGCCATTGGATCGATACTTTTGCCTTTACTACTCAACTGCATTAAGTCACTAGACTGTGGGACGTCATCTTCAAGTTGAGATAATATTGGCAATAGAGACTGTTCATAGTCATCTGAGCTTTGAAGCTTCAGATGTTCATACGAATTATCTTGGCTGTCCAAATTGCAAGAAATATCCGAAACAGCTGGAAGTCGTCCTATTGGAACTTCCAGTGGAGTTTGATGATGTCCCCACTTCATGGGGCCATATTCTCATCTTAGAAACCGATTTACTTATTTCTTCAATTCTGTCTTTAAATCTTTTCTGTTTTGAGCCCCGTTGTTGTTGTTGTCTTCAGTCCGGAGACTGGTTTGATGCAGCTCTCCACAATACCCTATCCTGAGCAAGCCTCTTCATCTCCACATAAGAGCGACAACCTACATCTGTCTGAATCTGCTTACTGTATCCATCTCTTGGTCTTCCCCTGCGATTTTTTTCCCCATACACTTCCCTCCAACGCTAAATTCACAATTCCTTGATGTCTAAGAATGTGTCCTACCAATCTATTCCTTCTTTTAGTCAAGGTATGCCAGAAATTCCTTTTCTCCCCAATTCTGTTCAGTACCTCCTCATTAGCTACGCGATCCACCCACCTAATCTTCAGCATTCTTCTGTAGCACCATATTTCAAAAGCCTCAATCCTCTTCCTGTCCGCACTGTTTATCGTCCATGTCTCACTCCCATACAAGGCAACACTCCATACAAATACCCTCAGAAAGGACTTCCTTAGGTTTAAATCAATACTCGAGGTTAACAAATTTCTCTTTTTCAAGAACGCTTTTCTACCCATTGCCATTCTGCATTTTATATCCTCTGTACTGTGACCATCATTTGTTACTTTACGGCCCAGGTAACAAAACTCATCTACCTCCTTCATTGCTTCATTTCCCAATCTAATTCCTTCAGCATCACCTGATTTTCTTACACTGCACTCCATTACCCTAGTTTTGCTCTTGTTAATGTTCATCTTATATGCACCTTTCAGCACACTGTCCATTCCGTTCAATTGCTCTTCCAGGTCCTTTACTGTATCTGACAGAATTACTATGTCGTCGGCAAAACACAATGTTTTTAATTCTTCCCCCTGAACTTTAATTCCTTCACCAAATTTCTCCTTGCTTTCCTTTATAGCTTGCTCAATGTACAAATTGAACAACAATAGAGGAAGACTACAACCCTGTCTTACCCCCTTTCCAACCACTGCATCCCTTTCATGCCCTTCAACTCTGACAACCGCTGTCTGGTTTTTGTACAAGTTGTAAATAACCTTATGTCCCCTATATTTTACTCCTGCTTGCTTCAGAACTTGAAAGAGTTTATTCCAATCAACATTGTCAAAAGCCTTCTCCAAACTACAAAAGCTAGAAATGTAGGTTTGCCTTTTCTTAATCTATCTTCTAGGATAAGCCATAAAGTGAGTATTGTCTCCCGTGTTCCTATATTTCTCCTGAACCCAAACTGATCTTCCCCGAGGTCGGCTTCTACCAGCTTTTCCATCCTTCTGTATATAATTCGCGTTAATATTTTGCAACCATGACTTATTAAACTGATGGTTCTGTATTTTTCACACCTGTCTGCAACTGCTTTCTCAGGGATGGGGATTATAACATTTTTCTTAAAGTCTGAGGGTATTTCACCTGTCTCATACATCTTACACACCAGGTGAAACAATTTTGTCATGGCTGGTTCTCCCAGAGACTTCAGTAGTTTACCCGCATTCCTATTTAAGACATCTGCCTAGGTGTACTTGTGTGTGTGAATGTGTGGGTATGTGTGCATTTGTTTACCCTCCATTTTTCCCCCCAAGGTAAGTCTTTCCTCTCCCGGGATTGGAATGGCTCCTTACCCCCTTCCTTAAAACCCTCATCATTTCCTTTTCCCTCTCCTTCCCTTCTGCCTGAAGAAGCAACTGGGTTGCGAAAGCTTGCGATTGTGTGTGTATTCATTTATTTATTTGTGATGCTGTCACACCTGTGCTCCTTCGCCTGGTGAGTAATCTTCATCTATTTTTTATATTTTATTTTTCCTGCTAGGAATTTTTCGTTTTAATATTCTATGAATATTTTATGATGGCAGAGTTTGCTGTCAAAAACTTGGGAATTTTATTTGATGTGAGGCAGCTTGTATACAGAAATTTTATTGAAAGGCACCATGAAAGATGACATGTATACAGTTACTGTTTTTATTGTCTTCAGCCTGCAGACTAGTTTGATGCAGTTCTCCACGCTACACTGTCCTGCGCATCCCCGAATAAGAACAGCAATCTACATCAATTTGAACCTGCTTACTGTATTTGTCTCCCACTCTCCCTCTATGATTTTCATCCCACACATGTCCCTCTAATGCTAAATTGACAATTCCTTGATGGCTTCGAATGTGTCTCACCAATCTATTTCTTTTCTTGGTCAAGATATGCCAGAAATAACTTTTCTCCCCAATTCTGTTCAGTACCTTCGCATTAGTTACGTGATCTATTCATTTAATGTTCAGCATTCATCTGTAGCACCACATTTCAAAAACTGCCTTCATCTTTCTGTCCGAAATTCTTATCACCCATGTTTCACTCCCGAAAAACGCTACAGTCCATACAAATGCTTTCAGAAAGGTTTCCTAAGGTTTAAATTAATATTGGAAGTCAATAAATTTCATTTCTTCAGAAATGCTTTCCTTCCCATAGCCATTCTGTATTTTACATCTTCTTTACATCTGCCATCAGAAGTCTTTTTGCTACCCAAATAATAAAACCTCATCTACTGCTTTTATGGTGTCATTACCTAATTCCGTCAGCAACTCCTGATATTCTTACACTACCCTTGGTAATGTTCACCTTATACTCTCCTTTCAAGACTCACTCTCTTCCATTCAATTCACACCAAACTTCATCCACATTAAACAGACTTCGTACGACATTGTGTGAGGCTAAACTTTTTGAAAGCAACAAGTCTTCATTGGGACTAACACCGCAGAGTCCCTGTTTTAAACACAAAAGTGTTTCAGACTGTAAAATATTGTTCCAACAAGAAACAGCCGCATAATTATTCATATACATGTGTGAAGTGAAGACATTAATTTGGTATTGTAGCTAGGACTTTTGAATGTAATTCACATTATCAAGAAAGTGAAGCCTCACACGAAAACCATCTCACTTTTTTATGAAGGAGAGGGAACATTTGAGACTTCCCATATTTTCATGCCAATAAAATTGCTAATCCTGCAACACCAGTAGACTCATCTATTTAGATATAAAAATGAATTCCACTGGATGCAAGAAATTGGAGATTCTTTCACATCACTTGAAATGTCACTTGACAATATTGTCTGATAGTGGCACATAAGATAGAAGTTTTACTGTGTTTTCTTCCAGCATAGAGGAAACAATATCATTAACACAAGGTTTTAAGAAAGTTTCTGCAATGGTATGAGTTTTGCCAGCCTTTGCCACTTGATAGCTTACCAAGAAGAAAGCTTTTAAAGAGTTTTTATTGTTTTTGCACAAGTTTTCACACAGTTATGAGAAGCAGCTAAGTCAGTGACATTCCCCCTGGAATAATCATTGTCTTTAGTCTGGATCCTCAAAATGATGGCGCAATTTAACTGGAACTATAAAAATGTTTGAAAGGACTCATGCACAAATTACACACAGAGCATTACCCTCCTCTGTCTCAATAAATCCCATTTCAAAATACCTTTTGTTCTACTTATGCATTTTTGTTATTCCATTTCCACACCCTACTGTGACTAATGGAGCACTTATTTGCATAATAAATCCAGCTGTGGTGCTTCATGTAACTGTTCATTTGGTCGTCCTCCCCCCTCATTTTCCACTGGGAGCTTCCCTTGCCTGTGAAGGCAATGGAGAAACCTAAGGCATCGATCCATGCTGGAAGTAACGTAATGGTGAAAAATCAAATGATACTAAGGTAGTTCACTGCCAAAGGAAGTTGCAACATGGAATGATGTTTTGGACTGCATGTGTGTCAGTGAGAGATCTGATTGTTCAGAATAACATGCGCAAAAAGTTACTGCGTATTGAGAGCTGTGTGCAGGCCCATATGCAACCCCCGGATTGTTGTGGAATAGTGGAGAAGAGAGGCTGCATCCAACAGGGCTAAATGAACCACGTAAGGGCCTCACTTGAAAACCACAATCACCGCTTGGGGAGTGGATGTAAATGTAAACGTATTTTCAAACGGAGAAAATAATAATGAATTTGATTTTCACATTCTTTAAGTAATAATGTTACTCATTCTTTTTCAAGTTTTAGTGAAATGTGACCGTGGATCAGCTTGAAAGAATCAGCAGACCCATAAGAGGTCCGTGACCATTCTTTGGGAAGCCCTGGTGTAAAACATCCAGTTGCTTACACATCTAAGCAAATGAATTCAGAGGAAAGGAACCATTCGACAACAGAAAAGATGTGAAGCTTAATCTATAGTATTAAGTACTTCAGTTGTTACTTGTATGGTAGGAATGTCCGAGTTGTGATGAATCACTTGGCATTACAATACTTGTTAGGGTTGAAAGATCCATCGAGTAGGTTGACAAAGTGGTCAGTCAGGTTAAGTGAGTTTGATTTTGATGTTGTATATAAACTAGGTAAAGAAACATGGCAATGATGATGGGTAGAAAAGTCACAACACTGGAAGAAGAGGGCAATCATATTAGTGAGGGTCAAATGGCACAAAAAGGGAATGAAGAGAGTGTACAACTTGAGAAACAATTGCAGTTTAAGAAATATGACGGTTTATTGTGTAGAGAAACTAAACGATGAGTGGTTGTGCCAGCCAAGTTCAGAGATGCAGGTCACGAAGATCACAGAGCCACCAATAGGGAGGATTGCAGAGAGGTACTGCTAGTGAACAAGGAAAATGTATGTAGACCAGCACATATAGAATTGTGTACAGTATGCACAATGAGCAGATTTTATGTCAGCAGATACCTATTATACCGGGTTGAGAGGTCTCAAACTTTGGCAATGTATGATTTACATTGATATGTTTTCAAGTGATACGGATCAACATTTATGACTAAAGGAAACGTTTTGAGATTAAGAGCTGCTAATTTAACATTAAACGCAGAGAAGTGTAATTTTCTATAAGAAGTTGTGGATTTGGCCTACATAATAAGCAAATATGGGGTGAAAACAGATCATAGGTTAGCTATAGAAGTGATCCAAAGAGAATGTAATGCTGCTACAGAAAAATGTACGTTTCTTTGAAGATATCGACAGCACAAATTCCAAAGTAAAATAAAAATAAAGAGATAAATAAAAATAAATACATAATTGCTGGTAGCTGGGAGAAGAATAAATAAGTACAAGCTTCGCAAGACTGTTTAATAAAAGGTTTCTACAGCAGATTAAAATTTAAGATATTTAACAGAAGTGATCATTCTTGCTGCTTAACCCATAATGAGTGACATCGTTTTAGTAACGTGGACATATTGTGTCACAGACATCACAGTTAAAGATCATATTTGGAATATATAAACATTACTTTTCTGAAACGGCTTCTAAAGATAGCAGCAACACTGGAAAGTACATAACAAGCTACAATCAGTTTTTAAGTGAGACAAATTGATTTAATGGAAATAAAAATACTAAAATCGTAGTTATAAAATTCCATTTCTTATTTATGTTTGAATACTTAGAAACTCCAATTTAATAACTCTGAAACATGCTGTTTTCTAATATCTAACACAATCCAAAACTCGATATACAAAAGAGTAACAAAAATAATTCAAATCAAATTAGTAAACGAAAAGGCTAAATGTTTATGTCCCGGCACTTTCCACAAACCAGCCTAGAACACTCCGAGCACGTCACCTGGACACATTGTTAAGAAGTCTTTCACCTTTTAATTAATGGGCAATTGCTACTTATTAGTGTTGTGGCGTCTCTATTCAACACAATGAAGAAGTGGTAACTCGCTCTACGATACTTTGACCGCCGATGGCAGCTCCAGTCTCGTACCTCTCTGCCTTGCTTGGTGTGCTGGGCAATCAGAAGAGGAGGGGACGGCTAGATATGCCAGCACACCACAGCCATGACAGTTCAGTCTACCAGTCTATGACTCCATATAGCAGAGTACGAAGCATAGCTAGCAGTGCTACCCTTCCAGGAGATCCGTCTACAGCATCAAGGTGGAACAGTACCATTGACTGATGAAAGATCATTGCAGAACTATGTATTAGATAGAACCTTGCATCAACAAGCACACGCAAAAGTTGAGTAGTCTTTCTTTTGTAATAAATGTGTATGTGAACTAATCACTTCTTTCAGTTGCAGACCTAGGCCACAATCCTTTGCTAGCCACAGCCCATATACTGAACCTACCATTCACAGTAAGCATCCCGATGATAGAAAAGTTAGCTTAATTTCATATCATCGGTTTCAGCCCGGATTCTGAAATGAAAATTAACATTCAAAATAGAAAGTTAAAATTTAGCCTAATTTTGCATAACTAATTAAGAGTTTATAAGCCACAATAAACATATTTTTCAAGAAACTTCCAATTGTCACTGGAAAAAAACATCTGTCGTTCTTGTTGTTGTGGTCTTCAATCCGGAGACTGGTTTGATGCAGCTCTCCACAATACCCTATCCTGAGCAAGCCTCTTGAACTCCACATAAGAATGGCAAACTACATCTGTCTGAATCTGCTTACCGTATCGATCTCACAGTCTTCCTCTGCAGTTTTTACCCTACACACTTCCCTCCAATGCTAAATTCACAATTTCTTGATGTTTAAGAATGTGTCCTACCATTTGATCCCTTCTTTTAGTCAAGGTATGCCAGAAATTCCTTTTCTCCCCAATTCTGTTCAGTACCTTCTCATTAGTTACGGGATCCACCCACCTAATCTTCAGCATTCCTCTTTAGCACCACATTTCAAAAGAGTCTATACTCTTTCTGTCCGCACTGTTTATAGTCCACGTTTCACTCCCATACAAGGCAACACTCCACACAAAAGCCTTCAGAAAGGACTTCCTTAGGCTTAGATCAATATTCGATGTTAACAAATTTCTCTTTTTCAAGAACGCTTTTCTACCCATTGCCATTCTGCATTTTATATCCTCTGTACTGTGACTGTCATTTGTTATTTTACTGCCCAAGTAACATAACTCATCTACCTCCTTTCTTGTTTCCTTGCCTAATCTAATTCCTTCAGCATCACCTGACTTTCTTAGACTGTACTCCATTACCCTTGTTGTGCTCTTGTTAATGCTCATCTTATATGCACCTTTCAGCACACTGTCCATTCCGTTCAACTGCTCTTCCAGGTCCTTTGCTGCCTCTGACAGAATTACTGTGTGTCGGCAAAAAACATATTCTTAATTCTTCACCCTGCACTTTAATTCCTTCTCCAAATTTCTCCTTGCTTTCCTTTATAGCTTGCTCAATGTACAAATTGAATAACAATGGAGAAAGGCTACAACCCTGTCTTACTCCCTTCCCAACCACTGCATCCCTTTCATGCCCTTCAGTTCTGACAAATGCTGTCTGGTTTTTGTACAAGTTGTAAATAACCTTAAGCTCCCTATATTTTACTCCTGCTTGCTTCAGAACTTGTTGTTGTTAAGCTTATGGGACTTAACTACGGGGCCATGAGTCCCTAAACTTACAAACTACTTATCAACTACCTTATACTAAGGACGGCACAAATATCCATGCCCGAGGGGGGATTCGAACCCCCGACCGTAGTGGCCGTGCAGACCGTGACTGGAGCGCCTCAGTCGCCTCGGCCACCGCGGCCGGCGCTTCAGAACTTGAAAGAGTTTATTCCAATCGACATTGTCAAAAGCCTTCTCCAAAACTACAAAAGCTAGAAATGTAGGTTTACCTTTTCTTAATCTGTCTTCTAGGATAAGCCGTAAAGTGAGTATTGCCTCCCTTGTTCCTACATTTCTCCTGAAACCAAACTGATCTTCCCCGAGTCTACCAGCTTTTCCATCCTCCTGTAAATAATTTGCATTAATATTTTGCAACAATGACTTATTAAACTGATGGTTCTGTAATTTTCACACCAGTCTGCGCCTGCTTTCTTTGGAATGGGGATTATAAAATTTTTCTTAAAGCCTCAGGGTACTTTGTCTCGTACACCTTACACACCAGGTGAAAAAGTTTTGTCATGGCTGGTTCTCCCAGAGACTTCAGTACCTCTGAGGGAATGTCATCTACCCCTGGGGCCTTGTTTCGACTTAGGTCTTTCAGTACTCTGTCAAATTCATCTCTCAGTATAGTATCTATTTCATCCTCATATACTACTTCTACCTTTCCTACAATATTGCCTCTAAGTTCATTTCCTTCGTAGAGACACACTATATACTCTTTCCACCTTTCAGCTTTCCCTTCTTTGCTGAGAACTGGTTTTCCATGTGTGTTCTTGATATTCATAGAGCTGTTTCTCTTATCTCCAAATGTTTCTTTTATTTTCCTGTAGGCTGTATCTATTTTTCCCCTATTTATACATTATTCTACATCCTTGCATTTGCCTTCTAGCCACTCCTGCTTAGCCATTTTACACTTCCTGTCAATCTCATTTCTTAGTCGTCTCTTCTCCCTTTTGCTTGTTTCATTTACTGCCTTTTTATACTTTCTCCTTCCATCAATCAAATATAGTAGTTCCTGTGATACCCAAGGATTTTTCATAGGTCTTTCTTTTCTACCTATTTTGTGCTCTGCTGCCTCCTCTATTGTTTTATTTTCCCCCGTTTCTGTCAATTGTTGCCTAAAGCTCCCCCTGAAATTCTCAAGAACTTCAGGTTCCTTCAGTTTATCCAGGTCCCATCTCTATTTTCCTATCTTTCTGCAGTTTTTCAGTTTCTGCCTACAATTCATGCCCCTGGGTATGTCTTACAGTATAAAACCTGGTTCTGAAATCTATGTCTTATTATTAAAACTATCTGGTATCTCCTGGTGTCTTCTGGTCTCTTCCACGTATAAAACCTTCTTCCGTGATTCTTACACCAGGTGTTTGTTATAATTAAATTATGTTCCATGCAAAATTCTACCAGGCAGCTTCCTCTTTCATTCCTTTTGTCCAGTCCATATTCACCTACTATCTTCCCTCCCCTTTTTTTGTCCTACTACCAAATTCCAGTCTCCCATAACAATTAAGTTTTCCTCTCCCTTAATTGTCTGGATAATTTCCTTTAGCTCCTCATATTTCTTCCATCTCATCATCGGCAAAGCTAGTTGGCATATAAACCTGTACTACTGTTGGCTTCATATCTATCTTGACTATGATAATGCGATCACTGTGTTGCTCATAGCACTTTACTCACATTCCTATTTTCTTATTCATTTTCAGACCTACTCCTGTAATACCCCCAACTGATTTTGTATTTATAATCCTGTACTCGCCTGACCAGAAATCCTGTTCCTTCCACCGAACTTCACTAATCTTCACTAATCCCCACTATATCTAACTTCAACCTATCCATTTCCCTTTTTAAATTTTCTACCCAATTAAGGGATCTGACATTCCACACTCCAATCCTTAGAATGCCAGTGTTGTCTTTCTTGATGGTCACATCCTCCTGAGTAGTCCCCACCCGGAGATCCGAATGGGGGGCTATTTTACCTCAGTAATATTTACCTGAGAGGATGCCATCATATGTTCATACAGTAGTGCTGCATGTCCTCGGGAAAAGTAACGGCTGTAGTTTCCCCTTGCTGTCAGCCATTTGCAGTAACTGTGTGGCAAAGCCACATTAGCTGATGTTACAAAGCTCAGTTAATCATCCAGACTGTTGCCCCTGTAACTACTGAAAAAGCTGCTGCCCCTCTTAAGGAACCACTCATTTGTCTGGCCTCTCCACAGATATCCCTCTGCTGTGGTTGCACCTATGGTGTATCGACAACCCACCTCGGCAATGTCTGTTGTTCATGGGAGTGGAAAAAACATCCATCATACTGAAACAGGAACAAAAATTTTTTGGGATAACAAAATTATATAACCACAGAC
This sequence comes from Locusta migratoria, assembly GCA_026315105.1. Classification (NCBI taxonomy): domain Eukaryota; kingdom Metazoa; phylum Arthropoda; class Insecta; order Orthoptera; family Acrididae; genus Locusta; species Locusta migratoria. The sequence goes on along the minus strand of CM048746.1, from coordinate 36,331,491 downwards.
ACTTTATCTGTGAGAATGGCAAGAGTTTTGCATTGAATACTGTTTGAAACAAACAGACTTGAGGCACATGACAGCAATGGACAATTGTCTATGCTTGCCAACTCAACAGCTACTGACAATCTGAAGGAGGCATGCTCACCTAAAAATAAATTATGCTTGTCTACAATTTCCTAGGGTCTGTGAGACCACATCTGTAGTTACCATTACGTTTCAGGTACCTGCAATTACAGGGCTTACAAACCATTGTTACGGTAAAATTTTGTGATGGGACCCTGCTTTCTCTCCTCTCAAGTTATACAGCAGATTTTATCCTGTAGCTTATGCAATAGACCAAATGTATATATCAGAATTCATTAATCACGTTTTATTTTCATTTTCTTCAATATACATGGAGTACTAGGAGTAATGGTCAATATTTACAAGATATGTAAAGAACAATAATTCAAAGCAGAAACTAGTCTAGTAAACATGGATTTAATTGCAGAGCTTAACAATTATCAGAGAAACTTCCTGGCAGATTAAAATTGTGTGCTGGAACCGGGACTCGAACCAGGGACCTTTGCCTTTCGCGGGCAAGCGCTCTACCACTGAGCTACCCCGACACGACTCACGATGCCGCCTCACAACTTTACTTCCGCCAGTACCTCGCCTCCTACCGCTGCAGAGTGAAAGTTTCATTCTGGAAACATCCCCTAGGCTGTGGCTAAGCCATGTCTCCACCATATCCTTTCTTCCAGGAGTGCTAGTCTTGCAAGTTTCGCAGGAGAACTTCTGTGAAGTTTGGAAAGTAGGAGGCGAGGTACTGGCGGAAGTAAAGTTGTGAGGTGGCATCGTGAGTCGTGTCAGGGTAGCTCAGTGGTAGAGCGCTTGCCCGCAAAAGGCAAAGGTCCCAGGTTCGAGTCACGGTTCCGGCACACAATTTTAATCTGCCAGGAAGTTTCATATCAGCGCACACTCCGCTGCAGAGTGAAAGTTTCATTCTGGATTATCAGAGAAGTTGCTAAACAGAAAAGACATGTGTCATAGTTTAAGAAAAGATAAGCAACCATGATTTATTTTTATAAAATGCATTAAGTACTAAACAATACAAAAAAGTATATAGCAGCAAATGAAATATGAAAATATTGATGAGATGGAGTAGCTTGCATGCCTCAACAATTCAGATGGCCATACTGTGGGTGCAACCACAGTGGAGGGCTATCCCTGTAAAGGCCATACCAATATTTGGTGGAGCATCCTTTTCAGTAGTTATAGGCAACAGTCTGAATGATACAATGGGCTGGCCTTGTAGTATCAGCCAACATGGCTTGCCATGCAGCAACTGCGAAAGACTAAAAGCAAGGGAAAACTACAACTGTTACTTTTTCAAAGGAAATGCAGCTGTACTGTATGAATATATAAGGATGGTGTCTTATGGGGTAAAATATTCCAGAGGTAAAATGGTCCCCATCCGGATCTCTGGGCAGAACTACAAAGGGGAATATCAGCAAGAGAAACAAAACAGGCATTCTAAGCATCAGATGTGGAATGTTCTATTCCTTAATCAGGTAGGTAAGTTAGAAAATTTGAGAAGAAAAATGGATAGGGCGACATTAAAAATGGTGGGGATTAGCAAAGTAGTGACAGGATGCACATGATTTCGGGCAACGTTCATACAAGGTTACAAATACAAAATCAATTGGGGACATAGAAGTAAGTCTAGTGAATAACCATGTAACTCTACTAGTTAAAATTATTGATTTGACGATCCTCAAGCATATCTAAATTCAGTTATGGTTAAATTCTCACTTCGGAAAAATCAAATAAAACGTTTACAAACTTTACAACAAATTGAAGGGGGAATGGGAAAAGTCACCTCAGACAACATCATTAATTACTTGTGTATCCAATTTAGAGAATTGGATTGGACACACACAGTGTTTATCCAAAGCCAATACTTGAGGTGTTATAAAGACATTACAAATTGCATTAGATTCTTTTGCAAACAAAATCAAAGAAACAGATCTCTCTTCATCCTTGCGGATAAATCGGAAACCAAATCTGAGTACATCCACATTATCCACTGTTGTAACAGATGAAATGGATGGTGCAGATGTTACTTCAGATCATACTTCATTAATAGAGTTGGGGAAATCAGAATATACAACCAGTCTTTAACACATCCAACGAACAAGGCCAGAGAAATTTCTTGTAGTATTTCACTGCAAAAAAACAATGCTATTACATCCTCTTCATGGATCGAAGATGAACAACAGTTTTAAATGATTGCTCAATTTTATAAAACATATCAACAGGTCTCAATGGTGGAGACAAAAAAAGAGGGAAATGAAATTGTATGTAAATCCAGATTTAAGCCATTTTCCCTTGAATCAAGCTGTAACGAATCTAATAGTAACATCGCAACAACATCTCGACATACTTACAGAAAAATGGCCAACAGGTTTAAAAAAAAAAAAAAAAAAAGTAAAATTGTACCTGTAGTAAAAAATAATTTGACTGTACCAATTAATAAAGTGATTGAAACTTCTATGTGGAGATCCAGTACAACACTTTGTACAATTAGTGCTAAGAGTGTTATCAAATATCATTAAGCATATTCAATAAAAAATAGACGAAGATTACTCACCAGGCGAAGGAGCACAGGTGTGACAGCATCACAAATAAATAAATGAATACACACACACACACACAATCGCAAGCTTTCGCAACCCAGTTGCGTCTTCAGGCAGTAGGGAAGGAGAGGGAAAAGGAAATGATGAGGGTTTTAAGGAAGGGGGTAAGGAGCCATTCCAATCCCGGGAGAGGAAAGACTTACCTTGGGGGAAAAAAAGGAGGGTAAACAAATGCACACATGCCCACACATTCACACAGACACAGACACAAGTACACCTAGGCAGACATACTGTACTACAGTATGTCTGCCTAGGTGTACTTGTGTCTGTGTGAATGTGTGGGCATGTGTGCATTTGTTTACCCTCCTTTTTCTCCCCCAAGGTAAGTCTTTCCTCTCCCGGGATTGGAATGGCTCCTTACCCCCTTCCTTAAAACCCTCATCATTTCCTTTTCCCTCTCCTTCCCTACTGCCTGAAGACGCAACTGGGTTGCGAAAGCTTGCGATTGTGTGTGTGTGTGTATTCATTTATTTATTTGTGATGCTGTCACACCTGTGCTCCTTCGCCTAGTGAGTAATCTTCGTCTATTTTTTATATTTTAATTTTCCTGCTAGGAATTTTTCGTCTTATTAAGCATATTCAAATTGAAATAAGTCATTTAAGTGTACTTCAACTTTATGAATACATATGTAATGCTGATTGTGTTTATTTTGAATCTTATGTTTCTAATTTTAATGATTTCTATTATGATGAAAATATTAGTGGAAAAATTGTGAAAGATCTGTTATGATATCAATTTCAAAATAACGAAGTTATAAGACACTTTGTCATTACATTATTTCATATACTTAATAGAAGCAATGGAAAAAAGAATTGTTTAAATTTAATAGGAGAACCAACCACATTTAAATACACATTTGTTCAAATGGTTGCATCAGCAATGTTAACACGTTCACTGTGGTCAGCAGTGCGGCCCGCTAACGCTCTAGGCGGATGCCTGTAAGTGCATGTGCGCCGAGAGCTGAAATCAGACTCCTGCGAAACCTGTAATACTGCAAGTGAATATAACGTCTGCAAAAGAGGTGGTGCTAAGCTGCAGGCCGATTATGTGATAAATGCTGTAACCTCTCTAACTCATAAGCGTAATATGCATTTATTGCAAACTATTCTAACAACGCCTCTGATTTATTGATTTTATGCAAACTGGGAAGAAAATTAAATTCAAACAAGCGATAAATCCGCTTCATTGAGAAAGAATTATACTGTAAATGCCAAAAGGTTTATCAAACGAAGAAAAAGAAACACGTCTCGTCTGCAATGTGGTGCTATGGAAACCTAATCCCACACAACAAATTTGCAAGGGGTATAGGCGTTATTTTTATAACAAACCACTAAAGGTGAAAACAAACAACTGCAGACAGGAAAATGTTATGTGATGTTTTTTGGTGGCCTGTACTAACAAGAGTACACAGCCAAACTAACTAAATGGAATACTCAAGCTAGCGCGCCGCTTATAAGCATCGGCAGCTCTGGCGCATTGATCGCAAAAACGCTTATAAGGGTCTGCAGCTCTGGTGTGTTGATCACGGAAATGGTTATAAGCATCAGCCGCAGTGAATGTGTTAAATATTGGTTGGTGTAATAAAAATAAGTATGTATCATTTCGATTACAGGAATGTGCTAGAAAACAATTGTCATGAATGATCAAAATTATAATCCTGGATGTTTTGAACCATTGAAAACAATATTTTCTGGGAATCCTAATAATATATATATATATATATATATATACCTATTAAGTTTAAAGGAGATTATACACTAGCTAAGACTCCAGTTATTGTATGTTCAAATTGTGATTACGGTATTTTAAAGGTCAGGTATGGGATGAAAGGACTGAAAAGTGCAAAACATGGAATACAAGAATTGTAAAAGAATTAAACCCTTATACATTATATAATTTTTTTATTGAATATGAATTGTTACAATTAAAATATATACAGTAAATGCACTTAAAAACATAAATGATGAGTATCTTTATTGACAGTACCACTGGTACCTGTATTTTACCTGCATTTATAGTATTTGCACTTCTGTACGAGAGTCATATACCACTGTAAGTTGAAATTATACTTTCACTGTCACTTTTCATGTAAAGCTCTCCAGAATGGCATTTAAATGACCAATAAGATGAGATTTCTCAAAACCTTGATTATAAGTTAAATAATTCAAATGAACAGACAAGGGCTTTGCAGTTTGTTGTGCAACTTTTTTTTTAATACTTTAGCATCGGTATTACAAAAACATCAGGGATAACCGTGTATTCCTAAATACCAGCAAATCCATGAGCATGTTTCCTACTTTTAATTATACCAATAATAGTTGGTTCATATTCATAATTGAATGATACATTTTGATCAACAGCTCTTGAAGCAATACATACTACTATTGAAGACAAGGATTTTTTGAAGCTTTAGAAGATCTTTATTTAACTGAATTATTTGGCAAGACTCCATATGTAGCATAACATCCTAAACAAGATAACGATCGGACACCAGGACCATCTTCAAGACCTGATAACCAACCTTATTTAATAGACAACAAGTTTCAAGATCAAGGTTTACAAATTCCCAGTACTCCTGCAGCCACAGAAATGGAAGTAGAACAACAACCACGATCTGCTCAATAATTATGGCAAGGTTCTAGTAATACGGATTCTTCGCCTGGTGGTACGAGTTCTGGACAATCAAATTCATTTCAGTTATGGAAGTCAGTAGAACAAATTAAACAAAACAGTCTTATAATTGTTAATACACATATATTTTTCCTGTATGGGGGTTATGGATATAATTGGGTGGTGTAGTTGCTCCTGATAATACCAACTAAGTTGTAGCTAAAAGATTAGTTAGATCTGGAGCCCAGTTTATGACCAACGATTAAGTCAGTTTATGAGTAAAGCACAATTTGATTCATTACCAGAAAATTAATTTTTAAAGAAATTATGGATACCATTAACTCCTGTTGGTTTAGAAGCCAGTTTTCAAACTGGGAGTACATTAAGTGCAAGCAGAAGAATTACTCATGTTTCAATGTTAATTTATAATAAAGGTGCAAATCTTGCAATTGCTCATGAACCAGCTGAAGTTGCAACCGAACAAACCCAACCTATGTGTATTAGTAGTACTGCAGCAAAATATTTTAGGGGTTCAAATTCAATGAATGACTATCCTGTTCCATGTAATTGGCCTTTTTATGATTCTTTTATAATACCACATGGTAAATCTGATGATAATGAAGTATTTGGAGTTCATTATTTGCATAAATTGTGTGAAGAAGGTATTGCTTCAAGAGCTGTTGATCAAAATGTGTCATTCAATTATGAATATGAACCAACTATTGGTATAATTAAAAGTAGGAAACATGCTCATGGATTTGCTGGTAATGGCTGTCAGTATTATTTAAGAATACACGGTTATCCCTGACGTTTTTGTAATACCGATGCTAAAGTATTAAAAAAAAGTTGCACAACAAACTGCTAAGCCCTTGTCTGTCCATTTGAATAATTTTAATTATGATCAAGGTTTTGAGAAATCTCATCTTATTTGTCATTTAAATAGACCTACAAATGTTAAATTAATGCCCTTGTTTACATTGGGTATTAAACCAGTTCCTAATAATGCACCAGCAGATTCAAACAGTTATGTCAATTGTATAAAGATTGTAAAAATGACTACAGAAATTTAAGTAGGATTCTCTATAGAAACGTACAATACTTAAGTCTAAACATTATGCCATTCTGGAGAGCTTTACATGAAAGGTGACAGTGAAAGTATAACTTCAATTTACAGTGGTAATATGGCTCTGGTACAGGAGTGCAAATACTATAAATGCAGGTAAAATACAGGTACCAGTGGTACTGCCAATAAAGATACTTATCATTGATGTTTTTAAGTACATTTATTGTATTTATTTTCCTTGACTATAGCACTTGTTCATCAGGTATTGACTAAAATCATTACACACTTCAATGCTGCCTCTTATATTCCTACTCCTAGCTTCATTTGCAATACAAGTGAGGAAATTTCCATAGCTGATTACTTGCCAACGACCCCCAGCCACCCATCAACCCTCGACCATGTCGTCACAGCTGCCACATAGTGCTACTTCGTGCCTTCGGCAGCGGCGGCCGTAACTTATCTTTAACTTACAATTTTGTTTGGTTGGAATAGGAGGACTAAACTACTGAGGTTATCAGACCCCGGTGGGAAGGAGTAGGAGTGAGGAAAGGAGGGGAGGGGTAAAGGAAATGCAGTCTGGGAAGTAAAGAAGGAAGACTTCATTAGCTCGGGGCCCCGTGCTCACCATTCACGTACTCACGAAAGAACCGTGAGCCCCCTGGGGGGGGGACAACTTAGTTATTATTATCATCAGGAGCAACTACATCAAGCCATTTATATTCATAACCCCATACAAGAAATGTGTGTGTATTAACAACTATAACACTGATTTGTTTAATTTGTTCTACTGACTTCCATAACTGAAATGGAGTTGATTGTCCAGAACTCATATCACCAGAGGAAGAATCAGTATTACTAGTACCTTGCCGTAATTGTTGAGCCGATCGTGGTGGTTGTTCTACTTCCATTTCTGTGGCTGCAGGAGTACTGGGAATTTGTAAACCTTGACCTTGAAACTCATTGTCTATTAAATTAGGTTGATTATCAGGTCTTAAAGATGGTCCTGGTGTCGACTCATTGTCTTGTTTAGGACATTTTGCTACATATGGAGACTCACCAAATAATTCAGTTAAATAAAGATCTTCTAAAGCATTAAAAAGTCCTTGTCTTCAACAGTTAATGCGAATGATTCATCTAAAGTGTCTCACGTTTCGCGGCGTGTTCACGATTAATCTCTCGTATTGCTGACCAAGGTAACCCTATCTCTTCACCATGAGCAGTATACTTTTTAAACCTCTCAATTTGATATATTGTGTCTGAATGGGGGATGGGGGGGGGGGGGGGAGTGTAATGTAACATAGTAGACTACTGGTTCCTAGCTCGAGCCAAGATATTCGAATGGTTTATTATATAAGGGATTTGGCACTTAGTGAGTAAATACTGCCAGACAGAATTTATTTACGCGGGTTTTGTCATGGGAATATGAGCTCACTTGAACAGAATACAGGAACTGCGTAGTGCCAAGGAAGAAAGAAGACAAACATCTATGATTAATTATAATCTGTTTTATATGCACTCGTTATAGTAATTATTATTAACTAAAATTCCATCAGATATACATCAGAACTGTTAATATCCCTTTAATGTATTAGTTCTGAACAGAATAAAGTTGTGTATGACCTGAAAGAAGAGTTAGTACTTTATCAGTAGAATTGAGAAGTAAATTTCCAGGTGTTACAATGGTTATATGAAGATATCTTCAGAGAAGAATCTGATTTACAAAATTATTTCCTTTAACACAAGGCACGGACCAGCCGGACCTTTTAGACGGAACCAATAAACTTCGATATATTCACACCCGAGAATCACACAGAAGAATATTGTACTGTCAGAACATAGAAGAAACACATGGTAACAGTACAAGCTTGTTAAATAATAGTAATAAAAAAAGATAGACAGGAGTTATCAAACTATAAGGGCAAGAAAAGGACACTGTTTGGAAAGAGATTACGACAGGGTTGCAGCCTTTCCTCAATGTTACTCAATCTGTCTAAGGAAGCAGGAGAAATTTGAAGATGGAATTAAAGTTCAGAGTAGTAGTTGTTATCAGTCTGCGGACTGGTTTGATGCAGCTCTCCACGCTACCCTGTCATGTGCAAGTCTCTTCATCTGAGAATACATTCGGCAACCTACATCGTTTTTAATCTGCTTACTGTATTCGTCCCTCTGTCTTCCTCTATGATTTTTACCCCACATGCTTCCTTCTAATGCTAAGCTGACAATTCCTTGGTATCTCAGAATGTGTCCAACCAATCTATTCCTTCTCGTAGTCAGGATATGCCACAAACTCCTTTTGTCCCCGATTCGGTTAAGAACCACCTCATTAGTTAGGTGATCAACTGATCTAATTTTCATAATTCGTCTGTAGTACCACATTTCAAAAGCTTCTATCATCTTTTTATCTGAACTCCTTATCATCCACGTTTCACTCCCATATAATGCTAAACTCCAGACAAATGCTTTCAGAAAGGACTTCCTAACATTTAATTTAATATTTAATAAGTTTCGCTTCTTTAGAAACGCTTTTCTTCCCATAGCCATTCTGCATTTTATATCATCTTTACTTTGGCCATCAGAAGTTATCTTGCTACCCAAATAAAATTCATTTACTACTTTTATGGTCTCATTACCTAATCCAATTCCTTGAGCATCGACTGATTTTCTGACGCTGCATTCCATTACCTTTGTTTTACTCTTGTTAATGTTCATCTTATATCTTCCTTTCAAGACACTATCCATTCCATTCAATTGCTCTTCCAGATCTTTTGCAGTCTCTGACAGAATTACTATGTCATCAGCAAACCGCACTGCTTTTATTTCTTCTCCCTTTACTTTAATGGCCTCTTCAAATTTCTCCTTCCATTCCTTCACTGCCTGCTCAATGCACAGATTAAACAACATTGGGGAAAGGCTACAACCCTGTCTTACTCCCTTCCCAACCTGTGCATCCCTTTTTTGCCCTTAGACTAATAACCTCTGTCTGGTTTTTGTATAGGTTGAATATAACTCTTCGCTCCCTATATTTTACCCCTGCTACCTTCATTATTTGGAAGAGTGTATTCCAGTCTACATTGTCAAAAGCTTTCTCCAAATCGACAAACACTAAAAACTTAGGTTTCCCCTTCCTTAGCCTATCTTCTAAGATAAGTCGTAATGTATTACCTCCCGTGTTCCTACATTTCTCCTACATCCAAACTGATCTTCCCCAAGGTCGGATTCCACCAGTTTCTCTATTCGTCTGTAAATTATTTGTGTCAGTATTTTGCAACCATGACCTATTAAACTGATAGTCCTGCAATTTTCACATTTGTCTGCACTTGCTTTCTTTGGAATTGGAAGTCGGAGTGTATTTCCCCCGTCTCATACATCTTGCATACCAGGTGATACAATGTTTTCAGGACTGGCTCTCCTAACGATATCAGCAGTTGATGGAATAGCGCCTACTCCAGTGGCCTTGTTTCGACTCAAGTCCTCCTGCGCTCTGTCAAATTATTCTTGCAGTATCATATCTCCTATCTCATCGTCCTCCACTTTGTCTTCCATTTCTACAATACTGCCTTCAAGTTTATTTCCTTTGTAGAGGCCCTCTACATATTCCTTCCACAAATCAGCTTTCCTCTCTTTGCTTAGTACTGGTTTTCCGTCAATTCTTGATATTCATAGAGCTGCTTTTCTTGTCTCCAAATATCTCTCATTTTCCTGTAGGTGGTATCTATCCTTCCCCAGTTATGCATTCTTCTACGGTTCTGCATTTGTCCACTAGCCAATCCTGCTTAGCCAGTCTGCACTACCTGTCAATCTCATTTTTCAGGCGTTTGTACTCCCTTTTTCCTGTTTCACTTGCTGAATTTTTATATTATCACCTCTCATCAATTAAGTTCAGCATAACCTGTGTTACCCAGGGATTTCTATTAGGCCTTGTCCTTCTGGCTATATGGTCCTCTGCTGCCTTCACTACCCTACACTTCAGAGCTACCCATTCTTCTTCTACTGTATTACTTTCCCCAGTTTCAGCCAATCCTTACCTAATGCTCCCTCTGAAACTCTCAACCACCTCTGGTTCCTTCAAATTGTCCAGGTTCCACCTCCTAAACTTTCTGCAATCTCTTAAGTTTTAATCTGCACTTCATAACCATTAAGTTATGGTCAGAGTCTATATCTGCCCCTGGATATGTATTACAGTTTAGAACCTGGTTTCTAAATCTATTCCTTACCATTATAAAGTCAATCTGGTACCTTCCAGTGTCTCCTGGTCTCTCCCACGTATACGGCCTTCTTTCATGACGATTAAACCAAGTGTTGGTGATCATTAAATTGTGCTCTGCACAGAATTCTACCAAGCGATCTCCTCTTTTATTCCTTTTTTCCAGTCCATATTCACCTACTACATTTCCTTCTCTTCCCTTTCCTACTACGGAGTTCCAGTCCCCTATCACAATCAAGTTTTTGTCTCCCTTAACCTTCTGAATAATTTCTTTAAATATTGTTAAAAATGAGATAGAATGGCTGGCCAGTACTTACCATCGTGCTGTACCGCCGATAGTAACACAAATTTAGAATCAGAAAAAAGGGGACAAAAAGGACAAGCTTTCGGAACACAGTTCCTTCGTCAGGTGGGAGAGAAGGGAAGAAGAAAGGATGGGAACAGAAGGGAAAGGTAGTTCACGACCTATGCTTTCAGCTGTTCGCAGTAACTGCATGGCAAAGCCATGTTAGCTGATGTTACAAGGCCAGCTCAGTCAATCATCCAGACTGTTGCCCCTGTAACTACTGGAAAGGCTGCTTGTCTGGCGTCTGGCCTCTCCACAGATACCCCTCCCACTGTGGTTGCACCTATGGTACGGCTGTCTGCATCGTTGAGGCACGCAAGCCACCCCACCTCGGCAATGTCTGTGGTTCATGAGGGTGGAGTTCAGAGTTAACAAATAAAAACTTTGCAGTTTGCCATTGACTTTGTAATCCTGTCAAAGACAGCAAAGGACTTACAAGATCAGCTGAATAGAATAGACACTGTCTTGAAAGGAGTTTATAAGATGAACATTAAGAAGAACAAAACAAGGGTAATGGAATGAAGTTTATGGGTGCTTCTAAAGGAACCGAGTTATGACACAATAGAAGCAGTAGACGAGCTTTGTCTTTTGGGTAGTAAAGAAGATATAAAATGCAGAACGGCTATGGGAAGAAAAACATTTGTGAAACAGTGAAATCTGTAATACTTTAATTTTGGATGTCAACAAAGCCCTTTCTAAAACCATTTGTCTGGAGTGTAGCATAGTACAGGAGTGTAACATGGCTAATAAGGAGTTCAGACACAAAGATTATACAAGCTTTTGAAATGTGTTGCTACAGACTAATGATGAAGATTCGGTGGATAGATCATGTAACTAATGAGGTGGTGTTCAAGAGGATGAAATTTTACTTACAGTCCTTGCGGACTTGCTTGATAAAGTTGGTAATACCAAATCACATGACAACGCAAATGTTTTGACATGAAATCTTCGTTTTACAAGAGTAACTACTTTTACTGAGCAAAGAGGGGTACATACAAGAACCTGTCAACCACAGAACATGAACAGCATTATTTATTTACTTTGTGGTCTACACAAAGCACTAATACAGTCATTCTATGTGGATTTATAAGAATATTAACATATTAGCAAATATTTTTCTACCATGTTGCTGATTATGTCAACAATCACGTGAGGCCACCAGGAAGGTAGGTAAAATTATGCCACTCAGCAGAAGGGTAGAAATTTCTGGCATACTGTGACTAAGATAAGGGATCGAACAGTGGGACACGTTCTGAGACATCAAGGAATCATCAACTCAGCATTAGAAGGAAGTGTGTGGGGTAAAAATCACAGAGGGAGACAGAGAGATGAATTCAGTATGTAGGTACAAAAAGTAGGTTGTCCTTCAGAGGTGAAGAGGCTTGCACAGGACAGGACAGGGCAGTATGGAGAGCTGTGTCAAACCAGTGTCAGAACTGGAGGCTGCAACAAACAAAGTCTGCAGCTGTTAACAGACATTATGTAAAAGCTACCCATTTCTCAGGTTATGTTAATCATAAATAGTATTATGTCCTTAGTTGTAATGAGAACCCAGTGGGAAGTGTCAGTTTACATCATGTGAAGTGATTTGGGGTAATGCATGTAAAGCTTAAACTGCAGTTTAGTGTACAACCACCTCATATATATATATATATATATACACACACACACACACACACACACACACACACACACACATAGAAAACAGATGACTTACCAAAAGGACCGGCTCGTCGATAGAAACAAATAAAATAAATAAAATCACACACAAACACACCGGGAAAGTTTCCCTCTATAATATATATATATATATATATATATATATATATATATATATATATATATATATATATATATATATATATATAATATATATATATATATATAAAAGAGATGACTTACCAAAAGGACCGGCTCGTCGAGAGAAACAAACAAAATAACACACAAACACACATACAAGCTTTCGCCACCACTGGCAGCTTCTTCAGGAAAAAGAGGAAAAAAGGGGAGGAAAAGGGAAGGATATGGGTATCCTTCCCTTTTCCTCCCCTTTTTTCCTCTTTTTCCTGAAGAAGCTGCCAGTGGTGGCGAAAGCTTGTATGTGTGTTTGTGTGTTATTTTGTTTGTTTCTCTCGACGAGCCGGTCCTTTTGGTAAGTCATCTCTTTTTTATTTTTATTTATCCCACCGGGAAAGTTTCCCTCTATAATTTTCTATATATACACTTCAGCAGAACAAACAATTCTATAAATGATGCTTCTAAGATACATCTTTAATGTGGTACTTAACAAAAACTGCTTAGATCTATGTCAAGAATAAACTTCCAATATATTCTCTTCCATTTTCTCCTATTCATTAGTTTACATGGTACACACTAATAAATAGTTCATTGCTATATCATCATCAGAGAGTGATTATGCCTTTCAGCATTCAGTCTGGAGCATAGTACCTCTAATAAAATTCCTCCTTGATCCCCTATTCAATGCTAACATTGATGCTTCATCTGATGTTATGCCTTTTACTTCAAAATCATTCTGCACCGAATCTAAGTACTTTATTCTTGGTCTACCTCGACTCCTCTTACCCTCCGCTGCCGACCTCATGAGTCTCTTAGGTAACCTTGCTTCTCCCATGCATGTAGCATGACCCCACCATCTCAGTGTGTTCGCTCTAACTGCTTCATCTATGGTGTTCATTCCCAGTTTTTCCTTGATTTCCTCATTATGGACACCCTTCTGTCATTGTTCCCATCTATTAGTGCCTGCAATCATTCTTGCTACTTTCATATCTGTAACCTCTACCTTATGAATAAGGTAACCTGTATCCACCCAACTTTCACTCCCATACAACAAAGTTGGTCGAAAGATAGAACAGTGCACCTCTAACTTAGTCTTGGTACTTACTTCCTTCTTACAAAAGAGAGTAGATCTTAGCTGAGCACTCACTGCATTAGCTTTGCTGCACCTCGGTTCCAGTTCTTTCACTATGTTGCCATCCTGTGAGAAAATACATCCCAGGTACCAAGTGTCTACCTGTTCTAACTTTGTTCCTCCTATTTTGCACTCAATCTGTTTGAATCTCTTTCCCATAGACATTACTTTCGTTTTGGAGACGCTGATCTTCATATCATAATCCTTGCACCTCTGATCGAATCTGAAATATTAGTTTGAAACGTTTCAACCGAATTGGCCATTACAACTAAGTCATCCACAGATACGAGACTGCTTATTTTGTTTTCACCTATTTTAATCCCGCCCTGCCAGTCTACTGTTTTCAACATATGATCCATGAATAGTATGAACAACAGTGGTGACAGTTACAGCCTTGTCTTACCCTTGAAACTACCCTCAACCATGAGCTTAATTTGCCATCTACTCTAACTGCTGCCTGACAGTCTATGTAAAGCCCTTTAATTGCAAAAGTTTGCCTCCTATACCATAATCTTGTAGAACTGACAGTAGCTTCCTCCTAGGAACACGGTCATAAGCCTTTTCCAGATCTATGAAACAGATACAATTCGCTGTTCCAGTCATAGCACTTTTCCATTGCCTGCTGTAAGCTAAAGATCTGGTCCTGACAGCCTCTAAGAGGCCTAAACCCACACTGATTTTCATCTAACTTGTCCTCAATTAATACTCGTACTCTCCTTTCAACAATACCTGAGAATATTTTGCCTACAACACTAATTAAAGAGATACCTCGAGAGTTGTTACAATCTTTTCTGTTTCCATGTTTGAAAATTGGCGTGATTACTGCTTTTGTCCAGTCAGACGGAACCTGTCCCAATTCCCACGCCTTTTCAATTATCCTGTATAACCATTTGAGACCTGATATTCCATTATATTTGACGAGTTCCGGTTTAATTTCATCCACCCCAGCCACTTTATTGCATTGTAATCTACTGACCATTTTCTCCACTTCCTCAAATGAGATCCTGTTTTCGTCGTCGTTCCTATCCCATTCTACCTGAAAATTTCACACATCATTGAACGTTTCACCTACATTGAGCAATTCTTCAAAATATTACCTCCATCTGCTCAAAGTATCCACAGGATTAACTAGCAGCTTTCCTGACCTGTCCAAAACACTTGTTAATTCCTTCTTCCCTCCCTTTCGAAGATTGCTAATTACGCTCCAAGATGGTTTTCCCACGGCTTGACCCAGAATTTGTAGCTTATTTCCAAAGTCTTCCCATGATTTCTGCTTGGATTCTGCAATTATCCATTTGGCTTTGTTTCTTTCGTCAACATAACTTTCTCTGTCTGCCTGATTTCTAGTGTGGAGCCATTTTTGAAATGCCTTCTTTTTCTTTTTACAGGCTGTCTTGACTGTCATTCCACCAGGCTGTCTGCTTCTTTCAACCTTTACACACTACTGATCCAAGACATTCTGTGGCTGCTTCCAGTAATGTGTCCCTGTACCTTGACCATTCCTCTTCCAGTGACTGTAAATCATTACATCCAACTAACTGGTACCTTTCTGAGATCATTGCTATGTATTTCTGCCTAATTTCCTTGTCCTGAAGCTTCTCCACTCTTATCCTTCTATACATGGACTTGACTTTCTGCTCTTTTGGATGAGGATGAGGAAATTATTTTTCAAATTCAGAGTTTAAATCAATGTTTTATAGTTCAAATGTTTGTAAATCTATTGGACCAAACTGCGTGGTCATCAGTCCGTAGCTTACAAACTACTTAAACCTAGGTAAACTAACCTAAGGACAAACACACACACCCATGCCCCAGGGAGGACTCGAACCCCCACGGCAAGCAACCACACGCTCCGCAGCAAGACGCTTTAGACCGCTCGGCTACTTCACCGCGGCAATGTTTTATAGTATTTGCCATATTGAAGAAAGCTGTCATATTTCAATTGGGTTGTTTATTCAAATGATTTTGTTACAACTTGCATGTTATTCTTTGTATTCATTACATTTTCACAATATGCCCCCAGCTGGCAGTTACCGTTTTGTAGGTCTCTACAGAAATGCAAAATGATTGATGACACTGACTTTGAAAATAATTATATATAAGTAATTCAAAATTTATGCCCAGCCATTATTTAAACCCAGGTCGCCCTGTTTACTACAAAGTTGCACATCACCACTAGGTCAGAGGGGATACACTGATTACTGTGGCCATGTGGGCTACCCTTGCATACTTCCTGTTAGATGCAAATTCTCAAGTTATCCACACACTATTGACGTAACACCTCTCAATACTCGTGGCATGTAGTCAGATCCATAAGAGTTTGGGTCTGATGTGTATCCACATTGAAGAAAGAATCATACGCCATATTCGCCCAGTTATATATGGTATTATACGTGATGGACATGTCGAACAGGAGACACACCACACATACCCTATATAATCCATCATCTTTCTTTCAACTCTAACTTCATCAGTGAATTGAAAATGCAACTGATGCTTTGAACTTTACAAAATCATTTATACCAGTGGATCACTCTCAAACAATTAGACCTTTTCAATTCTCAAGACAAGTAAGACAAACTAATAAGTGGCTTATTAATGCTCTTTCCAGAATCCCGATACAAAGTTGTGCATAATAAATTACAAGAACACCCAAAATACTGAAGTAACAGGTTCCTATTTGAGCCATAAGAGCAGTCAGTCATTCTGGAAGACAGCTTCATAGCATCTGTAAAATAAACATCCTACTGCAATAACACAAAATTCATTCAAACTTTTATGATAAGATACAACAATAACTTTCAACTTGGGAAGTTCAAAAAATTAACAGATTCGGTTCTACTGCAAATTCAAGCAGTATGCCCATTTATCATATTGCAAAATACGGTATTTTTACATTCTAATTATTACTTACTGCTAGTTCACGGTGCTAATCTTTCATACACCCATCCATCTTCTGCTTTATGAGTAAATTTTTCATCTGAGGTTTCATTCTCTTGTAAGCGCCTGAATCTAATACGATCATGTACTCTATCACTCTGTCCTTGCCAAAATTCAAAAGAATTCGGTTTCACAATAAAGCCGCCCCTAAACAATTAGAAATTTCACTCACTTATGTTTCAGAAATTTACAGCTTATTCTATAAACAAATAACACAATTCTCAAAACTTTGACTTTACCATTCACTTGGTCGAGGAATTTCTTTCCCTTGACTGACATATGTCTCCCGAATCTTATTGCCTGCTTCAACAAGTTCTTCTCTGCCTGAAATAACAGTGCTCTGATGGCTGATACATGCTCCAATCTGGCTGTCAACTGGCCTTGAATGGAAGTAGTCGTCAGATTCTTGTTCAGAGAGTCTTTGAACTTCACCCTCAATACGGACCTGGATTTGGAATAAAATATTCTTATTAATTACTCTTTCAACAACGATTTTCGATAGTGAAGTGTCAAACTTAACATTAAAGGGTGCATTTTGTCTCAGTTATTACACATGTTTAACAACGTTTACTTCACAAATGTGTCTGGAAGATAAATGTGTACCTATTACACACTCTCTTAAAAGATTACACTTTTCTCGGTCACCTTACCTGCCTATTTAAAGGCGCCCAGTAGAAATTTAAAGCAGCTACAGGGTTTTCGGCCTGTGAACAGAAAATTCAGTCTTAATAGTGTCACATTGCTTTATACCGCACTGAAAGCATTTTTTAATGTACTTTCGAAATATACCCACAAGGTCCTTTCCTTTCCTGCTTTCATAATTCGTATAGAATTTAAAGCCATCAGTTCCATATCCTTTGAGAAGTACATAACGGCAAGAAGGCAATCCTGATCTGTAACAGTTTTTTTGTACCTAAAAGCGCTTCCGTGTTTCGTGGACAAATTAATTATCTTCACTAAAGCTTAACAATAACCTTACCTACTTGCAGTTGCTAAGCACATTGCATTCGCCTCAAAGATTTGAGGGTTTTTGCAAGCCTCATCGAACCAAGTTTTGAAAAGACTATAAGGATTCTTGTCCGTGATATCGCTTTCAATGAATACATCAGATTTTTCCTTGTACTTTTTCCTCATCCCTAAACAAAACTAAGTCAGTTTCATATAAAACAGGAAAATTTCATGTCTGGTACGTCAAGGAACTTACCACCTATGTTCACGGCTAGAGTGCTGCTGTCATCACCAATGAGGGCCATAATGATCTTGAAACTTTTAAGACAATAATATTTTTTAATGACAAATATCATTACAGATCACACCACCACCTCATCATATTAGTTTTTCCGTTGGTATTTCTTAAAGCAGACTGTGGCATCTATCAACAATCAATAGGTAGTATCTGTACTAGCGACAGTGTTGGTAATCATTTCTTTTATAATATGACTTATATTTCTAAGACAAAACGAAACAAAAAATTCCGTAATCAAACACTATCCGCCACGCCAAGGCAGTGTCTATAGAAATTTTCTGTCACGTCATGTGATCTCGACTCGTCTCATTTGGTTCTCACTTGTTTTTTCGCGGGAATTACTATCCCGCAATGAGATCGTCAGCTGTTTTTACGCGGGAACTTCATTTATAGCGTTGCAGTAGTTGTATAAAACACGCTCCAGGAGGCCGACAAGCTACATTCCTAAATACGGTATTTGATGCGTGAGAACATTGTAATTCTCAAGTAATCGAGCTGTTTCCAAGAATACTTGTAATCGAAGTAGCTCGGCTTGAAACAACATAGTCATTGCTTTTGTAATTATGAATGCAGTGTTTGTCCGTCTATTGCAACTACAAATAAAATGCTATTTTTCTCACCAGACACATTTCGTTCTAATGACAGTAAAACATCTTCAGTGGTCTGTAATAATATATATCTACAATTCCTTTTGTTTTTAGATTGAAAACAGTTCATTAACGAAACTTGCAGAGTACAGTAAGCCTAATGTTTTGTTACTTACGGAAATTTTGTCTTGTTTTCGCCTCACTTCATGGAAAGCCGGTCAGTTTCATGCGGTACCGCCGATTATTCATGCTGTGTCATTGTTTTTCCACTACTTTTACTCTGTCCATAATTGTTTTTCAGAGATCAGACTTTTTTTTTGTGGAGTCTGCACAATGTTTAAGTGCATTTAGTTTTGATGTAAACGGAATGGAATAGTGGCAACTATATATATTTTTTTTATTGGGAACGTTTTTACGTTTTTTTTTTTTTTTTTTTTTATTTTATTTTATTCTTATTATCATTCAGGAAAGGGGGGGGGGGGAGGGGAATAGAATAGTAGGGAAAGGATGACGAATGGTGGTTGGATGTGGTGAGGTGGGATGTGAAGTAAGATGGAAGACAAAAGTGATGGGCAGGTGGTGTGTTGGTAGAGGAGATAAATTTGTCAGTTGACTTTTATTAAATAATTAAGGTACTGTTTATTCATTGTGAAGAATTAACAGTAATATTGAACCTTCTGGGTGGTGGTAATGCAAGTAGTGTTTGTGCGTGCGTGTGTGTGGTTCGGGGAGGGGGAAGGGGGGATATATTGGACTTGTGTGTGTTTTTTTTTAAATGTTGTATGTGATGTGGGGTAACAGTAAGGAGAACGAAGTTGAGTGGTTGTTAGCAGGGAACGAGCAAGTTTAGGAGTTTTATTTCGATATGTGTGGCATATTCGGAAAGTCTCATGTTAGCGAAGAGATGGGTATGTGGTTTTATTTGACATTACCTGTGTAGTGTTGATAGTGGGATGTGGAATGAAATGTGGGAGTAGACTGAGATAGTTACAGGGGGTATAGTATAAAGTTTGATACCACTAGCTTCGTTCCAGTGGCGCTGCTGACGGTCTGGAACGGTTTGAGGCGTTCGAGTGGCACTTTTGACACATGCGGCGGAAAAATACCAACCGGAAGTGCCTGTAATTTCACAGTCAGAAGTATAGTATCTGTGTCTTCAAGATCTTTGAGTAGGCTACGCAACGCAAAATGACAGCTCAAATGAAAACAAAGCAGACGATCATGCTGTTTTGTGTTGACGCTTGGGTAGTGTTTACTTCAGTCTGTTCATTACTCGCGAAATAGCTTGGTGTTTCTTTAGGTATGACGTAATTTTCTTTCCTGTCCGAGTGAAAAATAACTGTTTCACAGGCAGTACGTATCTTTCAGTCACTATTCAAATACTTATTTTTAAAAATAAATATTCAATAATAAGGTTCTTTAAATCGTGTACCCAACCACAATCTATGTTGTACATAGGACCTGCTGGCTGCTGTCTAGGAGTTTTCAGCCAACGTTTGTTTCATTTTACAACTTACGTTTCGCTACCACCAATTTAGATTCAGATTGGCTAGCACTGTTAAAATTTTATACTTCATTGCTCTTGGAGGCTGAAACTTGGGCAATGTCAGCAGCTCATAATGGGGCGAAACGTCTGATTAACCTCAAACTTCGACAGAAAACTCGAGACAGATGCCAATGGACAACATGTCATCAAACTGCCATAAAAGCTTAAAATGTGCAATAGATAAGAACTTGGGAAACGTCTTCAAACATCTGTGTTTCTCAGTATCTTGAATGTCCAGTAGCTGCGACCTTTATTTATCTTATAACTGACGATACCAATAGATTGTTTGGATTGTAGCTACCTAATACCCACAATAAAATATTTTAATGAACACAGTGTCATTACCTCCTGTTCTGTAGATGAATAAAAAGCTGCTTATAAAATATTTGTATTATCACTTTACTCAAACAAACCTGTGTTAGGGTATGAACGTTTTCTTTATTAATAACCCAACCAATGAATAATGTTTACTGTCAAGTTTCAAATACAGAAATATTTATCCTTCTCAGTGTACTTTGTTAAGTGATATTACCCATTCGGAAGTATTATTACGGTACATTTACAGTGATTTATTATTAGGACATTATTCCCCTAAACACACACTCGGAAATCGTCACATATTTGGAAATTACTATCCAAATAACTGTTTCGTCCTTCGTTTTCTAATCAGTTTTAAATGTAAATGAAAGACAGAAACGTAGAAATAACTTTTAATGCAATCAGAGAAGTTCATTTAAAAACGTAAAGACGAAAAAAAAAAAAATATTGGGGGACAAAACGATTCGAACATACACCTATACATAATACACTCAACAAATCTAAAACGCTATCCATTACTCTACGATGACATGAGCTAAAAGAAGCTCCGGATTATTTATACCTACACTTGAAAAGTTACGTTGTTAATTTGCTACAAACCACTATCTATTTATAAGGTAAGCGTTTTCGTGATTGCTCTTAAAGGCATCACAGTTGCATTCTTAATGTTTAAAGTTCACAATTTCTGAATTAGGCCGGTATTACACTATCAAATTATTGGACAAAGAATTGGAGGAAAAAATTGGATGAAATATTGGTCATATTTTTTGACAAAGAAATTGGATGAAAAGCAAAAGGGGGTATTACACTATCATCCAATATTTTGTCAAATTTGCTTCAAAATGGCGGTGTAATGCTCAGCTATTGTTTATACTACAGTTGTGTTGTGTCTGCATTTAGAAGAGAAGGAGGAAAAAAAGAAAAGGAAACGCACTTGGATGAAACCGTGGGTGTCAGAGCGAGATTAATAAAATTTGTTACGGGACCGGGAGGATTTTCCTTTTTTATGCCGTCGGCAGAACAGCCAGGCCGATCACTGCTAATTATTTTGTCACTCTTCATCCTTCACAGTTTGCAATAGAGTAACAAAAAGGCTGACTCAAACAGTGTGTTCGAATAAGATTGTTAAGTTGAGAAAGCAAGTTTCATTAAATAACGTTTTAAATGGAAAATGTGAGCACTGACAAAGAGGATAATCTAAATTGTTTATGACGTTATTAACAATGTAAGGGGGGAAACATTGCTGATAAAGTAAATAGGCTCTATTTATTTCCTTACAAAAATCAGCTGACGTATTTATATGTACATAGATTCGCTTGCAAACAGATATCGATGGCTTGAAAGTTGTTTCATTTCCCAGAACTTAGCACACCATATTACCAAAATCATACATTCTAAAATCTACTTCGGCCGTATTAAGATTTAAGGGTATTACTTCTTCAATTCAGATAGTATATAATGACTTTTTTACATCACGGATTGTAACTCAACCTCACTTTTGCCGCAGGGTATTAGGCTACGCGAATTGACGTGACGGACAGTGTGAATTGGCCTTGTCACCTGTTATACAACGCCCCATCTGATTTTTTTAAATTTTGTTGTTGCCAGAAAACACTACACAAACATTCCACTACTAGCCATGTTTACGAATACGAACGTTATGTCCAAGTAATGTCAGACATTTAACCTCCAAATTAAACAGCTGTAGTGGCAAGGAAGCTGTATACTACTAGCGCTCCAGGCTCATTTCTCACTGCGGGAAACAGGAGACGAGCGATTTCTTTGATCAAATCTAGGCCGAGGCCTAGATTGGATGAAATATTGGACTATGTTCCCATTACAATACGTCCAATTTTTCTTTGTCCAATTCTTTGACAAATAAGTTGATAGTGTAATACCGGCCTTAGCTCAATTTAAAATGGCGCCTGTCACATCGTGCCAAAGATTCTATCCTTGCTGTCTAGAGTCTCTGGTCCAAAACGGAAGTGATATTTTTCCGCCGCTAACGTATACTCACTTTTGACTCTTTCTGACGATAACTGTCTGACCAATCAGGTGTTCGAGTGGCGGTGCTGATAGTTTACGACCGATTCACTACGTTTACATGGAACACGTCTTCCGGAAGACGAAAACCGATTTTCGTAAACCGTTTTTCGCTGTCGTGTTTACATGGCATAGCCTGAATCGGATTTCGTAGCTCACTTAAAATGGCGGCTGGAAAACAGCTGATTCAGTTCCTTATTTAGTCTGCACAATCGCTATTTTTC
Organism: Locusta migratoria; assembly: GCA_026315105.1. Lineage (NCBI taxonomy): Eukaryota > Metazoa > Arthropoda > Insecta > Orthoptera > Acrididae > Locusta > Locusta migratoria. The sequence continues at coordinate 36,308,762 of CM048746.1, read as the reverse complement.
TTTATTTAAATAGGCAGATTTATGTTCACTCTAATATTTATACTTTTATTTCACATTAGAAAATATCACTCTTTCCATATGTGCCGAAAATTCTTAACAAGAAAACACAATCTGACAAGCCAAGAACGCTTCAAAACCGGTTGCGTTTACATGGGCACGAAAATCGATTGTGGAACTGGAAAACCGCTTTAGAGAAGCGGATTTCCAGAATCGATTTTGGAGTGTTTACATGACCAACCAAAAGCGGAATTGGGAAATCGGTTTACGAAATCCGGTTTTGGGAGCCCATGTAAACGGGGTGATTGTTTAAGTCAGCGGATTTTCGTCAAACTGTTTTCTGACTGACTCCAAAGCGTTTAACAAGCCTCCTCCAAAAGATAAGCCCGCATATTTACGAAGAGGTTTATGTTCTAAAGTCTTAGATTTTATCTTGATTGAGGCTGAGCTTTGTATATTAGACAGGCATTCTTTCATCTTATGTGACCTTCTAATACAGTACGTCCCCTTTTTAATACACCCATACATACTATAAATGAAAGGTGTGAAAATTTTCATAACATACGAATTTAAAGAAGAATGCGTATGTTTTTACAGTTTGGATTGTGATATATTCGCCTGAAAATGAAGTCAAAATAGTCCTACTGAGATTTTCTGTGCCATCTGTAAATGAAGCGATTGACACATAAGAATAATATAGTTCACAACAGGCATTAGCAGTGATAGATTTTTATAACCGACAACTAGCTTTATATGTGCCACTATAGCATCTCACAATTACTGTTCCGTGTTTCTCCTTGTGGTTATATATTATAGAAATCTATAAGTGCCAATGTGGGCGTTTCTACACAAAATGTGTAACTTCTGGGAAAATCATGTACGATGATAATTCTTGCACAACACCTGCAAATTTTTGTATATTAATTTGTATGTTTCATTTTTTAAATTTTATTGTAACTCATAATAATGTGACAAAATGCATATGAAGTTGTATGTTACCAAATATTCCTTTCACACATAACTATCCTAATTAACCTCATTTTTGTATGAGGTTTTGTCAGGTTAAATTGGCTATAAGTTTATGATCAGAATGTATTACACAATGTATTTCTAATGGCGGAATTCACACTGTCTGTCGCCAGTCCGTCACCTCACGTCAACGTGAGCTTTCTCAAGAAGAATGTTTTGATGGAACGGTCGTCTGGTAACATCACGACTCGCAAGTTAACCTAGTTTCGTCACGCGATTTTCATTTTATACTTGACAGATACACGGTTTGCAGGCAAATGTCTCTTGTGAATCTTTATTATTATACTTTGGTTTAATGGTAAATTGCAAATGTTTCATGACGACTTAAATAGTTTTCTCAATTGAGAAATACTTAACATATCGCCAGTCATAACCTCACTTTCAACATCGGTACTCGGTAGAGAGCAAAGATGCCAACTAGCGCTATGGGTGGCCAAACTGCGAAACAGGTGAAATAAGCGTTCGAGTTGGCTTCGGAGTTGGAAACTGTCAAAAAGCACGCATGCACAGTGGAGGCCTTCCAAATCGTCAGTAACTATCAGGAACTATCAGCGTTTGGGCCACTCGAACGAACCTACTGTCAGCTTTGGAATGTCACGTGAAAGCAGCCAATGAGGAGTCGAGTTCAGGCAGCCATTGGCAGCAAGTGTTTCAAGGCTACATGACTTGGTGTATGTACAAGGCCCCACAATTTCGAAAGTGGCCGACAGCGAACAGCGGGCAAATTGAAGAGCGCTTCGGCGGAAATTTTGGGTGTAAACTTCCACGCGAACCTTAAATGTGCCTAAGACTCTTTTGATCAGCATGTGTATTCATTTGAGTTAAGTCGCGAAAACTATGTCTCATGTAAATATATAACTACAAAACAGCTTCAAACTCTTTGAATACACAGCAACTATCGGTTGTGCGTACACATCTGGTGTAGAAATCGGACAACAGCTTTTCTTATTCCTAAATAAACCGAATTATAACATTTAGTTTTTTAGCGTTCTGAGAGGAGCATATGAACGTAATTTATCGTCAGACATGGGTTTTTGGCACTTTCTCAGTATACTCTATGATGGTGAAACTTTTGTAAAAAAATTCATTGCAGAAGAGTTTCAGAAACCTTTGCGTCTTTGATTGAGTGCCGGCTGTATTCTCCAATATTTAGATATTACATAGCATAAAAAACCAAACAGGTAATGTTAAAAATCGATTGTAAAAGTGAAATATGCCGTCAGATACATAACTGAAAAATAGCTTCTCACCTTGTGAATACAGCAACCAGCCGCTACCAAATTCTTTTAAGGACACAAAGTATGCCATAACTTTTTCTTAAGTAATGCATCTAACATTAGTATTAGGGTATCTAGCAAAAGTATTAGCGTTTTTAATGCTGTAAGCCAAATACCATACAGTAGCTTGAACTGCTCAAAAGTCATCAAATGTCATCATAGGGTTCAACGTCACAATTTGCATCCAGTGTGGCTATGTGTCATTCATATATGGAACTATACACAGCTCTGAAAACCCCTTTCAGTTGTTATACCTATATGTAAAGCAGATGACCTTTAAATTCTGTGTTACAAGTTGCTAATATTAATTTCATAAACAAAAATTCGAACTGCACTGAGGTAAATGATCTCATATCCCCAATAGTCACTTTAAACATCATAAAATGAAACTTTTTGAACTCCCTGTCCACCAGTACTACTACTTAAAGTAGCTCGTTTTTAAGAGCTACCATTATTGTTATTTATTTCATTCAAAATCCGATACTGTCTTCACTGACAGCCTGTTGAGCAACAGTAACTATCTTTGAACACAAGTAGTAGGGCTACTTGTATTCATCAGAAATATAAATTGGAAGAGAGTACTCGTTCTTTTTATTCCTTTCTTAAATAGATTTATGCAGTTAAACGCTGAACAGCTCTTCACCATCTTGCTCCATGTATACTGCAATAATCAAACACCACAGACGTGACTATGAATTGGGTATATATACGGCAGTAGCTATACAATACCCGATTTATCTCATAACAACGCTCCTATTTATCTGGGGCTTACACCCTATCATGGCGACTGGCCGAAGGTTCAAATTATCCCACAACAACAGCGCCATTAGGGAGTCTAGTTATTTTTTACAAGGTCTTTGTGTATTATTACATTTTGTTTTGATATTTATGTATTGCTTTAAGATTTATGTGTGATGGAAATATTATAAATGAGTTCAGCATCACATGAGATTTTTTTAAATAAACTGAAATGTGAAGATTCATATCATTCTTCAACGCACGTGTGTAACATTTTTGGAACCGGTTGGATTTACATTAATCTGGGTAATACTGTGAGTGCAGAGAAAGATAGATCTGTCTGCATCTAGTGAATTTTTTTCCTTCTTTTTTTAATAAACTAAAACATAAAGATTCATATCATTCATCTGTGTGTAACGTTTTTGGAACCGGTTGGATGTACATTAATCTGGGTAATACTCTGGGCAATACTGTGACTGCAGTAAAAGATAGATTTGTCTGCACCCCGTGAGATTTATTTATATATATATAAAACATGAAGATTCATATTGTTTGCAAGTGGGTAACATTTTTGGAACCGGTTGGATTTAAGTTGATCTGGGCAGTACTGTGAATGCATAAAAGATAGATCTGTCTGCATCCCATGAGATTTTTTAAAATAAACTGAAACATGAAGATATACGTCCAAACACTGATATGCTGCACTTGAACGCTAGTTTCCAATTGGCTAAACAGATTTGAAGCTAGCAAGTGTAGTCGCTGCTTCCAACTGTTGTTCGCTGCAGGCTGTGGTGACGGGAAGCATGAACAAATAACATTTATTGGATTAGGAATTTATTGTTGACACTGCATGATACATCAATAATCTCTGGCAAATGTTCCCATGCTCAGTAACTGATCCTTGTTGGGTTGCGTAAGCGCGGACGGCGCACGATGAACACGTATGCATGAATGTAGGTGGTATGAAAAATACCACCTGTCTCGGCGATCAGACAGCGGCGCGGTATTAACATTCGCTTGTGTGTGGGGAGCTCACATTAACTCACCCCACGTGGTCTGCGACATATAATCAGAATGGGGAATGCCAGGCGACGTCTGTACAGTTCTGTCCTAAAGCTCGCACTACTCTCCTTCGGCGCACGCCATGCCGCTGCGACGATATTTTTCGAAGAAAGGAACTGTGCAGCAGATACCTGACGCCGCTGCCTTGTGCTAGCTATCTGCTGCTCGCCGTTCACATGTTTCTGCTGTAAGGCTATGGACACAGTGGCTCCGATATCGGTGGGTTTTACCGACGACAGACATCGTTGGAAAAAATGTTCAAATGTTTGTATAGCTTATGGGACTTGACTACGGGGTCATCAGTCCCTAAACTTACAAACTACTTATCAACTAGCTTATCCTAAGGATGGCAAAAATATCCATGCCCGAGGGGGGATTTGAACCCTCGACCTTAGTGGCCATGCAGACCGTGACTGGAGCGCCTCAGTCCTCTCGACCACCGCTGCCGGCCATCGGTGGAAAACGGCCGATTGTTTCAAATCAGTACTCCACTATGGACACAATCACAGTGTAGCCGATATCATCGCTCGAACGACTTCGGACGTCAGTCGGTGAAATTCAAATCAGTTTGTTTTCTTTGGTCAAATCGACCGACATTCTCATATGCTAGTTATGGACAGTGAGGAAGGAAGAGATTGTGGCGCCCAGAAGACGATAAATATCACAATCAGTATATAATTCGGAATATGTGGTCTGATATTACAGTTTATCGTATACCCCAAGTTAGTTAAATCCTTTATCAAAAATTTTAGGCGTAAATTGTAACCTCAAAAAATGTGTTCAATCTGCGATTGTGGCGTTTCTTAATGTTATTGTAGTGGCTCTCTTATGTTTTTTTGCACTGTGATAATCAGGTATTAGCTGTCCACAAATTATTCTTACTGGTTCTGTCTTCTTCAAAAAGGTGATGAGTCTATTCTGTGAAGTGACCTGCAAATGTGGTGCAGGCCTATGTGTGCTTCCGCTTTTCAGTGGTTTTTGTGTTCAAAATTATTCCACACTTGTCACAAAATTATTACCACACTTGTCTTTCACAAATACAGTATACTGAATGACAGTCAATGAAGTTCAATGTACCGTAACTTCATTTTGTTCATCATAATCGGAAGTTTCTGGGTGGCCTATAACTGTGTTCTTCATGGATTTAAATTCTAAAAATTTCATCCATTGTGTGTTTTTATGCTTAGCACAACGCATTTTGAGAATTGTTCTGTCTTTTAGTGCATTTACGTACATAAATATATCATGGCGTTTCCATGTGTGATTTTATGCAGCTCTTTCACAGATGTAGTTTTTTCAGGTTACTGTAATGAGGGGAAATGGTAGCAACTTTTTTACATACTAAATAGTACGTCTGTCTATACTTGCAGGTATTGCCTGCTCCATCAAACTGTATATCACAACACAAAAATCGTCACTTACAGTGGTTTTTGTACACGGGTAGGCCTAAGTTATGATTATTATATTGCATATTCTGAGTAATGCAAGAGGCACAATACCATTAAGCAGACAGAAAAAAGTTATGGTTTCTAACATTAGGATTAAACACACACACCTCAATATTTATTCTGTACAATTTTCTGAACTTCAGTAGCTAACCTAAAGAGACAACTGTAGTGCAAGTGTGTCAGCAAAGCACACACACATGGAAAACGTCGAAAGGTTACGGTTCTTCTGTAAAAAAAAAAAAAAAAAAAAAAAAAAAAAAAAAAAAATGCACTAGAAGATGCAAATAAATCATCGAAATTCATCATGGTTAGCAATAAACTTCCCTAATTGGTGTAGTTTTTCATTATTTAAAGCATGGAGATTAACTGGTGTATGTCTGCACACCTTCTAATAAATTAAGCAAAACTGTAATATTGCTTGTCAATAACATCAAGAAATATCACAAAATGTAACAGAAATTTCTTTTTTTCCGGTACCTCACATATTCGTAAGGATTGTCTGGGAGTAGCAATAACTGAGGACAGTACACAATCCTCGCCACTTTCTTCTTTCCAGACAGGTGTAACTCATTTGTAAGCATTAGAATCCTTTATTAATAACAAAAGCTGCATTGTAGCACTAATTTCGAAGCATAAAAATGTCCTTGGAATCCATTGCATCTCAGGGAATTGCAATCTAATCTACTTCAGACAAAGAATACATTCAAACCTAACCTAACTTTCTCCTTTAACCTGACCAAGTGACAAACTATATCGGATGCAGTGTGACCATGCCATTGGTCGATATTTTTAGTCGAACTTGGTCGATGGCATCTGACGATGGTTTGTCAGTGCCACCATGAACACAGCCTATGGCAGCCAGGCCACTACACAGATATCCCCTTGGAGAGCGGAGCTCGAGAGTTGCGAAGAAAACGTGGTCGATCAGCTGATGGGCAGCGTCTGTTTGGAGCTCACACACTGGAGGTCAGCATCACAGGAAGTGCGCTGGCGGCCAGCCAGGCGGCGGTGATTGGGCAGCGATTGGGCGATTGGCAGTGCACACAGCTGGCGATGTGCATGACGGGGTGTGGCCACACCACGTGGTTGCCTAATGTCAGACTGGGCTGTCCGCAAACCATCAATAGCACAATGTGACGATTGGTGCATAGAAGTACAACACTGAATACACTACTAACTACACACTAGGTTGTGCTGAACTGTAAAGTTCAAGATTTAGACTGTTCACAACAATGACTTGCAGAGGAGCATTGTCCATGTTGCACAGTTCATCACAAATCCGACATGGAAGCACGACATGGGAGTCGATCCTGCCTCGACGCTCATGGCAGCAGGGTGCGGCAACATTGTGTAATGTTCCAGAGAACACTAGCACACAGTAAAGAAGGTTTACCAGTTGCACTGTACATTGTTCATGAGCACACGGAAGTGTGACATGGTACTTTTGGTTTCGACGCCAGACGTGGCGGAGACACAGAGACGCGAACGCGGACTGTGGCGGACAAACTGCCGGCGACGCGGGAGATGATGTCCGGAGCTTGAATGGTTAGCTTGTTAGGTATGTAGCATTGTGTGGCACTAAGTAGTCTGCAGGCAGCAGTGGTAGAGGGCCAGGCGCCTGTGGCAAGCGTGGTGCAGTTGGTTGTGAAGACGCGGGAAGCGGCTGCTGTGGTGTGGTGGGGACAGGCTACTGCTGCTGAGGGTGTGGCACACGTGACGGCGCGCCGACAGCTGGCAGCTGCCTTGTGTCAGTAACAGCTGGCGTGTTGTCATCTGTCAGCATGATGTCTTCTGCCAGGTTGAAGAAGTGGACGGCTTCTGGTTCGGGCAGCACGTAAGCCAGTTTCAGTCTGTCAATCGAGACTTCACAGTGCTTGCCGTTGTATTCAATCTTAAGGTTTTGTCGCCGTGAGTGATTATGCTGTGAGGTCCCGAATAGGACAGACGAAGTGTTGGCTGTACCATGTTGGTACACAACTTGACGTGTGTACAGTGCTGCAGGTAGGCGTATACAAATGTCTTGCCAATGCTGTGTCACGTCGGTGCATGCTGTCAGAGGCTGGCCATGTAGATACGCAGACGCTCTGCCAGAGGTGTGCTGAGGCGTCATGTGGCGGTGGAACTTCCTTGACGAAGTCACCGGGAATGGCAAGTTGCTGTCTGTAGATGAGGTTGGTGGGTGAAGCGCCAATGTCTTCCTTCGGTGTGAGTCATAGTCTGAGGAGCACGAGAAAAAGTGCTTCCGTTCAGGTAATGCCATGGTTGCTTTCAAGGTGTGGTGGAGTCTCTCGACCATGTCGTTGGACGCCAGGTGGTAGTTCGTAGTTTTGTGGAGCTGTGCACCACACAGTCTGGCGATGTGTCTGAACAGCGAGCAGACAAACTGGTGGCTATTGTCAGTCCTGACATGGCTGGGACAGCCGAAGCGTTCCAGCCACGTGTCGACAAAGGCGGTAGTGATGGTCTCAGCGGCAGGGTCTGCGATGGGCGTCGCCTCGGGCCCGCGCGAGAAGCAGTCCACAATGGTGAGCAGGTAGCGCTTGCCTCGGGACAGAGGCAGTGGCCTGATGATGACCATGTGGACGTGGGTGAAGCGTCGTGTCGCATCGGGAAAGGTGCCGACAGGTGCGCGTGTATGTCTGCCAACTTTGGTACGTTGGCACACCATGCAGGACTGTACCCACTGACAGCAGTCTTAACGTAACCCCGGCCAGACGAACCGCGCGGCCACAAGTGTCACGGTGGTGTTGATTCCAGGATGTCACAGGCTGTGCATGCGATCGAAAGCACTGCTTCAAAATTTTTCCGGGAGAAAAGGGCGGTGCGCACCTGTAGAGACTTTACACCAGATCTTACGGTTTGAACCAGGAATCGGGACTAATTTTAGTTTTAGTCCGCTGGAGGTTGCAAAGTTGTTCTTCACTCTCCTGTTCTTTGGCAACAACCTCAAAGTCCACAGGGAGAGTGATAGCGGTACAAGCGCGAGTCAAACAGTCAGCGACAATGTTGTCTATTCCAGAAATATGTCTAATGTCTGTTGAGAACTGCGGCACAAACTCCAACTGTCGGAACTGATGCGGCAAACACTTGGTGCTGTTGCACCAAAACGTCAGGGTCACCAGTGAAGCTAGTGCGTGTAGTTGCTGCTTCCAACTGTTGTTCGCTGTAGGCATTGGTGACGGGAAAGATGAAAAAATAACATTTATCAGATTAGGAATATATTGTTGATACTTCATGGTGCATCAATAATCGCTGGCAAATGTTCTCGTGCTCAATCACTGATCCTTGTCGGGTCGCATTAGCGCAGACGATGCACAACGAACACGTATGAGCGAATGCGGGCGGCATGAGAAATACCCTGTGTCTCAGCGATCAAACAGCGGCTTGGTATTAACACTCGCTTCCAAGTGGGGAGTTCGCGTTTAGCTCGACCCACGTGGTCCGCGGCATATAATCAGAACAGAGAATGCCAGGCGACGTCCGTACAGTTCTGTCCTACAGCTCGCACTTCTCTCTTTTGGCGCACGCCACGACACTGAGACGATTTTTGCCAATGAAAGGAACTGTGCTCTGCCTTGTGCTAGCCGTCTGATGCTCACCGTTCACGTGCTTCTGCTGTAAGACAGCCAGGCCGCTACAGACTCTATTGATTCGGCTTCATTGGTTGACAAAAGAACACTGCAAAGCGTGACTTCACTTTCATACTTTGCAAGACTCTCGCACTGTATTTCACCAGTTTCATAATTGTATTTCACCATTACAAAAAATACCACTCCTGATGCAACATCACATGAAAGAACTCTACCACAGATAATTACGTTATATGGGTGGTGTCAAAATGTAAACTAATCCACCTACTATTTCGTAAGGGTTTTTTTTTTTTTTTTTTTTTTTTTTTTTTTTTTTTTTTTTTTTTATAGCTATTCACATTTGATGAAATCATGTGACTTGACAGGAGAATCTGTTAATATAAATGTAGCTGTTTATATTCATGCATCCACCTATTACCTCATGAGGTCTTTTTTTTTCTTTAATTAACAGAAACAGAAAATATTACGTTATACTTGGAGAATACAAGGAAACCAGTACACGAAGTCTGCACATGTATCTATTTTTTTTTTACAGTTTTGCTACCCTTTTCAGAAACGTTATAAACACACAATAGTTTTCAGGCATACTTTTTCTAAAGCAGTACTCATCCATGTGTGATAGTAGAGTAGAGGCCATTCGTTTTCCCATCCGAAGAACAGATATTACACGCACCCTCACTCCCAGTAACCCTCTATAGTGTTTGTACATGTGCCAGATTCATAACTCCTGAATTCTACATTGTGATTTACTACTAGTTGATGGTACCCCCATTTCCCCTAATTTTTTATAAGATGTTAACCTGTCTGACATTATTACAGAACGTGGAGCAATATGTTCTTTAATTAGATCTGTCAACGCTTCTTTTGTTATGTTCTGTACTAATTTAAATACAACTTGTGAACGGAAATTCCCTGATATGACCCCCCACACCCACAGCCCCTCTACTGGATTCCCTCGTCCACCTCTATAATCACACCCAACCCACCCAAGGGACCCCAATATTTAATATATTAAGCACAAACCTCCCAGCAAAATGAGTACCAATCAATGACAGTTTTCATTGATACATGACACTCGTACATGCACAACCACACAGGATATTGCATTGACCATCAGTACTCAAGGTATCCTCTGCCACACACCGTCAGGTGGCTTGCGAAGTATAGTTGTAGATGTAGATCTTCAAAATGTCGTTGAGTGGTAAGTTTGAGTTCTGGAACCATGTTCCCCGCCTAATAGATCTCCACAGTCTGTCTTGTCTGCACCTCCACATGTGTAGATCCTTCATCCGACTGACACTGGTCAGTTTCATTGCTTCTCTACATTCGTGGCATTTTACCACTTCAGGAAGCAAACCTATAAGTTACAGCAATTTAATTATGCCTTGCAGATCCATAACTGTGATATCGCACGTATTCATTTGTGTCTTCGAATCCATTCCCCATCTTAAAATAATTTCCTATTGTAGTTATATAATGATTTACATGAAATAACTTAAATTTCACTTATTGCTTCGCAGGGAAAAGGAGAAGTATGAACTGTAAGTCCTACACCTTTTAATCGCCTATTCTTGATAGGTGACTAATTCCTGTTTTCTTCTGTTAATTTCTTGTTTTCCTTAGATTTAATGTTATTAGTTTGTATTTTGTTAACTACGATCTAAGTTATCATCTTTGTGTATACTGTACTGATAATCGCTAATTTAAGCTAGATGTTTATTTTCTGCAAGTAACGAATAATCAGTGGAAAATCTCAAGCAGAAATATTTATATTAATGAAGTTTAAAGTGAATTATATTCATTTCCGATATTTTCATTAATGGTAAGTCTCAAAACGATACTTAAATGTGAAAAATATTTTCAAAATAGACGCCAATTCACGTAGCCTTGAAATACTCAATCCTATTGGATCCATCAAATCCACTCCTTATTGGTTGATTTCACGTGACATTCCAAAGCTGATGGTTTGTATCAAACTGTAAACTAATCCCGTTAGGGGCATGAAGGGAAGGGTTTTATGTGACTTTTTCTATTATTTTATACAATGTGTGGTTTCCAATATTTATTTGGTCATTAAGTACTTGTTTGTTGTGTGTTAGTGCTTTGTGTATGTTGAGGTTTTCTTGGAAAGGGAGACCGTGTCTGTCTCTACATGTCTGTATGATTTTCAAATCTTTTTCTATGGTGCTGGGCCTATGGTGTTCTTGTTTCAGGTGGTCAGCAAATGTTGAGTGGTTTGTGCCATACATCCTTGCTCTGATGTGCTCTTTGTATCTAGTGTCAAATGTTCTGCCAGTCATCAACATTTGACACACACACACACACACACACACACACACACACACACACACACAAACACACACACACACACACACACACACACACAACTTACATTACCACCACCCAGAAGGTTCAATATTACTGTTAATTCTTCACAATGAATAAACAGTACCTTAATTATTTAATAAAAGTCAACTGACAAATTTATCCCCTTTACCAACCACCAACCCACCTCCCACCCATCACTCTTGTCTTCCATCTCACTTCACATCCCCCCTTACCACATCCAACCACCATTCAGTCATACTTTCCCTATTGCTCAATCCCCTCCCCACCCCCAATAATAACAATAATCATATTAAAAATAAATAAAAACATTCCCAATATATATATATATATATATATATATATATATATATATATATGTGTGTGTGTGTGTGTGTGTGTGTGTGTGTGTGTGTGTGTGTGTGTGTGTGTGTGTGTGTGTGTGTGCCAGAATTCCATTCTACTTACATCAAAACTAAATGCACTAAAACATACAAAAGAACTACATTCTTGATGTTAGCAACACTCCAATAATACACTGTGCAGACTAAGTCAAAGTAAAAATAAACATGTCTGATCTGTGAAAAACAATTATGGAGAGAGCAAAAGTGACAGTGAAAGTAGTGGAAAAAACAATGACACAGTATGAATAATCGGTGGTACTTCATGAAACTGACCAGCATTCCATGATGTGAGGCGAAACAAGACAAAATTTCCGTTAGTAACAAAACATTAGGTCTACTTCTCATGTTTCGTTAACGAACTGTTTTCGATCTAAAAACGAAACGAACTGTAGTTTTCTATTATTACAGAGCACTGAAAATGTTTTACTGTCATTAAAACGAAACGCGCCTGGTGAGAAAAATCGCATTTTTTTTGTAGTTGCATAGATAGACAAACACTGCAATTCATAATTACACTAATTATTTTGATGAGTGTTAATGTAAAGCTATGTTGACATGAATATATTTACAATTGAATCATGACACACTGATAGGAAATAGTTCTGTATAAATGTCATTGTTCCAACAGTCACTGATGAATTTGAAGCTTTGGTAGTACATATGTATACGACATTTTCGTAGAAATTTGTTGAGTGTTTCTGATTATATGAATTGTAATGTAATGTGAAATACATGTTAGATATCCATGCAGTTTATATTTCTGAGACGAGCGAGGACAAAAGATCAACAGTTTTATTTAATGGCAATTATAGATACGACTTTCATTGCATAATAAATTACTGCAGAATGTCTTCAAAAAAGTCTTTCGAACTAGTCTCTAAATGGTTGTGACAGTTTTCCTTTGTGTAGCTTTGACTATGAAGTCTTTTAAGTCGTAATACATAAAAAAAATTAAAAAGAAGTACTTCACCGTCACTCAAGACCAAATAAATCAATAAAGTACGAAAGTACGTTCCCATGACTACCAACAAAAAGCGCGTCAATAGTTGTGTAATTGATTTAGAGTTGCCACAGCGATGTAGCCATGTGCATTGAGGCGCTATGTCCCGATGCACGAGGCCATTCCCCATTGGGGGTTCGAATCTCTCCTTGGACATGGATGTATGTGTCGTCTTTAGTAGCTATAAGGTAGTTCATAAGTAGTTTGCAAGCTTAGGGACTGATACCCCACAGTTAAGTCCCTTAAGCTTCATAAACATTTGAACATTTGATTTAAAGTTATATGTTCGATATATATCATTTCCGCCAGAGCTACTTCGATTGCAAGCATTCTTGAAAAATACTGCGAACGGTATCATTTTCATTGATTTGAACCTACCTGACAATGGGGAACGTAAGAAGAGCCATAAAAATCTGTAATAACTACAAAATAACTCCACATTTGTCTTTCTTAGATTTCCTAATTCCCCCAGTATGGTATAAAACGGTAGGCCTACACATTAGGGCAGTTTATTGTACAGTGTGTGGCTAAGGGGGAGGGGGTGGCGGACCGATCAGGGTCCCTCGGCTTCGAAAGCCACCAAATACCTTGAAAGCACTTTTTTTTCTTTAGTGCCTTTGGCCTCTTGTTCTGGGGCCTCCAAATCTCGAAAACTATTTTCTTTTAGACTGTCCCCTGCCTCTCGTCTTCCAAATCTAAAAAGTTACTTATTTATAGCAATGCATGTATTTCCAAGTGGACAAGGAAAGGGATTCCATTTTATTTTGCCGCCCCGTGCCTCTGACAGCCTTAGTCCACAACTGATCTTGTAACCTATGGGTTTTTAATGAAGGATTGAATTTTCTATTAAAAACAAAAATGGCTATAAAATAACAGAAGACCTGTGGCTGAAATACGTCGATTTTCTACTCGGGAACCTTATGGTTTGTTTCTTCACTCAATTCCAATAAAATGGGCGAGGGTGAAACGTAGGAATCCTTTACAGTATGCAAGAGGCCCTGCCTACATTATTTAATGTACCAAATCAGCCACCAAAGCTGTAGCTGAAGGGAAAAACACACAGGTGTGGCAATAGAATGGCAAAAGCAATCACGACTGTTTCCCAACAAAGAAGAAAACAAGCCCACAATTGTTGCTACAGTTAAACCACAAATGGCAAGAATCTTCAAGACATTGTCTTTTTAATCAAAAGTAATTTCACTCAAAAGTATATGCGTATATAAAAAAGCGAGTAACATGTAAAAATGTGCAAATCATTAGACTCCAAACCAAATTCATGTACATAAAAAAAATATAAAAAAATAAAAAAACTGCCTGTCATAGTAAGAACAGACCATAACAGAAATTTATGTTTCTCTTACGTTTACATTATATTTACTTTCAGCGGAGAAAGCTGCAAATATACCCGAACTCATAAGTATTTCTTCATGAGTACTTTATACCACTGAATCAGTGAAAATCGGCTCCTTTTACATTAATTCCCCGATAATGCATCTATCTTCCTAAAATATCAATTCTTTTAATGCAAAAATTATAGTAACTATTTCGTTAATTACATGGAAAAATAATTATAAACAAACATTACTGCCACTGTGCAGTAACCGAGCGGTCTAAAGCGTCTCGCTGCAGAGCGTGCGGTTTCTCGCCGTTGAGGTTCAAGTTCTCCCTGGGGCATGAGTGTGTGTGTTGTCCTTAGGTTAGTTTACCTAAGTTTAAGTAGTTTGTAAGCTACGGACTGATGACCATGCAGTTTGGTCCGATAGATTTACAAACATTTGAACATTTTTTGAAACATTACTCCTTGAGTGGCTTGCCCATCACTAGGAACACTAGTGTCGTTGAAAATGTCAATTGTAACAAATTTCGCAGCAGTCAGTGTAACGACTGTATAGCCCCTATGTTAAACTGTGGTTTTGTCTATATACTATACACCTCAGTGATTAATTTGTATGAAAATAGTATTGATGAAACTGAATGAGCTGCAACTTGCAGCGAAAGAATGGATATTAGAGAAGGAAGAAAGACATGTAAAATGTAAAAAATATTGTCCTTAAAATGTCATTATGTGGTAGGGGTATTGGGTCCATCAACGTTGACAAATGACATCATAGCTTAGTCACAGGGAAGTTTGCAAAATTTCTTTGGAAATACAAATTACTACCAGATTGTGATTCCGAAAGGAACTGGTAGATCGAAAACGAGTCACTGCATGTGTATAAAAGAGGTGTGTGTGTGTGTGTGTGTGTGTGTGTGTGTGTGTGTGTGTGTGGTGTGATTTACGTAATTCACCAATAAATGAATTTAACAAGAAAACACAAAGGGGCCAAGTTACAACACAAAGGAAACAGCCGAAGTACTAAAATTTAACAATTTTTTAAACACTCTCATAACGAATAGAAAGTAGAATATGTTATGGTCCTGTTTTATAGAGAGGGGCAGGATATCATTTGTTAATAAGTATAAATGACGGTCCAGAATTTATATAAGGAGTATGTCTCATGCCATCACCAGTGTTTTAATGTAAAATGTAAGCACTCCAATCGGCTTTGCAAGGAAGAAGGAGGATTTCATCGCCAAGTACTTCATACTTATTTAGAATCTTACTTCATGAAAATGGCAGTTAGAATGAGAACTTTGTCATCTGTCAGACATATAATTCCTAAAGATAAAATATGTGAAATTGTGAATAGAATGGAGAAGGAAGATTGTTAGCAAAGTGAATAATACTCTTCAGTATGACAGGCTGGGCTGTCAATTTATAAAACTGGCCGATGTTTCAGCAGCTATTGCAAGTGGGCATCGTTAAGCCCGTTTTAAACGATCAACGAACTTGTAATAGATTGTTAACAAGTTGCGTTAATGGCGGCCGTCAGTCGTTTGAACGGCTGCACTAGTATGATCGCGCTAGTATCGAAACGCGATAATTATAGCGATAAAGAAATAGGACGAGTTCTAAATTCGGTACTAGTGGGTTCACTGCACATGCGCGAGCTAACAGCTGTCTGCTGCAGTTGCCGCTCCAGTTAGTCCGCCATTTTCCTTCGTATTTACGTATATTTTGCGTTATGTCGAAGTTTCTGATCAGAATGTATTACAAAATGTATTTCTAATGACGGCATTCACACTGTCCGTCACCAGACCGTCACCTAACGTCAACGTCACGTTAAGCTTTCTCAAGAAGATTGTTTTGATTGAACGGTCGTCTGCTGACATCGGAAGTTAACCTATTTTCGTCACGCGATTTTCACACTGTAGTCGACAATTACACGGTTGGCATGCAAACTTGTCTTATTAATCTTTATTTTATTATTATACTGTGGTTTAGCGGTAAATTGCAAATGTTTCATGACGACTTAAATATTTATCTCAATTATTGTCCACCGAAAAGCGAGGTCGTACATCTGAAACCGAAAAATGGTTTATGATATGCAACATCGTAACAGAAAAGACTGAAGCGAATTGTTTATTTGAATAAGATTGTAATTTGATGATGCCATTTTCATTAAATAGCATTTTAAATGAAATAGTCAGTCCAAATGAAAGACAAAAATTCAGTTGTGCATGACGTAATTAACAATGTCATTGGGCAAATCATAGTAGATTAAGTAAAGAAGGTCTATTTACGCTCTTATAAATATTGTTTGATGTGTTCATAAGTTTATTTTTTTCGCTTGAAAATATATGTGAATGTATTGAAATGTTGTTTACTACCCATAACTTTACCACACTAAGTTGACCAAAAACATCGATTGCAAGGTTTTCTTTGGCCGTCAATAACATTTAGCGTTGTTTCCTCAATTCCAGTATTAAACTATGACTTCCTACATAACAAATCGGCTTTTATAACCTCACTTTCAACATCGGGTATTACTGTTCGATTACGTTCATCGTCTAAACACGCTGCCACAATATCTTGCATGAGGTTGTAGTTCAGGGCTAGTACGCTAGGAGCGCTTCAGTAGACTATTATCTATCTTGTTCACCTTCGTTCATCGTTTAAAAAGGGCTTTAGGGTAATGGGTTAATTTGTGAGGGGCGGCTGCTGGGGTAGTGCCACTAAGCCATGGCACCACTTGTATGAAAAAGGAAGAAAGAGATTTCCATACAAACTGTGCAAAAATATTGTTTCTGAGTCCATGTTCTTTGATTTGAACAGACGCGTGATACGTCGCAAGTGCTCTCGCGGATGTTTTTTGAAGCTTGGTCCCAACTCAAATTGGCACCGCCTACACTCAAAAGTGCTGTGTTAAAGCGCTGGCCAGGTTTCTGCACAGCGCTTAGCGTGGAGATAGAGCCAAAATCATCCTGTCTCTGAGCTATGTGTGTGGGCCACTAGAGAACAATTGCGAACAGAACCTGAAAGACCATGAGAGCCTATATAGTACCAGTATGTACCACAATTTTGCTGCAACTTAAAGTCCTATTTGCGTTTACAATCGCATTAGCATTATTTTCTACTACATTTTTTTAATAAGATAATGTCCCCGCATTGACCCTGTTTTCAATCAATTTCAGAACAACATCATTGCAATGCCTTAAGTGTCCTCAGTGGGTCCAATGCAAAACATATGGAACGACATTGTTTCCATGTATTATGTAGGTTACATAACAATGGATCACTGAAGACTACAAAAAGAAAAATAATGCTATGGAAGTGTGCCACACCATCCTTAGTGAAATAATGTTTTTAGTTAATTGGGCTCCTTAATGCAACCAATTAATTCGATTGAACCAGTTCGATAATTTTTTCTGGAATTATTTTGAAATTATTGACACATACGTTTCTCGAGAAAGGATAGTTGAAGGGAGAACTTAGGGTTTTCTATGCCAGGCCTCGGTTCATATTTCTGTCCAGCACAGTACCGTTTCTTTTCCTCATTCTAGAGAACAAACGTTCCTCAAAATTTTCAAGAGACTGTTAAACTCTCGAGATAGGCATTGTGATTAGCAGTTTCGACATCTGATACTAAGCACTACTTCCCACTGAATAAGAAAATTAAAACTTTCCTAAGAAATACCATGAAAGAAGAAAGAGTGAGTGCCTTAGGGATAATATTCTGTGAGAAGTCATTTGTATGCAACATGGAAAATAGTTTAATCGCCCTTGAATTAAAATTGTGAAACGAAAAGTAGAGATGGACTGATTTTCAATACCATTCGCATTAATTATTTTGGAAGTAATATTTTTGAGAAGGATCAGTTGCTCACTCACCACAGAGACGTCCGATGAGCCGCAGATAGGTACAAATAATAGACACCAACATTATAGGCCAGTCACCAGGTTTATTTAGGTCCCAAAAAATTGCAGGAAGCTGAATTTTTGGTATGTTGTTAGGACAACCAAGTTTGC
Source organism: Locusta migratoria (assembly GCA_026315105.1). Classification (NCBI taxonomy): domain Eukaryota; kingdom Metazoa; phylum Arthropoda; class Insecta; order Orthoptera; family Acrididae; genus Locusta; species Locusta migratoria. The sequence continues at coordinate 36,290,542 of CM048746.1, read as the reverse complement.
AGCTTCGAAATCCATTAGCTTAACTTTTAAGAGCCAAAAAACCTCGAAATTTTCGGACTTCTTCCTGATTTTGGATTATAACTCGTGAAGGGTGGATTTTTTTAAGAAAAGCCACTCACATCTCTATTAATGTAGATAAAATATTCTAAAATTTAAGCCCAACGGCAGCTCTGTAAGTCCAATAGTTCCCGAGATACTGGACTTCAAAAATTGACTTATTTCTCCAGAAAGTTCAAATTTTCGATTTTAGTCATCTTTCGGCTGGAATATTGGCTTTACTGATCACCCCACGGGGAAGATCGCACATAAAAATGTTATAAAGCAGTTGTTGTTGTTGTGGTCTTCAGTCCGGAGACTGGTTTGATGCAGCTCTCCACAATACCCTATCCTGAGCAAGCCTCTTCATCTCCACATAAGAGCGACAACCTACATCTGTCTGAATCTGCTTACTGTATCCATCTCTTGGTCTTCCCCTGCGATTTTTTCCCCATACACTTCCCTCCAACGCTAAATTCACAATTCCTTGATGTCTAAGAATGTGTCCTACCAATCTATCCCTTCTTTTAGTCAAGGTATGCCAGAAATTCCTTTTCTCCCCAATTCTGTTCAGTACCTCTTCATTAGTTACGCGATCCACCCACCTAATCTTCAGCATTCTTCTGTAGCACCATATTTCAAAAGCCTCTATCCTCTTCCTGTCCACACTGTTTATCGTCCATGTCTCACTCCCATACAAGGCAACACTCCATACAAATGCCTTCAGAAAGGACTTCCTTAGGTTTAAATCAATATTCGATGTTAACAAATTTCTCTTTTTCAAGAACGCTTTTCTACCCATTGCCATTCTGCATTTTATATCCTCTGTACTGTGACCATCATTTGTTATTTTACTGCCCAAGTAACAAAACTCATCTACCTCCTTTATTGCTTCGTTTCCCAATCTAATTCCTTCAGCATCACCTGATTTTCCTATACTGCACTCCATTACCTAGTTTTGCTCTTGTTAATGTTCATCTTATATGCACCTTTCAGCACACTGTCCATTCCGTTCAATTGCTCTTCCAGGTCCTTTGCTGTATCTGACAGAATTACTATGTCGTCGGCAAAACGTAATGTTTTTAATTCTTCCCCCTGAACTTTAATTCCTTCACCAAATTTCTCCTTGCTTTCCTTTATAGCTTGCTCAATGTACAAATTGAACAACAATGGAGAAAGACTATAACCCTGTCTTACTCCCTTTCTAACCACTGCATCCCTTTCATGCCCTTCAACTCTGACAACCGCTGTCTGGTTTTTGTACAAGTTGTAAATAACCTTACGTTCCCTATATTTTACTCCTTTGCTTCAGAACTTGAAAGAGTTTATTCCAATCAACATTGTCAAAAGCCTTCTCCAAATCTACAAAAGCTAGAAATGTAGGTTTGCCTTTTCTTAATCTATCTTCTAGGATAAGCCGTAAAGTGAGTATTGCCTCCCGTGTTCCTACATTTCTCCTGAACCCAAACTGGTCTTCCCCGAGGTCGGCTTCTACCAGCTTTTCCATCCTTCTGTAAATAATTCGTGTTAATATTTTGCAACCATGACTTATTAAACTGATGGTTCTGTAGTTTTCACACCTGTCTGCACCTGCTTTCTTTGGAATGGGGATTATAACATTTTTCTTAAAGTCTGAGGGTACTTCGCCTAGCTCATACATCTTACACACCAGGTGGAACAGGTTTGTCATGGCTGGTTCTCCCAGAGACTTCAGTAGCTCTGAGGGAATATCATCTACTCCAGGGGCCTTGTTTCGACTTAGGTCTTTCAGGGCTCTGTCAAATTCTTCTCTCAGTATAGTATCTCCTATTTCATCTTCATCTACATCCTCTTCCCTTCCTACAATATTGTCTCGAAGTTCATTTCCTTTGTAGAGCCCCTCTATATACTCTTTCCACCTTTCAGCTTTCCCTTCTTTGCTGAGAACTGGTTTTCCATCAGTGTCCTTGATATTCATAGAGCTGTTTTTCTTATCTCCAAATGTTTCTTTTATTTTCCTGTAGGCTGTATCTATTTTTCCCCTATTTATACATTCTTCTACATCCTTGCATTTGCCTTCTAGCCACTCCTGCTTAGCCATTTTGCACTTCCTGTCAATCTCATTTCTTAGTCGTCTGTACTCCATTTTGCCTGTTTCATTTACTGCATTTTTATATTTTCTCCTTTCATCGATTAAATTTAGTATCTCCTGTGATATCCAAGGATTCTTTGTAGGTCTTGCCTTCCTACCTATTTTGTCCTCTGCTACCTTCACTATTTCATCTCTCAATTTTACCCATTCCTCCTCTACTGTTTTATTTTCCCCTGTTCCTGTCAATTGTTGCCTAAAGCTCCCTCTGAAATTCTTAAGAACCTCAGGTTCCTTCAATTTATCCAGGTCCCATCTCCTTATTTTCCTACCTTTTTGTAGTTTCTTTAGTTTCAACCTACAGTTCATAACCAACAAGTTATGGTCAGAGTCTATATCTGCCCCTGGGTATGTTTTACACTGTAGAACCTGGTTCCGAAATCTATGTCTTACCATTATAAAATCTATCTGGTATCTCCCGGTGTCTCCTGGTCTCTTCCATGTATACAACCTTCTTTTGTGATTCTTGAACAAGGTGTTTGTTATAACTAAATTATGTTCCGTGCAAAATTCTACCAGGCGGCTTCCTCTTTCATTCCTTTTGCCCAGACCATATTCACCTACTATCCTCCCTTCCCTTCCTTTTCCTACTACCGAATTCCAGTCTCCCATCACAATTAAGTTTTCCTCTCCCTTAATTGTCTGAATAAATTCCTTTAGCTCCTCATATATTTCCTCGATCTCCTCATCATCGGCAGAGCTAGTTGGCATATAAACCTGTACTACTGTTGTCGGTGTTGGCTTCGTATCTATCTTGACAATGATAACGCGATCACTGTGCTGCTCATAGCAGTTTACCCGCATTCCTATTTTCTTATTCATTATCAATCCTACTCCTGTGATACCCCCAATTGATTTTGTATTTATAATCCTGTACTCACCTGACCAGAAATCCTGTTCATCCTGCCACCGAACTTCACTAATCCCCATTATATCTAACTTCAACCTATCCATTTCCCTTTTTAAATTTTCTAATTTTCCTACTCGATTAAGGGATCTAACATTCCATGCTCCGACCCGTAGAATGCCAGTATTGTCTTTCCTGATGATCACATCCTCCTGAGTAGTCCCCGCCCGGAGATCCGAATGGGGGACTATTTTACCTCCGGAATATTTTACCCGAGAGGATGCCATCATCATATGTTCATACAGTAGAGCTGCATGTCCTCGGGAAAGGTAACGACTGTAGTTTCCCCTTGCTATCAGCCGTTCGCAGTAGCTGTGTGGCTAAGCCACATTAGCTGATGTTACAAGGCCAGCTCAGTCAATCATCCAGACTGTTGCCCCTGTAACTACTGAAAAGGCTGCTGCCCCTCTTCAGGAACCACACGTTTGTCTGGCCTCTCCACAGATACCCCTCCGCTGTGGTTGTACCTACGGTACGGCTATCTGTATCGTTGAGGCACGCAAGCCACCCCACCTCGGCAATGTCTGTGGTTCATGGGAGTGGACAAAGCAGTTATTTAGCTTTAATCTAAGTACAGAACGAAGTCTATAGGCCTAATAGGTTTCAAATTATCGTTAAAGAACTGAAAGTTGGGAAGATCGAATGGTTCAATAAATTGGTCCAGATGATTAATTTTTAAGGAAACAAATTTTTATTTACAGCTAGTACTACCCACTACTCATAACACAATGTACATGTAAAAACGTAATTGGTACATCGAAGTAAGAGTTGGGGTGGCTGAGGAGGGGGGGGGGGTTATCGCCAAAGTAAACGCTGGTGCCTCCTGCAACAGATTTACACCACAACATAAATTTGTAGTAATGTAATGCGCTACTTCTCAATTTTGAAGCTGCAATGAACTAAGATATAATACAGCACATACCTACTAAAAATGTCTCTTACCATTCGTTTTAACGAGAATGCGGGGTTTCTTCCTTCCTGGCTCGGGCTCCGTTGTTTCTTCTGTCTGTTGGAGCTCTGTAACCGAAGTTGGTTCGTCCACATCTTCGTCTTCTTCCGAATCTGCCGAGACGTTCGCCGTGTAGCGGTATGTCTTGCCCTAACTCATTCGTCAAACAGAGCACTTGAACCCAGCTCTTTGGCAAGAGCAGGTCCCGTCACCACAGCCTTTCCTACATTTTCACGACACCTTCAGAAGTGCTGAGGGCGCTGGGACTTTGATTGTGGCGAAAGGAGTTAGCCCTTGCTGGCTACTTGTCCAATCCCAGTCTTTCTCGATGCCCAACCACATCTGAACCTGGTGTATGTCCTGTAGGACTGCTAGGCCACTGCTTCTTGGGTTGGGGTAGACGAGCAAGCTGGACTTTTGCACTCACCTGAGGAAAAGTTCTTAGAGAAGAGTTTGAATTTTGTCGTCCTCTCCACTACCATATAGGGCGACCAAGCACTTCCAGCATGCAGAGGCTATCTCTTCTTTAGTGGCATGTGGCTTAAGGAATGTGGCAGCCACTCCAATCAGCTGGGGATTTTTCTCAATTATGCCCATCATTTTTGTTTTTCCTTGCCCAAAAACGGCATATATCGTGTCGCAACCAGAGAACGCGTGGAGGAACAGCTCTAATCCAGGAGGGAGCGACATTTGTCCTCGATTGAAGGATGTTGACGAGAATTGTTCACAACTAACCTCACCCTTCCACCTTTTTGGAGAAATATGTTTCTTGTATTGGAACCCAACCCATTGAGGAGGACCAACAAATCGACATCCTCTACAACCATTAGGACGTGTTCATGTTGTCGGCTCGTCTCCAGCGCTGTCCTGATGGGCAGTCAGCGTTGTTGGTAGTTTGCTTGCTCTCTAGTCCTTCGCTCTCCATTCCAGCGCGAATAAAGTTGATCAAGCGCTGCTTGTTCTTTCCGTTGGAAAGAAATTTTCTCTTAGCCACTTTGATCACAGTACAATCTTGGAATATTATTTCGCTGCGTGCAGGTACTGCATAATGGCATAGATGCTCAGCTGCTTTTGTGCTACTGCTAGCCCCCTCCTCTGAGTACGCATCAAAAAATGTTCAAATATTTGTAATTCTATCGGCCAAACTGCGTGGGCATCAGTCCGTAGCTTACAAACTACTTAAACCTAGGTAAACTAACCTAAGGACAAACACATACACCCATGCCCCAGGGAGGAGTCGAACCTCCACGGCGAGCAACCGCGCGCTCCGCAGCGAGACGCTTTAAACCGCTCGGCTACTCCACCGAGACGAGTAGGCATCGAACACCACAACCACATTTCTCCCAAAGCGATGGACAGTGCAGGAAATGTAGGCATTTCGCAGATGCTGTTGTTACGTTGCCAGATAACTGTCTGTAGCAGATGCCCTCCATCGACAACAACAAAAGTACTTTGTGTGATGGAGATATTTTCAGTGAGAGGAGTGAAATCACTGAAGAAGGTGGATTTTGTGCCCTTCCACATACCCTCCTCCGAAAATAGTGCCATGGCATAGGGGGCCATCTCGAAGGCAAAGTGCTCTCTTAAGTCTTACTCTGACTTTTTTGTAATGCATAGCCTTTGGAAGATTGTGAAAGGGTCAGTAGCGACCACCTTGTCCTACATGTTAACTGTAGCTGTTACCAATGTTCGTACCTTGTCATTCCTTTTGAAAGTAACATTGCCTGATGGACAGTAGTTTCTCATTCCATGAAAATGATGTATTGGGATTCAAACCATGTTCTTAGTTTGTCGAAGTAGTATCTCGTTCGATACAAGAGGATCTCATATGAACGTGTTGCTAAGTGCTGGTGCAGGAGACATCCAGAAGTACTCCAAGCCCTCACAGATATTTAACATGTACAGCGAGCGACCAGTCCAGCGTGCAAGTACAATGCTGAAGATACCACGTTTTTTTAGTCACTGTTCCCTCTCCAAGCATTTCCCGACACATGAAACAAACATCCGACAGGGGTAGCTCTGACATATTGTAAAAATGAAAGTACTTAAAATACCACTACGATCGAGATATAGACGATTTTTGTTTGAAACATTCTTCACAGACCCGAATACGGCCGTTTCTAAGGGAAGACTGGGTGTAGTGAGGAAGACCTCGGAGACAAGAAGTTTGGGAGGGAGGACAGACCACCCGCTGGGTCACCACTTGGAGTAAGGGGGGCGGGGATGCCTTCGCACAACAAAAGGTCTAGCTACGAACTAAAGTCCCAATCCCTTAATGCTGACCAATACCCATAAACGGAGACGCTTTCGTTGTTTTTTCAGCAATACCTACTTTCACAAATATATTGGTATGCACTAACACATAAATTACACCTGTTTATATACAATGTGTTAATAATCATCGTCAGTGAGTAATTCCTCCTTTTTCTTTAACACATATACGATAAGAGGACTGCAATTCGTCTGGGTCAGTTTATTGAATACTCCGATTTTTCCAACTTTTCGTTTTTTAATGATAACTAGAAATCTATTGGGCCTATGGACTTCGTTCAGTACTTAGGTTAAAGCTAAATAACTGCTCTATGAGTTTTTTCTTGTATGACTTTCCCAGTGGGATGATCAGTAGAGCTAACATTCTAGCCGAAAGATGACTAAAATCGAAAATTTGAACTTTCTGGAGAAATAAGTCAATTTTTGAAGTCCAGTATCTCGGGAACTGTGGGACTTACAGAGCTGCGGTTGGGCTTCAATTTTAGAATATTTTATCTACATTAAAAGAGGTGTGAGTGACTTTTCTTAAAAGAAGCATCATTCAAGAGTTATAAGCCAAAATCAGAAAAAAGTCCGATAATTTCGAGGTTTTTTGGCTCTTAAAAGTTAAGCTAAAGGATTTCGAAACTGCAAACTTGGTTTAATACTACTCTAATATGTCCTAACAACATACCAAAAAATTAGCTTCCTGCAATTTTTTTTGAATCTAAGGCCATTTTTTGTCTACGACGACTGGTCTATTATAGCTTTCGGCCTTCGTCAGTTAGACACACAAACATACACAGCCGGCCGCGGTGGCCGAGCGGTCTGCGGCGCACCAGTCACGTTCTGCACGGCCACTATGGTCGGGGGTTCGAAGCCCCCCTTGGGCATGGATATTTGTGTCGTCGTTAGTATGAGTTAGTTCATCAGTAATTTGTAAGTTTAGGGGCTGATGACCCCGTAGTTAAGTCCCATAAGCTCTACAAACGTTTGAACATTTTGAACAAACATACACACACAGACACGACCGCCATCTCCAGCCGCTGTGGCCGGTGTGAGTGTGTGTGTATGTTTGTGTCTCTAACTGATGAAGGCCTAAAAGGCCGAAAGCTATATCTTGTTGTCTATTATTTGTACCTATCTGTGGCTCATCAGACGTCTCTGTGGTGAGTAAGCAACCTATGCTTCTCAAAAATATTGAATCCTTCCTGGAATTTCCATTGTTGTATTTTGGAACTATCTTCATAATGTCATAAGGTTTCTGCTTTTGTTGAGTACAACACTTTTGATTTACTATGTCGGTCATTTTATTAAAATCTGTAATGTGGAATTTGGGAAGTGAATTTAGTTGATTCACTGTCTGATATTTCGTATACTAATTATATTTCTCAAGAAGATAAGAGGTAAAGAGAGCTACAGTAACCTTCCGCCCTCTTTCTTTTGCACAATCGAACACAATCGCTTTCTACTATTCTCCAGTAAGCAAAAGTGCAGTGTCGATGGTTTTTGCTCGACATGTAGACGTAGGCAAGAGTGCAATCGATCATGGGAAGTGAAAGTCAGCTGCAGATAGCCAAGAGGTTCGTTCAAAGAACTGCAGGGCTACATCTTCCTGCTATAGCGGGGACTGATGACCAAGCAGTCTAGTCCCCTCTAAACAACAACAACAACCTGCTATAGGAAAGCTGGCACTACCACATATGTGCAGTACTTAGGGCACTGGATATAGACAGGCATGCACATCCTCCATTTTTGTTCCTTCGCTTGGGTGCGTGATTGTGGAATAGGACAGTCAATTCGCTTTAAGCATGGTGTGCTGTGCAGCTCCGAGTTCTTCTAATCGTTCAGAAAATGGTTTGCATGTTTTTTTCATTTCCAATGGATCATGAAGGACTAAATATGGTTAATAAATTGTTTTCATGACAAATGGACACCAACAAGACCTTCAAAACGATGCGAGATGGGATAATTCATTTGTAGTTATGCACAATTACTACACGTTCTGCACGGCCAGTGCGGTCGGGGGTTCGAAGTCCCCCTTGGGCATGGATATTTGTGCCGTCGTTAGTATTAGTTAGTTCATCAGTAATTTGTAAGTTTAGGGGCTGATGACCCTGTAGTTAAGTCCCATAAGCTCTACAAACATTTGAACATTTTGGACAAACACACACACAAACACACACACACACACACACACACTCGCACAGACACGACCGCCATCTCCAGCCGCTTTTTATTTTTTTTTTCAGACAATAAAAATATTAATTACTTTTAAATGATGCACACTGTTTTATACTAGTTGCAATTGCTCATACACCTTGTAACAATGTTTGAAGCTACTGCGATGTTGATTTTAGTTACAGCTACTGCGATCATAATTTTAGTTACAGCATCGGCGGCATAATTTGCTAATGTTGGCAAGAAAATGTTAGCTTCAGGAGGTTAATTAATTTACTGCAATGTTCAAATGTTTGTATAGCTTATGGGACTTAACTATGGGGTCATCAGTCCCTAAACTTACAAACTACTTATGAACTAGCTAACACTAAGGACAGCACAAATATCCATGCCTGCGGGGGGGATTCAAACCCCCCACCGTAGTGGCCATGCAGACCGTGACTGGCGCACCACAGTCCCCTCGGCCTCTGCGGCCGGCTACTGACCAGACAAGTGTACATACAAGAAGATGGTAAACATGAAAAATTATTTTATCTCATTATACCTGTTTGAGTTTTCAAAAAGCATTCAAAGATCATTGCCATCAGTATACTACGCCGCCGAGGCCATAAGTAGAATTGACCAATGACAAAGTAAATTGTTAAATGAGATATTAAAATATCTCATATATATAAATCTTTTACTGTGTCCTAGTTTACATGATCATATATTTTGTCCAGGGAAAAACTATTTTACATGAATTCTGAAAAATACGCCATAAAAAAGTAAAGACGTGGGAGCCTAGTGCAGGGTTAGCTCAGGTCACTTGCAACATAGGGGACTTATGTAGGAATTTTTCAAAAGAGGATCAGGTAGTTATAGTGGGTGGGGCCGGGAATAGTCTTGATAGGGACGGGGAATATGATATAGGTGGTGATCTGGAAAGGATAGCAACTGAAACTGGTGGCACGAATGTGCATTTCGTGCAGCTGTTTCAGCGTCATGATAGGCCTTGTCTTAATACGGCTGTCAGCCGTGTTAACATGGGGCTTGAGAAGGCGCTGATGACGGAGGGCATGGATCACATTGCAGTGGTGCCAGTTGAAACTATCCAAAGGTCGGATTTTACTAGGCACGGTCTGCACCTCAATAGGTATGGGAAGGGGAGGTTGGCAAAGCTCATAGGTGACAGTGTAGTAGGGGGTGGGGGTTTCACTCATGGAAAAATTCCTGTAGTAGTTGGTGCTAGGGCTGCACCTTTTTTAGACTGAAGACAGCTGATAGATATTCCTGCTTAAAGGAAGTCCCTCTAAGAATTGAACCACCTTTGACAAAGTCTAAGAATATAAGTAATAAGGGAATTACTGTTTTTCATCAAAATATACAGGGTATCAGAGATAAAGTTAATGAAATGCTTATTGATACTGATTCTGACATTATTGGAATTTCAGAGCACTTTTTAAGTGGTGTGACAATTAAGAGACTTCCTTTGCCAGGATACAGGTTAGCTGCCTTCTACTCTAGGAGTTCCTTGCAGTGTGGGGGAGTGGCCATGTATGTAAAAAACGATTTTTCATCGGAGTCAATCGATTTTTCTAAACACTGCACAGAACAGATATTTGAATGTTGTGCAGGAGTTGTTAATGTTAATGGAACTAAACTAGTAATAGTTGTTATTTATAGATCCCCTGACTCAGATTTTAAAATGTTTCTGCCCAAGCTGGAATTGGTTCTGGGTTCACTGTATAGGAAGTATAAAAATTTAATTGTGTGTGGAGATTTCAACATTAATTGTGTAGGTGATAGCTCAAGGAAACGTCAGCTGTTAGATCTATTTAATTCCTATCACATGATGCAAACAGTATTTTTTCCAACGAGAGTGCAAGGAAATAGCAGTTCTACCATTGACAATATTATTGTTCATTCTTCATTATTAGAGGGGCACTCTGTCAGCAGAATAGTAAATGGCCTATCAGACCACGATGCCCAACTTTTAATTCTAAAAAGTATTTGTTCTCAAACAAATGTTAAACATAATTATCAACTACACAGGAAAGTTAATCCAGTTGCAATTGAGACCTTTTTAAGCCTAATTAAGGAACAAGAATGGCAGGATGTTTATAGTGCTCATAATGCAGATGATAAATATAATGCTTTTCTGAACACATTTATTATGCTGTTTGAAAGTTGCTTTCCGCTAGAACGCTCAAAACAGGGTACTTTCAGTAACAGACAGCCAGGGTGGATGACAAAGGGGATAAGAGTATCATGTAGAACTAAGCGGGAGTTGTATCAAAATGTTAGAAGCAGTCAGAATGAAGATGCAGTAGCTCATTACAAACAGTACTGTAAGGTTCTGAAAAACGTCATTAAGAATGCAAAAAGTATGTGGTACGCAAAAAGAATAGCAAACTCTCGGGATAAAATTAAAACTATCTGGTCAGTCGTGAAGGAAGTGTCTGGTCAGGAGCAGCAGGTAGAAGATATAACGTCAGTGCGTAGTAGGAATGTTTCTGTTACTGACAAGTTAGATATATGTGCAATATTCAATAATCACTTTCTGAATATAGTAGAGGAACTAAACAAAACTCTAGTTTCTACAGGTAATCATATAACGTTTTTAGAAAAAGCGTTTCCGAGGCTGTTACCTGAAATGATCCTTCATGATACTTCCATAGGTGAGATTGAGTCAATAATTAAATCACTAAAGACTAAGGACTCTTGTGGATATGATGGGGTATCTAGCAGAATTCTAAAGTACTGTTCTCCATATGTTAGCCCAGTACTAAGCCATATTTGTAATTTTTCCTTTCAGAATGGTCAGTTTCCTAACAGATTAAAGTACTCAATAGTGAAACCGCTTTATAAAAAAGGAGAAAGGGATAATGTAGACAACTATAGACCTATTTCTATGCCATCGGTTTTTTCCAAAGTTATTGAAAAGGCTGTATATTCAAGATTAATTGATCATTTCAGTTCACATAATTTCCTGTCAAACGTACAGTTTGGTTTTAGAAGTGGTTTAACGACCGAAAACGCTATGTTTTCGTTTCTCTGTGAGGCACTTGATGGGTTAAATAAGAGGCTACGGACATTAGGCGTCTTCTTTGATTTAACAAAAGCGTTTGATTGTGTTGATCACAAAATATTGTTGCAGAAGTTGGAACATTATGGAATACGGGGAGTAGCCCACAACTGGTTCACCTCTTACTTTAATAATAGACAACAGAAGGTAATTCTCCGCAGTGTAGAAAATGGCTATGACGTGCAATCCCAATGGGGCACAATTAAGTATGGGGTGCCCCAGGGGTCTGTTTTGGGACCATTGCTGTTTCTTATTTATATAAATGATATGCCTTCGAGTATAACAGGTGATTGTAAAATATTTTTGTTTGCTGATGATACCAGCTTGGTAGTGAAGGATGTTGCTCGTAATATTGACACAGTATCAAATAATGCAGTTCAAGAGATAAGTTCATGGCTAATAGAAAACAAGTTGATGTTAAATCACAGTAAAACTCAGTTCTTACAATTTCTAACACATAATTTGACGAAATCTGACATTATGATTACACATAATGGGCATGTGATAAGTGAGACTGAACAGTTCAAATTTCTAGGTGTTCATAAAGACAGCAAGCTGTCATGGAAAGCCCATGTTCAGGATCTTGTTCCAAAACTAAATTCTGCTATATTTACCATTAGAACAATATCTGAGATAAGTGATTTTTCAACACGAAAAGTAGTCTATTTCGCTTACTTTCACTCACTTATGACGTACGGCATTGTTTTTTGGGGTAACTCGCCTGATGCAAAAAGGATATTTCTGGCTCAAAAACGGGCGGTTCGAGCAATATCTGGTGTAAGTTCGCGAACGTCATGTCGACCCCTTTTCAGTAGTCTGGGAATTTTGACTCTGGCGTCAAAATACGTTTTTTCTTTAATGTCGTTTGTTGTTAATAATATCAGCTTATTCCCACGAGTTAGTAGCTTTCACTCGGTGAATACTAGACAGATGTCTAATCTACATTTGCACCACACCACCTTAACACTTGTGCAGAAAGGGGTGCAGTATTCTGCGGCATCCATTTTCAATAAGCTGCCACAAGAACTTAAGAACCTTAGCACTAATCCACATGCTTTCAAATCTAAATTGAAGAGTTACCTCGTGGCTCACTCCTTTTATTCTGTTGAGGAACTCCTAGAAAAGTTAAACAATTAAGCTAATTTATTTTTTCTTTATTGATTCTTTTCGCTTTGTCTTAAGATTGTCGTGTGCAAAGGACTACTTAAAATTTTTCTATTACCATTATTGTGTAACAATTAATGTATTGACTTGTTCCATGACCATGGAGTCTTACTCCTGAAGTGGGTCCTATGGAACAGAAAAAACAAATAAATAAATAAATAAATAAGTATATTCTGGAGGAAATTTACGGCATTCGAAAATAAAGATTTCTTGCATGTTAGCACAGCTTTGGTAGTGCATGTGGTATCCCATAAAAGTGAACTGTCGAATGCGAAAGAGTTGCTCACAATACACACCCAGGTGGACAAATACCAGAAAACATATTTAACGATTTGTCAAACCATATTACAATAACTTATTACGACGAGATTTATTTTTGATCAAAATATATAGGGTGAGTCATATCATTACCATTCAATATATTTCGTAAACCACATCAAATACTGACGAATCAATTACACAGACCGAACGTGAGGAGATGGGCTAGTGTAATTGGTTAATACAAACCATAAAAAATGCCCGGAAGTATGTTTTTTAACTCAAACCTACGTTTTTTTTAACTGAAACCCCATTAGTTTTGTTAGCACATCTGAACATATAAACAAATACGTGATCATTGTCATTTGTTGCATTGTAAAATGTTAATTACATCCGGAGATATTGTAACCTAAAGTTGACGCTTGAAACCTCTGACGTTCAGTTGCGTGTTGTAACAAACACGGGCCACAGTCGGCGAGCAGCATCTACAGGGACATGTCTACGATGACGAGCGTGTTTGCGAGTGTGGCTGTAGTGCACTGTTGTGGTTTGGTCTAGCTGTCGCAGTGTCCTCATGTAGCGCTTGTGCCATTGTTATTCTGCATTCGTCTTTGCACGCAGACTAACTGTAAGATACTGTGTTACCAGATGTCTGTGATAGTGTAGTGTTGTAGGAACTGTGGCCATGGTGTATTCGAACTCTGAAAAGGCGGAGATGGTACTCATCTATGGCGAGTGTCGACAAAATGCAGCTGAAGCCTGCAGGGTGTATGCAGCACGGTACCCGGACAGAGAGCATCCAACATGCTACACATTTCAAAATATCTACCACCAACTGTATGCAACAGGTATGGCTGTAGCACGCAAACGGGTTCGTAACAGAACCATCACAGGAGAAGCGGGTGCAGTTGGTGTGTTAGCTGCTGTTGCCGTGAATCCACACAGGAGTACATGGGACATTGCGAGAGCCAGTAGACTGAGTCAAAGTAGTGTCATGTGCATACTGCATCGTCACCACTTTCACCCATTTCATGTGTCCCTACATCAGCAATTACATGGCGATGACTTCTTTAATCATCGAATGCAATTCTGTCAATGGGCATTAACAGAGAATGTGTTGCAGTTCTATCCATTTACCGATGAAGTGGATTTCACAAGCCATGGGGCAGTGAATCTACAGAATATGCATTACTGGTCTATGGACAAACCTCGCTGGCTCCGACAGGTAGAGCGACAGTGACTGTGGACTGTAAATGTATGGTGCGGAATCATTGGCGACCACCTCATTGGTCCTCACTTCATTGCAGGGGCCCAAACAGCTGCAACATACATCGCATTTCTACAAAATGATCTGCCAACGTTCCTCGAAAATGCCACACTGGAAACGTGTCGACGTATGTGGTATCAGCGTGATGGTGCACTTGCACATTCCGCAATTAACACTAGGCTGACCCTTGATAGAATGTTCGACAGGCGTTTCATAGGACGTGGAGGACGCATAAATTGGCCAGCCCGATCTTTTGACCTTACACCTCTGGACGTCTTTCTGTGGGGTACGTTAAAGGAGAATGTGTACCATGATGTGCCTACAACCCCAAAGGATATGAAACAACGTATTGTGGCAACCTGCGGTGACATTACACCAGATGTACTGCGGCGTGTATGACATTCATTACGCCATATATTGCAATTTTGTGCAGCAAATGATGGCCTGACATGTCAGGACACACTCTATTCCACTCCGTAATTGAAACGGAAACCATGTGTGTATGTGTGCGTCGCCCCTCATGGTAATGTACTTATGCGTCAGTGAAAATACCAATAAAGGTGTTAGCATATGGACGTAAACGTAATGTGCTGTTCTAGTCTCTTCTGTACCTAAGGTACATCACCATTCCCTTTTGATCCCTACTTAATTCGGTGCTCTCCGATACACACGATCGAACAGTGGAGGAGTGGTACTCAAGCTTCAACTTTAGGTTACAATATCTCCAGATGTAATTAACATTTTACAATGCAACAAACGGCACTGATTACGCATTTGTTTATATGTTCAGATGTACTAACAAAACTAACGGGATTCCATTTAAAAAAAACGTAGGTTTGTGTTAAAAAAAACATACTTCCGTGTATTTTTTTATGGTTTGTATTAACCAATTACACTAGCCCCTCTCCTCACGTTCGGTCTGTGGAATCGGTTCGTCTGTATTTGATGTGGTTTATGAAATATATCCAGTGGTAATGTTAGGTGACTCACCCTGTATATATTCTTTTTGGCATGTGTATTAGAAATGAAGAAAGTGATATTTCAAAGGAATAACAGCAGAAAAACTCCATCTTTGTGAGGCTCAAGCTGTCGCCATTTGGAACAAAAATGGCGGTGGGAGCTGCCGCTGCAGCAGAAATTGATGCGCATACCCGTCTATATACAGGTGCCCTAGCGGTACCGATGACGTCAGTCAGGCTGCAGGAGGAAATTTTCCCTGCAGCTCATGCAGCCAAGAAACTGCAGGACGCTGCATCCGGGAGCGTTCTCGAATAGCCAGTAGGCTGCAGCATAGACCAAAGATAACATATACCGCGCGTGTCCCTGTCTGCCAGTGACATACATTACTAGATTGGCAAATTAACCTCTGTGACTGAAGCCTGATGCCACAATCTTGCCTCACCCCACATCAAGAAGTTTCCATACGGTATCACGACAGTCTAACATATACAGTCACGACACTCACTGCTGTGATAGTTGTTACCAACTGTCAGTTGCAACGCCACTAGCGCTCCTGTTGGTGGGCAAGCCGAAGTAAGAGTAATATTTGAATTTAATAAATATCCTGCGTAATTAAACAAACAGTTTCTGTAATTTTTGCATTCCAAGCATTAATAAAGTATCTAGAGGAGTAAATAATCGCGAAATAAATGTAAAAACAAGCGAATTTCAATAAATCAGTGATATAAACAATAAGTTAATCATGAGGAAATACTTAAGAAAACTGGTATATTTGCAGCATATTCCGCTGCAAGTAAGCAGAATATAAACACAAAAGAAACATAAATTCGTTTTGCGGTCTTTTCTTACATAATAGTCAGTTTCTTTGAGTGTAAAAATTCGGTATAGTATGTAATGATTCGTACACTCTTACACTTCCCTTGTCTTTCGTTTAAACGCATATACCTTGGAGTGTAATTACTTTTGCTTACAAAACAAATGGCTTGAAGTTTCATGTCGTTTGTGGTAGAGATGTATCAATAATTGTCGATTGGTTCTGTTTTGTTGAGGAACGGTGTTTTTTGCTTTCGATGTTTTATTGTCATGTTTGTGAGGTTTTTCCTTCACCTACAGCTATGGTGGCTGATATGGTATATTAAATAATGTACGTCTTGTATACCATATAAGTTTCTTACTTTCAATGCTTACTGATTTGACTCTGATGATAGTGACGAAACCTTGACGTTTCTGAGTAGAAAACCGACGTCTTTCTGCACATGCTCGGGTCTTCTGTTGTTTATTAGCCATTTCTTGTTCGTAATAGGAAAGTAAAATATTAATTAAAAAGCCATAGATTTTAGGAGAGTCTTAAATAAACTGTTCTGCAATGTGCCGTGTCATACCTTCTTAGGAAACCTGATAAAGACAAAAGTGGAGTTATTTTGTAGTTATTACAGATTTTAATGTCACTATGTACCTCATTTCTTGTAAAAAGTATGTTAAGCTCAGGAATGTAGCTTGCCAGCCGCTTGGAGCGTTGCTGTCGTGGGGTATAACAAAAATCAGTCAGTGTGTCGTGACAGTATGTGATACTACTATAATTTTCTGACACGATATTACTTTGAAAGCTTTACTAGTTCATTTGAACATTATTTGCATTTGAGATAACACTTCCGCAATATCTGAATTTAACAGATAGACCTACATTGTCAGATCGTGTTATGAGAAGTATGTGTTATGTGCGCTTAAATTTTGCTTACTGTCTTGGCGGCCTGGCGTGTTTATACTGTCAGTCATGTGACATTGGCATTAGCCATTTGCTAGATGATGCAAATGTTTTGTCATTAAATCTTCGTTTTACGGAAGCAATTACCATTACTGGGTGAACCAGGGCATATACAAAAATCTGTCAACTGCGCAGCATGAACACCATTATTTTTTTCCTTTATCATCTGGACGAAACATTAACGAACTCACACTGTATGGATTACTAAAAATGTCGACATATTGGTTATGGCTTTCTAACGTTTTGTTGATGTTGCCAACATAATCATATGAGGCCACTGGGATGGTAAGCAAGGTTTTACCATTACATACAATTAAAGCAGATTGTAGTTATCAGGAAAACACAGAGAAGAATAAAGACACTGTTATCAATGCCAAATAGCACATTTATAACGATCATACAATTTAAAGAAAAGCCTGCAGATGATCGAGACTGGTAACAGATGAGATGAACAAAAACACCAAATTAACAGGATTCATTATATATAAATCTATACTGTAGTTTTCGTAAGAACACTCAAAAGAATAAAGATACATGTTATCCACGACAAATAACTCTTTTATAAAAACCATACAGCTGATAGATAAAAGCCAAAGTATAATTAAATTGTTAACAGATTAATAAAAATGTCAAATCAATGAATTCATTACCGTATATAGCGCAATTAACACTGTTCGTCATGTTATGTCACATTCCGTCAGAACATTCCACGATGTATTTGTAATGGTGGCATTCACACTGTCTATCAATGAACCCTCACGTCATGTCACATCAAGATTTCTCGAAAGGAAAGTTTTGATGGAATGGTCGTTTGCTAACATCTGAAGTTAACCATGTGCCTTTATTCGTAGAACCGTTTTCGAGTTTTACTTCGGCTCTTCAGCTCTCAAATACCACTTTGGAGGCAATGATAAATATATCTCTGTGGTTGTTGAGTCTGCAATAGCCATTCTAGCAGACGAATTAAACCAGTTGTTCATTACTTGATTAGTTGTGTAATTGGAAAGTGTTACCTACATTTCCATACCTGTTTTGTATTTATATTCCGAGTTGAAAGTAAAATGTTGTTTGTACTTTTTTCCGATTCCGAAACTACAATCCACTGACAGAATGCTGCATTTGAATCGCAATTATTTGGAAAAGTGGAAGTTTCGCGTTTGAATTCCATGGCACGTAGCTCGTGTATCATTGAACAATGAAATTTCAAAGCTAACGTGCATTAAATAATTACGATAAATACATTATTTTTTACAGTTAAATGCCTTTGTTTATGTCCTAAGATCTCAAAGAGGACAAAGAACACAAAGTTTATAGGCCTGAAGATTGCCCATTAAAAGCATGGGTAGAGATGCCAGCGGATGACATTCTGAGTATTCTGTATGCACTTGTAACGGAAATTAAATGTATCCTGTTAGAATCTTTATTAACCACACACACTGTAATATATTCAGAAACAACACACCAAATATTGGTGACAAGGAATATCGGTCTAAGCACACTCTCGGAAATCGCGATATATTCGAAACTAAGCAGCAAAATATTGGGGAGAAACATGAAATAGCTTTTCCATACCCTCGGAAATCACGAGATATTCGGAAATAAATAGCCAAATCTTTCTGAGTAGCGAATGGTGTAGGCCTAAATGTCATTGATACTCATTTCACTTACTGTACCAGCAATTTTAACGTTCCCCTAGTTTTGTCTCCAACCATATTCTCGATAATCACAACATAGTTCGAACGAAGTCAAATATTTGTGAGAAGGAAGAACATAAATGTCATTGCTGATTGTACCACTTGCAGCAGCAATTTCATTCTCCGTACTTCAGTCACACATAAAAAATCACCAAATCATGTCATTAACTACTGAGACAGCATATAAGAGTACTGGATAACATAATACTGTTATGTGAATAAGAAAACTCCACAAAGTGTTGTAGATAAATAACTCCTACAATGTGTTACAAAAGTTAAAATTAAAAAAAAATTGCAAGGGACGAGTTTCGTTCTCAGAACCCCTTGCTTGGTAGTCCACCACGCTACCGATTACACTACAGCAACTCAACGTTATTAGTCCCTTCATATTTTATATACTCGTTCCCACAAGTTTGTTTCTCAATGTTAATATTATTTTAATTACATTTAGTTATAATAAATTCATCCAGAGATGATTTTGTAATTCATCATTAATTCGCTGCTGCCTTGAAACAGTTTACTGCGAGTTATAAAACCAAAACTATGAGATATACACAAATCAAGATTGCGTCTGTGACATGGAAGGGTCAAGTGAATATCGTTTTCATGTCACTTTCCAAAGTCGTTGTTCGTTGGCTAATGTAACAGTGATTTTCATTGGAGGTGTAATGTATTTGGCCTGGAAAGTATGAGTTGTTTGGATAAATGCAAAGTACGATACCACATTTGATCGTGGTATTATGCCCTAATATTCCATATTTATATTATATAAGCATTTTATAACACTACTACCTGGTCTTTTGTAATGTATTGACTGTAATGTAATACTTTGCTGACTGTAGAATTTTATAGTTGCTTTTATTTAACAAATTTAAATAATGTAAACATATATTAATACTGTACTAATTGTTATTTACTTACGATCTTTTGTATTGTTTTGTTTTGATACGAAAACCATATTATTATATTTGTCATAATTTTTCTTATCTTTTCTTGATGAACAATTTATGTATGCTTCATGAAGAAATTATTTAATATTAAACATTGTAACTTCTGTGGTTTAGAATGTTCTCGAAATTATAATATGTATTAATATGCGTGAATTGGCGCGAACACAATCAGTAATAACTCAGTCTTAAAGCATTATGAAGTCAGTCTTAAAGCAGTCATGAGTCAGTAACAAGCAGTCTTAAATATCTATTACTAATGTTTATGTGCTTCATCAAGAATGAACAATAAATGTGTTTAAAATGAAACGTGTCACATGAGTAGTTTCCATGACTTGTAAAAACCCGACATCCTAATGTTTTAAAAATGATTTAAAGGCAGGCGAGCTGTTAAAACAACAACTACCACTGAACAACCAATATAAAAATTTGAAGTATATTCATAATGTGGCTTTAGTGTAGTGCAAAAAATACGCCACAGAGGGAAAGAAATTTTTGCTAGACATATATTTATCGTTGCCTCCAAAGTACTTTGGTAGCCGTGTTGAGTGTGAAAGTGTATAGACGCAACTGAAGTCGGTGGTACCGTAGGACGGCAAATGCAGCCGACTAACGTCACGGGCAAGAACCGGACCAAGAGCAGAAATGGCAGGGTTAGAAGACAGGCGGTATGGTGGCTGTCCAGCCAATTTCTTTCAAACCAACCTGCATGTATGAATAATTAAAAAGAACAGCAGTACACATAATTTTTGAGCATTAGTAGGGTCCTGAAAAATTCGCTAATTGTGATAAATTCGAATTTATATGAAAATTCCGGCTCAAAATGCAAAATTACGTAATAAATGCTATTTTCTCGCGAATTTTGTGATGCCTTCTATTGGTTGCTACTATTTTCTGCCTATAAAACTCATTAAAAGGCAATCCATTTTCATTTGTGTATTATCACACGATTTGGAGCGAGAGAAAAATGGCCGGGAGGGGGGCGGAGAGTGCACCCGTGCATATATAATTGAGCCTACAAGCTGGGATGCTGTGTCAACTGTCACATTGGAGCTGAGCTCTGTGCAAGATAAATGCTACATATGGCAACGTAGGACGCATTCGTTTCACGTGGGGCCTGACACTTAACAAAGAAAAGAATTCGCGCCAGCATTCAGTTTGGCATCAGTTCTGTTTCTATTGCTTTCGATTTGTTATTGTTGTGTAGCGATGCCCAATATGGGTCGCAAGGCTTTGAATGCGTATGAAAGGGCTCAACATTATGTTAGTGAAGGCTTGTATGCAACCGATGCCAAAACAGTGTTTTGCAAATTTTGCAACTGTCGAATAGGTTGAGAAAATACAATAATGAAAAATACATTAAATCAGAGAAGCACTCTGTTCACGAGCGAGAAAATGCTGGTGCATCTAAACACAAACAGTCATCAATTGTCGAAACATTAAACTGCGCTAAAAGAAGAAAATTAGAAGAAAACAATTTCGCAAAAAAGAATTGTTGAAGTGTTTGCAAAACCCAACATTCCAACTGAAACGCTCGAAAATCATACCATACTGTTGTGCATTAATGAAATATCTAACGAAGATCTACCGTGTTTAAGGACATTGCGTGAGAAATATTTGCCAAGTAAGTTATTTGCTTTTGTGACTTGACAGCATCGTGAATGTTACCAAAAATAATAGTAAAGCCGTTCTTAGTTTCGGTGCACTAAATGTTATACATAAAATATGCAATGTTTGTGTGCAACGAGAATATCACACTATTTGCAATGAATGGAAGTTCGTAGTTTAAGTAATGTGCGCAAGAAACGTGTATTCCGAACATAAAATTCGTGCCCTTGTTCGATACTCTTAAAAATTAGTACGGTAGTTTTGTCTTAAAATGTTTCTGCTACCAGTCGCGACTTTCTTAACCTACCTATTTATTGTTTTTTAATTACCCCTCAGTCGAATGCATTTTCGTGAATAAGCCCACTGGAAAGTGTTTTTGTTACTGTATTTCGTTGCTAGTGTTACGTATGTGAATTGCAGCTTTTAGTCACGATAAATTGAGGATTCATGCAGTGGCTTTCATGAGCGGCAGGGGGCTCGCCTCGCTGCCCAGGTGAGTAGAGGTGGGAGAGATGCTGCACACATTACTTCCCACAGTGGTTATATGGAAACACAGGAGATACAAAGGAAAATTGGTAGCGCTCGGGGACAAATGAATATTAACTTTCCTGTAACCAGCACGAATTTTCCCCGCAACTAAAACATAAAAATCCTCAACTTAATGCAATTAACGAAAGTTTGAATTTCCTTTTAAGCAGGAAATGATAAGTTCCACGTTTTCATAGTGATTTTTTGTGAGTACAATTACTTTATATCTGGCTCTAGCTATAAAAAAAGATACATCGGAATGCCTACTTAAATGGAAAATTTTAGCATGTTTTCATTATAGTTACTATAATATTGCGACAGCTCACACACAGCAAACCAAATTTAAGATTACACGTTACAGTAAAAAATATGGTTTGTGAGTCAAGGTTTTGTCTTAAATAAGTCTCTCACAAAGTAAAAATTGACTGTTGATATAATGAAGGTATTGTATCAATTTCTATTGTTGCAAGCTTATTTTGCAGCTAATGAATCAAATTAATTTTAAAATCAGATCTACACCAATTTCACTCCACAAAATAACTTGAAGGGTAAGAGAAACTATTATAACAATCTTGTGATTATTAGGTCTTTTATGTTGCATGATTTTATTTCTTTATTCCTATAAATTGCCTCTAACCACAAACAATCACTAAAGCTATATCTCACAAAAATAATAAATATTCTTTGTGATGAAGCAACGGATATAATGGGCTGCTGTGTGTTTGTTGTTATTTTCCAAATGTCTGATGAAGAAGAACGGGAGATATTCCCTGCTGCTGTGAAATTTATAGAAGTAGCAAAGACCGCAGACGGTTTCTTCATGGTCATTGACTTAGTACAATCTGCTTCAAGGCAACCAAGCATCATTTTACACAATGCAGCAAGAATATTTACAGCTTCATCTGTTATATCCAGTCAACTTAACATAATCACCATGGTAAGAAAGTTCATCGCGGAATCTGCTAGTTTCTTTGTATAATATTGTGCTCAGTTGTTACTTTCATTCCAAATTACTACTGCCACTAAACTTTAAAGTCAGGTTCCGCCTCCTTTTTTGAGCCTTTTATTTATAAAGTTAACTAAATGTGACAGATCTACCAAATTATTTTACTGTAATATTGTCACGCTAGTGAACTTTAATAGCGGCTATGGACAGTAACTACTACTCCTACACCTGATTGGAAGGAAGAAAGTGCAATATTACAATTGAAATGACAAAAATTACAATAAACTAATACAAATTAAAATAGAGAAACTTTTCGGCTTTTCGCCTCACTTAATTTTTTTAAGATCACGTCATAATTGATACTAGCCACTATTTCGGCTTCAATTGATAGTTCTAAGAAAGCAGATAGTCTTACTTGGCTTATTGTGCATCTGAAGTAAGTCTTAATCAACTTAATTTGGCGAGTAAATAAGGCGCCTAATGTAATTCGCGAGTGTGTTAGTTCCGCAAACAAGTATAAGAATAATGATGAAAAATATCGCTTGGTATTGTGAATAATTATGTATGACATGTTATATTATTCAAAACTATTAAAAAAAAGACCTTCATGAAGACGAAAATTGTGACAAAGAAATTCCGTTTAAGGGTGTACAGGAAGTAAGCAAAGGAAAACAGCCTGAAGTGTGTGTGAAATGATGTTATTCGATGTATTTAAGAACGGGAAATGCATTTGTTGTAATATTTTCTTGAAAGTGAATGAAAAAAAAAAAAACAATGAGCACAGTGTTGGTGTAGTATCAACAGTATCTACTTCGTCATACGACCATGAAACTGCACTTCAAGAGCCAATGGACAGGTGCTCTTGTAGAAAGAATGTCGTTAAAGGTATTTTGTATTTGAAATGTAAGGCTGTTTACCATTATAACTGTGTAAATGTGGACCCTGTACAAAAGGTCTGGGTATGTGGCAACTGCAAAAAAGTAGCTACTAATGATAAAAAAGAAAAAAATCTCTGCGTTGTTAGAAGAGCTTGTAATATTAAAAGGTGAAAATGACAAGTTGTCACACAAAAGTCGACGTAATGAATGTGAAACAAGAAAAGAGAATAACAACTGGCAGCAATCCAAGAAGACAAGAAAAATATTGTCTCTCAGCAGTTATTTATAAATCAAATCAAATCAAATCAAGTTTTATTGTCATTAAACAACTTTGTGTTGTAATAGACAACGTCAAAGCTATACATAGTTTGTACATATACATTTGATTAATTTATACAAAAATGAAAGAAATGACAAGGAAATATTTACAGTTATACAGTTTACGGTTATCCATCTGACTGATTACCAGATTTTCATAAATATTTACAGCTATGCCTCTGATGGGTATATATTTGTAGAAACATAGTAACTAGTAGAATTTATACACAAATAAAAGAAATGAAAAAATTTAGTTATAGACATGAAGCCAACACTAATCACAGTAGTACAGGTTGTGACATGACCATGTGATTCTTCTTATTTCAGAATACCATCACATAATTATCTTCTTTGTGTGTTGTTTATTGTAGATACTGGTAGAGGTCGTGAGACACAGAGTGCATTGTAGTGCACAGTGTCCTTTAAATATGTTTTCCATGAGAAGTAGGAGGTCCCTATCTGGGCATTCACCTGTGAAAGAAATATCCCAGAACAGTAATACTCCAACCAAAAATCATCCATCAATACCAAAAAACTAATCAATTTGGTCATCTTGTCTAGCTAGGGAAGCATGTAGTGCTTGAGACACTACAAGGTTTAAATGACAACTAGCTCTGCTGATATATCCATAAAATCTCGGGCGAACTGCCGGATGTCAGTAACTTCCTGCCACGATATTTCGGCGCAGAGTCTTCTGGCCATCTTCAGGTGAGTACCGCCGAAGTACTGGCGAAGACGCACTGAGCTGTGCTATTTATGCCCAATTCAGCCGACATTGCGCATGCGCGTACCTAGCGTGCGCATTCACTACAGCTACGTACGCTGCTCCGAACGCCCTCCGTGGTGGAGGCTTGCCGCTTCGATATCAGATCGATTCTCATCGTCTTTCAGTTGCAGGAAACTACGCCGACTACGAAGTTTTTCAATGACAGGATTCCATGCAGCATTTATTTGGAAACCGCTATCTCAATTGATAAGAGTCTCACTGTCAGACAATCTTATTTCCACAGCTTCATTAATAATTGAGCTCCAAAAGTTTGATGTATGGGCCACAATTTTCGTTTCATTGTATTTCATTGAATGATCTGTGGAAATACAATGTTCGGCGATTGCGGATTTGGTGGGTTGGAGTAGCCGCGTATGACGCTGATGTTCCACGATGCGGTCCTGCACAGTGCGTGTCGTCTGCCCTATATATGACTTGCTGCACTCGCACGGAATCTTGTAAACACCTGCTTTACGCAGGTCCAGATTGTCTTTGACAGAACCCAACAGCGATGAAATTTTAGGAGGAGGGCGAAAGATGACTCTTACTTTATGCTTTTTTAGTATTCTGCCTATCTGTGATGAAATGTTCCCAATATATGGGAGATAAGCAGTCGATTTAAAAGCCTCTTCTTCTTCTTCCTTGTTCTGTCATTTGGAGGCGTGCATCGCTCGATTTACTTGCTTCCTTGTATACCCATTCTTTAGGAATACTGTCTGCAGGTGTTCCAGTTCCGTGTGAAGGCTGTCGGCATCAGAGATGGTATGGGCTCGATGGATTAGAGTCTTGAGGACGCCCATTGTTTGTATTGGATGGTGGCAACTAGTAGCTTGTAAGTACAAATCTGTAGGAGTGGGCTTCCTGTATACCGAATGACCAAGTGAGCCATCACTTCTGCGCCGCATGAAAACATCTAAAGATGGTAAACAACCATTTTTCTCGATCTCCATAGTAAACTTTATGTTTTCATGTATGGAGTTCATATGATTTAAAAAGACTTGGAGACGTTCCACGCCATGAGGCCACACTATAAAAGTGTCGTCGACGTATCGCCAAAACACTGTTGGTTTAAAAATAGCTGACTCAAGTGCTCTCTCCTCAAAATCTTCCATAAAAAGATTGGCCACCAGGGGAGACAAAGGACCCCCCATGGCGACTCCGTCGGATTGTTCATAAAACTCGTTGTTAAATAAAAAATATGTAGAGGAGAGCGTGTGCTCAAATAGCGCTGTAATGTCCTCACCAAACATGTTGCCAATGAGGTGTAGTGAGTCCACAAGAGGCACCTTTGTAAACAGTGAAACCACATCAAGACTGACCAACAAGTCGTTCCTTTGCTTTGCGTCAAATTGATGACGGATCGTCGAGTTGGAACTTCCTGCATCTTCTGTGTAGAAAGACGGTTAATCTTGGCAGTTTGCCTCGTCACAGCTTTGTCATGGCTCCAGTTTGCTTTAAACCACGTTACACCATCCACCCAGTCCCAAGACAGGGAAGATAATTTTGCTGCCACCTCTAAGTGCAGGTGGTACATGTCCTTAGACACAGCATCCAACTCACGCCGATTGAAACTAATCCTCTCTCTTACCAATGCCATGCTTGCTTTGCGCTTGATGTTATTTGCAGCAGCGGTATTTATAAAATGCACAAATTTGGCAAAATTTGGAATTATTCCCCTGTCTCTGCAACTTAATAAGAAAATCAATGAGCTCAATAGTCTCGCTCTTTTCTCACGTAACTTGTCGAATCTTCGAATACACTCCATCACTTCCTTCCCGTAGAGTTGCTTGATGTGATGTTTAAAACTGAAAGACGATGAGAATCGATCTGATATCGAACCGGCAAGCCTCCACCATGGAGGGCGCTCGGAGCAGCGTACGTAGCTGTAGTGAACGCGCACGCTAGGTACGCGCATGCGCAATGTCAGCTAAATTGGGCATAAATAGAACAGCTCAGTGCGTCTTCGCCAGTACTTCGGCGGTACTCACCTGAAGATGGCCAGAAGACTCTGCGCCTAAATATCGTGACAGAAAGTTACTGACATCCGGCAGTTCGCCCGAGATTTTATGGATATATCTATACGCCGGGAAAGTTTTAAACATCACAGCTCTGATGATAATGATGAGATCAAAGAAATGTATGAAGAGGTAAAGGAAATTATTTAGACAATTAATGGAGAGGAAAACTTAGTTGTTATGGGAGACAGGAATTCGGTGGTAGGAACAGAATAGGAAGGAAAAATAGTAGGTGAATGTGGACTGGGAAAAAGGAATGAAAGAAAAAGAAGCTGCCTGGTAGAATTTTGCAGGGAACATAATTTATTTATAACAAACTCCTGGTTTAAGAATCACAAAAGAAGGCTGTATACCTGGAAGAGACCAGGAGACACTGGAAGGTACCAGATAAGATTTTATAACGCTACGACATAGATTTTGGAACCAGGTCTTAAACTGTAAGACGTACCCAGGGGCAGATATATACTCTGACCATATCTTATTGGTCATGAGTGGTAGGCTGAAACTGAAAAAAAAAAACTCCTGCAGAAAGGTAGAAATATAAGGAGATGGAACCGAGATAAATTAAGGAACAAGAAGTTCTTGAGAATTTCAGGGGTTGCTTTAGGCAAAAATTGACAGAAATGGGGGGGGGGGATAAAACAGTAGAAGAGGAATGGGTAGCATTGAAAGATAAAATAGTGAAGGTAGCAGAGGACAAAATAGGTAGAAAGGCAAGACCTACAAAAAATACTTGGATATCACAGGAATTAGTAAATTTATTTGATGAAAGGGGAAAATATAAAAATGCAGTAAATGAAACAAGCAAAATGGAGTACAGATGACTAAGAAATTGGATTGACAAGAAGTGCAAAATAGCCAAGCAGGAGTGGCTAGAAGGCAAATGCAAGTCAGTAGAATAATGTTTAAACACGGGAAAAATGGATACTGCCTACAGGATAATAAAAGAGATATTTGGATACACTAAAAGCAGCTGCATGAATATAAAGAACTCAGATGGAACACCAGTTCTCAGCAAAGAACGGAAAGCTGAAAGGTGGAAAGAGTATATGGAGGGACTCTACAAAGGAAATGAACTTAGAGGTAATATTGTTGGAAGGGAAGAGTAAGTAGATGAAGATGAAATGGGAGATACTATACTGAGGGAAGAATTTGACAGAGCGCTGAAAGATCTGAGTCGAATCAAGGTCCTTGGAGTAGATGATATTCCATCTGAACGTCTGATATCGTTAGGAGAACCAGTCATGAAGAAATTGTTCCACCTGGTATGTAAGATGTACGAGACAGGGAAAATACCCTCAGACTTTAAGAAAAAGGTAATAATCCCCATTACAAAGAGAGCAGGTGCAGACAGATATGAAAATTACAGAACCACAAGTTTAATAAGTCAAGGTTGTAAATTTAAACACGAATTATTTACATAAGGATGGAAAAGCTGGTAGAAGCCAAACTCGGGGAAGATCAGTTAGGATTCAAGAGAAATGTAGGAACACGGCAATCTTAGAAGACAGATAAAGGTAAGGCACAACTACATTTCTAGCTTCTGTAGATTTGGAGAAAGCTTTTGACAATGTTGAATGGAACAGCCTCTTTCAAATTATGAAATCAGTAGGAGTAAAATGTGAGGAACAGAGGGTTATTTACAACTTGTACAAAAACCAGACAGCAGTTATCACAGTTGAAGGGCATAAAAGGGATGCAGAGGTAGGGAAGGGAATAAGACATGGTTGTAGCCTTTCTCCAAAGTTATTCAATTTTTACATTGAATAAGCTATAAATATATGTAAAAAAATAGATGAAGTCTACTTACCAGGCGAAGGAGCACTGGTAGTGATAGTAACAAATAAAACACACACACACACACAAAAGCAAGCTTTCGCAACCCAGTTGCTTCTTCAAGCAGAAGTGAAGGAGACGAAAGGGAAATGATGATGGTTTTAAGGGAGGGGGTAAGGAACCATTCCAATCCCGGGAGAGGAAAGACTTACCTTGGGGGAAGAAAAGGAAGGTAAACAAATACACACACACCCACATATTTACACAGACACAAATGTAAAGGAAATCAAGGAGAAATTTTGAGAAGGAATTAAAAGTTCAGGGTGAATAAATGAAAGCATCGTGTTTTGATGATGAGATTGTAAATGTCAGAGACAGCAAAGGACCTGGAAGAGCAGTTGAATGGAATGGACAGTGTTTTGAAAGGTGCATGCAAGATGAACATTAACAAGAGCAAAACAGGGGTAATGGAAAGCAGTCTAAGAAATGCAGACAATGCTGAAGGAATTAGGTTAGGTGGTAGATGAGTTTTGTTACTTGGGCAGTAAAATAACACATGATGGTCGCAGTACATAGGATATAAAGTGCAGAATGACAATGGGAAGAAAAGCGTTTTTAAAAAATAGAAATTTGCTAACATCAAATATTAATTTAAGCGTAAGGAAGTCTTTTCTGAAGGCATCTGTGTAGGGTGTTGCCTTGTATGGGAGTGAAACTTCGACGCAGTGCGGACAGGAAGAGGATACAGGCTTTTGAAATGTCGTGCTACGGAAGAATGCTTAAGATAAGGTGGGTAGATCGCGTGATTGTAGGACACATTCTTAGACATCAAGGAATTGTGAATTTAGCATTGGAGGAGAGAGTGTGGGGTAAAAATCGCAGAGGGAGACCAAGAGATGAATACAGTAAGCAGATTCAAATGGATGTAGGGTGCCGGTCTTATGAGGAGATGAAGAGGCTTGCTCAGTATGGAGTAGGGTGGAGAGCTGCATCAAACCAGTCTCTGGACTGAAGACCAAAACAACATTATTATACAGTTAAGTCAGGAGAAATAAATGTTATACGGAAACAACAGTTAGGTGCCTAAGTAAAGGTAGAGAGTTAGCTTTACTCACTTGGGTCACTTGTTTGAGGTCGGGGGTAGATGGATGGGAGGAATAATTATTTACAATCATTAATTTATGAGTGCACATTAGTAAAGCTAGTTATAAAGAGAAAGATAAGTTTAAGTGAGGGACAAAAAGGGACCATGGTAAAAGGAGAAGAGAGAGAGCAAAAGAGGTTGTCCCTCGTAAACTTTGAGGTGAGATGAGTGGTTGTTCATAGGGTAGGCAGATCCCTAGAAGAAGCTGCTACTCTGGATCAGGTACCTACAGAAAGGGTGTTATTTTTTGTGGTGAGATGGCTATATCAAGATGGAGCTTGATACCACCAGGCGGTTAGACAAGGCAGGACTTTTAAATTTGCTAGATGATTGAACGATGTTGCACCTGTCCTTTGAGATCTTTCCCTCAGTTGAGTAATTTATCCAAGTATCAGTTGAAGAGAATATGGGATAGGTGCACTCCTCCAAGCCTCTGTGATTACCAGTGAGTTTAAGATGATGTCAGAGTTGGAAATAATATCTGAGGGGTGTTTTATTTATTTATTTTAAGAGGAAAGAAGAAATTGAAAGTCAGAGATAATTTAAACAAAACTTCTCCTGGGGTTCTGTAACATGAAGAAATTAAATTATTTTATATACAGTACACTAACTTTAATACACAGATGAATTGATGAATATGGTTTGAATTTTTCTTGGGGAAATAAAATAAACAGTTTGATATCTTGTGTCTGAAAGAGGAGATATCTAGTGTAACAAGTTATGCTGCATGTCCCAAATCCGGCCTAAAATAATCAAATATTTTATTTTGTGGGTATATTTAAAGTTATGAAGCCAAAGATTCCTTTGGGACCTCCGTATGTCCAGGTTCCTGACATCATAGGAGACACTTTGCAGGCGCCAGTGCAAAAGCTGGAAATCTAGAGAAGAGAATAATCTGAAAAGTGTATTATCTGTTATTGTGATTATTCAGTTGTCTTTTTAGTCATTTAAAAGGATTAAGTCAGTCTTCGTTGAGTTGTTAAGAAGTTGTCAACTCCGAACCTGAATGTATTGCTTTGATGTAGCAGCATTAGTGGGTTCAAATAAACCGCTGAATTTCTATAAACTACATTGATGTGTTGAATTTTATTCAATGTGTTTGGAAGAAGTTTTTATTCCGTTTCCTTCTTTGTCTATCAGACAATGAACTACAAAGTCGAAGTTTGAGATTCAGACCAAGGCATGGAATAGCCGGAACTTTTAAATAGAGAGCGATCAAAATATTGACTACATGAAGAAAATTTACACGACTTGCAATACCAATAACTGTACTGTTTAACTACAAAATACAAGGTCACAATACACACTCTCACCAATCAATGTTTCTAGTAAACTTTTCAGGGTGAATAACTGTACAAAAACCCACATGGTGCTTGCCAAGGCCACAGTCTGCATACGGGTGATAAAGGGGAAACCATTCTCCCATAACCACAAATGCAGACACCCGTGGCTAGAATTTCTTGTCAAAAGGTTGCAAAGGCAGTACTGCTGATGTGCCGAGATGACCTGCAGCAGGAGACGCGTAACTGAACCCTGCAGTCACTTGAGTGCATGTCTTCAAAGCAAGAAACTCGTTGGCCAGCTGAATCTTTTGACGTAACAGCAGCACTGGATGTGTGCTCCAGGGCACCAAAACACTGGGAAATCCATGCAGACAACACATGAAAAGACACTTTACTAATAGGGGTGATATACACATTGTTAGTAATATCCTACGTGCATTTACATGAACAATGTCATAATGAGAGCCACATGTCCACTATAAACAAGAGTCTCAAATGTATGTGCAAACTCTGCCTGACACCCAACTGTACGCACTGTAATTCTTAAAAGAGCCCTGGTAGCTGCAAATGGCAAGATTCCATGTTACTGGGAAACAATTTTCCTAGAGGACAATGCAGAAGGCAATGGATTCCATAACAGACACCACAGATGGCCAGGTGTTTGAAAATACTGTGAGAACATGAAAGGAACAAGAAGGTGTGTTATGCCCAAACACTTGCCACCAAAGGTTGCAAGATTATGGAATTAACAAAATTAGCTTCCAATCAGGTTGTGCGATGGGATACGGAGTTATAGGGGCCAATGGAGTCTATGCATTGTGTACAGGGCAGATGATGGGGGTCCAGTATCATAGGGGCCACTAGAATCTCTTTCTTCATGAAGGATTTCTTCTTGTCCTTTACCTTCTCTGACAAATTCAGTGATAGGAAGGGCATCTCTGAGACAGTTCTGGAGGCAGAGAAAGAACTGGAGCCCGTGACCAACAGAATGTGTCCTTCAGCCACTGGCTAGTGACTAGTTGTAAATGATAAGAAACTCGCTGAGTGTCCTGTGTAGTTTAACCACCACTTCATTCTTCTACTACGGTTTCATTCCCGCCATAAGATGTACGCATACATCAAGATAGGAATAGGGGTTGTCAAAAGACATATACAGTGCGCCCTACCTGTGCTTGCACAGGGCCGCAGTCGCAGACGGGAGCGAACGGGCTAAGGCTGCTGGCACAGTGTGAATGACAGGGAACACACATGACAGGCCATTTGCAAGTACGAGAAGCCGAAGGCACATAATGCCTCTCCTGCTGATGGCTGGGAATTGGTGCTAATACTCCCAAACTAGGTCTGTGAGAATTATTGGGAGGAGAGCCCCCAACCATCAGAGAGGGAGGCATAGTCGAGCAGCCTCTAGGGTCCACAATAGAAGAAAAGAAGGAATATTAGTTGTTAACGTCCTGTTGACATTGTAATTAGAGAGACAAAACAAGCTTGGTTTGTTACCTTAAGGATGGGGAAAGAAATTTTCCATACCCTTTGAAAGGAACTACCCAGATAGTCACCTGGCAAGATTTTGGGAAATAATGGAAAACCTAATTATGTATGGCTAGAGGTGAATTTGAATCACTTTCCTCCTGAGTGAGATTTCATTGCGTTAAGTACTGCACCACTTTGCTTGGTCCTGCAGACATATACTCCGATTTCTTCTTGGCCTATTGGTATGCCAATTAGTCAAAAGCCTTGTATTTTCTTCTCATGTTGAAAGATGGTTCAGTATGTTAAACAAAAGGAACAGTACTCTTCATAACAGACACAGATGGTGGAGAATGTGTATGCAAAGGAACAACAGCAATTACTGACAATGTTAGAAAACCAGTGGAGGGATGGAGAGGGAAGCAGGAGGGGAGGGGAGGAGAGGGCTAAAGGTGCAGGTGGGACTATATGCCAGCCCTGTCTGATGGACTGGAAGGAAGAGGAGAGATTGAAGTGTGTGGCTGAATGGAAGATGTACACTCTTTGACAAAAAAAACTAAAAAACTGGCCGCCAGCTGGCCGCCGCTGATCCTAAGTCCGAGCCGATCACGACATGGGACAATAAACGGGGCCGCGCTGATTCGCTCTAAGTCCGGCTATCTGCACAATCTGGCAACACTGTTGACTGCGGGAGTTCATACAGTACTTCTTGTGTGCAGTTAGAAGACGTGCAGGTCAGCCACACCCATGGTCTCATGGTAAAGTGCTTGACTTACACGTGGAATTACTAGCGATCGAAACCGAGTGTTGAAAAAATTTTAATGTCACGTCCATCGTGCGGGCTGATGCAACATGTGTAAGGGGAGCATATGCGTAACGTATTTCATTTTTTGGTACACTGGCAATAATATTCCGGCCCAATAAAAAACATTGCTGCCTCTGGCCGCAGTACTTGGCAGGACATGCCTTTATTCGTAGAACCGTTTTCGAGTGGTACTTCGACTCTTCGGCTCTCAAAGACGTACTTTGGAGGCAACATTCACTCGTACCTTCCATATCACAGACGCCATTTTGATTTGCCGAATATATCACAGTTTTGGTTTTATAACTCGCAGTAAACCGTTTCAGGGCAACAGCGAATTAACGACGAATTACAAATCATCTCTGGATGAATTTATTACAACTAAATGCAATTAAAATCAAATTAACTTTAAGAAACAAACTTGTGGGAACGAATATATAAAATCTGAAGATACTAATAACAACGAGATGCTGTGGTGTAATGGGGAGCGTACTGGACTTCCAAGCAAGAGGTCCTGTGAACGAAACTCGTTGAATGCATTTTTTTAATCTTAATGTTTGCAACACATTGTGGGAGTCACTTATGCACATAACAGAATTATGTTATCGAGTACTCTTCTATGCCGTCTCAGGAGTTTAATAACATCGATTTGGTAATTTTTTATGTGTGACTGAAGAACGGAGAATGAAATTGCTGCTGCAATTGGTACGATCAGCAATGACATTTATGTTCTTCCTTCTCACAAATATTTGACTTTGTTCCATGTATGTTGCGATTTTCGAGAATATGGTTGGAGACAAAACTAGGGGAAAGTTAAAGTTGCTGGTACAGTAAGTGAAATGTGTATCAATGACATTTAGGCCTACACCATTCGCTAGTCAGAAGGATGTGGCTATTTATTTGCGAATATTTTGCCGCTTAGTTTCGAATATATCATGATTTCCGAGAGTGTGCTTACACCGATATTCCTTGTCACCAGTATTTGGTAGCTTTTTTCTGAATATGTCACGATTACAGTGCGTGTGGTTAACTAAGATCCTAACAAGATACATTTAATTTCAGTTGCAAGTGCATACAGAACATTCATAACAACGTCGTCTGCTGGCATCTCTACACATGGCTTGGTCACTTCTAAGGAAATTATCTACCAGTGTATCCGAGAAAAAACTGCCTCCCACACACCCTGATCCTTCCTACATAGTCAAACGAATCGTAGCACTATCCAAGTCAAAACGGCAACAGTCTGACAGATTAATATCCTATAAACTAAATGAAATTAAAAAATGCCAGCAGGCTCCCCTGGCAGTATCAAAACCTTTTTGCTTAGACGAACTGCATGTGGCTATCTCTGATGTGAAGACTGGGAAAGCTGCCGGTATAGATGAGATTTTCCCAGAATTTATTAAACATGCTGGACTCAAGACCCGATTGTGGCTTCTAAATTTATTCAATAACATTCTTAAATACAGCTCTCTACCAAAAGCTTTTAAGAGATCTAAAGTAATAGCTGTTTTGAAGCCTGGTAAACAAGCCGAACGTGCAGATAGCTACCGCCCCATTGCACTTCTCAGTGTATGTTACAAGCTGCTCGAGAGACTCATCTACAATCGTATTGTTCCCATTCTCACTGCTAGTATCCCTGTTGAACAAGCTGATTTCAAACAAAGCCGTAATTGCTGTGACCAGGTCTTAGCACTGACATCTTTCATTGAGACTGGTTTCGAAAAGTAGTGTACCACTTCCATTGCTTTTCTGGATCTCTCGGCAGCTTATGATACCGTGTGGAAGAAGGGCCTCCTAGTGAAGCTTTACAATCTCATTCCTTGTCCTATTTTATTGCAACTTGTGAACTCAATGCTAAGTGGCCGTCTGATCAAGATCTATCTCGGCAACACAGAAAGTGGGTTTACACAGCTTCACGATGGCCTCCCCCAGGGTTCGGTTCTTGCTCCCATTCTTTTTAATGTTTACACCGCTGATATTCCATCTAAGCAATCTAGAAAATTCATTTATGCCGATGATATTGCCATAGCGTCACAACACAGACACATCCATGTGACGGAAACTACTTTAACATCTGACCTAACTCTCCTCAGAAATTACTTCGCAATGTGGAAACTAAAGTCAAACCGAAATAAAATGGAAGTAGCTTGTTTCCATCTCAATAATAGGATGGCCGACTATAAACTTAATATCTCGTTTGATGGTGTTCAACTTGAACATAATGAACATCCAAAATACCTGGGAGTCATCTTGGATAGATCTCTCACTTTTAAGTACCACCTTCATAAAACAGCAGACAAAGTTAAAACTAGGAATAACATATTGCAGCACTTAGCAGGATCATTTTGGGGAGCCAGTGCTAAGGTTTTGCGTACAACAGCTTTGCCCCTAGTTTACTCTGCAGCTGAATACTGTTCTCCTGTCTGGCTCAACAGTGCTCATGTGAGAGACATTGATGTACAATTAAATAGAGAAATGAGATTGATCAGTGGCACTCTGATGGCTACACCACTTCAATGGCTCCTAATATTATGCAACATCGTTCCCCCAGATCTAAGACGGAAGGAAGCCTTAATGAGAGAGTATTATAAGATCTTGTCCACTCCTGAGCTTCCTATCCTGCAAGACCTTCCACCACCGGTAAGCCGGCTGAAATCACGTAAACCACCTCTTAAAACAGCTGTGCAACTACATGAGAGTGGCTTCTCGCCTAAATCAAACTGGGCAAGAATTTGGGATTCGTTTAATGGAAAAAACAGCATCTGGATAGACAATCCCTCTAAGCAGCTCCAAGGAATGGACCTTCCCAGGAGTTAATGGTCTTTGATCAACCGTTTCCGAACTGGTGTTGGTCGCTGTAACTATTGGAAATTCAAATGGAGACAGACAGACGACCAGTCATGTGACTGTGGAGCAGACATACAAACGATGACCCACATAATTACTAATTGCCCATTACGATCATTCTCAGGAGGTATGACCGAACTCCATATAGTCAGTCAGGAAGCTGTCCAGTTGTTAAAGGAGTTGGATTTGGCTCTGTGACAGAGATATGTTTTATCTTATTAATTAGACACTAGTATATCTTACTAAAGTATTATATGTAACTGACATTATACCATACGATATATATATCTACACATGCCTTTAATGGGCAGTCTTCAGGCCTATAGACAATTCTGTACGTTGTCATCTTTAAGATTTTAAAACGTAAACAAAGGCATTTAACTGTAAAAAATAAAGTATTTGTCGTAATTATTTAATGCACGTTAAAGCAGTGAAATTGCATTGTTCAATGATACGCCAGCTACGTGTCTTGGAATTAAAACGCGAAACTTCCACTTTTCCAAATAATCGCAAGTCAAATGCAGCATTCTGGCAGTGGATTGTAGTTTCGGAATCGGAAAGTATAAACAACATTTTACTTTCAACTCGGAATATAAATACATAACAGGTACGGAAATGCAGGTGAAACTTTCCGATTACACAACTGAACAAGTAATGAACAACTGGTTTCATTCGTCTGCTAGAATGGCTACCGCAGACTTGACAACCCCAGAGATATATTTATCGTTGCCTCCAAAGTATGTCTTTGAGAGCCGAAGAGCCGAAGTACCACTCGAAAACGGTTCTACGAATAAAGGCGCGTCTTGGCAGGGCTCTCCGCGGCCCACTCGCCGGTAGCACCAATGGCGGCGCTGCGCTGCCTCGCCCTCTGCCCACAGTGCCTGCCGCCGCTCATCGCCCTGGATATCTAAAATGCTGTTGTGTGTTGCTGAGTGGTGATCCACGAAAAAGGTTACGACGTGTATTTCAGACACGATATCAACGGAGCAGCCCACCCATTTTGAATGATGAGCATATTATTACACTAATACATAATACATTAGAGAGCCAAAATATTGTCATTAGTCGTTGATCCAATCAAATGGCACTCTACGATGGTTAACACTTATTTGTGGTTTAAATCGCGATCCATTTCCTTTCAGCAAAGCCCTTCATGTAATTTGTTATTGTCATCAGTTCATATGTTTTCATCAAGACACAGTGCGTAACTGCACTACAATGTTTAATGTCATTGTTTGATTCCTTATGGTAATTGTATGAGCTAAATTATGTGAATACGTTTCAGCGCACGTTCTAAAGTAACACAGGCACACTGGAAGGTTCTTGTCTTCATGTCTCATTTCTACAGCAGATATTTTGCATGAACGAATTATGTTAATCATTATGTAAGCATCCCCTAGCATGTGGGTCCTAAGGAAATAGTAAAAATTCGTATCGAGGGAGGTCAATTCGAATTCTTTCAAAGGCGTTTGTATGGTGAAGCAAAGAAGACATCTAATACCATTCCCATGATTTGGAGTCGACCTCTCTGAATAAAGCTTTTTTTCTGATTCCATTAAAGAGTTTCTTCTTGCAATCTTCAGCGTATAAAGTAAAATAAAAAAAAGTAAAACGAAATACCACCGCCAAACGCACTGTCTCCAACTGCCGACTCACAGCACAGTTACATCACGAGACACAAGCAGAACCACACAGCCAACCACACGCTGGCAGGTGATGCCCTCAGTCTCTCACACATTCATTGCTGAGCCTCTAACGCATCGCGAAAGAATATCTGAAATAAAATGTAAAAGTAAAAATGGCATTGTAAGAAATTGTTTCATGTTATAGTTTTATTTTTGCACCTACAGGCCTATAATACCAAATGCGAGGAAAAACAAAAGATAATATACAATTGTAATTGCCATAAGTTTTTTAATTAAGTTGTCTAGTAAAATACAACTGTTACAAACAAAGGAACATTAGTTTAATTATAAACAAAAATAACAGACAATAGCGTAATTTAACATGATACGTCTTGTCAAAGCATAATTGCTTTAAAACAAAGCCATGTGCCTTGGTTTCTGCCTGGCATAAATTTCTACACATTCTTCTAATTTGATGATTTTAGCCGCATCTTTTTCAATGGCTAGTATAGCTAAATGTGTTAAACGTTCTTGAAGCATATAATTCCTCAAGTAGTTTTTTATCCGTTTGAGGAGATTGAAAGATCGTTCTGCCGTTGCAGTGGACACCGGGATAGTCAAAAACAGTTGCAATAGGTTGAACAAATTAGGGAATACATACTGGTTGTGAACATTTTCAGACTTAAATTGTGAAACCAAATTTGGCACAAGATGACGATCTGTTTGGTCTGAATCATGCTTCTTTCTTGAAAATACATCGATTTCTGAGACTAAATTATCATTTTCCAAACCAAATGCGGAACTCGCAGCAAAACATGCTTCTTTGATACGGTCGTTACAAATTGAGTTGTTCTTGTTGCAGAGTAGAGCCAGCTGGTTTTTTGTTTTTCAAATCGTGACCTAATGTTCTCACTGAGTGTATCTAACAGAGGGTGGTAAAATGTTTTTAAAAAGTAGGCTTCAGGTGAATCATATTCAGGATTAACATCTCCTCCTCCTATTTTTTGTGGAAGTATTCTTTTGCGTTGAACTGTTGGCCTTTTAAAGCCATGTCTTTCACATAAATCAATCGCTTCAGCAAAAAACTTTTGGAACTCTTTTTCATTTCTCAAACAATTTATGGACATAACTACGCTGTCAGCCACCTGGACTACTTCATGAATGGATACATCATGATTCTGTATGTACTTTGAAAGAATGTTAGTTTTTTCCTAAAAAGTACTTCATAGTATTCAATACAAAAATAAACTTAAACTTGGTAATACATGTGATCAATCCGTTAGCATCTCCGCCAAATTTGGAGTCAGTAGCTTCAATATTTTCCAGAGTGTGCAGTATATCTATTAAGTGTTGTTGAACTGCTCGCAAGCTTTCATATCTGCTGCTAAATCTTGTGGCACTTAGTGCTTTCAAGGACAAATCCTTATTTATTCCTTCTTTGAGTGCATATGCTGCACTTTTTACTGCATGTCTTTCAGGCGAAGCCTCAATAAAACAGTATAGTAGTTGGACTGTGCTAAAAACGTTGCGAACAGAAGGAATGTTTCTAGATGCATCATCAAGTGTAAGATTTAGAGAATGCATATAGCAATGTACAAGCATAACATACGGGTTTTGTTCTTCCATCCTCACAGCGACACCCATGTAAGAACCACTCATGTTTCCCGCTCCGTCATAGCACTGAGCAATTATATTCTTAAGGTCAATGCCAAGTTCACCGAAAATTGAAACAAGCAGCTTGTATCAGTTTTGCAAAAACTAATAAAGCTTTCTTTGATTTCGAGCTTTTCTGTTACATAACTTATAACAAAAGTCAATTGTTCTTGATTTGACACATCTGGAGTTTCATCAACAATCACGGAGAATTGTTTCGATTTTTTAGCATCATCAAATATGTACTGCCTGGCCAAATTTGCCATGATTTCAATCATTTCATTTTGAAAATCGTGATGAACATAATTGAAAAACTTATCTCTGTCTAAAAATTTTTGTTTTAATAAAGAGTTTTCTGTTGATCTCAGCTTCAATAACTCGGCATAATTACCCCTGTTATCAGAGTCCTCATTTTCTCTGTGACCCCGAAATGCTATTCCCTGCTTAGCCATGAAATGTAAGAACTGGAATAAAATCTTCAGATTATCACGATTTTTTTAACTTCTTCTTGATGATGTGTTGATATTTTGCTTACCACACTTTCTTTACTTTTAAAACCTTCCTGCCAACGATGAAGAGCACTGAGGTGAGAAGAAGTTTTTTTGTGCTCTTTAAAGCGTTGGACTGCTTTTTTCCAGTTTTTAAACCCATTAGATATGAATGTTTCATCATAACAACCTGTGGAACCGAACAAACAACAAGGGAAGCAAAAAGCTTTATCAGCAGCAACACTGTATTCTAACCAATTGTAATTTGTGTACCACATACTTCTAAACTTTCTACCCTTTGTTTCTGGTTACTTATCAATAATAGGTTGAAAAGGATCATTTTTAAAAAACTGTGATGCTGCTTGTCTACCATGAATTGGATTTCTTGGTTCAAATTGAAGCTGAGAAGGACTATTAGACTGAGTAGTCTTACTTACAGGCAATGCACTCTCAGCATTTGAAGGTGTAGGTGTAGATATAGCGGTAACTATTTCAATTGTTGATTTGTCACTGACGAAATTCTCTGTGGTTCATCTATTGCTGGTGTAGCCGACACTGACACTTCAGCCAAGTCACTATCTGGATCTGGAGCAACAGCAATATTTAGGGCTGTGTGGGACAGTATTCCTTCTTGGGATTTCTGCCTTTTGCTGAAGAAATCGAACAACGTTTTTCCTGAATAACGCTTCATTGTTAATTAAAAGACGCAAAAGTGCGTACACAAACACAACTGCATTTGATTTGACCAGAACTACGACAAACACAGAACACAACCTTTGTGCTGGAACAGTACTATCCGCAAACTGTAACCTGGCTTGCGGGCACCTCTCGGAAACTCTCGGCAGCAGTCGGTAGATTTCGTGGCGTAGCGAGTTGCAGATGTTCGTTGCTAACTGTGCAGCGTAGACTGCATTTGTCGTTTCCTTTGTTGCTTAGCCGTGCTGTTGCTGTCAGTGTTTAGTTGCTGCGTTTACAAGAAAAGGGAGCTTGATCTTGTAGATGTTGTTGTTGCGGTCTTCAGTCCGAAGACTGGTTTGATGCAGCTCTCCATGCTACTCTATCCTGTGCAAGCCTTATCATTTCAGAATAACTACTGCAATCTACATCCTTTAGACCTGCCTAGTGTACTGATCGCATGGTCTCCCTCTTACAGTTTTAACCCCCACACTTCCTTCCAGTAATAAATTGGTGATACCTTGATGTCTCAGAATGTGTCCTATCAATTGCTCCCTCCGTTTAGTCAAGTTATGCCACAATGTTCTTTAATCCCCAATTCTTTTTAGAAACTCTTACCTAAATTTCAGCATTATTCTGTAACACCACATTTCAAAAGCTTCTATTCGGTCTTGTCTTCACTATTTATCGTCCACGTTTCGCTTCCATACAAGGCTACACTCCAGACAAATACGTTCAAAAAAGATTTTCTAGCACTTAAACCTATATTTGATGTGAACAAATTTCTCTTCTTCAGAAATGCATTTCTTACCATTCCTTGTCTACATTTTCTATCCTCCCTGCTTCGGCCATCGTACCTGTAGAGGTATAGCTCATTAATGCACCGCACAGAAAATCCAGTCCGCATA
Source organism: Locusta migratoria (assembly GCA_026315105.1). Taxonomy (NCBI): domain Eukaryota; kingdom Metazoa; phylum Arthropoda; class Insecta; order Orthoptera; family Acrididae; genus Locusta; species Locusta migratoria. Next base: position 36,249,242 of record CM048746.1, on the reverse strand, counting down.
TGCCTTTTTTTCCCCTTCAGCAGGATAGTTCCAACTCTGGAATCATTTGACGACGATGAGGTAGTGGAATTTCAGTTAAGGGTTAAAAAATTGTTTCTGAAATTAAGAAATATAAAATGTCATGGGATAAAATTAATACTGCCGCTCACCCTAGTACATCACGTGCATATGCGTCATGTTTAACCCTTTATCACTAACAAGCACTTAACAAATGCAAAAGAAAAATAATCTCTCACCCGCTACCGACACAAAGCGTTACGAACAAGCAGTGGTGCAATTTTCAGGGACATGTTCCAGATCCTCCACGCCATCACAAATCTCTGAAAATTCATGTATAGGGTCGTTCGATTTTTAACCTTTGTTTTACTTTTTTTAATATGATTAGAAAAATGTACATTCTTTAGAATAACAAATCTTTTTAAAATTTTTAAGCATTGGTTTTTCCACTCGTCGGATAGTAATTGCTAACATCTGTACAGGCTAGAAACATTCCCAGAAGGATGTGTTGCTGTGCTGAATGGAACTCTTCATTCGTGCACGTAGTCATCAAAAGTCCATAAGCTCATCCGAAAATAATTAAAAACTCATCTCCCCTTAATTCCTCAAAAAGGACAGAGAATGCATCCACTTCGTCTATTCTCGTATTGAGTGGATGAACCCAATGCAACCTTCTTCTTCTTCTCTTCAAACGTCTGTACAAGACAAGCCACGCTAATAACTGCTCCATTTGCAGTCTGGGAAGTCAACTGCTGAAGGAAGGCTGTCACTACACGGCACGGCATGCCGTGTAGCTGTTGGGTGGCTGTGAAGAGGGGTGGATCTCGTGTCGACCCGGCAGGAATGCCGGCTTGTCGGCTGGCGGGTTGATGTGAAGTAAGCCGACCACCTGCTCAGCAGAAGCCAAGTTACAGTTTGCGTATAGTACTGGCGCGCAGAGAGATATTTACGATGAGGCAGTGCACATGTCACTGGGTTTGGCTACGATCGTCAACTGTCGTCAGATGTCGTGTGCGAAGGCGGAGCCTCCTTCTCTACTACAATGTCGCGCCGAGCATGTGTACCACCATAATTCCCACTTATAGCTATGTTATAATTGTGCAAATCAGTTTGAAAAGTATACAAGTGTTACTACACTAAAAAAGTGAATAATTTATCTTATTTCTTCCGGAAAGTGGGGGGGGGGGGGCAACTGCCCCCCCTAATCGCCGCCACTGCGTGTAGCGATAAGCCACGCGAAATCGCACTTGTCTCACACGGGCTTCTATAGGCGAGTCGCGGATCTTGGTTAACACGTGGCGCTATCTCCTGATAGTTTCCATCGTCACACTTAAGGATGCAGTTATTTAATTCGTCCAGTGAGGCCGAAACAGCGTTCATTTTTTTGGAATCTTAACAGCATTATAATTTCAGCTAATGACTAGAGAAGTTAAACATACTGATATTGTTCTTGCAACATACAGCAGGTCAAAGTCTGAGATATGTAAACTTCCATCACGATTTCAGTTTCACCTACCCCCACCCAAAAAAAAAAAAGACTAAAACAATTACTTCGTTAGATTTCATCAAAAGCTACTTTTTTTTAATTTTTCGTGAAAAGTTACTGTAAATCAACGTTGCCCCATTCGACATGAAAAACTTTGCATCTTGAATGTGACTGAGTTTCAAAAATAAAAAAAAATGTTTGGAAAGTCTATGGGACTTAACTACGGGGTTATCAGTCCCTAAACTTACAAACTACTTATGAACTAACTAAGACTAAGGACGGCACAAATATCCATGCCCGAGGGGGGATTCGAACCCCCGACCGCAGTGGCCGTGCAGACCGTGACTGAAGCGCCTCAGTCCTGAGTTTAAAAATTCAGCCTTACGACTGTACAAATAATATTTAACGTGTTGGTTTGTTTGAAATCCAGAAGAAACATAGTTAACTAATTATGTGTGTAACACAGTAATTAGTTCATTTGGGGATTCAGAAGACAGGATACTTAAAACTACGGCCATGAACACCGAAACTACACTGTATATGTGAGAAATGTGCAATTCTGAGGTTTTTCCAGTGGCGGCTGGTGATAATGTGCTAATGTGCTGCAGCACAATGTAAATATATTACTAAAATTATGTCATTTCTCTTCGAAAGCAAGCGAAAAATTGCTGTAAAATTACATCCTTTCTCTTGGAATGCGATCCAGATATCACAATAAAATTATGCTAATTCCCTTCCAATACGAATTACAATTCTAGTAATAAGGATGAAAACGCATTTTGGAACGCTCTCGCCGCGATAGCTGGAAACCAGCTCCGTGTGCTGATATGGGATTCAGCCGCACTGGTACATGCGCAGAGAGGCGGCGCAGTCGTCTGTTGGCTAGTGCGCATGCGCAGACGTGATGTCAGGCCTGGCGACTCATGTGTGCTGAGACCGACTGCAGCACCAGATCAATATTTCTCTTCGCACAGGGTGTAACGGTTGCGGAAGAATAGTATATGACGAATATTGCAGCATACAGAGTCAAATAGCGCTCTGGCTCAGGAGTCTTGCGCGTTGTCTCTCAAACCTACTTGTGTGAGGCTCGTATTCAAATACCTCTGAGTCCAATATTTTAATTTCTGTAAATAAAACTTCAATCACAAACAACATTAGTAATGTATAGCCCACGAGCGGGTGAAACTGCGCTTTTCAGCCAAGCAGTTTCATTGGTCACTTGTGTAGAACACAGATGATATGGTGGGAATATTGCTAAGCTCCGTTATTTCCATTGTCAGTCACGCTTTTTATTTTAGTATATTTTGTTTCCTGTTTATTTTTGTAATATAGTAACACACTGGTCAAATTTTGTACGAGCCGCCACTGGGTTTTTCATCTGCAAACATATACATATAATCCATAGACTACTAACCAGCTTATTGATTTCGCAGTGCTGCAGCCTTGTTGGACCAACAAATGATGATGAGAATCCGAATCCATGTGTCTGATGGATTCTTCGAATTATGACACCCACGACTTGCATTTGATGTTGCTTAGTATCTGTCGTCACGATGATAAATCAACAGAAATTATTACAAACTTTTTGCCTACTTTCTCATATTGTATTTTCCGCAAAACCACGCATTCTTTCTGGTCTCTTGACCACATGGGAATCAACGCTTTTGCAACTGAATTAATGAAAATAATGATGGTAATAATGATAGTAATCAATGAAGTTTACCACATCACAGCAAAATGATAACGATTACAATCACAATAGAAAATTCCGATCTCTTGGTTGATACACTGCTATGAGTTTCGGTATTTCGTTGCTGAATACCGTTTAGGATATTTTTCAGAGGAGAAAGCCACACACATCGCTAGTACAACGATATCTCGCTAATCAACTATGATTGCTGTAGATCAGGAGACGAGAATGGCGCCACCGAGCTGAAATGAGAGTACTGGTTCAGTTGTCTGACATTTGTTGGCAGTTAATACAGACAGTCCCGACATAAAACACAGAAATGTTTGCAATTTGAACAGGGGTCGATCTTCCTGCGGTCGAAAATTTAATTCAGGATAACAGAGTCATATTTAATTCAATGACTAGACTCATATCCTCAACAATAGTGGAAAATACCTCGAAAGCTGAAAATGAGGAAACGATCAGAGTTGTCTAGCGTCGTAAGCAATACTGCCAAGCAATAGCAAGAACTTCTTGAGCATACCACAATATCCCACTGGCTTTTAGCTATGCTGCACTACCAAAGCCCATTCTAAGTAAGGCTACAGTCCGAAAGCAGACAACAGCATTACAAAATGCTGAAGAATAGATGACTTACTCTCATCAACTTCCGGAGAGAGTTTCTTTTAACAAAACGAAGAAAGTGCAAAACGACTACTCTCTCCGAAATTCCTAGGGACTGTTGTCCCAAAATGGATGTAAATACGTTCAGTCTTGTCATACGCGGCTCACATTCCAGGAATATCACAAAAATGAGCATTTGGCGTGTTCCGTCCTACAGCAGCTATTACGCTAGTTTTTACCAATAATCATAAAACGGACCAGACGGTTTTTGCTGCAGAAATGGCGACTTCTATTAGATCCGCGTAACCTTTCTCGACAAGAAACTGTTTTCTTTGTATAGTGATGCCCCTGTTTAGGTGGATTATAATGTTACTGTTTAATGTTGCTTCAGAAGAACTTTTTGCTTTAAATATTTTTATCTTTGCAGGTGATTCAAATTAATTGTAATAATTATTTTCCCTTCAAATTAATCCATTTATTCGATCTATTATTTGCAAAGTAAATGCAACCACGAAAAGTGAAATTGTACTATAAACCAAACATTTTGGTTACTTTAAGTGTATGGTGCATGGGCAGAACGCTTCCATCTGAAATATCTCCACGAAAGGCAGAGAAGCGGCCGGTTCTCTTTCATCGTACAGTTCGGCTCGGGTAGCCGGTCCTCTGTGGAGAAGATATGCATGTTGAAGAAAAGAGTCATACCTAAGAAACCTGCCTATTAATTTTATTTTTCTCCTGTATTTATATTTTTTCAGGCTTATACTCGCCTTTACTTCTCATAAAATAATAAGATATCTTTTTCTGCCGGCCGCGGTGGCCGAGGGGACTAAGGCGCTCCAGTCACGGTCTGCACGGCCACTACGGTCGGGGGTTCGAATCCCCCCTCGGGCATGGATACTTGTGCCGTCCTAGTTCGTAAGTAGTTCATAAGTTTAGGGACTGATGACCCCGTAGTTAAATCCCATAGACTATGCAAACATTTGAACATTTTTTTTATCTTTTTCTCTGCAAGTAGCATTACATTTTCCGTTGTCTCTAGGTGGATCATACTTTGTCTCTGCCGGTCCCAGATCTCACGTCGAAAGAAAAATGTCCTCCACATCATTCATTTCGCAGGAGGCGGTCGTATATTTGCCGTTGGTATATTTACTTGTACTAATATTGTTCGCAATCGTAAATAGTTTGCTCTTGCTGTTCGTCTCCTTAATTTTCCCTATAATTCTCCTCGAGAAGTGGATGAACTTCTGTGCTTTATTATTGTTAGTACCATTAGTTTTTATTTCAAGTGGAGCTTTGAATTTGTATTTTTTATACAAATTATTTTATGTTTCACAGTATTGAAGATCAACAAGTTCTCATATCCATTAACATAAGCGTGTTAGAGCTAATGTATGACGACCATTTTTGTCTTGTTTCATCTGTAAAACTTCATCTCAAAATGTGGAACACTTCTTTTAACACCCTTCATTTGAAACTGATATCTAGGCAGAGGACATTCACGGCTTACTCATTTATTAACTTTATTGATAATTTGGATCAGATTTATTTACAAATTTTGTAGTCAGTCCATTTACTTTTTGTGATAGCGGTAAAATTACAGCCCTGCGCTTTCTACGGCATCTGTTGTAAATCAATGAATAAGAGTTACGTCAATACGTTTATTTACTATCTTTTAATAAGCAACAGTGCAGTTGCTTTCCATAATACTGACTTAAACCGTGGCACAATTCATCGATCAATTTTAATCGTTGTAACACGTATTTATTAGGACGCTTTATTGTCTACTGTGTGTTTCTTACAAATTTTACAATTGATTTTATTCTAACGATAGGCCAGAAACTTAATTAACGTAACTCAGAACCGTGTGACAATGCAATATTTACTCGCGTTAGTTTTTGCGAGTTGGTGCAGTGGTAACACACTGGATTCATATTCGGCTGCACGGCGCTTGAATTTGAATTTTACATGATTTTGCTAAATAAGTCTAGGCAAATGGCGGAATGGTCCCTGTGGCAGGGTACGGCCGATTTCCTTCCACATCCTTATCATAACAATCCATAACCTTCCTTCTTTCTTTCGTGTCTCGTGTGCAATACTTTGTTTATGTTTGCTTGTGTTGATACAAATTTTGCAGTTCATTTCATACCAACTTCCCACTGAACAAGAGACCTTAAACTTCCAACTTAACTTAGAACTGGATGACACTGCTACATTAACGCCATTTCTTAATAGGTGTGTGATGGAGGGCACTTTTTATACAACTGCTGTTTCCTCCTGTTTCTCTTCCAGTTGTGAATGGTTCGTTGTTAAAACAATTTCTGGTTAATGTGAGTTCATATCGCCCTATCTTTTACCTTCGCATAAATTGAATCGTATTACAGTTCTGCCACATCCCCTCCACAAGGGCAGAAGGAGGCGGGGCATGTTGTGCACGTGACTCGTCTGCAGTAGCGCTTCCCTGCGGCAGAAAGCAAAAGCTTAACGCTGTCAGCTGTTGCTGTCTTATCTTCTGATATCTTCCATAATATAAAAGGAAGTGTCCCGATTGACTGACTGACTGACTGACTGACTCATCATCATCGCCCACCCCAAACCACTGAAGATAGAAACTTGAAACTTGTACAGGTCGTTGAACTTACTCTGTAAGCGTCACTTAAGAAGCGATTTTTAGATATTCCGTCCGTAAAGGAGTGAAATAGGGGATGAAACGTTTTTTTGAAAATACGTAGCTATTCAGGTAATTTTGAAGCTAGAACTACAAATTTTCGGATTTGGATTCGGGGTTCGAATTTAAAAGACACGTGTTTCGGTATTTTTGGAAACTAGACTAATAAGGGGATGAAATACGGGATGCAAAAATTGATTTTCAGAAATATGGTGCTGTTAACTCAAATTTCAAGCTATAACTACGAAACTTAATATATAGATTCTTGATCAGGATTAAAAAGAAACAACTGCTGCAGACCAAACAACTTACACATGCGAAGCAGCGGGGGTTCAGCTAGTATTTTTATATTTTGTAGCTCATGAATGTTCCTATTTTAGTGAAATTTCATAGTAGGTACTACCAAGGTTACGTTTCTCCATACTATCCCTACAATATGCTACATAAATTGCAAGCCTGAAGGAGTGGGACAGTTCTGAGTTACAAACAAAAATGATAGAATTGGAAAAGTGTAAACATTAACTTAGGCCTACCGGTACTGTAAATTTTATCTCATATATTATTTATGTTCTAATTACCATAGTCTCCACTACAGGAATAAAAAATTATGGTATTTGTCTGTCTGTGTTGACTGACTGCCACTGGTATTTTTACTAATAAACAGTAAACTTAAATTCACACCTACGCTACTGGCAACGAGTTTAAAGAGAATGAAAGCATGTGACAACACACATTCTTTTTACGCAAGTCGACGAAGTGCCGTCCAATTTAAAGACTTGCACCTGGCCAACGAGCCACACGAAATTATTATTATAGGGAGATGACTGTAGCCCACGTCTTTGATACGTATAATTATAAATGTTTCATAAATTATGTATTTAAAACGCACTTACAGCAAATGAGACATTCTATATCAGATGGTGAGAAATATATACATTTTATTTCATAAACTTGGCATAAATTACACACGTCGGCTCTAATATTCGGTATAAGAATGTTGTCAGCATCATTACATTTTTTTCGATGGAAAGACGTGAGAGGGGCTTCCACACTCAATTGACATTCATTACAAAACTAATGGTCTCTCTCTCTCTCTCTCTCTCTCTCTCTCTCTCTCTCTCTCTCTCTCTCTTTTCACGGGTAGTTACATCTCGAATAGAAGAATAAAGCATTGAAGCTTCCCGTTTCGTTTGAGGCTACTAAAATCACATAAGGAAGGCAGTAATTCACTCTTGTGTTCAGACTGCTGTACAATATTTTCATGTTACTTTGCCGAGTCTGCTCTGGGAATGAAATTCACATTTCACACAACCTAACCTACACGTAAAATCACGCAATAACGCACGTAAACTGTAAACAAAAGTGACCGAAGCTTTTGCTGTCTGCCGCTTGGAAGCGCTACTGAAGACCAGTCACCTGCTCAAGAGACTCCGCCTCCTTCGACCCGCCTGGAGGGGGTTTGGCAGAAATGTAGTACGATTCAATTTACGCTTTACCTTCGCGATCTTTCTGTGACTAATACGTAAGAGAGGTCAGGTGAAATAGAAATAAAACAAATGTATCGAATGTCTCTGTTGTATTCTCATGAAAACGTTTGAAATTGAATGAAAATTTCACACATACAAAATTTGAAAAGTGTAAAACAATCATTTAAATGAAAAATGCATGTAAAATGGTTTTAAAATAGGCTAAGACGTATAAAGTAACTTTTGTTCACCCGAAAATTGCTACTGCGTTAAAGATAATTCCAAAAAAAATTGTGAATTTTTAATAGCTATGTCAGTCGTCATAGTACACTGGAATGTAAAGTGTTATTGCTTCATGAGTAATGTTAGCAGTAGCGTTTAGTCGCCATCGACTGGAAGGGTTATTTATTTCATTAACTTTCTGAAGTTGATAAGAGGTATGATGCGGCGGCAGCAGCCACGGTCGTTTTGGTAAATGCGGCACAACGAGCGAGCGAAGGCGTGCACATTTGGAAAAAGAAAAGGCGGAGCGCGGCTGCTGGAGGGAAAGGATAGTTGTCGTTCTGAATAGACGAAGCCATCAAACGGAGTCTAACAGATGTTCGGTAGACCTCCCTGAGCATTCGTGTTTTGACAGATGAAATTCACGAATTGTATTGAATGGTTAGTAAATTAATTTCGTCCGCTATCTGCCGACGATACCGATCGAATGATAATCTATCGACGTGAGATACATGGCACCTAAACGTCGCCATAAAGTTTGTACTCTGAAACCTATCACCGCGCTGTAGTGAGCAAATTACAACTAAAGCCGTTTTTAAACGATGAACGAAGGTGAACAAGATAGATAATAGTCTACTGAAGCGCTCCTTGCCTACTAGCCCTGAACTACAAACTCATGCAAGATCTTGTGGCAGCGTGTTTAGACGATAAACGTAATCAAACAGTAATACCCGATGTTGAAAGTGAGGTTATAACAGGCGATTTGTTATGTAGGAAGTTATAGTTAAATACTGGAATTGAGGAAACAACGCTAAATGTTATTGACGGCCAAAGAAAACCTCGGAATCTATGTTTTTGGTCAACTTAGTGTGGTAAAGTTCTGGGTAGTGAAACAAAATTTCAAAACATTCACATCTATTTTCAAGCGAAAAAAAATAAACTTATGAACACATCAAGCAATATTTATAAGAGCATAAATATACCTTCTTTACTTTATCTATTACGATTTGCCCACTGACATTGTTAATAATGGCATGCACAACTGAATTTTTGTCTTTCATTTGGACTGACTTTTTCATTTAAAATGCTAATTAATGAAAATTGCATTACCAAATTACAATCTTATTCAAATAAACAATTTTCTTCAGTCTTTTCTGTTACGATATTGCAAAACATAAACTATTTTTCGGTTTCAGATGTACGACCTCACTTTTCGGTAGACAATAACCGAGATAAATATTTAAGTCGTCATGAAACATTTGCAATTTACCGCTAAACCAAAGTATAATAATAAACTAAAGATTAATAAGACAAATTTACGTGCAAACCATGTAATTGTCGACTACAATATTGTCACGTTCCAATGGAAGTAGGCTTGACTTCGAAGGCAACTAAACACAGCACTTCTACTGAAAGCACGTTTATTACGAACTCAACATACACGCAGCACTGACTGCCTCTTAGGCAGAGTGCTCTGCTATTTATACACAGACAGAATTTACCAGAAATTAGAAGAACAGTTAACATAAGAGACAAGTAGAATTTACAAGTGAACATAAGAAAGATGTAGAACCTTCTGGAATTGTAAATTACAAAGAAATAAATTTTTGCCGGTGGGCGGCGACCTTCTGCTCCGCAGTCCGTGACGCTATCCCCTGCGCCACGCCGGTAGTTAGTGTTCGTCGTCTCTCGCGGCATTGCTCCCTCTCCTGGAGAAACAGCGACCCGCTGTTATGATCCCTGTGGCGCCAGCTGCAATGTCCTGGATCCTCTGTAAGACAGTTCAAGAGAATCCTTCCCTTCTCCGCGATTATCAACGACAAACGTTCCTGTCGTGGCTTCATCAGGAACATTACCGTCCTTAAAGTCCTTGAACAAGAAACCATTGTCGTCTACCTGCTCTTCAGGATCGTAGTAAGGCTTCATGCGCAGGATGTGAACAATGTCTCTTCGTTTTTGACGTTTCGACGACGGCTCATAATCCTCAACTTCATATGTGACGTCTGACAGGCGGCATATGACACGATACGGACCAAAGTATCGCTTCAATAACTTTTCTGACAGTCCAACCTTCCGTACAGGGGTAAAAATCCATACCAGATCTCCTGGGCTGTACACAACAGGTCGGTGCTTGTCGTTATACCGCTGATGGTCCTTCTCCTGGGCGTCCAGTGTCCGTATGCGAGCCAGCTGTCTTGCTTCTTCGACCCTGGTGATGAGCTGTTTAACATAGTCATCCTGAGTGTCCTCCGTTTGGAATGGGAACAGTGTATCCATTGTCGTCTCAGCTTCACGGCCATGGAGCAGGAAAAACGGAGTGAAGCCTGTGGTGTCTTGTCTTGCGGTATTGTAAGCAAATGTCACGACTGGCAGAATTGTATCCCAATCCTTCTGCTCAACATCGACGTACATCGACAGCATGTCGGCTAACGTTTTGTTAAAACGTTCTGTAAGACCATTTGTCTGAGGATGGTATGCAGTTGTCATTCTGTGGACAATGTTGCACCGTGACATTACCTCTGATACTAGTTTTGACTGGAATACTTTTCCACGATCAGATATCATGACACGTGGTGCTCCATGCTTCAAAATAATGTCTTCTACAAGGAATTTTGCGATCTCTGGAACTTCTGCAGTCGGCACAGGTTTGGTGACAGCGTAGCGTGTGAGGTAGTCAGTGCAGACTATTATCCAACGGTTACCGGTTGTCGACTTCGGGAACCTCCCTAAAAGATCGATCCCAACTCGATGGAATGGAGCTGCTGCCGGCGGAATCGGTACGAGATGTCCTGGAGGTAATTGCGGCACATGCTTCCGTCGCTGGCACTCTTTACAGTGACTCACATAGTGCTTGACAGATCGGTAGAGACCTTTCCAGTAATACCTGCGTCTGATTTTGTCTAGGGTCTTCACGAATCCCAGATGACCCGATATTGGAGCATCGTGGAAATATTTGAGAATAGCTGGCTGGAGATGATCTGGAACAACACGAAGCCATTTGGGGCTCAGTGGATCGTAGTTGCTCTTATATAATGTTCCGTTTATAAGTTGGAACTCTCCATTGGTCGGTTCTCCGTTCTCTAAGGCCTCTATCGTTTTTAATAGTGCTGGATCTTCCCTCTGTTCAGCTGTAACGTCATCTAATTCAGTGAGGGTTGAAATTTCATTCATGCTGTCGTGTTCCTCTAATGGATTCCTCGAAAGGCAGTCGGCATCCTTGTGTTTGCGCCCATTCTTGAATATCACTGTGACATCGTACACTTGGAGTCTTAGTGCCCATCTTGCTAGTCGACCTGATGGATCCTTCAAGCTAGTCAGCGAACACAAAGAACGGTGGTCTGTCACGACGGTAAATGGTTTGCCGAATAAATACGGCCGGAACTTGTTGATAGCCCAGATAACCGTGAGACATTCTTTTACAGTTGTAGAGTAGTTTTTATCCCGGACTTTGAGAGTACTCTTGACGCATAGGCAATCACTTTTTCAGCACCTTCCTGAACTTGTACAAGCACTGCACCAATCCCATAACCATTGGCGTCTGTGTAAAGTTCCGTTTCTGCATTCTCGTCGTACAAGGCTAGCACTGGTGTGGAAGTTAGAGCCTCCTAAAGTGCCCAGAAAGCTCTTTCTTTTGTCTCGTCCCAGTAAAACTTGGCGTCTCCCTGCAGAAGTTCTTGTAATGGACATGCCTTGTTACAAAATCCTTTTATGAAACGTCGGTAGTATGAGCACAGCCCGAGAAAACTTTTCACATCACGAATGTGCTGAGGAGTTGGAAATTCCGTGACTGCCCTTACTTTATCTGGATCAGGACGGACGCCATCTCCGTTGACTAGGTGCCCCAGGATTTTTATCTCTTTGGCGACGAAGAGGCACTTCTTTGGATTGAGGCGGAGACCTGCAGTCTGAACACACTTCAGCACAGTTGACAGGCGACTCAGATGTTCTTCAAATGTTTTCGAGAAAATGACAATGTCATCTAAATAGCAGAGACACGTCGACCACTTAAGGTGTCTAAGCACGTTGTCCATCATGCGTTCGAATGTGGCTGGAGCATTACATAATCCAAATGGCATTACTTTAAATTCATAGAGGCCGCCAGGTGTAATAAAAGCCGTCTTCTCCCTGTCCGCTTCGTCAACCTCGATTTGCCAGTAACCTGTCTGCATGTCCATTGTTGCGAAGTATGTAGCTCCTTTCAAGCAGTCTAAGGTGTCGTCAATGCGCGGCAATGGGTAGACATCTTTCTTTGTGATTCTGTTCAGCCGCCGATAGTCGACACAGAATCGCCACGTGCCATCCTTCTTCTTTATGAGGACCACCGGAGACGACCAAGGACTCTCCGAAGGTTGAATAATGTCATCTCGCAACATCTTGTCCACTTCATTCCGAATTATCCGTCTTTCAGCTGGCGACACTCTATACGAACGCTGGCTAATTGGCGGGTGATCCCCTGTATTTATACGGTGCTTAATCATGGGCCGTTTCGTCTGACTTTTCCGCTGCTGAGGTGTGAATGCACCCAAAAATTGGCGTAGTATACCTAACACCCGCTGGCGTTGTTCCTTGGTCAGTCCAGGCCCTATTGGCAGTTCCACGTTTGTTCCCTCCAGCGTGCTGTCTGTACTAATAGCAGGGCATGGGTCTTCATTGATGACGTTGAGCTCACCGTCCTTGATTGGTTCAGCTGTCCCGATACACATTTCTTTGGGGATAATTTGCAACTGCTCGTGACAATTTGTGATCCAAATCTCTCCTTGCCCACCGGTAATGATTATGATAGCTGCTAGTATGTAAATTTCTTTTGTGAGCCTGATAAACTTTTTACTATCAACAAGAACTTCACAGTTTAACCAGTCATCTGCGTTTGTGACTGCAACTCTTCTCATTGTCAACGGCGGTATCGTCACATTGTCAACGACGAATAACTTCCCAGAAAATTCTGTATTACGTGTATCTGGCGGAGCGACTTCTTCAATTTGCAGCTCAGATCTTCCACAGTCAATGATAGCTTGGGATGCCTGAAGGAAGTCCCATCCGAGGATGACATTGTGACTACATTCTGTTAACACGACAAATTCAAACGGCTGCGTCCTGTTGTTGATGGTTATTCTTGCGACACAAGTTCCTGCTGGATGGACGTACTTTCCATTCACGACCTTCAGCACAGTTGCTCCCGCATCACAGAACATTGTCTTCTTTAGTGTGCGGCGGTAATTATCCGATAATACAGATAAAGAGGTCCTGAATCAACAAGTGCCCGGACAGGTTGGCCGTCGATTATAACGTTGATGAGATTTCCCGACATCTTGGCGACTGTCGTCCATGGAGGATTTTCATGTGCGACGGCCTCACCTCCGTAGATGGTCGCCTCGCTTAGTTTTCCTGGGCGCGGCAGCTAGGGGAGCAGCTGGTACCTCTGTACGGCGACGGTGAACGGCTGCGGTGCGTCGAGGAGCGACCTCGTCTAGGGTACGGCGATGGGCTTCTTCCCACAGGTCGATTGAACTCATCAGCAGGTGACTGCCTTGGATAGAACTGCTCTGATGGCTGACGTCTTGCGGCAAAATAATCATCGAATACTCGCCTCCTCTCTCTGCAGTAGCGTACGACATGTCCAGGGCGTCCACAGTGGAAACACAGTGGTGTGTTATCTTCTGTCCTCCAGATGTCTGTTCTTCTGCGGGCAAAGGCAACTAAACACAGCACTTATACTGAAAGCACGTTTATTACGAACTCAACATACACGCAGCACTGACTGCCTCTCAGGCAGAGTGCTCTGATATTTATACACAGACAGAATTTACACGAAATTAGAAGAACAGTTAACATGAGACAAGTAGAATTTACAAGTGAACATAAGAAAGATGTAGAACCTTCTGGAATTGTAAATTACAAAGAACTAAATTTTTGCCGGTGGGCGGGATTGAACCGGCGACCTTCTGCTCCGCAGTCCGTGACGCTATCCCCTGCGCCACGCCGGTAGTTAGTGTTCGTCGTCTCTCGCGGCAATATGAAAATTGCGTGACGAAAATAGGTTAACTTCTGATGTCAGCAGGCGACTGTTCAATCAAAACAATCTTCTAGAGAAAACTTAACGTGATGTTAGGTGATGGACAGTGTGAATGCCATCATTAGAAATACATTTTGTAATACATTCTGATCATAAACTTCAACATAACGCAAAATATACGTAAATACGAAGGAAAATGGCGGACTAACTGGAGCGATGACTGCAGCTGACAGCTACTAGCTCGCGCATGCGCAGTGAACCCACTAGTACCGAATTTAGAACTGGCCCTATTTCTTTATCGCTATAATTATCGCGCTTCGATACTAGCGCGATCATACTAGAGCAGCCGTTCAAACGACTGACGGCCGCCATTGACGCAACTTGTTATCAATCTATTACAAGTCCGTTGATCGTTTAATATGGGCTTAAAACTATGTCTGCAACGCATCCGGCCATCAGACTATTTAACATTTTATGAAATCAAGGAGGCAGGCAACAGTAAGACAGGTTCCGAATCTATCGAGCATCTCATGAAGGAACGTGCTAAAAATTAGCGTTTGATTCAAATGGAATGCTATTTAACGTATCAAGATGTTCTATCAATAACAGGTCACTTATAATTTCCATATTGACCTGCAGACATTTTATTTTATCAGGAAGCAAACTCGAAGTAAACTGGACAGAATTTGAGTATTTACGAAGACTTTTTCTGCGACAAATTGTGAGTCTTTTTGTTATTTAATGGGGTACGGTAAACATAACGATAAGGCCTACCTAGGATACAACCATAAACCGAGGAACAAAACTGAAAAAACTCTCAATGAGGTATTCATTGATATTTTTTCTGTACTCTTTTAAAATAGCTGGCCACATAGCACATATGCAATTTGGAGGGCACAGTGTCTCGAGCATGAGTGGGATTACGGATCCTAACATGCAGGACGCCAGCTGCAAAAACTCGTTCATCAGGCCACCAATGTAATCAAGGTTTTCCAACGTCGTAGTTAGGGTCTATTGTTTCGCAACTTTGGCATCATGTAGATGTGAGTCTAATTTGTAATTCTGCAAACAGTTGACTTTTTCTTGTCACCTCCATTAAATATTTTGAAAAATTAATACCAGAATATACACATTGTAGTAGTTAGCTGAATTGTGTTCAAGAAGGTCATTTCATACATTAACTACTACTCTCTTTTACGTTGCGAGCAATCTGCCTCAGCAGTGAGTAAATCAATGAGGTAAGGTTTACAGCAGTAATGTCTAGCTGTATAATAGGCACTTTCTAAACACCTAGCTCATTTTGAAATTAGGTCAGTTTTGTTGCAAAAGCAGGATTTATCAAGTCATCTCATTATGTCTTTCGAATGTTCAAATGTTTTTCAAGATTAAGGGACTTAACTGCAGGGTCATCAATCCCTAAACTTACAAACTACTTGTGAACCATCTTATACTAAAGACGACACAAATACCCATGCCCGAGAGAAGATTCGAACCCCCGATGGGGAATGGCCTCACGCATCGTAGCATAGCGCCTCGATGCGCTTGGCCGCTCCGGCGCGGCGTTATGTCTTTAAATTATCCACTTACTGTCAAACAAAACCATTCATGCCAACTGTCTCCTGGCAACCTCATAGTAAATGCCATAGCCACCTAGTTCAAGAATACAAGTGACATCACAAACAAAACGAAAGAACATTTTCTTTAATGAATTTATCAGTTGTTCTAAAATGATGGTACACTTTGGTAATAAAACAAATTACTTGTAAATTACTTCAAATGTTGTCATCCCATAAAGTAAATAATAAATTCTGAAGCCGCGTCAGATGTTTTTTAATTAAGATCCTTGCTTTATAGGTCCACGACCGATTTCATGTCTCTAAAGACCCATCTTCAGGTGTTAAATTTTTTTCATATGAAAATTTATTACAGAGACCCAAAATTCTAATCGCTTTCATCTGTCAAGGAAATAAAATTTCATTAAATATGCTCCGTTGATATCGTGTCTGAAATACACGTCGCAACTTTTTTCGTGTATCACCACTCAGCAACACTACAGCATTTTAGATATCCAGGGCGATGAGCGGCGGCAGGCGCTGAAGACAGAGGGCGAGGCAGCGCAGCGCCGCCACTGGCTGCCGGCGAGTGGGCCGCGGAGAGCTCTGCCAAGTGCTGCAGCCAGAGGCAGCAATGTTATTGGGCCGGAATATTATTGCCAGTGTACCAAAAAATGAAATACGTTACGCATATGCTCCCCTTACACATGTGGCATCAGCACGCACGAGGGATGTGAAATTAAAATTTTTGTCAACATTTGGTTTCGATAGCTAGTAATTACACGTGTAAGTCAAGCACTTTACTGCGAGACCACAGGTGTGGCTGACCTGCACACAAGAAGTACTGTATGAACTCCCACAGTCAATAGTGTTGCCAGATTGTGCAGATAGCCGGACGTAGAGCGAATCAGCGTGGCCACGTTTATTGTCCCATGTCGTGATCGGCTCGGACTTAGGCTCAGCGGCGGACAGGTCTTTTTGTCAAAGAGTGTACATGAGGCTAGAGTGTGGGCAGGAACTAACAGAGGGTTAAGCCTGGGGGATTGCGAGAGCTAGGATATATTGTAGGCCGAGTTTCCATCTGCACAATTCACAAAAAGCTGCTGTTTGTCGGGAGAATCCTTATGGCACTGGCTGCATAGCAGCTGAAGTGGGCCACATCATGCAGAGCTGTATGCTCTGAAGCAGAATGGTTAGGCTGTTTCATGGCAGTCACATCTGCAGTGAAGAGCAGTCACTGTCCTGCAGTCTGACCTCTGTGTGTGTGAGAGAGAGAGAGAGAGAGAGAGAGAGAGAGAGAGAGAGAGAGAGAGAGAGAGAGAGAGAAAGGGGAGGGGACGGGGTTCTGAAGAAGGCCGTAACAGCTGAAAACTAACTATATTTGTAATCTGGGTGTGCCTTTCTGTGAATCATCGATATGTCTCTGTGGTGAGTAGCAAACTATGCTTACGGCAATATTGTTGAATCTTTCCTCAAATTTTCACTGTTTAAAACTATTGGGGTGTTAGGGGGAGCAATAGTCACGGGTATGTACCCAGCCGTCACAGGTGAGCAGTGCCTATGACTGGTGAGGGGATGCTGTTTTATTCAAGACTGGCTTTATTTTTTATATTTATTTATTATTTTCATTTTTGAGATTGCAGCAACTTTTCCAAAATTGTCATATCTGTGCTCAATAAAGAATACATATTTCCTCAATTGAGTGGTATCAATCTGTGTTGCAGTTCTTACCTTCAATAGAGACTGCTGGGGCCTAATGATCACTAGAGGAAGACAGTTTAATCCGTTTTATGTTTGAATCATCTGCTATGGTGACATCTACTTTGTGCAGAGGCTTTCTGCACATGCAGCACCCAGCCTCAGCAAAGGCTACCTGTTTACTAATCCATTGCTCAGAATCCTTGAGTCCCAGCAACAGAGAGAATTTACTCCTCAACATACAAGTAGTTTTCACACCAGGCACCAAAATTGTAATCCCTGAAACTTCCTGGCAGATTACAATTGTGTGCCAGAACCGGGACTCGAACCTGGGACCTTTGCTTTTCACGGGCAAGCGCACTACCGACTGTACTATCCCGACACGACTCACGATGCAGCCTCACAACTTTACTTCCGCCAGTACCTCGCCTCCTACTTTCCAAAGTTGTGAGGCGGCATCGTGAGTCGTGTCGGGATAGCACAGTCGGTAGTGCGCTTGCCCGCGAAAGGCAAAGGTCCCAGGTTCGAGTCCCGGTTCCGGCACACAATTTTAAACTGCCAGGAAGTTTGACATCAGCGCACACTCTGCTGCATAGTGAAAGTTTCATTCTGGAATTTAATCCCTGTTTGGTCAGAGGGTTACCATCATGCAGGTAGTTGATGCCCCCCTACATATAGGTTAGCTACTGTATTGGGTTTGGGGCATACTGCCCTGATAGTGAGGAAAGGCATAAAGATAAAAAATAAATAAAGAAATAAAAAAAATAAAAGGCACAATGGAGCACATGCTGCATGGGTGACCTTCCTTGGATGA
The DNA here is from genome assembly GCA_026315105.1 of Locusta migratoria. Lineage (NCBI taxonomy): Eukaryota > Metazoa > Arthropoda > Insecta > Orthoptera > Acrididae > Locusta > Locusta migratoria. The sequence continues at coordinate 36,231,035 of CM048746.1, read as the reverse complement.
TCCATGTTTCTGCAAAATTTGCAAAGTGGTGATAGATCAAACCCAACAAATGGCACAACATAGTTATAAAGAAAAGGTTGTAGAGTGTGCTAGAAGAAAAAAAGAAAACAGAAAAAAAATAAAACCAGAAAGTTGAAGAGTCAAGCTTGGCAAGCAACAACCAATAGAAAGGCACAGGAGAAAGGTGAGTAGGAGGAGGATAGACTTCAAGCACGAAAATGTAACTAACACTGCTTCCCTATGATGTGCAGACATCACAAAAGAGTTGTGAGTCTGCCCCCTCCTCCCCTGGGTGGAGCACTACTTCTATCCTGATTCAGAAGTAGTTATTAGATACTACTGAGGTAAGAATATTATACACATTTGCCTGATGAAAATTGTCTTCATTTTATGAGTCAAGCTGGTATATTTGTTACTCCAATCATCAACTTTTCAATCACTTTTGATGTGACTGTCTGTTGGTGTTTTGGAGTATGTGGTCATAGAATTTAAGAATACTCTTTAATGGAAAGTACTGGTAAATTTATATATATATAAAAAAAAGGACTTGCGGTGTGGTTTTTATGATTTTTGGCCTAATGCAGTGTACAAGCATCATGAATGCATTTTGTGTATTTTTTGGAAAATAAAATCCTCCTACTAATCATATTTATTCCTAGTAAGGTCTCCTGACTTCAGTTTACATTTACTTCAGCTTCCTTAAATATGTTATTGTAGATTTTGATTTCTTAATCTCTTGTTGAATGAGGTACATTGGACAAGATTTCTCTCGCCCTGCATGATTCCCTTTACAGTATAAAAACAAAATAAGAAATGTCTTATATCAATGAAAAAGTAATGCATCAAAAATACCTTCCTTTCACCATATCTCTAATGTCACTCCACAAAAAATAAATAACATGGTTGTTATTACAAAGTGTTTAATGATGTAACATTTTACAAATAGAAATAATTCTTCAAAATACAAAATCATCATCATAATTATGCAATCTTCTGCAGCCACGACTTCAGTTCATTTAATTCAGCTGGCTTGTCAGTATCTTTATCACAAGCACTCGATTCTGCAAACTCAACTTTCTGGGGATTCAAATGAGCAAATTCAAAATCTTTTCCTTTCTTTCCTAAGAAATGTGTAGTGTTTTCTACACTGCTAATGCTTTCCAGCTGACTTGATTTGGTCTGTCGCAACAAATTCCTGTAAGTAAAAGAAAGGTATGCATAATTTCAGAAAATTGGGAAAAAGAAGAAATACAGTTAAGCAAAATAAATATTTTTTTAACAGTGCTACGGAAAGGAAAAACAAATTTTAAAATTCACACAACTGATTACAGAAATTACGATTTTCTTCAGAAAACCCCATATTCTATTTTCAAGCATTTAGTGAATGATAAGCACTTAGCTATCTCAATAGCCTTGATGTATATCTCCAGCAACCCTAAGTTAAAGTCCAGGCAGTAAAATATGGCTTAGGCCACAGTGAAGAACACCACATTCCTCCTTAAAAAAATAAAAACTCATCACCAAGAATGTAAACACCTGCTGTACGAACCTGTAGATGCCATCGGCAGTAGCTAATAATATGCAACAACTCTTTAAGGGGAGACACAGATAAAGTAATTGTGGTTCACATTATTGACCTCATAGATTGACTTTTGTGGAAATATTCTTGTAGCACATGACTATAATGTATCTTAACAAATGTAAATACACTTGCTGAGCTAACAGAAAAGCTCATTCACATCTAAATTTTCAGCCATAGTCTTCATAAGAAAAAGAAACAAATACATACACACAATCACTCAGGAAACTAAACCCACACAAACACCGCATTTGGCCACCCCAGTGCCACAAACATCTTCACTGAGTGACGAGGGGAGGGGAGGGGAGTGGAGTGGTGTGGGAACGAAGCCGGGTAAGGATGAGGCTGGAAAGTTCCATGTTGCACGATAGATTGTAAAGGCTCTGGTAGGTGAGAAACTTTCCTATTCCACTCCCAGACAGAATGAGGAAAAAAAGAATGCCTATTGCCTCTGCCCAAGGCCTAATTTCTCTTATCTTGTCTTTGTGATTACTATGTGACATGTAAGTAGGTGGCAGCAAGATTGTACTACACTCAGCTTCAAATTCCGGCCCTCTAAATTTCCTAAACAAAAATTCATGAAAAGAACGTCGTCTTTCCTCCAGTGATCCCCAATTGAGCTGCTGGAGCATTTCCGTGACACTCGTGCATTGGTCGAACCTACCAGTAACCTAGCTGCTCGCCTCTGAACTGCTTCATGTCTTCCTTTAAAATGATCTGCTGCGGGTCTCAAACACTTGAGCAATACTCTAGACGTGGTCATACAAGCGTTTTATACGTGGTCTCCTTGACAGATGAAGTACATCTTCGCAAAATTCTCCCAATAAACTGAAGTCGGCTGTCCACCTTACTCACAACTGTCCTTACATGTTAGTTCCATTTCATATCACTCTGCAATGTTACGCCTAGATATTTGAACACTGCAACTCCATCAAGAAGCTCACTACTAATGCTGTATTCGAACATTGTGTGATTGTTTTTCCTACTCATGTACAACACCTTACGTTTTTTTACATTGAGAGCTAGCTGCCATTCTTTGCACCAGCTAGAGATTTTGTCTAAGTCATCCTGTATGCTATTACAGTCAGTTACAGATGACTCCCTCCCATACACCACAGCACCATCACGAAACAGCCGCAAATTACAACTTACTCTGTCCATCAGATCATTTATATAGATAGAAAATAACAGCGGTCCTATCACACTCCCTTGGGGCACGCCTGATGACACACTAGTCTCTGATGAACACTCGCCATCGAGAACAACACACTGCGTTCCATTACTTAGGATGTCTTCCAGCCAGTCTCAAATCTGTGAACCTATTCCATAAGCTCGTATCTTTGTTAGCAGTCTGCAGTGTGACACTGCGTCAGGTGAACACCTTTTTGAAGCCAAGAAAAACACAATCCGCCTGTTGCTCTTTATCCATGGCTCGCAAGATGTCACGTGGCAAGAGGGCAAGCTGAGTTTCACATGAACGAGGTTTCCTAAATCCATTCTGATTCATAGAAAGAAGCTTTTCCATCTCAAGGAAATGTACTATATTCAAACTGAGAATATGCTTCAAAATTCTACAGGAAACTGATGCAACCGTATTGGCCTGTAATTATATGGGTCAGTTCTCTTTCCATTCTTATAAACGGGTGTCACCTGCGCTATTTTCCAATCACTAGGAACTTTGCGCTGAATTAAAGATTTGCAATAAATGCAAGCTAAGTAAGGGGCCAATGCCACAGACTACTCTTTGTAAAACCGAACTGGTATTCCATCCAGACCAGCAGACTTTTTCGTATTTAGCTCTCTTAGTAATAGGTATTTTTGGTGTAGAGAAGTAGCTATGTCCTCCATTTGGAATTAGTATGTTGATCAAATGATGGTACAGTTGTGCGGTCCTCCTGCGTGAAAGATTTCTTAAAGGTTAAATTTAGGACTTCAGCTTACCGTTTGCTTTCTTCTATTACTGCCCCGGAATGATCAATGAGTGACTGGATAGTGGGCTTTGACCCACTTATCGATTTTACATAGGACCAGAATTTTTTCAGGTTCTAGGAAAGATCTTTTGCTAAGGCATGGCTGTGGTAATTAATGTATGCTTCACACATCATTCTTAGATGCACGAATCTCTACTAATTTTTGCCCGTCATCATATGCGTGTTCTTTTTTTAACCAAGAGTACGAAAGTCTTAGCTTACTCGGTAGCTTTCTAACATCATTATTATTAGTACACCATGATGGATCTTTTTCATCCTTAATCGACTTTACAGGCACATATTTCTCTAACCCTTTATGTAAAATGCACTTAAATTTAGTCCACAATTCCTCTACATCCACGGTACCAGAACTAAACAATGCCCATTCATTTTCTAAGTGCGATCCTAACATCTACTTATTGGCCCTTCCCAACAAAATTACGCTCCTAGCCTTTTTGATTGGTTTATGTACTTTGGTCACCATCGACGCTATGACGGTATCATGATCATTAATTCCAGTCTCTACACAGACATTGTTAATAAGGTCAGGCCTGTTCGTAGTTATTAGGTCTAAAACATTTCCTTTACACATGGGTTGTCGGTTTAACTGCTCAAGACAGTTTTCGGAGAATGTGTTCAAAAGTAGCTCGCAAGACTGCTTGTCTGTACCGCTTGAAATGTAACTAGAGAGGTCCCAACTAATATTACATGGCCTGGATACCTACTCACTACCTGGTGTAGACTTTCTTTGAATGACTTAAACTGCTATAGCAGCACGGGGGGGGGGGGGGGGGGGTAAAAACACCCAACTATTAACTTTACAGCTTTTAGACCTTCTTTTCACTGGTGGTTTGACCTCTGATGGGGTAGGTTAAGCATGTGGCAGGATTGGAATAAAAAGTGCTTGCTGGGTGGATTGGGCAGGTTTTGCATCAAGGTCTACTACAGGGATATGACCCCTGTTGTAAGGGGATTATGACTGGAAGTGGCATAATTATGAATTAGGATGTTGTGGAGTTTGGGTGGGTGACAACACCACTTTAGGAGGGGTCGGAAGGATCTTGGGTAGAATTTCTCTAGTGTCAGTGCATGGGGACAGATAATCAAAGCCCTGACGAAGGATGTTATTTAACTGTTCCAGTCCAGAATGGTTATTGGCTGACAAGAAGGGCACTCCTTCTTGACTGGTTATTGGGGATAAAGGGAGGATTGGTGGTGTGTGGGTATATGGCACAGGAGATCTATTTACAGACTAGATAAGGATGGTAATGTCTGTCCATGAAGGCCTTTGGCGTATTGGGGAAGCGATTTCTCATCACTCTAAATTAACTGTACACAGGTGGCAAAGCTGTATGGGAGGGATTTTTTGTTATGGGGTGGATGTCTGCTGTCAAAGTGCAGATTAGTTAGAAAGTTGGTGGATGAAGGTGTGAATGGAGCCTTTAGTGAGGTTAACATCCAGGAAGGTGACATGGGTTGGGTTGTTTGATTGGGATAGAGGAACTAAACTGCTAAGGTTATCAGTCCCCCGGCAGGGAGGGGAAGGAGTGAGGATAGGAAAGGAGGGAAAGGGGAAAGGAAATGCAGTCTGGAAAGTAAAGAAGGAAGGAAGACTGCAGTAACTCGGGGCCCTGTGCTCACCATGCACATACTTAAGAAAGAACTGTGAGGCCACTGGGGAGTTGGGTTGAGAAGGACCAAGTGAAACTGACAGGGCAGGAGGAGTTGTGATTGTGAAGAAATGAGGATAGGCTGTCCCAGCACTGAGTCCAAATCATGAAAATATCATAAATGAACCTCAACCACACCAGGGATTTAGGGTTTTGGAAGGCTAGGAAGGTTTCCTCTAGATGGGCCATAAATAGTTTGGCATATGAAAGTGCCAAAATTAATTGTTTGTTAGGACATAACTGGTAAGGCTTATAAGGTATTGGAATTGGAGTCTGAAGGACGCAAACCATAGGCATGTGGGATACTGGTGTAGATGGAAGAGGCATGAAAGGGACATGAATGGAACCAGGAGGTAAAGGTGTGGGGATGGTGGAAATTGGGCATCCAGGATTATTAGGTTAGTTTTGTGGCCTTCAATCCAGAGATTGGTTTGATGCAGCTCTCCACCCCACTCTATCCTGAGTAAGCCTCTTCATCTCCTAACAAGAACGGCAACCCACATCCATCTGAATCTGCTTACTATATTGGTCTCTTGGTCTCCCTCTGTGATTTTTTCTCCATACACTTCCCTCCAATGTTAAATTTACGATTCCTTCATGTCTAAAAATGTGTCCTATGCCAAAAATTCCTTACCTCCCAAATTCTGTTCAGTACCTCTTCATTAGTTATGCAACCTACCCACCAAATATTCACCATTGTTCTGTAGCACCACATTTCAAAACCCTCTAACCACTTCCTGTCCAAACTATTTATCAACCAAGTTTCACTCCACACAGATGTCTTCAGAAAAGACTTCCTTACCCTTAAATTAATATTCAATGTTAGCAAATTTCTCTTTTTCAAAAATGTTTTTCTTCCTATCGCCATTATGCATTTTATATCCTCTGTACTGTGACCAAAATATATTATTTTTACTGTTCATGTAACAAAACTCATCTACCACATTTATTGTTTCGTTGCCTAATCTAATTCCTTCAGCATCGCCTGATTTTCTAAGACTGCATTCCATCACCCCTGTTTTGCCCTTTTTAATGTTATTCTTATACATTCTTTTCAACACACTGCCCATTCTGTTTAATTGCTCTTCCAGGTCCTTTGCTGTCTCTGACAGAATTACAATGTCATCAGCAAAATGCAATGTTTTTATTTCCTCATCCTGAAATCTTATTCCTTTTCCAAATTTATATTTGATTTCCTTCACAGCTAGCTCAATGTAGAAATTGAACAACAATGGAGAAAGGCTACAACCCTGTCTTACTCGCTTCCCAGCAACTGTGTCCCTTTCAAGCCCTTCAACTCGAATAACAGCTGTTTGGTTAATGTACAAGCAGTAAATAACCCTCTTTTTCCTGTATTTTACCCCTACTGACTTCTGTATTTGAAACAGTGTATTCCAATCAAAATTTTCAAAAGATTTATCCAAATCTACAATAGTTAGAAATGTAGGTTTGCCTTTCCTTAATCTATTTTCTAAGATAAGTCGTAAGGTGAGTATTCCATCCCGTGTTCTTACATTTCTCCTGTATCCGAACTGATCTTCCCTGAGGTCAGCATCTATCAGCCTTTCCATCCTTCTGTAAATAATTTGTGTTAATTCTGACAACCACGACTTATTAAACTGATGGTTCTGTAATTTTCATACCTGTCTGCAACTGATTTCTTTGGAATCGGGATAATTACGATTTTCTTAAAGTCTGAGGGTATTTTCCCTGTCTCATAGTTTTGTCATGGCTGGTACTCCCAGTGACTTCATTCACTGTGAGGGAATGTCACCTACACCAGGGGCCTTGGGTCGACTTGATGAAAGAGTTATTTCATAGCTAAGCACAATAAGAACTTTAGTAGAAAAGGCGGAGACTTGAGACCAAACAAGTTATGGGCCTTAATACAAGATAAAATCAAACAAGGCCACTTCTTCATAAGTAGACATTGCATAAAATGCCAGCACAAGTATGTGATTTTAGGAACTGGTTTGATAATGCCATGAAATGACCATTGATATTAAAGTTGTGCCTACTTTACCCACATCATCATTGTCCATAAAATACCTTATGGAGCTATTGCTAAACATAGATATCAGAATGAAACATGCACCCTCACAGCACTGTAATATAACTGGCGAGGCAAACTATTTTCTAGATTTATCTGGCAACTTCAAAAACATTTTAAACTACAAATCTTGACATATTCATGCATACATAAAGTAACATATGTCATGTTGTATATTATGGCACATGGCGTTTCTCATGTCGTGCAATGCAATATGACACAATGTGCTACTGAAACTTAGGATGCACCCATCACCATTCAAATATACTTGCTATTACAAACACAATCCCCCCTCGAGAGATTATTGCACTGGAGAATTTGGGTTAATTCATCAGAGTAAATGTGTCATGATTTGTTTGATTTAATTTTTTTGAAGCTGCCAAGTCAAGTTGTCAGTTCACTTCTTTTGCATCTTTGACTCTGGCCACGCAACATACACCTTATGTTATGCTGTGATACAAGCATTTTTAATTCTGGTTCCAACTTTTATACTACCACACATGATTAGCTGTCATAGTCAAAAGGGATTGCAAATTAGGTCTTCCAAATAGCTTCACAAAAAATTAAATTAACACTGTCTTTGCGATTATCTGTTCTGTACTGTACTACACTTACTTACAAGCTTACTGCAATTAATATATTGCCAGGAGTCTTCTGATGGAATGCATAGTGCAGTGGTTAGCATTAAAGATCTCTGTGCTTGTGGTCCCCAGTTCAAATCCTGCCACAGGCAGGAAAAAAATTATTTCTTTGTACTTACTATTCCTAGAATGTTCTACATGGTTCTTTGTACTTGTAAATTCCAGAAAATTCTTTCTTATGTATACATAGTGGAACACTCCAAGCAGGAGGCAGTCTGTACTTAGTGTATGCTTGTGTTAGCAATAAACGTGTTCTAAGTGTAAAGTGTTGAGCTCTATTAACGACCAGCCTTTGAATTCTGGACCACCTGCAGTTTTCAATGTGACACTCTCTTGTGAAGGCACCGGGTATCCTGCAATACATCTGTATCATCGTGGCTCCAATTAGGCAGCATAAGAGTTAGTGCCTACACGGAGAAGAACTGGAATACAAAGGGTATACTGACTACCTCCATCCGAAGGACCAGGTTGTCAAAATACCCATGGATATGAAAACAGCAGATAGCCAGCTGCATATCAGACATCCATCGGTGTTCTCTGGAGACGCTGGACAGGACCCAAACAACTGGCTCAAAGGATCTGAGCAAGTCAGTAAGTATAATAGATGGGATCACATTATGTGCTTGGCAAATATATACTTCTACCTGGGAAGGATGGCCCAGCAGTGGTTTGAAAATAATGAGGACAAGCTCGACAGCTGAGGAAAATTCCAGACAGAACTTAAGATGATGTTTGGAGACCACCAGCAACAAGCCCGCCTATCGGAAGAGCGACTGAAGAACAGGGTCCAACGGCATGGTGATCTTCTGTTTCAAAGACACAAAAGTTTATCCAATGGTGTCAGAAAATTGAAGAGATGAACAGAGGAGGGTTGGATGAAAGAAGTATGACAGACTTCAAAATGTAGTCCTATGGCCGTTGTGGAAAATGAGCATGATTTTTTTTCTCTCATATGACAAATTTTGAGAGAAGGATTACAACAGTTTATGGCAGCCGGAACTGCTGAACAAAGGAAGCACAAGATTATGGCCATAGATGTCGGTCCTGTAAGCCATGAAGGAGCTGACACTGCTGAGGAAGAGGTATTTCAAACACTAGCGCCTGTCAGCCCCGCCAGTCGCACCTGATTAGAAGAATGGCCTTACCCTACTATGACTTACGCCACAGCCGCCAAACGGCAGCCTAGGAACTGACCGACTTGGCCATAACTAAAACCTCTGGCAACTATGACACCTTGCAGGAGAACAGATATCTGGAGAACAGAACACAACATGCCATTGTGTTTTCATTGTGGGCTTCCTGGACATGTCGTACGATTCTGCAGTGAGAGAAGATGAGTACTTGATAATTATTATAACACAAGAACCAACAATTGTAGTAGTTGTTTCAATGGTAGTCAACTGCAGACGATTACTGTCGATCTATGACGTGGTGGCTCTCCGACATACCATTGCCTTATAGAGACACCAGCCACTCACCTAGCTGTCGTGTTCCTGAACACTAGGTGAGGCAACCATCTAGAGGTGAGGCCGCTGCAGATGAAAATCCTCCACAGACGACAGTCGCTAAAGATGTGGCGAAATCTCACTGACGTCATCATTGATGGCCAACCTTTCCGAGCACTAGTCGATTCAGGAGCTTTTTTTCTCTTTACTGTCAAATAACTACCACCGCAAACTAAAGAAGATAATGTTCTGTTATACAAGAGCAACTGTGCTGAAGGTCACAAATGGAAAATATGTCCAACTGGCATAAACATGTGTCGCAAGAATTACTATCAACAACAGGATGCAGCCATTTCAATTTGTCATTTTAACAGAATGTATCCGTAACACCATCCTCAAATGGGACTAACTTCAGGCATCCCAGGCTGTCATTGACTGTGGAAGTTCTGAGTTTCAAATTGAGGAAGCCGTTCTGTCAAGTATATGATTGCTGTTGAGATTCTACCATTAACAATGAGAAGAGTTCCAGTCAGCAGCCGAGATAAACAGCTGAACTGTGAAGTGTTTGTCGATCGCAAAAAGCTAATCAGTGTAACGAAGGAATTTGACACACCAGGGGCTATCATAAGCATTACAGGTGGTCAAGGAGAACTTTGGAACACTAACTTTCATGAGCAATCACATCTCATTCCTATGGGAATATTTATTGGAACAGCTGAACCAGTCCGGGATGGTGAGCTCAATGATATTGATGAAGTCTCATACTGTGCTGTTACTGCCGACAACGCACTATAGGCAACTACTGTTCAATTGATATAGGGCCTTGTCTGACCCAGGAACTACATCAGCAGATGTTAACCATACTACATCAATTTTTCAGGTGTATTCTGAGCCAAATAGGAGAAGACCCAGAAGAAACGGCCCACAATAAAACATCGTATCAATACTGGGGATCATCCACCAATTAGCCAGCATTCATACAGTGTCGCAAACTGAAAGATGGATCATTCGGGAAGAAGTGGAGATGTTGCATGATGAGGTTATTCAACCTTCAGAGAGCCCCCGATCGTCTCCGGTGGTCCTTGTGAAGAAGGATGGCACGTGGCGGCTAAACAAAATCACAAAGAAAGATGTCTACCCATTGCTGCGCAATGATGATACCTTAGAATGCTTGAAAAGCACTACATATTTCTCAAACATGGACATGCAGACAAGTTGATGAAGCTGACGTCGTCGTTTTCTCAAGGACATTTGTGAAACATCTAAGCTGCCTGTCAACTGTGTTGAAGTGTGTTCAGACTCCGCCTCAACCCAAAAAAGTGCCTCTTTGTCACCAAAGGGATAAAAATCCTGGGGCACCTAGTGAGCAGAGATGGTGTCCCGCCCTGATCCAGATAAAGTATGTCCGCCCTGATCCAGATAAAGTAAGGGCAGTCATAGGATTTCCAGCTCTTCAGCACATCCGTGATGTGAGAAGTTTTCTTGGGCTTTGCTCATACATCATTTCAAAAAAGGTTTTTGTAACAAGGCACATCCATTGCAAGAACTTCTGCAGGGAGACACCAAGTTTTACTGGGATGTGACGAAAGAAAGAGCTTTCTGGGCACTTAATGAGGTTCTAATTTCGTCGTTGTTGTTGTTGTTGGGGTTTTGAAAGGTGGCTGAACAGCTATCAGTCCCCTGCTCCTAGCCAAGAGAGCACATCTTTTAATTAGTGGGTAAAAAGTACTCCACGTCTAATGCACGAGACGGTCAAAGTGATAATGCGTGCTAAGACGACAACATTTAAAGGAAAACCACGAAAGTAGTTGACCAAACAGGCAACAACACTAAAATATCACAGCAGAAGAATGTGGCTGGCTGATCGCAAAGATAATATAGGATGAGCCAGCCATTCTGCACACACTAGAACTGCCAGTCAAAGATGGGACTGACAGGACGAAAGTGAAAACAAATTAAAACCGTTTGAATGGTTTAGGAACCCCCCTTAAACCAGCTGCACGAATAAAATGTAAAACACATTCAACCATAGCAGCATTGTCTCCTACCATAAAAGAAAGCGTACCTGGCAGATTAAAAGATTGTCGCAAGGCAACTAAAAGTGGACAGTCCACCAGAATGTGGACCACTGTCAAGGGGGTGCCACAGTCACACTGTGGCACGTCCTACCGCCAAAGAAGGTGGCCATGTGTTAGCCACGTGTGGCCGATTTGTAGGCGGCAGAGAACAACACATTCCCTATGAGATGACCGCAGTGAGGACTTCCATGTGGCCATAGATAGCTTCACAGCACAAAGCCTGTTTGATTGCCCTGAGTTAGCCCACTCTGAATTCTAAAGGCCAAATATCTTCCGATGGAACTCCAGTCAGAGATTGCTCTCCAGAAGATCAATATCCAACGGACTGGAAGTTAGTAGCCTACTTAGCCAGCTGATCCACATCTTCGTTTCCAGGAATGCCGATGTGGCCTGGGGTCCAAACAAAGACCACAGAGCGACCAGACCGAACAAGCCTGGAAACAGACTCCTGAACGGATTGCACCAAAGGATGTTTTGGAAAACACTTGGTGAGGGCTTGCAAGCCACTCAGGGAGTCAGAACAGATAACTAGAGACGCCCCAGGGCACGCTCTGAGATGTTCAAGTGCCCGGAAGATGGCCACCAATTCTGCAGTGAGCATGCTAGTCTCACAGGGCAGTGAATGCTGTTCGATATGCTCACCATGGGCATAAGCATATCCAGCACAGCCGTCAACTAGGGAACCATCCATGTACACGACTTCCACGCCACTGAATGACTCTAAAGCCACCTGAAACTGGCATCGGAGATTCGGTGGTGCTACAGAGGCATGCGACAAGTCCAACCGAAGCTGCGGACATGGAAGAGACCAAGGAGCAGCACGGTAAGGGCAGTGAAAAGCAGGAGGGATGGGAAGGGACTCAAGGGATGACAGGAGGGAACGAACACGGACCACGATCTGAAGACCCGACCTTGAAAACTGTCGTGGAGATCAAAGTGCAGCTGCTGTGAGAAGAAGGCTGCGATTTGGGTGCTGAGGTGTTGCATGAACATGGCCAGCATAGTAGTATAACAGCTGATGCTGGCAAAATTGCAGGGGAAGGACTCCAGCTTCAGCAAGTAAGCTTGCCACTGGACTTGTCCGAAAGGCCCCTGTCGCTAAATGGATGTCACTGTGGAGTACTGAGTCCAAGACCCGCAATGCAGATGGGGCTGCCGAACCATACACAAAGCTCCCATAGTATAAGCATGACTGAATCAGCGCCCTGTAGAGCTGCAAAAGACTTGTACGGGTGGCTCCCCAACAAGTGTGGCTGAGGCAGCATAGGATATTGAGGTACCGCACGCACTTCTGCTTGAGCTGACAAAGATGGAGCACCCAAGTGAGTCGGCTATCTAAGAGCATGCCAAGAAATCGGTGAGCCTCTTCGACACGAAGAAGTTCGTCATATAAATAAAGCTCTGGGTCCAAATGGACAGCTCGACAGCGGCAGAAGCGTATAACCCGGGTTTTCGATGGAGAAAACTGGAACCCATGAGTTGAGGCCCACAACTCCGCATTTCGAATGGCTCCCTATAGACGCATTTCAGCTACCCCAATGCTAGCTGAGCTGAAGTATAATCAGAAGTCATCAGCGAAAAAGGAGAAAGAAACCAATGACCCCACTACGTCAGCAAGTCCATTGATGGCAATTACAAAGAGGGGAACACTAAGGACAGAGCCCTATGGGACAACGTTCTCCTGGACATGGGGGGAACTGAGGGAAGTACCAACCCGTACCCGAAAAGATCGGAAGGAAAGAAAGTTTTGAATAAAAAGTGGGAGTGGATCCCTCAAACCCCAACCGTGCAATGTAGCCAGAATATGGTGGCGTCAAGTGGTGTCTTATGCCTTTCTGAGATCGAAAAAGACGGCAACAAGGTGCTCACGCCTGCTAAATGCCATACGAATGGCAGACTCCAGAGCCACTAAGGTATCAACAGTGGAGCGGCCTTGGCAGAAGCCCCCCTGACATGGGAACAACAGACCTCGATGTTCAAGTGTCCACATAAGCCGCCTGCTCACCATACATTCTAATAGCTCGCACAGAACATTGGTGACACTGATTGGGCAGTAACTATCAGCCACCTCCTGCGGATCAGCACCAGGTTAGATCACCGGAATAATGATGCTTTCTTGCCATTGTGACAGGAAAGCCCCTCTGCCCATAAACGGTTAAACAGGGCGAGAAGCTGGTGTTGAAACTCCATGGTAAGGTGCCGGATGAACTGGCTGTGGATCCTGTCCGGTCCCGGAGAGGTATCGGGGCATATGGCAAGGGCAGTTTCGAATTCCCATTCATTGAAAGCGGAGTTGTACGATTCTGCTCAATGTGTGTGAAAGGACAGCCGTCGCTGTTCAACCCACTCTTTCAGTGCATGGAAGTCTACACTGTATTCTGATGTTGCAGAGGTGCGGCTATAATGTTCTGCCATGTGTTCAGCGATGCAAGTCGGGTCGATGTATAGGTTACCCTGGATGTGTAGGATGGGGATCGCTGCTGGTGGATGGTACCCAAAAAGGCACCTATCCTGGAACCACACCCGAGACGCGGGGGCGCGACAGCTGATGCTGGTGACATACGTCTCCCAACAGTCCCGTTTACTCTGCCAGATGAACTGTCGAGCTCGGTCCCAGAGCTGTTTAAAGCTATAAGGTTTTCTACAGTGGGGTGTCTACGATGGCATTGGAGCGCCCGACGATGATCCCGGATGGCCTCAGCGATTTCTGGGATCCATCAGGGCACCGACTAACGCCGTGGGGAGCCAGAAGTGGTGGGAATGGTTGCCTCAGCAGCCGAAACTATCGTACTGGTAACCTGGCGAACCGCCATGTCTACATCAGCTGGTAGTGGAACAGGAACCGTAGCAGCTGAGGTGAGTTGTTGCCAATCAGCTCGAAGAGACCATCAAGATGGACAGCCCGCATGTTGAAAATCCAGGAGTGTCATGAGAACAGGAAAATGGTTGCTGTTGCAAAAGTCATCATGGACCCTCCACTGGAAGTGGGGGAGCAGGCTCGGGGTACAAACAGAGAGATCGATCGCTGAATATGTGCCTCGCGCCACGCAAAAATGCATAGGTGCACCAGCAGGCAGATGTCTTGCTGTGATAAAAGCGTCTCTATGTCCCTACCATGGCCTTTTGTCTGCACTCCACCCCACAAGTGATGGTGGGCATTGAAGTCACCCAGAAGCAGAAATGGTGGGGGAAGTTGTGCCAGCAGGGCAGCAAGATCAGTAAGCAAAACCATCTCAACTGGAGGAAGGTAAAGTGAACAGATCGTCAGTTCCTGCATAGCCTAGATTTGATCAGCCACCGCCTCAAGAGTCGTGTGGTGAGGCACAGTGCCAAGGACATAGATGCATACACCTCCAGCGACCCTGTCATATATGGTACGGGTTTTGTAATAGGCCCAATAGCCACGAAGGGCTGGGAAGTGGCACAACAATTGCTGTAACTCTTCCACTGGAGGATCAGAGAGCCTCCTGGTCGCTGGGATATGCTGACTTTGCCGATTTTTGAGGCAGAGCCTCAACATCCATGGCTTCCAAAGACACGGCACTTGCCAAGTCTTTGAGGGACACGAGGATCTCTATCTCGTCCTCAGAAGAAGAGGTGGAGGAGGGTGGTGGCACGGTGGCCACCAGGCTGTCCTTCTGCTGGGGTGGTTTCTTATCTTGTGTGAAGCCATACGACCAGCTGGTAGTACTTTCTACCATTCACTGGCATACGCTGAATCAGCGGGAGAAACCTAAAAGGGAAGGGATCCAAGCAACCTTTTCTTTGGGGGCAATGAAAGTTGATGTGCCCCCATCGGTCAAGGGGGCAGAGGTGGATGTTTGGGCCTAGTGGGAAGCCACTAGGACCAAATGTACGGGTGGTATGACTTTAGACGAAGATGCGGTTGCAGCAAAGGATGACTACATGCTGATGGGATGCAGTTTTTCATACTTCCTTTTTGCCTCTGTATAAGACAGCCTATCCAGGGTTTTATATTCCATGATCTTTCTTTCCTTGTGCAGAACAGAGCAGGTGGGCGAGCAAGAGGAGTGGTGCTGTCTACAGTTCACATAGAATGGAGGAGGTGCACAAGGGACGTTAGGGTGTTCCGCACGTCCACACTCTCAACAGTTGGAGTTGGCAGTACACCTGGAGGACATATGCCCAAACCTCCAGCACTTAAAACAGTGCATAGGGGGAGGAACATAGGGCTTGACATTGCAACGGTATATCATCACCTTGACCTTTTCAGGCAAGGAATCGCCCTCAAAGGCCAAGATGAATGCACCGGTAGCGACCCAATTGTCCTTGGGACCTCTATGGACTCACCATATAAAGTGGACTCCTCTCCGCTCCAAGTTCTTACGAAACTCATTATTCAGTCTGCAACAGAAGATCTTTATGAATGTAATACCCTGTACCATGTTGAAGCTCTTATGAGGAGTGATCATTACAGAAACATCACCCAGCTTGTCACAGGCAAGCAATGCTCGGGACTGTGCTTGGGATGACGTCGTAATAAGGACAGAGCCTGATCGCATCTTCGACATGCCCTCCACCTCGCCGAATTTATCCACAATGATTTCAACAAAAAGCAGGGGCTTTTTGGTGGTAAATGATTCACCGTCAGTCCGGGAACATACCAAGTATCAGGGGGGAGGGGGGGGGGGGCAACGACTGATGGTCATATTTCTCAGCACTGAATTCGACCTTACCACGCTTTGAGAGACTGGTTATATGTCCAGCAATGCTATTATTGGCTCGTTTCATTCTGGTCCCACGAGCAGCTACGGAACTGAAGGTCCACCCAGGCAGAACCCCACTTGCCTGGGTAAACCTTATGCAACTGAGGTGTGGCAGGTTTGTCAGAGGTTGCTCGCTAGTGACTGTTCAACCTCAACAGCCATGCATCTCCTCGGCACGTAGCACACCTTGAGATTGAGGGTTTTTTATAGAGGTTTGTACCATCCTCGCGACCAGGGCGATTAAGCCAAGATCCCTGGACTCTGAAACGTACCACCGCCGAACGATGGTCGTTTAAGCACGCACAGAGCTTACAGTGTAGCGGACTGTTGGCGCGACACAGCCCACGGCTCAGGAACCCGGTTTAGCCATGCCTGTACACAGCAAATTAATGCTGAGCCCCTGAGGGGATTCTAACTTCCACACCAGTTCTAGCCTTACACAATGAGAATGCGTAAAGCAAACCTCACAGATGCTAGCAGTTATGGGACTGGTGCAGTGCCTGTTAAATTCAGGAAGGTGCTGAAAAGGTGATAGCCTATGCATCAAGAGTTCTCTCAAAATCCGAGATAAACTACTCTACAACCGAGAAGGACTCACACACCATTATCTGGGCTATCAACAAATTCCAGCCGTGTTTATTCGGTAAAACAGTCACTGTTGTGACAGATCACCATTCTTTATGTAGGCTGACCAATTTGAAGGATCGATCAGGTCGACTAGCAAGATGGACATTAAGACTCCAAGCATATGAGGTTACAATGGTATTCAAAAACGTCCACAAACACCAGGGCGATGACTGTCTTTCAAGGAATCCATTAGCGGAACACAAGAGCATGGATGAAAATTTCAGCCCTCACTTAAGTACGTGACATTACAGAGGACAGATCCAGCTTTACTAAAAACCAAAGAAGCATTAGAGAAAGGAGAACCAACAAAAGGAAAGATTCAACTCATAAACGGGACAATGTAAAAGAGCAACTAAGATCCACTGGGGCCCAAATTTCCAAATGTTCCAGATCATCTCCGGTCAACTATTCTCAAGTATTTCCATGATTCTTGAATATCCGGTCATCTGGGATTCGTGAGGACCCTAGACAGAATCAGAGGCAGGTATTACTAGTAAGGTCTCTACCGATCTGCCAAGCAGTATGTGAGTAACTATAAGGAGTGCCAGAGACGGAAGCATGTGTCGCAAATACCTCCAGATCACCTGGTACCAATTTCACCTGCAACAGCTCCATTCCACCGGATCGTAATTGAATGTTTAGGTAGGTTTCCAAAGTCGACAACTGGTAACCAATGGCTAATAGTCTGACTGACTACCTTATCCACTAAGCTGTGACCAAACCTGTGCCAACTGCAGAAGCTTCAGAGATCGCAAAACTCCTACTAGAAGACATTATTTTGTAGCATGGTGCACCACATGTGATGATATCTGATCCAGGAAAAGTATTCATGTCAAAACTAGAATCAGAGGTCAAGTCACATTGCGACATTGTCCAGAGAATAACAACTGCATACCACACTCAGACAAATGGTCTTACAGAATGTTTTAACAAGACATTAAAAGATATGAGGAACATCATTTCAAATTGTTTAAAGTCCACCCACGGACAAAATTTTGATACATTTTCGTACAGTTTACATAGCGGTCTTTCATGCTGTCAAGTCAGAATGTAAGAAATCGGTTTCATTAACAGCATAAATTGCATGTGTAATGTAGCTGTTATTTCAAATCGTACTCAGTTCACTGTAGCGTGTGTTTCAAATCATATTGCGTCCAGTGTGAAGTAGTATTGTCACTTTGCTCTGTTGGCTATGCTGACAGCTGGCGCGCTATTTTCAACAATGCTACACATTCAATAATCACAGTTATATTGTAAACTTTGTGTACAAGAGTAGTTTTCGATTATGGAGGAAGAAATTGCTGTTGATAATAATTAAACGAGAAGCCGAAAGAGGGGAAGAAAACCAAACATGCCCATAAACTTAAATCTGAGGCAAAGTACGTAAAAATAAAGTTTAAAAAGAGTAAAATTCTTGAATATCCGTCTCCAGATCACTTATATTTTCTAAAACATGACCGGTTTCGGGACAGCTGCCCATCTTCAGATCAAAATTTTGAAGTTACAGAGTAACCTGTCCTATAATGAACGAATGTTCACAGTCGTTACTAAAACATAGTAGCTTTCTGAGGCTTTATATAAAGTACTTGAAATCATCTGATTGGTTGGGATCCTTTTTGTTAAAATTATTCTCAATAAGTAATTATTGACTTACATATAAAAGCAATTCTGAGGTCAAGGTGTAAGATAGCAGTCAAGGTATAAAATAACAGTTACAAAGCTGTTACACAGCTGTCAAACTATAAAAGGACGCAGAAATAAGATAAAATTGGGTTCTGGATAAATATAATAACATTTTAAGTGAAACTGTTATCGAGTTAAAAAATAAAAAATAAAAAAATATATAAAAGTATAATAAATACAAAATATCGTTAAATTAAAATCTCTTAAAAAGGATTAAAAAATATTGTGAACAATGTCTTCTTTCCCGTCTGCAGATGAGGCTTCCGTGTGTCAGGTAACAGTAGCGTCGCCGAGGTTTCCTCCGCCGTGTCCCATTCACTGCCGCCAGTGTGCTGAGGGCCGCCCTAGCTGGTGTTTAGCAGCGCGTTCCATTCCAGGCAAGGCTACAAAATGTCTTTAAATATTTAAAAAAAGTTTTTATGCATGAAGTCTGTTTGCTCATTTAGAAGTTTATCCGGGTCTTTCTCCTTGTACGCATATACTTCAAGTATGTTTAAATGAAAGCTTTTCGGTGCCCTGTGCAACACTTCCATTTGTTCGCTTATAGTGCTGACTTGGTGTTTATTGTCTTTAGCATGTGCTCCAAATGCTGTGCGGTTGCTGTTATTGCAGTGCTCTTTGTATCGGACTTCAAAGTTGCGTCCAGTTTGCCCTATGAAATATTTATCGCAGCTGGCACATTTAATCTTGTACACTCCAGAGTTGCTATACTTCGTGCGTTTTTTCTTGGTAGGTCTATGCCTTAATCTTTGTGCCATTTGCCCATCATTTTTGAACGCCACCCCTATGTTTCTCGGAAAGTGTTTCACAATTCTCTCCGACACACGTCCTCTGTATGTTAAAGTGACAAACTTCTTTTTATCTTTAAATATGTTATTGCCAGTGGATTTGTTTTTAATTTTATTGAACATCCGCATGATATCTTGTGTCTTGTACCCATTGGCTGCGGCTACCTGTTTGATAATGTCTAGTTCCTTTTGTAATTCTTCCTCGGCAAGTGGTAGTCTGAAAGCTCTGTTGCACATTGAGTAGAAGTATGCTCTTTTGTGCTGTGCTGCGTGTCATGATGTCGCTCCTATAATGCTATCAGAGTATGTCTCCCTCCGTCAGAGTACTTAGATTATAAATCTCAATTCAAAAGTCAATCTGACACACTAAAATTTCAATGAACGTTGAAATCCCGCAATTGAATTAGTTAACATCCAGGATTACGATTCTTTTTTTTATTTTGTTTAGGAACTCTGATAAAGAACCTGATATGACTTTGTTTACACCACCATGCCAGCACAGAGAAGGTAGTTTCCATTTCTGTAATACACCAGCCCATTTCCTGCTCAGCACCAAAAGTAAAGTATTTGCGGTACCAAACAAAAGTGAACAGGATCAGTGCACATGTTTGATGATACATGTTTCTTCACCAAAGAGACACCGCTCAAGGGCTGATACCAGGAAATCTACAGCAATGATCATTAAGTATCACATTCGTTAAATAGAGATTTGGAACGAGCATATATGTGTATATTTTACAAATTATTGGATCAAAGCATATTAAATCCAACACATTTACTTTAAATTTGAGGAACACAACAGGAAATTTATTTTACTTTTTCACATACCTAGAAGTACACATCAAATAAAACAACTGCAAAATTTTATGTTCATCAGGTTACGAGTAATACATTTTTTGCTTATCCTGTAAAATTTAGTTTTTTGGACTGAATACAATTTGAAACGATGAACCTCATATGCTGTTGATGTATGTCGATGTTGAATAGAAGGATTGGGATACAATAGTGCCAGTTGTGACCTTTGCTTATAATACAGCAAGGCAAGACACCACAGGCTTCATGCCGTTTCTCTTGCTCCATGGTCGTGAAGCTGAGACGACAACAGGACAACAGTCAGTATGACAAGGTGAAAAAGCTCATCACCAGGGTCGAAGAAGCAAGACAGCTGGCTCACATACAGACACTGGATGCCCAGGAGAAGGACCGCCAGCAGTACAACAACAAGCACCGACATGTTGTGTACAGAACAGGAGATCTGGTATGGATTTTTACTCCTGTACAGAAAGTTGGGCTATCATGTCAATACGCCGCCTCTCAGACTCACATACGAATTCGAGGATTATGAGCCGACCTCGAAATGACAAAAATGAAGAGACATTATGCATGTCCTTCATATGAAGCCTTACCACAATCCCAAAGAACAGACTGACAGAAATGGCCTCTTGTTAAAGGACTCTGAAGACCATTATGATAATTGATGAAGCCATGAAGGAGGGTCTGGCGCCGGTTGTCATCACCGTAAGGAAGGCGTGCAGGCAGAATGGAATGATTCTCCGGAACTACCATACAGAGGACCCATGACAAGATCCAGGACACTGCAGCTGGCTTCAAAGGGAACCAACAGCAGGTCGCTGTTCTTTCAGGAAGGGGAGCAATGTCGCGAAACTTCCGATGGAACACATGGTGCAGTGGATAGCATCGCAGATCGCTGTCCTTGCAGTCCCCAGTTCAAATCCCACCATGGGCAGAAAAAAATTATTTACTGTTTCTAGTATGTTCTACATGTTTTTATGTTTGATGTATTTGTAACTTCCAGAAATCTCTTTCTATGTATAATAGTGGAGCACTCCAAGCAGGAGGCAGTCTATACTGAGCGTACATTTGTGTTAGCAATAAACGTGTTTTAAGCATAAAGTGTTTTGCTCTATTAACAACCAGCCTTTGAATTCCAGACCACCTGCAGTTTTGAATGTGAGAATACAAATAACTTAAGTGCATCAGTGTCTGGACATCCAATTAACCTTTGCACATGCTACATTTAACTCAACTTTAAAACATGATATTGTTACAACAAATAAGGATTATTCATGTAATGTTTGAACTGGTTCATAAAGGTTTAATGCATAAAAGTGTGCTGCTTCAAAATTCTCTCCCAAGACAGCTTTCTAAACATAAAATAGAATCCTAACAGTTCAAATAAATATAGTGCCAATAGTTAAGCATTAATTTCAGTCCAAATAATGTCTTTTGCAAAATGAATTAATCAAATTGTATAATTTCCCTGGGCACTGGCTCCAGTTTGTCATTCAAACTTTGCTTATATACTGTAATACAGGTACTAAATTAATGATGGAAATTCTCCACAGAGATGATAAATTATTTTTCAAAAGAAAGAGATTGGCTGGCCAGTACTTACCTTTGGCTGTACCGCCAATATTCACACAAATAAAGAAAAGGGATGAAAAAGAACAAGCTTTTGGAACAGAGTTCCTTCTTCAGGTAGGAGAGAAGGGAAGAAAAAAGGGATGGGAATGGAAGGGGAAGATAATTCACAACCTAGATCATGAAGACGGTGTTTGAGGAGTGTGGAAGTCAAAGATACTGTATATTAGTACTGAGCCATGCCAAAGAGAATATCTATAACCAAAAAGGAAAGATCAAGCAGTAAAGAGAAGAAAAGATGAGTGAAATGAATGATGCTGAGCAGTGGACAAGGGGGGTTTTCTAGAAAGTTTTCCTTCTTTTCCATGCATCATTCAGCATCAGACAACATCCCTCCTCCACTGCTCTATATCATTCGGTTCCACAGACATACATTACTAGACTGGCAAACGTCCCTCTGTGACTGAAGCCTGACGCTTCCATCTTGCCTCACCTCACGTCAAAAAGCTTTTGTACGATACTACTATGATCTTATGATATGATGTGACATAAGCTTTACTAATTGGTTTGAACATGATTTGCTGTTGTTGTTGTTGTTATGGGAGGTTTTAGGGGGACTAGACTGCTATGGCCATCAGTTCCCCGCTTCATATCTAGGCAACACAGAGAAAAAACAGAACCATAAAAAATGTGCCTGAATGATAATTAAAACAAAGAATGAAAGAATGCACCGTCAATGAATTATTGACAGAGTCAACACGAGACAATACGAAGGACACCAGACACACAGAAACAAAAAACAAGAGAAAAATGACAGAGCCAGTGAATGTGGTTGACCGACCATGTGTATAAAAAGGGAAAAGTCAACCACATAGCGTACAAAATAAAAAACTGTAGTCTAAAGACACGTCAAGGGGAACATAAAAAGGTATCTAAAAGACCACCCAAAGAACTCACAGCAACTGGTAAATCCCCGCAGCACGAAGAAATCGTAAAACCAAATTAGCCACAGAGGCATCGTCGCCGAGCACCAAAGACAGAGTGTTCGGGAGGGTAAAAGAATGCCGCAGTGGGGCTAAAATGGGACAGTCGAGTAGGAGATGGACCACAGTCAATGGGGCACCACATTGGCACACGGGCGGGTCCTCTCGACGGAGGAGGTGACCATGCGTCAGATGGGTGTGACCAATGCGGAGACGGCAGAGAACCATGGAGTCCCTATGGGATCCCAGCTGCGACGACTTCCAGACAGATGTTGTGTCCTTTATCGTACGCAGCTTATTGGGCACGTCCAGAGCGGACCATTCGGCGTTCCACAGGTCACGTATTTTAGTGCGAAGCAACGGGCGGAAGTCTGCTTCTGGGAGGCCAATAACCAGAGGGCGGCAAGTGGTAGCCTGTTTGGCTAGCTGGTCAACGCTCTTGTTGCCCGGGATGCCTACATGGCCCGGGGTCCAAACGAATGTAACACAGCGACCGGAGTCACTAAGAGACAGTATCGACTCCTGAATGGCCCTGACTAATGTATGGCGAGCATAACACTGATCAAGGGCCTGTAAACCGCTCAGCGAGTCGCTACAGATCAGAAAGGAGGCCCGGGGCACATGCGGATGTGGTTAAGGGCGCGGTATATAGCCACCAGTTCTGTGGTGAAGACGCTGCTGCCGGGTGGCAAAGAGCGTTGTTCAACATGGGCGCCATGCATGTAGGCATATCCAGTGAGGTAGCCATCCGAAGAACCGTCTGTATAAATGATCTCTGAGTTACTGAACTCACGGAGCAGTGCAGAAAACTGATGCCATAGGACCAGAGGAGAAGTAGAGGTCTTCGGCTCACGGAAAAGATCCAACCGAATCCGCGGCTGAGGAACAGTCTAGGGAGGAACATGGAAAGTCGAGCGGAAGGGACGGTGAAGAGGAAAGGAGTCCAGGGTCGATAGTAGCGATTGGACACGCGCTGCTATCGGGAGTCCCAACCGAGGTCGCCTCTGCGGCAAACGAGTGACCTCTCCCGGAAAGAGGAGTCTGTTATTCGGATGCCGAGGGGTACAGTGAACTCTGGCAGCATACTGGGCGAGTAGTTGTTGGCGCCGGTATCGCAATGGGGCGACTCCAGCCTCTGCCAGGAGACTTGTGACAGGGCTTGTACGAAAGGCTCCAGTGGCCAGACGGATGCCGGTATGATGCACAGGGTCGAGAACTCGCAGTGCAGATGGAGAGGCTGAGCCGTAGACCTGGCTTCCGTAGTCTAGATGTGACTGCACCAGAGCATTGTACAGCCGCAGGAGGACAGGGCGTGCTGCCCCCCAGACAGTATGGCTGAGGCAACGAATGATGTCCAAATATCGTGAACACCGTTGCTTAAGCTGGCGCAGATGAGGGAGCCATGTCAAACGTGAGTCAAAAAGGAGACCCAGGAAACTGTGTGTATCCACAACCTGAAGGAGCTCACCATCAAGGTAGAGCTCCGGATGTGGATGTACCGTGCGTTGGCGACAAAAGTGCATCACCCTGGTTTTCGCAGGGGAAAATGTAAAACCATGGGCAGAAGCCCAATTCTGTGCCCGATGAATGGCTGCCTGCAGTCGTCGTTCAGCTACACTTGTACTAGCGGTGGAATAGTACAGGCAAAAGTCGTCCGCATAGAGGGAGCAAGAAACCGATGGCCCCACTGCAGCCACTAGGCCATTAATCGCCACTAAGAAGAGGGGTACACTTAGGACGGACCCTTGTGGTACCCCATTCTCTTGGGTATGGGACGAACTGAAGGAGGTGCCAACGCGGACTCTAAAGCGTCGTGAAAGTAAAAAATTCTGAATAAAAATTGGGAGGGAGCCACGGAGACCCCACCCATGTAGCGTGGGAAGGATGTGATGACGCCATGCCGTGTCATATGCTTTCCGAAGGTCGAAAAAGATGGCGACGAGGTGGTGACGTCGGGCAAAAGCAGTACGGATCGCCGACTCCAAATAGAGGAGGTTATCAATGGCTGAGCGACCCTGCTGGAAAGCACCTTGTTGTGGGGCGAGCAGACCCCGATTCTCGAGAACCCACAGCAGTCGCCGGCTCACCAAACGTTCAAAGAGCTTACAAAGAATGTTTGTGAGACTGATAGGATGGTAATTGTCAACGTTCAGTGGATCTGCACCTGGCTTCAACAGAGGGATAACGATGCTCTCCTGCCATTGGGATGGGTACGCTCCCTCGATCCAGAGACGGTTGAAGAAGTCCAAAAGGTGGCGTTGCGAGGTTGCAGAAAGATGTTTCAGCATTTGACAGTGGATTCGGTCCGGTCCTGGAGATGTATTGGGGCAACTGGCAAGAATAGTTTTAAATTCCCACTCGGTAAAAGGCGCATTGTACGGCTCCTGGCGGTTTGTGCGAAATACCAATTGCTTTCGCTCAGCCCGCTCTTTTAAGGTACAAAAACCTTGGCTGTAGGCAGTAGACGCCGAATTAACAGCAAAGTGCGCTGCAAAACACTCGGCAATGATGGTCGGGTCGGTATGAATAGTTCCATGGATAGAGAGACCCGCGATCCCTGCCGGTGGACGGTAGCCTGATATACGTCGAATCTTCGTCCAAATCTGGCTGGAGGAGACACGGGGTCCAATTGTGGAAACGTATTTTTCCCAGCATGCCTGCTTGTGCTGCCGGATAAGCCGACGTGTCTGGGCCCGAAGACGCTTAAATGCAACGAGGTGGTCAATGGTGGGGTGGCGCCGGTATTGCTGCAGAGCTCTGCGGCGATTGCGGATAGCTGCTGCTATCTCTGGTGACCACCAGGGCACTGGTCTTCGCCGAGGTAAGGCAGAAAAGACGGTATCGCGGACTCAGCAGCAGAAACGACAACAGAAAGAATTTGGTCTACTGCCATTGTTGCATCAGCAGGGAGAGGGGTATCCAGCGTTGCAGCTGACGTGTATACTGTCCAGTCGGCCCTATGGAAGGACCAGCGGGGTAGACGTGCATGGCGTTGGTGGTGGGGAAGCGAAAGGAAGATGGGAAAGTGGTTGCTTCCACAAAGGTCATCATGGACCCACCAGTTAAGTAGTGGACGTAAGCCCGGACTACACACAGAAAGGTCTATGGCGGAAAAGGTGCCATGGGCCACACTAAAATGGGTTGGAGCTCCTGTATTTAGAAGACAAAGGTCAAGTTGGTTAAAAAGTAGTTCAAATTCTTGACCACGTCCTGTAGTCACGTTGCTCCCCCATAGGGGGTGATGTGCGTTAAAATCTCCTAAAATAAGAAATGGTGAAGGAAGTTGACCGATCAAGGCTGCCAGGTCAGCTGGTGCCACTGCTGCATCAGGAGGGAGATAAAGGGAACAGATGGTAATGTCCCGTGATGCTCTAACCCTGACAGCGACAGCCTCCAGGGCTGTGTGAAGTGGCACTGGGGAACTATAGGCAGAGGTATGTACATATAGACATACCCCGCCCGACACCCTATTGTAGATGGTGCGGTTATTGAAGTACCCCCGGTAGCCCCGAAGGATGGGGGTCCGATCACTAGGAAACCAGGTTTCCTGGAGAGCAACACAAAGTGGTGGAAAAGAGCTCATCAGCTGACGCAATTCGGCCAAGTGACCGAAAAATCCTCCACAATTCCATCGGAGGATCAGACTGTCTCCTGGTTGACGGTGCATGAAGATGAAGATGGAAGAGGGATGGCAGGAGCACTCGTCTTTGGCTGTGAAGTCTGATCCTCCGTCTCCATGGCATCCCCGAGATCTGCGAAGGCCAGATCTTCGGGCGTCGCAAGAAGGATGACCTCATCCTCCGGTGTGTCACGTGCAAGGGTTGGGGGCACCGAGGCCGCCAGCGTTTCCTTTCGCTTCACTGTCTTTTCCTTCTTGTCTTTTTTGTCTTCCCGTCGTTCCTTGGGCCTACCGGAGGAGGGGGGTTTCTCCGGTGGGGCTGGAGGAGTGTGGGAAGACTGAGGAGCCAGGCGGCTTTCTGGCCGAGGGTCCTTCAGCCGCTGGCTAGCGTCAGATATCTGGGGGGACATGGTTGGAAGGGCAGAAGAGGTTCCCTTCCCAGAAACAGAAGCCAGAGAAGGGGAACCCTTTTCTGGCTGGGGAGTGGGGGTAGCCACTCCCGACGTGGGGGGCAGTACCTGTGTGTGCCTCCAGATGTCTGGGAAGCAGAGGTAGAGGGGCGGCCCACAGGGCCCACAGACGGAGGTAGAGCAGAGCGAGATGTAGCCACCGGTGGTGGCGCCATCGATGTAGCAGCAGCGTATGAACTTACTAATGAAACAGGATGCAGCTTTTCATATTTCTTTCGTGCCTCTGAATATGATAATCGGTCCAACGTTTTATACTCGACTATCTTCTTCTCTTTATGTAGAGCGGGACAGTCCTGCGAACAGGGAGAGTGGTGACTGCTGCAATTGACACAATAAGGTGGAGGGGCACAGGCAGTGTCAGGATGTAAGGCACGGCCACAGTCCCTACAGGTTGCAGCAGCGTTGCAGCGAGAGGACATGTGCCCGAAGCGCCAACATTTATAGCATCGCATTGGAGGGGGGATGTATGGCTGGACGTCACAGCGATACATCATGACTTTGACCTTTTCAGGCAGATTGTCACCCTCAAAGGCCAAAACAAATGCGCCAGTGGCCACCCTCTTCTCCTTTGGTCCCCGAAAGACGCGGCGGACAAAGTGTACTCCGCGTCGCTGCAAATGGTCACGCAACTCCTCATCTGTCTGCAACAACAAGTCTCTATGGTATATGACTCCCTGTACCTTATTTAAGGACTTGTGAGGCGTTATTGACACGGGGATGTCGCCTAAATGGTCACACGTAAGGAGGTTTCGTGACTGAGCCGGGGTCTCCGCCTGTATCAAGACCGAACCGTCTCGCCATACCTTTCTTCGAGGTGTTCCACGAAGAAAGAGGGCTTAGTTGCCTGGAAAGATTCCCCATCTTGTCTGGTACATACTAAATATCGTGGTGTATATGGCTCTGTTTAGTGGGCCCACGTTCCCCCCATGACGGAGTTAGGGAAGGGAACGATTTGGGGTCGTATCTTGTAGCATTGAAATTAAACTTTCCACACTTGGAGACACCTGACTTAGAGCCAGGATTTTCTGAGGGTTGTTTCCTCTTCATTGCGGAGTGTCCGCCCCGATGCCACCCACTCCGAAACAGGGCCTCTCCTCAAGGGCGCCACCCAGCCACAGCAACGTCACCTGGCAGGATGACCGTTGCCGGGAGTCCTGATGCCCCGCAAAGACAAGCATCGACTCCTTGGCATTCATGAGGAGGTCACAGCTCAGGCATCGGCAGTGTGATCCCTGTGCAATTCAGGGGGCTCAACCATGAGGGTACATAACAGCCCCACCACACGGACTGGCTACCGTGCTGGTGACCTAGCGGGGGAGGGGGCTACGGCGAGGAAGGGATGTGGAAGGAAAGGGTAGGAATCCGCGCCGTAGGGGCTAGGTTGGGAGTTCTTCCCCAAATGGCTCACACTTACTCAGAAATTTTGGTGGAGGTCAAACCACAATGGGGACCTAACTGGGCCGAAAACTGTGAACACGGCAAACAAAGACACAATTGCAAAACCAACAGTACCATGGGAATAGCTGGGCCGTCAACACGAGAACACCTAGAGACGGGGTTGGAGAAGGGTAGGGTGGGAAAACGGATTAGGAAGGGAGGATACCAGGGTGAGGAAAAGCGGCCTGGGAAACGGGAAGGAAGGCCGCAATGGCTCGGGGACCCGTGCGCACCACACACGTACCCACAAAAGAGCTGTGGGCCCCCTGGGGGGAACATGATTTGCATTTGGGCTAATACTTCCATAATATTTTAGATTAACACATAGGTGTACACTGTTGTATCTTGTTATGAGGAGAATGTGTTATGTTACGGTTAAATTTTACTTAGCGTCCTGGTGGCCTCGAGTGATTATGTTGTCAATCATGTGACGTTGGCATTAGCCAATCGCATAACAACACAAATGTTTCGTCGTGAAGTCTTCGTTTACGAGGGCAATTAATTTTACTGAGTGAACGAGGGTACATACAAGAACCTGTCAACCATAGAACAAACAGCATTATTTATTTACTTCATAGTCTCTATGAAACACTAATCAATTTAGTCTGTGTGGATTTCTAAGAATATTAACATCTTCGTGAAAGCTTTCTACCGTTTTGTTGATGTTGCCAACATAATCATGTGAGGCCGCTGGGATGCTAAGTAAAATTTTACTGTTACATACAGTTAAAGCATACTGTACTTATCTAAAAAAACTCTCAGAAGAATAAAGATGTGTGTTGTCCACAACAAATATCACATTTATAATGGCCATACTATTAAAAACCGAAGTTGATCGAAACCAGTAACCGAACAATAATAACAGGAAATGCGACTCAATAGTGTGTGTGTCAAAGCAGACTGTAGATTTCTTAAGAACTCTCAAAAGAATATGTGTTATCCACAATAAACAACACTTTTTATGACCATACTACTGAAAGAAACTCCAAAGTTGAATGAAATTTGTACAGATTAATAATAACAGCAAATCAATACAACTCATTACTCTATGGCATGTGTCAATGCTTACTTGGCGTGGGCTACTTACGAAACTACAATCGCCAAAATTCTCCTCCGAATGTGAAAATATATTGTTGACTCCCACTTACATAGGTAGAAATGATCATCAGAATAAAATACGAGAAATCAGAGTCCGAACAGAGAGATTAAGGTGTTCAATCTGCCCATGCGCTATTTGAGAATGAAATGGGAGATAAAATATTATAACGGTGGTTCAATGAACCCTCTGCCAGGCACTTAAATGTGATTTGCAAAGTATCCCATGTAGATGTACTCCTGCTGAAAAAAATTATAGCCACATGCAACACACAAATTTCCCATATGTCAAAAGTCTAAAGACAGCGTAGTTACATTAGTTCATCAGTATTTTTAAACTGTTTTGCGTAATAACACAAACAACTGCTTAAATGTTTATAGAATACAAATATGGTGGCAAGATGTCACTGACACCAATGATATGTACATGGCATTGCCAGTCCAGTAATATATGTCTGTGTTTGGTTCACTCATCTTTTCTTCTCTTTACTGCTTGATCTTTCCTCTTTGGTTATAGATATTTATTTATTTATTGGTTTTTCTGTTCCATAGGACCCAATTGAGGAGTGAGACTCCATGGTCATGGAACAAGTCAATACATTAATTGTTACACAAGAATGGTAATAGAAAATTTTTAAGTAGTCCTTTGCACACGACAATCTTAAGACAAAGTGAAAAGAATCAATAAAGAAAAAAATGAATTAGCTTAATTGTTTAACTTTTCTAGGAGTGAACCATGAGGTAACTCTTCAATTTAGATTTGAAAGCGTGTGCATTAGTGCTAAGATGCTTTAGTTCTTGTGACAGCTTATTGAAAATGGATGCCGCAGAATATTGTACCCCATTCTGCACAAGTGTTAAGGTGGTGTGATGCAAATGCAGATTCGACTTCCGTCTAGTATTCACCGAGTGAAAGCCACTAACTCGTGGGAATAAGCTGATATTATGAACAACAAACGACATTAAAGAAAAAACGTATTGTGACGCCAGAGTCAAAATTCCCAGACTACTGAACTGCCCGTTTTTGAGCCAAAAATATCCTTTTTGCATCAGGTGAGTTACCCCAAAAACCAATGCCGTACGTCATAAGTGAGTGAAAGAAAGCGTAATAGACTACTTTTCGTGTTGAAAAATCACTTATCTCAAATATTGTTCTAATGGTAAATATAGCAGAATTTAGTTTTGGAACAAGATTCTTAACATGGGCTTTCCATGACAGCTTACTGTCTATATGAACACCTAGAAATTTGACTGTTCAGTCTCACTTACATGCCCATTATGTGTAATCAGAATGTCAGCTTTCGTCAAATTATGTGTTAGAAATTGTAAAAACTGAGTTTTACTGTGATTTAACATAAACTTGTTTTTTACAAGCCATGAACTTATCTCTTGAACTGCATTATTTGATATTGTGACAATATTACGAGCAACATCCTTCACTACCAAGCTGGTATCATCAGCAAACAAAAATATTTTACAGTCACTTGTTATACTCGAAGGCATATCATTTATATAAATAAGAAACAGCAATAGTCCCAAAACAGACCCCTGGGGCACCCCATACTTAATTGTGCCGCATTGGGATTGCACGTCATAGCTATTTTCTACACTGCAGAGAATTACCTTCTGTTGTCTATTATTAAAGTAAGAGGTGAACCAGTTGTGGGCTACTCCCCCACTCCCCTTTGGCATGGCTCAGTACTAATATACAGTATCTCTGACTTCGACACTCTTCACAAACCATCCTTTTAACCTAGGTCGTGAATTACCTTTCCCTTCCATGCCCATCCCTTTTTTCTTCCCTTCTCTCCTACCTGAAGAAGGAACTGTTCCAAAAGCTTGTTCTCTTTCATAATTTTCCTTTATTTGTGTGACTATCGGTGGTACACCACAAAGGTAAGTACTGGCCAGCCAAGCTATCTCTTTTGGAAACTAATAAGGTACTGTAAGTCAGCTGTTCTAATTGCCATACAACTGGGTTATAGTCTGAGCTTGAACCAAAAACTTGATATCTCGTAATTTCAGTACAAATTGGAACCAAGCACAAAGTCCCCTAAACAACAATTCTGCACTCTGTCTTTTGAAATGTATTTATCACAGAGCTGCTGCAGTGTAATAGTAAAAGACATCACAAACAGTTACAGTTCTGAAACAATTTCCTGAGCTGTCCCTACAGTTACTTTCACAATTATAGCAACACACATTTGTAACAACATACTAAGTTATGTATGCCAGGAAGTCCAATTAAATCACACAGCTGGGGATTTTCAGAAGGCTTGAGATTTGTTAACTAATCAAACGTGCAAAATCCCTGTGGAACGTTGCAAAACAAATTATTATGGAGTACCACTTCTGGTATGCCTTTAACAAATAGTAGGCTAAGTTTCACATAATGTTGCTGCTTGCAAAGAATGGTAATTAAAAAATAGGGCTAAAATAATGTTTCAACAGCTGCACTCCAATGAAATTACAAACTAAGTCTTCCAAATAGAATTTGCTTCACAAAGATGGTGAATTCTTAGATGTGTGCTATTGATGCAGTATTGCTGCATATTAGCATGTTGAATAGAGCAGCAACACTCATAAATAATGAAGTACTCACATTTCTTTCTCCAGCAATGCTTGAATAACTTTGCTCCCTTTAGCCATTGTTTGATCTTGTTTGTTGCACAATACTAAAAATGGTGTTGTGTTTGATTTGATACTTTGTTCAGACAACAAGGTGTACAAATATCTGAAACAAAGTGTGCTATTAATATACACATTCCTATAAATAATTATATCAATCTTAGACATCATGTGAAGCACATCTATCCACCTTATAGATGATAAAACATTTCATAATTTCATTTTTTTTTCTGCAATGTGGACAACCCAAAACAATTTTTTTAATGGGATTCTGCTGCCTTCTTTACCATTAAGATTGATAGCTTCATCTGCCTCAGCAGCCAATGGTCTTCTTCACCTCCAGTCCCACATTGTTAGCATACACCCACATCTAACAAAGAAACCAAGACTCCTTGTCT
Organism: Locusta migratoria; assembly: GCA_026315105.1. Taxonomy (NCBI): domain Eukaryota; kingdom Metazoa; phylum Arthropoda; class Insecta; order Orthoptera; family Acrididae; genus Locusta; species Locusta migratoria. The sequence continues at coordinate 36,198,765 of CM048746.1, read as the reverse complement.
ACTATTAATACATCTCTCAGCAGTTAAGTATGGGTTGATATATTCCCATTTGGGTGTGGCAGGAGAAGGGTAGTTGTGATTTTGACTTTTTTTAAGGCTCCTGTATATTTAGGAGCTGGTGGCATTCAACCAAAGGAACATGCTGCAAAAACACTGGACAATGGGCTATACAACAGATGCACCCATTTTCAAGTTATAAGACCTAAAAATTAATTAAGCAAGTAGGAGCACAATGATGCTTTTATTCGATGTAAACATGAAGGTCATTACAATTTTGAGTGCATTTTGCTATAGTTGGGCCCTACAAGTTCAAATCAGGCTGATATGATATCAATAAATATATGTTCATCTACAACATTTCTCATAATTAACTCATTCAATAATGGCACAAATCACCCTGGATGGGGCAGCCAGACTGCTGTTCCTAACAATTTTTTTAAAAAATTACAGCTTTCTAACTATTCCAAAAAGTTATTAAATATTGAAATTAGCAGGTACACAAAATTTTTAATAAAACATATTTTGATTCTCAAAAAAGTTGTACATGTTATTCTTATAGATAATCAGCTCCTACTTCTGAAACAGAACATTCTAGTTCCTCCTCCTCCACTCACACACTTCAGTTGAAGCCACAGCCAAAATCTTGATAACTGATGTAAAGACTGCAGGGGGAAAAAATATGGTAGCAATCATTTCCTAGTTAGAGCAAGTTTACATAACAGATGCAAGCTAAAATTTATCACAGGTTCGAAAATATAGTAACTGAAAATCTGGAAGTCAACAAGGTAAGACCAATTTGAACTAAAGCTCATAAATCGTTTTACTGAACTAGGAGAGTTTATGTCTGATGATCAAAACAATGGTTGGGAAGAAATAAGATATGAAATAACAAGCATGGCTGATGAGGTGATCAAGGGCAACAAGGCTTGGTTTGGGGAAGAGTGTACAGCAGCTAGAGAGCAGAAGAGAGACTGACAGAAAAATGGCTGCAGGCAGCAGTCCTTTCATAGGGAGAGATAGCATGAGATGGTACACAGAAACGTTCAGATGGTCCTCAGAAGAACGAAGAGGAAATATGTTAAAGATATTATTGCATATGTTAAAGATATTATTACATGAGGGCAATGTACCAGAAGATGATCACCTTCAAGAATGGCTACCAGTGCTGGCATAAAGTTAGCTAAAGATAGTAATGGGGAAATCTTGATCAGTGATCAAGATGTTGCTGACAGAGAAATTACTTCCACTGTCTTTTGAACAGTGATGATCCAAATGAGCAGTTCAAATTTCACTCACCAGCTACAGTAGACCTTGACTATTCACCATCCACTATAGATGAAATCATATTAAGTTCATATGAAGTCATGTTAAGAGATTCAGGAAAAGCAGAGTCCGGAGGAGGATGAGATACAGATAGAAATTATCCAGGAGGGAGGCAAAACATTACATGAGAAATTCCACCAACTAACTGAAAAGATCTAAGCTTTAGAGAAGTTACCCGATGACTGGAAGAAAGCAATGATCTGCGTATTCTTCTTTTATATCATGTAGTATCCATGGGTTTGTATTGCACACAAATCTACAGTTTTGTTTCAATCTTTTGACCTCCAAAACAAGAGAAAGGTCACAGTGAGTGTAAGAATCATGAACAACATACAGCTCATGTGATGTTGCGACCTACCTATCGGGACTCACCAATAAGAATTGGGCAATACATAACTCAGGGTAGTAAAAGGCTTATGGCTCGTTGTCTCTGTTCATAGGGGTAAGTATGTCAGCTTCTATGCCCTAAACAACTACCCAAACTGTTTAAATAAGATCAATAATTAATCTGTAGTTTAGCCAGTCTATCAATTTGCAGATGATGACATGAAAAATATACTTAAACATAAATTAAAGCTCTGAATAACCAACAAAATTGATTCCAAGATAATTTTCAGAAAATATTCACTCACAAAGTGTATTTTTTTTTAATGGAGGCTTTTTTTGACATGAAAATGTGGAAGTGGTTCTACTTTATACATCGGTAAATAACTGAATATTTCCCAAACTCTTGTTCATGATAAGAGCAATAAGTATCACACGCACTTGAGAATAAAAGTTCCAAATTATTACTTGTAAATTAACGAAGTCCATCGAACATTGCAGTTACAAATTAATCCACAATTAATTACCTTATTTGTTATAAAACATTTTGTTATCACCCGAGTACTTGATTACTGAATTATCAGAGTTCCACAGCCCTACTACTGTCCATAGTTTACCACTTTTCAACCAGACACTAAGTTCTGCAGTCACAGTCCACACATGTCTATCTCTTCAAATCACAAGTTCATAACACGGCTTCAGACTGCCCAGAGTAACAACCTATCACCACCATGTCCAAGTAACGAGTCCCATCCCAAGCATTCGAAAGCATGCTCTACCAGATCCCAATGTTGTATCCTTATGTGTGTCCTAATGCCTCATCTTTAAAATACAATTTCCCTTCCAAAATATTATACATTTGAGTATCACAGAATTAAATACTTTGACCACCTCCCTACAAATGTTGTTTACATTACAAACAAATATATATATTTAACAATACTAAAATCGGCAGAGACTCAAGCTCTTTGCTCAGGTAGCTATTAAGCATGGCATCTCACTGTTCAAATACACTGCCGCCATCAAAATACAGTTACACAATTAATATGTACTTTATCATGGCTTTTATGCAAATATATTCAGTTCCTGTCTACAAATACATATAATTGATGAAATGGAAATTATAGAAGGAAACTTACCTGGTGGGACAAATTTATATTAAAAATAGAAAACGGATGACATACCCAAAGCAAAGGCCCATCGACAGAAACAAATAAAATCACACACAAACACACATACAAGCTATTGCCACCACTGGTAGCTTCTTGAGGAAAAGAGGAAGGAAGGTGAGGAGAAAGGGAAGGATACGGGTTTTAAGGAAGTGGAAAATGAGTCATCCCAATCCCAGGACTGGAAGGACTTACTTTTAGGGGATACAAGGAAAGGCAAACAGGCGCACACACACATGGATAGGTTGAAGTTAGATATGGTAGGGATTAGTGAAGTTCGGTGGCAGGATGAACAGTATTTCTGGTTAGGTGAGTACAGGGTTATCAATACAAAATCAGTTGGTGGTAACACAGGAGTAAGTCTGATAATGAATAAGAAAATAGGAATGCAGGTAAGTTACTATGAACAGCATAGTGAATGTATTATCGTAGTAAAGACAGACACGAAGCCAACACCGACCACAGTAGTGCAAGTTTATATGCCAACTAGCATGGCCAATGATGAGGATATCGAAAAAATGTATGAGGAGATAAAAGAAATCATTCAGAAAGTTAAAGGAGACGAAAACTTGATTGTGATGGGGGACTGGAACTCTGTAGTAGGAAAAGGAAGAGAAGGAAATGTAGTAGGTGAATATGTACTGGGAAAAAGGAATGAAAGAGGAGATTGCTTGGTAGAATTTTGCACAGAGCACAATTTAGTGATCACCAACACTTGGTTTAATCATCATGAAAGAAGGCTGTATATGTGGAAGAGACCCAGAGACACTAGGAGGTACCAGATGGACTTTATAATGGTAAGGAATAGATTTAGAAACCAGGTTCTAAACTGTAAGACGTATCCAGGGGCAGATGTAGACTGTAACCATAACATATTGGTCATGAACTGCAGATTAATACTTAAGAAACCGCAGAAAGGTACAAAAGTTAGGAGATGGAACCTGGACAAATTGAACGAACCAGAGGTGGTCGAGAGTTTCAGAGGGAGCATTAGGCAAGGGTTGGCTGAAACGGGGGAAAGTAATACAGTAGATGAAGCATGGGTAGCTCTGAGAGATAGGATAGTGAAGGCAGCAGAGGACCATATTGGCAGAAGGACAAGGCCTAATAGAAATCCATGAATAACACAGGATATACTGATCTTAATTGATGAGAGGAGAAAATACAAAAATTCAGCAAGTGAAACAGAAAAAAGGGAGTACAAACGTCTGAAAAATGAGATAGACAGGAAGTGCAGACTGGCTAAGCAGGAGTGGCTAGAGGACAAATGCAGAACCGTAGAAGAATGCATAACTAGGGGAAGGATAGATACCACCTACAGGAAAATAAAAGAGATATTTGGAGACAAGAAAAGCAGCTGTATGAATATCAAGAACTCAGACGGAAAACCAGTACTAAGCAAAGAGAGGAAAGCTGATTTGTGAAAGGAATATATAGAGGGCCTATACAAAGGAAATAAACTTGAAGGCAGTATTGTAGAAATGGAAGACGGAGTGGAGGACGATGTGATAGGAGATATGATACTGAGAGAAGAATTTGACAGAGCGCTGAAGGACTTAGTCGAAACAAGGCCCCTGAAGTAGATGATATTCTGTCTGAACTGCTGATATCGTTAGGAGAGCCAGTCCTGAAAACATTGTATCACCTGGTATGAGAGATGTATGAGACAGGGGAAATACCCTCCAACTTCAAGAAGAATATTGTAATTCCAATTCCAAAGAAAGCAAGTGCGGACAAGTGTGAAAATTACAGAACTATCAGTTTAATAAGTAATGGTTGCAAAATACTAAAACGAATTATTTAAATACAAGTGGAAAAACTTGTGGAATCTAACCTCGGGGAAGATCAGTTTGGATTTAGAAGTAATGTAGAAACACGGGAGGCAATACTAACATTATGACTTATCTTAGAAGATAGGCTAAGAAAAGGCAAACCTACATTTTTAGCTTTTGTAGATTTGGAGAAAGCTTTTGACAATGACGACTGGAATACACTCTTCCTAATTCTGAAGGTAGCAAGGGTAAAATATAGTGAGCGAAGAGTTATATTCAACCTATACAAAAACCAGACAGCAGTTATTAGAATCTAAGGGCAAGAAAGGGACACACAGGTTGGGAAGGGAGTAAGACAGGGTTGTAGCCTTTCCTCAATGTTGTTCAATCTGTACATTTGAGCAGGCAGTCAAGGAATGGAAGGAGAAATTTGGAGAGGGCATTAAAGTGCAGGGAGAAGAAATAAATTCTGTCAGAAACCGCAAAAGATCTGGAAGAGCAATTGGTTGAGATGGACAGTGTCTTGAAAGGAAGATATAAGATGAACATTAACAAGAGTAAAACGAAGGTAATGGAATGCTATGTCAGAAAATTAGCCGATGCTGAAGAAATTAGATTAGGTAATGAGACAATAAAAGTAGTAGATGAATTTTGTTATATGGGTAGCAAGAACTTCTGATGGTCGAAGTAAAGAAGATATAAAATGCAGAATGGCTATGGGAAAAAAAGCGTTTCTAAAGAAGCGAAACTTGTTTTTTTTTTTTTTTTTTTTTTTTTTTGGGGGGGGGGGGGGGGTTAGGGCGCACAACTGCTAAGGTCATTAGCACCCGGATCAGAACAGAGATTCGCTAGATCTCAAAAAAAAAAAAACTGGTATCTGCCAGTTAGAACATCAAGAAGGGGCTAAAAACGAAAGATAAAAGACAATTAAAAGGGTTAAATATCCTTTGATAAGTTGGCCAAGTTGATAAAACGCAAAACTCTAGCAGCTGCTCGTGTGTCATCAGCTAAAATTTCCTCCAGAGTAGACGGAAAGTGAAGGGCTACACGCAGATGATTAAAATTAACACAAGAAAGTAAAACATGTCGCACTGTCAGCAGTTCACCGCAGGAGCACAGTGGTGCAGGATCGGCGGATAGCAAGTAACGGTGGCTGAAACAGCAGTGACCGATCCGCAACCGGGCCAGGATGACCTCCTCTCGCCGAGAGGGGCGTGAGGAGGTCCTCCAAGCGGTCGGGATCGGTTTTACAGTTCTCAATTTATTGTTGTACAGTGAAAACCACGCACTGTGCCATGACGACACGATACTCCGGCGAAGAGCCCGTTGAACATCGTCCGATGGGACGCAAAAGGTAGCCATGTGAGGCAAAAGAGCTGCGGCCTTGGCTGCTATGTCGGCGGTCTCATTCCCGGGCACACCCACGTGGCCAGGGACCCACAGGAAAGAAACGTGACAGCTGTCATCTGCTAGCAACTGGAGGGAGCGTTGGATCCGATACACGAGAGGATGGGTCGAGAAAGGGTCCTTTAGACTCTGCAGGGGCAGGGCACTAAGGGAATCCGAACAGATGGCATAGAAAGGGTGGCGGTGGCGGCAGGTATACAAAACAGCCTGGTGGAGGGCAAAAAGCTCAGCCATGAAATTTGAGCACTGGTCAGGGAGCTTGTATTGGAAACAGTGGTCCCCGATGACGAAGGCAGATCCGACACCGTCTGTGCTCTTGGAACCATCAGTATAAATAAACATGGCATTATCGAACCGCGAACGGAGTTCAACAAGCCTCGAGCGGTATACCAAATCCGGGGTGCTCTCCTTGGGCAGCGAACTAAGTTCAAGGTGAGTGTGAACCTGGGCCTGATGCCACGGAGGGAACGGGCTGTCAAACTCCAGGTGGAAGCAAGGCTATCGCAGACAACTGATATTGCCGATTGAGTGAGTCGTCAAAGAATAACGGGTAAGATGGGTGGTTGGGCATCGACCGCAGGCGGCATGCATACCGACACAAGAGTATGTCACGCCAAGTGGTCAAGGGTAATACAGCAGCCTCAGCATGCAGACTTTCAACAGGACCGGTATAAAATGCACCGGTCGCCAGACGTAATCCCCAATGGTGAATAGAGTTTAGACGGCAGAGAATCGACGGCCGTGCAGAAGAGTATACAAGGCTTCCGTAGTCTAGCTTCAACTGAACAATGGCCTGATAAAGGTGGAGCAGGGCGGTACGATCCGCTCCCTACAATGTGCCACTGACGACACGAAGAACATTAAGGGATCGGGCACAACGGGCAGCCAGGTAGGACATGTGTGTGGACCAGCAAAGTTTCTGATCCAACATTAGCCCCAAGAATTTTGTTGTCTCCACGAAAGGGACAGCAAAGGGGCCGAGATGTAGGGATGGTGGAAGAAATTCCTTGTATCTCCAGAAGTTTATACACACAGTTTCCTCAGTGGAGAATCTGAAGCCGTTCGTGATGCTCCAGGAATATAGACGGTCAAGACAGCGTTGAAGACAACGATCCAAGAGACACGTCCACTGGGAGCTGCAATAAATTGTGAAATCGTCTACAAAAAGGGATCCGGAAACGTCGGCTGAAAGGCAATCTACGATCGGATTGATTGCGATGGCAAAGAGAGCTACACTCAAGACGGAGCCCTGCGGTACCCCATTCTCCTGGCGAAAGGTATCTGACAAAACAGAGCCCACCCCTACCCAGAACTTACGATCCGCCAAAAACGCTTGAATAAAATGAGGGAGACAGCCAAGAAGGCCCCATGTGTGCAATGTGCGGAGAAGGACCCATGTGTGCAATGTGCGGAGAATGCCCGCTCTCCAACAGGTATCGTATGCCTTCTCCAAGTCGAAGAACACTGCTACTGTTTGACGCTTCTTTAGAAAGTTATTCATAATGAAGGTCGACAAGGTAACGTGTTGATCAGCAGCAGAGCGGTGTCGACGAAAACCGCAGTGGACATTTGTTAGGAGGCGGCGAGATTCGAGGAGCCAGACCAACCGAGCGTTAACCATGCGTTCCATCACCTTACAGACGCAGCTCGTCAGGGAAATGGGGTGATAACTGGAAGGAAGATGTTTGTCCTTCCCTGGTTTGGGGATGGGGACAACAATGGCTTCACGCCAACTTGTGGGAACATGACCTTCAGTCCACATGCCATTGTAGGTACTAAGAAGAAAACACTTGCCCGCAGGAGAGAGGTTCTTCAGCATCTCAATATGAATGGAATCGGGCCCGGGAGCAGAAGAACGGGACAGGGCGAGAGCACGGTCTAGCTCCTGCTTGGTGAAGGCGACATTATAATTTTTACAATTAAAAGAGTGGAAAGAAGGCGGCCGTGCCTCCTCTACCTGTTTGCGAGGGAGAGAGGCAGGGTGGTAATGGGCAGAGTTCGAAACTCTGCAAAGAAACGGCCCAATGCGTTGGAAACATCAGCGGGGTCCACAAGGACTTCGTTCTCCACGGTCAGGCCAGGACTCGGGGAGTGGACCTTGATGCTGGATAAACGGCGTAGGCCACCCCAAACAACCGTGGAGGGAGTAAAACGGTTAAAAGAACTAGTAAAAGCAGTCCAGCAAGCTTTTTTGCTGTTGTTTATGATACGACGACATTGTGCTCTCATATGTTTATAATTTATGCAATTCTCCAAAGTTGGGTGGCGGCAGAAGGTGCGTAAAGCATGGCGCCGGGCTCTAAGCGCGTGACGGCAGGCTGCAGTCCACCAAGGGACCGGGACACGATGTGGAGAAGAGCATGTATGAGGTATGGGATGTTCGGCAGCGGTGAGAATAACCTCTGTGAGGTAGTCGACCTGACTGTCACAGCTGGGAAAATTCTGATCGTGAAACAGCCATGGAAGAATAAAGCCCCCAGTCTGCTTTAGAAATGTTCCAACTGGTGGGACGAGGAGATGGGGAATGATGCAGGAAGTAGATGATACAAGGGAAATGGTCATTCGAGTACGTGTTAGAAAGTGCATACCACTCAAACTGTCCGGCAAGCTGAGGAGTACATATCGGAAGGTCTATGTGGGAGTAAGTATGGGTTGTGTCAGAAAGGAAGGTCGGTGCACCAGTGTTGAGGCAGACAAGATTGAGGTGTTGGAGAAGGTCCACCAAAAGGGAGCCTCTCAGACAAGGTGCCGGAGAGCCATTGGCAAGGCATTGAAGTCGCCTACCAAAACGAAAGGTGAAGGGAGCTGGTCAATGAGGTGTAGCACATCTGCCCTAGTAAGGGCAGATGACAATGGTGAATAGATATTATAGAGGGAAAAGGTAAATGTGGATAGAGTGATGCAGACGGCAACTGCCTGTAGGTGAGTATGCAATGTAATGGGATGGTAATAGACATCGTCTCGAATGAACATCAGAACCACCCCAAGGACTGGGGTACCTTCCACAGGTGGCAGGTCGAAATGCACAGAGGTGTAGTGGGGAAAGTCTGCACGATCACTTGGACGCAACTTAGTTTCTTGGAGACAGACTAGAAGCGGGCAGTGCAATCGAACGAGTAGTTTTAACTCCTCCCGATTGGAACGAATGCCGCGAATATTCCATTGAAGAAGCGCCATGATAAAAAATGAGATAAGAAATGAGGATAAAAACGAACAAGCAAGCGGGGTCACCTCGTCGGCCACTAAGGACCGGATTTCGAGGGAGCACTGCTATCGCTGTCTAGGGGCAAAGGGTCGTGGTCCATAGGTTCGACCAACGCGCCTGCCACCTCCCTGAGTTGATCAGGAGTGGCAGTTTCCACCGCCGGTAAAGGGCCGGGTGCCCAGCAGACGGAGCGTCCCGGTGAAACAGAAGACGGCCGAGGCCGGCAACTGTTGGACGGCGTGACGGATGGGTCATGCCTCGGCAGGGAAGGAGAGGAACTCTCTTTCTTGTTGGCTCTTCTGGAAGAGTGACGGTGAGAAGAGGCAGTTGACGGTTGGGAAGCCTGAGAATGCAGAAAATCCTCACGGACGGGTTCCTTTTTCAAAGTCCGGGCATCTTGTTTAGGTGCCCGCGGTTTATTTGAGGTTGACGAAGACTGAACTTTAGAAGCAGCATGAGGAAGTGGGGACGTGGAACGGGCAATCTTCGGGCTGGTGGATCGCACAACTGTGTCAGTGAAAGTGAAATCACAAGTCTGGGTACTTGAATCCTTAGTAGGTCGAGTGAAGGTGAGGACCTTACTGTATGTGCCCACTGGGAGGACAGTGGGCTTTCGACTCGCCAACAACTTTCGAGCGGCAGATGTTGATACCTTTTCCGTAACCCGAATTTGCTGGATGACCTTTTCATCCTTATATACAGGGCAGTCTCGAGAGGAAGCCGCATGGTCACCATTGCATTTAAGGCAGTGAGGGGACGAAGGTGGGCAATCCCCCCGATTGGCGTCCCTACCACAAGTGACACATTTTGCTGCGTTAGGACAAGATTGACGGGTGTGGTTGTATCTGTGGCATTGAAAACAGCGCGTTGGGTTAGGTACATAAAGGCGGACAGAGATGACTTCATACCCTGCTTTCACCTTTGATGGGAGTTCAACTCTGTCGAACGTCAAAAACACAGTACGAGTCAGCGTCAGCTGGTTATCTACCTTTTTCAACACCCTATGGACGGCTGTTACACCCTGATTGGACATATAGGTTTGACAACCCGTCAAGGGATCTCATAAAAACTATGCCCCGTGACGAGTTGAGTGTGCGGTGCGCTTCTACCTTGACTGGAAACGTGTGTAACAATGTAGTCCGAATCAGTTTTTGGGCCTGGAAGGCACTGTCCGCTTCCAGCAACAATGTGCCATTGCGCTGACGTGAACAGGTTTTAACAGGGTCAGCAATTGCATCAACACCTTTCTGAATGATGAAAGGATTTACGGAATTGAAATCTTTATCATCGGTGCGAGAGACAACAAGAAATTTCGGTAGATTAGGCAGAGTCTTCTTTTGCTGAGGCGAATCTATCTTTCGTCTCTGGGTCAACGTCACTGAAGAAGAGAAGGAAGTCATTGCGGAAGTGTCCCCCGTGATTACCGGCGTCTCCGATGGCGCGCTCCTTCCTAGTGGGGGCCCTCTCGCTTCCAGCAACAATGTGCCATTGCGCTGACGTGAACAGGTTTTAACAGGGTCAGCAATTGCATCAACACCTTTCTGAATGATGAAAGGATTTACGGAATTGAAATCTTTATCGTCGGTGCGAGAGACAACAAGAAATTTCGGTAGATTAGGCAGAGTCTTCTTTTGCTGAGGCGAATCTATCTTTCGTCTCTGGGTCAACGTCACTGAAGAAGAGAAGGAAGTCATTGCGGAAGTGTCCCCCGTGATTACCGGCGTCTCCGATGGCGCGCTCCTTCCTAGTGGGGGCCCTCTCCGCCTTAGGTGTTTATTCACACCTCAGGTCACATCTCCAGAGAACTGACGGAGGGACCAATCGGCATGCTCAGGTAATCACCCCTCCCTGGGCCTGGCCTTTACCAGGGGGTACGTACGTGTCCTACTTGTCTACCAGGGGCGGGGAATTACGCGTTACCCCGTCACCTGCTACGCATAATGCGTGGGTCGGCCTTCAGACACGCACAGGGAGGAAAGAAGAAGAATAGAGGAAGTAAAGAGAAAGAAGGAAAGAAGTGTCTCAAACATCGAAGCGGAGACTAATGAGGAGGAGAAGAAGGCTAGAAGAGTACAACAAGGAGAGGAAGACAGAAACAAAGGTGAGGAAAGGAAGGAACCAAGGAATAAGAGAAACTACAACAAAAAATCACCTCAACTCGCGAAAGACGCCCGTCTCCGGGCAAAGGCATAAACCGGGAGGGAAAGTGAAGCAGCCTGTGGCAGAAGAAAGGCTGCTTCAGCTCGGGGGCCCCATGCGCACCACACACGCCCCTGGGGGGGCGAAACTTGTTAACATCCAATATTAATTTAAATGTTAGGAAATCCTTTTTGAAAGCATCTGTCTGGAGTGTAGCATTGTATGGGAGTGAAACATGGACGATAACCAGTTCAGATAAAAAGATGATAGCTTTTGAAATGTGGTGCTACAGACGAATGATGAAAATTAGATGTGTAGCTCATGTAACTAATGAGGAGATGCTTAACCAAATTGGGGAGAAAAGAAGTTTCTGGCATATCCTGACTAAGAGAAGGGATAGATTGGTTGGACACATTCTGAGTCATTAAGGAATTGTCAACTTAGCATTACAAGGAAGTGTGTGGGGTAAAAACCGTAGAGGCAGACCGAGGGACGAATACAGTAAGGATGTAGGTTGCCGAATGTATTCTCAGATGAAGAGACTTGAACAGGACAGGGTAGCGTGGAGAGCTGCATCAAACCAGTCTACGGACTGAAGACCACACACACACACACTTCTTAATGTGAGAACATTTTCTGTAGGGGTAAAAACCACCTGCGACCCACAATTGAGGTGATATGACGTCATCTTTGTGTACATAGCAGTGTGTATGTGATTGTATTGCATACAAATCTACAGTTTCGCTGCTGTCTTGAGGAAATTTTGAAGACTTTACTTTAAAAAAGAGGTAGGGCGCTGTCAACATAAAATTTAATCTGGTGCACGGAGGAGGGTACTGTTGTATCTCAAAAGTACTTTATTGAATCACATGAGAGATACATCATCCACTGGTTGACCATTCAAAAACTCGTCTGAATCTGGCTTGCGTCCCGCTCGTCCACCAGGGGTGCTGGGTCAATGTCCATGTCTGATGTGTCGGGTTCAGTACCAGGAGATGTACTTGGTAAGGGTAGGACCCGCTTTCAGAGTTGGTAGTGCTGAGCTACTTCTCCTACGGCCGTGCGAACCTTGTATAATCGCCGTCCTTTTTGTTCCAATATTCTTCCTTTCATCCACTTCTGACCTCGGCCATAGCCCCGCTCCCATACTGTTGCGCCAGGGGAAAATTTTCTGGAAGTAACAGGGGCTTGTGCATTTTGTGGGGGACGAATGAGGTGTAAAAGTGTGCGCGGCTGTCTGCCATGCAATAGCTCTGTGGGGCTGTGTGTGCCCATAGGTGTGAAACGGTAAGAGGCTAAGAAGTCGGTAAGTGCCTATTCAGTGGTAGCAGAGGTCAGAAGTTTCTTCATTTGATTTTTGAAGGTCCTGACGTGGTGCTCAACCTCGCCATTAGATTGAGGATGAAAGGGTGGGGATGTGACATGTTTAATGGCCCTGTGGGCACAGAAGTCTGAGAATTCAGAGGAAACAACTTGAGGGCCGTTGTAGGATACCAATGTTTTTGGGTATCCTTCAAGGGCAAAAACCTTTGATAACGCGGATAAGGAGGCTGCTGTTGTGGGAGAGGATAATCTGAAGACAAATGGGAAGTTGGAATAAGAGTCGACTACCAGTAACCATTAGTTGCTGAGAAAGCACCCGGCAAAATCAATGTGAACATGTTCCCAAGGGTGTGTGGGCGACGGCCAAGGAACTGTTGACGTTTTAGGGGCAGGAGCCTGGGCGGCACATACCTCACAGCTCGCCACCATGTGCGCGATGTTGGCGTCGATGCTCGGCCAGTACACATGACGCCTGGCAAGCAGTTTTGTTCGTGAGATTCCCCAATGTCCTTGGTGTAATAGTTTCAGTACTTCATTCTGTAGGCTGAGAGGGATGACTACTCTCGGTGTAGCCTCTTTTGTAGAAAGGAGAACCACGCCGTTGCAAGAGGAGAGTCGGAGTCGCGGCGAGAAGTAGTTCCTAAGCAGATCCGAGGCCTTCTTGGGTGGATGGTCAGGCCAACCCTCCCTGATGTGCTGGAGAACTTGTCGCATCACTGGATCTGCAGCCGTGGTTGCAGCTAGCCGTTCCCCCGTGGTTGGAAATCCGTCCACCACGAGTTGTTCTGCTTCGTCAATGTGGAAACAGAGAAGTTCATCATTATCAAAGGCGGGATCGGGGCCTTTGGGGAGGTGAGATAATACATCCGCATTGGCATGTTGTGTGATTGGGGGAAAGTGGATTTCGTAATTAAAGCGAGAGAGGTACAAGGCCCATCTTTGCAGTCGATGTGCGGCCCTGTCAGGTAAAGAAGCAGAAGGGCTGAAGAGCGAAACCAGGGGTTTATGGTTCATGATTAGGTTAAACTTTGTGCCATATAGGAAAACACTAAATTTGTGTAGGGCATACACTATAGCCAGTGCCTCCTTTTCAATTTGTGAATAATTATGTTGAGAAGAATTGAGTGTTTTGGACACATAGGCTATGGGACGTTCTGAACCATCCTGGTATCGGTGGGCTAGTATTGTTCCAATGCCATGTTGTGAGGCATCTGTGACAAGAACAAGCAACTGTCCGGGCGTGTATGTAGCTAGGCATGGAGCCTGAAGCAGAAGAGTTTTCAGGCTGTGAAACGCTGTTTCATTCGCCTGTCCAATGATACGAGACATTTTTGTGGAGGAGCCTATGGATTGGATGGGCCACCTCGGCCAAAGACAGTATGAAATTATGATAGTAGGCAATTGCAGCCAGGAAAGCTTGCAACTCTTTAACATTTTGAGGTCTTGGGAGCGCCTCTATGGCCGCCACATCCTCGCGGAGTGGGAGTATCCCCTCGCAGGAAAGCTGGAACCCTAGATAAACCACCGAGGGTTGTACAAATTGTGATTTTTGTAGGTTGCACTTAACACCAGCAGTCTGTAAAACCGAAAAGAGATGTTGTATATTTGCAAGATGTTCCTTGGTTGTTTTGCCGGTGACCACAATGTCGTCCTGGTAATTTACACACCCCGGTATGTTGACCAATATTTGCTCTAAGAAATGTTGGAAAATGACCAGCAAGCTAGCCAGACCGAAGGGGAGACATTGATATTGAAAAAGACCGAATGGTGTGTTTATAACAAGAATCTGACGAGAAGGTTCGTCCAAAGGCAGCTGGTGATAAGTCTCAAATAAGTCTATTTTTGAAAAATATTGGCTTCCTGCTAGTTTCATGGCTTGCGTACAACAAGTGGTGCCGCCCACTCACTTGCTGTAATGGGCAACAGGACACCCGAAACTATGAGCCTGTCCAATTCCTTTTTTAAGTCATCGAGCAAGGCTAACGGAAGTCGGCATGTGCGGAAGAATTTTGGCCTCGCCGTGTTTCTGAGAGTTATGTGGGCTTCAAAGTTGTTGGCGTGTCCTACGCCTGGTGAGAACCGGTGTTAGAATTCCATAAACAAAGATTCTAAATTGAAGTAAGGTATTTCTTCTGAGATGACATTAACAGTGTCATCAAAAGAGAATCCAAACAGTCAAAAGGTATCATACCTAAATAAGTTTTCTGACCCAGTATTGTCAACCACAAAAATGGTAAGTGTTCTGGTTACCGATTTGTAAGACACATCTAATTCTATCTGCCCTAGCAGCGAAATTGGCTGCTTGTTGTAGGTGCGTAATTTGAGTGTGACAGGGTTCAAAGGGGGTGAACCTAGCAAGACGTACGTGTCTGACGTGATAAGAGTAGCCGCCGATCCCGTGTCCGACTGCATGCGAACTTGCTTTCCCAAAATTGTGACTTCAATGGAAAGTTTGTTAGAAGAAGCTAAAGTAGTGCTGACATAAAGAATATAAGAGTCATATTGCTCATTCTCCTGAACTACTTGTACTAGCTTTGATTTGCACACAGAAGATATATGCCCTAGCTTTTTGCAGCTGTGACAAGTTGCCCAGCATTGTGGGCAGTCATTTCTAGCGTGTGAAAAACAACACGGGTAATAGGGTAACTAAGACTGTATATTGCCTTGTTTACTGCGAGTGCGGCTCTGTTTGGCCCATTTATAGGAAGACTGTGTGCGTATTGCTGCAACTTCCTCATCTCCACCGCGCAAAATGACGTCAACATGTGTCTTATCAAGATGAACGTCACAAACATCGCCCCAAGACTCGATTAGTGCACCTGCTGCTTTAGTAATTTCAAATGACTAAGCAATATGCAACACCTCGTCTAAAGAAGGGTTATCCAATTGAAGAGCCTTTTGCCGGGCGTCTCTATCTGGCGTGGAATGAAAAATGGCATCCCTAACCATATGGTGTGCAGACAATTCTCTGTGTTTGTCCGTTACAAAGTGGCATTTTCTGCTAAGGCCCTGCAATACGGCCGCCCATGCCCTGTAGGACTGATCCGGTTTCTTTTTGCATTGATAGAACGCCACTCGCTACGCAACTACATGGGCCTGCTTTTGATAGAAAGATGAGAGGGAAGCGCACATTTTGTCAAAAGATAGGTGAAGACGCTTTTCATACTCGCACCAATCTTCTGCAGTCTCGTCATAGGGAGGAAACAATGGCACATGCAACGCCGACTATCAAGTAGACTGGAATGAGACGAGCAGCTGTTGAAGTGCTGTGTTTTGCGTCTTGAGCTGTTCCATCAACTGAGCTAGTATCTGTTCCATAGTGGCCCTGTTTGCACTTGCCAGTGAAGTTCAATAAATCTGCAGTATGCCGTACAGTAAAGGCCGCATGGGCTAAGATGCTTCGGATTGAGTGGGTGTCCTCCCTCAGACATGGGTGTTGCTTTGTCCTTAGCATAAGTCAGCTTAAGTAGTTTCTAAGTCTAGGGACAGACCACGGCATTTGAGCCACTTAGGTAGACAAACACATTTGAAATTACAGTGACTAAAAATACCATTAGTAATTTAGTTTATTTGTTGTAAAATAACTCTTGGCAATTTTGAAATGTAAGCAGAATACAAGTAAAGATACAAATCAACATAAATGCTAATAAATTAATTCCCAATATAGTCTAAAAGTAGGTGAATACAATTCCAACATGTAAAACTTCATGCCTCGCTGCACATAAAAAACCAATCCTACATACAAATATCTAACTTGCTGAAAAGTCAGAGGCCTAATAAATAATTGATAAAAAAAAAAGATTCAGTCTAGCAAAAAGTTCAAGTCATACAGCAATTTTTCTTAGGAGGCTCCATGCTACAGGTTCAGTTGCCTAATTATTAAAGGTTAGCAGCATTAAAAGCACTGCAGTACAATATGAATGTGTATTTTTACTTACTCAGCAACATCTCTGATATCTTTCTGGAATGTCACAGAATCAATGACAAACACTACTCCCCTTGCTATTTGTTTATATTGCTCAAAGAATTGTGCCCTCAGTCTTTCATGTCCAGGAATATCAACAATTCTGAGATAGCTCTGCAAAACAAAGACTACATATTACAAGAAATATTTATTTATTTCTGAATAGAGATCCATCTGAGCAACAACTTTAAATAATGGAAGGCCATATGGGGTAACTGTACAGTTCAAATATATAAGCCCTCAATATGACTATGCAAAGGCCTGAAAAACCACTGCTTAGCATTCAGGAAATGTCCTCCTCCAGAAATAACTACGTAATACACACAAACTCATATGTAGCTACACAGTTATAGTGCCTCAGCCGACTAAACTGTACCACCATAACAATTCATTAACAAGTTGCCACTTAAGTCTTTTTTTTAATCAAACAAAATGTTTATAAAAGAATTTTGGAATTTTACTGAGAGCAATACTCAATAAAAACACACAGACAAATATGTAACTGACATCAATTAGCATATTTTTTTCTTTATAAAGCAGTATGTAATACCTTCGATCATAACATTTCTTCTGGATTATTAACAATTACACTCAAGGACTTAAAGGTCCACTTCAAGTTACAATCTGTCTGACCTTATGATAATCAACATAAAATTATATTAGGGTAAGTCTGACATATATATTGCAACATGGTGGCATATATGCAGTGGAGTGATTTTTTTTTTTTTTTTTTTTTGGTGGGGGGGGCGGGGGGAAGTTTGTGCTAGTATCTTCTTCTTCTTCTTCTTCTTCTTCTTCTTCTTCTCCTCCTCTCTCTCTCTCTCTCTCTCTCTCTCTCTCTCTCTCTCTCTCTCCTTTTAAGCTATATTTTTTAGGATTTAATATCAACGATAAAAAAAGATTGATCTCAGTAAAGTAAAATGGTCTTTAGCACAAATTATTCTCTGTATATGAGCAGCAAATCCGATACAAAATATCATGGGGTGTCTACTTAAAATTTCTTAATTAATCTTTACATTAACCTCCACCCCCCTCCCTCCCACCCAAAAACATATGCCACACGGTATTCACCACTACTGAAACATACCACAGAGACGACTCGCCACAGATAGGCATATAGAAAGAGCAATCAGACACATACAACTTGAAACTTTCACCCACAGCCTTTGTCAGGAAATAGCACACACAGAGTGACACAATCCCATTGGCACAACCCGTGCACATATGACTGCTGTCACTGGCCACTGCGTCTTGACTGCTATCTCAATAGCAATTACAATTCGTAGTCGGGTGAGGAGGATGAAGAGGAAGGATGCAAGGCAAGGATACAGGTATTTATTTATAAATTTGTTTATCCAACTAAGCTTTTGCAAGCAACTGATGTCATCATGAGATGTTTAGAAAAAGGTTTTATACAATATGACACAAATTAAAACATTTTTTAAACTCAATGGTACAACATGTAACTAAGATACACATAATAAGCGAATATACAAAACAATTACACATATGTGATACATAAGTATTTAGGTAACTAAATAGTGGTTAGTTATTTTCTAATTTACATACAAATCAACAAGCAAAGTAGTTTAGTAATAATAATAATAATACTGTTATTACTGTTATTATAACAGTTATTTACTTAATAATATCTTTTGTAAAGTTTTCAAATTATTTTAAGATTGTAACAAGTTTTTTCTTTCAACCATATTTTAGTTTCTTTGCAGTTTGCTGAGTACCGATATTATGATTAGAAATTGTCTACCTAAGGTAGTAACCGTTAAAGTTTTCTTTTATCTACAGAAGGCTTTGAAAAAAGGCCTACAGAATGTGTTGCTTTTGCTAATCCCAGGGACACTCCTGATGGCTTTCTTTTTCCAGATAAAAACATTTCTGGAAACTCAATAACTGCCCATTCAAAAAATGCCATAACCCCAATGGCAATCAAAGAGTGCATCATAGATTTAATCAACAGTATTTCAGAAAAAAGTGCATAATTTTTTCAGTAGACATATGATAGTTTTAGAGATATACTAGGTGGAATCCAAAATTTTTGGGACTGGTGCTGCCATCTGGAAAATACTAGTAGTAGATCTTTGCACAGCTAAGTAGCGAAAGCTGCATATCTGATGAGTAAGTATGCAGAGTGGCATTCAGCTGGGAGGACATGTTGCATGTCCACAATGTTTTCCATAATACTCTGTGTTTGGAGCGTGGTGATTTTACAATGGATCTATGAACAGAACAGCGCATTTGTATCAAATTCTGTGAAAATCTCTGGAAAAGTGCTACGGAGACCCTTGCAATGATTCAACAACTGTTTGGGGGACAGAGCATAAGCCATACATGTGTATTTGAGTGTCATGCTCAGTTCAGGGCTGGCCATACAAACGTTAAAGATGATGCTTACACTGGAAGGCCCATTAGCTGCACAACACCTGACTTTGTTGCCAAACTTCAACAATTGGTTCGTGCAGATCGACATCGAACCATTTAAGACCTTGCGGATGAAGTGGGTATTTGTTATGGGACATGTCAATGAATGTTGAGTGATGAATTGGGCATGCATCATGTTGCCGCAAAATTTGTCCAAGGGATCTCAACTGCTGATCAGAAGGTGCAGTGTGTTCTACATCTACATGGGATACTCTGCAAATCACATTTAAGTGCCTGGCATAGGGTTCATCAAACCACCTTTATACTAGTTATCTCCCATTCCATTCTCAAATAGCGCGCAGGAAGAAAGAACACCTGAATCTCTCCATTCGAGCTCTGATTTCTCGTATTTTATGCTGACGATCTTTTCTACCTATGTAAGTAGGAGTCAACAATATATTTTTGCATTCGGAGGAGAATGTCGGCAATTGGAGTGTTGTTAAGTAGCCCATGCCGCAGCGACAAGTGCCGTTGTTGTTACGATTTCCATCCCAGATCCTGTAACATTTCCGTAACACTGTCTCCCATGTATCATGACAATACAAAACGAGCTGCCCTTCTTTGAACTCTTTCAATGTCCTCCGTCAGACCCACCTGATAAGAATACCACACTGGGCAGCATGTGTGGACGGAACTTCGTTGGACTGTATCTGATAATCCAACCTTCTTGTCATGGGTTATCACTGGCAAAGAGAGCTGGATTTACGGTTATGACCCAGAGACATAGCAACAATTGTCCCAGTGAAAGAGCCCGGGCTCTCCAAGGCGCAAAAAAGCAAGACAGGTGAAGAGCGAAGTGAAGAGCATGATCATCATTATCTTTCATCCCTCCCAACCAAACAGTGATTTCCGCATACTACTGTGACTTCTGCAGCGGCTCCGTGAAAATGTGCGGCGATGACAGCCCAACTCTGGCGTCAAGGGAACTGGCTGCTGCATCTTAACATGCTCTGTCACACATTCTTAGTAAGCAGGATCTTTTGGCAAAAAACAACAACATGACAGTCATTGCCCACCCACTATACTTACCAGATTTGGTACTTTGCGACTTCACACTATTGCCAAAACTGAAAATCGAGTTGAAAGGCCATTGATTCAGCACTCTAAAGAGGATTCAAGAAGCATTGCTGATTATGCTAAACACACGCGATTCAAAAAAACAAAAACGAAAAAAACATCTGAGCAGTGGCAGATGTGCTGGGAGCGTTATGTACATGCAGGTGGAAACTTATTCAAGGGTGATGGTGACCATTAGTCCAAAGGAAAGGTTCTAACAGATGGCAGCACCGGTCCCAAAAATTTTGGATAGCACCTCGTATAGGCTAGTCTATGTGATTCTTCGCAAGTTGATTTCTAGCTATACGCCTACGAGTTTGGTAGATGTGGACTGATTAACATTGGAGAAGCTAAAAGGAAGACATACTATTGTTTTCATAGTTAACAGCTAACTCATTGGCTTCAACCACCCATTGGATAATCCCAGAAATGACCAAATTTGTATCACCTATGTAAAGTACAGGAAGAATTCAACAATATTTTTGAGAAGGTTGCCTACTCACCACAGAGACGTCCGATGAACTGAAGAAAGGCACAAATAAGAGAATATAACATTAGAGCTTTCGGCCATTAAGGCCTTCGTCGGTTACAGAGACACAAACATACATACACACAGACACAAATGCCAACAGACATACAACACAGACATACAACCATCACCTCCAACTGCCGCAGCACTTCGAATCACTCTGAAGCCACAGGACTGTACAATGATACAGCTTATTGGTGTACAGGATGATACAGTTTATTGGTATACAGAAGTAAGAACCTCCACAATACAATGGAGATCAAGAACATATTCAACGAAACTCAAAACATGGATGGCCAAATAGTGTATAAAACCAAGTCCCAACAACATCCAGACAACCCTATTCCCCACACAGGCATTTGACCACCACAGCCAAACATCTAGGAGTCCTCCTAGATAAACATCTTAACTGGCAAACACACCTGACCAACCAACTAGACAAAACATGATGCAGACAAAACATAACAAGATCGGCCTAAGTGCAGGGATGGTTTCATGGCTGCAGCAGTCACACAGCTTAATAAATAAATGACAGTAGTCATTGTTTGATGTGTTGTATATTACAACACATTTGGTGATGAGCTGGTTCTTCCACACCTATGCCATACCAGGACTGTGCTACAGGCTCTTCGACTAGCAACAGGCCTTTAAAGCTGCTAACAGTACTTTATCGACTACGCTGTCCAATAGGGCATGCACACCACTGGTGTTTCCACCTCTTTTTAAACAGTAACACTGGAAGACATATGAGAAGCGGTTTCAGCAACATTTTTTTTGTATTTGGGATCACGGATGCCAGTCTCTGTAAGGCTATGTTTATGTTGTGAATTTCTTTTTGTGTTTGCTAATCGTTATGTCAGCTGGCACCAATTCAGAAACCAGTGAGACTCTCCTTTGATGAAATGTGTCAGTTGTCCAGATATTTGCCATACCCTGGTTAAGGTTTTAATAAAAAATAAAATACATTTAACACTAGTGGTCGGTTGTTAATACCTACAAATTGGTACTGGTAACATGAATTTGTTACAACCTGCCACTCATTCTGCAGAGAAGGTGGGTCAGGAAAGATGCCTAAGAGCAGAGTCCATGAGCAAAGCAAGAAGCACCTGAGATGCCCCAAGGGTTATGCCCCAAGGTAGTTTATGAGTCCCGGCCTGGTGCTTGGAGTGTAGATGTTGGCACCGGCGAGAAGGCAGCCAATCATGAGTCGAGTTCATGCTGCCAATAGGATTATTTGTTTCATGTCTATTGAATTTGCATCAGTTTTGAAATTGCTGTAAGCCTAATTTCTTTATGAATTTCAGTGATCTCATGATTAAAGATTATAAGGTTTGTTAGATATTGATGTAGTTTTTGAGGGCAGTGTTTCACGAGGATAGCTTATTTATTGACCAGACAATGGTACATCAAGAACCTGTCAACCATAGAGCAAAAACAGCATTTATTAATTTCCGCAAATCTGTCGCGAATTCAGAGGGCAGTGTTATGTTGAGACTGAAAGTGCAGTAGGCAAACATTTGTGATGAAAAAACCTGTAAGATTCATGTCCATCATGAGCAGGTATGTGATAGCATCCCTTTGTCTATTACCATTATTTGTTGTCAAACCATAAAAACTAAAGTTTTTTCTTATTGGCCATTCGAACATGACTCCTGATTGGCTGCCTTCACTTGCCTCATTCAACGCGCCATTACCAACATCTACACGTCAAGCACTAGTCGTGGACTCATAAACTAGACTTTTATCACCCCATATGATGAACCAAATCCCCCATTTCCACAATATCCTGAGATGGCTAACTAAAAAAATAACGCCTTCAGCCGTTTGGGAAATCTGGCCAACTCCTCCTGCTTGCTCATACAGTATGTACATTTCCTATCTATCCTGACGCTAGTAAGTTAACACTGAACTGTGAAAACTAAACAGAAAAGTTACAATTTGTCACTTACTAATAAACATGTGCTTCACTAACAGGGGGTGAACTTAACCATTACTCAGAGACAGAGCAGCTTGCACAGGTTAGAGTAGGTACAACAGAGTGCCAGAGCAAACCCGTATGAAGACAGAAGATAAAAGTGACAACAGCAGCAAACTGCAGAATCTGTTACCCAAGTGCTGCAAATGTTGGCAACACTATAGAATATCTATGTACGGTACACAACCCAGCAGTCAACCATAGAGCAGGTATAGTATTTTATTTATTTTATGATCTGTACAAAACAGTGATCAAGTGTTTTTAAATCTTCATCTTACAAAGACAATTATTGCTTTCCCATAACCGCTCGCGGCAAAGTTGCCAACATGCGTGTCATTCTAATAACACGGGCAACAGACATTGCAGTTTTACCAGAATAACAACAACTATGTGTGTTAGTTTTGAAATCTTCATTTTTTTTATTCTCTTCACATGCAATGGAGGGGTCTACACACCAAATTTGATGATAATCTGAATTAGTCAGGTTAGTACCTACGGTATGTTAGACATGGAATGACTTATCTGCCACTTTATACTTATCAAGCTGTTGAGGTTTTAAAATGTTGACAGTTTCTAAATAGCACTTTCATAATATGGTAGTCATGTCCATACCAACTCAACATATTTACTACAAAGATTGACATCTGGATACTATTACAAGGAACATAACTCAATAAATAATGCATCTGCATAAGCAGGGTAGAAGGAGATGGAGGAATTTCAATTTGAGTAATTGGTGAAATAAATAAATGTATGTAGAGCTTATGGGACTTAACTACGGGGTCATCAGTCCCTAAACTTACAAACTACTTATGAACTAGCTTATACTGTCTCTCCTAGCGTCCGCTTCTCTACATTACAGTTTCACAACACATGTAACTGTATGACTAATAGTTTATACATAAATCACACAACTCATCCCACTTTTATTGACAAATATGAGAATATGGTACTCACATTGTTCAGCACCAGATCTTCAATGTTTTCTTTCATTGAAGTGTGCGTTAACACGAATTTCGAATGCAAAAGCCTTGAAAATATAAGAGTTTTGCCGGAATCGCTCAGTCCAACAAGCAGTATGCCTCTCCTGGCACTCCTTTGCCTTCTCCATATGGCAAGTAACACTAAGTGGGATGAAACGCAAAAGTAAAATTTATAATGAAAATACACACGTCCACTGCCTGGAGCATTATAATATGTAACCGACAAGACCCAATATTCGGCATTTCTTCCAAATATTAGTAATACCACTTACCCAATGTAACAAATATCACGAGGACAGCAATTACAATCCCAATAATTTGTGAGTCTTTTACTTTCATTAATGACTGCACTGTCTGGGATTCTGTTTTACTAGCTGTACCATGATCCATCTCGTCTAATCTATTTTACGAGCAGAAAAAGCTTACAGCAGACAACAGTATACAAACTGTAATGAAAGAGAAAGCGTGTGGTCTACACTCAGGGAATAAACAACAGCAAGGGGCATATTAATTTGATACTGCTTGTAATTTGTTTCACTCATGTAATAGTAATTTCGATCCAGTGTTTCTGTGGTAAAAATGGACACATGCATTCATTATTGTATTACTTTTTTAAAAAATTATTCTCAGCCTTTATTTCTCATACACAATAACGCAGTTTTTTGTTTATCGATTTCCGTATAGTCGAGCTCACTACGAAAAATGAGGGGATAATATATGTCAATTACAAGTTAACATCACTAAATTATGAAAGAACGAACAAGAGCTAAGCCTAATGAATATGAACGTTCATATGTTTGTAGGGCTTAAGGCCAATTCACACTGTCCGTCACGTCACGTCACGTCACCGTCCGTCAGAACATTTCGCAATGTACTTCTAATGGCGGCATTCACACTGTCCGTCACCGGACCGTCACGTCACGTCAACGTCCGTCAAACTTTCTGGAGAAGAATGTTTTGACGGAACGGTCGCAAGGTAACCTAATTTCGTCACGCGAATTACATGTTGCAGTCGACGATTGCACTGTTTATATGCAAATGTGTGTTATTCATCTTTGTGCTGTTGTTGTACTTCGTTTTAGGGGTAAATCTCAAATGTTTCATGACGACTTAAATATTTTTGTCAATTGAGTGTCGCCCTATAATCGAGGTCGGATACCTGAAACCAAAAAATGGTTTATGTTACGTAAAAATGTAACAGAAACGACTGAAGCAAACTGTTTATTTGAATAAGATTGTAATTTGATTACGCATTTTTCATTAAATAAAACTTTAAATGTAAATGTCAGTTATAATGAAAGACAAAAATTCAGTTGTTTACGACGTATTAACAATGTCAGCATGCAAATCGTAATGGTTAAAGTATACAGGCGATATTTATGCTCTTACGAGTATGGTTTGATGTCTTCATATGTTTATTTTTTCGCTTGAAAATAGATGTCGATGTTTGAAATGTTGTTTCAGTTCCCAGTAAGTTGGCCAAAACCACACACTGTAAAGTTTTCTTTGGCCGTTAATAACATTTAGCGTTGTTGTTCCCCCTTTCTAGTATGAAACTATGACTTTCTACATAACAAATCGCCACTCATAACCTCACTTTCAACATCGCGTATTGAGATGGACGAATTGACGTGACGGACAGTGTGAATACAACTTGACGTGTCGGTTCCGTGACGTGACGTTGACGTGACGGACAGTGTGAATTGGCCTTTAAGGCCAATTCACACTGTCCGTCACGTCACGTCAAGTCACCGTCCGTCAGAACATTCCGCAATGTATTTCTAATTGCGGCATTCACACTGTCCGTCACCGGACCGTCACGTCACGTCAACGTCCGTCAAGCTTTCTGGAGAAGAATGTTTTGACGGAACGGTCGCAAGGTAACCTAATTTCGTCACGCGAATTACATGTTGCAGTCGACGATTGCACTGTTTATATGCAAATGTGTGTTATTCATCTTTGTGCTGTTGTTGTACTTCGTTTTAGGGGTAAATCTCAAATGTTTCATGACGACTTAAATATTTTTGTCAATTGAGTGTCGCCCTATAATCGAGGTCGGATACCTGAAACCAAAAAATGGTTTATGTTACGTAAAAATGTAACAGAAACGACTGAAGCAAACTGTTTATTTGAATAAGATTGTAATTTGATTACGCATTTTTCATTAAATAAAACTTTAAATGTAAATGTCAGTTATAATGAAAGACAAAAATTCAGTTGTTTACGACGTATTAACAATGTCAGCATGCAAATCGTAATGGTTAAAGTATACAGGCGATATTTATGCTCTTACGAGTATGGTTTGATGTCTTCATATGTTTATTTTTTCGCTTGAAAATAGATGTCGATGTTTGAAATGTTGTTTCAGTTCCCAGTAAGTTGGCCAAAACCACACACTGTAAAGTTTTCTTTGGCCGTTAATAACATTTAGCGTTGTTGTTCCCCCTTTCTAGTATGAAACTATGACTTTCTACATAACAAATCGCCACTCATAACCTCACTTTCAACATCGCGTATTGAGATGGACGAATTGACGTGACGGACAGTGTGAATACAACTTGACGTGTCGGTTCCGTGACGTGACGTTGACGTGACGGACAGTGTGAATTGGCCTTTAAGGCCAATTCACACTGTCCGTCACGTCACGTCAAGTCACCGTCCGTCAGAACATTCCGCAATGTATTTCTAATTGCGGCATTCACACTGTCCGTCACCGGACCGTCACGTCACGTCAACGTCCGTCAAGCTTTCTGGAGAAGAATGTTTTGACGGAACGGTCGCAAGGTAACCTAATTTCGTCACGCGAATTACATGTTGCAGTCGACGATTGCACTGTTTATATGCAAATGTGTTTTATTCATCTTTGTGTTGTTGTTGTACCTCGTTTAGCGGTAAATCTCCAATGTTTCATGAAGACTTAAATATTTTTGTCAACTGAGTGTCACCCTAAAATCGAGGTCGGATATCTGAAACCAAAAAATGGTTTATGTTACGTAACATTGTAACATAAACGACTGAAGCAAACTGTTTATTTGAATAAGATTGTAATTTGATTACGAATTTTTCATTAAATAACACTTTAAATGAAAATGTCAGTTGTAATGAAAGACAAAAATTCAGTTGTTTACGACGGTATTAATGTCAGCGAGCAAATCGTAATGGTTAAAGTATACAGGCGCTATTTATGCTCTTACAAGTATAGTATGGGTTGATGTCTTCATATGTTTATTTTTTCGCTTGAGAATAGATGTCGATGTTTTGAAATGTTGTTTCAGTTCTCAGTAAGTTGGCCAAAAACATACACTGTAAAGTTTTATTTGGTCGTTAATATCATTTAGCGTTGTTGTTCCCCCTTTCTAGTATTAAACTATGACTTTCTACATAACAGATCGGCACTCATAACCTCACTTTCAACATCGCGTATTGAATGGACGAATTGACGTGATGGACACGGACGGACAGTGTGAATACAACTTGACGTGACGGTTCCCTGACGTGACGTTGACGTGACGGACAGTGTGAATTGGCTTTTATGGGACTTAACTACGGGGTCATCAGTCCCTAAAA
The DNA here is from genome assembly GCA_026315105.1 of Locusta migratoria. Taxonomy (NCBI): domain Eukaryota; kingdom Metazoa; phylum Arthropoda; class Insecta; order Orthoptera; family Acrididae; genus Locusta; species Locusta migratoria. Next base: position 36,171,593 of record CM048746.1, on the reverse strand, counting down.
TTACAAACTACTTATGAACTAGCTTATACTAAAGACGGCATAAACATCCATGCCTGAGGGGGGAATCGAACCCTTCCTTCCCTTTTCTCTGCAAGTGTCCATACCACCTTAGTCTACTCTCTTGTATCTTTTTCCCCATGGGTCCCACTTTCAGAATTCCTCTAACGAATTCATTTCTAATTTCCACCTCAGCATCCTCATTTCTGATACTTCCATCTTCCTTTCCTGGGCTACTGTGATTGGCCAACGTTAAACAAGTAAGGTCAATTCACACTGTCCGTCATGTCACGTCACGTCATGTCACCGTCCGTCAGAACATTCTGCAATGTATTTCTAATGGTGGCATTCACACTGTCCATCAGCGGACAGTCACGTCACGTCAACGTCACATCAAACTTTCTCGAGAAGAATGTTTTGACGGAACAGTCGTCTGCTTACATCAGAAGTTAACCTACTTTCGTCACGCATTTTTCATGCTGTAGCAGACAGTTACACATTTACATGCAAATGTGTCATATTAAACTTGTTTATTATTATTATTTCACTTTGTTTTAGCGTGAAATTGCAAGTGTTTCATGACGACTTAATTATTTTTCTCAATTGAGTGTGCTCCTACAGGCGAGGTTGGATGTCTGAAACCGAAAAATTGTTTGTGTTTTGCAATATTGTAACAGGAAAGAGTGAAGCAAATTGTTTATTTGAATAAGACTGTAATTTGATTATGCAAGTTTCAGTAAATAACATTTCAAATGAAAAAGTCATTGCTAATGAAGCGAAAAAAAAATTCAGTTGTGTACGACGGTATTAACAATTTCAGTGGGAAAATCATAACAGATAAACTAAACAGTCTTTATTTATGCTCCCATAACTATTGTTTGATGTTTTCGTAATTTGTATATTTATTTTTTTTTTTCGCTTGAAAAAAGATATCGACGTTTTGAAGTGTTTCAGTTCCCAGCACTTTACCACATTAACTTAGCCCGAAACATACATTGTAAAGTTGATTTTGGCAAACAATAAAATTTAGCGTTGGTGTTTCTTCAATTCCAGTATTATAATATAACTTTCTACATAACAAGTCGCCACTCATAACCTCACTTTCACATCGGGTACTGGAAAAGCGAATTGACGTGATGGATTGTGACGGACAGTGTCAATACAACTTGACCTGACGGTTCCATTACGTGATGTTGACGTGATGGACAGTATGAATTACCCGTCAATCTTGAATGTTTCATGACGACTTAAACATTTTTCTCTTGAGTGTCCCCCTAAAATAGAGGTCGGATATATAAGACCAATTCACATTGTCCGTCACGTCAACGTCATGTCATGGCACCGTCACATCAAATTTTATTCACACTGTCCATCAATGTCCGTCACGTCAATTCGCCCGTCTCATACGCGATTTTGAAAGTGAGGTTATGAGTGGCAATCTGTTATGTAGAAAGTCATAGTTTAGTACTAGAATTGAGGGAACAACAACGCTAAATGTTATTGTCGGTCAAAGAAAACTTTACAGTGTGGTTTTGGCTAACTTACTTGGAACTGAAACATTTCAAAACATCGACATCTATTTTCAAGCGAAAAAATAAACATATGGAAACATCAAAGAATACTTATAAGAGCATAAATATCGCCTGTTTACTTTATCCATTACGATTTGCTCAATGACATTGTTAATACATTGTAAACAACTGAATTTTTATAATGTGTTATAATGTATGTAAACGATTTTTAGTCAATATATTATTTAACACTGTGTAAAAAAACATCTTTTTATGTTACTGTAGACGTCTTTTAGTCTTAAATCGTTTAATTTTTTGTACTAAATATCTTCTTTTTTGCGATAAATATTAGTTGTTGTTGTGGTCGTCAGTCCGGAGACTAGTTTGATGCAGCTCTCCACAATACCCTATCCTGAGCAAGCCTCTTCATCTCCACATAAGAACGGCAACCTACATCTGTCTGAATCTGCTTACTGTATCCATCTCTTGGTCTTCCTCTGCGGTTTTTATCCTACACACTTCCCTCCAACGCTAAATTCACAATTCCTTGATGTCTAAGAACGTGTCCTACCAATCTATCCCTTCTTTTAGTCAAGGTATGCCAGAAATTTCTTTTCTCCACAGTTCTGCTCAGTACCTCTTCATTAGTTATGCGATCCACCCATGTAATCTTCAGCATTCTTCTGTAGCACCACATTTCAAAAGCCTCTATCCTCTTCCTGTCCGTGCTGTTTATCGTCCATGTTTCACTCCCATACAAGACAACACTCCACACAAATGCCTTCAGAAAGGACTTCCTAAGGCTTAAATCAATATTCGGTGTTAGCAAATTTCTCTTTTCTTCATGGACAGTGTGAATTGGCCTTATCTGAAACCAAAAAATCGTTTATGTTACATAACATTGTAACAGAAAAGACTGAAGAAAACTGTTTATTTGAATAAGATTGTAATTTGATAACGCATTTTTCATTAAATAACATTTTAAATGAAAAGGTCAGTTCTAATGAAAGACAAAAATTCAGTTGTTTACAACGGTATTAGCAATGTCCATGAGCAAATCGTAATGGATATAGTAAATAGGCGCTATTTATGCTGTTATAAGTATTCTTTGATCTTTCCATATGTTTATTTTTCCACTTGAAAATAGATGTCGATGTTTTGAAATGTTTCAGTTCCCAGTAAGTTATCCAAAAACACACTGTAAAGTTTTCTTTGGCCATCAATAACATTTAGCGTTGTTGTTCCCTCAATTCTAGGGGATTAGTCAAAAATAAGATACAACATGTCGGCTTTGACCAATGACGTTGTTAAATTATAATAAAGTTCGACCAACACAGTTTCAATTACGTAAGATATATATTTTAACTAATACGTTTCTTGACACACAACTAACAACTAAAGAGTTTTTATAATAGGCACAGAAGTTTCATAAAACTACCACAGAACAACACACTAAGCCAATATTATACATAAAACATTTTTCTTTTTTTTAATAACACTTCCTCCAAAAAGAAAAAAACAAGAAAATAAACAGTTACTGTTTGACTTCTATCATCCCAATTTCTGCACGTAGCAAATTAAATCTTGTGCGTTCAAGTGGCTTTGTCAAAAGATCAGCCAATTGGCTCTTCCCGTCTACATGTTCCAAAAGAATTTCACCATTCAGAAATCTTTCATGAACATAGAAATATCGGACCTCTATATGTTTTGACAGTCTATGATACTCAGGATTTTTTGCTAATTTTAAAGCACTGGCATTGTCAATATAAAGTGTTGGAGGTTGTTCTGGCATTTCAACTAATTCACTTAATAAGCGATGCAACCAAATTAATTCTTTGGCACCTTCACTTGCAGAAATTATTTCTGCTTCAGTTGTAGATGTGGCCACTACTTTTTGTAAACGACTTGTCCATGATATTGCCCCACCAGCATATTTTGCTACAGTTCCAGTTGTTGAACGTCTTGTTCTCTTGTCACCTGCGAAATCAGCATCACTATAAATTTTCAAATCATCTTCACTGTCATAAATAATACCATAATGTAATGTGCCTTTCAAGTAACGAAATATACGTTTTACTCTATTCCAGTCATCTGTTGTTGGCTTTTCCATAGCTCGAGCAACTTTATTCACTGCAAAAGTTATGTCAGGTCGAGTTGCTGTTGAAAGATACATGAGACACCCGACTGCCTCACGATATGGGACAGACGATGAAATTGCTCCATGTTGGTCATTATTTTCTTCACGTCCAATGGGAGTTGCAATCGTATTGGATTCTGCCATTCTAAATCTTTCTAATATTTGTTTTGTGTATTTTTCTTGACTTATAATAATTGCCCCATCTTCATTTTGTTTTATTTTTATACCAAGGAAACTGTCAAGGGTACCTATTGTTATATCAAACTCATGTTGTAAAGTATTCAGGAAAACTGTAATTTCTTCCTTGTCACTGCCAACAATAAGGCCATCGTCTACATAAATTGCCACATAAAGGCTATTCCCATTGTATTTGCGATAAAACAGACAAGGATCTGCGGCACTGTTTTGAAAATTTGCTTTCTTCATGACTTCCACAAAGCGTTTGTTCCAGCATCGTGGTGCTTGCTTGAGTCCGTAAAGGCTTCGTTTCAAAAGACATACCCGATCTGTGTTGTCTTCAAAGCCTTCTGGTTGTTCCATATAGACTTCATCTTCAAGTATTCCATTCAAAAAGGCCGTTTTAACATCAAATTGTTTTATCAGCATCTTCTTTGAAGAAGCTAGTGCTAGCAAAGTCCGAATAGTGTCATAACGTGCAACCGGACTAAATGTATCTTCATAATCAATTCCTGCTTGCTGAATATACCCTTTAGCAACTAATCTAGCTTTGAAGCGAGTACTTCAATCAGCTGCAACTTTTCGACGCAGAACCCAGCGATTTGTGAGGAGCCCAACTAACACACACGTGTCATTTCTTTTGAGTGACTCAATTTCTTCGTTCATCTACATCTACATATATACTCCGCAATTCACCGTAAGGTGTGTGGCGGAGGGTACACTGTACCACTACTAGGCATTTCCTTTCCTATTCCACTCCCAAATTGAACGAGGAAAAAAAGAATGCCTATATGCCTCCGTACGAGCCCTAATTTCTCTTATCTTGTCTTTGTGATCTTTACGCGAAATGTAAGTAGGCGGCAGCAAGATCGTACTACACTCAGCTTCAAATTCCGGCCCTCTAAATTTACTTAACAGAAATTCACGAAAAGAACGTCGTCTTTCTTCCAGCGATCCCCAATTGAGTTGCCGGAGCATTTCCGTGACACTCGTGCATTGGTCGAACCTACAGGTAACAAATCTAGCTGCTCGCCTCTGAACCGCCTCTATGTCTTCCTTCAAACCGATCTGCTGCGGGCCCCAAATACTTGAGCAATACTCAAGACGTGGTCGTACAAGCGTTTTATACGCGGTCTCCTTTACAGTTGAAGTACATCTTCCCAAAATTCTCCCAATAAACCGAAGTCGGCTGTCTGCCTTACTCACAACTGTCCTTACATGCTCGTTCCATTTCATATCGCTCTGCAATGTTACGCCTAGATATTTGAACGACGCGACCGCATCAAGAAGCTCACTACTGATGCTGTATTCGAACATTATAGGATTGCTTTTTCTACTCATGCGCATCACCTTACATTTTTCTACATTGAGAGCTAGCTGCCATTCTTCGCACCAACTAGAAATTTTGTCTAAGTCAACCTGTATGCTATTACAGTTAGTTACAGACGACACCCTCCCATACATCACAGCATCATCAGCAAACAGCCGCAAATTACAACTTACTCTGTCCATCAGATCATTTATATAGATAGAAAATAATAGCGGTCCTATCACACTCCCCTGGGGCACGCCTGACGATACACTCGTCTCTGATGAACACTCGCCGTCGAGAACAACGTACTGCGTTCTATTACTTAGGAAGTCTTCCAGCCAGTCACAAATCTGTGAACCTATTCCATAAGCTCGTATCTTCGTTAGCAGTCTGCAGTGTGGCACCATGTCGAACGCCTTTTTGAAGTCGAGAAAAACACAATCCGCCTGTTGCCCTTCGTCCATGGCTCGCAAGATGTCATGTGAGAAAAGGGCAAGCTGAGTTTCACATGAACGATGTTTCCTAAACCCGTGCTGATTCATGGAAAGAAGCTTTTCCGTTTCAAGGAAATTTACTATATTCGAACTGAGAATATGCTCCAAAATTCTACATGAAACCGATGTCAACGATATTGGCCTGTAATTGTATGGGTCAGTTCTCTTTCCTTTCTTATACACGGGAGTCACCTGCGCTTTTTTCCAATCACTAGGAACTTTGCGCTGAATTAAAGATTCGCTATAAATGCAAGCTAAGTAGGGGGCCAATGCCGCAGAATAGTCTTTGTAAAACCGAACTGGTTAATAGCTTGCAGCCATTTATCCTTCTCATTGGACTGCAATACTTCAGAGAAACTGTTTGGATCTTGATGTTCTTCAGTACCAACTTTAGTTAACATCAAGAACTCACCACTTTCCATCCAGCCTGGTTTTCTTCGTTGTCTTCTGTTCTCCAATTTTTCTTCAGGAAAAAATTCAGTATTTTTTGCTTTCAGGAATTCTGTTGATTCCTTGTGATCATCACATGATATTTGACTTCCTCCAGATTCAAGAATTCCAAGCTTTTCATCACTTTGACTTCCTCTAGAAGCTGATTGCCTGTAGCATTTGCCTTCTTGTGCTTCAGGCACCAAGTCTAACTGTTTAAGACCTTGAAATTCTCTATGAGAAATATCAAATTCAACATAATCACCACGGAAATTACAAACTACTTCTGGCTTAAATCTTACATCATGACTCATGATTACTTTTCGTTTTGAAGGAATCCAAATTCTAAATCCATCTTTGTCATTGACGTTCCCAACAAGTTGTCCAAAAACAGTCTTGTCATCAAACTTTGAACGAAAACATTTATTTGTATGAACATAGCAACCTGTGCCAAAGATTCTGAGGTGGTCAAGGTTTCCTGTTGGCCGCTTGTACTACAGCTCATATGGGGCTTTGTCTGGCACTGAAGATTTTCCTGTACGATTTACGATATAAACTGCTGTATTGCAAGCTTCTGCCCATAATCCTCTTGGTAGGTTACTTACATTCAGCATTGAACGTGCTGCTTCAACAATTGTTCTGTTTCCACGTTCGGCTACACCATTTTGTTCAGGGGTATAGGGGGAGGAATCAGTAATTCTATTTCCTTCTCTATGAGCAGTTCCTTAACCTTCCTGTTATTAAATTCTGTGCCTCCATCACATCTAAATTGTTTAACTACATGTCCATTGGTTTGAGCTTCACTTAAAAATTGTTTGAGCATCTCACACACTTCATTTTTGTGTTTCATAAAGAAAATTCGGCGAAATTTGCTGAAATCATCTGTAAAACATACATAATACAATGCACCTCCAAAGGACTGTGTACTCATTGCTCCATTCACATCGGCATGAATTAAACTGCCTGTAACTGTAGAGCATTGTACTCGTTGTTTAAATGGTAGTCTATGCATCTTTCCTAATGCACAACCATCACAAAATTCATCCTTGCTGTCTGCTACATTGATGTCAAGCTTCTTCAAGATATTCTTGACGTGTTGCTTATTTTGGTGACCGAATCTCTTGTGCTACACTTGCAGAGTTTGAAAAGGTGTCATTAAAATCATTTGATTGCTGCTCTCTGGCCTGACAACACGCATATTTAATACATAGAGCCCATTTTCAACATGACCTGTCATGACATCATCGCCACTGGCTTTTTCCTGTATCACAACACTATTATAATCAAATATTATATTGTATCCATTACATGCAGCTGCCCTGGCTGAGAACAAATTAGCACTTGCATCAGGCACATACAAAACATTTTCCATTCTAGAACTGTACCATTTATTGTTTCGCCTAATTTCGATATAAACTGTTCCTTCACCAAATGCGAACATATTAGTACCTTGCTTTCATTTCAGGAGTATTAAATTCACTATATGAAACAAAATGCAGTTTATTCGGAGTGATATGCTTCGTAGCGCCACTATCACAGTACCATTTATTTGTAGCAATGTAGTTAGCAGTAGACGCACCCAAGACACATGAAGTAAATACAGAATTTCCACTCACCTTCTTTTCACACATGTGATTACAGTTACGAATCTTCTGTGGACACTCAGCTGCCCAGTGACCAAGCTGTTTACATATGTTACACGGAAATTTTTGTTTTGCCTGTTCTTTTGACGCCTTCATACGACTGTTTTGTTGTCTTTTGCGCGTGGCGATAAGTGCAGTTGTTTCTGTAATACTTTGTTCACGCAATTCGATAGCGCAAAGTTTTTCGATAAGTAAATTCAAACTCTGGTTTTTCGATGGTATTGTGTCCCAGAGATCTTTAAAATTATCATAATCTTTTCCCAGCGTAGATAAAATTCTCCCATTTAATATTCTTTCAGACAAAGTATTCTCTTCATGTTTCGTTAATTCATCATTTAAATCTACAAATAACTTTTGCAACTTAGCTATGTGTGTGCTAATATCTTCCGTTTCGTCCCACTTGACTTGAAAAAAAGTTTCAATTAACATGTTTAAACGTTGTGTGCTGCTACGTTCAAATCGCGCACAAAGTTTTTCCCATATATCTTTAGCACTGGAACACGTCAGCACAAGTTCAGAAACTGATTTGCTTAGCGCACTTGCGATGAGACTTGCTGCTTTCGCGTCATCCTTTTTCCATTCTGCATACGCTAATTTTTGTGCACTTGTCGGATCCTGTGGCAATACAACACGCTCTCGCTTACCGCTAATAATGTCTTCAAGTTCATACGAACGGAGCACCATACAAATATGCCATTTCCACTTTGCCCAATCATCAGTCCCTTCAAGTTTATCAATACTGACTTTATAATCGGCGTTTGTAGCCATGTTCTTTTGGAGAGTTCCTGTGCTTTACGACTTGCGCAAATATTCTTCTATGAATACTTAATGAATTGACTCAACTTTCTTCTGAAACTGTGATTAATACTACTTTGACGTGGTCTGGGCCCATAACCTGTTAAATTATAATAAAGTTCGACCAACACAGTTTCAATTACGTAAGATATATATTTTAACTAATACGTTTCTTGACACATAACTAACAACTAAAGAGTTTTTATAATAGGCACAGAAGTTTCATAAAACTACCACAGAACAACACACTAAGCCAATATTATACATAAAACATTTTTTTTTAATAACAGACGTCATATACCAAGCAAAGATATGGAGACTATAATATTTGAACATCTGACGTTGATCAAGAAATGTATCGATTATTAACACGCGACAGATAATTATTAGCTACTTTAAGAAATGCGTATAATAAATGAAACACTTCATATCTATTACATGTACTTTTATTTATTAAAGAAAATAATGAAAGCTATTTAAATAATGAAAGATATTCGAAACATGTATCAGGTAATTTTCTTTTTTTAGTTATTATAAATTTAAGTGATATTTGTGGTAAACTTTTTATTGTATCGTATCTAGACCTGCTCGAGTCGAAAATACGATACAGTTTTCTCAAGTAATAGCTTCATATAGTTTCCTTTTAAAATTGTATCGTAATCTAGACTCGATCCCCTGCTCAAGTCAAGAATACAATACAGTTCTCTCATGAAATAGCTCCAAATGGTTTCTTTTAAACTTGTATCGTAATCTAGACTTGACCCCCCCCCCCTGCTCAAGTCAAGAATACGATACAGTTCTCTCATGAAATAACTGCATATGGTTCCATTTTAAAATTGTATCGTAATCTAGACTAGACCTCCCATTGCTCAAGTCAAGATTACGACGCAGTTCTCTCATGAAACATCTTTATATGGGTACATTTTAAAAATTGTAGTTTTACTTGTTAATATAACAATAAAAAAGTTTATTTCTAGTACCTAACGTTGTAACTTTTGTTTTTGTTTCAGGTGCCAGTGTTTGGGTTTTATTACATAATAAAAAAACCATTGATTATCATTTGTCAGTTATTTTTCATAATTTAAATATCTTTCATAATTTTCTTTAATAAATAAAAATACATGTAATAGTTATGATTTGTTTCATTTATTATACACATTTCTTAAACTAGGTAATAATTATCTGTGGTCTGTTAATAATCGATACATTTCTTGATCAACATTAGATATCAACAGATTATCTTTAATATAATCAATGACGGTATGCAAATAATTGTATATCTTTGCTACAAAGCAATTATTATCATTTTCATATATTACATAAATATCTATGACTAATGACGTCATTGGTCAAAGCCAACGGGTTGTATTGTATACTAGACTTGACCCAATTCTAGTTTTAAACTATAACTTTCTACATAACAGATCGCCACTCATAACCTCACTTTCAACATCCCATACTGAGATGGGTGAATTGATGTGACGGACAGTGACAAACAGTGTGAATACAATTTGACGTGATGGTACCGTGATGTGGACGTGATGGACTGTGTGAGTTGGCCTTAACTTGCCAGTGACATTTATATTCTAACGTTTCAGAAATAGTTGGCTGCTTACACATGAACATGTTCCGATTTGCAAATGCGTTAGACAGGAACCTAAATAAACTGCTCTACTGTTATTATTGTGACTGAAATGAGTGCTGTTGACACTTATGTTCTCGTAAGTAATAGTTACCTAGTGTAAGTCATGATCGGTGAATGGTATGGCTTTATTAACGAAATGGTAAATTGTGGGGAATCACAATCACATAGATTTCTTTCAATAGCATTAGACTGCCATCAATTATTATTTTAATTTGCAATTATGAATTCGATTGTATAAACAAAATCATGTGACACGAAAATAATTTAAAATAGTGTGACAGCAAATCAACATTCATTTAGTTTCATAAAAGTGGTTGTCAAGTTCCATAACTGAGGACAAATCAAAAACTGTTCAAATGCTTGTAATTCTATGGGAACAAACTAGGTTGGTCATCAGTCCCTGAGCACAAATCGAAAATGTACTGTGTCAGAGCACAGAAACCAGACATACTGGTATTAGTTGATTACATTCACAAGAAGTAGCATTACCATTTACAGTAACAAAACACGAAATCGTGATTGTGAATTAAAATATAACTGATCATAGTCAAGTGTCTTAAAGTTCCCTACAAAAATATTGTTGGCTGTTTATTTTCAAATATGGAGCGATTTCCGAATTAGTTGGTTAACAAGTACCTAAAAGAACAACTGCGAGTGAAATAAGGTGTAACAAGTCACATTCGACCACATCACAAATCGTCTTCTGTTTGTTTGATTACGAATATGTTCTAATTACATTCTAACTGTGGCTCCATTCCATAGAGTAGATATCTCTAGAGTGAGCATTCACATGCACAGAACAGAAATCTTGTTCTCGGCATATATTGGCCGCCTGGTTACGTGGTCGGTATGCAAGAGGTTTGTCCATAAAGCATTGTGTACATTTAAAATCTCATTTCAGCTCTATTACAGGCTACTTGACCTCGTAGGTGCCATGGATTACGTATAGAAACTTCGTTAACATGAAAACAGTTGTATTTGATATGTAGGGTAACCAGGATATAAGTTTTGAAGAGTAAAATGAAGTGACATTTCGTGCTTTGGGACAAGCGTCACAGCTCACATGTACATGTTGCCTTAATTTTTGTGCAACGACTGCTGTTGTTCTGATTTATTCGGCATGGTTATCGTATTTCTAAGGCTTCTGTAGTAAATATTTCTCATAAGAACATTCGAAAATGGATCGATAGGAAGCCAATGCCTTTGTAGTGTCGAAAATTCACTTGAAATTATGGCACATTGGTGATCATACTACATACATCTTCGTCGTTATTTCAACAGATTTTGTGTAGCATGTTTATTTTTCTCTTCCCTCTTTTTAGGCCAGCGTAGAATTTTGATTGTTGATAACAGTTTGACGTGTTTATTTCGCTCATTTTATATAGGCCTAAGGTAGATGCATCAATGTCTGAACTGTACCAGTAACTGACATTTCTATTATGTGATATATTAAGGAAACCACCATCTTTGGCCACATATAACTCAAATATATGCAAAATTTATTCGTTTCTGAAATTGACTGCAGTAACATAGTAGTTTATCTACTTTTTTGTTATGGCTGGAAAACTGTCAAATATATTGAGGTGTGTGCACATTAGGTTTTCTGTTATTTATAAAAGGAATGTTGTGATGTTACAAGGTCAGCTCAGTCAATCACCCAGACTGTTGCCCCTGTAACTACTGAAAAGGCTGCTGCTCCTGTTCAGGAACCACACGATTGTCTGGCCTCTCCACAGATACCCCTCCGCTGTGGTTGCACCTATGGTACGGCTATTAGCTAATGTGTCTTTGCGACACAGTTACTGCGAACAGTTGAAAGCAAGGGGAAACTACAGCCGTTACTTTTCCTGAGGACATGCAGCTCTACTGTATGAACAGATGATGATGGCATCCTCTTAGGTAAAATACTCCAGAGGTAAAATAGTCTCCCATTCGGATCTCCGGGCAGGGACTACTCAGGAGGATGTTGTCATCAGGAAAGACAATACTGGCATTCTATGGATCGAAGCGTGGAATGTTAGATCCATTAATCGAGTAGGGAAGTTAGAAAATTTAAAAAGAGAAATGGATAGGTTGAAGTTAGATATAGTGGGGATTAGTGAAGTTCGGTGAAAACAGGAACAGGATTTCTGGTCAGGTGAGTACAGGATTATAAATACAAAATCAGTTGGGGGTATCACAGGAGTAGGACTGATAATGAATAAGAAAATAGGAATGCGGGTAAACTACTATGAGCAGCACAGTGATCGCATTATCATTGTCAAGATAGATACGAAGCAAACACCGACAACAGTAGTACAGGTTTATATGCCAACTAGCTCTGCCGATGATGAGGAAATCGAAGAAATATATGAGGAGCTAAAGGAAATTATTCAGACAATTAAGGGAGAGGAAAACTTAATTGTTGTGGGAGACTGGAATTCGGTAGTAGTACAAGGAGGGGAAGGAAAGATAGTAGGTGAATATGGTCTGGGCAAAAGGAATGAAAGAGGAAGCCGCCTGGTAGAATTTTGCACAGAACATAATTTAGTTATAACAAACACCTGGTCCAAGAATCACAAAAGAAGATTGTATACGTGGAAGAGACCAGGAGACACCAGGAGATACCAGATAGATTTTATAATGGTAAGACATAGATTTCGGAACCAGGTTTCAATCTGTAAGACATACCCAGGGGCAGATATAAACTCTGACCATAACTTATTGGTCATGAATTGTAGGCTGAAACTGAAAAAAAAACTGCAGAAAGGTAGGAAAATAAGGAGATGGTACCTGAATAAAGTGAAGGAACCTGAATTTCAGAGGGTGCTTTAGGCAACAATTGACAGAAACGGGGGGAAATAGAACAGTAGAGGAGGAATGGGTAGCATTGAGAGATGAAATACTGAAGGCAGCAGAGGACAAAATAGGTAGGAAGGCAAGACCTACAAAATATCCTGAATTTGATCGATGAAAGGAGAAAATATAAAAATGCAGTAATTGAAACAGGCAGAATGGAGTACAGAAGACTAAGAAATGAGATTAACAGGAAGTGCAAAATGGCTAAGCAGGAGTGGCAAGAAGGCAAATGCAAGGATATAGAAGAATGTATAAATAGGGGAAAATAGAGATACAGCTTACAGAAAAATGAGATAGATATTTGGAGTTAAGAAAAACAGCTCTATGAATATCAAGAACACAGATGGAAAACCAGTTCTCAGCTAAGAAGGGAAAGCTGAAAGGTGGAAAGAGTATATAGAGAAGCTCTACGAAGGAAATGAACATAGAGACAATGTTGTAGGAAGGGAGGAAGAAGTAGATGAGGATGAAATAGGATATACTACACTTAGAGATGAATTTGACAGAGCACTGAAAGACCTAAGTCGAAATAAGGCCCCTGGAGTAGATGACATTCCCTCAGAGCTACTAAAGTCTCTGGGAAAACCAGCCATGACAAAATTTTTTCACCTGGTGTGTAAGATGTATGAGACAGGCGAAGTACCCTCAGATTTTAAGAAAAATCTAATAATCGCCATTCCAAAGAAAGAAGGCGCAGACAGGTGTGAAAATTACAGAACCATTAGTTTAATAAGTCATGGTTGCAAAATATTAACACGAATTATTTACAGAAGGATGGAAAAGCTGGTAGAAGCCTACCTCGGGGAGGATCAGTTTGGGTTCAGGAGAAATGTGGGGACATGGGAGGCAATACTCAATTTACGGCTTATCCTAGAAGATAGATTAAGGAAAGGCAAACCTACATTTTTAGCTTTTGTAGATTTGGAGAAGGGTTTTGACAATGTTAACTGGAATACACTCTCTCAAGTTCTGAACCAAACAGGAGTAAAATATAGGGAGCGTAAGGTTATTTAAACTTGTACAAAAACCAAACAACAGTTGTTAGAGTTGAAAGGCATGAAAGGGATGCAGTGATTGGGAAGGGAATAAGACAGAGTTGTAGCCTTTCTCCAATTTTATTCATTTTTTACATTGAGCAAGCTATAAAGGAAAGCAAGGAGAAATTTGGAGAAGGAATTAAAGTTCAGGGTGAAGATTTAAAAACATTGCATTTTGCTGACTCCATAGTAATTCTGTCAGAGACAGCAAAGGACCTGGAAGAGCAGTTGAACGGAATGGACAGTGTGCTGAAAGGTGCATATAAGATGAACATTAACAAGAATAAAACAAGGGTAATGGAATGCAGTCTAATAAAATCAAGTGATCCTGAAGGAATTAGATTAGGTAACGAAACAATAAAGGAGATAGATGAGTTTTGTTACTTGGGCAGTAAAATAACAAATGATGGTTGCAGTACAGGGGATATAAAATCCAGAATGGCAATGGGTAGAAAAGCGTTCTTGAAAAAGGGAAATTTGTTAACCTCGAATATTTATTTAAGCCTAAGGAAGTACTTTCTGAAGGCATTTGTGTGGAGTGTTGCCTTGTATGGCAGTGAAACATGGACGATAAGCAGTGTGGACAGGAAGAGGATAGAGGCTTTTGAAATGTGGTGCTATTGGAGAATGCTGAAGTTTAGGTGGGTGGATCGCATAACTAATGAGGAGGTACTTAACGGAATTGGGGAGGAAAGAAATTTTTAGCATATCTTGACTAAAAGAAGGGATCTATTGGCAGGACACATTCTTAGACATCAAGGAATCGTGAATTTAGCATTGGAAGGAAGTGTGTGGGGTAAAAACCGCAGAGGAAGACCAATAGATGGATACGGTAAGCAGATTCAGACAGATGTAGGTTGCCGTTCTTATATGAGGTTAAAGCGGCCTGCTCAGGATAGGGTACCGTTGAGAGCTGCATCAAACTAGTCTCCGGACTGAAGACCACAACAACATAAAAGGAATTGTTAAGGTAGTTTCTTCTAAATAGTGGTAGTAGTATTAGTGGCAAAATTTGATTGTCACAAATTATTTTATTTTAAATAATGTATCAGTAAGTTCCATTTTTAGCATACCCTCCTCAAAACTTAAAATTTAAGTTAGTACAGACATGTTTGAGGGGTTGTGACATTAAAGTAAGAACAACATTTCAGAAACAAATAATGCGAAGAGAAAGACGTTGTATGTGCAGATGAGCTCTGTTTGAATAGTATATATACATTCAATAGATTGTCTGTTAGCAAATTGTCACATCTTTCTCTCATCTTTTACATCTATGACTATACATATAATCCACTCATTCTCTTTCCTACCCCATGTAAATTAAGTGTGGAATACACGAATATTTGCAAGACTTTGTACGACCAGGAAATTGTTATATCGTTATACAATCGCCGAAGATAGGTCTTAAAAATTTAGCCTTAATTACATTTCGGGATCGTTTACAATTACTAGCAGAAATATGCACACCGAAATCATGTGACTGTCCCATATAGATGTTGCGAACATGTGCAGAACGCATTGCTCACTCCAGAGATATCTATTCTATGTTCCAATCAAAGACCTATATAAATAACTTAGACTGGTCACCATAGACTTACTAAATAAAAAACTAGACAGCTTGCTCGCGCTAGTGTTGCGTCCCCATATTGAATGTGACAGAAGGTGCCATTTACAGCCGGCCGCGGTAGCCAAGGAGATTGAGGCGTTTCAGTCACGGTCTGCACGGCCACTACGTTGGGGGTTCGAATCCCCCCTCGAGCACGGATATTTGTACCGTCTTTAGTATAAGGTAGTTCATAAGTAGTTTGTAAGTTTAGGGACTGATGACACCGTAGTTAAGTCCCATAAGCTTAACAAACATTTGAACATTTTTGCCATATACAGCGAAACAGTGTATAAACATGGTTCGGTCGTGTGCTACTTTTAATCGCAACAGTGAGAATGGACACAAAGACGACGACAGAAACAGTGTTTTATTTCACAGACCAGTCATTACTCGTATACCATATACTATTTTCATGGAGAAATAAGAAATCATGAGCGTTTGTTTTTGTTTAGGTTTCCTCTTACAGATGATTCTCTAAAATTGAGAAACTTGCTTTGGTGCATGTCAAGTACTTATATTTCATTTGCATTTAAATTACTAAAAATACTAATTTGAGCTGAATGAGTAACTAGGCATATAAGAGGTATTTATCACATAAGTATGATGCAGAAGTAGGTTGAATAATTGTTTTTAGACACTTAACAGGTAGTGATTTACTTCGTAAATGGTCATTAATTGATCGAATGTTGCATACTCAACCACTTTGAGAAGTACAATCTCTGTTAAGTAATGTGTGAATGAAATGCGTATTTAAAATTTTATGTGTTATTACAATTATTCATAGCCAAATTCGAGGATGTTGAAAGAAAAATTCTATGTAATATGCAAAGGAATGTAGACAAATTGTGATGTACAAAAATAAGCGTGCGAAACGTACAGAGTAGTCGCCGTAAAGTAAACAGAACCTGGCAGAAAATTACATGAATTAAAAAATAATCGCACTCTCTGTTACTTTACAAGTTTCATGGAATCATCTTATGCAAATATCTCGATGAAAAGGCACTACACCTTATCAGAAAAGAGCCTTATATTCTGAAATGTCGTGTCTCTACTCAGACGTTATTTCGAAAATTAGGAAACGGGTTTAGGAAACATCGTTCATGTGAAACTCAGCTTGCCCTTTTCTCACATGACATACTGCGAGCCATGGATGAAGGGCAACAGGCGGATTGTGTTTTTCTCGACTTCAAAAAGGCGTTCGATACGGTGCCACGCTGCAGACTGCTAACGAAGATATGAGCTTATGGAATAAGTTCACAGATTTGTGACTGGCTGGAAGACTTCCTAAGTAATAAAACGCAGTATGTTGTTCTCGACGGTGAATGTTCATCAGAGACGAGTGTATCGTCAGGTGTGCCCCAGGGGGGTGTGATAGGACCGCTATTATTTTCTATCTATATAAATGATCTGGTGGACAGAGTAAGTTGTAATATGCGGCTGTTTGCTGATGATGCTGTGGTGTATGGGAGGGAGTCGTCGTAACTGACTGTAATAGCATACAGGATGACTTAGACAACATTTATAGTTGGTGCGAAGATTGGCAGCTAGCTCTCAATGTGGAAAAATGTAAGGTGATGCGCATGAGTAGAAAAAACAATCCCATAATGTTCGAATACAGCATTAGTAGTGAGCTTCTTGATGCTGTCGCGTCGTTCAAATATCTAGGCATAACATTGCAGAGCGATATGAAATGGAACGAGCATGTAAGGACAGTTGTGAGTAAGGCGGACAGCCAACTTTGGTTTATTGGTAGAATTTTGGGAAGATGTACTTCACCTGTAAAGGAGACCGCGTATAAAACGCTTGTACTACCACGTTTTGAGTATTGCTCAAGTGTTTGGGACCTGCAGCAGATCAGTTTAAAGGAAGACATAGAGGCGGTTCAGAGACGAGCAGCTAGATTTGTTACCGGTAGGTTCGACCAATGCGCGAGTGTCACAGAAAGGCTCTGGCAACTCAATTGGGGATCGCTTGAAGAAAGACGACGTTCTTTTCGTGAATTTCTGTTACGTAAATTTAGAGGGCCGGAATTTGAAGCTGAGTATAGTACGATCTTGCTGCCGCCTATTTACATTTCGCGTAAAGATCACAAAGAAAAGATAAGAGAAATTAGGGCTCATACGGAGGCATATAGGCATTCTTTTTTCCTCGTTCAATTTGAGAGTGGAATAGGAAAGGAAATGCCTATTAGTGGTACAGTGTACCCTCCTCCACCCACCTTACGGTGAATTACGGAGTATGTGTGTAGATGTAGATGTAAGAATACTTTTTAAACAGACAGCAATAATCAGTAATTTTTTTAAACATACGTGTCATTATTTTGTGCTTTATTTTGTTCTTGTTACATATCATACACTCCAAATTACAACCCCAATGTTAGGATTCTTCCCTGCAAATGGCGGCGATCAGCCGCTTCAATTCAGGGACAGTTGCCTCGCTTTTCCGCTATGGCGTGGTAGGGGCTTGCTGGCCACAATGCCGCCATAGTTGAAGTCAATTGGAAACGTTGCCGCCATCTTTGAGAACGTCAGTGTCACGCCAGGTGTTACAGAGCGTCTGATAACGCTGAATCATAGGTTTTATATTAATCTTTGCGTCTTAATTTTTCCTTAATTTCTGGGCGACGCATTTCGGAAAGTAATTCCGACTACGAATAACATTTCTCGTTTAGGTACTACTGCATCCTATGTGTAATGTTTACAATCATCAAACTGCTGCATTATTTGATGTTACTGTAATATCAATAATTGTTTGTATTTGCCGACATATCTTCCTTGTAAATACAGGCGAATTTCTTTAAAGTCTTTAATTACTTTTATTCTGGCTGTGGTTCAAATGATGTTTCATGCTTTAAAGTACGTTACATATTTATCAAGCTCTCCATAATTTGATGCTTCCTTGGTACTCTCCTTACAGCTTTTGGTTTCTGTAAGTGCTCGGTAACGAAAATATTGTTGGAATGGCTTTTGTCAGTAGCCGCTTTCGATCGGTGGTAGCATACATGAACTTTTCTTCAAAATGACAAGAGCATATGTAACTATACTTTGTAGGCTGCCACTTATCACGCCTCATACTGGTTACCCATTGGGATAGGAACTCCTTGTTTTTCAAAGGAAATCTGTATAACGAATAGTTTAATTACAGTTCATATCCTAGGCTACTTACCCAATGGTTAATATGCTTTTGTACACTATACAGGGTGAGTCACCTAGCATTACCGCTGGATATATTTCGTAAAACACATCAAATTACTGTCTTACCGATTCTACAGACCGAACGTGAGGAGAGGGGCTAGTGTAATTGGTTAATACAAACCATAAAAAAATGCACGGAAGTATGCTTTTAACACAAACCTACGTTTTTTAAATGGAACCCTATTAGTTTTGTTAGCACATCTGAACATATAAACAAATACGTAATCAGTGCCGTTTGTTGCATTGTATAATGGTAATTACATCTGGAAACATTGTAACCTACAGTTGACGCTTGAGAACCACTCCTCCACTGTTCGATCGTGTGTATCGGAGAGCACTGAATTAAGTAGGGATCCAAAGGGAACGTTGATGTACCTACTGAAGAGACTAGAACAGCACATTACGCCCACATGCTAACACCTTTATTGGTCTTTTTCACTGACACACATGTACATTACCATGAGGGGTGAGGTACACGTACACATGTGGTTTCCGTTTTCAATTATGGAGTGGAATAGAATGTGTCCTGACATGTCAGGCCAATACATGTTCAAAGTGGTGGCCCATCATTGGCTGCACACAGTTGCAATCTATGGCGTAATGAATGTCGCAATACATCTGGTGTAATGTCACCGCAGGCTGCCACAATAAGTTGTTTGATATCCTCTGGGGTTGTAGGCACATCACGGTACACATTATCATTTAACATACCCCACAGAAAGAAGTCCAGAGGTGTAAGATCAGGAGTACGGGCTGACCAATTTATGCATTCTCGAACAACCTGTCAAGGGTCAGCCTAGTGTTAATTGCAGAATGTGCAGGTGCACCATCATACTGATACAACATAGGTCGACGCGTTATTGGTGGGACATTTTCGAGCAATGTAGGCAGATCATTCTGTAGAAATGCGATGTATGTTGCAACTGTGTGGGCCCCTGTTATGAAGTGAGGACCAATGAGGTGGTCGCCAATGATTCCGCACCATACATTTACAGTCCACGGTCGCTGTCGCTCTTCCTGTCAGAGACACCACTTTGAACACCTATCGTCGTGACATGTCGGGACACACTCTATTCCTCTCTGTATTTGAAAACGGTAACCATTTGCGTACGTGTACCTCACCCGTCATGGTAATGTATATGTGCGTCAGTGAAAAAGACCAATAACTGTGTTAGCATGTGGACGTAATGTGCTGTTCTAATCTCTTCTGTACCTAATGTACATCACCATTCCCTTTGAATCCCTACTTAATTCGTTGCGTCCTAGGGACCCCAGCGTAATTTGTGTTGTGTATTACAGAGAGTACGTAGGCTAAAAGTTTTAGAAACTTGATGTATATTAGTTTTGTAACACTGCCTACACGTACGTGATGTCAACTCAAACATCCGCATTGTTGTTGCACTACTGTCAAGCTGTAAAGATTGCTGAACGCCTGTGGGGTCTTGATTACCCCACTGTGCATTCCGTGCAGCTCATTTATGGTTCACTATATCCAAGAAAAAGGGACACAAAAACCGAAATGTGTTGCCAGGATTGTAAAAGGGCGATCTGTGATGAACATAGAGCCATAATTTGTACCGAGTGTGCTCACTGACAATGTAAGTGGTGACTGATATATTAGTTACATTTTTTGATTTCATTCTAATAATTATTTTCATCTTTCTTATATTTTTTGCACAAATATCCTGCAATAGTAATTTTGTAAACATCCTATGCCAAAATGTACTGTAAATATCAAATAAGCCATTATATTATATTACAATATATTACTTTGTACATTGAAGTTCAGACTCAGGTTGAATTTATACATTATGTTCAAGTGTAACATGTATCAGATTTTTAAATACCATATGTTACTCACTGTAATAACTAAATAAAGTCATTAAGATATTCTGTGGCATTATATACTTTCAAATATAAGAATGCTAAACATATAGAGATACAAAACATTTTTTATTAACAATACTATGCACATTTTATAACTATCATTCCTGACTTATTGTTGTAATAATAAAAAAATCACTACAGGCAACTAAATAGTTATTTACAATGTTCCAGATACATAAGACATTCCAATGTATATATTAATGAGCTTGGAACACTTGATATATGATAAAAATGTTTTGGGGTCCAGTAGACCCCAGTGTGCAGTGGAAGGTAATTGAAAACAAGTGTGCAGTGTGAGGGTTAACATTTTACAATGCAACAAACGGCAATGATTACGTATTTGTTTATATGTTCAGATGTTCTAACAAAACTAACGGGTCCATTTAAAAAAGCGTAGGTTTGTGTTAAAGAACA
Organism: Locusta migratoria; assembly: GCA_026315105.1. Classification (NCBI taxonomy): domain Eukaryota; kingdom Metazoa; phylum Arthropoda; class Insecta; order Orthoptera; family Acrididae; genus Locusta; species Locusta migratoria. The sequence goes on along the minus strand of CM048746.1, from coordinate 36,150,477 downwards.
TACTTATGTGGAATTTTTATGGTTTGTATTAACCAATCACACTAGCCCCTCTCCTCACGTTCGGTCTGTGGAATCTGTTCGTCATTATTTGATGTGGTTTACGAAATATATCCAGCGGTAATGTTAGGTGACTCACCCTGTATAAAAAACTGTCATTACATTAAAACACACCAAACACATACGTTTTCTGCCTAGCTTTTTGATGGTTGTGAAGTAAACATAATTTTGAAACTTGGTAAATGCGAAATTTAAGTATAATTAATGTTTATAGACACATACACACTGATACACAACGACCAATATAGTTACATATCTCTTTCTTTATGTATGATATTCTAACAGTTTTATCACTGTGTGTGCTGCAGTTGTACGCCGAACATACACTGGGCATGGTTTGTCACTAATAACAGGGCTTACACGTTAGTTTAGATTACAAACAACATACAAGTTAGCGTTTCCACACGTCGATCTAGGAAACGCTATTTACACGACTTTCAAGATGGCCCCTAAGGCCGGATTTCCACAGGCATGAATTTTTTACACATGCATTCCCTCCACTGCCACTCGTGCTAGTTAACATATGCATGGAAACGGCGAATTTGCGTTCTGTCGTGCCATCTTACGCGTAAGTTACGAAAGTTCAGATGTGTTACATGAAGAGTTTGTGTCATATCAAAATAATGATTTTTGTGTTTAGCTCAGTAAATCAATACTTCATAATGTTACAAAATTTCCATAAACGATGTGACGTGAATATCAATTTAGAACTGAGCTGCTCTTTATAAACACATGTACATAGAGTATGATGTGACGAAACGAATTTGAAAACATTGAAACAGTATGAAACTTTTTCACTCTGCAGCGGAGTGTGCACTGAAATGAAACTTCCTGGCAGATTACAATTGTGTGCCAGAACCGGACTCGAACATGGGACCTTTGCCTTTCACGGGCAAGCGCACTACCGACTGTGCTATCCCGACACGACTCACGATGCCGCCTCACAACTTCACTTCCGCCAGTACCTCGCCTCCTACTTTCCAAACTTCACAGAAGCTCTCCTGCGAACCATGCAAGACTAGCACTCCTGGAAGAAAGGATATGGTGGAGACATGGCTTAGCCACAGCCTAAGGGATGTTTCCAGAATGAAACTTTTTCCCTCTGCAGCGGAGTGTGCGCTGATATGAACCTTCCTGACAGATTAAAATTATGTCCCGGAACCGGGACTCGAACCTGGGACCTTTGCCTTTCGTAGGCAAGCGCACTACCGACTGTACTATCCCAACACGACTCACAATGCCGCCTCACAACTTTACTTCCGCCAGTACCTCGCCTTCTACATTCCAAACTTCACAGAAGCTCTCCTGCGAACCATGCAAGACTAGCACTCCTGGAAGGAAGGATATGGTGGAAGTCCGTATGTTTGTACGTGTTGCATACTAAAATGTTTTACTATATTTTCGAGTAACTACACTTCTTTCTTCCACTTTCAAACATAATACTCATCTTTTCAACATTGCGATTTATGTGGGTTCTGCTTGCTGCAACATTATTCTCCTGGGGCATCATGGTAGAAATAAACACTCGTAGATACAATTTTTCACTTCTTCTTTAATCTGGACCAAACTTCTCCTCCACCAAAACATAACAACTTCAAAACATATACAAATTACAAAGCATCAGAACGGTAGTACTTCCATTTCAAGGCGCAGACTAACATAGATTCCAGTGCACTTTGTAAAAGCCAAAACTCGAGTTCCCCCTCACAAGGCAGTGAGGCAAATGTATAACATCAGCAATAATGGCATTACATTACACATTGTTCATAGCAATTGAATATACTGATTTACAATTAACAAACGTAACAGAAAAACATTTCATGTACACAAAATTAATCACAAAAAAATGAAAACTATACATACAATAATTTTACAAGCCACATCTCATTTTAAGATGAAATCGCGGTACTATTTGTTTCACAACAAAGGATAATGATAAATGTCAATTAATTTGTTAATGAGTGCATCATACATGTTCCTAACTTATAATGAACTATAAAATCTCATGGCCATTCACAAAATATACTCAAAATCTCACGTCAGTCAATATATACAAAGAATTCAATATTGATAATTAATGTAATAGTCGAAATAACACAATTAGTTTATGAGCCTAACATATATACAACGCTATTTATTTTAATATCTTTATGTAGATACAAAAGTTTTTACAATTCGTCTGTTTAGTTAATGAAATAATGTACAATGACGAAACTATTGTTTATAGGACTGTCTGGAAACATCTTATACAAATCTCTTAATTAATGAAATCTATCACTTGCTTTAATCACAGTATCACCGAGACACTGTCCTACACTGATTCCTAGGCAGGCTATTTCGTTTGTAACTTCACTTGCAGCATGTATCACTATTGAACCACAAGATTCCTGATCCGACGCAGAGGGTATCGTACAATAACATTGAGATGAGAGGGCGGTTCGATGCAGACGGTATCGTACGATAACATTGAGATGAGGGAGCCAGCAGTATCGTCACAATACAAATCTACAGTTTTGTTCCAATCTTCATGAAATTTTGTACACATAAGCTTGAATCCACGAGGACGGTCACTGTAAGTGTAAGAATCACATACGATATATAGTTCACGAGATATGACGTCATAAACAATGAGATGCGCGAAAAACTGCTGCATTTTGCGACAATGCTGCTCATTTTCTCCTGAACCCTTGGAACGAATTCAACCAAATTTCATACACACATTTCTTATCGTGAGGTAACAATTGCTGAGTGGTTAAGAATAACATACGGCACATGGTTCAAAAGATATTACGTTATAACCAATAGACATCGCAAAAAAATGCTGTATAATGCGGCGAGACTTTCGAAATACACTGTATGAGAATGACAGTACTTAGCGTCTTGCAACAAACTTTAACATAATTTCATACCTTTATTAAACTTTTTCTCACTGGCAACCATAGTAAAATAATGAAAGGAAAAAAGTTCCTCACTTAGTACTTTTCCACTGTTTATGGAGTAAAACTATGGCATTCGGTAGGACGATACAATTTCTGATTTGTACATTACAAGTTGTAGCCGCAGGAAATTTTACAGGCACTATACACGCATATAGTTGACTATACCTTAGAAATTGTATCACAGTACGACATGTAGTTCATGAGACATTAGCACATAAATAGTAATGTTCTCCTTTTCATGGACTAAAACTATGACTTTCGGTATGATGTTACATCTTATCATTTCTGCACTACAAATTGTTGCCACCAGAAATTTTACAGACATTATACACGCATATAGTTGAATGTACTTTTTTAAATTATATCACAGTACAACACGTAGTTCATGAGATATGAGCACATCAACAGTAACTTTCCTTGAAAATCGCATCATGCACCAACTTTTAATCTATTACTTATTTACTACTAATTGTACTCACACAAGATTTTACAGACATACAGCCCTTATACAAATGACTATATACCTGAAAAATGGCAGGAGTAAATAAATAAATACCCGGGCAACGCTGGGTTTTCAGCTAGTAGACAAATATATGCTGATACACAACAAACCAATATAGTTACATATCTCTTTCTTTATGCATGATATTCCAACAGTTGTATCACTGTATTTGCTGCAGTTGCACACCAAACATACACTGGACATGATTTGTCACTAATAACAGCGCCTAAACATTAGTTTAGATTACAAACAGAAACGTCTGCTCACAATGTTGCTTCAAACTGACGTTCTCAAATATGGCGCCCAATGTTGCTTAGTGCTGCCACGTGCCTTTATTCGTAGAACCGTTTTCGAGTGGTACTTCGGCTCTTCGGCTCTCAAAGACGTACTTTGGAGGCAACATTCACTTGTTCCTTCCATGTCACAGACGCCATTTTGATTTGCCGTATATCTCACAGTTTTGGTGGTTTTGGTTTTATAACTCGTAGTAAACCGTTTCAGGACAACAGCGAATAAACGACTAATTACAATTCATCTAAGGATAAATTTATCATAACTAAATGTAATTAAAATCAAATTAAAGAAACAAACTTGTGGGAACGACTATATAAAATTTTAAGGCAACAATAACATTAAGTTGCTGAGGTGTAATAGATAGCGTGCTGGACTACCAAGCAAGAGGTATTGTGAACGAATCTCGCTCAATGCAATTTTTTTTTAATCTTAACGTTTGCAACACATTGTGGGAGGTATTTATCCACACCACCTTGTGGAATTTTCTTATTCACATTACAGAATTATGTTATCGAGTACTCTTCTATGCTGTCTCAGGAGTTAATAACATCAATTTGGTGATTTTTATGTGTGACTGAAGTACAGAGAATGAAATTGCTGCTGCAATTGGTACGATCAGCAATGACATTTATGTTCTTCGTTCTCACAAATATTTAACTTTGTTCCAACTATGTTGCGATTTTCGAGAATATGGTTGGAGACAAAACAAGGGGAACGTTAAAATTGCTGGTACAGTAAGTGAAATGTGTATCAATGACATTTAGGCCTACACCATTTGCTAGTCAGAAAGGTGTGGCTATTTATTTGCGAATATTTTGCCGCTTAGTTTCGAACATATCGCGATTTTCGAGAGTGTGCTTACACCGACATTCCTTGTCACCAGTATTTGGTGGCTTGTTTCTGAATATGTCACGATTACAGTGTGTGTGGTTAACTAAGATCCTAACAGGATAAATTTAATTTCTGTTCCAAGTGCATATAGAACATTCAGAACAACGTCGTCTGCTGGCATCTCTACACATGCCTTTAATGGGCAGTCTTCAGGCCTATAGACATTGTGTTCATTGTCGTCTTTAAGATCTTAAATCGTAAACAAAGGCATTTAACTATAAAAAAAAGTATTCGTCGTAATTATTTAATGCACGTTAGCTTTTAAGTTGCATTATTCAATGATACGCGAGCTATGTGTCTTGGAATTCAAACGCGGAACTTCCACTTTTCCAAATAATCGCGAGTAAATGCAGCATTCTGGCAGTGGATTGTAGTTTCGGAATCGAAAAGTACAAACAACAGTTTACTGTCAACTCGGAATATAAATACATAACAGGTACGGAAATGTAGGTAACACTTTCCAATTACACAACTAAACAAGTAATAAACAACTGGTATAATTCGTCTGCTAGAATGGCTACTGCAGACTTGACAACCACAGAAATATATTTATCGTTACTTCCAAAGTTAGTCTTTGAGAGCCGAAGAGCCGAAGTACCACTCGAAAACGGTTCTACGAATAAAGGCACGTAGTGCAGCCACACAGAGCGCTGTAGCTTGCCTGTAGCCTCTCTATGTTGTTTATATACCTCTTTGGTTCCAGTCAACCTCCTTGTTCCAATCAAGGAGGCTAGAATAACCTCCTTGGTTCCAATCATGGAAAAAAAAAAAAAAAAAAAAAATGGAAACTGCTGCACCAAAGTTTTGAATGGAAATATACACCTCTTTCCGAATGGAATTCATTAGCCCCAAGGCCGAGTTTCCACAGATATAAATTTCTTACACATGCATTCCCCACCCAATATTCCCTACATACAAGTTAAAATTTTCACACGCCGATCTAGGAAATGCTATTTACACGACTTTCAAGATGGACCCTAAGGCCGGATTTCCAAAGGCATGAATTTCTTACACATGCATCCCCGCCCACCACCACTCCTGCTAGTTAACGTACGCATAGAAACAGTGAATTTGCGTTCTGTCATGCCATCTTACGTGTAAGTTACGAAAGTTCAAATGTGTTATATGAAGAGTTTGTGTCATATCAAAATAACGACTTTTGTCTTTAGCTAAGTAAATCAATACTTCATAATGTTACAAAATTTCCATAAACGATGTAACGTGAACATCAATTTAGAACTGAGCTGCTCCTTATAAACACATGTACATAGAGTATGATGTGACGAAACGAATTTGAAAACATTGAAACAGCGTTAACTTGCTAACGTTCATAGTATTGCATAACAGTTAATATTGTAAACGTGTATTGGTTTGGTATAGGTCTAACTATAATTCATCATTGACTGTAAACATTTTGATCAAATTAAAATTTATATGTAGCTTTGGAGTCTTAAAAGTAGGCCTGCTTTGATCATCGTAAAAATCTTTCGTCAATATAATTGAGGTCAAATAGGCATTAACATTACGTAAAGACTATTTTGTTGAGTAGATCCAAGATTGCTTTACCGATTACTCAAGGGGTGAATGCAAGACCCTGCACAGCATAGAGCAGTTCATTATTTATTTCATGGGCAGAACGAAAGATTTTTTCACTTAGTTTGATTGTGACGGTTTTCAAACAGCAATTTCAGAGGTCATGGCTAACATTAGGACGTTATACTGACACTGCCTACCTAATAAAAGCTGATTCACAATTTATTTTAACGCCTTCAAACACTTCCCACGAACTTCCCACGTCTATATTAAGGAGAAGTGCATGTTTTTTCTTCATCAACTTCTGTATAAACTTTACAGCTAATATGTGTACAACAGCTAGGCCAAAATTTCACTAGAGGCCATCTTGAAAGTCGTGTAAATAGCGCTTGCTACATCGGCGTGTGGAAAATGTACATGTATGTAAGGAATGGTAGTTGTGGAATTCATGGGTGCGGAAACCCGACCTAATGTAATTTTTCGTGCGGAAGTTTTACACCTTTTAGCTGTAGAGTTCACATAGGTTGACGAAGAAAAAAACAGATGCACTACTACTGAATATAGAAGTCGTTGTGTGGCTGCCACACAGGCAACAGCATTGAACGGCTTCAGTGATGCCTCATTTTAGGAGAAGATTTTGATGTTCCTGCGAACCAGTCTATAAGGCTATAGATGATATTGAAATTACTGCATTGCAGTGTGTTGGTGTTCTAGTGATCCTTCAAGGTCCATCCATGTTTTGTGAAGCTGTTTTGAACTTTATAGCTAATAATAGTAATGGTAGTACTGTTAAAGCAGTTTCTGGATTAGAGAGCTTTAATAGCAGAGATGCTATTACTTTCCGTACATTTCAAGTAGCTGAGGTGTGCAATCGTGACATTGGGACTTCTTATTTTATGCCCAATATGCCTTTTTCATTGAGGACCAGGACCAAATTAATGAACAAGAGGGTCGTTGTGTATGGGTTAAAGGATCTGGCCATTGTTATAAAATAAAAGTTGTTGATGATATTGTATATTATTATAAAAATTAAATTAAGTATGTGTCCTTTCCTTTTTTTCCTTATCTATTAAAAAACACATTGATCTTGCCAAAACCCGTGAAGCCATTGTTCTTGGTGTTGTAGCTCTATGGGACACTCTGGGATGCACTCTGTGTGGGGCACCTCTGGGCATCTCTGTGAGTTGCAGCTTGTGAGTTGTGCATATGCAATACTGTAATGGCAGTATCAGTGTAACATGCAAATGTCAGCAACGACATCGGAAATTGCTGTTTGAAAACTGTCACAATCAGAATAAGAGGGAAAAATCTTTCGGTTTGACCAGGAAATAAATAATGAATGCTGTTCTTGCTCTATGGTGTCCAGGGTCTTGTGTTTACCCTTATGTAAGCAGTAAATTACACTTATAAAGCGAACATTTCGCACAACGTCGCCGCTACGTGATATTTAACCCAATTTTGGAAACCTTTATTACCGTATTTCTGATACTATACAAAAGTTAAAACACGTAAATCTGTAAAGATTTGCTGGTATCACAAGCGGTTTGGCTCATAGACAAGAAAGTATAATCCTCCATGTGAGAAGCAAAAGCTGCACTGAAGTCAGTAATGATGGCAACTGGCTCTCAGGACGGCATCCGTCGATTATTTGTCACAGAACAAGATACAAAGTTACAATTCTTAGTGGACACAAGTGCTGAAGTGTCGGTGTATCCATGTTCTCGGCTACCTCGTGGAAGCAAGGACGACTACTGCCTTTTTTGCTGCAAATGGTTCCGGGATCCAGATATATAGTCGAGTGACACTTTCATTAAACTTAGGCCTGTAACGCAAGTTTGATTGGCAATTTATAGTAGCAGATGTGACACATCCTATTCTCGGTGCAGACTTCTAGTCTTTTGATGGACTACTTCCTGATCTTCGAAATCGTCGGCTCCTCAACACTACAACTAACTTAGTCCATCAGGGACACTTACACTGTGCTATAGGCACCACTATACGAATGATCTCCATACAAAGAGCTTATTAAACAGTTCCCAGAGATCACCCGACAGCTACCCACATTGGTACCGGTATGACATACGACATATTAACGACGCAAGGACCGCCAGTACACGGTCGACCTCGTCGTTTAAAGCCAGAAAAGTTGAAAATAGTGAAGCAAGAATTTTCATTTATGCTCGCTGAAGGAATCTGCCGACCGTCAAGCAGTAGTTGGGCATCACCCATCCATGTCGTTCCAAAGAACAATGGGTGGCGCCCATGCGGTGATTACCGGCAGCTAAATACTAGGATAATTCCTGGTCGCTATCCGGTGCCTCAGATTGACGACTTTGCTTTCAGTGTCCAAGGCAAACTTGTATTTTCTACATTGGACTTAGTTCGTGCATTTTATCATATTCAAGTTGCCTTGGAACAGATTGCTAAGACTGTTGTAAGCACCCCATTTGCCTTTTTGAATTCACAAGAGTGTCATTTGGACTCTGTAATGCTGCACGAACGTTCCAGCGATTTATGGATGAAATCACAGGTGACCAGGATTACTGTTACGTTTATATCGATTATGTTTTAGTGATGTATGTCTCTGAGGCAGAGCACTTGGAACACCTACACCAAGTTTTTACCCACCTTTATTCGCACGGGCTAATCATAAATCCGCTAAAGTGCGTATTTGGAGCAGCAGAAGTACAGTTCCTGGGCTACACCATCAAAGCTCACGGAATACAGCCACCACAGGAGAAAGTAGAAATCATAAAGAAATTCTCATGACCTGTGACAGTGCGTGTATTGCGACGTTTTCTCGGTGCAATTAATTTCTATCGTCGTTTCGTGCACAGCCATGCACTCCTGGCTGCTCCATTGAATAACGTCTTGTGGGGTGCATCAAAACCAAACAACAAACTGTCATAGACTAGCGAGGCTGAGACCACTTTCACCAAAGTGAAGACTGCCCTCACTGAGGGCTCGCCTTGTTGGTAGACACGGCTGCAACAACAAAAAGTAGATGAACATTGGCAGCCTTTAGCGTTTTTCAGCCAGACGTAATCCACGTCATGGCAAAGCTGGTCGACGTATGAGCGTGAATTATATACAGCATATGCTTCCATCAGGAAATTTTGTCACATGCTCCAAGTTCAACAATTCACATTAGTCACCAACCACAAGCCGTTGACGTATGCCTTTCGTCAGAAACCTGACAAAGCATCGCCTCGCCAGTTGCACCACCTGGACTACATAATACAATTTACGACTAACATATCCGGCCCTGGTGGCCGAGGGGACTGAGGCGCGCCAGTCACGGTCTGCACGGCCACTATGGTCGGGGGTTCGAATCCCCCTCAGGCATGGATATTTGTGCCGTCCTTAGTGTTAGCTAGTTCATAAGAAGTTTGTAAGTTTAGGGGCTGATGACCCCGTAGTGAAGTCCCATAAGCTATACAAACATTTGGCCATTTTTGAACAACTAACATAGTCCACGTCGAGGGAGAAGTGACTATACCAGCAGACACCCTCTTCCGTACAGAGCCAATTGCACGCGTAATTGACTATGAAGCACTAGCCATGACACAGCAATCAGACGCCGAGCTGCATGATTTACAGACACTTGGCCTACATCTCCGTCAAATTTAAGTACCACCAACAAATGCATGGCTATATTGTGATGTTACTACATCGAAAGTGCGACCGTTTGTGACAGCTTACTTCCGACAGCAAGCAATCGCGTCGTTGCGTGACGTATCACACCCTGGAGTCCTTGGTACCTTGAACCTAATTAAACGATCTTTTGTGTGGCAAAACATGGACAGAGGTGTTAAAGAGTATGTGCGCCAATGCATGGCATGTCAAAGGAACAAAATTAGTTGGCATGGCTTGGCACATTCTTGCCACCGAATCAACGATTTGAATATGTCCATTTAGACATCAGTAGCCCACTAGCGCCGTCTGAAGGGTACACTTACTGCCTAACTGCTATCGATCGCTTCACACACTGGGCAGAGGCTTTTCCAATGATAGACATCACCGCCGAGACAGTGGCAATAACATTCTTTCTGGGATGGATTGCTCGTTTTGGAGTACCCCTGCGTATTACCACAGACCAGTGCAAGCAATTTGAGTCATACCTATTCAAAGCCCTCGCTGTCCTATTAAGTATGAAGCGTATCCGAACTACACGCTACCACCTGGCAGCAAACGGTTTAGTAGAATGTCTAGAATGTCAACTAAAAGCATTTCTGAGGTGTCATGAGTAACAACGGTGGACAGAAATCCTACCAATTGTTCTGATGGGCCTCCAGATATCAAAGTCACAGCAGCAGATCTCGTCTATGGACAACCGATTCGACTGCCTGGCGAATTTCTACACAACATGTCGGATACATTTGGTCGAAGCTTCAGATATTGTCTGCAAACTACGTTTGCAGATTCGAGAACTACGTTCTGTCGCATCAAGAGAGCAGAAGGCCTGCCGATCTTTTATTTTTTCGGATCTGTGGAAGTGTGACAATGTCTTCGTCAGGCACGACACTGGGCACAAACCTCTCCATTCAGCGGACGATGGGGCATATCCAGTCCTCAGCAAGGACGAAAAGACGTTTAAGGTTGATCTCATGGGTACGCCAACTGCAATCTCCATTGACCGCCTTAAACCTGCCTTCTGCACTACCCAGACTGATTCTAGCACAGAACCCCTCCTTCCTGAGAAAGTTCTCCGTGTGTCATGTCCAGCACAGAACAGCTGATCAATCGTGTATTTCTTTAAACTAGACCAATCAGGCAAATTATTAAGTTACAAATATGGAATAGGTATCTTTATGTTCAGGTAGAACTGTACTGTGTTTAGATATTACGTTGTTGTTAAGGAGCATGTTATTAAGACTAACTGTGCACGTTTTACGAAAATGTATTCATCTGACGATACAAAATTTTCATCATGCGAGAACCTTTTTGTTATTGAAGTTGAATTAGCACAATTTGCGACTGAAATTTTAAAAATGCATAAATATTCATCTGCTTCAAAGCGGAATGCTGCTGGAGCTTTCAGACATGAGATACTTGTTGCTAAATATGACACCCAATGGTCTGCTCATAAGCGTTAGGCCATGTGATTTTCTTACAAGAAACAGGCTGCTACTTATATAATTAATCAGTTATTAATTTTCCTGTCATGTCTACTAATAAAAGAAATTGCCATTATGATTACGAAGTCAGAAAAAGCAATTTTAAATAGGCCAACCGGTTTGGATAGGAACAATAATTAAGTAGGCCTACATGGTATTGCAGCAATAATTATTTTGTGATAGAAACTGTGAAGTAATGGGATGCACTTTATTTGGAACTAACATCACAAGGCCTTACTAATAGACCCTATTTAAAAACACAATATTACTTTGCGATGTAGCTGTTTACAACTGTAAATATACACTCCAAACAAATGGGTAAAACACACAGATGAATCCACTTGTGTTTCATTTCTATTTCAGTAATGGAAACATTCCTCTTGCTTCACTCTCGTCACTATATAAAATGCTTGAAGAGTCACACTCACTATTTTTTCTGAAGGAAGCTACTTTTCAACAAAATGTTTTTATTTGCGTTAACTTTCTAGATCCCTCTTATTTCTTAAAGACTATAAAGAACTTCTTTTTGGCTTCTAAGTAACACAAATGTTGTCATTTTATTATAAACCACAGTAAAACGTAACCCTAATGGAAGTTACTCAGCACAAAGTATGCTAGAGCTCACTTCAGAAATCGGAGAATGTTCTCCAGTCGTGAGAAACTTCTCTAGTTTTATTCATACGAAATTGTAGAATGTTCTCTGTTGTGAGCAACCTCCGCCACCCTCTTACGCTGAGAACTTACTCGGCTGAAGTATAAGGTTTGTTCGAGTGTCGCTTTCAACGATCTGAAACAGTTTGAGGCGTTCTAGTGGCTCTTTCGATCGAGATCTGACTGACCAATCAGGTATTCGGGTGGCGAAGCTTATAGTTTGAAATCATTTATTTAAGTGAGCAGATTTAACAAACTTGCTCCATAAGACAAACCTGCACATTTACAAAGAGTTTATAGATTGTTCTGTTGACACAGTGTAAATTATCTGTAATAAACTGAGTTTCGTATATTAGACATGCCTTCTTTTAACTTATGTGGGGTTCTAATACAGAACATCTACTTTTTATAACATCCATACAGATAATAAATGACAGTGAGTTGTGGACTTTTCATAACATACGAATTTAAAGGATTTTTGGATATTAGCCTGAAAATTATGTCAAAATAGTCCCACTGAGATTTTCTGTGCTATCTGTCAATGAAGTGATTGATACATGAGGATAATGTGTTAGGCAGTATTTCCTTCACAACAGGCGTTGTCACTGATAGATTTTTATAACCAATATGTAGCTAGCTTCATATGCGCCACTACAGCGTTTCACAATTGCTGCTTCCATCTGTTTCACCTTGAGGTTACTATAGAAATTTATTAGTGTCAATGTGGGCGTTCCTACACCAATAAGGTTCCTGTGTAGCGTCTGAGAAAATCATGTAAGATGATAATTCCTGCACAACATCTGCAAATTTTTGTATTTTTTTATGTATACATTTGTATATATTTCATTTTTAAAATTTTATTCTAACTCATAATAATGGGACAAAATGCATATGAAGTTGTATGTTACTGAAAATTCCTTTCACACACCACTATTCTAATTTACCTCCTTTTTGTATGTGGTTTCGCCAGGTTGAATTTGCTACATTATTTATAAATGAGTGAAATATTAGTGAGAAATACTGTGACCTGGTGTTCAAATTCAAATGATTTATAATGTAAGGTGCAGTATCAAGAATTAAAAAAGTTATCTGCATGCTTTAAAGTAAAAATGGGTATGTTGAGACAAACATGTTGGTCGACTGCCAAAGATAGCAAAGGTGTCAAGTAGCGCTATGGGTGGCCAAACTGCGAAACAGGCGAAAGAGCATTCAAGTTGGCTTCGGAGTTGCAAACTGTCGAAAAGTGCGCATGTGCAGTGGAGCCCTTCCAAACCGTCAGTAACTATCAGAAACTGTCAGCATTTGGGGCACTCAAACGAACTTATATTCTCCAACTTCCTTTATTCATGCGATCCTGAGTATGTTCTCTGGAATTCAGAGTATAAAGTAGATACTCCATTTTATTCATACGGCCCAAGTTTTCTGTTCTGTGAATGCTCATTATCACATGTGATCTGCCGTACAGATGACAGCTGTTAAACGAAAACAGTCAGAGTATCTCCGGAATTGTGTAACTCGCTTAGGGACTCATGACCTTATAGTTAACACCCATAAGCTCTACAAACATTTGAACATTTGTAACTAGCATGTAAAATAATCTCATTTTAGACACATCTTCCTTCAGTGTCACAATAGTTATTATACTGCTTAATACAATGTAATCACAGGTTGTGTACAATTAGACAAACATAGAATAGACCAGTTTTATATTTCATTTTATACGTTTCAGTTTTAGTTCCAACATATTATTTGAGGAGCTGATGCAGTTTAATACTGTAATGCTGGATGTTAGGTGTTAGTTTTCTTTTTTCTAACTGATCTGCAACAAGTATCTATGTTTCTTTTTAGCCCAAGTTAGAGAAGCCAAGTTAGAGAAATGCTGGTAAACCCTAGAATTATCTTATGGTAAATTGAAAAACATCTAAATGGAATGTCTAAAAATAAAACCATCAAAGTCATGTGAAATTAGTACACTTGCTCTGTATCCCATATTGCTTGTGTGGTGTTAGTAGGTATGGTACTAGTACTTATAATTTGATAGTACTTTTCGTATACCTATTCAGTGTAAGAATCATTCAACCATTTCCTAACACAAAAAAGGATACTTTTTTAAAACACTTCTCTTACACATGGTAATGTGCTCTCAAAGTAAAATGATTTGTTGTTATCTGTGCGCCATTACCTAAATTTGAATATGTTGAGTATTTTTCTATTATTTCTGATTTGTCATTTGTGTATTTAGCAAATTCTTGTCGCAAACGAAGCATTTGCCCTGTTTACATGGGCTCCCAAAACCAGGTTTCGTAAACCAATTCCGCTTTCTGTTAGTCATGTAAACACTCCAAAATCGATTCTAGAAACCCACAAAGCGGTTTTTCAGTTCAACAATCGATTCGCATGCCCATGTCAACGCAACCATTTTTGAAGTGTGCTTGGATTGTCAGATTTTATTTTCTTATAAAGAGTTTGCGGCACATATGAACAGAGTGATATTTTCTAATGTGAGATACAATTATAAATATTAGAATGAGCATGAATCTGTGCATTTAAGTAAAGAAAAATAACCATTGTCCTAACTAATTCAGGTACAGAATCAGCCAAGGAGGTTAGAATAAAGGGAGATGGCGTTTTCTATGCTGAGCACATACGTCAGTTGAAGCCTGTCCACCATCTTGGTCGGTCATGGAATGCTATTTCTCCGTTACATCTATACTTTAAGTCACCCCTCTTACTATCAGTCCATGCTTTAAGTCGCCCCTCTTACTATCAGTCCACTAAACTGTCAGTCAGTACGAAGTATATAATACCCTTTATTGAATAAATACCTAATCATAAAATTTTAATTTTTAACGCTAATTTTCATTCTTTTAACAGGGTGTTCATCATGGCAAAACCGCAGGACGCTTAATTTCTGTTTTAAGTGACATAAAACATCAGCTCTACAATACGAACACATCTCCAAGAGTTATCAATATGGCGGAGGTAGGCTTCACTTTTTCAACGTAAGGGTGTCTCCGTCTATTCTAACCTTCTTAGAATCAGCTGTTTTTCAGCTGCCATCTTAAGTGGGCTAGGAATCCGATTCAGACTATACCATGTAAACACGACAGCAAAAAACAGTTTACGAAATTCGATTTTCGTCTTCCGGAAGATGTGTTGCATGTAAATTACTCATTTCTTGAAGAGATATGAAACGACAAGAATGTTTGATACACGTGAAAACATGTACTGAACCTTCCTTCAATGAACCACGCACAAAGCATGAATGAAATGAATAGCGTTCTGCTCCAAAGATCTTGAGCTGAAGAGTCTTCTGTGGCTTCAGCATGTTGACGCTAGCTCCCCGAATATACCACCGCAACCAAAGCCAGAGAAGTCTCTCCAGCTCAAGATCTTTGGACCATAGTGTTATTCATTTAATTCTTGTTTTCTGCGTGGTTCAGTGAAAAAGGTTCTGTTCATGTTTTATACTGTATAGAACATTTTTGTCGTTTCGTATTTCTTGCAACTTGAAAGTTAAAGTTTTTCTCCTCCTTTCTGAAACAACTAGAAAACTGAAGATTTTCAAACACATCTCAAATGTTGCACACACACAAACGACAAACAAGGAATTATAGTAAAATACTCTAGGTATTCACATTTAGGAAATGACACACAGAAAAGAACATATCACTTTCTTTGAGAGACATTATCATGTGTAAGAGAATTGTTAAAAAAGAAAATAAGGATCCCGTACTTTTGCTGTGTGAGGGAATGCTTGAAGGTTTCTTACACTGAAATGATATATGAAAAGTACTATCAAATCATAAGTACCAGTAATGTACATACTAATACTATACAGGCAAACGTATCTCGAGCATACATTCACAGTAATACAGGTTACAGAGCGAGTGTATTAATTTCACATGATTTGATTTTTAGAAATTCCATTTCCATGTTTTTCAATTTGCCATAATATAGTCTTGGATTTACGAGCATTTCTCTAATTTCCTGCTTGGGCTAAGAAGAAACATAGATACTTCTTTGTCGCAAATCAGATGGGAAAAAAAGAAAAATGACACCAGCATTAGGGTATTAAATTGCACCATCTTCTCAAATAATGTGTTTGAACTGAGACTGAAACGCGAAAAATGAAATGTAAAACTGGTCTATTCCACATTTGCCTAATTCGTACATGACCTGTGATTACATTGTTGTAAGGATAATAACAATTATTGTGACACTTGAAAGACGACCGTCTGTCGTCTTCTATACATTTTTTATAAAATTGAAATTTATTTGATGTCCCTAGATTATCATTTTGTTAAAACAAGAACCACACTCTTTTTGAGGCATGATTAATAGCACTTTTATTTCATGTTTTAAAATATTAGTTTCTGAAATGTTAGTTAATATTGCTAGGATTTTGTTATTTTAATAATTTATTATTGTGGTTATGAATTTGGCAATAAGTACGGCTTCTCCGCTACGCCACTGTCCCTGTGAGAATGTGTACTTATTTTATTTTTAATTGGATGTGCGAGAATCTAATGGCTGTCTGAATGTGGGTAGTAATAGCTCGCTTTGCATGGTTCTCTCTGTCTCAGAGTCGATAGTTACTCGTTACCAACCCCTGCTGCTGATGCGACAAAAGAGATTTCTACACCCTTTGGTTACAAGCCAGTCGACGAGCCCTCTCCATAGCGAGTCTCGTGATCTTCTCTCCCACCACCGCTATTCTCGTGGGTTTTTCCAGTTTCCGGCAGCTTTCCCGTCTCCTGGCTGCTCAGGCTTCTCTGCACTTTGTGCTGAGATCGTGGTGAGGTACAGTTGGTTCTCTCTTGTGTCGCCGGAGATGGTAGCGATTCGTTGTCTAGCATGTTTAACTTAGACTCTTGAACTTAGATTCATTTTTCGGAATATTTTTTCGACCGTGCGCGGAAATGTATTCTAGTTTTTCAATCCAGTGATTTCCAACAGATAAACACGGTTTATGAGTTACTAGTTGCAGTTTGATAACAGCCTGATGTATTCAAACCTTTTGTGATTATGTGGCGGTGTAGAAACTCTGTGTAAATTCTTTCTATCTTTGTGGGCCCGATTTCTCACTGACAATATGTTCATTTTTGTACAGTGCATGTAAAATTTTCCTTATTTTTTCCTTCCATGAGTGATACGTGTTCCACATGGTTGGTTCTTAGCCTTTAGCTTCCACTATTGTTTGTTGCATCTCCATCAGGCAAGTAACTATGTGTGTATCCTTCTGATTTCCACTAACATTTCGCGATCTTCTCTCCCCTCCTATTTTAATTTTGCTGTTTCTTCTCAGAACTTGTAGTATGCACTCAGTCTTGGTCAGTAATTCTCTCCGAGCCTTGTATAACCTCCTCCAATAGCTTGCTTATGAAATTCTATGTAATTATAAGGGTTGCATGCCATAATTTTTGTTCTCACTCTTCTGTCTTTGTGATTATTTCACTTATTTAGTTTTTTTTTTTTTACACTGGACTTCATCTGTCTCTGCAATCGCTCCCTATCGCGTGTAGCTGCATTTCATTCGGTTCTTTATGTAATTCTAAACATTTCTATTGGTTGCATGCTTCAGTTTTTATTTTTGTTTTTCCGACTTTGTAGTTATTTCACTTTTCTGGGTTTTGAGACTGAACTTCTTATTCTCAGTGAACGCACCAAATCGCATATTGCTGCATTTCAGTAGCTTCCTTATGAAATTATACACAGTTCTAGGGCTTCCATGCCGTAGTTAATTTTCTTTATTTTTCGGAATTTATACATTTTTATCGGTTTTCAGAACCATGTGGGTCCGAACTCCGACTTCAGGGGTTTGCAGCTAGTCACCTGAATTCACGCCACTTCTTATAAAACCAGTGCCTAGTTAGTTTACTCTCAGATTACAACTTAAGAGTCCGCCATGATTTTGTGTAATGAATCCGATTTTTAACCACTTCACCTTCAGTGGAGTACAATCATGTAATGTACCCATGTGTCGCCGTTAGTGTGTTTGCTTGTGGTCTAATCTAGATGCATCTTAACTTTGCTATACTCAGGCACCATCTCAAATCAGGTACAACAAACCAGAGCCACCTTCGCAGTTTTATTGTATACTAGCTGAAAACCCGGCGATGCCCGGGTATTTATTTATTTATTTATTCGAGCCTTGAGTTAGTACTTTTCCTATCCACTCTCTCTCTGTCCATCTCCTTTTTTCTAAAAACATGTTACATTTATCAGACAATATATAAGAAATAAGAAATGCTCCCGTTTCGAAAAATCCAATCACGAAATTCAACAATAAGGATTGTAATAATATCACAGATCGATCACTTGATGTAATGCGCGAAACGACAAATCGATTCTTTAAAGAGATGTATTATAAGATTTTTCTTTATTTACTGTTTTATTTATTTATTCTTATATTTCCTTATTCGTATACTTATCCTTACAGAGAAAGAGCTGAAGACAATGTAGCATGCATAGAACAAAGATATGGTCTGTGGCATCACGTTTCGCTATATATAACCTCCTTGCTACAGAGTCGCAAACGTCATTGCTGGCCTTCAGTCCGAATTTTGTAATAATTTGACGACTTTCAACCACCATATCTTCCACCCCCTTATAGCTACCAGCATGGAACTGCTATGGTGTGCAACGGGAGACTTCGGATAACAATTACACACAGACCATTCATTTGCGTTCTGTAGGTTTTGCTGCAGAGTGAAATATTAGCACACACACATACACACGTAGAATTTTATATACACTGATAACTTTCCATCCCAATACACTCCACCCTTTTATTGTTATCAACCCTCAAGCAACATTGCAACCAGCAAAACCATTTTCAAAGAGTAAATATAATTTTCAAAGATTATTGTTGCGCACTTTGCGTTATATTCTTCAAATTACTAAATATCTATCAGATCGCTGTAAAACCGTGCCTAAAACCTTCCTCAGGTATAAATTAGTAACTGTACAAATATTTAAGTCTCTGTGTCTTGTCGTTCAGACGCGATAAGCGTACACTGATCAGACATTCACTTTAATATATATATATATATATATATATATATATATATATATATATAGCTATCCGATCGCCTTAAAACCATGCCTAAAGCCTTCCCCAGGTAGACATTAGTGACGGTACAAATTTTTAGCTCTGTATGTCTTGTGGTTCAGACGTGATAAACGTACACCGAACAGACATTCACATTTGTAGATACAGATTGTGTTGAGTGGTACCTTCGGGTTTGCTGAATTTCGCCTACTATAGTGGCGCCTGCTTCTGCCTCGTTTCAGCACACTGATTTTGATGAGGTTCGCTGTTGCATTGAGTGTGTGTGAGGGAGTGAGTGTTGTTTGCAAATCCTCCCCCCAGTAGCGTTAAGTTCTGTGTAATGTATGTTAAATTCAATGCTGCGCATCGTCAGTATTAGCTCATGTAAGTGAGATACATTTTGATTGTATTTACAAAATTGACTCCCCATTTTGCTTGCCTTCGACCTGAATAAACAAGATAAGTTCTGTATAATTTTGACATGCCTATAAATTGTAGTTTTCAAGTACCTTCCCCCTTTTATTTAATATTTTTTTCACCAGTACTGAGAACAAGCTCAGATGCAAATTATTATGTTTATGTTCTGTTGCGTTTCACCATAAATGTTTTTCTTTAGCCACCTTTATGAAATAACTTTAATTGTGGTGGCTTGTTTATTAATGCCAGTGTGTAATTTCGTGTGAGTTGCTATGTATATCGGCCACTGTATCGTTAACTTCCGATTATTAGAGTAATTTGAACCAAGTCAGTTCTCAATTTGGGCCAGGCAACAAGGTTTTGCAGCAGTGAGTAGCCGTAGTTCACACGGACCTTCTGCTAAAGTTACTGCTAAAATTAAGCTTTTTTGTAACAGTAAACTCTTATCTGGGTATCTCCTACCAGAATTTAGCTTTTATTACGTACGGTGATCCACTTTTAAACTGAAGAAAGGTGCGTATAAAATGAGATTATTTTACACGCGAGCTATATAATTTCGCAGATCCTCTGTTTTCGTTTAACAGCTGTACTGCAGACAAGAAGGTTATTCTATCAGATCAGATGTTATAATGTATCTCTTGATTGACATCTATCAGCATCACCAAGTACTACTCATTTTTATCTCTGGACCTTTCCGACGGTATATTCGGAGGGGGGGGCTAGAGACATGTGCTTCGGCCCTGGCGGTACATTCGGGGGGCTAGCGTCAACACTATCCCAGTACCTTCCCACTACAACATGGACAGTTCTGTGCTATTTGAACTCACCAGAAATATTTTTTTCGGGTAGAATCTGGTAGCATGCGATTACTGTTTAAACAACAAACAGTCACTCGACAAGTAGCTAGAATAAGGCCGACTGCGGACAGCGGGCAAGTTGAAAAGCGCCTCAGTGGCCACTATGGTGGCAAACGTCTGCACCAACTTTAAATGTGCAGAAGACACTTTTGATTAGAGTGTATATTCATTTGATTTATGTCGCGAAAACTATGTCTCATTTAAATATGAAACTACTAAAGAGCTTCAGAGTCTTTGGATATACAGCAACTATCGGTTGTGTAAATGTATTACTCATACAGTGTAGAAATCGCCCAATAGCGTTTCCTCTTCCTAGCTAAACCGAATTATAACATTTAGTTTTTTAGCGTTCTAAGTGCAGCAGGTATACGGAATTTATTGGCAGGCACGTTTTTTGACACTTTCTCTGTATATTCTACGATAGTCAAACTTTTGTACAAACAATTCTGAAAGAGTTTCATAATACTTTACGTCTCTGCTTGAGTTTCTGCTGTATTCTCTGATATTTAGATATTTCATAGCTTCTGAAAATGAAACAGGGCTGCCTGAAACAGCTAATATTAAAAAGGAAATATCCCATCAGATACATAACTGTAAAACAGCATCTTTCTTTGTGAATACAGCAACCAGCCACCATCAAATTCTTATAATAACACGAAGTATGCCATACCTTTTTCTTAACTAAGTGCATCTAACATTAGCATTAGGGTACTTAGCAGGAATATTAGCATTTTCAATGCTGTAAACCAAATACCTTACAGGAGTGTGAACTGCTCAAAAGTCAGCAACTATCGTCATAGGGTTAAACTTCACAATGAGCATTCAGTGTGGCTTTGTGTCATTCATATATGGAACTATACAGTTTGGCAAACCCCTTTCAGTTGTTATATGTATATGTAAAGCAGATGATCTTTAAAGTCTGTGTTACAAGTTGCTAATACTAATTTCATAAGCAACATTTCGAACTGCAGTGAGGCAAATGACATCGTGACCCCAATAGTTATTTTACACTATCATAAAATGAAAATGAAATGAACTTACTGTCCACCAGTAGTACCCAAAGTAGCTCGTTTTTAAGTGCTAGCAGTACTGTAAGAGTCTGTCATTTATTTCATTCATAATCGTATATTGCTTTGACTAAAAGTCAGCTAAGGAAGATAAACTATTTCTGAACACAAGTAGTAGGGCTACTTGTATTTCTGGGAAATATAAATGGAAAGACAGTATTCGGTCTTTTTATTCCTTTCTTAAATCGGTTTATGCAGTTAAACACTGAGCAGCTCTTCACCATTGTACGATAGTCAAACCAACTGAGTATATATACTGCAGTAGCTATATAATACACGATTTATCTCCTAACGATACTCGTATTTATGTGATGCTTACCACTATCATGGTGACCGGACGAAGGTTCAAATTATCCCGCGACAGCAGCGCCATTGCTGAGTCTTTTATCATTATTAAAGCCGGGTCCACACGCAACGATCTGTCTGAGCAAATGTCTGTGCACAAAAATCTTTGCGTGTGAATCGGTGTTCACATCACTACAAATTTTCGCCCCCGACATCTTTCGGTGAAAAAAGAAACTAGGTAGTAAAGACTGAAATCTGACTGGCAAACGAATACGATAAGCTTTTTTACGTAGTTTATTTTTGTCAGTGATAGAGGAAATCTTTTTACGGGCACTATTTGCAATGTGTCTTGCAAAAATAAATAAAAAAAGTGCAAACAAACCCCAATAAACAGAAATGGTCTAGGCGTTGGCTGCTTAAAAAAAGGCAGTTGTCACATATGATTCTACACCATGAGTTAGAGTGCAAACCCATGACTGGCGTAATTATTTGCGAGTGGATGTGGAAACTTATAATTATCTTTTGACACTGGTAACTCCTTGCATAATACATAAAGACACTTGTATGAGGAGATATATTTCTCCACCTGATTGGCTGACAGTTACATTAAGATTGCTGGCCACAGGAAGGACCTACAAAGACCTCGAATTTTCAACAACAATTTATAAACAAGCATTGAGTTAAATAATTCCCAACACTTGTGAAGCTATTTGCGCTGCCCAGAAGAATGTTTTCAAGAAGGCAAGTACAGTAAGCCTACCTTCTAACAAGATACAAATAAAATTGTCAGAGTTTTAGATATGTTTGAAACACTGTACGCCTACTTCACTTTACATTATATATTTGGGCAATAAGCTGCGGCTAACTTTCTTTCCCAGTGGCAATTTTCAGTTCTCAGTCATTTTCATCCACTGTCAACATAGTAAACACAAGAAAAAAGTATACACTGAGACAGATACTAGCGTTTAGGGACAAAAGTGCGTCGGACCCCAGTTACCCGTACCAACCGATAGATGTCACTACGGTCGCAACCTATGTCGTGCAGAGACGCCATTTCCCATTTCGCATTTTCATGCTTTTCTCCTTACAACTCGTGTGTTGCTTTTTGAAAGTTACGGTACACTTAAGAGGTATCAAAATCATGTCGTTCTTAGTGCAATTAGTTGTAAATTACAGTCAATAAATGCCATATTGGCGAGTAAACCTTGATATTGATGGCAATGTAAAACAGTACATTTTGTATACGAGCTTGTAGCGTAGAGGATAAGCGCATATGTTGCAAGAGCTGCAACTCCTAAAAGTTTTCTTACACTGTTGTTAATTAAAAGGAATTTACATTTCGCGATATTTCGACATATTTACATATACAAGCACTTTATCTAAAAAGTGCGATTGTTCTCTTTAGTGAAAATACCGTGAAATATGGGGCAACGAATTGTAAACATTGTCTCATGAACTACCTGCACATAACCTATGAAGACCAATTCACACTGTCCGTCACTTCACGTCACCGTCCGTCAGAACATTCCACAATGTATTTCTAATGGCGGCATTCACACTGTCCATCACCGGATTATGAAGACTGCAAAATGTTCATACAGGAGAGTAGTCAACCCACCAAAAATTGAAAATTTTAGAAAACTCCTAAAAGACATGAACTGAAAGATGTATATAGTGGTAATGGCATGAATGAAAAATATAGCGTATTCATTAATAATGTTAGTGTCATGTTTGAAAACTGTTTTCCTCTAAAAGTAATGCGAATTAAACAGACATCTATAATAAAACCTTGGATTACACAAGGAATAAAGATTTCATGTAAGACAAAAAGGAAAATGTATCTATCTGCCAAGAGTTGTTGCAATGATGATGATTTAACTAAATATAAGGAATACTGTAAAATATTAAAAAAAGTTATTCAGGTATCTAAACAAATGCACTATGAAAAGAAGATAGCAACATCAGGAAACCAAATAAAAACAATATGGAATATAGTGAAAGAGGAGACTGGTAGAACCAGAAAGGAACAAGAGCAGGTAGGATTAAGAGTAGCTGAGACATTAGTAACTGATGGGCATAGTGTGGCAAATCTATTTAACAAGTACTTTATATCCGTTACTGATAGTATGGGATTGTCTGGGTCAGTATATAATGCCTTTGAATGTTTGAAACTAGCATTTACAAATAACTTCACAAACATGAATATGTCAGTCACTTCACCACAGAAATATCTTCCATAATAAAATCTTTAAAAACAAAGAATTCCAGTGGTTACGATGAAATATCAACAAAGTTAATTAAAGTGTAGTCTTGTGAACTTAGCAAAATCTTAAGTTATTTGTGTAACCAGTCTATTATAACGGAAACATTTCCTGATTGGCTAAAATATGCAGATATTAAACCTCTCTTCAAGAAGGGGGATAAAGAGATACCATCAAACTATAGACCCATTACACTTTTGCCAACATTCTCAAAAATTATAGAAAAGGTAATGTACAAGCAGTTTCTCAACCACTTAACCACAAATGGCATATTTTCTAGAACACAGTTTGGATTTCTGAAAGGTTCCGATATCAAGAAGGCTATTTACACTTACAGTGAGAATGTACTTAATTCATTAGATAATAAATTGCAAGCAGCAGGTATTTTCTGTGATTTGTCAAAGGCATTTGATTGTGTGAACCATAACATCCTTTTAAGTATTCTGGGGGTCACAGGAAATGCTGCTAAATGGTTCAAGTCGTACCTCACTAACAGGAAACAAAGGGTGTCAGTGCAAGGGACTAGTGAATTAGGCCAACAGTCATCATTGGATTGGGAAGAAATTACATGTGGTGTCCCACAAGGATTCATCTTAGGGCCATTGCTTTTTCCTGTGTACATTACATCAGTTACACTACCAGAAGCAGAGTTCGTTATGTTTGCAGATGATACAAGTATTGCAATAAATAGTACGTCAAGCATAGCGATAGAAAGGTCTGCTAATGATATTTTCATGAACATTAATAAATGGTTTAAAGCCAACTCATTGTCATTAAACTTTGAGAAGACGCACTACATGCAGTTCAGAACATGTAAGAGATTTCCTGACAGCATATGTATTAAGTATGAAGAAGAGCAGCTAGAAGAGGTTGACAGTATTAAATTCCTGGGATTACAGCTTGATAATAAATTTAGTTGGGAGGAGCACACCACAGAACTGCAGCAACGACTCAACAAATCTGTATTTTCAATACGAGTGTTATCAGACATAAAAATAACCAAGCTTGCATACTTTGCTTACTTTCATTCCTTAATGTCGTATGGTATAATATTTTGGGGTAACTCTTCAAGTCAGTCGAAAGTCTTCAGAGTCCAAAAACGTGTAATACATATTATTTGTGGAGTAAATTCACGGACGTCTTGTAGAAGCCTCTTCAAAGAACTGGGTATATTAACTACTGCCTCTCAGCATATTTATTCCTAAATGAAATTTGTCATAAATAATATATCCCTTTTCCCAACAAACAGCTCAGTTCATACATACAATACTAGAAATAAAAATGATCTACACAAGGACTTAAAAGCACTTACTATTTCTAAATTGTACCAAATGATGCATACGCTCATACTATATTAGT
The DNA here is from genome assembly GCA_026315105.1 of Locusta migratoria. NCBI lineage: Eukaryota > Metazoa > Arthropoda > Insecta > Orthoptera > Acrididae > Locusta > Locusta migratoria. The sequence continues at coordinate 36,125,193 of CM048746.1, read as the reverse complement.
ATTATTACATTATCAGACAAAAAAATCTTAAAAATTTATGTATCTGTATTTATATTATAAATGTATGTATTTGTATTTATATTATTAGTATTAGCTATTATTCAACTTGTAAATTTTGTTTCTTGACATGTTCTACATTCACGAGGATCCACTCAACATGAATCTACAGAACAAATAACTAATCTAATCTAATCTATACCGTCACATCACGTCAAGCTTTCTCGAGAAGAATGTTTTCACGGAACGGCCGTCTGCTAACATCGGAAGTTAACCTATTTTCGTCACACGTATTACATGTTGCAGTCGACGATTGCACTGTTTATATGCAAATGTGTCTTATTCATCCTTATTTTTTTGTTATAGTTCGTTTTAGGGGTAAATCTCAAATGTTTCACGATGACTTAAATATTTTTGTCAATTGAGTATCCCCCTAAAATCGAGGTCTGATATCTGAAACCAAATAATGGTTTATGTTACGTAACATTGTAACAGAAAAGACTGAAGCAAACTGTTTTATTTGAATAAAGTTGTAATTTGATTACGCATTTTTCATTAAATAACATTTTAAATGAAAAAGTTAGTTCTTATGAAAGACAAAAATTCAGTTGTTTACGATGGTATTAACAATGTCAGAGGGCAAACAGATAAAGTAAACAGGCGATATTTATGCCCTTATAAGTATTGTTTGATGTTTTCATACGTTTATTTTTTTGCTTGAAAATAGATATCGATATTCTGAAATCTTGTTTCAATTCCCACGAAGTTGGCCAAAAACATACACTGTCAAGTTTTCTTTGGCTGTCAATAACATTTAGCGTTGTTGTTCCCTCAATTCTAGTATTGAACTATGACTTTCTACATAACAGATCGCCACTTATAACCTCACTTTCAACATCGCGTATTTAGATGGGTGAATTGACGTGACGGACACTGACGGACAATATGAATACAACTTGATGTGACGGTGCCGTGAGTTTACGGACAGTGTGAATTGGCCTTTATAATTAATGTTCTAAATGTCATGCTGATTCAAATAAATTTGTATATAGATTACGTACTAGAGTTATGTGGCAACTGTCGTTTCTTAATGAGACTGAAGTGCCTTGTTCCATTTTTGCAACAACTTTTATACACGATCTTGCGTCCTATATACATTAACGTAAAGCAGTCAACAATCCGAAGATTGGTTTGAACACCACAGTGCTTTACTAGGCATGGTCCTGTTTGGAGGTGGTATGCCGTTGCCTTCCTGTGACCTTCGAACTGACTTACCCAGCCAGTTATAGGGGGACCTACAGTTTAACGTGGGTTCCGAACCACGGTGCTACTCGGTATTTTTTGTGAGTAACTGCGCTAATACTGAAGCCATTTAACTGATCACAAGAGCTTTGAATTTTCTAGTAAACGTATGAAACTATTTGTATCAGAATGTCATTTGCAACATTCACTACAACAATGTCTCCGCACTTTATGTGCAGGTACTGTAGTTCAGAAGACAGTGTTTACAATTTGTTGGACCACATTGCACGGCATGTTCACTAAATAGAACAAACGCACTTTTCAGAAAAAGCAATTATACTTTCAAATATGTCAGAATATCGCAAATATATATTTCCCCTAAGCTTCGCCATTTCAGGCGTTGGCTCCTGTCATCTATATTAACACCACAAATTTACTAAATAAATCTACAAAACAAAATATCTAGTGCCACCGCCACTTTCACCGTAAGCTAAATCGACATAATATCGCCAATTCTTCAGGCGCCACCGATTTATTTATCAGGAAAGTATTCTCTGCTTTATGTTGCGTCTTTTGCAGTTAAAGTTTCGAACTTCAAGTTTTAGACTGCTGGAAAATCTTACTTGTAATTTTAATAGCCCAGTGTTACAGAAATATCATGGAATATTACAGACACACTTCTATTACAATAATACGCCTGTGAAACAGATTTGCAGCGATATCCTGTCCACATGTTCCAACTTGTCTGCACAGATGTGATTTGAACCCACAGATTTGAGCAATTTTGCTCAAACCTCCAACTTCCATGCTGGTGTACATCTCATATTTTAGTCAGTGAGCTCAATATTTTTGAGCTCACTGGTTTTAGTTATCTTTTATAAGATTTTTGAGCCAATGCGGGAGGCGAATACGGAAACTACCAGGGGTTTTTTGCTTGCAGTCTCCCCACCACACTGCCGTAGCTGTAACGAAGTGACCAATGATGTGGCGCTCCAGAAAAGCCAATGGAATGGCTCTGTGTTTCACACGCGTGCATATGAACACTTATGAGTTGTATTGCAATAATATTCTACCTACGTGCTCGCTTGTGTTGCCTCTAGATTGGTAAAGGCCAATTGTACTTTTTTCTCGAAAGATTTGTTTTCACATATGATTATGACGTCCAGTGTTTGGTTTTTCGTATTGCTGTTTTATTCAGTAAACTCACAATCAGATGAACTAAGCGCATAGCATTCAAATGCACAAAACTAGAATTCTGTCTGCTGTATCTGCACTCAACTCAAGTGATATGGAAACAGCACTGCATGCCATATAGCGCCAAGCACATTTCAAGCATGCAGATAACTTTCAGAAGTATTGTAAAACTATGTACACATTTTAATCGTCATCTTAAAAATTATATTCGAAGATCGAGAGTGTGATGGTTTTTTATGAGAACAGAAAATTTTGGTTTTTTCCCAGGACGGTATTCACAGCCAACCATATTATTTTTGTTTTCTACTGCTGTTAAACGAATGTCTGTTCGAATTATGTTTCGAAGAAGCCATAAACACAGAAAAAGAAAAAAAAATCTTACAGCAAATGACAACCTTACACAACTATTTTCAGTCTTTGCTTACTGGTTTGCTTTTTTCACTGGAAAGAGGCAGTTTCCTACAGCGTTTTTCATAATCTTCATTGGGTAAGTTCGAAGACTAAATAGGAACCAGTAATTAGCATGGGATGCAGTAATTTATCAGCTTGTATAAATCAAGATGATTCTATTCCAGTAATTTTCACATGATGTTTTGGTGTACACACATCTACTGAAATGCCACCTTTCTTTTTATTTTCATGAATGGAAATGTTAGTATTTTTTAAATTAAGCTTCTAATAGTAGAATGGAAAATTCTAAATGTATATTATTTCTTATCTCTGGCTTTATCCAAGTCACAGTAGTTAGTTGGATAAGCAATAGTAAACAAATTTAACCCGCAACTCTGTTTATTCTAAAGGAGGGGGGTGCTGCTGATTTCACTTTTTTTGTATTCGTACATGTTGTACAACAGTATCTTATTGTTAGGTTTTGTAGGCAAATCACACATAGTTATTTTATTTTATTTTTTATTATTTATTTTGCAAGTATGGACACATAAGCCATGTTTCAACACCACCAGCTTTAGCTACATAACATCTCACTTTATGCAGATCATCTAATGCTTGTAAGAGAATAAAGGTTGAGCTTCTATCTATTTGCTCCAGTGTCCAGCAAAAGAATTCAGAACCCAAAGGAGAAGCTGTCTGTATTGTAACGTATTTTTGAAACCATTACAAAGTAGATTCATTTCATGCTAATTAATTCTCCCTTTTTAGCCTTTGAACTTACCCAATGAAGTTATGAAAAACACTGTAATAACTGGCTCCTTACATTTAAAAAATCAAAAGGATAAGCAAAGACTGAAGATAGTTGTGGAATTTGCTTTAATAATTTCTTTACTTTTTCCGTGGCTATGAGTGTCTTCGAAACATAATTAATTCGAGCAGACATTTGTATAACAGCTGTAGAAAACAAAAAGAATATGGTTGTCTGTCAAGTTCAATTCCATCATGGGGGGAGGCTAATATTTCAGTTCTCATAAAAAAGCACAACACTCTCGATTTTTTGCGTGTGTAAACCAACTTCATCCAATGAATATAATTTTTAAGATGTCCATTAAAATGTATACGTAGTTTTATTATAGTTCTGAAAGGTATCTGCATGTAATAACGAATTAATAACGCGTAAAATACGCTTAGCGCTATATGGCCTGCGGTGCCGTTGCCGTATCACTTGACTTTAGTGCAGATATTGGGGAGAGAATTTTCGTTTTGCACATTCGAGTGCAATGTGCTTAGTTTATCCGTTTGTGTGTTTACTGAGTAAAACAACAATACAAAAAAACAGTGGACGTCATAATCGTAATGTATGTTGAAACATATCTTTCAAAAAATAAATACAATTGGCTGTTTCCAATCTAGAAGCTACACAAGCGAAGAGAAAGGTAGAATACTACTGCAACACACCTTGCGTGTTAACCTAGTTCATATGCACGCGCGTGAGACATATCACCTTCCCATTGGCTTTCCCGGAGCGCCATATGATTGGTCGCTTGGAGATGTGATGGGGAAACTGCTAAACCCCTGGTCGTTTACGTATTCGCATGCGGTAGAAGGCGCTGCTTGGATTTCATTTCAGCTCTGCGCATGCGCGAGTAGCTTGGTGACAGCTGCTTACTGCTTAGACAAACCTCACATCTCATGTGACAGTCACTTATTTTGATTTAAGAAGTATTTGGTTTGTTCATCTTGAATGGTGTGAATTGCAAACATTGAGGTTTTGTTTGGTTGTCGCTATTGTCAGTTCTCGTAATTTTGAAGATATAATGGCTGTTTATCATGGTGATGCGAGAACCGATTGGCCTATGTTGTTTGCCGAATTAAAGCAATACCATGACGAAGCATATAGAGTAATTGACAGTGCCATAAAACTCGAAGAGGAAAGGAAAATCAGAGAGGTAAATTGACTTGAATTCAACGTATGGGAAGAGCATTTATTTGACTTCCTTGCGTCCCGATGTGGTGTTGTGACAAATTTTCATTTTACTCCATTACTTGTGGATGAAATGAGTGTTTACATGGTAGATCCAATGTTAGAACGCGATGGGAAAGAGAGGATTATTATGCTTCCACTCTTAGTTTCTGAACTACACCTGCCGTTTATTAAAGTCACAATACGATGTTTGTTATGAACGACTGTATTAGGTTTTTATGCGCAAATATTGATAATGTCGATACCACCACGACACCAAAATACGTCAGCGAAACCAGTATGTGCAGAGTAACTGTGTTCACGACATTCGTTCATGCGTAGCGTGTAATAAAATTTATGAGTGCTTCCACAAATTTGAAGAATTCCAGCACTTGATTGACCTGTTTGCTAGACACTAATTGATTCATTGTTTTGCTCAGAGACCATAATTTAACACTATTTGGTACCCCTGTGATCAGTTTGCATGTTGATTGTGGTGAACAGTTTCACTTGATAATTTGTATTATTGCCTAGTTTATTGTAGCTAGTATTTAAAATAAAAGTTTCTCTATTCAAACATATCTTCACTAAAACAAAGTGGTCTATTATCTGTGCTACAGTGTTCTTAAGAGTGGTAGCACTACAGGATTATCACATTCAATTCCGTTCATTAATATGTATGCAGATAACTAAGTTGCATAAGACATCTTCAATTTAACATACATACATTATCATTGGCAACACTTTATTTATTATGTGACAGGCAATGTGCTGCCTACAAGGATAAAGCATGTTGTTACTGTTGAGGCCAGCATTAATGGTAAGCTGCTTAAGGGTAGTGTGGAATAGGCCTATAATTGATAAAGTACAGTTGGACTGTACTCTTCTTGCTGTGCGTTTGTGCAGCACAGAAAATATTGAAAGAGGTTGCCCAATAGCAGTGCTCAATTTCAATGACTAAAAAATTTCACCTATTGTCCCAGTAGCCATGCTTGATTGTTGACGTCAAGGTGGTAGGAAATCTTTGTGAAGATGTCAATGTTCTTCAAAAAGACTTGTTTCGTAAAGACCATGAAATAAGTAAATAATGCTGTTCCTGCTCTAGGGCTGGTTTTTTTATATACCCTTTTTTGCTCAATAAAAGTGATTGTCGTAATAAACTGAAGATTTCATAACAAAATATTTATGCCTGGATGGTAAGTAAAATTTCTAAAACCATAATAAATACTGCAACCAACCACAAGATTTTTGTAAATTTATTTTACTGTTACTAGTTCCTGGCCTGAGCCCATCAAACGGTAGTGTTGATTCAGATCTACATTGGTGTCCTAAAATAACAAATTTATGTGAATCTATAGGTTACAAAGTTTATATATTTCTATCCTAAATATAACAATTTTTTTTCACACGAATTTAGGACACTAGTGTAAGACCTGAAATCAACACTACAATCTGATGATGGGTTCTGGGCAGAAACTAGTAAAACAGTGAATTAAACTGATCTACAAAAAATGTGGTTGGTAGCAATATTTATTTACTTCAGCACTATTACGAAAACAGCTGTAATGTTTTCAAACCAAAAGCAGATAAAATAAAGCAAAATATAAGTCAATGATGCCTAAGATTCCGATTAAAATATTTGTTTTCACATGTAATTGAGAGATGAGTCCGTTAATCGAAATTCTTCCTTAACGTGTTAAGTTAGCATCGGCACGATGAATAACGTCGTGGGGGAAGCCGCCACTAGGGAGTAACCTCCAGACCGACAATAAAAATGTATCTGTCTTTCGCTTAGTAAACAAATCAGCGTTGTTGCAGTTTGTTTTTAGGTGTAGCATATTGTAAAAACATGACATTCATGGAAGGAGCTTTTCTGTGCGTAATTCGGAACGTATTGAAGGCACGACGAGAACCCGCCACTACACGGGAGAAACGTTTTCTTTGCGTAGCTATGACTAAAAACACATTGAATTGATAGCGAAGAAATCGGCATTATTTTACGACGCGATTCCAGGTGTCTGCTTGGAACCATGACATCATCAACATGTCGGAAAACCCATATATGAGATATCTTAATACATAAGTATTGTAGAACATAAGTAATCTGTGGTTATCCTCGTACATTGCAGATTACAACGGAATGTACCCTCGATCACCCTCAGCTTAAAAATATGCGTCCTCAGCGCTCACTTGCGGAAGCAGAAACCTATGTTAGCAGAACAGGGGTAATGTGCAGTGCGTACTACGTGCTACGCGAGCGCGACTGGCGCTTGACGTCATGACGTGTTGACGTTGCCATGCCAACGCCGCGGTGAGTGGTGGGAAGTGCAGGCAGCCAATGAGGAGACGCATTCGGGTGGCCAATAAGATTGCGTGTTTGATGTCTAGTAAATTTGGCGTCAGTTTTGAAATTTGTGTGTGTGTGTGTGTGTGTGTGTGCGCGCGGACGGCCGCGTTTATGGCTAAGTAAAGCAATAATGCGCGCAGGCGGGCGGGCGCGTTTTTGGCTAAGTAAGCAAATCGGCGTGGTGAATGTATTTGTTTTTGAACAACATATTGCAGTTTTCTAATTAACATGTAATAAAATTCATTAGGGAATAAAAGCGCCCAATATACAATACGTAAAACAAACTGTTACACCCATCTACTTAATGGTTCTCGATGTACTTTTTCGATTCGTAATCTGGTACCATTTCATTGCGAATGCAAATTGCCTACCGTATCGAAAAAGTACATTGAGAACCATTAACTCCATGGGTACAACAGTTTGTTTTACGTATTGTATATTGACCGCATTTATTCCGTAATGAATATTAACTTTGTCAAATAAATAAAACGCAATATATTGGTCTAAAAACCTTCATGTCCACCACGCCGATTTGCTAACAAACTATAAAGACTAAAGCTATTAGTTATTGGCTGCCTGCACCTTCCGTTATTCATCGCGCCGTTGCCAACGTCTACACGTCAAGTGCCAGTCACGTACACATAAAATTTACTTTAACCCCCAAAAGATTGTATCGACCTGCCAATTTAAGACAATATCTGGATTAAGTTACGCCATATGGCATAATCATCGTAGCATCGCCCTACCGAAAGTGACGATACCAATCCTCTGCCTTGATTCATGAAGTCAGCAACATTATGGAAATCTCCTATTTCAATCGTATCGAATATGACGACCATAAGATTAAGAAAATCGTCGACACATACTACCCTGCCTTTCTCCCTCACAAACAGGTAGAGAAGGCACGGCCATCTACTTTCCACTCTTTTAATCGTGAAAATTGTAATGTCGCCTTCACCATGCAGGAGCCAGACTGTGCTCTCGCCCTGTCCTGATTTTCTGCTCCCGGGCCTGATTCCATCCATATTTAGATGCTGAAGAACCTCTCTCCTGTGGGCAAGTGTTTCCTTCTTAGTACCTACAATCGCATATCGACTGAAGGTCAGGTTGCTACAAGTTGGCGTGAAGCCATTGTTGTCTCCATCCCCAAACCAGAGATATACAATTTATTTTTTGAAGAATGTGTGGAATTTACAAACAATATTGAGTCATCATTTATGTCACTCTCACGAACAATCTGTAGTGTTTTAGACCTGCACACTGGGGAAACATGACCTTTTTTCCTTGCAATTGTGGCACGTGGCCCAACGTTGGGTGCAATCATCACACAGATGGTGTCTGAAACAGCATGAACAGGAGGGCAACAATAAAGTAATAGAACCTTGTTTATTTGTAAAGCCAGCTTGATGCTTAACTGTCCTGCATTTGAGCTGTTTGAATTGCAGCTACATCTTCCTCCGTACAGTGCAAGGCGGCATCAACAGGTGTCCTGTCTGACTGAACACCACAAACATCATCCCACAAATCTATTTGTGCACCTGCAGCTCTAGTGATTTCAAAAGTATTAGCAATATTCAAAACTTCTTCTAATGAAGGCTTGTCAAGTTGAAGGGCCCTCTGACGAACTTCCCTGTCTGGGGTGCGGCATAGAATTCCGTCCCTGACCATCTGATGTGCATGCTTGATGAATTTCAGTCACGAATTGGCACTTGTGACTTGAGCCATTGTAGCTCTGCTGCCCACACCCTATAATTTTGATCCAGCTTCTTTTTGCACTGATAAAATGCAACATGGGGAGCAAGAACATGGGTCTGCTTCCATTAATGGATGTTAGCAAAGAGCACATTTCGTTGAGCGTGAGAGACAATGGTTCTTTCAACAGAACCAACTGAGTTAACAGATGATACAATTTTGGAGAGCTGCGAGACAGCAAGAGTGACTTACAAAGTTGGGGGTCATCAACGCTGAAAGTCATGAAGTGCTGGCAAAGGCACTTCTCGTAGTCGAACCAGTCTTCTGCAGCTTCCTTGTATGGCTTGAACATGGGTATGTTCAATGCCAGTAGACGGTTGTGGATAGATGCAGCAAGACAATGCTGAGCAGCTTTTGCTGCTCCACCAGACTGGTGAGTAATTGTTCAAACGTAGCCATACCGTCGACGAGTATTTGCGTGAAACTTCATATGACTCCCATCCTTGTCACCATTAAAAGTGTTATAACTTTCAATACATTTATTGGATGAAGACAATTTGTACACAATAAGGATTGAACAACTTGAGGGTAAGAAAACTCAATGTAGACAGCCGACAGTCTCGTCCGTCCTGCTGCACGTCCGTTGGTCGCCTAAGTTGTGCTTGTGGCGGAGCCCGCATTTGCAGCACCGCTGTTTAGTGGACTGAAGGGTGGCAGCAGTTTCGAATAAGATGTGGCTGTAGCAAATTCCCTTCAGCATCGCCTGATTTTCATACACTTCATTTCATTACCTTATTTTGCTCTTGTTAATGTTCATCTTATAGGCACTTTTCAGCCCACTGTCCATTCCGTTCAACTGCTCTTCCAGGTCCTTTGCTGTCTCTGACAGAATTACAATGTCATTGGCAAAATGCAATGTTTTTATTTCTTCACCCTGAACTTCCATTCCTTCTCCAAATTTCTCCTTGCTTTCCTTTATAGCTTGCTCAGTCTACAAATTGAATAACATTGGTGAAAGGCTACAACCCTGTCTTACTCCCTTCCCAACCACTGCATCCCTTTCATGCCCTTCAACTCTGATAACTGCTGTCTGGTTTTTGTACAAGTTGTAAATAACCTTCCGTTCTCTATATTTTACTCCCACTTGCTTCAGAATTTGAATGAGTGTATTTCAATCAACATTGTCAAAAGATTTCTCCAAATATACAAGAGCTAGAAATGTAGGTTGCCTTCCATTGATTAATCTTCTAAGATAAGACCTATGATGGATCTTGCATCCTGTGTTCCTACAATTGTCCTGAATCCAAAGTGATCTTCCCCAAGATCGACTTCTAAATAATTCGTAAATAATTTGTGCTAAAATTTTTCAACCATGACTTATTAAATTGATGTTTCTGTAATTTTTACACCTGTCTGTGGCTGCTTTCTTTGGTATGGGGATTATTAATTTTTTCTTAAAGTCTGAGGGTATTTCGCCTATCTCATACATCTTATGCACCAGGTGAAATAGTTTTGTTATGGCTGGATGTCCCGGTGACTTCAGGAGCTCTGAGGGAATGTCATCTACTCCAGGGGCCTTGTTTTGACTTAGGTCTTTCAGTGCTCTGTCAAATTAATCTCTGGTTTTCCATCTTACTTCTTGATTTTTGTAGAGCTGTTTTTTTTTGTTTCCTAATATCTTTTATTTTCCTGTAGACAGTATCTATTTTCCCTTTATTTATACAGTCTTCTACAGACTCACATTCGCCTTCTAGTGTCTCCTGCTTAGCCATTTTGCAATTCCTGTCAATCTCATTTCTTAGTCATCTGTACTCCATTTTGCCTGTTTCATTTACCGTACTGAATTTTTATAATTTCTTCTTTTATCAATTAAGTTTAGTATTTCCTGTGATATCCAAGGATTTTTTGTAGGTCTTGCCTTCCTGCCTATTTTGTCCTAAGCTGCTTTCACTGTTTTGTCTCGCAATGCTACCCATTCCTCTTCTACTGTTTTAATTCCCCCCGTTTCCATCAATTGTTGCCTAATAATACCTTTGAAATTCTCTAGAACTTCAGGTTCCTTCAATTTATCTATGTCCCATCTCCTTATTTTCCAACCTTTCGGCATTTTTTTAGTTTCAGCGTACAATTCATGACCAGTAAGATTTGTTCAGAGTCTATATCTGCCCCTGGGTACATCTTACAGTTTAAAACCTGGTTCCGAAATCTATGTCTTACCATTATAAAATCTACCTGGTACCTTCCGGTGTCTCCTTATCTCTTCCACATATACAACCTTCTTTCATGATTTAGGTGTTTGTTATAACTAAATTATGTTCCATACAAAATTCTACCAGGCAGCATCCTCTTTCATTTCTTTTGCCTAGTCATTTTCACCTATCTTCCCTTCCCTTCCTTTTCCTACTATGAGTCTCCCATAACAATTAAGTTTTCCTCTCCCTTAATTGTCTGAATAATTTCCTTTGCCTCTTCATTCATTTCTTCAATTTCCTCATCGTCAGCAGAACTAGTTAGCATATAAACCTATACTACTGTGGCTGGTGTTGGCTTCATATCTATCTTGACTACAATAATGCGATCATTGCGCTGCTCATAGTAGTTTACCCACTTTCCAGTTTTCTTATTTATTACCAGTTCTACTCCTGTAATATCCTCAACTGATTTTGTATTTATAATCCTGTACTTCCTTGATCAGAAATCCTGTTCCTCTTTCCACTGAACTTCACTAATCCCCACTATGTCTAACTTCTACCTATCAATTTCTCTTTTTAAATTTTCTAATTCGCTACCCGATAACGGGATCTGGCATTCCACACTCCAATCTGTAGAATGCCAGTGTTGTCTTTCCTGATGACAACATTCTCCTGAGTAGTCCCCACCTGGAGATACAAATGGGGGACTATTTTACCTCTGGAATATTTTACCCGAGAGGATGCCATCATCATATTTTCATACAGTAGAGCTGCATGTTCTCGGGAAAAACAACGGCTGTAGTTTCCCCTTGCTTTCAGCCGTTCGCAGTAACTGTGCGGGAAAGCCACATTAGCTGATGTTACAAGGCCAGCAGTCAATCATCCAGACTGTTGCTCCTGTAACTACTGAAAAAGCTGCTTCCCCTCTTCAGGAACCACACGTTTGTCTTGCCTGTCCATAGATACCCCACCCCTCCACCTATGGTACAGCTATCTGTTTCGTTGAGGTACACAATCCACCCCACCTCGGCAATATCTGTGATTCATGGGGGTGGGAAGTAAATTAAGGATAAATAAACACATCAAAAATTTTTAGTAGTAGAATTCTTTTAGGCAGCTAAGGACTTGGAAGAGCAGTTGAACAGAATGTGTAGCATCATCAAATGAGGGTATGAGATGAACATGTACTTCAGTGCACCAAACATGGCGGAAAGTAGTTGAATTAAATCAGGCAGTATTAAATCTACTAGACAAGTTTTGCTGTTCAACAGCAAAATAAATGTGGTGGTTGAAGTAGAGAATATAAAACAGACTACCTAAAGCAAGGTAAAAAAAGCATTTCCGATAAAGAGGAGTTTGTTAATCTATATCTATAAATGTGAATGTCTGTTCGGTGTACGCTTATCACGTCCGAACGACAAGACACAGAGACTTAAATATTTGTACATTTACTAATTTATACCCAAGGAAGGTTTTAGGCACAGTTTTACAGCGACCTGATAGATATTTAGTAATTTGAAGAATATAACGCAGAGTGCGCAAAAATAATCTTTGAAAATTATATTTACTCTTTGAAAATGGTTTTACTGGTTGCAATGTTGCTTGAGGGTTGATAACAATAAAAGGGTGGAGTACATTGGGATGGAAAGTTATCAGTGTATATAAAATTCTGTCTGTGTGTGTGTGTGTGTGTGTGTGTGTGTGTGTGTGTGTGTGTGTGTGCGCGCGCTAATATTTCGCTCTGCAGCGAAACCTACAGAACGCAAACAAATGGCCTGTGTGTAATTGTTGTCCGAAGTCTCCCGTTGTAGACCATAACAGTTTCATGGCGATAACCATAAGGGGATGGAAGATATGGTGGTTGAAAGTCGTCAAATTATAAAAAAAATTCGGACTGAATGCCAGCGATGACGTTTGCGACTCTACAGCAAGGAGGTTACATACAGCGAAACGTAATGCCACAGACCTTATCTGTGATCTATGTGTGCTACAATGTCTTCAGCTCTTTGTCTGTAAGAATAAGCATACGAATAAGGAAATATAAGAATAAATAAATAAAGCAGTAAAAAAGAAATTGCTTGTAATACATCTCTTTAAAAAAAAAATAGATTTGACATTTCGCGCATTACATCAAGTGATCGATCTGTGATATTACAATCATTATTGTTGAATTTTGTGATAGGAGTCTTCGAAATGAGTGCAGTTTTACCTGTGATTTGATCTCGTAGCACACTACTGAAAGATAGCTTATCTATCATAATCAACCAACACGCGAGGGGAGCTGCGGGTTTAAGCTAGTATCAAATATAATTGACTTTTCTGCCGGTGTTTGATACAACATGACGAAATATTGCAAAAGGAAAACAAATGTGTGTGTGTGTGTGTGTGTTTTTTTTTTTTAATGTAATATACAAATGCCAGGAAGTGTGTCTTAACAATATTTGTTATGAGTAATGTCATGTACAAATGTTTTGCCATACCTGGTTGTAGATCAATGTTCTTGATGTTGATGATCATTGCTCTCAGTTGCAGCTGGCCGATATTTCATGGGCCAGAACTAATTAACTACAAATAACGTAGGCAACAGTTTAAAGTGATATACAAGAAGAAAAAAGGATGGTAACAGAAGGGAAAGGTAATTCACAACCTAGGTCATGAGGATGGTGTTTTCAGGCATATTAATTAGACAATGAAATTAACACAATTTAAATTTTCAGCCATGGCCTTCATCACAAAAAGAAATGCATACATTTACCCAGTCACTCAGACATAACTCACACACAACCATCTCTGGCCAATCCAGCTGTATTATTAATCTACAAATTTTTGAGGTGTAGACCTAAGGAATCCAGGGACTGTTAAACCAACATTATATTGATAACCATCCACAAATAGGCATCTGAACAGTTACTCCTCTCATGTTCAATATGTGTATGGAATGTCATGTTCAATATGTGTATGGAATGGTAAGAAACCACCAAGATCAGTACAAGGGGGAAGTACTTTCTGCCTTTTAGTCTAGTGGTCTGTGGTGTATAGATGGAGTGTTAGAGTTTGGTGCAGCTTATCAATACTTGTAACAAAGTGTAAATGTCCATGACTTTACAAGATTGCAGCTATGGTTAAGTTGATGTTTGGACTTAAATACTTCTGGAAGCAACTGTTTCTGCCATGAAGAGAATGAAATTTACTCCATCTGCGGAGTCAGGGGTTATAATAGTTCTGCGGTTCTTCCTTTTTTGTAGTAAGAGACAAATAAATGTAGATGAAAAACTAGAGTCTACCAATTTCTTCTGGCCTTTTTCTGGCTCTTAAAGAGTTTAACCTCCACTTCTTTCAAAATTTTAACAGAAGTGCTGGCTACTTCGAAAAGGATACCATACGTAGTAGGCAATCCACTCCATCTTGGGCAGCCATATGTTAGTATGGGTCTGTAGCTACACATGAAAGTCAACATGGTAGCCAGCTCATCTTGGTTGTCATGTAACCATTTCATTTGAGTACTCTGACAACAGAGGGAACACACTACTGATGGCTAAGCTGTTAACCCCCGTGCAAACCAAAGAGTAGATGCCTCTTTTTCTTGGGGGGTACTTCCAGCAACTGCCATTGGGCCAGGTAGCCTTTGCTGCAGGTGGATGGCAGCCATGGGGAGAACCTGTGTTATGAAAGGGCAGCATGGGTTTGGACATTTCACACTGAAATGCAACAAGTAAAATAATGGCCAGTCTGACTTGTCTCTCTTCAGATGGAATCAGAAATATAATGCTGTGGCTTCCAAGCCCATAACTTTTCCTACTGTTCCTTCTGTTCCGGTTCCTGCTTTTGGTACTGTTCCTATTGGGAAGAAGGTCAAGCAAGATGACAAGGAGTAAACCACTTAGTACAGTATTTGGTCTGCTCTAGAACTGGTGAGATATCTTTTACAGCAACAAGGCATTATCAAAAACAATGAAGACAAGTTTGGAGAACTGAAATACTTGGAGAAAATGTTAAACTGATCCTTATTGCTAAAAACATATTCTGCTACCCAATCTGCAGACCTACAAGTATGTGATCACCTGATAAACATACCTGTGTTCATCACCCCGTACAACACACTGAACAGCAATCAAAGTATAATTTTTCTTAGGAACCTCGCAGTGCAGGTGCATGAGGAACTTTGGCCCAATCTTGGGTGATGAGCTGTCCGTATTGTCAATATGTGCAAAGGGGACATAAAGATAATTACACTGACACAGGTGTCTTTATTCTGCTCTTTGACGAGAATGTCCTCCCCGAAAATGTTAAGGTGGTGGTTTACACATGTGACGTAAAGTCATACATCCCACCACCCATGCTTTAGGTGCATTTGGGGCACATGTCTTGCAGCTGCATGGTAGGTCAAAGCACAGAAATGTTGGACAACCACTATGTGAATGTACTTGAACAAAAATTCTGTCACAATGTTTGTTCACAATAGTTCCGAATAATGCTATGTGGGAAGGGGAGGCGTGAGGGTGTTGGTAAAAAATTAAAATTAGGGGAAGACTAGAAACACACACACACACACACACACACACACACACACCAAAAAAGACACAAATGGAGCTGAAACTGTTTACACTAGCCCTCGGAAATGAGTATATTCTCTTTCATGTAGGAGAGGAGAGAAAAGAAGGGAAGGGTTACTCACAACCTAAGCCCTGAGTATGTATGAGTGAATGTGAAAGCCAGAGATATGATAAGGTACTGAGCCACACCAATGCAAACCAAAGAGGGTAAATCAAGAAGTTAACCGAATAATACTGAGTGGGCAGTGATTGGGGGGGGGGGGGGGTGTTGATAAAAATATTAAAATCATATGAAAACTAGAAACAAACACTCTCACGTGCACTGGATAATTACTAATGAATAAGTGAGTTGGGGATTGTGGAGTGGCAGAGATTAATGTTAAGTTTAGCCCAGGAGGATGATGGGAGGAGTAGATGTGTTGGAGGGAAAGTTCCCATTTCTGTGGCTTTGATAGGTGAGAGTATCCACATGGTGTAACATGTGCTCTGGTCCTTGGAGCTCTGCCAGAGGATATTGATTGAAACCCAGGCGAACAGTCGATTTGTGACCATTCATGTGTTCAACCAGTTTGTTGGTAGTCGTGTCAACATAAATGGTTGTGCAGTGAACACATCAATGGGTAAATGACATGTTTCACATGTGACCCTGTCTTGAA
Source organism: Locusta migratoria (assembly GCA_026315105.1). NCBI lineage: Eukaryota > Metazoa > Arthropoda > Insecta > Orthoptera > Acrididae > Locusta > Locusta migratoria. The sequence goes on along the minus strand of CM048746.1, from coordinate 36,108,967 downwards.
TGGTGTTGGGTTTTCTTATGGTGGGGCTAGAGTAGGTGGTTGTGAGAGGATGCGTGGGACAGGTTTTACAGGGGATCATTTGCAGGAGTAGGATCATTAGGTAGGGAGGGTGGATTTGGGATGTCGTAATGTTTGACAAGGATGTTGCAAATGTTGGAAAAATGGGGAAAGGCTACTCTAGGTAGTTTGGGGAGGTTACTTTGGAGGGATGATGTCATTTCAGGGAATGATTTGAGAAAGTTATAGCATTGACTGATCAATTTGTTAAGCCATTCCAGACTGTGATGGTTCCAGGTGACTATAGTGATTCTTCTGAGTTAGAAACATTCTTGCTGCCAGGTGACGAATGGACTGCTTGGGAGTTCTACTTATGGACAAGGTGTGTAGGATAGTTGTGGGAGAGGAAAGTGCTGGTCAGGTTGTCTATAGGGATGGTGAAGGAATCATCACTGGAGCAAATATGTCTACCGTGTATGCCTAGGCTGTAGGGAAGGGATCATTTGATATGGAATGGGTACAGCTATCAAAATACTGTTGTTTATTTGTTCGTTTAATGTGGACTGAAGTATGGATGTGGGACTCAACAGAGTGAAGGGCAACTTCTAGGAAGGTTACTTGGGTTCTGGAGAAGGACCAGGTGAATTTGAGGTTAGAAAATTTGTTGAGGTCTTTTAAGGAATTACAGAAGAGTTTTTTCACTATGACTCCAGACCATAAAGATGTAATCTATGGATCTATACCAAACCAGGGGTTTCAACTTCTGCATCTTAAGGAATGCCTCTTCCATGCAGTTCACGAAGAGGTTGGCATAGGAAGGGGCCATTCTGGTTCCCATAGCTGTCCCCCCTGATTTGTTTGGTCTTGCTATCAAAGGTGAAGTAATTATGGGTGAGAATGAAATTAGCAAGTGTAGCAAGGAATGAGCTTTTTGTAGTTTCAATGGGAGTTGGGAAAGCTAGTATTCTAGGGCAGAAACTCCTTGGGTGTGGGGAATGTTGGTGTAGAGGGATGTGGCATCTGCGGTGACAAGGAAGCTTTCAGGTGGGAGGGGCATAGGGATGGATTTGAGGCAGTCCAGAAAGTGGTTTGTGTCCTTGATATAGGATAGGAGGCTGCCATCTCATCGCAGCAGGCTTCAAAGCCCCAACAGAATGCGTCTCAGTTCTGATAGACCAACACTTCCAGCTTATAACTCTACCCCTGTAACTGACCCTGCTTCAAAACCCGTCCCATGCATTGTCCCACAACCACCTATTCTAGCCCCACCATAGAAAAACTCTACATCATTCAAGACAGGGCCACATGCGAAACAACACAATATTAGTCAACTGACATGTTCACTACACAGCCTTTTACGTTGATATGATCACCAACAAATTGGCTGAACACATGAATGGTCACAGACGGACTGTTTGGTTGGTGTACAATCCAAATTTTGTGACATCATGCCACCCAACATGGTTCCAGGAACATTGGCATGTGTTACGCCACACCTGCTATCTGGATACTCCCACCTAGCACCAGTCTCTCAAAGCTATGTAGATGGGAACTTGCCCTCCAACACATCCTCTCCTCCTGCCACCTCCAGGCCTAAACCTAAATTAACTTCTAACCATTTGCTATCCCCATAAGTGCACCTTATAGAACAGCTCACTCTTCAATTTCTGCTAAACGGTGACTTCAATACCCGCCATACTCACTGGGGCTCTCCACACCCATGCCAGAAGGGCTCTCTCTTGGTGGATATCTTCAATCATCTTAAACTCATTTGTCACAATACTGTGGGACCAACTTTCCCAGCAGACTCCAAAAATACCCTGTCCTATTTAGACCTCTCAATCTGTACTGCTCACCTTGCTTGTTGCCTTGAGTGTCTGTCCTTGCAAGTATCAATTTTAATCAAATTGCATGGTTATGGTATATTGCCGCAAATTTGTGTTTGGATAGGGGATTTCCTGTCAGAGGACACAGTTCGTAGTAATCGATAGTAAGACATCGACTAAAGCAAAGGTGATATCGGGCATTCTACAAGGTAGTGTTATTGGTCCTCTGCTGTTCGTTATTTACATAAACAATTTAGGTGAAAATCTTAGTATCTCTCTTAGGTTGTTTGCAGATGACGCCGTCATTTACTGCCTAGTAAAATCATCTGAAGATCAATAACAACTGCAGAACGATCTGAATAAGATATCACTATGGTGTAAAAGTTGGCAATTGACTCTAAATAATGAGAAGTTTGAAGTAGTCCACATGAGTATGAAAAGAAATCCATTAAACTTTGTTTACAAGATAAATCAATCAAATGTGAAGACCATAAACTCCACAAAATAACTAGGAATTACGATTACTTCAGACTTAAGTTGGAAAGAACAAATAGATAATATCGTGGGAAAGGTGAACCAAAGACTGCGTTTTATTGCCAGAACCCTGCAACAGAACTACTAAAGAGACTGCATACACTACGCTTGTCCATCCTATTTTTGAGTATTGCTGTCCAGTGTGGGATCCTTATCAGATGGGTTTGACGGAGGACATTGAAAGAATCCAAAGAAGAGCAGCTCGTTTCGTATTGTCACGAAACAGGAGAGAAAGCGTTATGGAAATGGTACAGGATCTGGGATGGGAATCATTACAACAACAGCACTTATCGCTTTGGCGTGGGGTACTTACGAAACTACAATCGCTAACATTCTCCTCCTCTTCCCAAATTTCTGGTTGTTTCTCGAACTGACAGTCACGATTTCTCTTCTGTTAATCCTTTCGTAATTCAGAAGGGTGTTGATGAGATTGCTGGCCCTGTTAAGACCTGTTCCCGGCAGCGCAATGGAACAATGTTGCTGGAAGCAGACAGTGCTTTCCAGGCGCAAAAACTGATAAGGACTATGCTACTACACACGTTTCCTGTCCAAGTAGAAGCGCATCGCACCCTCAACTCATCACGGGGGTAGTTTTCACAAGATCCCTTGATGGGTTATCAGACAAAGAGATTGAAAAATACATGTCTGATCAGGGTGTAACAGCCGTGCGTAGTGTTGAAAAAGGTTGATAACCAGTTAACACCAACTTGAACTGTGTTTTTGACGTTCAACTTCCGTCCAAGGTCAAAGCAGGATATGAAGTTATCTCCGTTTGCCCTTATGTACCAAACCCTGCGTGCTGTTTCCAATGCCATAGATTCAACCACACCCGCCAATCTTGCCCCAATACAGCAAAATGTGTCACTTGTGGTTGGGATGCCCATGAGGGTGACTGCCCGCCTCCATCCCCTCACTGCATTAATTGCATGGGTGACCATGCTGCTTTCTCTAGGGACTGCCCTGTTTATAAAGACGAGAAGGTCATTCAGCAAATTCAGGTCAGGGAAAATGTCTGAACCTCTGCTACTCGAAAGTTATTAGCGAGTCAGAAACCCACTGTCCTTCCAGCGGCACATGCAGTAAGGTCCTCACCTCCCCCCCCCCCCCCCCCCCCCCGACATACTAAGGAGGTAGGTACACAGACCTGTGATTTCACTTTTGTTGTCACAATTCTGCAATCGGCCAGCCCGAAGATTGCCTGTTCCACGTCCCCGATTCCTCCTGCTCCTTCTAAAGTTCAGTCTTTATCAACCCCTAATAAATTGCGTGCACCTAAACAAGATGCCCGGACTTCGAAAAAGGAACCTGTCCCTGTAGATTTTTTTCCCTACTCAGGCTTCTCAACCATCAACTACCTCTTCTTCTCTCCGTGACTCTTCCAGAATAGCTAACAAAACAATAGAGTTCCTCTCCTTCCCCGCCAAGGCCTAACTCGTCTGTCACGCCTCCCAACAGTAGCCAGCCCTGGTCATCCTCTGTCTCGCCGGGACGCACTGGCGTTTTACCGGCGGAGGGTGCTGCCCCACCGATCAACTCGGGAAGGCGGCAGAAATTCCAATCGCACTGATGGAACAAGATTTTCTACCAATGTATTGCGATAGCAGTGCTCCCTCGAAGTCAGGCCCTCAGCGGCCAGCGAGGTGACTCCCTTTTGCATCGTTCTTCTCTTTTCTCCCCTTATTCTTATCATGGCGCTTCTTCAGTGGAATATTCAAGGCATTCGCTCCAACTGCGAGGAATTAAAATTACTCATTTGATTGCACTGTCCGCTAATAGTTAGCCTTCAAGAAAGTTATGCCCACAGGATTGTATAGGCTTCCCTCAATATACCTCTGTGCGTTATGACCTACCTTCTGTGGATGGTTTTCCAGCACATGGAGGGGTTATGTTGCTCGTTCAGGATGACATTTATTCCCATCCCATCTCTCTGCACACTCACATACAGGCAGTTACCATCCGCATTACTCTCCCTACCCTTTCCTTCTCTCTCTGCAATATCTATACCCTGTCATCATCTGCCTTTACTAGGGCAGATGTGCTGCAGCTTGTTGCCCAGCTTCCTCCACCTTTTGCTTTGCTTGGCGACTTCAATGCCCACCACCCCCTATGGGGTCTCCAGCATCTTGCCAAAGAAGCTCCCTTCTAGCAGACCTTTTCAACCATCTTAATCTTGTCTGCCTAAACATCGGTTCACCAACATTCCTTTCAGACACAACGCACACCTATTCCCCCTTGGACCTCGCAATATGCATCATACCCCATCTCCCATCTCCGCGTTCCACCACCTGGAACATCTCCAAAGTTGACTGGGGGCTGTGTTCTTCCATGGCGGTTTTCCATGACCAGCATTTTCCCAGCTGCAACAGTCAAGTCCGGTACCTCACAGAGGTTATTCTCATTGCTGCCGAACATTCCATACCTCATAGTTCCTCTTCTCTCCTGGTGGACTGCAGCATGCAGCGACGCTTATTAGAGCCTGGTGACATGCTCTACGCACCTTTCAACACCAACCAATGATGGAGAATTGCATCCATTACAAACGATTGCGAGCGCAATGCCGTCGTGTTATAAAAGAAAACAAAAAAAGCCTGTTGACTGCCTTCACTAGTTCTTTTAACAAATTCGCTCCCTCCTCGGTTGTCTGGAGTAGCCTGCGTCGGTTATCTGGCACTAAGGTCCACTCCACAATTTCAGGCCTGACAGTAGCGAACGCAGTCCTTGTGGATCCCATTGATGTATCCAATGCCTTAGGCCACTCTCTTGCGGAGCTCTGCTCATTACCACCCCGTCTTCCTCCCCCACAAACAGGCAGAGGAGGCACGGCCGCCTTCTTTCCAATCTTTAAATCGTGAAAGGTACAATGACACCTTCACTATGCAGGAACTAGTCCATGCTCTCACCCTGTCCCACTCCTCTGCTCCGGGGCCCGATGCCATTCATATTGAGTTGTTGAAGAACCTTTCTCCTGCACGTAAATGTTTCCTTCTACGCACCTATAATCGCATATGGACTGAAGGTCAGGTCCCCACAAGTTGGCGTGAAGCCATATCTTCCTTCCAGTTATCACCCCATTTCTCTTACCAGCTGTGTCTGTAAGGTGATGGAACGCATGATTAATGCTCATTTGGTTTGGCTCCTTGAATCCAGACGCCTCCTTACCAATGTCCAATGTGGTTTTCATAGGCACAACTCTGCAACTGACCACCTCATCACCTTGGCGACTTTTATTATTAATAACTTTTTAAAAAAGAACCAGACAGTGGCTGTGTTCTTTGATTTGGAGAAAACCTACGACACCTGTTGGAGGCTGGGAATTCTCTGCACCATACATACCTGGGGCTTTCGCGGCCATCTTCCCCTTTTTATCCGTGCATTTTTAACAGACCGACATTTTCACTGCGAGTGGGCTCTGTTTTGCTGGACCCTTTTTGCCAGGAGAATGGGATGGCACAGGGCTCCATTTTGAGTGTAGTACTCTTTGCCATAGCAATTAACCCAATTAAGGACTGCCCCACATCCAACGTTTCTGGTTCCTTCTTTGTAGACGATTTCACAATCTACTGCAGCGCTCAAAGAGAGTGTCTATTGGAGTGCTGTCTCCAGCGTTGTCTTGACCTCTTTATTCTTGGACAATCGCAAATGGCTTCCGTTTCTCCAATTAGAAAACAGTGTGCAACAACTTCTGGCGATACAATGAGTTCCTTCAACCATCTCTACTTCTAGGCCCCGTCGCTCTCCCATTCGTGGACACAACGAAATTCTTAGTCCTAACGTTTGATAGGAAACCTTTGTTGGTCTCCACACGTGTCTTCTCTGGCTGGCCGTTGTACACATTCCCTTAATGTCCTCCGTGTTCTTAGTGGTACGTCATGGGGAGCTGATAGAACCGTCCTTCACCTTTATCGGTCCATAGTTCGATCAAAGCTGAATTACGGAAGCATTGTTTACGCATCCACATGGCTGTGCATCTTGCGCCGTCTTAGCTCAATTCACCATTGGGGGTTATGCCTAGCGATTGGAGTCTTCTATACCAGCCCTGTTGAAAGCCTCTATGCAGAAGCTGCCGAATTACCTTTCATTATTGGTGTGATATATTACTCCATCGGTATGCTTGCTGGCTGTTGTCAATGTCCATACACCCATCCTACCCATCATTTTTCAACTACTCCCTTGATTGCCAATATGGAGTGTCTGCATCTGCACTGTTTCCTCCCAGAGTTTGTTTTTGTCGCCTGCTTCAGCAACTTGATTTCACCCTCCCAGACACCCTTTGAATGGATGAGCCCAAAACCAAAGTGGCTTCAGGCACAGGTTCGCGTCCACCTCGAACTCAGCTCGCTCCCAAAGGAGAGTACCCTGGATTCAGTGTAGCGCTCAAGGTTTGTCGAACTTCGTTCGCAGCTTGATGACATTTCCATCTATAAAGATGGCTCTAAAATCACTAATGGTGTTGGATCCGTCTTTGTCATCAGGTTCGACAGCTTTCAATACAAGCTCCTCAACCAGTGCTCAAATTTCACAGCTGAGCTTTTTGCTCTCTATCAGGCAGTCCAATATGTTCGCTGCCACTACCACCCTTCTTATGCCATCTGCTCAGATTCACTCAGTGCCATTCAGAGTTATAAAGACGCGTATCCAGTCCATTCTGTTGTACTCCGACTCAAATTCTCCCTTCAATTGGTAGCTGAAGATGGCTTTCACGTTCGCTTCATGTGGGTACCTGGCCGCGTAGGTGTGGCGGGGAACGAGTCTGCTGACGCTGCGGCCAGGGCTGCCACTCTCCTACCTCGGACAGCTACCATTTGTGTCCTGTCAAACGACATTCAAGGGACTATTTGCAGGCGTATTGTTGCATCATGACATCGGCTGTGGTCCTCGCTTCAGGACAATCCCAACAGCTTGCAAGACGTGCAAGTTGACATAGTTACATCCTCCAACTGTAGAACATCACTGGCACGGGGGGAGGGGTTCATGGTGCGATATACGGCTTGCAAACTCCGTGACTGCACAAGTGGTTAAACAAATCATGTTGAATGGAGAACCTGCGCCACTGCACAACACCCGATGAGCGCTTCAAACATAACAAAATGCCCAACAGAATGACAGTTGTGAAGCTACCCAACAAATGTTGCAAAATTCATTTATTAAAAACAAATTAACCAAGTCACACTTACTCATTTATAAATCCCTGCTGAAGGTACCAGAAACCACCCAATACACTAAACTTTTGTTTTTATGTTTTAGTACCCTTACAATGTGGACAAAAATGAAGAATAGTAAGGTGTTCAGATGTCAGATGTAAATGATAGAAAACAGATAAAAATGGTTAGCACTAAGGATGTGGACGTAGAAGGCAATATTCAGTTAATTACAGAAATTGTCTACTGAGATTTGAAAATAATGTGCAAAAGAGATTTAGATATTCACCCAACCCATTTCATGGCCTAGGTTGTGAGTACCCTTTCCCTTCTGTTCCCTTTCTATTTCCTCCTCCTACCTGATGAAGGAAATATAAAATTATGAAAGCTAGTATAAACCTTTACTTTTGCTGCCTTTTGTGTCATATTTTTGTGTGTATAAAAACCTTTGTTTGGCAGCACCTATAGAACATTAAGTGGTGGCTATATTGCTTCAAAGACCTCACACATCTTGCACTCTCTCCCACTCTCCCTCTCTTTAAAAGCAGTGAACTATTAGACTCCATTTTTCGATGTGTAACATTGGACATCTGAAATGGTGTGTATTGTCATCTTTCACTGTAATTTAATACATTAAAAGCAAGATACATAATATCAAACAAGAAAAATCACATTTAATACATATTTGATATGTTATGAAGTGGTTTTTAGGTCAAAAGTTGTAAGATGTAGGGTGTTTGTGAGCAGAAAAGGAATATGGTTCCTGGCTCGGATTCACAAAATATAAGATAGAGAGGTTTTGGAAAGGAAATGGATTGAGACAGGGAACGCTAATTGTACCGCAAGTACATTACTAACCGAAGAAACATTTAATTAAATGGCTTTAACTTAAACATTCTATTTCTGTTCAGATACCGCTAATAAACTTTAACAGTTTAGTTATACAATATTTAATACTTTTAATACATTATAACTCTTTCTCATATTTAACTTTTATTTTTTAAATACGGTCTATATTTCAGTAATAGATTTGACTTACTTTTCGGAAGTTTCAAAGGAGAAATTGAAAGTTATGCTTTCTTAACTCATAGAAGTTTCACTTCAACATATGATAAATCTTGTTATTAATGTGTATTAGATTTTCTGAGGAAATAGTACAAAGTTTACAAATGTGAATTTACAGTAACTTAACTTATGAATGTTAAATCATCTCCTTTACACTATACTTATTACATTGTTATGTACCAAATGAGTGAGTGTATCATGAGCTTGGTTTTTGTTTCAATTTCGGTTTTCGTTAATATTAACAGGGACGTATATCTGCTTTAGAATCTCATATGGTATTAAGTTTGTTCATATTCCTTGTAGTGTTGAAATGACTGGTAAATTGTAGTATAGGTGCTGCAGTATTATTTGTGTAATGTTGGCAGTACCGTTTTCATTCAGAGGTGGGCAACATACATAATCGTTACTCACTCCCTACATGGTGCACGTGTAATGCATGTGAAATGTAAGCCATATAAGAGATGTTGTATGTTGTCTGCTGTAGACTACCTTTTATGTAGAGCATAACAAATATATGTAATCTTATAAAAAATAACAAAACAAAATCTCCCTTATGTTTTATTAAATGCTTAGTTGTTGTTGATTGTAGTCTTGTGGATGCTGGTGGTTGTTGATGGTGAGTGGCACGCCAACAGCCAGCAGCTGTTGATGACTTGTAGGTTTTCTTCAGCATTCAGTAGTTACAGGCACTCTGGGTGACACTTACATTTTCCTACAACATGGTTTTACCTTCCTCAGAACCATACACTAATTTTCCCTAACCACATACACGAATAAACACACTGTTATCAGACTAAGGAAAAATTAAAAATAACAAAATTTAAACACGATAGCTTAAGGAAATGGTTTCAAAATGCCTCTTAATGTAAATGTAATGACTGAGAAAATTTTCATAGTGACTCTAGTTCAAATAATGTAACATCAAACTTTCACAGGAATGTAAGTTAGATTTAACATGAAAGGAGTATGTTTGCTTATCACATATTCATAAGATTTGTAACTGATGATGTAGCAATCAAGTATATAAATGTCTTGGGATTGTTTGGTAACAAACCATGCTACCTTTTACGCACTCTGCAGTGGTATATGGCGTATAAGATCATTATAGAAATAGTGCCATACCTGTAGCCAATACCATGTAATCAATGGAAAGTCATTACATTAAGTTTGTATCCATGGATGTTTGACGTAAAGAAAACATTTGTGTTCAACATGAGTATATAATAAATAAATGATTGACAATAAGATGAAGAGTAACGTGTAAATTATGGCGTTTCATAGCTTGTACAGTGGTTGATTCCAACTGTTCAGAAAATTGTTTTGTAAGTTCACACACTAAGTGTACTGAACACATCTCCTTCCCACCTTCATTTTACACAACTACCATAATAGGTGACATAGGTAACACACAAATATTATATCCTTGCGTATTGGAGCAATGAATTTCACTAACACTGATTACCATTATAAGTTTGAACATGTGGGCATAGAATAATATGGTTTTGCACCAATTGTATTCAATATCCATCTCCCAGACTTTCTCATGCATGAGTGTGCATGATACAAAATTCAAAGTACTGAACATGAAAAACACAAGTGGATATAGTTTATAATAAATTGATAAGTAGTTGTATGATCGTAAGCTTGAAAAATAGAATTAAAATTGAGTTTTACATAAGTTGTAACTGCACAACTTCTGTGTCCTCCCATGATCTAGTCACTGAGCAGTTCTGGCTTGATTTGCTGGTACCACTTACATCCCTCCAACTCACATATTGACTTCTCTTTGTCACTTCACCGCCAGTGGCGTGACTAGTTTTTGTTTGTCATTTGTATCGTGGCCGGTTCTAGTTACCATGATTGGTGAGTAAATCTGGTGGTGCGTGTGCAAGGAATGGCAGTTCTGCGCCCACTGAGGAACACGGAGTGCTGCGCTGATGTAGGAGGCAGTGTGTGTAGGGTTGGAGCAGTCGACACGCAACCTGTGGGGCTGGTGCTGGTAGTACGTTCTCGGCTCAGACCTCGAGGTTGGCCTCAGTGTTTAGTAAGCGGTTGGCTGCTTTCCTGCTTGCTGAAGTTAAGTTTAACTCCTTGTTTGAGATCATCATGTTGGTATTCAATTTTCTCATCTCTGGCTTGAATATAATTTATCATCCACATCGTCGACTACAACAAGTGGAATTTATGTAGCGTTTTGCCATTCTACGACTTGGTTGCTGCCCCTAGGCGTAGTTGGAAGTTGGGGTTTGGCCCTTTTTCCTCTCGTTGTTGTTGCTACTGGTGGCGAGTTGTAATTTGCAGTCTTCCTGTTGTAAAAAAAAAAAAAAAAAAAAAAAAAAAAAATCCCCTTCTTCCCTTTCTTCTGTGTTCTCTGGTCATTGCACATAAAATGTGGTAGATGGGCTGGCCCGTTACTGTTAGTTCCCGTTTTCCCTTTGATGTGAAGCAAGGAGAAGGGCTTATGTTAGTTCTCTTTTGGCCCCTCATTGATTTGTCTACCGTGGCAGTGCTCTCCTGTTTCTTATTATTATTATTATTATTATTATTATTATTTGTAATTAACATCCCACAAAGGTTGGTGATCATACAATGAGAAACACCAAATAATGTAACATTAAAATTGGGCTATTCCTTACTTACAGGTTCAAATACTCACAGCTAAGACAGACTAAACTGGGATAATAATCCATCCTTTTTTCTTTTTTCTACAAAAACTGTATCAGGACCAGTTTTAACAAGTTGGTGATCATAAAATAACCACAGGAATGCCAAATGTATAAGGTTCCTTAAAATTCATATTACTGTGATTTTACAAGGGCAGAGTAACAACTTTAAACATATGTCTAAACCTTCCTGAAATTGGTATCGACACTCAGCACATGTCAAAATAGTTCGCACAGATCTTAACTAGGTCACCAGGAGAGCACTGCCATGGTAGACAAATCAATGAGTGGCCAAAAGAGAACTAACATAAGCCGTTCTCCTTGTTTCACATCAAAGTGGAGGCAGGGACTAACAGTAATAGGCCAGCCTATCTACCAAATCTTATGTGCAATGACCAGACCACATAGAAGGCAGGCAAGATGATTTTTTACAACAGGAAGACAGTAAATTATAACTCACCACCGGCAGCAACAATGACAAAAGGGGAAAAGAGCCAAACCCTAACTTCCGACTACACCTGGGGGCAGCAGCTAAGTTGTAGATGGCCAAACCCTACATAATTTCTGCTTGTTGCAGTCGACAATGACAATGATAAATTATACTCGTGCCAGAGACGAGAAATCTGAAAACCAATGAGACATTCTCAAACAATGAGTTAAGTTTAACTTCATTACACAGGAAAGCAGTCAATTGCTTACTGAAGTTGGAAGACCAGCCTCGACGCCTGAGCACAAGAGCGTTCTCTCAGCACCAGCCCCACAGGATGCGCATAGACTGCTCCAGCCCCCGCCCACACACACTGCCTCCTAGATCAGCACGGCACTCCGTGTTCCTTGGTGGGCATGAAACTGCCATGCCTTGTGCATGCACCACCAGATATACTCACCGATCGTGCAACTAGTGCCGGCCATGAGACAAATGAAAGTTAGCCACGCCACTGGCGGTGAAATGATGAGGGGAAATCGATATGCAAGTTGGAGAGATTTAAATGGCGCCAGTAAATAGAGCCAGAACGGTTCAGCCTCTTTGTACTATTTGGTAGCATGTTCCTTTTGACACATCAAAATACAACATATTTTCAACTAATATGATAAAATACCAATAAATTATTTGTAATATTCATGTAGTAATGTAATTAAAGTTTGAAGAAGGCTTAAGAATTAGAATTGTAATACACTGTGGACATGATTAATAGAAAAGGCACAGTGTATGACTAAGGACCAGAGTTGTCATCAGCAAGTTGATAGTCAAAGAGTGAACTGTCCTCTGAGGTTCTTTTCCTTATATACAAAAACATTTCAAGATATAAATAAATATTAAAAATTCAACCCACTTTAGGCATTCATATAAAATATGGCATGTCATCCTGTGCATACAGATATGATATACACATTATTCGCATGTCGTGTGCATAAATGGCATCAGAATTATTAACAAACATCTTCCCTATAGGGCTCATAGGAAAGACAAGTAAAAATATACAAGACATCAGTCAGTTTTCTGTATGTAGGGTTTAAGTGCAGTAATATCCCTGAGACCAAGCAACTTTCTGGATTTTGGGTTACAGATCATTATAGAACTTCCTCAGTAATTTCAAATTTGTCTGTCATAAATGTGAAAGAATTTCTTTCCAATAAAGCAAGGCACTTACTTTGTGTGGACAATCAGTTTCTAACAATAAATATTCAAGTTTTGGCATGACCAGGAAACCATGATATATTTGAAATGTAATTAAGGCTTGTACTTTCACTGGTTTGCTACATTTCCCAGTAGCTCCTCTAATTTTCACACCAATCATAGTACTTCTAAATAATTGCTACTGCCTTGAAATTCTTTATGTAACAATTTTGGTATGCCAGATATTTGGCTACCATTGTCCAACAAACACTTGCCTTCCCAAGTTCCTACTTTTACTGTGATGAATGGAATACGTGAAGTTTTCTCTTCAGCTAATAGCACCATCTCTACATCATCAAAGTTTTTCATATAACTTATATATTAAATTCACAGATGCTACAGTTTCATATTCATTTACCTTATGTGTCTACTAACTTCAAACAATTTTTCAGAATTATCTTCACTATCTCTTCTATCTGGTCCTTGGTTTTGGTTAATCCTCCTTTCCTCTTATGAATATATTTGACCTTGGAAAGACCAGAACTTTTTGACAGAAGCAGTTGGTCCATATGACAAACTTTTCTGTATCCACACAGGTAATCTCCTCTGTAATGCATCACTTTGTGTAATTACATCCAATGGCTCTGTTAAGTGTACAACTTTCATAAATTGGTCTGTACAAACTTCTTTCATATCTCCCATGTATTTCTGAACAGATGTCCATTCAAAAAGTCTGTTTTAATCCTAGATTGCTCTGCTTTTGACCACAACTAGTTTCAAGTTGTTGCTATTAGGTTGGTTTGCCAAAGAAAGTGCTTAACTCTTAAGGAATTGCTTAACAAACTTACTTTTCGAAGTGTCACTCCTGCTAGGTGAAAAACTGTCCTTACAGTGTTGAATAAAATCAACTGGATGATATTTCCTTTCACCAGGGAAACATCTTACTGTCAAACCACTAAAGCATGGACTACTTACATTTTTTGCATCTAACCCTTCTTGGAGTTGGGCTACCTTTTTTTGTAATTTAGATACTGTACTTTTAGTATTTACTTTTAGTTCAGAATGACCTTCAGCAACAATTTCTGCTTTATTATTCAGTCCATTAATAAAATCATTTTGTTCTTTTACTTGATAATTAAGATTGCTATTACATTTTTCCTCAACATCCCAAATCTTTTCTGTAAGTACTGACTTAGTATCCTGGATTTGAGAATCTACAATGCCCACAAAGTCATTAGCTTGTGAAATTTGTGCAAAAGCCACTGTGACACCACCTCCCACTTTCTCAAGTTCGGTACTGAACTTATAATTCTACAGGTTTATACTGCTACAGATGAGCCACAGTAACTGTTGAAAACTTTACCCATATTATATGTTGTTGAAGGTTCTGAAGAAACTTAAAACTTTATTAAGCTATATGTATGTCCGAAAGAACAGATGCCACTTTTGATCCTGCAGTGACTATGAGCTTGAGTTCTAGTGGGCAGGGTAAAATTGCATAGTTGAATCTGACAGGATGATCGCCGTGTCCCCAAGTAGTGTAGGGGTCGGTGCAACTGCCTACAAAGCAGGAGACCCATTCACAGGTAATGTCATACATTCTGTGAATATGAATAAAAGTTTATTTTCTCAAATTTAGAGTTGCATTGAATGGCTCTAGCTGATTGCTATTTCAATTATGAATTTCATGTACCATGAATAGAATTTTTTTTTAAAATCTGATACCCAAGAGGAAACTCAAATGGTGTTCCATTGTTCTATGACTTTGATTTTCATCTTTCCATGCCTAGGTCTAAGTGGAAATTGAACCACAGCACTCATTTGTTTAAAGTATGACAAAAATTATCAACGTGTAGTGTGGGCTCCATAGATCCAGGTGATCCCATCAGTACAGGAACTGCTGATATTTTAGGATCATGATATACAGTTCTGATTAATATTGAATTGTGAACATGCATTCATTTTCTTTGTCAAATATTTTATGTAATTGGCATGGTGGATCGGAGTGTAGAACCCATTGGTTTGATGTATATCAAGTGAACTCCTTAAGTGGAACTTTGTTATTGTTATTACATAACAAAATTTGCAGCATATGTTCTCTTCTATGTGGAATTAAGTAGTATATTTTTTGGAAGAAGTTACATAAATTTTCCCTGTTTCAATGTTGCAGGCAGTGGACAGGTATGAACAAGGCCTAATACTAATAGATAGGGCACTAAGTATTCAACTCGACTGTCCACAGAATCCAGACTTATCTTGGGAAAAAGCATGCATGATGATGCAAAAAATGAGAAAGACCAGGTTGGTGTGAAAAATAATTTTTCAGAGAAATTGCTAAGTAATTTTTCATTAACCTTGATTAGTCTACTGTAATAAACATGGTGAATTGTTCTACAGTTCTTCTGAATGCTGGGTTCCTCTATCAAAGTTGAACTTTTTACAGCTAAATCAACTCAAAAGAACATTTCAAATTAAATTGAAATTTGGTCACAAACTATGAAAGTCTGCTTATTGTACATATTTTGGGCACTCTTTCTGGAGTGAGGTGGGGTGAAGTGTATGAGTTATGCTGTAGTGCCCAGAGATGTCAATCATGTGTACATGAGTAAGTGCTGGAGTGATTGTATGAATGTATGTCTGTATGCTCTTTTAAGGCTACAGGGTGTGGCTGAAAATTTGAAGTTTTGTAAACGTGATTGTCTTTTCTATATGCCTATCTACAGCTTCGCAATTGTCTTTACAATGATTTGCTACCTATCCTTGTATTTTTGACGTTCCAGTCTGCACTTACCACTGTTCACTAAAGACCTTAGAAATAAAGGAAATAGGACCTTCATAAATTAAAAGAACCAGTGGTTGTTGAGTGTTTTGAGGAAGCATTAGCACTTATGGACTGAAATAGGGGAAAGCAATGTGATAGAAGACAAAGAGTTAACTTTAAGAATGGCTACACTGAAGGCAACACACTAGAATTGCTTAATTTTGAATACTCCATGATAATGGATCTCGCTGTTAGCTTTTTTACCCTTCTTGTGTTGTGGTCTTCAGTCCGCAAACAGGTTTGATGAAGCTCTCCACGCTGCCCTGTCCTGTGCAACCCTCTTCATCTGAGAATACATACAGCAACCCACATCCTTTTGAATCTGCTTACTGTATTCGTTCCTTGGTCTCCCTCTACGAATTTTACCCCCACACCCTGCCTTCTAATGCTAAGTTGATGATTCCTTGATTTCTCAGAATGTGTCCCATCAACCTACCCCTTCTCTTTTATGTCAGAAACTCCTTTTCTCCCCACTTCTCTTGAGCACCACCTCATTAGTTATGTGAGCTACCCATCTAATCTTCATCATTCGTCTGTAACAATACATTTCCATAGTTTCTATCATCTTTTTGTTTGAAGTCCTTATCGTCCATGTTTCAGTTCCATACAATGCTACACTCCCGAAAAATGCTTTCAGAAAGGACTTCCTAACATTTAAACTAATGTTAGATGTCAACAAATTTCACTTCTTCAGAAATGCTTTTCTTCCCATAGTCATTCTGTATGTTATATCTCCTTTTCTTCGGCCATCAGACGTTATCTTTCTCCCCAAATAACAGAACTCAACTACTACTTTTATTGTCTCATTACCTAATCTAATTCCTTTATCATCTCCTGATTTTCTGATATTACATTCCATTACCCTCATTTTACTCTTTTTTAATGTTCATCTTATTTTCCTTTCAAAACACTGTCCATTCCATTCAATTGCTCTTCCAGGTCCTTTGCTGCCTCTGACAAAATTACTATATCGTCAGGGAACCGTAAGGTTTTTATTCCCTCTCCCTGGACTTTAATTCCCTCTCTTAATTTCTCCTTGCATTCCTTCACAGCTTGCTCAGTGTACAGATTGAACAACTTTAGGGAAAGGCTACAACCCAGTCTTACTCCCTTACCTTTCATGCCCTTTGACTCTAATTATTGCCGTTTGATTTTTGTATAAGCTGAATATAGCTCTTCGCTCCCTATATTTTATTCTTGCTACCTTCAGAATCTGAAAAAGTGTATTCCAGTCAACATATTAAAAGCTTTCTCCAGATCAACAAATGCTGAAAATGTAGGTTTCCCTTTCCATCTTCTAAGGTATGTCTTGATGTGAGTATTGCCTCGCATCTTCCTACATTTCTCCTAAATCCAAATTGATCTTCTCCAAGGTCATATTCTACCAGTTTTTCTGTTTGTCTGCAAATAATTCGTGGTAGTATTTTGCAACCATGACTTATTAAACTGATAGTTCTGTAATTTTCACATTTGTCTACACTTGATTTCTTAGGTATTGGAATGACTCTATTCTTCTTGAAGTCTGAGGGTATTTCCCCCTGTCTCATACATCTTACATACCAGGAGGAACAGTTTCTTCATGACTGGCTCTCCTTACGATGATAGCAGTTTAGACGGAACATTGTCTTCTCCAGAGGCCTTGTTTCTACTCAAATCTTTTAGTGCTCTGTCAAATTCTTCTCGAAGTGTAGTATCTCCTATTTCATCTTCCTCTACTTTGTCTTCCATTTCTAGAATACTGTCCTCCAGTTTATTTCCTTTGTACAGTCCTTCTAAATATTATTTCCACCCCTCAGCTTTCCCTTCTTTGCTTAGTACTGCTTTTCCATCTGAGTTCTTGGTATTCATACTGCTGCTTTTCTTGTCTTCAAATATCTTATTTTCCTGTATCACTCACACACACACACACACACACACACACACACACACAAGACAGCTGAAGCAATTTGTATGAAATCCTTTAAATTAACCCACTGTGTGATCCTGTGAAGTTTCATAGTGATCAGATCAATATGTTTAACATGTCTAGCACTTGAAAAAACAGTGGTTTTTCTAGCGGAGGAGGAGTAAGTTGCCATTCTTCTGTAACTACAGTGTTGCCATTTGGAGTGCTATACTCTGTGTCACCTACGAAGGTGTCCCAGTTTTCAGCTGTTCTGCCCATCCCCCTCCATTACTGCACTGCCAGCCAATAATGTTCATTCTGTATGCACGTGGTTGGGTGTGAGTTAGGCAATGCTTCTCCTGTAGATGCAACTGTTGGTGCTCAGCTGTAGCTCCTCCTCTCCATGCTTCCCCTATCGCACCACCTCTACCGCTCCGCCTTGTTATGTGACGTCAGGTGTAGCATTGCTTGCGTGACTGCTTATGGAGATAGTGCTGTTACAGTTGACTTTCTCTCTGCTAGTTTCTAGAAGTAAGCTTTAAAGTATATGTTACACTGTGATGTTAGTTTGTAAATATGGATTATACATGTTGAGTATGATTTCTCTTTCAGACCCAAGGTTGTGAGGTGACATTAATATAGAGAGGGGTGTTTAAGATACAAAATACATAGAGTAATTTATTACAAAAAGAAAATAAATTTATTTTCAAAAATTTTGTACCCACTCAATTGTCTGGTTTTGGATGTCACTAAAAGTTTTTATGATCTGCACAATATTACTGTAACATGCCTTTTGAAAGAAATGAAATAACATCACAGGATCATATAAAATCAACTGGCTGCCAGATATGATAGCTTCACATGTCAGAACAAGGATATCAACACCTTGTCAACAAGTTTTTCTTGCCACCACTGTAAGTGTACTGGAAGTTTGCCGACTGCTAGTGCCACTCAGTGTAGAAACATGGAACTAAAACATGTTGTGCACATTACCACAGTCCATCTACGATTGTGTGAAGCAGGCCTGAACTTCCTAGCATGAAATAAAGCGAGCAAAACTGGAACCTCACAATTGTGCCTGCGCGCGTGCACATTGATTTTTATAGATGTAGAATATTAATTCTACCAATGTGAAGCCAGGCGGGTTGCTAGTAAGTTAAAAATTGTACATTAAGTGACACTCTTAAGAATAACTAATAAGTGTATTTGCATACAGTTTCTGATTGTGATAAGGCGGGACTTAACAGCTGTCAATCAACTATGAAATTCTATTCTTGTTAAACCTCAGCTGTTCTTTATTTGGCCCAGAGCTACCAGTTTCGATCATAGATCATTCTCAAGCCACAGTCTAAAGAAAAGACAGAACTTGTAGATTTTTATATGTTACAATATGTTAACAACAATGAAAATTTAAGATATAAATATTACTTACTGAACAAGATCAGCTTCTTATAACCACATTACAACTGAAAAGCTTTGACAAGGATGTAATGTGATGATCAAATGATCTTGCTATGTAAGTAACATATAAATTTTTCATTGTTGTTAACATGTACATGTACATTTTTCAAGTTTTGTCTTTACATTAGGCTGTGGCTTGAATATGATCTGTGATTGAAATTGGTAGCACTGAATCCAATAAAGCATAATTGAGGTTTGACAGGAATGGAATTTCAAACTTGTAATTGCCTAATCCAATCAAAATAAACTGACAACATACCTAAATAATACCATATTATGGAAATCAACTTAAAATGGATAGTCCTGTGAAATAATGCTCAGTACTGACTAGAGACCTGCAACACCTTTTATGTATCAGTCACCTATTGAACTGTGCAAATAGTTTAACACTGACTTATCTCTTCTTGGTGTCTGACATTTCTCTGTTTTTACTGTCAGGTTCAGTGCACACCTCAATAATGAGACTATTAATGACATTGATAACCATTTTTTCATGTTTTACTGCTTCTTTAAAAATCTGATTGCCCATTTACTTGTTTGTGTATCCAGATAAT
Organism: Locusta migratoria; assembly: GCA_026315105.1. Taxonomy (NCBI): domain Eukaryota; kingdom Metazoa; phylum Arthropoda; class Insecta; order Orthoptera; family Acrididae; genus Locusta; species Locusta migratoria. The sequence goes on along the minus strand of CM048746.1, from coordinate 36,089,405 downwards.
ATTTGATTTCTTAATTAACTTTTGTACTGAGCTACAAATCTACTGTAAATTTTTCCCATGTTCCTTTTATCATGGTAAAAAAAAGGGGGGGGGGTAAAGCAGTCAACAACCCGAAGATTGGTTTGAACACCACAGTGCTTTACTAGGCATAGTCCTGTTTGGAGGTGGTATGCCGTTGCCTTCCTCCGACCTTCAAACTGACTTACCCAGCCAGTTATAGGAGGACCTACAGTTGAACGTGGGTTCCGAAAATCATGGAATAATCATAAATCTTACAGACCCTTGATTTGATATTTTTTCTTTCTTCAATTAAGGAAAGAAGTCTTGTGCCGGATTAGTGATGCCCAGGTTAGTGCAGCAGGAAATGCCTCATCACAGCAAGCACCGCCTTCTTATGAAGAGGCAATATCAGCACCCAGTTCGCCTGTTCCAGAGCCATCCCAGATCCAGACATATGAGGACCTGGGGAAGGCTCTGCAGAGTTTAAAACCTGATAGCAGTAAGCTGTGTGACGAAATGCAGGGGGAGCTGCTATTCACAGTAGATGGAGTTAGAATTTACTTCATCTCGCCTGACGGTTCTGTCACATCACCTTCGGAACCAGCTTCACTACAGATAGTACATGTTAAAGGTATGCTCATAATGTAGCTACTTGACAACTATTTTCTTGCTTTTTTTATTATCAGCTATAATAATTTTTCACATAGTTTTGAACTGTTAAAATAGAAGGAAAGTCTGTTACGTTAGGGGAAATGGACTTGTTTTGTGTAGCAGAACATTGCCAAGCCTTACTTTCTTGCTTTCAATTTCCATTATTGTAACAATAATATCAACTGTTGATATTCAAAAAGCTTACAGTGTTGAATTTGGGTACGTTTTTTCTAATTAAAAATTTCATTTTAAAAACTGTCCTCAGTTGTTGAATTGTGATATCACGTATAGTTGTTGAGTATTAATCTGCAAATGGGTATTATATCAATAAGAAAACATGTCCATTTAAACCAGTGGTTCATAAACTGTAATGGAGGGTGCGAAAATTGAGTAAACAAAAGTTTTAATAGAGATGTTGAAACTTTGTGTTGCTTTCCCATGCTTGCTTCATTGTCTTTAAGTTTTACTTGACAGCATCTTTTCTTTACCAGAATAAGTTTTCACTTTGCAGTGGAGCATGCACTGTCTAGAAATTTCTTGGCAGACTGAATGGAGTTCATTCTGGCAAACAGTATTAATGTACCAAGAAGTTAAAAATCAGCACTCACTCATTTTACAAGGTAAAAATTGATTCAGGAAACAATCCCCTCTTCCCACTTCAATATCGTCTCTTCCTAGAGTGCTAATCCTACAAATTATGTAGGAGAACTTAAGTGAAGTTTATAAGGTTAATTCTGTGGAGTTACATCAGTGGAAGATCATCTGAAAACTGAGGTTTTATGTAAAATTGTCCAATAGTATATGCAAACTGTCTTTAAATAGATGTGATTGATTTTTCAGGTTTGTCACTTATGCCACTACAGTTACCAGTCTCAGAACTTGCATCTTCCACACCACTAATAAAACAGTATGACAATGGCAGTTTCATATGCAAAATCTATGCCACTAATTAACACTCTGTGAAACCAGATGTAACACGAATGCCAAGATTGGCAATGGAATGACTTGGTCAGAGCAATTAACCAGAAAGTAGTAATTACTTGTTCAATAGATGCACCATTGTTTAGAAAATTAAACGATAGATTGTCTTGGTTCAGAATCGGCGCACAAGATCGTGGACAACAGAGCATTGGTACAACAAACTCAGAATTTTGAAAAAAAAAAATTATTTTTATTTTATTATAACAAATGACTTCTTCATTCATTGTACTAATATATAATAAAAGGGAATCAGCACTCCCTGTGTAGAGAGTATTTTCTTTATTGTTTTTGCTGTCTTAGGTTGTGCCAAAACAGTAAAATATTAAAATGTAAAATACAAATGTCTGTTGTCTGAGCAGTTCTGTGAGATGAAATGAAGTACATGAAAAATTATCAAAACAGGCTTGAAACTATCAAAAGGAAAATTCACTTCATATGAATTCTCCATCTCAAGAAATTGCTCCTCTTAACTATTCTTGCCTGCCATCTCTGGATAAGTTTTCAATTAACATAATAAAATTGTGCCCCATTTGTTGTAATTGCCAGACTGGATATTGTCACTCCTTTCTGTTTTGTTAACTGCATAGAAAGTTTTCTCAGGTAGTGGTTAGATAGAATAATTTACTGAGATCCAAATGCCAAGATTATCCAGTAATGAAATGTGATGTAAATACAGGGTTGGGAAAATTACTTTTTTAAAGTAACTAAGTTACAGTTAAATTTACTTCCCTGAAAGGTAACTTATTTACAGTTATAGTTACTATACATCGAAAGTAACTGTATCAGTTACAAGTAACTTTACATTTATTTTTAGAGTTACTTTTAAAAATTGTAATTGCAACTCATTTGTAAATCCATAATAAACCTTAGTTAAGTAGAAAGGAAACAAGCTGTAGTGTCAATCATTAATTAAATACATTAAAAATACATAATTAATGCAGTATTAACTAAATTGTCCACAACATATTCTATTTCATTGCATCTCAATTTCAATGTTTGTTCATTTTTGCCAAATGTCGTTTTTCTAACGTTCAATCCCATGAAAGTTACGTTTCATCTTGTTTGCTGTTCGCATCTCCGTGAACACTGCCGAATTTGTTGTCTATTATACTGTATATTTGCAGCACCTGTTATGCTGAAATGGCAGCAAGGAGCAAACATTTCAAACTGTGCATTCGCATCGAGACCTATGTATGGCAGGTGAAGAGGAAGAATTAGTGATATAGGGTGCTGCAAGCAGAACACTAAACTAATTGTACATGAATTCCTAAGTTCACTTTGGCGTTTAGACTGCTTTGAATTGTTCTCCCAACATGAGACAATTTGCATTAAAAGGAATCTTTTTTTTTTTTCTCCATCCAACAAACATCCTAACACTTTCTCATAAGCTAGGCAAGCTTAGGTGTGGAAAACAATTGGAGACTGTTTACGTGTGACACATCAGGTGATTGTGGTATACTCATTGTTGTGTGCATAATTATAAAATAAAAATGGCATGAATCAGTCAATACTATTAAATGCTATAACGGTACTAAAATATATTATTCATACATTAGAAATAAATATTGGTTCTGTTTTCTCTTCACTAAAATTCTGGTAGTCCACAGCCTTGAGATCTAAACAAAAAAATGTTACACTGCTAGCGACAAAAAAGTAACAATACTTCCATTAAATTGTTATTCGATAACAATAACTTACTTACAGTTAAAGTTACTTTAGGCAAATAATAACGCCGTTACCGTCCATTGCCTTTGAAAAGTAATTGTTACTAGTACTGGCGTTATAAGTAAGGCATTACTCTCCAACCCTTCATACATATATTCTGAGCAAAAGTGTTCACTTGAATGTGTGGTGTGATGAATGACTTAATAACTGTTTCAGCATTAAGTTTGGTAATGTGTTTATGTTGCAAAGATAGCTCTAAAAATAATGAAGATACTCAATTTTCTTGCAGATGCAGATGGAGAAGTTCCAAGTTATTACTTGCAACTTGGTACATGGATTTACCCCTTAGTACCTGGTGTTTCACCATGCTTTCGTGCACAGTATGGAGCTTTAATATTACCTGATTTGCATTCAGATGTTAGTGGTAAGTGTTTTTATTTGTATTTGTGAAAAATAAAATCCTCAGAAAGGTTAACGATTTTTTTTTTACTGTGAAAATAAAAGCTATGATTATGTTGGCCACATGGTTTTAATGTATGGGTTGACAGGTCTCGATACAGAAAAGCAAACAACAGCTATTTGTTGTTGTATTCTTTGCTGTCTAGAGGCCTACCGACCAACACATTAAAACCATGTGGCCAGAGGTTGTGTATGGACAAAAAATGTCCGAAATTGGTCATTGATAATAAAAATGTAATTTTTATGCAACAGTGACAGTTTTATATATATCAGCTTTCAGCAAATCATGAGAAGCAAGGCAAAAGAAGGCTGTGATTGAGTGGAAATATTCTTAGAAATTTGTGCATTAATACATTGACTGCCAACTAGGAGTTATATAGTATCTGCCGATCTGTCCGCTGGCACCCAATGTGAGTTAACTTCTAGGATACCTGTTTCTACATAAAGACAGATAAGAGAACATTTGTAGCAAATATGTGCAATTTACAGTTCTTAGGCATCAGGAACAGGTAAAGTAAATCATCTGGGTGGCATGGAACAGAATTTTTGTTTTCACACTTGGATTTAAGTAGCAGAAAATTTCAAACAAATATTTTACCTTTAGATTTAAAATGTATACTTTATCTTGGTAATGGTAATTACTGTTTTTTGATTGATGATATGTCTTGAAACATTCTTCTACACACAGGGCTGACTTTTCTCCACGAACAGGACAAAATTATCATGCTTCACAGCATTTCTTTTTTTATGTGCTCGCTCTGCACGGCTTTGTTGGTCACAGTTTTTTCTTTATTTGAGGGGGGGGGGGTATTGTCTGTAAATGAAGAACGCTGCCATCCGTCCTGATTTTCTTCTGGATGTCTGACATCCTACTCCAAATCAATACCTGAATAAATTTTTCTCCAAAAGCTAGACTTGATACTCACTCCTGCTGTATGATTATAGAAACAATAGGCATTCTGCAGATAAATTTCTATTATGTGCAGAGCAAGCTTTTTGGGACATCTAACAGTTTTTCACAATGCTGAATAATATGACATTTGATTTGACTGATCAACTCCCGCCATGCCATTCTTGTATCTCTGACAATGTTTGATTTCAAGGCAGCTTTGCTATTTTGATGGTGAACTTCCAGCATCTCAAGACAGTGCATATTAAAAATTGTCAGAAAATCTCTTTTGTTCTTCCATTTATGAACAACGATGTTGTCATTTCTTTTCTATGCCATCTGACCTTTTTGGAGCTCCAATTAGATTCACAGAGTTCATAGAGTCTTACACAATACATGTGTTTGTTGTTCTTGATATACTGTTTGGAAACCAGATGGCCACGTCACAAAACTGTTCATTTCTTTATGTAGATATTGTTGTCTGGAATGTAATAATTGCTCAGGATGTTATTAAAATGGTCCAAAACTCGTTTAATTTTGTAGAGTTGATCATTGGACTGCAATGAGTTGTCTGAGAAATGTAGATACTCAGTAACAGCTGAAATCTGTTTGTACACATAATAGAGCTCCAGGACATGACATTGTAATAGGGATATGTACTCCAGTAATATTCTATCGATAGACAACAATGAGGTCTCGTGTGCAGCAACAGCCCCAGAAATACTTCAATTTCAAAACAAATGTACTGGCACCAAAATTTTGTAAGTCTACTTTCAATCCCACATTCTTGTGGAACAGTGGCGGATCTTGAGGAAAGTCACTCCACTCATCATTGTTATTGTAGTGCCTGCTATTGGACCAACCTAATCATCTTCTTCATCGCATTCGCTGTTGTCTGCATCTGATTCCTCACTTGAATGCTCAAATGAAGGTGGTTTATAGAGACTTCGACCATCCAAGAATTCATCCATAAACTCATTCCACTCGGATTCATTCATGTTATCTACATGCTAAAGTTCAATATCACTCAGTTTTCTCTTATTACTAGCAATTTCATAAGGAAAATCGAACAGAGATACCGATAAACGTCAGTGAAGCATTAACAACGAAGACTGAATAAGTACTGACGCAGTTACAAAAGTGCTTCGAAATACTCAAGCATGTGACTGATTGTTGACAACGAGTTCTCTCGCAGTTGGCATTTGAGCTGAACTTTTTATTCTGTACACCAACTACGAGATAACTTGTAAATCCCATTTTCCTGCAAAAAATTTTATTTTGAAAGTTTTGATGATACAGATGGACTACAAATGAGATGAAGAATCAAACTGTAGGATCCTCTTAACATGGCTTCTGAAAGTAGTTTACACCTTTTGGCTGTGGCAGTCAATGTGTTAAAGGAATCAAAATTGGATGAAACAGGACAGCCGTAGAATTGTATGTGTTCATATAGAGGCCGAACCCGTTCGTATCTGCCACCACTTGTTAGCTGCCGCGTGATGGCGCTGCCAGAGCCGGCTCACCACCCAGAGCCCTCTGGATGATGCGCAGGCTAGGGGGTGTGGACGGGGCCTCCGGCAGGTCTTAATGAGCCTCCTTAGTGTTCACTTCAATGCTCAACCGAACAGCATATTGATTGATTGATTGATTGATTGATTGATTTTTCCAGGGAAGCCAAAACAGTCTTGGACCAACCCGCCACTTCCCACACCGAAACTAAGTTTATTGTGCGGTATCGCTCCCTGTATATCTAGTAAAGCCAACTAATGCCCTTGAACAGTGCAAGGAGTCCCTTTACCAGTTCTTTATTAGACACAATTCTTCAGGTCTGGTTGTTCCAAATATTCTGTGCCTTTTATTCTCCAATGCAATGCATTCGAAGATTAGATGTGATGCAGTTTCATCACCGTCATCTCAGATCCTACATTTAGGGTCCTCTTCTGTTATTCCCATAGTACATAGGTATTTTTTGAAATTCACATGGCCTGTCAGCAATCCAGCCATGAGTCTAATCTCTCTCCTGTTCTGACCCAGGATTGCAGAGCTTCTTTTAAAACATGACTTTGGCATCATTACCTTGCCATGTTTTGGTTGATGGACTTTGGTCCAATATTCTATGTGCTGTCTTCTGAGCCAGTTACGTAGCTCCAATTTGATCATTGGCTTGGTGATTGTCAGGTAAGGATCCGGTCCAATAAATGGAGTCCCTGCCCCCATCCTGGCTAATCTGTCGGCATGTTCGTTGCCACTGATCCCCGAGTGGCCAGGGACCCACAATAGGTTTACTCTATTGCTTTCCCCTAGCTCCACCAGAACCCTGTGACATTCTGCAACAATTTTAGACCTTGTTGCAAGAGCTGCCAGTGATCTCAGGGCTGCCTGGCTGTCTGAATAGATATAGATGCTACGATCTTTGTAGCACCTACGCAAATTCTCCTCTACACACCCCCTGATGGCAGTGATTTCGGCATGGAATACTGAGGCCAGTTTTCCTAGAGAGATGACGCCCTGCAGTCTTGGCTGCACCCCATATACCCCGGCCCCAACACCTTGGTCCGATTTTGACCCGTCAGTGAACCAGACAATATCCCCTGTACGGTGTCGAACTATTTTCTCCCACTGCTCCCTACTTCCAATTGTTATATTGAAAGGCTTGTTGAAGCAGTATGGGGTTTTAATATAGTTGGCTGGCATTTCCCCAACCTTTTCTATATTTACCTCACTCACTATTTTAGTGTGTGATTCTGGATATCCCAAAGAGTTCCAGTTGTTGCCAGATTTGAGTCTGTATGCACCAGCCACTGCCTCCATCTTGACCCAAAGGTGTAATGGGGGCATATCCAGCATGGTTTCCATCCCAGCAGTTGGTGTGCTGCTAATTCCGCCTGTTATGGCTAAGCAGGCTAATCTCTGCACCTTACCAAGCTCCTTAGCAGCAACCTTCTGTTCTACCTTCTTCCACCACACGACCGCCCCATAGGTGATCCTGGGTCTAATCACCATGGTGTATATCCAGTGCATACCTTTGGGGCTCAGGCCCCAATTTTTGCCACAAGCCCTCCTGGTACTCACAAGAGTACCTTTTGCCTTGGAGCAAATATTCCTGATGTGAGGGGTCCATGTCAGTTTTTCATCTAGGGTAACCCCTAGATACTTCACTCTCCCCTTCACAGGTAGTGCTTCATTGAAAAGCTTTAGATTCCAACTTGAATGTTGTATATGCTTCTTTGTGAATGGTACAACAGCAATCTTCTTAGGACTAATCCCCAGATCCTGTTTTCTGCACCAGTCTTGCACAATGCCCAAAGCACCCTGTGCCATATTCTTTACTGTGTCAGCAAATTTGCCAAGTATTACTATGACAAGATCATCTGCGTATCCTTGGCAAAAGTACTGCCTAGAGTTTAATTCTCCAATGAGATCATTCACCACTAGATTCCACAATAAAGGGGAAAGAACTACTCCTTGCGGGCAACCCCTAGTGGTGTTGATTACCATTTTTTCATTAATCATGGTAGCCTCTACCTTTCTTTCACTGAGCATGGCCCTAGTCCACCTACATATAGTGGTCCCTAGGTCATGCACCTCTGCTGCCCTAACCATGGAATCGAAGGTCGTGTTGCTAAAAGCCCCCTCAATGTCCAGGAAGATACAGAGGGCTATTTTTTGAAAGTGTAGTGCTTTGTCCACCTTCCCAACGAGTTGGTGGAGAGCTGTCTCACATGATTTACCTGGCTGATATGCATGTTGGTTTGAATGTAGAGGAGCCCTACTTAACCTCCTTTCTCCAACATGCACATTAACCAGCTTTTTCAATGTCTTAAGAATGGAGGAGGACAGGCTGATTGGTCTCATATCCTTGGCCTTGGTATGATCAATTCTCCCTGGTTTAGGAATGAAGACAACTTTCACTGCCCTCCATGCGTTGGGAATGATTCCTGCTGCTAGGCTAACCCTGAATAACCTGCATAGGAATCTAATAAGATTTTCTCCCGCTTGTTGCAGGAGAGCTGGAAAGATTCCATCGGGGCCAGGTGACTTGAACGGTTGAAATGTTCCCACCGCCCATTGGACCTTACTGAGATTGACACACTCCTTGGCCAAATCCCAGTCCTCTTTGCGAATACCTGAGAACCGTTGTCTCTCAGGAATCGCATTCTGGTCTGAGTTATCCCCCAGAGTATATTGAGGAAAGTGAGTCTTGAGGAGCAGTTCCAGCGTTTCATGTGCTGTCTTTGTATACCCCCCATTCTCCTCCCTCAATGTTACTCCTGGATTAGTTGGTACCCTAGTGAGGATTTTATGAAGTCTCGCTTGAGCAGCCATGCCCTCCACTTCCTCACAGAATACCTTCCAGGATGCCTCCTTTGCCCGTCTGATGGCAAGGTTGTAATTGACAAGGGCCTCACGATACCTTGCCCATTGTCCTTTGCGCCTCGCAAGGTTAAACAGTCTTCGTAACTGTTTCCTTTGCATTTCCAGGTTGTTATTCCACCAAGGCACACTCCTATTTGTGCACTTCTTGGTGATTGAGCAGTTGTCCTGGTATGAGGTCACTGTAGCAGAGGTTACGGCCTCTGCTACTTCCTCAAAGTCTGCTGGATTCCTTATCGAAGTTTTAATTTCCGATAGGGTGAAGTCAAGGTCTTTCCTATATGTCTCCCAGTCCGTTTTCCTGGGGTTCCTATAGGCCATGGTCTGTCTGGTTCCCATTTCAACCTTGAATTTAATATACATGGGATCTGATGAGGATGGCTCCAGGACCACATGCCACTGTTTGACGTAACTTCCCATCATCATGGAACCAAAAGTTATGTCAATTACTTCTTCCCTTCTGCTATTCCTGAATGTAGGTTCATCACCCCTATTCAGGATCTCCAAGTTGTTAGATAGGAGAAATTCAAGAAGGTGCTCACCTCTACTGTTGGTGTCCTTGCTGCCCCACGACTGATTGTGGGCATTGGCATGACATCCCACCAACAGTTCGTCACCTTGCCGAGGGCAGGCGTACATCAGTCCCCTCACTTCCAAAGAAGGAGGAGAGCTGTCTTTGTAAGGAAGGTATGCTGAGGCCAAAACAATTTCCCTCGTGATACCTTCCTCACGTTGCTGCATCCTGATGGTCACCAGGTCCCTGGAACAAAAATCCATCATTGGTATGAAAGGTATTCCATATCTAACATAAATGCATGTTCTGGAGTTTTTTTAGATTTCTGGCATAAATCAGCTTACCTCCAGTACCACCAAGACCCGATACACCCCCTTTGTATAAATAGGTTTCTTGTATCGGGGCCACGTCCACCTCCTGTCTCCCCAGGCGACGACTCAGGGCAGCAGTGGCCCCTTTACTGTGCTGCAGGTTTATCTGCAGCACTTCCAGTCCCCATCTTGCTGCCATTATTGCCTTTAAGGTCTTTGATAACCCCAACGCAGACCTGCGAGAACCCTAAAAACAGTTTCAGGCCTTGCCTTCAGGGACTTCTCTCCGACCTCCACCACCAGGGTTCGTCCTTCCGGAATGACCTTTTGGTTAATTACCCTCCAATCCTCTGTTGAGACTATTGGGTTCTGGACCCTAATTTTCTTGAACAGAGTCTTTGGAGAGACATCCTTAAGGATCTTTGGTACCCATATTGATACCTTTGCGGTCTTCAGGAGTTCGGCTGCTGTCTTGACCAGCAGCTTCGCATCCTCCCATGGGGATATCATGGGCACCTTGTACTTAAGCGATTCTGCTGAGTGCTCCCCCTCGCAGACAAAACTGAGGGCACCGCGATCTAGATAGACCCTCCTGAATTTTGGTCCTGGACCAGTGTCCCCCCCAATCTCTTCAAAGAGGGCCATCTGCATGAGCTCCTCCTGCTGCGAGGTGATGCTTACCAGTGGGTATACTTCTTGGACAACCGCCACTCTAAAGACCGAGACTGCAGTACTATAGGTCTGTTTCCCTATTTCCTGCCTCAGCCTTTCAGGATCATGCCTGTCCAGAGAGGAGGGAGTCTTAGATTCCTCCCTAACCCTCTGGCCACCTGTCTTTGATGTCAAGGGGGTCTGTGTATTCCCTTCGACCTGAGGCAGTTTCTTTTTGGGGGTCTTGGGCTCAAGCCCTTTTGATTCCCTCCACTTATGTTTAGGAGGCCATTCTTTTCCTTCCTTTTGCTTCTGTTCCTTGAGAAGTTTCCTCCTCTGAGCCCCAGACAAGGCCTTAATCCTAATCTGGTCCAACTTCTCTGATACAGTTCCCACTTCTTGCTCAGGTCTAGACCCTGACTGAGAAGTAGGAGTGCACTCCATCGGTCCTGATCCCAATGTTTGAGTATCTGAGGTCTCAGATTGCCCCTTGTATTCTTTTAAAATAATTTTTTTCTCCGTGTACATCTTAGTCCCACGAGATTTGGGGATTTATATGGTCCACACCACGATAACCCCGCGCGGTGCAAGGCAACTTACTCAGGGAGGTCGCCCAGTATCCCTGAGGCTCCGTTTGAGACACATCCACCCATGTGCCACGCACCCCTCAGCACGGGTTGCACCACACCTTGGGTTGGGGGGCAGTTTAACATCGTGCCCGGGACGAGAACAGCGTATTAATACTCAAGTGTTTATCAGAAATAAAGGTCGTATCAGTATTGGTGACGAGAATGGGATATACGTTAAGTCCCATGCTACTAACAGAAGTAATGGCTATGTTAGAACAAGTACTGGCTGCTCTGGTCGAGCAACATAAACAACTCATCGAACAACAGAAACTACTGACACAGGCCCTTCTTACAGGCCCACTTCATGGCAACGGTTCCACGCTGCCTGTACCCATGTTCACACCATACGACGAGACTTTCGAAGACTGGATGGACTACAAGAAGAGGCTTCGGCAGCATTTCATTGCCTTCAGAGTCTAAGATCCACAACTTCATAAGTCTCCGCTCCTTTAATGGATTTCGCCCATATCAGTTGTTGACCCAACTTTGCCCCCCTTAAAGAACCTTCGTCGTTGACTTTTGATGAGATGTGCTCTCTTCTTACAAATTTCTATTGCAAACAAACACATGTAGTAGCCTCTCGTGTTGCTTTTTACCAATGCAAAAAACTGCCTGAACAGTCATATAAGGCCTGGGCAGCAGAACTAAAAGGGTTAAGCAGAAAGTGTCAATTTGTTACTGAACTACACAAAGAGTCTTATGCACACCACATGGTGCGCGATGCAATTCTACGTTCAGCCCGTGATTGTGAGGTGAGACAACGTGCTCTTCAGCTAGTAAACCCCACCTTAGAGGAAGTCCTCACGATAGCGTCCACTTACAAGATAACTATTTCCACAGGAGCTCAATTAGACTCGTGGGGAGATGTATGTGAGATACAACCAGATAGTGTCATTCGCAAAGCAATCAACCATGGAAATTTTGACGGTGTTGCAGTAGTACAGTCCTCAGTCAGAAATGCAAAGGTCAAACAACAAGAAACAGTTCAAAAAACGGGTAATAACATCAACACGGCGTTGCCATCATGCCCACAATGTTTCAAACAACACTCTCGTGACGATTGCCCCCAACGTTGGGCTGTTTGTAATAATTGTCACAAAAAGGGACACATGGCGTCGGTTTGTCACTCTAAATCTGTGATATTGGTTCAAGAAGTAGTGGATGATGACACATCAGATTATTTCGTCAACTCCACCTTGTCCTCTGCTAGCAAACTTGTTATTGATGTACAGATCCTAGGTCATGATTTTAAGATGCAGGTAGACACGGGGTCAGCTGCCACAATTATCACAGTAGCCACTTATGCAGTGATTGGTTCACCTCCCTTATCTAATGTCATGGGCAAATTGCACATCTAAAATCAACAACAGATTTCTCTACTAGGAGAGTTGGAAGCAACACTAACGTACAAGTTGGTTTCCCGAACGCTTAACATTGTCGTAGTTGATCACTCGGGTTCCGACAATTTATTTGGCTGGGACGCGTTTAAACTTTTTGGATTTTCGGCGGATGACGCAATCAATGTTGTATCAAACGAGATTCCATACTTGCAATTAGAAAACCTATCCAGTGAATTCTCTAGTCTTTTTTTTCCATGGTTTTGGGACGTGCCTCTAATTTTGAAGCGCACATCACGTTGGAACAGGATGGCCATCCAAAATATTTTCGAGCACGACCAGTGCCCGTTTCCATGCGTGACTCAGTAAAACAAGAACTCAACCGTCTAGCCTCAGCGGGTGTGTTGCTACCCATAAACGCAAGCGAATGTGCCGCTCCGCTTGATGTTGTCCTAAAACCCAACAGCAGTCTTTGCTTGTGTGGCGATTTCAAAGTCACCGTCAATTCCCGATGCCTGGTTGATACATATCCAATGCCTAGACCTGACAAACTATTCTCCAAACTTGCGGGCAGCCAATATTTTTCAAAAATTGATCTCTCTGAAGCTTATTACCAGCTTCCGCTTGATGAAGCTTCTCAAACCTTTCTGGTGGTAAACACCCCGCTCAGTCTTTACCAATATCAATGACTACCTTTTGGGGTGGCTAGCGCCCCAGCTATCTTTCAACGATTCCTTGAACAACTACTGGCATCAGTTCCGGGATGCATCAATTATCAAGATGACATTATCCTCACGGGTAGCACCAGAGCACCAGAGCAGAGCATTTAACAAATTTGCGCAGGCTTTTTTCGGTCCTACAGGCGGCCGGAATCAAATGCAACTATCACAAATCACAATTCTTACAACCATTGGTTACCTATCAGGGTTTCAAACTCTTTAAATATGGTATTCATCCACTTAATGATAATGTAGCAGCTGTTGATGCAATATCAAAGACTTACAGGCATTCCTTGGGGCATTGGCCTACTACCACGAATTTCTACCATCTGTTGCTGATATCACACACCCCTTGCACAAATTACAAAAAAAGAATGTCCCCTTCCAATGGTCGACTGCATGTGAGAAAGCATTTAATGAACTGAAGTCAATGCTTAAATCGGCCCCTTGTCTTGCCACATACACTCTGGGTCAAATGCTTGTCTTGGCTACAGATGGTTCACAATATGGAATAGGTGCGGTTCTAGCCCATCGATATCCAGATGGCTCAAAGTGGCCAATAAATTACACCTCGAAAACACTCAACAAGGCACAACAAAGATATTCACAGATAGAAAAAGAAGCCCTTGCCATAGTTTACGCTCTCCAGAAGTTTAGTGTCTTCCTATATGGCAGTAAATTTCAACTCATTACTGACCATAAACCACTTGTCTCTCTCTTCAGTCCCAGTGCAGTGTTGCCAGACAAAGCTGCTCACTGTCTGCAACGCTGGGCCCTATATTTGTCTCGCTTTCATTAACAAATCCACTTATGACCATGACAAGGAAGAATTACTGTGCTTTCATGTAGATGAAGCTGAAGCTCGTGCCGTTGAAGGGTTCCCTATATCTGGAGAAAACATTGCCTTGGCTACTGAGGTCGATCCTGTATTAAATAAAGTTCTTCATAATATTACCAAAGGCTGGCCCGAACACCCTGCAAGTAAAGCTTCCGACCCCTTACGCAACTATTTCCATTTACGATATCGCCTATCAGTATGAAACGGCATTTTTCTCCTGGCTGCGGACAATATGAATCCATGAGTTGTCATGCCATCAGGGCTCTGGAGGGACGTTCTGCAACTGCTCCACCAGGGCCACTGGGGTGTTACGAAAACCAAGAACCTCGCTTGTCGACACGTCTACTGGCCCGGCATTGATGCATCCATAACACACATGGTTGCTTCGTGCAACGTATGTGCCCAGCAGGCGCAAGCTCCAAGACAATCAACACCGATGTGGCCACAGCGTATGCACCCATGGGGGAGGATTCATGTGGACTACGCTGGAAAGTTTTTGGCTACTAGTCATAGATGCGCGTTCAAACTTTTCTTTTGTGACCCGCTTTCCCTCTCCCATGTCTGAAGCAACAATACAGGCACTAAAAAAATTTTTGCCCTTGAAGGCCTACCAAATACCATTGTCTCAGACAACGGTATCCAATTTAGCTCTGCTGAGTTTGCTCAATTTTGTTCCCAACGAGGAATAAAACACGTTACATCACCACCCTTCCATTCCCAATCCAACAGGGAAGTCGAATGCCAAGATAGGACTTTTAAAACCAAGATGAAAAAACTCCTTACCTCCTCATCCAGTGAAGAAGCTCTTATCACTTTTCTTCAATCATACCATTTCACACCTGCTGGTGCATGGAGCCCTGCTGAGTTGCTACATGGCAGGCAACCACGCACTTTGTTACATCTCATTCTCATTTGTCTGCCTCCTTATCCTTCCCCCCCTCCATTGCTGGGACGATTTAAGGTTGGAGAGCTGATCTGGGTGCGAAACTATGGCCGCCAGCCAAAGTGGATTCAGGGCAACATTACACAGCAACAGGGAAACTGCTTATATAAGGTGCAGACAGCTGATGGTGTCACCTCCCGACATGTGGACCAACTCAGGCCTCGGGTCGAACTGGCTACTAGCAGTCATCCTGAGCCTATGGAATTTGAGGTGGACATAATTCCACTCCCAGGACCATCCTCCTCACTCACACCCCAATCATCAGGTGTCAGCAGGGAGGCTCCACCATCGGTCAGTGTGCAGCTGCCGGAGCCCGCAGTGTCGCAGCCAACATCAACACTGGCAGGGATGTCACCTATCCTAGGATCCAGCAAGTACACTTTCCGCAAAGGCCACTATCGCCCATATGTACGTGTTCCGCCACACGAATTCGCAGAAACCTGCGAAGACGACATGGTTGTCAGCTTCGTTGGACAACGAACGATAGTGCGACGCCCATGAAAGTGACAAATTGAAGTGAAGTGCTCACAGTGTATGATCAAGTGTGTTAAATTTTTTTTTTCTTTCTCTTTTTCTGTAACAGGCTCCTGTTCACGGGAAAGTGAAGTTTTGTTTTAATGTCTTCAGGTAACATCGTATATATGTTTTTATTTACCAATGTCTTCTTTTTGTTCTCTCTTTTGCGTGCGTGCGTGCGTGCGTGCGTGTGTGTGTGTGTGTGTGTGTGTGTAACTTGTGTTTCCAATTTTTTTGTCTGTTCTTTTCATTGTGTATTGTTCAACATCCATCACAATTCACAGGGGAGGTATATAGAGGCCGAACCCGTTCGTATCCACCACCACTCGTTAGCCGCCGAGCTATGGCACTGCCAGAGCCGGCTCGCTACCGAGCGCCCTCTGGACGACGCACAGGCTAGGGGATGCGAACGGGGCCTGCGGCAGTTCGTAATGAGCCTCCTTAGTGTTCACTTCAATGCTCAACCGAACACTGTATTAATACTCAAGTGTTTATCAGAAATAAAGGTCGTAGCAGTTCATCAGTGGCAATTAGAGATCAGCAAACTAGTTAACTTTTGGGGAACTAGTTCCCTGATGGTTGTTTGTTTTGGCTGCTGCTCCTTTCTACTTATTTACCTTTTTGTTTTATCCAGTTATTTTCCAATAACACATAATCAAAATAGTTAGAAACTGAGTAGTTGGTTTATAAAAGCTGAACATAATTTGAGTTAAAAGTAATTATGTTTATTATTGCACTCTACATCTTTCAAAATCAAAATCACTTTTCCTACTCAGCTGATACCATGCTGAATTCTTTTTTCGCTAAACCACAACAAGTAGGTAACACACACACAAAATCCTTAAACATTTCAGATACTTAAGTATTGCATATCGGCTAGGGACAAAGGTAAAAAGGATATGTATTTGAACACTTATATACTACATTTTATTGATGTGATGACAAGTTACAAAAAAACTCTTGAGACATATTTTCTGCCATTGACAAAAATTACAAAGTAATAAGCAGATTTGCTGTTATGACACCCATAAAGATAAAGTGCTGGAATATTTTTGATTTACAGTCTTATTAAAAGAAATCGTGAACTGATTAATTTTTTTTCTAAAACAATTACAGTGGGAGACAATGATTTTTATCTGCAGCCTGCATTGTTGAAATTTATAAATCTTTCATTTTGCTTTTTTAGCTTTAAATTGTGATTACATAATAAAGGTTATAGTGATTTCATTGTTTGTTTAAATTGGCAGAAAATTTCTGATTTTGATGGGTAGCAGTATGTTTCTAATTACACTCATTAAAAATATTTACTATACAGGTGCAGCTGTTGGGCTGATCTTACCTGAAAATGTAGATGCTTCTGTGCTTGAGCTCTTGGATGACATCCTACAAGGTGTCATGCGCCAAGAAGCACCTGAGGCACTGCCTCGCATGGCCAGAGCAGCTCCAGTTCTGCCACCTGCCCCATACAGCTACAGTCAGAAAATCTCAGGCGCTCTTATTTCAGGTGAACATGCTTGTATTCAATATTTGTAGAATATATTAATAGTTTATCATTATTATTAAATCATAGTTTCTATGTTTGTGCCAACTTGTGATGATGTAACACAATTACTATTTTGATTTCATGTTGTACCATGTACTTGAAGTATGAGCATGGAAAAGGAAGTATGAAAAAACTGAGTAGAACAAGTAGAAACATAAATGGAATTACTTTCCTTTCATATTAAAAGATGGAAGAATCTTTAAAGTCAGGTAAACTTAACTTCTGTTTTACATCTGCCTCTAATGACCACACTGTTACTGGAGTGTTAAAGTTAAATCTTCGTTTCTTCTATTTGTCATTTTCATTTGTAAAACATGAAGATGATATTTAAGTGCAATAACTAAGAATGCATAAAAAACCTGACACAATACTGTTGAAAATACATTACTGGTTAGCAAAAGCTTGTTCTATACAGTATTACTTTATTGCCCAGAGGTGACAACTTAGTACACAAGACATTAGCACAAGAACACAGAGTGAGTCCCACTAGTCACTGGCGAGAGCTGTCGCGTGACTAATGCTGTGGCCTGGCATACCGCGTAATTGCACTGGGATGTGATGGCACTGCCTGTCCACGGAGATGGTGTCATCTCATAGTGGACTCATTCGTGGCGTGCATTTGATACGCTGAGGTTGTGCAGTCGTGGCTTGCAGTGTCACACTGTGAATAGGGTTGCCTATGACACTGGATTGTGGCGGACACATGAGTCGCCCAAGTGCTGCTGCAGTGTGCGCCGTGGTGGTCAGGGTGACTGCAGTGTGGCGGGAGCCAGCCGGAGACAGAGTGCCTCCATTGGCTTATTTGTGTCCAAGGGGATGTTGTGAGCACACCACTGTGTGGCCAACCAGTCCAGGGTCATAGGGTCAGAAGTGCCCCCAAGCACTGCTTACAGGGGAGGACAGTCTGGTTGAATACCGACGTAGCTGTTTAAAGGTGATGCCTCCCTTGCTGCTGCTCCCACCACCCCAAGTGTGTGAGACGCACCAGGCATTGCCAAAGGAGGGCCCGAGCAGGCAAGAGATGTGGGCAATGTTGGGGGTCTTACAATAGCGTCAACCAGTGGAGTCAGAGGCTGCATTTCGATGTTGTTGTCATCCAATAATTTTCGGTGTGGACACGCATCCGTAGTGCCACTTCCATGTGTCTCTTCATGTGTTGGCTCCAGCAGTAGGGACATAAGGAGGTGATAGTGCTGCTGGGACAGCCAATGCCCAGTGCCACCGTGATGCCAGAGGTATCTGCCTCTCGACCACAAAATCTGCTGGAGGGCACCTCTTAGGCACAGGCTGGACTGGAGGTGTGGATGTGGTGGTGTGGGACTCCACCGAAGGTGCAGCTGGTTGAGATGGTGGGAGAGCATCACCGCATCAGTGTTCATGGTGAACATCTGCCAACTGCATGCTCTCTGTACTACCCCCAACATCCACACTGGGCGGTGACCAAAGGTGTGCTCCCAGACAGGGGTAATTGGTGCATATTGCCGAGTACATGGAGGCACTTCAGGTTATGCTGCCATGCACAGTAGGTGCATCAGTGTTCGGGGCTGGCGGCCGTGTAGGACCTATGCCGGGCTCCTACCATTTATCACCATAGTCCAGTAAGTGCTGAGAAACAACGGAAGTGCAGTTTCTGCAAATGACTTCTCCAGGCACTTACGAAGGTGCTATTTAAATATACTCTCCATATGCTCCGCTTACCCGTTAGATCAGGGGTGGAAGAGAGCAGAAGTGAGGTGGGAAATACCATTATTAGGTCAGAAATTTTGGAAACCCACTGATGTGAACTGAGGGCCCATATCAGAGACAAGCTCTGGGAAAGGAATTCAGTAGCAAAGATCTTCATGTACATCATACCCTAGTGGCCACGGTGTAACAGAGCCAACATTTGAACCTGTAATTCAGAATGGACAATGACCCAAGGCTTGTCTGCATCAGTACTGAGAAGCAGGACATCGTTGATGATTAACAGCCAGTGTCGGATCCCAAAAATATGTGTGCAGCAGACCAGCCTCTTTTGTGGACAATCACTCAGGCCATCTGGCAGTGACATACTTCAGTACCCCATGGAACACAGGATCTCGATGGGTGGCTTGTGCGATTAAATAGATCATTATTTGAAATCTCTCGACTACTTCTTGCAGGTAATTGTCAATTTGGAATACCACCACCTTATTTTTCTTGAAGGCAGAGTTGAGGATTTTGGGTGGTACACGTCAATGCACCTGCATTGGCAAGTTGCGTCTAGGGCCCATAATGAATCTCATAGTGATAAGCACTCAAAACAAAGCCCAAAATTGGAAATGTTGTGCGGTCCTGTCAGGGAGGTGAGAATGCAGGCCAAACAGTGCCTCAAGGGGTTTGTGGTCCATGATAAGTTGGAATTTAGAGCCATACAGGAACACATGGAAGTTCCAAACTGTGTAAACAATAGCAAAAGCCTCTTTTTCAATCTGAGAATAAGTTCATTGGGTGTCTGACCATGTCTTGGAAGCATAGGTAATGGGCTGTTCGGAACCATCATCTAATCTGTTGGCAAAGACTGGGGACTCTCGTCTTAAAATGCCATTGAATTGGTATTACCATCTTCATTTTAGGTGTATCATTGTTCAATTTTACTATTCAATACCATTTTAATGTTAATGGGAATTGGGCCTTGATAGGTCTCATTTTCTTGATTTTATGTGTAGTATAAGTTAATTGAAGTATTTGATAGCATAAAAATGGTATCTGTCAAATGTTGATTGGTATTGATTTCTTCATTTTATTATTAGGTCAAATGAACTATTAGATTATGTGCATAGTTTTTAGGTCTTTTTTGTTTATTTCTTGTTTTATTTTATTTATTTATTTATTTATTTTATTTTTTATTTTTTTTATTTCTTATATTTTTCTGTGTTATCAGTTTGCTTTTTACTGTGTTTTCCCCACATAGAATGTCCGTGCCCAAAACCCTCAAATTCATGCACTTATCCCGTTAGTGTCATTTTATGTTAATTTTCGTGTGTTTGTATGCATGTTTCGATTGCCATATTGGATATGAGTACATATGTCATTGCCGCTATATTGATGATGTCATGATTCAAAGCAGATGGGTGGAATTGCATAGTAAAATATTGCCAAAGAATATGGCGGAAACGTGGCTTAACCACAGCCTATGGGATTTTTCCAGAATGAAACTCGCTCAGTAGTGGAGTGTGCGCTGATATGAAACTTCCATGAGAGCTAGTTCTGCAACGTTTGTAGGAGAACTTGTGTGAAGTTTGGAAAGTAGGAGGTGAGATACTGGCAGAAATAAAGTTGTGAGGATGGACCGTGAAGCGTACTGGGATAGCTCAGATGGTAGAGGGTTTGTCCACAAAAGGTAAAAGTCTCAGATTCAGATCCTGGTTTCGGCACACAATTTTAATCTGCCAGGAAGTTTTGATCCAGTAATTGTTTTGAGCAGTATATTTGAAATGCGTTTTAGAACGATACTGACTCTGTAAGGCAAAGAATGTAAGGAAAACACTGAGATAGGATATATGTGTTAAAAAATAAAGAGGAAAAACTATTATCTAACTAAAGGGTGCTACAGTGGGCAAAAGACAGAATTTGGAAAATCTCCAACAAATAACTGTGGAAATTGGGGATATAAATGTGACACTGTAATTAAGTGCTTAGAAAGGGAAAGGTTATGGGAGACTTCTTCAAACCAATCTGGGGACTAATAAAATAGAAAAAAGGATTTAAACCATTTCTGGATTATGTTTTCACACAGGGAAGAAACCCAATCCCTGCACAAGGCTACTGATTTAGTAGGTTTTAGATGCATGACACTGCAAGCTTAATACAAAACTGACTAGACAATGAAATTATAGTGGAAATAAAATTGCAATTATAGTGGCTGTTTGGTTTGCTTTGTGGATGGGATTGCATTAGTGTTGTTTTGTATAACTAGTGCGAATGTTGTTTACCATTATGTATTTCTGTGTGTCACATAGAATTTGCAGTTAGTGGTTGCCCTTTCTTTTTTCCTTTAAAAAATGCTTAATTTAGGAATTCCCATTATCACTATACTTTCATTTGTTAATAATGGTCTTGATGATCAATTTTGTAAATAAAGTGTAGTGGTGAAACTGGATGCATTATCAATTTATATGTCTTTATTCTGCAAATATGGTAGTTCTAAATTAATATGGGAATCTCATGTCAACCTTATCCTTGCAGCTTCCTCTGCAACAGGATAATCTCATAAATTGTGGCTTCGTAGCACAGTGATAGAGTGCCAGAGTATGAATCCAAAGGTCATGGGTTCAATCCCCCAACAGGTCTTAAATTTTTATCTGTCACTTTCCACATCTTTCACATCAGTCAATGCTGCTAATGAGCAAAATACCAAGTAGCACCATGGTTTGGAATTGAAGTTAAGCTGTAGGTTCCCCTATAAGTGGCTGGGTAAGTTAGTTTGGAGGTTGAAGGAAGGCAGGAACCATGCCTAGTAAAGCACTTTGGTGTTCAAACCAATCTTCGCATTGTTAACTGCATTACCTTTTTACCTTCACCCAAAGGCTTTCAGTAGTCATTCATGTGGTGGAGTAAGATTTTGGACTCAATTTCTGAATATCGTTTAGAAATTGCTATCGCACACTTAGCAATTAAGAGATTTATATAATTGCATAGGCTTCCGTTGCCAGAGTCAGTTGACATAAAAGTTTTCTAGGTGTTGTACCATGTCATAAGGGTAAGATGGATATTACATTAATAATCACTGCGACTGTGTTAATAGCCATATTACATTATGACATGGTAAAACACCAAGAAAACTTTTATGTAATGTAATGTTTTATTTTGACATTTTCCCTCTTATGTAATATTGTGTTACTATTTGGGATGACTGATAATATTGTCAGCACTAGAAAGGACAATAAAAATGATTCACAGAGTAATTTTTCTTTTGTAGACTGAAGTAAAATGTATCACATTATTGTCAGTGGTCATTAACCATTATAAATATAGGTATACATTTCTACTTGCAACAATTTCTCTTGGTATCCAACACAACTGATAAAAAGGTTGAAACTCAGAATTTCAAATCTATTTAGTAAACTTTCTTCTATTAAACTTTACTATTTAGTAAACTATTTGAAATACATTTATCAAACTTTTTGGTGTACTCATTTGTTTTGTTTACTACTGGTTTAGGGCAATTATTGTCCTTCTTAAGGTGTCTGTACAAGAAAACATTTATATCTATATATATAAAAATTAATGTTTGTCTGTATGCCTTTGTGTTCATAAACCATTCATTCAATTGCAATGAAACTTTGGTGAACTGCTCACCATACACCCACAAAGGTTCCTGACCCAAAAACAAAAGAGCATGACACATAGCGCAGGAGGTATGATGACATAAATAATGGGAAGCCACCGCATGAGAATACACAGAGTTATGGATCAATTACTGGAAAATGGGAGTAGTTAGGGACTTGCAACAAAGTTTGTATGTAATTTCAGACATTTATGAAGTGTTTTGTAACTACCCCACTCCAATAAAAATGATGAAACGAAAAGAAGTCTAGCGCTCACAACAGTTTCGCTATAGATGCCGTAAAACTGTCTCATCAGGCATGACCTTGTATCAGTTAAATTTAGCATTACAGATTTGCATGTTACTATTTATTTTTGTCTGCAAGTTTCCCTTAATTCTCTTGCATCCAAAATTAAGCAGTGTGTTTCCTTAAACTGTAGCTATATAAAAGTGAAAGGACACTCACTGACTGACTAAACACAAAATCTCGAAAACTACATCACCTACGAAGCTGAAATTTGGCAGGAATGTAGTTTATAGGTAGAAAAGTCAGCTACCAAAGTATTTTGTGATAGGTGCATGGCAGAGCATACTTCTCCTACAGACTCATGAAATCTACAGTTTCATTCTGATCTTCACGAAATTTCGCATGCTTGACCTTCAAAACAAGAGGAATGTCACTGTCTACCTCAAGTTTCATACAGTGCATGGAGGAGGGTACTTTGCAACATAAAAATGGATCCCTAAATGCTTTGGTTGTGCCATAAATTGAGAACGGCTCAACTGGATTTCACAGTTCCTTTTTTTTTTTTTTTTTTTTTTTTTTTTTTCCTCGTTATTCTCATAACAAGGGTTGTATGAAATAAAACTGGAATATTTGAGAACAACAGAGTGCATTTTTCAATGTGACCCTGCATTTCTATTGCACAGATTTCTAAAGTTTTGTTCTGATATTGATAAAATTTTGCAGAGGGAGGGGGGAAAGGGATGTGGACTATGAGAGTGGAGGATAAATAAACACCCAGGCAATGTCGGGTTTACAGCTAGTAGCAGTATAAAAATTATAAATTGAACAGGAAAGATTGAAGTATAAGTACAGGGATATAAGGGTACAGGATACAGTGTATATAAAATAGTTATTGGAAAAAGTCAAAATTTAAAGTAGTAGTACTCTATGGTGCTGTAATCTTATAAAAATATAAAGTTGATGAAATATAACAAGAAGTAAGTTCATATAAAAGAAAAATATATGGATACTTACATAATTGTGTCCTATATGTTCAATCTGAACATGATGGAATGAACATAAAGTGCAGGTATTATGCTAGAACTTGCAAAATAAGCTGCTAGTTGCACTATTCTAAATTTTGATGTTTTTCAAAAACAATTTTATATGCACTGTCTCTTGCCCTTATATTTCTGTACTTGTACTTTGATCTTTCCTATAAAATTTATAATTCTTTTACTACTAAGTGTTTTGTTGTACAGACATCTGATGAAGGGCATCAATTGACCAAAACCAGTTATAAATAAAAACTACCATCCAGCAAGTTGTTTCTGTCTTATTTAACTTAATATCAACCACAGTTGCTGTGATGGATAAAGTAAATTTTGATGACATTTTTTGTAGGAAAAAGTAACATGAATGTTGCACCCAACCACACATTTTCTTTTGTTTAGTAGCCAGTTAGCAGTCCAGATGTGGATGGACAGTTACCTTACTGTTCACATTATTCTTAGCATAGTACAGTTTCTATTAGAGCAGCATGATTTTAAT
The DNA here is from genome assembly GCA_026315105.1 of Locusta migratoria. Classification (NCBI taxonomy): domain Eukaryota; kingdom Metazoa; phylum Arthropoda; class Insecta; order Orthoptera; family Acrididae; genus Locusta; species Locusta migratoria. The sequence goes on along the minus strand of CM048746.1, from coordinate 36,065,321 downwards.
TTTGTTCTCATTTTCAGGTGCCAAGTATGTGTCAAACGGATTAGTTTGGGGAGCAAGTAAGGCAGCAAGCTTGATAACGCAACGTGGTACACCTGCTCTGGTTTCGCATATTCAGCCCGTAGCACAGCCAAAACCAGTTAGTCCTGGAATGACACGAGGTGTCCAAATTGCTAAAGATGTTTCTGGAAAAGCTGTGCAGTTTACGGGATTTGTAGGTTGGTATATGGTGAAATAAACTAAAAGTTTTTTTTTTTTTTTTTTTTTTTTTTTTTTTTTTTTTTTTTTTTTTTCTTTTCCCAAGGAAAGTAAGATGAGATTGAAATTATTCATTTTTGAAATGATAATCACAAAATAAAATATTTGAGTATATGAAAGAAACTCTGCTATAGACATGTGAAACTAAAAAAAGAGATTGAATGACGGGTCAGTACTTACCTCCGTTCATTACCACCTAAAGTAAACAAAAATGGAAAGATCTCTGACGTCCACTCAACACCCTTCACCTCATGGCATAATTATGAGTAAAGCAATCCACCTTCTCTTCTCATTTCTAGAGGTGCATTGATTCTGAAAGGTCTACTTTTGTGGTACTATCGGCGGCACTGAGGTGAAGCAAGTACTGGTGAGTCATTCAATCTCTCTGTGTGTGTGTGTGTGTGTGTGTGTGTGTGTGCAGGATGTCTCACCTAAGAGTCGTCGGGCGCATTTTCTGTTGTTTGAGCAAATATTTGCAATTTCTTTTTTGCATTGTGTAGCTGGACTCGGGCCAAACAAATTCTGCTCTTCACACTATTCCTGTGACACCCATTGTAGATGAAAAGCATCAGTTTGTTTCCCATCACAAACAATAAGATTTTTAAAGTGAGATTTTTTGGTGCTCAATCCATTGAACAGTCCCAAATTGAAACTTTCACTATGCACCGGAGTGTGCGCTGATATGAAACTTCCTGGCAGATCAAAATTGTGTTGGCGGAAGTAAACTTGCGAGGTGTCATCGTGAGTCGTGTTGGGATAGCTCAGTCGGTAGAGCGCTTCTCCACAAAAGGCAAAGTTCCCAGGTTCGAGGCCCGGTTCTGGCACCCATTTTTAATCTGCCAGGAAGTTTCAGTCCCAAATTAGTCTAGTGTGATATTCAGATTATCAAAATGTATTAACAGAGACAGTAAAACACGATAGTTAACCAGTACTCTGGAAGCGGCTTCCATAAGGCAGTAGCAGACAATGTGAGGAATGATAACACATGCAATGGGGCAACTCAGGCAAAGACGACTTGTCGAACATATGTTTACAGATATGACAAGTGCTGTACAACAGTGCAGCTGGCAGCAGACACATTATCACTTTTCTTTAGGCCATGCCGCACTGAACAATACATCACACACTTTCAGAAGTAACAGACATGATTTTGGTAATGGGTAAGTGCTGCCAGCATTAACTTGTACAAGCACCCTGTTTAATTGTTGTTACTGTAATATACAGTATCTTTCTGACAAGATTCTGTGCTATGAATTGTAGGGGTGTGTAATGAAGTCACCTGGGAGGCTGTTAAAGTATCCGGACGACAAGGAAGACATTCCTGTGCAGACATATTGTGGGCTGTATTAAAATTAGCTTGAGACACTGTGGATTTGTGTCTGCTGAAACATCAGCGAAGCAGGTCTTTGCGAAATCATAAGTGCCATTATGTTGGATGTGGTGCATACAAATCCACACAGCTGTACAAGAACACTAGCTAGGGAACTACAAACTGTACTGTCCGGTGCATTGCATTTTGAAAGACTCAAAAATGCACTCGAACCGGTGGCACATGCACCAAAAACTTTCTGTGTATGACAAGGCCAATGGGCTAATGTTTTGTGAATGGGCATTAAACCAACCACCTGAGTTTTTCAACAGACACTATTCACTGATGAGTCAACATTTTGCAGCACATGGATGCCAAATCGAACTGCCCATCACTTTTGAGCCTCTGTGAATCGCCATTGGTTGCTTGAGGCAGATCAACACCACCAATTGATGGGGTGGTATCATCAGTGTGTTGTTGGGCCTCATTTCTTTGAAGGCAGGATGAATGGGGCAGTGTACACCAATTTCCTTCAGAACGAACTGCCTGTTATGCTCGACAATATTGATGTAAGAACGAGGCAAATGATGTGGATGCAACAGGATGGTACACCCAGGCCACTGCACTGCTGCTGTGCACCAAGCTGCATGGGATCTTTTAGCTAAGAAGACAACAGACACAAATATGGAAATACAGTGTCTAGTTAGGTCGCCCGATCTGTCAATCCTCGACTTCTACTTCTCGGTACAATAAAATATGTTGTGTATACAGAAGAATGTGAAAACAATTATGAGATGGAAAAATCACATCAGGGAGACTTTCTCTGTACTTGATGGGTCATATGATGTACTGCGCGCTCTGCTAGCATTCGTTCTAGATTGGAATGATACGGATAATGAGACAGTATTGTGTTCAAATACCTGCATTAAGGTAAGGCCCCAATGAAATAGTTATAAAGTTTTGATTCGCTTTCTCTGTTTCACCTTTGTTGAGTTCTAAGCATTTGAAGACTACTTTGAACTGGTTTTAGGATTTTATTTATTGTATGTGGACTGTTAATGGAGTACATGTCCACAATGAAGAAGAAATAGGCTCTATGTTAATTATGGAATGCAAATCAGTTACAGGAAATTGCTTTGATAGTGACTAAGTAATGTATTAACTGTTGAGTGCTTAGGAATTGCTTCGTAAATGTACAGTATAGTCTTGTCATTAATACGTGCAGTAACTAAGCTAAATTAAGACAAATTTGTCTACTTTTTCTGTGTTTTATTAATCTCAGGCCGTCATAAAATTCGATAGATATTATGGTGTTAGGTATACAGAAGCTGAAACGTGTGCCCAATGCGTGAAATCGTCCTGAAAACAATACTGTATTGTGCTGCATTACTGCTGTGGCTGCTAGCATTGGTCTCAGCCAGTGTCCAATGCATTTGATACCTACGACACACTGACGTATTTTTACATATGTGCTCCCTACTTTGTTCTTGCCTGCCGTGCCCCATCTCACGTGTGCTGCCCTGCCACGCAGCGTATGCTACTGCCTTATGGAAGTCCTACACAGCCGCTTCCAGAGTACTGGTATGTTTTACTGTCTCTGTTGATACATTTCGATAAACTGAATATTGCACTAGACTAATTGGGGACTGCTCTATTGATTGAGCACAAAAAAGTTTCAATTTTAAAATCTTCTTGTTTGTCACAGGAAACAAACCGACACTTTACATCTACACCGGCTGTCACAGGAATGTTGTGATGAGCAGCATTTGTTTGGCCTGAGTCCAGCCACACACTGCAAAACCAAAATTGAAAATATTTGCTGAAACACCAGAGAACATGTGATTGATGACTTGTACATGAGCCACCCTGTGTGTGTGTGTGTGTGTGTGTGTGTGTGTGTGTGTGTGTGTGTGTGTGTTATTTAGTTTAAAAACTATAATGCTCTTTGATAATACATTTGCTTGGGTAAGTAAGAAACAAATGATTGATGATGAACTGTACCTGAGTTGTGTGTTTCTCTTTCTAATGAAGGTCATGATAAATAATTTAACTTGTGTGAATTTATGATTGTCATTTTCATATGCCTGTTTTCGTCTAAGCAATCATCTTTATTATCAGTTGCATGTATCCTCTTTTATTGAATGATATGATAATACATGTAAAAAACAGAAATTGATTTACCTAAGTGTCGTGGATCTATATTTCATAGTAATAGTAATGGGGGTAATGTTTAATCTGCCTATAGACTCTTGTTGTTGTTGTTGTTTTTGTTATGGTCTTCAGTCCAGAGACTGGTTTGATTCAACTCTACACTCTACTCTATCCTGAGCAAGCCTCTTTATCTCCTCATATGAATGGCAATGTTCATTTTGTGGCCTTCAATCCAGAGATTGGTTTGATGCAGCTCTCCACCCCACTCTATCCTGAGTAAGCCTCTTCATCTCCTAACAAGAACGGCAACCCACATCCATCTGAATCTGCTTACCATATTCATCTCTTGGTCACCCTCTGTGATTTTTACCCCACACACTTCCCTCCAATGCTAAATTCACAATTCCTTTATGTCTAAGAATGTGTCTAACCAATCTAACCCTTCTTATAGTCAAGGTATGCCAGAAATTCTTTTTCTCCCCAATTCTGTTCAGTATCTCCTCATTAGTTACATGATCCACCCACCTAATCTTCAGCATTCTTCTGTAGCACCACATTTCAAAAGCCTCTATCCTCTTCCTGTCCACACTTTTTACCGTCCATGTTTCACTTTCGTACAAGGCAACACTCCACACAAATGCTTCAGAAAGGACTTCCTTACAATTGAATTAATATTCAATATTACCAAATTTCTCTCTTCCCATTGACAGTCTGCATTTTATATCCTCTGTACTGTGACCATTGTAAGTTATTTTACCGCCCAAGTAACAGTACTCATCTATCACCTTTATTGTTTCATTACCTAATCTTAATTCCTTCAGAATCGCCTGATTTTCTTACACTGCACTCCATAACCATTGTTTTGCTCTTGTTAATATTCATCTTATATGCACCTTTCAACATACTATCCATTCTGTTCAACTGCTCTTCCAGGTCCTTTGCTGTCTCTGATAGAATTTCAAAATGCACACTGAACTTCAATTCCTTCTCCAAATTTCTCCTTGCTTTCCTTTATAGCTTACTCAATGTACAAATTGAATAACATTGGAGAAAGGCTAGAACCCTGTCGTACTCCCTTCCCAACCACTGCATCCCTTTCATGCCCTATAACTCTGACAACCGCTGTCTGGTTAATGTACAAGTTGTAAATAACCTTCCGTTCCCTATATTTTACTCCTGCTTGCTTCAGAATTTGAAAGAGTGTATCCAATCAACATTGTCAAAGGCTTTTTCCAAATCTGCAAAAGCTAGGAATTATGGTTTGCCTTTCCTTAATCTATCTTCTAAGATAAGTCATAAGATGAGTACTGCCTCCTGCGTTCCTACATTTCTCCTGAATCCAAACTGATTTTCCCCGCAGTTGGTTTCTACCAACATTCCATCATTTTGCAAATAATTCATGTTGAATTTTACAACCATGACTTATTAACTGATGGTTCTGTAATTTTCACACCTGTCTGCACCTACTTTCTTTGGAATGGGGATTATTATGTTTTTCTTAAAGTCTGAGGGTATTTCTCCTGTCTCATACATCTTATGCACCAGGTGAAATAGTTTTTTCATGGCTGGCTCTCCCAGAGACTTCAGTAGTTCTGAAGGAATGTCATCCACTCCTGGGGCCTTGTTTTGACTTAGGTTTTTCAGTGCTCTGTCAAATTCATCTCTCAGTATAGTATCTCCTATTTCATCTTCATCTACTCCCTCTTCCCTTCCTACTATATTGTCTCTAAGATCATTTCCTTTGTAGAGCTCCTCTAATACTCTTTCCACTTTTCAGCTCTTCCTTCTTTTCTGAGAACTAGTTTTCCACCTGAGTTCTTGATATTCATACAGCTGTTTTTCTTGTCTCCAAATGTCTATTTTCCTGTAGGCAGTATCTATTTTAACCCTAGTAGTACATTCTTCTACAAACTTGCATTTGTCTTCAAGCCACTCCTGCTTAGCTATTTTGCACTTCCTGCCAATCTCATTTCTTAGTCAACTGTACTCCATTTTGCCTGTTTCATTTACTGCGTTTTTATACCTTCTCCTTTCAACAATTACATTTAGTACTGTGATATCCAAGGATTTGTTGTAGGTCTTTTGTATTTACCTATTTTGTCCTTGTGCCTCGTCTCCACTATTTCATCTCTTATGCTACCCATTCCTCTTCTACTGTTTTATTTCCCCGCTATTCCTTAATTTATCCAAGTCCCATGTTCTTATTTTCCTACCTTTATGCAGTTTTTTTCTGTTTCAGCCTACAATTCATGACCAATAAGATATTTTCAGAGTGTACATCTGCCCCTGGGTAAGTCTTGTAGTTTAATACCTGGTTCTGGAATCTATGTTTAACCATTATAAAATCTATCTGTTACCTTCCTCTGTCTCCTGGTCTCTTCCACATATACAAACTTTCATTTGTGATTCTTAAACCAGCTCTTTGTTATATTCTGTGCAAAATTCTACTAGGCGGCTTCCTTTTTCATTCCTTTTTGCCAGTCAAGATTCATCTACTATTTTTCCTTCCCTTCCTTTACCTACTACTGAGTTCCAATCTACCATCACAATTAATTTTCCTCTCCCTTAACTGTTTGAATAATTTCCTTTACCTCCTCTTAAATTTTGTAGATCTCCTGGTCATCAGCAGAGCTAGTTGGCATATAAACCTGTACTACTATAGTCGGTGTTCGCTTCATATCTATCTTGATTATGATAATGCGATCACTGCACTGCTCATTCTAGTTTACCTTCATTCCTATTTTCTTATTCATTATCAGACCTACTCCTGTAATACCCCCAACTGATTTTGTATTTACAATCCTGTACTAACCTAACAAAAATCCTGTTCATTCTGCCACCGAACTTCACTAATCTCAACTATATCTAAATTCAACCTATCTATTTCTCTTTTCAAATTTTCTAATCACCCTACTCAGTTAAGGGATCTAACATTCCACACTCCGATCCATAGAATGCCAGTATTGTCTTTCCTGATAACATCCTCCTGAGTAGTCCCTACCCGGTGATCTGAATGGTGGACTATTTTACCTCTGGAATGTTTTACCTGTGCTTGCAGTAACTGTGTGGAAAAGCTAGTTCAGTCAATCATCCACACTGTTGTCCCTGTAACTACTGAAAAGGCTGCTGCCCCTCTTCAGGAACCACATGTTTGTCTGACCTCTCCACAGATACCTCTCCGTTGTGGTTGCACCTATAGTATAGCTATTTGTATTGTTGAGGCATGCAAGCCACCCCACCTCGTGATTCATGGGGGTGGTGCAAGCCACCCCACTTCGGCAATGTCATAGACTCTAATGGAGAGAAAATGTAGTAGTAGTAGTAGTAGTAGTAATGGAAAGGGAAGGGCAAAAGGGGTAGGGGGTGGGAGAGTTAGAAGCAGCTTTGTCCCTCACACAGTGTGGGCACCACAATGTCTCTTAAAATCTGTAGTGAGTGTCTGTGAAGTGATCTAGAGTTAACACTTTTAGTTTCAATTACATAAAACATCAAACTGGAAATTTTTTACTTATACTTTGATACTGGCATACCATTCAGCTTCACACGGGCAGAATTTATATTCTATATGTACAAAAATTGATTGTGTGTGTGTGTTTTATTGACTAATATCAAAGTGCAACATATATTTAAAAGTTTACGTCTGGCACTTGAAATGATAGTAGTGCCCCTAGTGGAGAAAGAATCAACAATAAAGGCATGATAGTGGGTAGTTACAGACAACACTAGTGGCTAAGGAGTGGCTCCTATGTAAAATGTCTGAAGGTGCCTAGAACAGGTGAAAAGTGTTACATTAGAGAAAGGAAAAAGAAAGGAGAAAATTGTGTTTTTCAATCAAGACATTTTTTTAAATCACATTATCAGTTTTTGTGTCCCATCATACCCTGTTGTTATGCAGGTTAATGTTGCATGTAGTCGATTAAAGTACAAGACTCCACTTCATGAAGATTAGACTTACTGATGAAAGCGGATACTCGAAGAATACCTGTTACTGTATTTAATGAATAAGAATTACATTAACAAGTTTGGTACTCATAGTTTCATTTACATTTGTGGTCAATTCTGCAATCTTTCTATTCAAAAGCTTCAGTCTCAGAGTTGGAAAATAACATGTCTTGTTTTTTGGACTGGAGCAAAATGGTGGTCAACAAAGCCAAGTAGAAAAGTCCGATTTGCAACTGTATTTCGACCTTTTCAGGTAAAGAATCAGCCTCTAATATCAAGATGAATGCACCAGTGGCAACCCTATTGCCCTTAGACCTCCTGTAGACATGCCAGATGAAGCGGACGCCCAACCATGGATAACCTGCTATATCATGAGTCGCAATGCAGACAGTTTTTTTCTAGATGCTACCACCTGGGAGCCGTCTCTCTTGATTTGACAAAGGCCTTACAGCATGGTTTGGCAACACCACATCCTCTCTACATTACATGAGTGAGATCTCTGCTGCTCACTCCCAATTTTTTTTTTTCCAAAAACTTTTCAGCAGCCCATACCTTCTGGGTTCAAGTCACTCTCTACCATATTCCTCATTCATCTGGGAGAATTACTTTTAAATAGACCAGCATACACTTTCAGCCGTTAACATTGTGGATCTTTTGTTACTGATTTCTGTAACTCATTAATAATATCTTCAGATCCCTGTTTAATTGACTGTTATCACATAACCAGGGTTCATATAGACAATCTGGTATGTAGACCCATCTTTTATATCTGCCAAACAAATTGTCATTGTCATGTATCGGCAGACATCTGTTGATACACGACAGTGTAACTTCATTTTGCAGATATAAAAGATGGGTCTACATAAGATTGTGGGCCCTGTATAACGTCACAGCTGCATCACCTAATCCTCGATGGGCGAAGGTGCCGTTATATTCTGTTTGTTGTTTAATTAATCCTTAATCATTGTTCCAATGTTATGATGGTATGGGATGTGGACAATTAATGGGTTGATCCATAACAATAAACTTTGTTAACTTCCTTTATTACGGAATCACAAATGTTAATAACTCTTTTTTTTAAATACACTGATTAAATAACCGCGTGCCACTATGATAAATGTCTAAAAGTCCACACTGAAACTTTCAATATGCAACTGCAACCGAAACTATATGCGAGACGACTGATGGCCAAAACTTTAGCCACTGCTAAACGCGGGTTACGGACTCACTGTCGACGCGCTACTGCTTCACTCTGCGGTCGGCGGAAGACTGCTGCACACCGGTCAACAAACAAGAAACGTTCAAATCTAAGCAATGTCGCCCAGCAGCTATCGCTGCATGCCAACGATAACTACTGTTCGACCAAAACGTACCAAAGAGGTTACTAAGCTAAAACCCTGTATCCTCACACCTGGTTATGTGATATTAGTTGACTAAACAGGTCTGAAGTTGTAACTAGTTACGAAAACTATTAATAAAGGATTTACATAATTAATGGCTGAAGGTGTGTGTTGGTCTATTTATAAGTAAGTATACAGCCATGTCCCAGTAATCTTAGACAAGATGGATATTCAAAGCTCTGGGAAAATTGGTTCCCCCAGGGCTCTGTGTTGAATGTTACCCCAATGTTAGCGGCCACTAATGGTCTTGCAGCAGCAAAGTGGATGTCATTCTCTCTCTCATTATGTGCTGGTGACTTCTGCATCTACTTCAACTGTTTTAGTGTTTTGTGATATTGAGTGTTGGCTGCAGGAAGCCATATGTAATGCTCCATTATGGGCTCTTGCCCACAAATTTCTGTTTTCTGTCTCAAACACTAGTGTCTTGAACTTCTATAGGTGTTGGACAGTCAGCCCAAACCCAGAACTATATATTGACGGCAACTTATTTAGCATAGTGGAAACATAATTTTTTTTTGGGACTGATATTTGATACTTGGCTGACACGCACCCCGCTCCCCCCCTTTTTCCTTATTGTCAGCTTAAGCAGAAGTACTGGTGACACCTAACACCCTCCACTGTCTGAACAATACCCATCAGGTGCCCCGATTGCAGCACTGCAAAGCCATTGTTCTGTCACGAATTGATTGTGGGAGCTGGCATAGGCTTCAGCATCACCCTCAGCATTGTGGTTGCTGGACACAATCCATCACTGCAGAGTTAAGCTTTGGAACTTCATAGCATGCTATGGTGGCCAAGTCTGTATCAAATTCTGTTTCTTCCCGTACCACCTCTTTTCTGATTCCAATCATGTACACCTTTGTGATATATATACATCTGTCTCAGCTGAGATTGGAGCTACTGCATCATCATCATCATCATCATTTGTGTTCTCCCCAGAGGCAGATTTTCACAAGGTAACTCTCCATGCTGTCCTGTCTTCTGCCATTTTGTTCAGGTCTGCATGTTTACTACTTATCTTTATGTTGTCTATCAACTTGTCTCTCCTCCTTCCTCTCAATCTTCTCCCACAAGTTAGTCCTTCCAATGCATTTGTTATTAAACACTTTCAACAGGTGTCCCATTCCAGTTCTTCTTCCTTTCTCTTGTAACCTGCAGCAGTCTTCTCCTCTCACCAACCCTTTCCAACCCTCTTTCGTTGCTCATTCTTTCCATCCAGCTTATCCTCTACATGTTTTTCATCCTCTCGCCTCAGTGTCAGTGATTTTGCCACATAGATTACTACACTCCAAACAAAACACCTTTTCCTCAGGACTTTATCCAGTTTTCCACATAATAATCTTCTCTTGGTTTTATCTTGGACTTCCATATATCTCAGATCTTTAGTGATTGTATTCATGAGATGCTCTGACTTGGTTTGTGGCTATTTGATCAATCTTAATATTTGTCAGTTTCCTTTTTTTTTATGATCACCATAATTTTTGTTTTGGGTATTTTGATCCTCATTCCATATTCAACACAACCCTCATTCAGATCTTTCAGCATATTATTTGCAGTTTTCGCTCTTTCTACCACTAACACATCATCATCATCAGCAAATCTTGGGCATTTTGTTCTCTTCCCACCAATACATATGTATTTTTCTGTCTAAGCATTTTGAAATCATTTAAACTACAAAGGGGAGAGGCAAGAACCTTGTCTAACACCTCTTCAAATGCTGCTTCCTTTGGACATTTCTTACCAATCCTTACTCTTACTTTCTACTATAAATATAGGTACTGTATCAGTCGAGTCTCCTTCCAATCCACTCCCTTCTTCTTCAACAAATCCATCAGCTTGTTCCACTGAACTCTGTCAAAAGATTTTTCCAGGTCAATAAAAACAGCATAAATTTCTCTACCTACCTCTTTCTCCTATGATCTGTAACAAGCCAATAGAGTGTCTAGTTCCTTTGCCATACAGCCTTCTATTGAATACTCTCAGCAATACTTCAGCTGCATAAAAAATTAGATTAATTTCTTCAATTTTTTTGGTATTTTTGTTTTCTCGATTGGGATCATTATCATTGCAAGAAAGTCATCAGGCCATTCCCCTTTGTTGTAAATCTTATTACAAAAGTAGACACTTTCCTTTCTTCCCCTGTTTTCCAAACTGTTAAAGAATTCTGATGGTAGGCTATTGATTCTACATGCCTTCAGATTCTTCGTACCCTTCAGTTCTGTTTCCAAAATATTGTACCGCTTTCCACCTTCTGACACACATTACTTCTCTTCAAGAATTAATTTGACGTGCTCTTTAATCCATCGTATGGAGACATTCTTCATATTCTTGCCATCTGTTCAAAACGTCCTGTAGTTCTTCGGCTAATGTGTCATCCGTTATTTCTATTTACATGTTAGTCTTCCTCCTTTCACTTTCAAAAACTAACTCATTAGCCAATCTGTACATCATTTCATATTTTCCCTCCATTTTGATTTTCTCTCTTTCTTGATTTCTGTCTTTCATCCATCTTTCTCTTGTGTTTTGGTTTCTCCTCTTAGTTTGTTATTCAGTTTTGTGTGCCTCTTTTTGCCACATTTTCCACTGTCTCTGTTCATCAACCATTTCCAGCAAGTGTTTTGTTATCTATTATTTCCTGATTTTTTTTTACATACTAATTCCTAGTAGTTCTTTGGCAATTTCAAAGACTCCTCCTTCATTTTTATCCACTTTTCATTTACTCATTCTTCAACTGGGCCTCTTTCCCACTGTTCCATAAACATATCTTCCAACACTAATGCCTTACCTACCTACTTGAGTACTTCCAAGTTAAAACTTACTTTTGCTTTACTTCTTCACACTTTCTTCAGCTTCACTTGTATTTCTCCCACTACGAGGTTGTGATCAGAATTTATGTCTGCTCTTTCTCCATTAGCATTCTTTAGACAGTTTGTAAAGCTTTTCTGTATCCGGATGTGGTACAACTGATACCTTTCTGTATTCACATTAGATGCCCATGTACAACACCTTGTTTTGGGAATTTCAAATAATTTCCCACTGGGGAATATTATCTGTATAAGCCAATTAGATGTTCTCTCTCATTTTTTATCCTTAATCGAGAATAATGGGTTTAACTGTCTTTTGCTGACTGCAAATAATGATAAATCTTCGTTTCAGATGTGTTTCACTTTTATTTATAAAGCATCTTCAGTGTTTCTGTAAATGGATTGTACATATTGTTTTATTTGTTTAGGTTGGAAACCGTTTCTATCAATCTTTGCACCTTAAGAGTTTATAAAACATAGGTAAAACATTTTACTTACATTTTGTTCTGTCTCCCTTACATCCTACTGATTTTCTCTCTTTTCTTGTTGGCTGGGTATGTCACTCATAGTTGTACTCGGCATTTTTTGTTGTACCTTTCCGCTTTTCCAGTTTTTGTCTTCTTTTTCATGTGACGTACACTACCGCTTCACTTTTCCTTATGGAAATATGATGTCACTTCACCATACTTTTTAAGGTATTTCACTTTTCTGTTTATTCTAAGCACAGCACAGTGCCACTGTCACATGTTTATGTCTGTTCACTTGTTTTTCATGATATTGGTGAGTGTTGCCAACTTCACCACTTCAATTTTTGTAATATATGAAACACACACACACACACACACACACACACACACACACACACATGCGTGCCCACACACACACACACACACACACACACACACACACACACACACACACACACGCGTGCACACACACACACACACACACACACACACACACACACACACACACACACACACATGCGTGCCCACACACACACACACACACACACACACACACACACACACACACACGCGTGCACACACACACACACACACACACACAGAGAGAGAGAGAGAGAGAGAGAGAGAGAGAGAGAGAGAGAGAGAGAGAGAGAGAGAGAGAGACCTCATCTCTTCCTTCATCCACTACTGCATTCTACCTCCATAATGATTATGCTGGCATTTCTATTTTCTTTCTTAATAAGTTCTTGAATCTTCTCCCTCCTTATCTCTGTGTTGGCTGGTTAATGCATGCACCTGTATTAATACCACATCTTTCTCCTTACTTTGCAGTCATATCATGGGAGCACACTGCAGAAATGCCGTAACAAATCTGTATTTGCAATTTGAGTGTTAGCATATGTAGGTAAAATAAAAATAAAAAGCTTGCATACTTGCTTACTTTCATTTCATAATGCCATGTGGTATAATATTTTGGGGTAGCACTTCAAGGCAAGCAAATGTTTTCAGAGTTCAAAAGTCTAATGCATATTATTTGTGGAGTAAATTCATGGACTCCTGTAGAAGTCTCTTCAAACAACTGGATATACTAACTACTGCCTCTTAGTATATTTATTCCGTAATGAAATTTGTCATAAGTAATGTAACCCTTTTCCTACAAACTACTCAGTTCGCACATACACACAAATGCTAGCTTTCACAGCCTAGCTGCTTCAGGCAGAAGGGAAGAAGAGGGAAAAGGAAATGATGAGGGTTTTAAGGGAGTGGGTAAGGAGCCATTCCAATCCCAGGAGAGGAAAGACTTACCTTGGGGGGGGGGGGGGGGACAAATATACACACACACACACACACACACACACACACACACACACACACACACACACACGAAACGCAAACACACCTAGGCAGACATGTCTGCCCACTCCCTTAAAACCCTCATCATTTCCTTTTCCCTCTCCTTCCCTTCTGCCTGCCCCTCAGGGGCTCAGCATTAATTTGCTGAGTACGGGCTTGGCGAACCCGGGGTCCTGAGCTGTGGGCTGTGTCGCGCCAACAGTCCGCTACACCGTAAGCTCTGTGCGTGCCTCAACGACCATCGTTCGGCGCGACGGTGGAACGTTGTACATCTCAGAGCCCGGGGATCTTGGCTTAATCGCCCGGGTCGCGAGGATGGTACAAACCTCTATAAAAAAACCCTCAATCTCAAGGTGTGCTACGTGCCAAGGAGATGCTTGGCTGTTGAGGTTGAACAGTCCTTAGCGAGCAACCTCTGGGGAACCTGCCGCACCTCAGTTGTATCAGGCTTACCCAGGCAAGCGGGGCTCTGCCTGGGTGGACCTCTTTTCCCTAGCTGCTCGTGGGAACACAATGAAGCGAGCGAAAGATAACGTTGGTGGACGTATAACCACCGTCTCAAAGCGTGGTAAGTTTAATGCTACATCATATGACCCCAAGTCGTTCCCTTCCTTGGCCACGCCCTGGGAGGAACGCAGGGCTGAAGATAGAAATGGGCCGTATTCACCAAGATATTTAGTTTGCACAAGGACTGATGGGGAGACATTTACTACAGTGAAGCCTCAGTTCTTTGTTGACCACCTGGAGGAGAAGTTTGGAGACGTGGAGTCCCTTTCCAAGATGCGTAATGGGTCTGTGTTGATTCACACCGCATCCCCTGCCCAGTCGCAGGCGTTGCTTGCTTGCGATAAGCTGGGAGATGTCACGGTCAACATTACGCCACATAAGTCTCTTAATCTGGTCCAGGGCATTGTGTTTCATCGTGATCTGCTCTTACAGTCTGATGAGGAGCTGCGCGCCAACCTCGAGCGGCGAGGTGTTCATTTCGTCCGGCGCATTCATCGGGGGTCGAAAGAACATAGGGTTGCCACTGGTGCCTTCATTGTAGCCTTTGAAGGCGATACACTGCCTGAAAAGGTGAAGGTGATGTGCTACCGGTGTGATGTGAAACCCTATATCCCTCCTCCTATGCGGTGCTTCCAGTGCTGGAAGTTTGGGCATATGTCGTCCCGTTGCCCTTCCAGCGCCACTTGCCGGGATTGTGGACGTCCAGCCCACCCGGACGCCCGGTGTACTCCGCCGCCCATCTGCGTGAACTGTGGCCTGGAGCATCCTCCCTGCTCATCGCAATGCCCTATTCTCCACAAGGAACGAAAAATCGTCGAATATAAGACTATGGACCGGTTGACGTATACAGAGGCAAAAAAGAAGTATGAGCACCTACACCCAGTTAGCATGACCACCTCTTTTGCGACAGTCACGTCGTCGCCATCTTCTTTGGCGACCCGGATGTTTCCAAGTACTTCCTCCTCTGTGGGCCCTCAGGGCCGTAAGCCTTCACCTGCCCCCAAGATGGTTGGGGGCTCCCTTCCTTCTTCTGCTCCCAAGGTAATTGCCTCGGGAGCAACCTCCACCCTTCTGCCGGAGAAACAAAAGCCCTCTCCGGCCCCCCTCGTTCGGAAGGCGTCCCTCGGGACACTCCCTTCCGAGGGTTCCGCCAGTGTCGTTGCCGACACACGCCAGCAGCAGGCTACATCAAAGGCTGCTGGACGCAGGGCCTCATGCTCCTCCTCAGTCCCTGCGGCTGAGTCTGAGAAGCTGGCCCCGCCGGCGAAGCCCCCGAGGGGCAAGAAGGATCGGAGGAAAAAAGTGGAAAGTGAAGAGTTGCAAGGTACCATGGTGGCTCCCATGCCACCATCCCACTCCACCTCCACCTCTGGGGACGAGGTGGAGATTCTGGCGTCCCCGGACGACCTTGCTGTCGGGGACATCCCAGAACTAATGGATGACGAGCCAGAAAGAAAGCAGTCAGCAGATTTGAGTGACGCTGAGTTGTAATCTTCCCTCTTACCTTTCATGTTTTCTCAGTTATCAGACAGCTTCATCCTCCAGTGGAACTGCGGCGGTTTCTTCCCCCACCTGGCTGAGCTACGACACCTTTTAAGCATAACACCTGCTTTCTGCATTGCCTTACAGGAAACTTGGTTTCCAGCAATGCGGACCCCAGCCCTTCGTGGCTACAGGGGATATTACTGTAACCATAGCTCGTATAACAGGGTCTCAGGTGGTGTGTGTGTGTATGTCCTTACTTCTGTTTATAGTGAATCCGTGCCCCTTCATACACCATTCGAAGCAGTGGCTGTCAGGGTAAGGACAACACAGGAATTTACTGTCTGCAGCCTTTATCTCCCTCCAGATGGTGACCTCTCTTTGAATGATTTGGCTGCACTTATATCGCAACTACCCCCGCCTTTCTTCTTATTGGGCGACTTCAATGCCCATAACCCATTGTGGGGTAGTACTTCGCTTTCTGGCCGAGGCAGAGTAGTCGAGTCTTTACTTTCTCAACTCGACCTCTGCCTATTAAATACTGGTGCCCCCACACACTTTAGTGTGGCACATGGCACGTTCTCGGCCATTGATTTATCGATCTGCAGCCACAGCCTTCCACCATCTGTCCACTGGAGAGCCCACGACGACCTGTGTGGCAGTGACCATTTTCCGCTTTTTCTGTTACTGCCACAACGTCAGTCCCCCGAATGCCCCCCTAGGTGGGCTTTACGCAGGGCTAACTGGGAAGATTACACGTCCACTGCTGTTGTTCAACCTCCCCCACTCGATTCCATCGATGTGGTGGTCGAGGGCGTCACTCACACCATTGTTTCTGCTGCAAAAGCTGCAATTCCCTGCTCCACAGGGTGCCCACGGCGTAAGGCGGTGCCGTGGTGGTCGCCGGAAATAGCTGAGGCTATTAGAGACCGTAGGCGGGCCTTACAGCGGTATAAGCGACACCCCTCTCAGGAGCATCTCATTGATTTTAAACGGCTTCGCGCACGTGCTCGCCAGTTAATAAGAAGACGGAAACGGGAGTGCTGGGAGAGGTACGTTTCCACTATTGGGACAGGCACCTCAGCCTCGCAGGTCTGGAGTAAGATAAGGCGGCTACAGGGATTACAGACACCAGTGGGAATCCCCGGAATCTCCACAAATGGAGTTCTATGTACGGACCCGCCTACTCTTGCAGAGATGTTTGCCGAGCATTATGCTCGTGCCTTTGCCTCTGCAAACTATCCACCGGCCTTCCGTACATTGAAGGAGAGGGTAGAACGCCAGCACCTCTCCTTTCGTACCCGCCGCACTGAATCTTACAACACTCCCTTTACTGAGTGGGAGCTCCTCAGTGCTCTTCAACAATGTCCAGACACGGCGCCAGGGCCTGATAGCATCCATAGTCAAATGCTGAAACATCTCTCAGCAGATAGTCGGCGTAACCTCCTTGCGGTCTATAACCGCATTTGGTGTGATGGTGTTTTCCCGTCACAGTGGCGGGAGAGTATCATCATCCCAGTGCTTAAGCCCGACAAACATCCTCTGAACTTGGATAGCTATCGGCCCATTAACCTGACTAACGTTCCATGCAAACTGTTGGAGCAGATGGTCAGTCGGCGGTTGTGTTGGATTCTTGAGACTTGGGGATTATTGGCTCCATGCCAGGGCGGTTTTCGCCAGGGTCGGTCTACCACCGATAATCTGGTGTACCTCGAGTCTGCAATCCGCACAGCCTTTTCCCGGCGCCAACACCTTGTTGCCGTCTTCTTCGATATGCACAAAGCATACGATACAACCTGGCGACGACACATCCTCAGCACTTTATATGACTGGGGCCTCCGGGGCTCCCTACCGATTTTTATTCAGAATTTTTTAGCCGTCCGTACCTTTCGTGTTCAAATTGGTGCTTCTCTGAGCTCCTCTCATATCCAGGAAAATGGGGTTCCTCAGGGTTCCGTTTTAAGCGTTCCCTTATTTTTAATCGCCATCAACGGTTTAGCTACAGCGGTTGGGTCGTCGGTGTCCCCCTCTCTTTATGCTGACGACTTTTGTCTCTCTTTTAGTTCCTGCAGCACCCAAGTTGCTGAGCGCAGATTGCAAGGTGCTATTCGGAAGGCGCAGAACTGGGCGCTTACCCATGGCTTTCAGTTTTCTGCCTCCAAGACCAGAGTGATGCACTTCTGCCGGCGTCGGACCGTCCACCCACACCCTGAACTTTATCTGAATGACGAACCACTTACAGTAGTGGAAACTCACCGTTTTTTAGGACTGGTCTTTGATGCCCGGCTGACGTGGCTCCCCCACATCCGTCAGCTGAAACAGAAGTGCTGGCGCCATCTCAACCTTCTCCGCCACCTAGGTCATACGACCTGGGGTGCTGATCGCTCGACACTGTTGCGGCTTTACACGGCGCTGGTGCAGTCCCGTCTCGATTTTGGGTGCATTGCCTATGGGTCTGCGGCACCTTCGGCACTGCATCTCCTGGACCCCATCCACAACTGTGGGGTTCGCATCGCGACGGGTGCCTTCCGCACCAGCCCAGTGAACAGCTTACTAGTGGAGGCTGGGATTCCACCCTTGGGGATCCGCTGCCAACACCTACTTGCGGCTTACGCAGCCCATGTGTATTGCTCCCAAGGCCACCCGAACCATCGTCTCCTCTTTCCTGATGTGGTAGTCCGTCCCCATCAGCGACGCCCCAGATCAGGTCATACAATTGCCTATCGGGTTCAGTCCCTCCTGCAGGAGCTTGAGTCTTCTCCCCTTCCACCTTCCTATCGGGTCCGTGCCCGTACACCTCCGTGGTGTTTGCCAAGGCCGTCTACTCGGCTGGACTTGGCCCAGGGGCCCAAAGACTCAGTTCCACTGGAGGCGCTCCGCCGTCAGTTCTCTGCTGTCATAGCGGAGTTCCATTGTTATGACCTGATCTACACAGATGGTTCAATGGTTGATGGCTGTGTGGGATATGCCTATACTCATGGTGACCATGTGGAACAGCACTCTCTGCCGAATGGCTGCAGTGTTTACACTGCAGAGCTGGTGGCCATTCACAGAGCTCTCATGCATATCCGGTCTTGCTCAGGCGGGTCTTTTGTTGTTTGCAGCGACTCTCTGAGCAGCCTCAGAGCTCTGGAGCACTGTTACCCGCGGTCTCCTCTGGTGTTGGCCATACAGGAGACGCTTTGTGCCATTGGAGAGTCCGGGCAATCGGTGGTGTTCGTCTGGTCTCCGGGTCATGTCGGCATCCCGGGCAATGAGCGTGTTGACAGACTTGCCAGGCAGGCAGTCACTGCGTCCATTTTGGACATCGGCCTCCTGGCGTCTGATCTCCGTTCGTTGTTGCGCCACCGCGTACATCAGCGTTGGGATGCCGAGTGGCATAGCCTGGGCACACCCAACAAGCTTCAGCTAGTCAAGGAGACCACCACCGCATGGCGTTCTTCCGTGCTGGCCTCTCGCTGGGACTCCGTGGTGCTGTGTAGACTCCGTATTGGCCATTCGTGGCTCACCCACGGACATCTCCTTCGTGGTGAGGCCCCACCCCAATGTCGTTGTGGCTCCCACTTAACAATAGTCCACATCCTAGTGGACTGCCCGTTTTTAGCCATCTTGCGGCGTCGTTTTAACATTCCTGGCGTTTTATCAGATGTTTTACGTGACGATGCTTCAGCAGCAAATTCAGTTTTAAGTTTTATTCGAGCAGGAGGTTTTTATCAGTCTCTATGACTGGTCTTTTCCTTGCACTGCCGAGTGGTTGACTTTTCCTTTTTTTTATTCCTATGGTCGGTCAACCACTGTCTTCGGCCTCTTTGTAGTAAGGTGTCTTTCTGTGTTCGTCCCCTTTTCTTTTAGTTTCTTCTCCGTTTTGTTGATGTTTTATAGACCCAGTGGGATTTCCATCCCACTTTGCAAACTTAATCTCTGGGCGCATTCATTTGACGTCCGCACTTTTATTTTTGACATTTTGTAATGGAATGGGGGACTGATGACCATTGTAGTTTTGTCCCCCTTAAACATCCAAATAACAACCACCTTCTGCCTGAAGAAGCAGCTAGCCTGCGAAAGCTAGCGTCTTTGTGTGTGTGTGTGTGTGTGTGTGTGTGTGTGTGTGTGTGTGTGTGTGTGTGTGTATTCATTTATTTATTTGTGATGCTGTCACACCTGTGCTCCTTAGCCTGGTGAGTAATCTTCTTCTTTTTTATATATATAATTTTTCCTGCTAGGAATTTTTCGTCTTTCCTGCCTAGGTGTGTTTGCGTCTGTGTAAATGTGTGAGTGTGTGTGTTTGTTCGCCTTCCTTTTCTTCCCCCAGGGTGGGTCTTTCCTGTCCCGGGATTGGAATGGCTCCTTACCCCCTTCCTTGAAACGCTCATCATTTCCTTTTCCCTCTCCTTCCCTTCTGCCTGACGAAGCAGCTAGGCTGTGAAAGCTAGCATTCGTGTGTATGTATGTGTGTTTTTATTTGTTACTATCACTGCCTGTGCTCCTTCGCCTGGTGAGTAATCTTCGTCTATTTTTTATTATATTAATCTCATTTCACTTTCCAACAACATCTAATCTATTCCTTTTCATCTCTTGCTTAGTATTTTGTAGCTCTCCTCTTTGCAGCAATGTGTGGTCATTGCATGTTGCAATCCTTAAATTTCCTTCCATCATTCCCCCCTTCTTCCTTTCATATAACGTCTTTCCTCTCAGTGCATTCCCTTCCTGGAGATCTGAATGAGAGGAAGTTTCAACTCTGGATTCTTTCAAGTGGTTAGATATACCATGTACTGCTTGGAAAATTAATGTGGTAGTATCCAATTACTTCCCAACCCAATGAGATACTGCAATGCCTGGAAAACGCAATTACGCACAAGGCCCTCCGACACCAATTCCTGCCTGTTCTTGACACAGCACAGGGCTCAGAAGTGGTCTACAATAATGGCTTGATGGTTAATGGCTGTTTTGGCTTCACCTATGACCATGCAGGACATACTGATTTGCACTCCTTGTCGAACAGTTGCAGTGTCTTCCCTGAAGAGCTTGCAGCCACCTTTTGTACACTTCCTTGTATCCATTTCTGCACAGAGTAGTCCTTCCTCACCAGAGTAGTTCTTCCTCACCAGCTTGGCTTACTGCTGGTTATCTCCTTTGTCATGAAGACTCTCCACAGTGTCTGTGGGGTTTGAGTGACAGTTGCCCACATTTGATTAGACTGTCACAATTTAGCCGTCACAGGGCTGTCTTCTAATCTTCTTGACATTTTAAACCTTGTTTTAGCTGACAATGCCTCAACAGGTGTTTTAAATTTTATTCATGAAATTGGGTTTTAGTATTCCATCTGAGGTTTATGAGTGTTCATTATCTATCTGTTCTTCACATCTCCCATTCTTTCAGGCTGGGGATTTTAATGTGTTAGAGTGGCTATATCATCCACTTTTATTCCTGTGATCAACCAGTCAAGACACTCTGTTATTTAGTTTTAAATCCTCGTTTCCTTTCAAGCTGAGAAAGTAAGTAACATGTCAAAAATAAAAGCAGCAACTGAAAGTAGTTTCACACTATTTTAAGTAATTTTTAGTGACTTTCTTTTACCGTACTACTCTATGAATGAAAAGAGGGACTGATGATCATTGCAGGTTAATCCTTTTAAAAAACCATCACTCATGCCATTTTTCCCCTTTTTCTATTGCCTACAATGCATCAGAAAAAAAAAACTTTTGGTGGCACTCGTACAGTTTGTATGTCTCTTAACAGCGGCATAACCATTTGTAAGAGGAGTACCAAGTTATTGAAAAGTCTGACATATTTTTAGTTACTGTTTTTAAATATGGAATGTTGGGTGTCACTATCCCTGTTTCACCACATCACTTCCCCCCTCAAAAGCAAGTCTTTGAAATGGCTGATCCAGACATTCCAGCACACGTTTTCTCTCTAATGTCTGTGTATCAATTGAGGAGCCTGTTACTTCACCTGCATTGTTTCAGCAACCCAGCTCTTTCAGCTCCGTAGCTCATGAACAAATAACAACTGTGTGTTCAGAAGAGCTAAAAAAATCATAGACATTATCTGTTTATCAGTTGCCTTTAACAACTCCACACACCCCTCCTTTTCTCATTCTCTGGCAGAAGCAAGAGAGGGGACTGTGCAAGGTAATGCACAGACAGTTTTAATCGTTGTTGCTGGGAAGTGAAAGAGTGTAACATTAGTTGGCCAGTCTTTGTGGCCTTCCAGACTGGCACCTTTCACACTTGACACCTGTTAATGTCTTAAATGGACCTGGGTTAATAGTATATTTTACAATTATCAAGTGTGTCCCCATCTGAAATTATAGAGAAAATCAGTAATAAGAATGTTTAAATAAAAAAAGTTGCCTATATATAATTGTAATTGGTAGTTGCAGCAGTTACTAGCATGCCTTTCCCTTGGTCTACACAATAATATGCCAGGTTCATTTCTTTCATTGTAGATGTGGCATTGTCATGATTTTAGAATGATCAGCAACACATGTAGAGTCTTTTTGATACAGTGCCAAACAGTGCTCACAGCCAGCAGTGGTTGCAACATTCAATGTTGATTTCATCATCTCCTCACTTTGTATGGGGTTTGTTTCCAACAATATGATCTTTGTACAATGTTATCTCCCTGATAAAGTTAGCTGTAATATTGTCACGTTGAAAACAGCAGGTGTTCCAGAATTCGAAGGCTGGTCATTAATATAGCACAAAACTTTACACTTAGAACACGTTTATTGCTAACACAAGCATACGCTCAGTACAGATTGACTCCTGCTGGGAGTGCTCCACTATTTATACATAGAAAGCATTTTCTGGGACTTATAAGTACGTCAAATATAAGAAACACACAGAACATTATAGAAATAGTGAATACAAAGAAATAAATTTTTTCTGCCCTTGGCGGGATTTGAACTGGGGACTGCAAGCAAAGCGATCTGCGATGCTAACCATTGTGCCACACATTCCGTCAGAAGACTCGTGGCATTGATCCCATTCCTGAAAGAACAGTGACCCACTTTGGTGCCAGCTGCAGTGTCCTGGATCTTGTCATGGGTCCTCTGTATGACAGTTCCCTTCCATTCTGCCTGCACGCTTTCCTTACGGTGACGACAAACGGCGCCACACCCTCATGTTGTGGCTTTATCATCGTCATTACGGCCTGAAGAGTACTTGGGGTCATTGTAAGGCTTCATACAGAGTACATGCACAATGCCTGTTCGTTTTGAGGATGGCTCATAATTGTACACTTTGTATGTGATGTCTGACAGGCAGCATATGACATAACGATTAAAGTATTGCTTCAGTAACTTCTCCAATAGCCTAACTTTCAGTACAGAGGTAAAAATCCATACCAAATCTCCTGGACTGTACACAACAGGTTGGTGCTTGTCATTATACCGCTGATAACACTTCTCCTCAGTGTCCAGTATCCATATTTGAGCCAGCTGTCTAGCTTCTTTGATCCTGATGATGAGCTGTTTCACATGGTCATCCTTAGTGTTGTCTGGCTGTAACGGAAACAGTGTATTCATTGTCATCTCAGCTTCAAGACCATGAAGCAGGACTATGATCAGATGTTCCAATCCTTCTGTTCAACATCGATGTACATCAGCAGCATATCTGCTAACATCTTGTTAAAACATTCTGTAAGACCATTTGTCTGAGGATGGACAATGTTGCAACATGAAATTACCTCTGATACTAGTTTTGACATGAATACTTCTCCTTGATCAGATATCATTGCACGTGGTGCACCATGCTTCAAAATAATGTCTTCTACTAGGAATTTTGCGATCTCTGGAGCTTCTGCAGTCGGCACAGGTTTGGTGACAGTGTGGTGGGTGGGGTAGTCAATGCAGAGTATTATCCAGCAGTTACCGGTTGTTAGCTATGGGAACCTACCTAAACAGTCGATTCCAATCTGGTGGAATGGAGCTACTGCTGGTGGAATTGGAGGTAACTGCAGCACATGCTTCCATCTGTGGCACTTCTTACAGTAACTCACATAGTGCTTGACAGTTCGATAAGACCTTGCCAGTAATACCTGTGTCTGATTCTGTCTAGGGTCTTCACGAATCCCAGAAGACCGGATATTGGAGAATCATGGAAATACTTGTGAATAGCTGGCTGGAGATGAGCTGGACCAACCAGTAGCCAGTGGGTCGTAGTTGCTCTTATACAATGTTCCGTTTATAAGTTGAAACTCTCCATTGGTCAGTTCTCCTTTCTCCAAGGCGCCTCTATGGTTCCTAATAATGCTGGATCTTCTCGTTATTCAGCTGTAATTTCACCTAACGCAGTGAGGGCTGAAATTTCATCTGTGATGTTGTGTTTGGCTAATGGTTTTCTCGAAAGGCAGTAGGCGTCCTTGTGTTTGCGCCTGGTTTTTTAATACCAGTGTGACATGATACTCTTGGAGTCTTAGTACACATATTGGTAGTCGTCCTGATAGATCCTTCAAACTGGTCAGCTAACATAAAGAATGGTGGTCTGTCACGACGGTGAATGGTTTATCGAATAAATACGGCCAGGACTTGTTGATAGCTCAGATAACAGTGAGACTTTCCTTCTAGGTTGTAAAGTAGTTTATCTTGGACTTTAAGACAACCCTTGATGCACCTTCCTGAATTTGTACAAGCACTGCACCAATCTCATAACCCCTAGCATCTGTGTGAAGTTTGGTTTATGCATTTTCATCATATAAGGCTAGAACTGGTGTGGAAGTTGGAGGCTTCTTAAGTGCCTGGAAAGCTCTTTTGCCTCATCTCAGTAAAACTTGGCATCTTTCTGCAGAAGTTCTTGCAATGGACGTGCCTTGTTACAAAAACCTTTTATGAAACAACGGTAGTATGAGCACAGCCCAAGGAATCTTCTCACATCACGGATGAGCTGGGGAGTTGGAAATTTCTGTGGCTGTCCTTACTTTATCTGTATCAGAATGAACACCATCTCTTCTCACTAGGTGCCCCAGGATTTTTCTCTCTTTGGCGACAAAGAGGCATTTCTTTGGGTTGAGGCGGAATCCTGCTGTCTGAACACAGTTCAACACATTCGACAGGTGGCTTAGATGTTCTGTAAATGTCCTTGAGAAAATAACAATGTCATCTAGATAATGATGACATATCATCCATTTAAGATGTTGAAACAAGTTGTCCATCATGCGTTTGAATGTGGCTGGGGCATTACGTAGTCCAAACTGCTTGACCTTGAATTCATAGAGGCCGTCAGGCGTAATAAAAGCAGTCTTCTCCCTGTCAGCTTCGTCAACCTTGATTATGTCCATGGTTGAAAAGTATGTAGCTCCTTTCAAACAGTCTAATGTGTCATCAATGCACGGCAGTGGGTAGACATCTTTCTTAGTGATTTTATTCAGCTGCCAATAGACGTCACAGAAATGTCACATGCCATCCTCCTTCTTCACGAGGACCACCGGAGATGACCAGGGACTCTCTGAAGTTTGAATAATGTCATCGTGCAATGTCTTCTCCACTTCTTCTTGAATTATCCATCTTTCAGCTGCTGACACTCTGTATGGATGCTGGCTAAATGGTGGATGATACCTAGTATTGATATGGTGGGCCATTTCATCTGGCTTTTCTTGTGCCTGGCCTGGAATACGCCTGAATATTGGTTTGGTATGGTCAACACCTGCTGACATTGTTGCTGCGTCAGACCAGGCCCTATATGCAATGCCATAGTAGTTTCCTCTAGTGCGCTGTTGGCAGTAACAGCGGAGCATGAGACTTCAGCGATGACATTGAGCTCACCGTGCTGGACTGGTCCAGCTGTTCCATTATGCATTCGTTTAGGAATGATTTATGATTGCTCATGAAAATTAGTGATCCAAAGTTCTCCTCGACCACCTGTAATGCTTATGATAGCCGCTTGCATATAGATTTCCTTTGTTATACTGATAAGCTTTTTGTGGTTTAGAAGCACATCACCGGCTGCTGACTGGAACTGTTCTCATTGTTAACAAAGGGATCTCAACATTCTCAACAGCAAACAACCTCCCAGAGAAGTCCATGTTACCTGTATTCGCCGGAACAGCTTTTTCTTTTTCTCAATTTGTAGCTCAGATCTTCGAAAGTCAATGACAGCCTGAAATGCAAAGAATTCCCATCTGAGGATGGCATTATGGCTACTTTCTGATAAAATGACATATTCAAAAGGCTGTGTCCTGTTTTGATAGTTATTCTTGCCACACATGTTCCTGACAGACGGACGTATTATCCATTTGCGACCTTAAGCACAGTTTCTCTTGTATCACAGAACATCATCTTCTTTAGTTTGTGGCAGTGGTCATTCGACAATACAGAGAAGGAAGCTCCTGAATTGACTAAAGCTGGGACAGGTTGGCTGTCAATGATGACATCTAAGAGATTTTCTGACATCTTAGCAACTGTCGTCCATGGAGGATTTACATCTGCGACAGCCTCACCTCTATAGATGGTCACTTCGCATAGCTTTTCAGAACACGGCGGCTAGGTGAGCGACTGCTATCTCCGTGAAGTGACTGTGTATGGCGGTGATATGTTGGAGAGTGACCACGTCCAGGATACTGCGATGGGCTTTGTCCCATAGGTCGACACTAATCGTCTGTGGTTGACTGTCGTTGAAAGGATTGCTCTGATAGTTAGCATCTTGGGGCATAATAATTGTCAAATACTCATCTTCTCTTCCTATAGTATCGTGTGACATATATGGGAAGGCCACAGTGTAAACACAGTGGCATGCTGTACTCTGTCCTCCAGATATCTGGCCTCCTGTGAGGCTTCACAGTTGCAGGAGGAGTTGGTTCTGGTCATGTTAGTTGGTTCCTAAGCTGCCATTTGGCAGCTGTGGCATAAGTAATAGTAGTGTGAGGCCATTCTTCACGATGGGTTGATTGGTGGAGCTGACAGGCGCAAATGTTTGAAATACCCATTTAGCAGCTTCGGCTCCCTCATGACATACAGGACTGACATCTATGGCCATAATCTCATTGCTTGGTCGAACAGTTCCGGCTGCCATAAACTGTTGTAATTCTTCTCTCACAATTTGTTGTATGAGAGAAGCAAATTCATGCTGGTCTTCCACCACGGCCATAGGGACAACATTCGGAAGTCTGTCGTACTTCTTTCAACCAGCCCTCCTGTTTTGCATCTCTTCAATTTTCTGGCACCATTGGATAAACTCTTGTGTTGTTGAAACATCTTTTAACAGAAGAGCTTGATACATGTCTTTCGTAATGCCCTTCATCAGGTGTGAAACTTTATCTGCCGCCTCCATATCTGAGTGAACTACATGACATAGGGCCAAAACACTGTATTACGACTGTGTTGACTCATTATGTCGCTGAACCTGATCTTCAGTTGCTCTTCTGATAAACGGACTTGCTGCTGGTGGACTTCAAACATCTTCTTAAGTTCTGTGTGGAATTTTTCCCACCTATCAAGCTTGTTGTCGTAATTTTCAAACCACTAGTGGGCCGTCCCATTCAGGTGAAAATATGTGTTTGCCAAGCACATAATGTGATCCCACCTATTATACTTGGCAACTTGGTCGAATCCTTTCAGCCATTTATTTGCGTACTGTCTAGCGTCTCTTGAACACCGATGGGGGTCTGATGTGCTGCTGGCTTACCAATTTTTTTTGGCATTGATGGGTCTTTTGATGACATGGACCTTTGGATGGAGGTAGTCAGTATACCCTTTGTATTCCAGTTCTTCTCCGTTGTAAGTTATGGCTCTTATGCTGCCTAATTGAAGTCACGATGATGCAGATGTATTGCAGGGTACCCGGCACCTCCACCAGAAACTGTCACATTGAAAACTGCAGGTGGTCCAGAATTCGAAGGCTGGTCATTAATAGAGCACAACACTTTACACTTAGAACACATTAATTGCTAACATTATTGTATACTCAGTACTGACTGCCTCCTGATTGGTGTGCTCCACTATTTATACATAGAAAGAATTTTCTGGAACTTATAAGTACATCAAAAATAAGAAACATGTTGAACATTCTGGAAGTAGTGAATACAAAGAAATAATTTTTTTCTGCCCATAGTGGGATTTGAACTGGGGACCGCAAGCACAGTGATCTGTGATGTTAACCACTGCGCCACGCGTTCTGTTGGAAGACTCGTGGCAATATCTCTGGTCGTCCTTTGTATTCTATTCTGAATGGCCAGCAGTGCATGACATGACTGTCAATGCTGGCTCTACTTTTATTGAAATGTTATATTCCCTTTATTCATCAAAGAGTTTAAGTGATTTTTTTCTTCACTTATGATGGTTGGTTTTAGGCAGAAAATATTTTTTTATCTTCTCTACCAATTTTATTGAAATGTTTCCAGTGTCTTACTGAAGACCAGTGATAATGTTTGAGACCATACTCTTAATTTTTTGTCTTTTTCCAAGTATATTGAGTGTTGTGTCAAAGTTCAAATTTCCTACAATAGTAATGATTATTATCTGTCTAATATTGTATATTCCATCAATATGAGTAATGATTAAGTCTTTATTTTCTTCTTAGCTAGCAAAGTTGGAACTGCAACTGTGGCTCTTGGAAGATACCTTGCACCACATGTTCGTGAACAAGGAACAAAACTACTGACGAAAGTGTCTGGTTCACGAGAAGAAGAAGCCAAAGCACGTATGGAGGGAGTACTGGAAGTGGCATCTGGTGCAGTGCAAGGCATTAGCACTGTCTACGAAGGATTAGAGCGGTCTGCATCCATTTTAGGCAGCAGTCTTGCAAACTCCACAGTGACAATTGTGAAACACAGGTGAATAATTATTTTATGTTTTTGTAGTAGGTTATTACAGAAAAGCTAATTTAAATTTTAGTTAGGCTACGAATTGGAGTTCTTGTGGTTAATTATGATAGAAGGGTTTGGAGGGATGCCTTATAAAAATATCCAGGCTAGCCTAGAAAGTTCAGTCACAGACAGTGGTAGTCAAGATGTCTATTCATAATATAATAATTATGAGGGTCTGTCCTCTTGCAACATGGAAATCTGAAATGATTGCATGTCTGTCAAGTATCACATACTTACTGTTTACCTTCATTGCTGATTTTTAAATATTGTCGGAATTTTTCAACCGTGTTTACAGCATGTGTCTATGAATCTTTTTTTTTTTTTTTAATCCTCTCTATAGCTGTAGAAAGTTATAAGCACTTAAATGTCATTTCCTTTGGATGGTAGTCAAAGTTTTAATTAATACTTTAAAAATAGTTACAAATTATTTGATTGTTTGCAACGACATCTTCCATCAGGTGTGTGTGTGTGTGTGTGTGTGTGTGTGTGTGTGTGTGTGTGTGTGTGTGTGTGTGTGTGTGTCCTTAGCATAAGTTAGTTTAAGTAGTTTGTAAGTTTAGAGTGCCATGACCACTGCAGTTTTGGCCCCATACTCCCATAGCTTTACAAACATTAGAACGTTTGATTTTCAAGTACATGGCTGCATAAAAACACAGTCCTAGAGAGTCAGAGTAAAATAGTGCAGCCTATTTATAATGTATTAAGTCTACCATGGTCTCATTGTGAGTGTAATGTTAAAACTCTAAAAAAACACACACACACACACACACACACACACACACACACACACACACACGGGCGCGCATGCGCGGCATTTTATTTAACGCTCTTTAATGTGGAGCTGTAGACAGTGACTTAAGTGTCACATTAATTTTACAATCAAAAGATAACTTTCAAGATGTTCCACTTAATTGTAGAATCTCCAAAGGAATTTTATAGACCTTGAATTTCTCAAAAAACTGTCTCCCGGCTGTGTACCATTGTGCATCTCGAGAACCGACTAAATTCAGCGAGTAAACTGAACACAGAATGAAGAAAATTGTAGTGTTTCGGTCCTGGAGTCTAGCTTGCAAGCCTGAATGTACACCTGACATATTTGTTGCATTATCAACAGACCTCTTACAGTTTTCAAGTTTCAGTCCATGTAGATCTAAAGAATTCAAAACTGCTTCAGAAAGCTCGTTTCTGGTATGGCCTGCATTTTTTATGAAACACAGGAATCTTTCAGCTGAAAGCCCATCTTCACTTACATATCTAATGATTACACTTAACTGGTCATTATGGGATAAATCTGGTGTAGAATCTACAATATCTGAAAAATATTTAGAAGAAATATCTTCATTACATATTTTTTGGGTCTCTAACTTTTCCCATAAGGCATATTAAATCTTCATAAGTTGCTGGTGACAAGTGTGGAGTACATCCTTATCTGGGGTTACTGTAGCTTGCTATATGGTGAGCCAAAAAAGAATCATGCTCTGCAATTAATTCCAGGCACATCATAAAATTTCCAATTTTCACAGTGCCAAACACGTCTTTGTCTTCACGAACTGCTTTTCCCTTGGAAGCTAGCTTCTTAACTACATAAACAACTCTTTTCAGCACAATTCTCCAATAAGCAAATTCTTGTTCGTTCTGAGTTAGTAACTGTTTGTCAATTCTGTTCATCTCGTTTCCTCTGTTTCTCAATTTTAACAAGCAGTCTCTGTGAGAAGCAGAATTTTCATGTTCCGCTATTCGTATTCCGGCATGGCTCCATCACTGAAACCAGATTTTGCAAATTGAGATGCACCACCAAATAATTTACAACATGTGCAGAACAATGATCCTTGGTTGGGAGAATACACAAAATAGTCACGGTTCCCATTCACCAAAACACTCTGAAACAGTTTCCTGCTCTAAAATCACTGTGATCCATCCCTGTATCGCCGTGAGGACATAGAAATCTCAACATTTTTGTTTTGATTACTACAATTTTTAATCAAATAATCCACAGTCTGATCAGTGTTTTCCCAATAAATCAGATCATTACTGTGAAAAGAAAAGTTTTTTGCTTTCTGCTGAAATGCTTTCGGAACTTCAAAATTCAGAACTTTTGGATTCTGTATGGTGTTTAGAACTATACTTAGATCTGCACTTCCAGATCTATGCTGTTCATTGTTGCAGTTTTTAACTAAAGCTTCACCTGAATGTTTAGAAAGACACAGTTCACTGTCACTTTTTCCACTAAAATAAGAGTCCACTTGTGGTATCTTCTGTAACAGCTTACTGTCCCTCTGTCTTTTCTCTTCAGCTTTCTTTCTATATGCAACACAACATAATCTAGATTGTCTATCCATACCGCTACCATGAACTACTGTACAAAATGTCAAACATTGACTGCACTCTCAGTATATCAATTACAGCAGAACCAACTGTGCTATATCCAGTTTGTACTCTAAGTACATACCTTGATTTTAAATTGAGAAACACTTGGAACCATGTTGTGTTGTGTATGACTGCAATGTAATCACCTGTGTGGTGAGAACTCGGGGTTACCTGCCACTGTCATCTGTGTATGTGTTCCCACACAGTGCGAGCCAGATGCAAGCAGTCC
Organism: Locusta migratoria; assembly: GCA_026315105.1. Lineage (NCBI taxonomy): Eukaryota > Metazoa > Arthropoda > Insecta > Orthoptera > Acrididae > Locusta > Locusta migratoria. The sequence continues at coordinate 36,034,251 of CM048746.1, read as the reverse complement.
AGTTGATAGAAGCTCATTGTGAGCGAGTCAGCTGTTGTCAACCAGACAGTCCCGACACCAACATCTGGCACCTTTATTTTTATGTAATACCAGTTGACGAGATTTACCTCAATCAGTCTCTATTACTCTAATTCGGTATATATGCTTAAAAGCACGAATATTTTCAAGGCTTACAGACATAGGTACAACATGATACTGCAAATGATGTCAAAGCAGCTTGTTTGATTTACACCTACATCAATTTTCTTCCTTATTACCACATTTTAATAACATTTTTTTAATAACAATGTTGTATAGCTTACAAAAATACAGTTGAACTCATAAAGTGAGCCTGTTTCTCCCCTCTTTTTGTGCGCACTTGCCCACTCCGGTCTCTGTAGAAAATCACAAGCATCTGGCTGAACACTGCGGGCAAGGGTGGTATAGCACAGCCAGAAGCCACTCAGGCTGCTAGCACTCCTTCTGACCTAGACGTAAAAGTTTGCACATGTAAGCCATTATACAAGTTTACGAGTACTAAAGACAGAGTTTAATGACAAGTAGAAATATCTCTGGACACTTTGCCAATAAATTATGAAATGCCAGAATGATGATTCGATTAACATTAAAATAATATTTAAAAATTTTGTTCAGTGGGAAAATTTTGCTGCCCTGTGCAGATGTACATGTTGCACCTTTCTAAATACAGCCCTGCACCTGAGTATCTGCTTGGTAACTAACCTGAAGGTATTGATAAGTGAAGATTCACTCACATCAGTGTTTAATCACTGCATAGGCTCATAAAACTACAAAACTGAGATATCAATAACACTCCTACTTAAAGCAAAGAAGGTGTAGACACTTTAAGAATTCTAACTAGATGTTACATTGAATACTCTGAGTAATAATAATGATGATGATAATAATAATTTTGTGTGGCTCATTGGCCTGGTGCAAGTCTTTCAATTGGATGCCACTTCGATGACTTGTGTGTCCCTAGCATACCCCAGTTATCCAACCGGGCAAAGGGGACCTACAGCTTAATGTGGAATCTGAACCACATGTCATTTCTGGTGACTCCTCACATCGTTGAGAGGTGAAGGTTGGGTTGATTACATTGTGTAATTAGAACATTTGCAGGCTCATATTTGTAAAAACTCACGTATGTGCATACAGTCCCTTGTGACTGGAAAAGAGATGAAAACCACATACATAACATTGCATACACTTATCAGTTATTTTGTTGCAGATTTGTGGTGTGTATGAGTAATTCCATGTCAAACTACCTAATTTCAAAACAATTTCCTGCTCATGTATGACGTTTTGTTGAAATTTTATATGAACATTTTTTTGCGCATACCCCTAATGAACAAACCGAGCGAGGTGGCGCAGTGGTAACGCACTGGACTTGCATTCAGGAGAAAGGTGGTTCAAATCCACCTCCGGCCATTCTGATTTAGGTTCTCCTTGATTTTCCTAAATCACTCCAGGCAAATGCCTGGATGGTTCCTTTCAAAGGGCAAGGCCAATTTCCTTCCACAAAACTCAGAGCGTTAGTTCCGTCTCTAATGACGAAGCTGTCGACGGGACGTTAAACTCTAAGCTTCCTTGTTCCTAATGAACACAGGTAAAGTTCAAAATTTGTCAATGAAATACTGCCAGAGATATGGTCATTTGTTTAGACCCATGGGCAACTTTGCATGTTGTTGTTGTTGTTGTTGTTGTTGTTGTTGTCGTCTTCAATCCGCTGTTTTGCTACGCGATTTTTGCAGCTACTTTGGACCAATTTACATAGCATTGTCAGCCTTCATTGTTACCCCCATGAACCACAGATATTGCTGAGGTGAGGTGGCTTGCATGCCTCAACGATACAGGTAGCTGTACTGTAGGTGCAACTACAGTGGAGGAGCATCTGTGGTGAGACCAAACACATGGTTCCTGCTGAGGGGCAGCAGCTTTTTCAGTAGTTGCTGGGGCAACAGTGTGGATGAGTGACGAAGTTGAGTTGGTCTTGTAATATCAGGTAACATGGCTTTCCATGCAGTTACTGCAAACAGAAACTACATTCATTACTTTTCCACAGGACATGCAGCTCTACTGTATCAATATATGATGATGGTGTCTTTTTGGGTAAACTATTCTGGAGGTAAAATAGTCCCCCATTGGGATCTTCAGGCAGGGACTACTCAGGAGAATGTCATCATCAAGAAAAACAAATTGGGTATTCTATGGATCAGAGTGTAGAATGTTCTCTCCGTAATCGGGTAGGTAATTAGAAAATTTGAAAAGAGAAATTGATAGGTTAAAGTTACATATGGTGGGGATTTGTGAAGTTCAGTGGCAGGATGAACAGGATTTCTACTCATGTGAGTTACAATGAAACCCAGCCAGTTCATTCTTCCACCAGCTGCAATGCGTACTAAACCAAATCACCTCACCAGTTGCGACGTAACCGCTCAACTTGGATTAGGCCATCAACGTATAAAGTCCTCCACAATATTATGTATGGTGCATTTAGAACATTACCTTGTTATCAGATAAAACTTCCGGGCTGATGGGCCGTGGTCCAGATATAAAACTACCTCCCGACGTTTCGTCTCCAACTGCGGGAGACATCTTCAAAGGTCTTATAAAATTCCTTGCAGCTGTGGTAAAGTATATATTGGTACAACAAAAAGAAGCGTCAATACTCGCATATCTGAACATAAAAGGAACTGTCGTCTGGATATGGTGCCAAGGAAATTGATCGAGCTCTCCATCAAAGAAAAGAAGAATCCAGAAGTTCTGAGCAGCGACAACAATCTGGAAAAGTTTTTCTGCCGTACATTAGGAGGATTACCGATCAAATTGGGAAAGTTCTGGCCAAACATGGCGTCGAAACCATATACAGACCCACAAAAAAGATCAAAGAATATTTGAGATCACCAAAAGACGCACGTCATCCCCTAGCAACACCTGGGGTTTATAAAATTCCTAGCAGCTGTGGTAAAGTGTATATTGGTACAACAAAAAGAAGCGTCAATACTCGCATATCTGAACATAAAAGGAACTGTCGTCTGGGCCACATGGAAAAATCGGCAGTGGCTGAACATATTTTTCAAAAAGGAAATCATGAAATAAAATTTGACGAGACGAGCGTTTTAGCTAGGACACCTCAGTACCATGCACGCATGTATAGAGAAGCAATAGAGATCCACAAACACCAGAATAATTTCAATAGGAAAGAAGAAGGTCTGAAGTTAAATAAAATTTGGATGTCGACACTGCACCAACAAAACGACAATCGATTATTTTTAATCGAGAATGACGATGTCATCCAGAGATAGTTAGAAAGTCAGCATCACGTGACGTATGGTGGCGCCCTCTATGCCCTCTATAAATGCGAGAGACCCTCGGCCCTCAGTGGCAGTAGCCGGAAGACCTTTGAAGATGTCTCCCGCAGTTGGAGACGAAACGTCGGGAGGTAGTTTTATATCTGGACCACGGCCCATCAGCCCGGAAGTTTTATCTGAAGACAACGCCGGCCGTGAAAGTTTACATTGTATGATATTACCTTGTTATGTCAGGTTTTGGTGTAACTTTCGATAACTAAACACTGGAATCTCGATTCTGCAGCAACCTGTATCATGTCATATGAGCAGCTGGACTAAATTAATGTGTATGCTATCAGTTCAAATTATGATGAGCAATACCCAGTAAGTTTGAATCTACTTCTATATCAACTTAAATACTCTATAACTCACATTGAAGTTCATGGCAGAGAGTTCATCAAACTGCTTTTATGATATTACTCTACCATTCCATTCTCTAATAGTGCACAGTGATCTGATTTCTCTTATTTTATTATGATGATCATGTCTCCCTATGTGGGTGGGTGCTAACATGATTTGTTCACCTTCAGAAGAGAAAGTTATCAAAAGAAATTTCACAAATAAATCTTGCACAATGAATACTGCATTTCTTTTAATGATTTCTACCCCAACTTCTGCATTATTTCCATGACACTCTCCCCCCTATAGTGTGATACCACAAAACAAGCTGCCCTTCTCTGGACTTTGTCAAAATTGTGCATCAGTCCCACTTGGTGGGGATGCCATAATGGACAGCAATACTCCAAAATAGGATGCACAAGTGTAGTGTAGACAGTTTCTTTAATAGAACTGTTGAATCTTCTAAGTGTTCTAACAATGAAACATAGCCTTTGGTTCTCCTTACCTGCAATATTTTCTTTCCAATTTAAGTTGTCCATAATTGTAATTCCTAAATATTGTAATTGTAATTCCTAAATATTTAATTGAATTTATGGCCGGTAGATTTGACTGCTTTACCGTGTAAATGAAGTTTAACGCAGTATATATATATATATAAAAATAGAAAAGAGATGACTTACCAAAAGGACCGGCTCGTCAATAGAAACAAATAAAATCACACACAAACACACATACAAGCTTTCGCCACCACAGGCAGCTTCTTCAGGATAAAGAGGAAAAAAGGGGAGGAAAAAGGGAAGGATATGGGTTTTAAGGAAGTGGAAAAGGAGTCATTCCAATCCCAGGAGTGGAAGGACTTACCTTAGGGGAAAAAAAGGAAGGTAAACAAATACACACACACTCACACATATCGAAACGCAAACACACCTAGACAGACATTTGTAAAAAGCAAATTTGGTGGGCGGGAATTTGAATTAGCGGAGATTGAGACCAGGTGGGCAACGGGAGGAGAGAATAAGCTGAAGGGCAAGTTCCCATCTCCGGAGTTCTGAAAGGTTGGTGTCGGTGGGAAGTATCCAGATAACCTGGATGGACTAGTCCATCCCTATGAAACCCCAAAACCACCTTCCCTATCCTCTGGCTCCTACCCATGCAACCGCCCCCGTTGTAAAACCTGCCCTATGCACCCTTCCACCACTACTTACTCCAGTCCAGTAACCCGGAAGGTGTACACTATCAAGGGCAGAGCCACTTGCGATAGCACCCACGTGATTTACCAACTGACATGCCTGCACTGTGAAGCGTTCTATGTGGGAATGACCAGCAACAAACTGTCCATTCGCATGAACGGTCACACGCAGACAGTGTTTGTTGCTAATGAAGATCATCCTGTGGCTAAACATGCCTTGGTGCACGGCCAGCACATCTTGGCGCAGTGTTACACCGTCCGGGTTATCTGGATACTTCCCACCGACACCAACCTTTCAGAACTCCGGAGATGGGAACTTGCCCTTCAGCTTATTCTCTCCTCCCGTTGCCCACCTGGTCTCAACCTCCGCTAAATTCAAATTCCCGCCCACCATCTTTAGCATCTTTGCCTCAGTTCTGTGGACAGAGCCTCTGCCTCAAGTGGTATCTCTGTCCAACTTCTTTGGTTTCTACAAATGTCCGTCTAGGTGTGTTTGCGTTTGGATATGTGTGAGTGTGTGTGTATTTGTTTACCTTCCTTTTTGTCCCCTATGTGTGTATGTGTGTGATTTTATTCGTATCTATCGACGAGCTGGTCCTTTTGGTAAGTCATCTCTTCTTTCCTGGTGGGATAAAGAAATATAAAAAGTAGAAATCGGATGACGTACCAAAAGGACCAGCTCGTCGATAAGCACAAATAATCACACACAAACACACATACAAGCTTTTGCCACCACTGGCAGCTTCTTCAGGGAAAAGATGAGAAAAGGGGAGGAGAAAGGGAAGGATATGGGTTTTAAAGGAGAGTTGGGGTGAGGTGGGGGGGGAGGTCCTCTCCTTTGACCACAGTTTGCTTTTTGAGATATGTCATCATATGAACAATAGCTGCAAGTGACTGTGTAATTTCACTCTTGGCAGATTTCCAAAAGGTTTAGCATATCATTGGCTACTATGTGAGATAGTATGGTATATTGTGATAGTTGTAATAATTTGTTCTCCTATCTACAGTGGATTGGGGTGTGCATATGTAGGTATAATGTACGTGTTTATGAACAGTAAGCACAGTGCAGCAGCAAAGAGACCAAAAATACTATTCCAGACACTCAGGAAGACCACCAGCTAGAAGAGGGATAATTCAGGAGAGACTGCTGTGTAGGTTACTGGAGAAAGTTTAAACACAATAGTTAAATTTCTGTGGCTCCTAATCAGGTAACTGAAACTGATACATAGTATGCCAAGTCTAATCACATGCTCCAACAACAATTACAATAATTGTAAAACCAGTACTTAGTAAGTGAACACACTTCCTCTCACGTATATATTAAAAATGCAAACAGCCTATAATATTTGAAAACTTGCAACATTGTGTGGACCTTTTATCCTAGTTATTTGATGTGAAAGGAAGAACCTTGGTTATTCTAATTGGTTGTCTTCCTCACATTGTCATATTATTCATGTTTTCATTTATTTCTTTTTCACCATTATAATAAATAACAAAGCAGCAGTTCCCACATACATAGTTTTCAAGCAGGCCAGTAGATTCTCTTTGCTATTGGATGTAGTCGTTATAATTAGGCCTACTTAGCAAATGTGTAAGAAGGAATGCTTAAAGTGTTATTTGTCTTTGACCATATGAGAAATTATTATTATTATTATTATTATTATTATTATTATTATTATTATTATTATTATTGTTTACAGATATGGGAACTCAGCTGGTCAGGTCACAGGAGAAGCTCTAGATGCTGTTGGAAATGTTTGGGTAGCTGGTCGTGATATCCGAATTTTTTCACCCAAAGGTCTTGCCAAAACAACAGCTATTGGTGCCAGTAAAGGTGTTGTGGAGGCCACCGGACATTTACCGGGGCCGTCAAGTAAAGAAGAATGACTGTACTGGGGTAGTATTCAATTATCAGTTAATAATAAAGAATCAAAGGGCCACTTCTTATTTTTTGTCTTAACTTTTTCCTGGGGGAAGATTTAAAATTACTCTCTTCCTCTTTCACTTATGGTGATTAGAGGGCATTAATAATTTTATGATGATGGAATTAAAGTTAGTATTGTATCATTGTTTCCTCCAACTTTGCTCTGTAAAGTTTGAAACTATCTCTGTTACCATTGTTAAAGTTAGAGCATAAGAACTTTGCTATTGGTATTTCCACAAGACAGTTTGTAGGGTGCCAGTGAACCCAGTTCTCTCTATGGTTTTAGATACGTGTCAAGGTTCCCAGATGAGGCAGCTTACACAGCAAGAATGACAGGGGAGACACTGGCTATTAACATATGCAAATCACAGTCACTTCATTCCAGCTAAAGTGACAGAGGGAGTATGCATTTCATCCATAAATATTCCATAATTATTTGAACTTTTTCTCACACTGGAGATAATGTCTTGTGTGGACTTCAGATTGGCATGGTACTCAAAATTGTGCGATATAAATAATGAAAAATCACTTCTGAATACATAGAAGTAATAAATTTGCAAGAAATAGGTGGGGAATCATATAAAGTTTGGTACTCCTTGTGTACTGTGTTGGGGGAAAGGAATAGTTTCATTTTTTTGATAACACACCGCTGCGACTGTTAAAAATTCTTTACTAAGAACTCGCGACCGGTTTCGCAAATTAAATTTGCACCATCAGGTGCTTATTTCATTCAGATCTTAACCATTTGTTACTTTGACTCTAAACTAGCTGATCCCCATTATTATTCTTGAGTTGTAACCCACTTGCCTATAAAACCATCTATAAAATCCCCATTTTCAAAAAGTGGGGCTCCATCAACAAGTATAAAAAAAAAACCGAATAAAATCCCATAATTAGTAAATTTTTATCAGCCAATGGCCTACCTCTGATATAAAACGTTACACTAAGAATGGTATTCAGCATGAAAGCCGTGTCATGGGGTAAAAGAAAATTAAAATCTGCTAGAGCACTAGACAGCTGCTCCAGTGCTCTAGCAGATTTTAATATTCTTTTACCCTCTGACGTGACCGTTCTTAGTGTAACGTCTTATATCAGAGGTAAGCCACTGGCTGATGAAAATTTACTGTTTTAAGTATGGGATTTTTTCAGTTTTTAATACATGTTAACAGAGCCCCACTTTTTGAAAAAAGCGATTTTATAGATGGTTATATAGGCAAGTGGGTTACAACTCAAGAACAATAATGGGGTTCAGCTAGTTTAGAGTCAAAGTAACATATGGACAAGATCTGAATTAAATAAGCACCTGATGATGCAAATTTAATTTGCAAAACCAGTTGTGAGTTCTTAGTAAAGAATTTTTATCAGTCGCAGCTGTGTGTTAGGCCGGTATTACACTATCAAATTTTCTTTGACAAAGAATCTTTGTCAAAGAAAATTGGACAGTGTAATATGGAACTTTCGTCAAAGTCGCCTTTGGTCAAAAATTCTTTGATCAAATCTAGCAGCTCACCGTAAATTTGATCAAAGAAAGCGTTCGTCTTTTGTTAACTGCGGTGAGAAATGTGACCACTTGAAGCGCTAGCATCGCGGTAGCAGTTTTTGACGCAAGGAGGTTAAGTTTATGTAATTAATGCATACATTTTGTTGTTGCGACGACACACAATACGAATTACGTGGTCACGGTTTCAAACTACCTTTCACATAGTTTGAAACTGTGACCACGTAATTCGTATTGTGTGTCGTCGCAACAACAAAATTTATGCAGTAATATAAGGCTGATTGCAAAAACCGGCTGCATCGAGCCGAAAACTAGATGACACTTGCAGAATTCATTAGCGGGTTTCACGGTAGACGACGTATAAAAAGAAAATTAATGGCTTCCGCACCACTTTTGCAGCGGAGAAACCAAAATACATAATGACAGTGTTTAATTCCCTGCATATATTTATTCAGACAAATACTATTTACATGAAATATATTTACACAAAATATAAATACCGTATTTCGAAAGTTTTTGTTCACTGCAGGCGTGACAGAGCACTAGCGAAAGGGAAACAGGGCACAGGCTCCTTACCAGCGACAAATGTACTGGTTCGACCTCTTAAAATTTTTAGAGCAGAATACCACTGCAGACGCAAGCGTCACCAATGTTGTCAGTCTTCCAAATGTCTAGCCGTTGCACTGTTTAGGCTTACATGCAATCATAGTGGATAAATAGATATTTATAAGCTACGTAAGCAACAGCTGAGGTTAATAACCAAGAAGGCTATTCTAACCTCCTTGTTAATAATAGATATTCATCCGCCATTTTCGATGCATTTTGGCAGATTCTTGGTCAAAAAAAATTTGATAGTGTAATACCGGCCTTATCAAAAAAATGAATCAGTTTGACTGTGGTTGCATGATGAATAAAGGAAAGTAATAGTGCTATTTCTGTATCTTTTCAAGTGATAAATTTATGAATTGTTTGTAAAAATAAGTTTGGTATTTCAATTGGGGCCTTTCCATTGTTAAATGTTTGTAACCCATTTCTGTACTGGAACACCCCACAATTGTTTGAATGTTACCTATATTGAGAGGAATTTAAAGCACTAAGTTCTGTTAACGAGGAAAATGTGTCTGCAACAATATGAAAGGAAAGACACTGCACACAGATCCATCTCCTTTTTTTAATTGATTTATCTGTTTTATTGATTGTGAAGCTCTGTGGCTCTGCAGTATACTGTTTTAAGAAATGCAGCAACCAGCTTTTTGTGTGTTTTTATTTTTGCCAGAATTTATTACATACTTTTATTCATTTTCAGTTGAAAATTGAAGTATATACTTCAGTTAAATGAAGATGTGTGCAAGCCCAAATATACACAAACTTGCATAAAAAGTGCCTGGTTGCTTTATTTTTTAACCCAGTTGCTATTTAAGTTGCATTTGTTATGGAAAAAATAAGTTCTGTGGTATTTTCCCTGTGCAGCTCATACGTTTAAGGAAGTACAGAAAGTAGTGAGTTAATTATGTACACTTCATACCGTTCTCTATTTCTGTTGATAAACATACTTGTAAAATAACTCACTAGTTAACATTTTAATATTGGATGTTTATACGTGGTTCAATCTGTAAGAATAATTTTTAAGAAGAATGGTGAAATTAAAATTGTATACCCTCTTAAAAATTATTCTTATATATACAACTTACGGAAAAGTTTTAGTGCAGCTAATTTTTCACCAAGTATTTCGTGAAAAATTTTAGTTACTTTTAAAGTTTGTATTGTACAGAAGCATCTGCATTTGTTTGTATGAAGATGATATGCTTAGGGTGAAATTGCAAACACTTATATTATTTTGTAATTGGCTAAAATGAAGACCCAATAGGGAAAATTGTGGCTGTCATTTTGTATAAATTGTTCAGAATAAGTAATTGAGCATTTGAAATGTTTTGTGATCACATTTTGACTATGTAGTCTGAAAGTATGTGCAATATTAGTTTGTGTTTTATTTTAGAATAGTGGGCATTATGTCTATTTGTCAGTTGTTAGTACACACTATTATTGAAACAGTAATGAATGCCAGATACATAAAAGTGAAGCAGTACATTTATGACCATGTCTTTAGTTTTTGATTATGGGCCATATACTTAGTTTTTTTTTCCACATAACTTGTTGCTTTGTCTTACAAAATAACAATTTCATCTGGGAGTCTCTGCTTCCAGGACACGAAACTTCATAAAATGTTGAGAGTCCCTAAATTTTTCAAATGAGAATGGCATGAAATCTGTGACAGGGCAAAAGGATAGCATTTTCTCCACAACTGCTCTATTTTTTCTCTTTTTTGCTATGTATAATGTTTAACAATCCATTAGTCATAATTTCCATGCATTTCTTTCAGTGCACATAGTGTTTTCTGTTATCTGCATTTTGCAAATAGTACATGATGTTAGTTGTGAGTAGTTTACAGTTATTATTTTACTGCAGTTATAAACTAAAATCTCAGTGCCTTTTTCTCCATTATCTTTTCTATGTCTAATTACAACACTGAATTTTACATAGAGAGATAATGTACTTTCCATTCCATAAATGCATAGTAAGGAGACCCTAAAGAGTTAAGAACATATGTTAAAAACTAAAGTACATATTTACAAAAGAATGTAGATGCTGTAGTTTTTGCACAGATCCTAATAAAACGAATTCTCTTCTTACACATTTCTGTTAGAATTTATTCTGCACTGAAACATTTTGTATGTGTAGCTTTTCATCATTCAATAACAATTTCCTTTCAGTATATGTTTTTGTCACATATGATATGAAAAGGTTCAATGTTGTAACAGTAATTTTGTTCAGTCTTTTTGTTGATGTGTGCCCAGTTATGTCAGGATTCATTGCTTTTCAGCAAACCATTCGAAGCTTGTAGTTTACCGTATCTTGATATTTAGCTGTGTACTAACAACACAATACTTGTCCAAGTGATAGACCTTGTGTGTGTGTGTGTGTGTGTGTGTGTGTGTGTGTGTGTGTGTGTGTGTGTGTGTTGCCTTGCTTGAAGGTGGTTTATCTGAAAGGTAGCTATAAAGTTTTCCCTCTTTTTTTGTGTGCTCCTGTCAATGAGTCAGTGCCTCTGTAATACAACTGGGGTACATCAAAAAAAGTGCTCACCCAGTAGTGGCCAGAGAAAAATCACATATGAAAATCCATAAGATTTTTGAGGTAATCTCTTCTTCTTCTGGCAGAAGATAATATGCTCAAAGCAAACATAATCTTTCTTCTCTTTCATATTTTTTTACCTTTTCATTGTTGATATAATCTATAACTTATTTTTCTGTTAATGTCAGGTGTAAAATGCCTAGAAAGTGCAGTAATTTCTATAATAGCTGTTCCTATTGTCAGTTGTCTCTTAATGGTGGTGATACTGTTATGATTCATGTTGTCAGAAAGATGTTATATATCTTTTATTGTATTGTTATCAACAGATTTACTGTGTATTGAAAGTTCTCTATTTTGGGAGGGAATTTTGTACCTGTGGAGCATCTATTAGTTAAGTAAGTTAAAACTTCTCAATCATGGATCAGAGAGGTTTATCTGATTACAGCGAGTGAAGTAACCCATGAATTAAAATATAAACAACAACTAAGATAGTTCCCATTGTTATATGTTACAGTCTCTCTATTTGCTGTAGTTACACATCTGGTTATTGACATTCATTATAGCTAGCCAGTGCAGTCTGTGATTCAGTCATAACACTGACAGAATATACGAATATAATGTACTGACAGGGAGGTGGAATGATTTGTTTGTTGAGTGGATAATGTTTAGAAATTAATAATCATTTTGTGTTGTTTTGGCAACTGTGATCATTAAAATGAAGGGAACAAAATTTCACTTTTGAGCAGTGTAAGCTTTAGAAAATACATTAAAAATTTAATTATAGAGATTATATACATGCATTTAATTGGGGTATATTAAAAGCAACTAATGAGATTGATTTCTGTGCCAACGCTTGAAATGTACATAGTTTTTCTGTTTATGAGAGGATTTTACAACTGAAATATCAATGATAGTGTCTATGTTTACTGTTCGGTTTTTAAGGGCTTTTTAATTTTACAAGTAAATTATTGAAACATTGTTGTTTCTAAGAGAAGACATACATCAGCATTGGTGGTATATCAAGGTATTTGTCATCTGAGATAGAACTTGTTTTGTGGCATAAAATTTGCTGCTATGATTTGTTTCTTAAAAATAAGGCTTACTGCTCAAGATTCTTTAATTGTTCTAGAATTATTGAGCTATCCCTTCAAATTTTTGTGCCAATTTAGTGAAACATCTTTTAGTCCATCATTATTCTATGGGAACATCAGACATTATTTTGTGAGAGGTAATACTTGAATATGTGCCACAGTGTTAAATATCTGGTGAATATCCTTTTCAAGATGTTAATTTGCCTCAGATTTATTAGCTCAGTTTGTAGGAGTTTGTATAATTTCCTTCAGAAAATGGGATCTAAATTTGATTTTGTACGCTTTAAAGATGTATTGTCTACATGTGAGGGTTGTGATGGTATCTTCTGTTGTTTCATGTACATTTAATAATTTATTGGTCAAATGCCACCTGGATTGACAAGGCCTTTGAACTATCTGCCTAGAATAGTCATAAAAACTGAAAACAACTAATATTGTTAGGCATTATGCAGAACTTGGAAGTGGGCACTCATTGTACAGTGTGTTTTTGAATGTTTTTAATGTTATTTATGCAATGCATTGCGTGAAGTCGTGGTCTGTGGGGCAGTGGGATGGCCACAGGTGACACAGGGTGTGGTAGAAAAAAGCATGGAAATGACCAGTACAACAGATGACTGTGGTCAGTTGACAGTATGACAAGGAGTTTTGAATAAGAAATGCCAAAAGCTGCACACCATAAACAAAAATACTGTCAGTATACTGATGATGTTATTGGGGTTGTAAGGTGCATGTGCATCACCAAGAAACTGAGGAGAATAGGAGAATGACCACTTGAAAGTAAACTATGAATGATCGACATTCTCTGTGATTCAGTGTCATAGATGGTGTGTAGATGAGTTAACACACTTTAAAACATTGCACTGAGCAAAGGTCATTGTCACTGTAACATACATTGGAAGCACATAAAACCTAAAAACCAAAAATAAAGTTGAATACTCTTGGTATTATCACTATTTATGACAGGATAAAAAGTCCGAAATCTCAAAAACCAGCAGTTCTTGTTACAAACAATTTTATTATCAACCATACAGAATTACAGAATCAGCAAGTAAGATGATAACAAACTGAGTCAAATCAAAGATGAGACTAACACTCATTCAACTCTGACCAGAAATCCATAGTGATCACAAACTATTAGTTATGACTTTGGTGTTTGGGCACCAACACACATTTGACTGTACATCACAAAAAGAGAGAGACAGAGGAAAAAAAGACCCCCCACACACACATTGTAACCCACTGTGCAACATTCAGATATTCTTAAGCTCTGCACAATGCTATATAACACTAGTTGTTATTATGAATGCTCTTGGCAGGTAGCACACAGGCCTTGTCAGTTTAGGTGATGTTGGTTAGTCCTTACATTACATATACTGTGAAAGGCTTAGACATTGTGGCTTGACCTACTTTTAATGATATTCATTCATGGAGTGTTTTGTGCCTATTGCTATAGTGTTCATTGTTTGCACAAAATACAGTGCAGTTCTGACAGATGACATGGTGCTGTTTGAAAAATAGAATTTTTACATGTTGTAAATGTAATGTACATTTCAGGAAACCATTGTTTGCTGTGATGCTCTCTGCAAATTATTAAAATACTCCTAAAATGAAAGGATAGATTGCTACTTGCCAAAAACTTGGTACTCGCCCAAAACGCACCACACTGAGCGTCGTCATTGTGGTGAATAGCAAACTATCCATACTTAATATTGTTGATTTTCCAATAACCTGAACTTGTTATTGTTGGTTATTGTTGGTTTCAAATATTCTTGTTAAACTGTTTTCTTAATGGTAGATGATATAAACTGCTGTATGTTCCTTGTCCTAGATTCATGAATCTCACTTTAATTTGTTAATACTCAATTATTTTAATGTTGTGAATTTGTTCTTTAAAAGCTCAGACATTTAAAGTAATTAGGAAGCACAGCAAGAGGGGGGTAAGAGAAAAAGACAAAGAATTCATTTGAAAAGAGTTATCCTTGGTTACATTTTCACACAGTTCCGCCCTCAAATATATGTACAGCTATTAAGATAAATATTTCATGAGATATGATAAATGAGATTCATATTTACATATTATACAGCTTGCACTATTTTTTGAATGTGATATATTATACCCTTTTTTACATTTTATTGTCATTAAGCAAGAATGTATACCATTTATTCACTCAATAAAGACTGTAGTTTTTTGACAGAAATGCCAGCATTGCAAAAATATTGTGTAAATTACATAATTCTCCAAACTTTTATTAGGTTTTTGACCAGTTTGAAACACACATTTGGATAAAACTGTAAGGTACACACAATAATTCTCCCAATCAGCATTCTATGGATTAAAAAAATCAATAAACAAATAAGATAATTTCTGAGAAAATTACAAAATCTTTCAGATTTTTTCCCTTATTGTATACATAAAATAGACAAATCTACCATTCTGTTCTGATCTTTATGAAATTTTGCATACTTTAACTTCAAAATAAGAGAAAGGTCACTGTTGATGTGGCTGCGGAGGAGTAGCCGAGCGGTCTAAAGCGCCTCGCTGCAGAGCGTGTGGTTGCTCGCTGTGGAGGTTCGAGTCCTCCCTGGGGCATGTGTGTGTGTGTGTGTGTGTGTGTGTGTGTGTGTGTGTGTGTGTGTTGTCCTTAGATTAGTTTACCTAGGTTTACGTAGTTTGTAAGCTATGGACTGATGACCATGCAGTTTGGTCCGATAGATTTACAGACATTTGAACATTTTGAACTGTTGGTGTAAAATTTTGTATTGTGCAGAGCAGAGGCTTTTTAACCTATTGACCTCTACTAAATCAAATGTTTTATTCCAATCTTGATGAGATTTTGATCATTTAACCTATAAAACAAGAGAACCACCATCATCTACCTAAGATTTCATATTGTGCTTGACAAAGGGTAGGCCTTCCTTGCAATAAACTTAGACACCACTTAACTAATCTCCACAAAAGTTAACACAATTATATAATTTTTCAAAGATGGAGGAGGCAATGGACTGTGTAGATGTAGGTGCAGTTTGACAGAGACAAAGAGGTGATTAGCAGGGGCAGGGAAAGGTGGAGGTGGGCATAAAGGAAAGGGAAGGAGAGAGAGAGAGACTGAGTTAAGACTGGAATAAATAATAACTCAGGTCATGATGGCTGTTTAGCTAGTAATATATTATAGAGGAAAACTTCCTAGCAGGAAAAATATATATAAAAAATAGATGAACAAAAATAAAAATAGAAAAGAGATGACTTACCAAAAGGACCGGCTCGTTGATAGAAACAAATAAAATAAATAAAATCACACACAAACACACATATACAAGCTTTCGCAGCCTAGTTGCTTCGTCAGGCAGAAGGGAAGGAGAGGGAAAAGGAAATGATGAGGGTTTTAAGGGAGTGGATAAGGAGTCAATCCAATCCTGGGACACATACTGTGTTCTACAGTATGTCTGCCTAAGTGTATTTGTGTCTGTGTAAATGTGTGGGTGTGTGTGTATTTTTTTACCCTCCTTTTTTCTCCCCAAGGTAAGTCTTTCCTGTCCCGGGATTGGATTGACTCCTTATCCACTCCCTTAAAACCCTCATCATTTCCTTTTCCCTCTCCTTCCCTTCTGCCTGACGAAGTCGCTAGGCTGCGAAAGCTTGTATATGTGTGTGATTTTATTTATTTTATTTGTTTCTATCGACAAGCCGGTCCTTTTAGTAAGTCATCTCTTTTCTATTTTTATTTTTGTTTATCCCACCGGGAAAGTTTCCCTCTATAATTTTCGTTTCATTAAAAATAGATGAAGATTACTTACCAGGCGAAAGGGCACAGGTAGTAATAGTAACAAAAATAAATAAAATACACACACACTGTAAGCGTGAAGGTCGGGGTGAGAGTTTAAAATAGAGAAAGTTTAATTTTTAAATCTCACAACCACCAGCTGCGAACAAAATTCCTAAACATGCAAAAACACTGGAACTGTGATTGCGACTGTTTGACTCGTTTTCTAGGGGATGATACCACACGTTCACAGCTTTCCTTCCCTGCATATGATTAACAAAACAAATTCATAATAAAATCAAGTTCATGAGAGAAAAGGGTGTACTAACTACTATTTTTGAAAACGCGCGAAAGTTCACTTTATGTTGTTTATTTCACAATATTAGAACCCTGTGGCTGATACGTCTGTACGTTGACACATTTATCAAATAAAGTTATAGCTCGTGAGCCCCCAGACAAAAGTGAATATTTGTCGCAAATTGTTTTCACACCATGTGGCTGTCTCAAACACCGTTTATGTTCGTGCCTATGCGACGACACGTGTTACATTAACAAATCACAGTCACTTTAATTCAATGCGATGCACACCTTGTTCCACCGGCTAAATATTCACAAACACACAGTGGCACTCGATTCAACTTGGTGCAGTCTACGACGAGCACCCACATGTGGCGATTGCCACACACAAATCTATAACCTCCATCTCGAGGTCCACATGCCAACTGCAGCAGAGCGACGCCGCCCGGCCAGCTCCCTACGTGCTCCAGACTCCGTCACTTCCTGCCCTCGCGCGCGTGCGCCAAAAGCTCAACTGCCGGGGTTTTTCCCCCTACGTCATCAACTTCCCCATGTGAGCTGTTCTAACTGATTTGCCAACGTACAGCGCTCAGCCAATACATTTCTAAAACTTTACTTAAAATCAAAATAATTACACTACACATTAACAAATTGTCTTCTTAGGTTTTTATATTGGTATAAACATACTTTGTACTATTTATCATAATCGTGCAATTTCTTGTCACAGATTAGTGATTTAACTGAATACTTCAAGATAAAATACACAAGATTAATTGAAAGTAAAATGAGAAATAGTTAATGTATTACTTTTATAAACAAACATTGCCATGCTAGTTGCATAACTGTCTTGTCTTCGTTGGTAATTTATTACTTTTCATTGTCAATTAAACATATTATGCCAGATGTGACTATATCAGCTAATATATTTTTTATTTATCAACAAGCTATTTTGTAATGAGGGCCTTAAAGGTTCCTAACTGCATCGTATTACTTCAAATGCCAGTAGTATTATAATATTTTATTTCACACTGTGCACTGCACTGTGCCTGGCACTCGCCATTGTCCCTCTCTCCCCTCACCGGAAACGAACTGGAAAATCCTAAGCTGGAACAAGCCACCAACGTCGGCCTGCTCGTCAGCTACAAGCACACAGCAAATCTCAACGTGGAGAATTTCTACCTATGGCCTAACTATAAATGTTGTCACCCAACTGTGTACATACATTGCTACCATAATTAATAAGATTAAAATTGTGTAACATTTAGTGCATTGGCATGGTCAATGTTTGCAGTGAACTTCATACTGTTTAATTATCAAATGCTATTAATTACCAATATTTCTATTGGGCGGTAATCTTACAATACCCCCACTTGTGGCATCCAACCATGTGCAGGATGGCGCAAGTAGCACCAAAATTAATACTTTCAAATGAGCCAAATTTAAAATTACAAAAGTATTGAATTGGATTGACTCACACTATACCAATTATGACCTCAACTAATGCAAAAATAAAATACAATAAATAAATAAAAATAAACAGGGCAGTGAGAAAATTTCCGAATACTTGTACCATTAAGACCACTTATAGTGTGTGCATATTTTTAAGAAAATAATCCTTATAACTAATTACATCCATGAAATTTAAGTGTGCCTGTTGTTTATATACAGAATTGGCACCAAATTTATAATAGTATTAACCTTTAGTCTTTGGAGGACCTTGTCCTACATGGAAAAACTAGAATTATCACTATAAAAACTTTTGACAGTGTACACTCCACTTGTTTAAAGGAAATCTCTCACCACTTTGACACTGAGAACCCCAGAGTCATCGTTGCAACAACTCTGGTCCATGGTGTATGGTCCTATGTCTCCGCCTTTCAACCAACATGCTGTTGCAGCTTAGATTCATGGCACTGGATCAATCGTTCTTGTTCACACACGTCATATGCACCCTACATGGAACAGGAAGAGCAGAAGGCACTCATGAGTCAACATAGACAAAAGTTTGTCTGGACACCAGGATTCGGTTGGATTTGTATCCCACCCCTCTGCCATCCAGACTTGGTGCAATTGAAACTAAGCATTGAGACATGTACAGTAACATGCAAATCAACAGAATTAAGAACTCAAAGTGGCTTGTGTTAGTCATTATCAGATCAACCCAAACCACCATGCCTGCACTCTCATCAGCCATAGCTTCAGATGAAACAGACAAGAGAATATGTGGCCTACTTGGAGTATTACTCCATCAAATAAAATACCAACAACCTGCCTGTGTCAAAATATATCTTAAAGCTCAAATAATACTACCAAAAGTAAGTTAGAAGAGAAAAGTCTCTATGATATCAACATGACACCCACGTTTATAAATATAAATCCTACCCCCTCGGACCAAAAAAATTATTTTTTGCTGGTGTGAGATTAAATTTGCATCCCTGTCATCAGCCTCATGTGCTTTCCACAAGTACTCCCCACAATACACACCACATAGCCAGCCCTGCTCACATATATACACACATAAACAGTACACTCCCACTTTCTCTATCCTTTAGTGTTGGCATACACACATACATATTTACCTCATGTACCTCTGTTGAACTGCAAATCTGATACAAGCACATGTATTAACACAAACAACAAAAGAAAAACATTTATAAAGAACACTTTTAAACTTGACCCAATGCTTAAATCTAAACACACAAGTAGATACTAACACAGACCACAGAATAAATACACACAAATTCTTAACCTATTATCTACAATGCATTGAATCTCATACTTCATGACAGTTACTTGAGTAAACATGCCATTAAATCTTTATCATTTACAAAATTTTTTGAATTTCACCCTCTTAATGCATCCCTCCAGTCTTAATTCTAGCACTTTATCTTTATACTCCAACTGAGCTTCATATTTGCACAGAAAATCACTTCCTAACACTAGATTTACACATAGACCTTTCATCACCAATAAATCTTGAATAAACAGCTCCTCCTCAATGATTACTTCAAATTCTGAGTTCCCTGCATTTAACACCCCTATTTTTCTTGCAAAAGCATAATTTTCTTTTTCCCATGCCACTGGCTCTACTGTTTTTAAATATTTGAGGAATTGGGTCCAATCATCTTGCCTATACTAATGTACTTCTTTATTAACCCAACCTGACTTTAACCCATCAATATCCATTTCATGACACTGTTCATTATTATGAATCATAAAAAATTGTATTTTCTCCTCCTCATCACCTAACCCCTCCTGTACAACTCTCAGTCCCTCACTTATCTCATCATGATCTTGGGTACACATGCCTAATCCCCATAATTGATCATGCTCATTGTCCCCAAACTCTTTCAACACACTGTAATAAGTCTGGTCCCTATTATATTGTTTGCCTAGTCTGTCCAAGTAATCATATTTGTGCAATAGCCAATCATCTGGTGCCCATTTCCTAATCCAGTTTATTTTCCCAATTAAATTTCTGGTTTGTGCATCTACACTGTCAACTTGGCCTTCATTAACAGTAGGTCCATTGTCATTTATTGTCTCTACTGGACCACATTTATTTACACTTAATTTAGAAAAACATTCACTCTCATTCATACATTCCACAACATATATGCTGGCTAGAGTATCATCAATATTTACATTCAGACAACACTTGTGCCTCTGACCTATCCAAAATTATGGCTAACCCAACACTGTTTTTATCCTCTTTAATGTTGTTATCAAATAAACTTCCCACATCATACTCTCCTTTATTGTCCTTGTTTCTATCATTCCTCCTCCTGTTTGCATTTCTCTTGTCATGTTGCAAAAAACCAATCCCCAAAAATTTCCTCACTACCTATAACAGCATCCATCTGACACATACTTTCCTCTCTTTTCTCCCTTTCCTTGTTTACTCTATTTATGTTTTCTTCCCTCTTCTCTTTATCCTTGCCCTTGTGAACTCCTACTTCCTCTTTCCTATCATCATCTCTGTCCATGTGACATAGTTTTTCTTCCCTTCTCTCCCCATCTCTATTCCTAGAGTAATTATCGTCATTAGATCCCCTGTTATCCAATCTTCTGGTCCTGTTATTATAATAGTTCTTTGTCCCAAAACGGACCTCATTTGGAACAAATCTTAGTTTCCCTGATTCTGTCTCTGATTTTCTCTCCCACTGTTATCCCCATTCATATTTCCACCTTCCTGTCTTTGATTTCTCCTATCATTTTCCCATGTTTCCCTCTGGCTTCTATTACCCCAGTTGTCTCCTCTCCAATTTTCATTTAAATTCCTCTCTCTATAGTGGTTTCCCTGGTTGTGACCCCCATTTCTACTGCCTCTGTTTTCATTGTGGTTCACATGCTGTGACCCCCTGAGCTGTCGTTCCATAACTAAACCCTGATCTATCCTTTCTACAAATTCAACGAAGTTCTCAGCTGAATCTGTGGGATGGTGAATTAACTGCCAATGTAACCTCCTACACAAAGTGGAAATTACTGCTAAAAGACTCAGAGGTGTATCTAAATGCACTAGTTTCTCAAGTTCCTCCTGACGAAATTCCTTCGTGCTCTGTTTCCCTTTCACATAGTTTGGCCCGTTCAAGAATTCATTTTGTATCTTAGCTTGCTTGGCCTCCCCCCAATACTTATTTAAAAATAATTTTTCAAACGCCTCAAAAGTAACAAATTTATCAGCACACTGATTTGCCCAAGTTTGAGCAGAACAATCAAGCATTCTCTTTGCTAACTTCACTTTACACTGGTCTGACATACCAGGCACAAATTGGTCCTTGCATGCAGCCAAAAAATCTACTGGATGAATATTACCCACTCCTGAAAACTTTTTGCCATTAGGTGTCTGCACCATGGACCAATTAGTGTTTCCTGATGCAGTACACAATTCTAGATTATTTATTCTAGTGTTCACCTTCTCAATCTCAGTATTGCTTACTGTCACTACTTGTTCTATCTTTTTCCTAAAGTTACATTCTGTATTCTCTAATTTTCCTGACAACAAAGTTTTTGTTTCCTCAATACCTGCCACCATCCTCTTGTCAACCTCAGCCAATGCTTGCATAGTGCCCTCATTCCTGTGATCACATATCTGTTTCACAGTATCTAACTTGCCTCCTACCTCAGTCTCAATAGCACCAATTCTGACATGTATCTCCTTTTCCCTATTTTCAAACCGTTCTGTTAGACTTCCTATCTTTTTGTCAATGTCTGTGATTATTTCTGCCTTTAATCCAAGCATTGAATTTTGTAGTGCCCCAATGTCTGCCTTAAAGTCTGCTTTCAATTCTGATTTTACAGTTTCTATTTTTGATTCTAAATGTGAGTTTGAATTTTCTATTTTTGACCCTATTTTTGATTCTAAATTTGAGCTAAAACTCGCTAACATGGCTGCGATCATCTCAGGTGTCAACAACATTCCCCCAGTATTTACCCTCTCTGGACTTTCTGGTATGCTACTCTCTGAATCTATGTCGCTTGGCGAGTTTTTAAAAACGTGCTCAATTTTTTGTGTGCCACAAGAAAGCTTGATTAATACACAAGAATTCATAGTGCCAGTTGCTTTACTTATCTTTTAATCCAGAAGTTGCTGCAACGAGCTGCGACGTCCCCAACGCTCGCTGCCGTCTGTTGTAGAAGCTGTGGCTGGAATATGTCCTTACTGCATCCCTTATCCTTTGTAGAATCGAAGCTGCTGGGCCCCGATGCTCAATTGGCGACTTGCAGAGTCCCCACGATCACTGCCGTCCATTGCAGAAGATGAAATTTAAGTGCGTGGATCTCACGCACCGCCGCTCACTGCTGCCGGGCCGATGCGCTGTCGATCGCCGGTTACGGACGCCCGCGCCCGAATTCTGCCAGTCACCAACCGTCGATAACCGCGCGACGCGTTTGCGTATTGTTCACTATTGTGCTAATTGTTTTGTCCACTATCACTGTCCTAAGCACACCCTACCTCTCTGTCCGAGCAAGACCAGTGTGAATTTATCCCGCTCTCTGCTGCCAGCCGCCACACACACTTGAAATTGTCCGTCGCGTCCGCGCACTTGTTTGCAACTGTTCCTATCTGTTCACTGTCCTATGCACACCCAAATCTCTCCGTCTGAGCAAGTCCAACGTGAACTTATCCCATAACGAGCCTCCAAATGCGAGCGTGAAGGTCGGGGTGAGAGTTTAAAATAGAGAAAGTTTAATTTTTAAAACTCACAACCACCAGCTGCGAACAAAATTCCTAAACATGCAAAAACACTGGAACTGTGATTGCGACTATTTGACTCGTTTTCTAGGGGATGATATCACAAGTTCGCAGCTTTCCTTCCCTGCATATGATTAACAAAACAAATTCATAATAAAATCAAGTTCATGAGAGAAAAGGGTGTACTAACTACTATTTTTTGAAAACGCGCGAAAGTTCACTTTATGTTGTTTATTTCACAATATTAGAACCCTGTGGCTGATATGTCTGTACGTCGACACATTTATCAAATAAAGTTATAGCACATGAGCCCCCAGACAAAAGTGAATATTTGTCGCAAATTGTTTTCACACCATGTGGCTGTCTCAAACACCGTTTATGTTCGTGCCTATGCGACGACACGTGTTACATTAACAAATCACAGTCACTTTAATTCAATGCGATGCACACCTTGTTCCACCGGCTAAATATTCACAAACACACAGTGGCACTCGATTCAACTTGGTGCAGTCTACGACGAGCACCCACATGTGGCGATTGCCACACACAAATCTATAACCTCCATCTAGAGGTCCACATGCCAACTGCAGCAGAGCGACGCCGCCCGGCCAGCTCCCCAAGTGCTCCAGACTCCGTCACTTCCTGCCCTCGCGCGCGTGCGCCAAAAGCTCAACTGCCGGGGTTTTTTCCCCTACGTCATCAACTTCCCCATGTGAGCTGTTCTAACTGATTTGTCAACGTACAGCGCTCAGCCAATACATTTCTAAAACTTTACTTAAAATCAAAATAATTACACTACACATTAACAAATTGTCTTCTTAGGTTTTTATATTGGTATAAACATACTTTGTACTATTTATCATAATCGTGCAATTTCTTGTCACAGATTAGTGATTTAACTGAATACTTCAAGATAAAATACACAAGATTAATTGAAAGTAAAATGAGAAATAGTTAATGTATTACTTTTATAAACAAACATTGCCATGCTAGTTGCATAACTGTCTTGTCTTCGTTGGTAATTTATTACTTTTCATTGTCAATTAAACATATTACGCCAGATGTGACTATATCAGCTAATGTATTGTTTATTTATCAACAGGCTATTTTGTAATGAGGGCCTTAAAGGTTCCTAACTGCATCGTATTACTTCAAATGCCTGTAGTATTATAATATTTTATTTCACGCTGTGCACTGCACTGTGCCTGGCACTCGCCATTGTCCCTCTCTCCCCTCACCGGAAACGAACTGGAAAATCCTAAGCTGGAACAAGCCACCAACGTCGGCCTGCTCACTAGCCTCCCGTCAGCTACAAGCACACAGCAAATCTCTAACATGGAGAATTTCTACCTATGGGCCCACTATAAATGTTGTCACCCAACTGTGTACATACATTGCTACCATAATTAATAAGATTAAAATTGTGTAACATTTAGTGCATTGGCATGGTCAATGTTTACAGTGAACTTCATACTGTTTAATTATCAAATGCTATTAATTACCAATATTTCTATTGGGTGGTAATCTTACACACACATACATACACAAACACTAGCTTTTGCAGCCTAGCCGCTTCTTCAGGCAGAAGGGAAGGAGAGGGAAAAGGAAATGATGAAGGTTTCAAGGGAGTGGGTAAGGAGCCATTCCAATCCCAGGAGAGGAAAGATTTACCTTGGGGGGGGGGGGAGGGTAAATAAATACACACACTCGCCCACACATATACACAAACACAAATACAACTAGAAAGATTTCTACAGCATGTCTGCCTAGGTGTGTGTGTGTGTTATATATTTGTGCTACTATCACTACCTGTGCTCCTTCGCCTGGTAAGTAATCTTCATCTCTCTCTCTCTCTCTCTCTCTCTCTCTCTCTCTCTCTCTCTCTCTCTCTCTCTCTCTCTCTGTCTCAAAGATTACTCACCAGGCGAAGGAGCACAGGTGTGAAATCAGCACAAATGAACAGGACACACACTCATACACACAAATGCAAGCTTTCGCAGCCTAGCTGCTTTGTCAGGCAGAAGGGAAGGAGAGGGCAAAGGAAATGATGAGGGTTTTAAGGGAGTGGATAAGGAGTCATTCCAATCCCGGGACGGGAAAGACTTACCTTGGGGGGAAAAAAGGAGGGTAAACAAATACACACACACCCACACATTTACACAGACGCAAGTACACTTAGGCAGGCAGACATACTGTTCTATCTCTGTCTTTTCACAATGTTTCAGTCCTGAAATTGTGTTCTGTGTTCCCTCCAGATGCAAATTCATTGATAATCACTCTCCTGACCAAATCAGGGCTCATCAGTGAAAAGAAATGGATCCACTGTTTGAACACTCAGGTGGCATGTTGACAACTGCAGTTGAGATGTTCTCTTCTGTGAAGAAGTGTCACAGGGGTCAGGCATAGAGCAGTTCTCTGACAATAAAGACCACTCTGCCGAAGTCATCTGTAAAGTTAACCTCAATACAACTCTTCCAGTGGATACTATGAGATCAGATGCTAGTTGCTGTACAATGTATTACAGTACCAACATGCCTCTACAGCCAAATATTGATCCTTGTTTTGATGTCACACATGATCAGCCCTGGGATACAGTTTGTGACTTGATATACTGTCACATCATCTGAGGATCAACAGAACAATTCACATTAAGGCATCTGACTACACCAGTTTGAGACTGTCCTGCTTCCATTCTTCCTTACAGCCCTCCACCGCATACAGTCTGACACTGGGGAACAAAAAGATTGTAAAATGTAGACTTTCACAGTTGGAAAGGTCAAAATTACTAAATTTTACCAGGCTATTATGCTGTGGTTTTAGGGATTTATTACTCAAACTCAACGTTACGTCCCCATCTCCGGAGGACATTTTCAAGGGGGATCGTGGCACTTTTGTATGTCAGATGCACACCCTGGCTTGTTACTGACAACAGCCAAATTATGTTTTTGAGGGCTTGGATGCAGAGGTGTGACGTCAGATGTTTTGGATATGCGCGTGCAATTTGTCGTTGCCGATTGGCATTGTCTGTTGTTAATATTGTCCCATGGTGGAAGACTGTTACATTTCTTCTTCAACACTGGAATCCAGATTTCATTTAGTTTCGCGCCCTCCTCTATCCTATTGAAATTATTGGGGTGTTTTATAATTTCTATATCCTCTTTGTACAGTCTTTCGTGGTATCCATTTGTGGCTGCTAAAACCTGAGTCTTATCAAATTGAATGAAAAACATGTTCGGCAACAGCTGATCTATCAATCTCTCACCTTCTATAGTTATCCTTGTGCTCTTCTAGTCGTTTTTTTTTTTTCTGTTCTTTTTGTGGTACCCACGTATACGTCTCCACTGTTACATGAAATCCTATAAATTTCTGCTTTTTCCAGCAGTTTGCAAGCATCCTTTGCCAATTTTAGTTGATCCTGTATCTTTAAATAATTGAAACATTCCGTTTCATCAAAATTTTACTGATGTTGTCAGTGGCATCCTAGGAAGACTTTAGATTTCACAGGAACCTTTTCATCATTTTCATTTCTGGGTGTCAGTCTCAACGCTTTCCTTATCTCTGTGGACAAATAGTCATTCTTAAGTAAAGCATTAATCAGGTGTTTCAATTCCACATCAAGTAATTCTGGTTCATAGATGTTCCTTGCTCTGCCTGTCAATGTCTTTATAATGCCCCACTTTTGCTGAGGGTCGCAGTTTGAATCCTGGTGCAGATGTGTGTGGGCTTCTGATAAACTATATGGCTCAATCTGCCATTTCCCTTTTTGAAAATTGACATGTCAAGAAAATTCAATTTGCTTCTGCTTCCTCCGTGGTGAACTGAATTCTAGAATTAAACCTGTTGAGGTGTTGAAGGAAACAATCTACTTCCTCTCTACCATGCCTCCACACAACAAACGTATCATCTACATAGTGGAACCAAATGGCAAGTTTTTGTTTTCAGTGCCTTTAAGCCTGGTTATAGCAAAGTTCTACTTGGGAAAATTTGAGAAACAGGCAATGGAAACAGCACGCCCAAGATCATAAGCGTGAGTATTGGCAACTACAGTGGCTTGTGCA
The DNA here is from genome assembly GCA_026315105.1 of Locusta migratoria. Taxonomy (NCBI): domain Eukaryota; kingdom Metazoa; phylum Arthropoda; class Insecta; order Orthoptera; family Acrididae; genus Locusta; species Locusta migratoria. Next base: position 36,007,416 of record CM048746.1, on the reverse strand, counting down.
GTTTCAGCCTGCTGTTTACATCATCAAATAGAAGTAATATAATAGTTAAGATACAGCATATGTAGAGATTCATTGCACTTTAACTCACATAGCATTTATTTTGGAAAACATTATTTGAACATGTAGAAATGGTTGTGGTATAAGAATTCCACAATGAACCGCTTCTCACGTATGTTTTATTAGATGCATTCATAAACTGTCAGCTTATCCACACAACAGCCATGCGTTCAAATCCCACTGGAGTCAATTTATTTTTTATTTTCTAGACATCTTTCAGGTATTATTTTGAATATTAATTTGCTAAAAATTGTGCAGTTGTAGGCTTTTATTGATTTTTAATAGATTCTTTTTTATAATAATCTAATCTTTAATGAGACACACACATGTTCCTAGCAATAATAATGAAAATGGATGCTACAGAGACTCGCAATTGAGAGTTCCTGATAAAATGTTAATTGGAGAAAAGTCATTTTCACTGATGACTGCCCAATTGAGTCCACAAGCAGAGGTCCTGTTCTTGTTTACTGCACAGATAGGCAACACCGTGATGGCCGCTTCGTGACAAAAAGCACTAGAAGTGGACACATAATTGTGAAATGTTGGGGCTGGATGTCTTATATGGGTACTGGAACCTTAGAACGAATCCAATACAAGTTCAATGCAGCATGCTATGAAAATTTCCTTGAAAATTTAATCATTCCTGGAGCTTGACGTTCGTACCTCAGAGGATGTCTCATTTACCAACATGATAATCATCCATCACACACAGAGTATTAGGATTCAGAGCTGGTTCCAGAGGAGAGAGAATATTATTCAGTGCCTACCATGGCCTCCGAAGTCACCTTATCCAAAGAGAATGTATGGGCTAAACTCAAGAAGACTGTTTGGATAATTGGCCAGACCCTCCTCCAAGAACTGTGGATGTCTTATGGGATTTGGTTTATTCTTCATGGGAGAGAATTGCCATGGATGAGGTATTTTTTTCCACAGATTTGTAGATTCTATGCTTCAAAGGATCCAGGCTCTTCTTGATCCCAATGGCATGTGGACAAAATAATGTAGGCTACATATATCTTCATTATATTACTTTTATTTCAATGGGAAATCAAACCAATATCAACATCAAAGGAAGATTATTTTTATGAGAGGTCGGATGAATAACACCCTCCAAAGATCAAATGTGTTTGATATGTCGCATTTTGCAGCTCTTAAATATTGTGTGGTTTTTTTTTTTTTTTTTTTTGCTTTGCCCATTTTCTTAAGTTACCTATTACAGAGAACAAATTGTGTTTTACATGAAAATACATTAATATGGCAATGTTATATTGAATGTATAAGTTGTAATTACTTACATTCATATATATTTTTATTTGGATACTGCTTATGTCACACTGTTTGTTGTAAAAGCAGCTTTGGTGCATATATAAAAATGTCTTTTCTACCCTCCAAAGATGTTTATGGGAGGCCAAATAAATATTACTTCCCAAGGAAAATTATTTTTATGGTGGGCAGATGAAAAATACCCTCCAAGGATGTTTATGTTTTGTTATGGGTGATAAAAAATTATTTATTTGATTTAGTTAATAGCATGAAAATGCATTTGATGTCGTCATTTGTGTAAATACATACTGATATGTACAATTACATATGTTGGAAATGCTTAAATATACAATTACATAAGTGACATACACATGTTGAAAAGAGATTTTCAGGCAAATAATTTAATAACAAAATGTAACTAAAGCAAGAAACATTTGTCCTGAGATAAAATGAAATTAAAAACTTTGGTTGCATCTGATCCAATGCACATCACTTAACCAGGAAAGCCGACGCTCTAGAGCTACCTGTCCTTTCTCATTAGCGTAATAGTCCTACCAGAGTTGAAGAATGAATATTAAACTGGAAACAACAGATAATGTAAGGCACAGCCACTCATTCATGTAAACTGTACGTAATGATTTAGAAAATTATGCTTATCTGCTGATACATTTATCTTAGCTTAAGACTATAGATTCACCATGGGGCAGTCAAAGTAATTACAAATACATGCATCCATTTTCAACATTTTTACTATGGATATCTTTTGTCTCATTGTTTAAAGAATAGGCTATTACAAAAAGGAATATGTTTAAGAATGTGTAATCTAGCAAAGACTATAATTGCACAATTGGTAGTGAATTAATGTTAAAAAATTTACCTGCAGAGGTCTTAAAAAGTTGGCTCCAGTGGTGCTCAAACTCGTGCCCCTTGTGTTCATAAACTGTCAGCCTATCCACTTGGCCAACGAAACATATAAAGAAATGGTTTGTTGTAGTAAATTTACCCACATGGAGTTCTTATACCTCAACTGCTTCTATGTGCTCGAATAATATTTTCAAAAATAAATGATACTAAACTGCTAAGGTTATCAGTCCCCTGTTGGTGAGGGGAAGGAGTGAGGATAGAAAAGGAGGGGAGGAGAAAGGAAATGCAGTCCAGTAAGAAAAGGAGGAAGGAAGACTGCATAGCTCGGGGCCGTGTGCTCGCTATGCACCTACTCATGAAAGAACCATGAGCACCCTGAGGGACGGATTAAGAAAAACAATTGAGTCAGTCGGTGGAGAAAGGAACTATGTCACTTTTTTGTATTTTTCAGGAGGGACAAAAACTGTTTTATTGTTATACTATTTAACAGATTTCATTACAATTTTTGACAGTTGCTGTACTCTAATCATACATACTGTGAATGAAAATAAGTTTTATATATTCTAAAAGGTATCTTCTGAAAAAAAATTAAAATTTGTAACACAATTCCTTTCTCCACTCAACAAGGGAATTAGTACTTTTTGTGAGTATAATACATTAAAACACACACATTTCTGGATTAAAGCTCAAATTTATTGGTAAATTATCTTCAACTGAACATGAAAACAACTATTTAATAGAATACAAAGATCAGAATAGTTAATATCACAGTGAGTTTTCACTTGAAGTCAGCCATTTCAAAATCTTCTCATAAAAAAAATCTCAGCGTCTTCTCCATGGATGTATTTCATCACTTTCCAAAAATATCTTCTATTTTCTTTATATTGATTCGCATTTTATTCCCATCATGTAGTCTCTTCAATCCAGTTTCAAATGAAGCAAGTTAAGTTTTTGCCAGATTAAAGATGACTGGTAAAGCTGTGTATGAAAGGGTAGGCAGTCGCGACTCCCAGTTTCGTTGCTTCAAAATGAAATTGTTTGAACATTGATATACATGAATTTTGTTTTTATTTATATGTTGTCTTGAGATGTGCTGTTTCCTTAGACTGTACCCCTATCCAAGTGGGCAAATAGGTATAAAATAAAGATTTTTGACTTACCTAAGTACAGGCTCGTCAACAGAAACACCAAATACACACAAAGACACACAAACATTCGAGCTTTCGCCACCACTGGTGGCTTCTTCGGGAAAAAGAGGAAGGAAGGAGAGGAGAAAGGGAAGGATACGGATTTTAAGGAAGTGGAAAAGGAGCCATTCCAATCCCAGGAGTGGAAGGACTTACCTTATGGGACAAAAAGGAAGGTAAACAAATACACACACACTCACACATATCCACATCCAAACACACCTAGGCAGACAGTAGTAGAAACCAAAGAAGTTAGACAGAGATACCACTTCAGGCAGAGGCTCTGTCCACAGAACTGAGGCAAAGATGTTAAAGATGGCAGGCGGGAATTAGAATTTAGCGGAGGTTGAGACCAGGTGGGCAACGGGGAGAGAGAATGTGTTGAAGGGCAAGTTCCCATCTCCGGAGTTCTGAAAGATTGGTGTTGGTGGGAAGTATCCAGATAACCTGGACGGTGTAACACTGTGCCAAGATGTGCTGGCCGTGCACCAAGGCATGTTTAGCCACAGGGTGATCCTCATTACCAACAAATACTGTCTGCCTGTGACCGTTCATGCGAATGGACAGTTTGTTGCTGGTCATTCCCACATAGAACGCTTCACAGTGCAGGCATGTCAGTTGGTAAATCACGTGGGTGCTATCTGTGGACAGAGCCTCTGCCTGAAGTGGTATCTCTGTCCAACTTCTTTGGTTTCTACTAATGTCTACCTAGGTGTGTTTGGATGTGGATATGTGTGAGTGGGTGTGTATTTGTTTACCTTCCTTTTTGTCCCCTAAGGTAAGTCCTTCCACTCCTGGGATTGGAATGGCTCCTTTTCCACTTCCTTAAAACCCGTATCCTTCCCTTTCTCCTCTCCTTCCTTCCTCTTTTTCCCGAAGAAGCCACCAGTGGTGGCAAAAGCTCGAATGTTTGTGTGTTTTTGTGTGTATTTGGTGTTTCTGTCGACAAGCCAGTACTTTAGGTAAGTCAAAAATCTTGTATAAAATAAAGATTTTTGACTTACCTAAAGTACAGGCTCGTCGACAGAAACACCAAATACATCAAATTCCATTATATCTTTACTTTCCTCCATAACAACTGTAACTTCAGAAAGACTGTTGGCTGTGATTTACACGTACTCTTTTAGGGGTGTATACTTTATCAAATTTTCGTATTTGTCTCTTCAGTGTTCCAATCACATGACCACAAGGGAGAAATGAGTGACCTCTTTCAGGAAAACTGTGATTGATTTTTAATTTTTCATTGTCTTTCAATGCAAGGCACGTTCTTACTACAGTATTATTTTGTCCAGGTGCTCTGTCTGAGAACAGGTGTAGTTCTGTAACATTTTTCAATACATGGTTTTCAGTGTAGTGGTACAGGAATGAACAGACCTCATTCGTTCCCTGTTTCGCTTGACCTTCATGATACAAGTAGACTGTAGAACACCTGGACTCTGTGTCATAAATGCAGAAACAGTTAACCCACAGCTGACATAAACAGAATGTTTCTTGCGCTGGGATGTTTGGCAACAGCAAGTTTTGCATAAAGTCGAAAGCTAGTCCAACAATGTCATCCCTGCCCATAAATTCTTTCTCAGTTATTTTAATGGATTTTTAAAACTCCCTGCTGCGCCGCTTGTGAATATCTAACTCAAGTTGTGCAGCTCACTTACTACTGTCAGAGATATGTGGACTTTTTAATTTATCCTGAAGTTCTACACATTTACCAATTACATCACTTTGTGGACGTCCGAAATGAAAATTGTAATTTTCTTGAAAGCGTTTCCTAAAGAAGTCATATTTCACATTTACATCTGGATATATCTTAAGGAACATTTCATGCATAGTTTTCAGATCCAAGAATCATCTAGATATTTCATCTCCTTCACAGCATACAGAGTTTCTTTACGTGGGAAAGAGGTGATGATGGTATCTATCAAATTTATTACATTTTCCGGAATTTTGGTTATGCATGGATCACTCCCACACATGTCCTTTTGACACTTAAAAAGATGGTATTCAGTCACTTACAACACTCAACAATAATCATGACACGTGACGAAATTGGCGCCAACTTTCTATTTTGTTGTACTTTCTAGATTTTACATCTACATGCTGCAGACCAACACCACCTAGCGTGTAGTTGGTAGTACAAGCTTGCTGACAGTAAAAGTTGCTGATGGGACGCGACGTGCGGCGAAGAAAGGCACTAAGTCACTGACCTGATTCCTTTCTCCTCAGCACATATAAAATCAACCTCATGTTATTACCACAGGAAGAAGCCAAACATAGTTCCTTTCATCATAGTAAGGTGTGTGTTGGTCTGTTTACTACAGTTATGAAAAAAATTAAAAACGGCAAAAAGTGACTTAGTTCCTTTCTCCACCGACTGATTCCATTATTAAAATGTTGAATATGCACACACACACTGGTGTCTAGTGCCGTCACAGATGAAAGTGCTTCAAGTGTTTCTGCATATCACTGGGTAACAGTGTATGAATGTATGTGTAATTAAAAGTGTTGCTTAAAAATCATGTTAACGTTACTCCATTTGATAGAAGCTCACAAATCTCGATATATACTGCATCCTGATTATTATATTGCTTCTAATTGATGATGTAAACACAAAGCTGAAGCTCCAAAGACCAATAGAGTAGGCAACACACACACTTCGGAACTAGGACATGCGCTGTGCTCTTTTCTTGGACTTTAAATTATTTGGAGTGGGTATTCTTCTTGTCTCACATTGTACAAAGTGACAGTGATGGTGTTGGACTACCCACTTAACACTAAGCCATTTGATAGAAGCCAAATATCATTTGCATGGTTGTACAACACTCCCCTTGTCTTAGAAAGACGAACCCCAGCCTCCGGTTGTCACAGAGAAATTGTGTACATGAGGTTGCTGTTGGAGGTGTGCAGATCCTTCACATCTCTCAATTGTTTCTGAAAGTCACTATGTTGCATCTTCAGCAGTGTGTCCCAATTGCAACAGTTGATGCGCTGGTCCCTGTATCCTACAAAAATGGTGGATGTGTCTGTGATTGTGACAGTTGGGGGGTCTCCTTATCAATTGAACTGCAGTAAAGAGCACACTCTTTAACACAATTTTTAAGTGATACCTTTAATTACACATACAATCATACACTGTTACTCAGTGATGTACAGAAACACTCAGTACACTTGTGGAACTTTCGTCTTTAACCACACTAGTCACCAGTGTGTGCATATTCAACATTTTAACAACTGTTTTTCTTAATTTTCCCCCAGGTGGCTCACGGTTCTTTCATGAGTAAGTGTGTAGTGAGCTTGGGGCCCTGAGCTAATGCACTCTTCCTTCTTTCTTTACTTCCTGGAGTTCATTTCCTTTCCCCCTCCCCTTCTTTTCCATCCTCACTCCTTCCCCTCCCCACCAGGGAACTGGTAACCTTAGCAGTATAGCCCCCCCCCCCCCTATCCCAACCAAACAACCCAGCCAACCCCTCTTAATTTTGCTAATAACTTTAAAGAGCCACATCTGATTGGCCTGACTCCTATGTGTCTTCTCAACTCAACTGCCAAGATAGAGTGCTTTCTTGTCTCATCTCTTAACCCTTCATCCAGTCAGACAGCAGGCTTTTTTCCTGCCCTTATTTGGGCATCTTGCCATGAGCCTGGTGTTTCTCTTTGTGTGGTCTTCTCATCCAATTCTGGGCGTGTATGTGAACCATTTCCTTGTGTGGAAAACTTGCTCTCCAGTCAGTAGCTAGTACCAACCCTTCCATATCACACGAACTTATGCCTGTCACACTATAGCACCACATTATGATATCTTTAAGAATCTTAGAAATTCTACTAGTATTGCAAATTCAAGTATTACAGTACACTGACCGAAATGCCATCTTCCATGCAAACATGACTGTATGGACATGTGTTGACAGGTTGTATTATTATATTATGACTAGCGTTTTATTCCTTACTTTTGGTCACTAGTGTATGTTTAACAATAAGTCATTGGATTACATCAGTTCTTGTTTAGCTTAGGTAGGGTTGATGCACCAGAAAAGGGACATTTTTATGTGGTCTGTTTTTTTAATCAGTTCCTTAGTCACTGACATCCTCAATATCAGCTGTCTTGTGCTGAATACCAATCAAACTACATCGTCTGACACACTTAGTATTTTGACTGGGCCTGTGTATAACACTAAATCTTTCTCTTTTGTGCCAATACTGAAATAAACTACCCATTAATTTGTACCATGTCCCTAACTTCTCTGTAGCCAAGTTGAGATTTGAAAGTTGACCTGTGGTCACTGGCATAGTCCACCTTTTAATGTATCTCATCTTATTAATTTTGTTCAATTACTAATACATGTACATAACTACTCTGCAGTTCACATTTAATGCCTGGAAGAGTGCTCATCAAGCCACTTTCAAAAATATTTCTCTAACTTTCCATTTTAGAATAGCACATGGCTAAAAGGAACATCAATATCTATCCATTTTATATCTGATAATCATGTCTCCGCATGCAAGTGGCAGCTAAATAAATGTGCTCAAATTTAGAGGAGAAAGACAGTGAAAGAAATTTCATAAATAGATCTTGCTGCATTAAATAGGCCTAAAGCCTTTGTTTAAATGACTTCCACCCCATTACCATGATGCTCTCACTGTATCAGAATAATACAAAAACAAGCTCCACTTCTTTGAACTTTTTCTATGTCCTCTGTCATTCCCACTTGGTGTGAATCTCACACTGCACAGTAATACTCCAAAACAGGATAAGCAAGTGTATTGTAGGCAGTATCCATAGTGGAATTGTTGCATGCTCTCAGTGTTTCGCCAATGAAATGCAGCTTTTTGTTGGTCTTTCTCACTACATCTTCTGTGTGTTCATTCCAATTTAAGTTGTTTGTGACTGTAATTCCTAAAAATTTAGTTGCATTAATGGCCCTTGTATTTGACTGATTTATCCTGTAAATAAAGTTAAACTGATTTCTTTTAGTGCTTATGTGGACAACCTTATGCTTAATAATATAGTAATAAGGACAGTCTAAAACTCACCGCAAAGACATGGCAACGAGCTGCGACAGGCACATACAAATGACACAACACATACAACACTTTCAGCTATCGGTCATGGCCTTCTTCAGAAAATAGAACGTTCATGCAATCACACAACACATACAAGGTTGTATGACTGTGTTGTATGTCTGTGAGATTGCGTGAATGTTCTATTTTCTGAAGAAGGCCATGACCGATAGCTGAAAGTGTTGTATGTGTGGTATGTGTGCGTCTTTTATATGTGCCTGTCGCAGCTCGTTGCCACATCTTTTGAGTTGTAAACTGTTCTTTTTAATTCCAACATGGATTTTCCATTATTAGATTTACAACCTTGCACTTAAATTATTTATGGTTGTTGCCATTTTTGTGGCATATTGAAATCTTACCTACATCATTTTGCAGTTGGTTTTGATCCTCTGGTGAGTTCACTTGACAATGAATGAATGAATGCATCATCTGCAAACAGCCAGAGTTTCTCAAATTTCTTCTAAATCATTTATGAAGACAAGGTACAATTGGGGGCCTATAACACTGCAGTGGGAAATGCCAGATATCACTTCTTTTATATTTGATTCCATTTTCAGGAAGGTTGTGCTCAACAACCACACAATGATGAATAAGCCAAATGTAATATGCAGCATTGGTCGCTACTAGAGGATTTATTACTGTAGCAGCAGATCTATTTCGATCACATAGTGGCCATTTTCAATGCATCTTCAAGCTATATACAAGAAATCTCAAAATCACTACAGAGCTAAAATAAAATTCGAATTTGAATACAATACAAAATAAACCCTACAGTAAGGATACATACCAGGTATTGTGAATGAGATTACAATAAAAGTTGAAATAACATCTGTAACTGTGCAGTGCTAGGAGTTAAGATGGAGTGAGTGAGCTGCTTACAAGACACACAGCAGTGCTGCAGGGATGGGCACTAATAATGCCCTCTAGTACATTGATATTCCACCAACACTAAAATTTTTTATATTTCCAATTATACAAAGATTAAAATAAAAATTGAAAATAATTTTACATACAGAAGTGTACAAAATGGATTACATATATAATGAAACATCAAGAAAAAAGTAAAATAAATATGATGCCAGGTACCTTATGTCAGTTGTACATACTTCTAATGTAGTACGTAATTTCCAAAAAAGACAATTTAAATGGAAAATACCACGTAGGACAGTAACATTTATGCTTTGAACATAATTATGCTGCAAAGTCTGAGTCACGCAGATACAGAGTTTTCAGTTTCAGGATACAGTAATGAATCTTAAGTGCAGTGACATCTTGTTTCTCATGCATGAGGCATGTTATTTATTTTAAACTTTGTATAATTGAAAATATAAAAAAATAGTATTGGTGGAATATCAGTGTAGTAGAGGGCATTATTAAGGCCCATCCCTGCAGCACTGCTGCATGTCTTGTAAGCATCTCACTCACGCCATCTTAACTCCTAGCACTGCACAGTTACAGATGTTATTTCAACTTTTATTGTAATCTCATTCACAATGGCTGGTGTGTTCCTTACTGTATGTTTCATTGGGGATTGTATTCAAATTTGTATTTTATTTTAGCTCTGTACTGATTTTGTGTTTTCTTGTATATAGCTTGAAAGTGCATTGAAAATGGTCACTATGTGATTGAAATCAATCTGCAGCTACAGTAACAAAGCTTCTAGTAATGACCAATGCTGCATTTTCCATTTGGCATATTCACTTCTGTTTTAACCAATGAATTTCAATCAATTACGACTAACATTTCATTTCTGATGGTAAATCTCGAATTGAATCTCATAACTAAGACTATATTCCATAAGCTTGGAATTTGATTAGCAGGAGCTTGTAAGGTATGCTGTCTGGAAATCTAAAAATATGGAATCAGTTTGAAATCCCTTGTTGATAGCATTCACTACTTCACGTGACCAAGGAGCTACCTATCTGTCTTTCACAAGAATGATATTTTCTAAATCTGTGTTGACAATGCATCAACAGATTGTTCACTTTGAGGTAATAAATGAAGTTTAAACGAAGCATATACTCCAAAATCCTGCTGCAAATCAACATGTATGATATTGGCCTGTAAGTTTGCAGATTATGCTTACTGCCTTTCTTCAATACTGGATTGACCTGTACAACATTCCTGTTGTGGAGGTTACTAGGGGCAGTGGAACCCAATGAGCAAGCACTTTACAATACAAGTGCTTTATTCTATGTTGTCAACTGAGCGAACAAACACAGACTGAATTAAACATGGTGGAAGATACAAGAAGAAGCAAAAACCAAAGATTGTCATATAGATATAACACTTGGTTGTGACCATGGTCGACAACCAGAGGCACAGGCACAAACACTTGCATTGATGGCTAGTGCCCCACCTTCCACCCCCCCCCCCCCCCGCTGCAGTATGGAGTACTCCTGAGAGCCATGGGGGGGTGGGGGGGGGCAGGAAGAGTCACAAGCAAAAGTAGATGCACACGCAGAGGGCACCACGCACACGGTGAGTTCTATTGTCCCATCTGGTAGTATTGGAGGGAGAGGTAGCTGACATGTGGAGCGGGCAACAAACAATGAAATGCTGCAATCTAGAAGGCAGCATAATTTGTTGTGAGAGTTGCCGGTTCGAGTGGGAGCCACAGACCGGAACTACGACTAGCACAGTGCTTGATGGGAGCTGGAAGCCCGAGCCTTAGAAGGATTGTAATCTCGGGTCAGCTGGAAACATGTAATAAGCTCGCATTTAGTGGATGATGTGCACATAATGAATAGGTTAGAGTTGCGCACCACGACGGACAGCTCTGTTGTGAGTGGCAGGGGAACAGGGACAGAGAATTAGTAACAGTGATCGGAGGGGGGGTGGGGGATGGATGAGAGAATCCTCTAAAAGGGGAGGAGGAGGAGTCAACGACCGAAGGCGGTATGTGACCTGAAGGTGAAGGAGAGAGGGGGGGGGGGGGAACGTAAGAGGAGAAGGAGGGAGAGCCTCGAATGAGAAGGAAGAGGGAGGAGCCTCAACCTCGGGAGGGGAAGCAGTATCAAGGTGTGCGGATTTTAGGCGATTAATGTAGATGGCGGAAGGTTTGAAATTGAGAAGGATGGTGTAGGTGTTCGCTGCACGAAGAAGGACAGGATAAGGAATGGAGTAATGGGGCTGTAAGGGTGGGCAGATGGTGTCATCACGCAAGAACATGAACTCGCGAGCCTGCAGGTCCGAAGGTACCATTACAGGTGTAGGAGAGTGGCTGGCAAGAGGGGAAGGGGAGGCCGCAGCACAGATGAGGTGGACTCGGTCTACAAAGGAAGGGAGATCCTCAAATGAAGAGAGTGGGGACAGGACGACAAGCTCGTCCAGTAAGGTGAGTTGTTGCCATATACGAACTCTGCAACAGCGCCACAGAGATCCTCCTTGTAGATTGAATGCAGGCCAAGGAGGATCAGAGGAAGTGCAATGAGCCAAAGCGACCTGTGGCACCGAAGGGCCATTTTTAGGGTCGGGTACCACCGCTCCACCAGCCCGTTGCTCTGCAGATGATAGGCAGTGGTGTGGCCCTGACAAATTCCACAAAAGTGACAGATATTAGTGAAAAGGGCACTCTTGAATTGGCGTCCCTGGTCAGTTGTGATGACCATGGGGAAGCCAAAGCAAGCACTCAGGTAGATATAAAAGCACAAGCGACGAAGTCAGCAGTGATGTTGAGCAGAGGTATGATCTCCATCCACCTCGTGTTGCAGTCAATCATGGAAAGGATGTACCAGTAACCGTCGACCGGCAGAAGAGCACCAACAAAATCCAAGTGCACATGCTGGAATCTGCCGACGGAGGAGGGAATGAACCAAGCGAAGGCGAGGTGTGAAATGAGACCTTGTTTCACTGACACAAGATGCAAGAGCGGGCCCAGGCCTGGCAATCCCATCTCATGTCACGCCAAACGAAACGCTCACACACCAGGCATTTCCAGGCTTTGACACCTGGGTGTGTGAGCTCATGCAACTTTTGGAAAATAGGATGTTGAAGATAGTGGGGAATGAAGGGACAGAGTTTGCCTGTCGAGTCATTGCAGCATACCTCACAGGTGACACCCAGAAATGTGGTGCAGATAGGAAGTAGGGAAGAGGAAGAGTTGGAGTCGAGAGCAAGTAGATCATCATTGGCGGATTGGTTAGATAGATCGATGACAGTGTAAACAGCATCAGTCCGAGGGAGGAAATCTATGCCCTTGATGTAACGCACATCCATTGTGTATTGTGAGATGTAGTCGATGTAGTGGGCAGTGTGTCAGCCGGGGATTTTTGATTGCAGCCCCCTGTGGTTTGTGATCAGTGAGAATGTGAAAGACGCGACCTTCAAGTTCTGCATGGAAATGTTTAATGGCCTCGTAGGTTGTGAGAAGTTCCCTTCAAAAGCCACATACTTGCATTGTACATTGTTTAATTTTTTGGAAAAGAACTGCAGGGGAGAGATTACTCCGTCATGAGATTGCTGAGAACCAGATCGATAGCAGTGTTGCTCTCATCAGTGGTTAGAAAAACTTCTGCGTCAGGATGCAGATGAGCAACTGTGATCATTCGAGCAAGTAATTCCTTGAGTGCATTGAATGATTCGGTCATTTGGTCCATCCAGGGCACTGTGCGGTCATGTGATGTGTGCTTGCCAGCCAACGCATCTGTAAGGGTGGCCTGAACCTTAGCCGCTTTTGGCAGGTGCTGCCTGTAGTAGTTAATGGTGCCAAGGAACCTACAAAGCTCTTTGTAAGTGAAGGGGCGCATGATGTTCTGCACTGAGTTAACCTTGTCAATGGGAGAGGGAAGTGACGCTCTCCGATGAGATTGTACACCCAAGGAACTGTACTGAGGGGAGATGCAGTTGGCATTTGTCATCATTCAACTTGATTCCTGCCTCGGCCAGCCTGTCAAGAATGATTTGCAAATGTCTTTCATTTTCTTCGACTGAGGAGCTGAAAATTAGAATGTTGTCTAAGTACATGAAGCAAAATTTTAAGTCCTGTAAAACCTCACTGATAAACTGTTGCCAGGTCTGTGTGGTGTTCTTAAGTCCGAAAGGCATGAAACGATACTGTTAAAGGCAAAGTGGGGTAGTGATGGCCGTTTTTACAATGTCCTCAGGGGCCATGGGAATTTGATGATAAGCACGTATGCAATCGACAACTGATAAAACCTTAGATACGGCAAGTAATTGGAAAAGTCAGTGACGTTCTGAATCGGAAACCGGTCCATAATGGTTTTGGCACTGAGCTTGCGATAGTATCGCACATGCGCCAGTTGCCATCATCTTTCTGTACTATGTGAATGGGTGAGGCCCAACTGCTACAAGATAATGCGATCACACCAGTAAGTGACAGTAGTACATATAAATGCGTGTCAACTGCAGCTTATTTTTTGGGACACAGAGGGTACGATTTAGAAAACACAGGGACATTGTCAGTGAAGTGTAATCTGTGAACTGTGCATTTGTGATGACAGCTACTTGCAAGGCAAATGAGGCCATGGCACTAGGTGTGGAGGAGGTGCTGGGCACAACAGCAAGTCGCACAGAACGATAGATGACAGAGGTAGGTATGGCAGCAGCCTGCTCCGCACGAGTGACAGAAGCTGTTGTCAGTGAAGAGTTGGCAGCAATACCCGAGGACGTTGTGTGTGTGTGTGTGTGTGTGTGTGTGTGTGTGTGTGTGTGTGTGTGTGTGTGTGTGTGTAGCCAGCCAATTCGAAGTAGTTGCTGCGTAGACTGTGAGAGATGACAGTGGCACTGGTGGAGTGGCAGCAGAGGAAACAGGAGCCATAGGTGACGAGGTGGTTGCTGGGGCACACGAGTCGGCACTCATGGCGCTGACACAGCAGCGGTGGCGGCGGCCGGAGTTTACAAGGCTACCACAGAAGAGCTGAGCCACAACTGCGAGTGCCTGGTGTGTGCATTGGCTGCAAGCAGGTGTACATGGTGCCAAGGAAATAGGAGTGGCAAGCGTCAGAGTCAGAGAAACAGGAGCCGGAGAGCTTGGGTGAGGAGGCGATGCACGCGCAGCTGAGTGGGTGGATGGCGAGGTGACGTGAGCTGGAGGGGAGACAACATTGCCATCACAGTGAAGGCCGGTGAGCCAGTTGGTGAAATTAAGATCTGTAGGACGGCGTGCACAAGAATGTTTGATGGAGGATTTGCGAGAAGCAGAAGCAGGAGTACTCACGGGCACACACTGAGACACTTCACTAGAGTTTGTTAAGACAGGAACAGTGAACACAGTGGGCTGGTTCAGGAAAGTTACTCGTGGAGCTCTCGAATAAATGCACAACTGTTGTGTGCAGAGTTCAGGGCGCACGAACGAGGTGAGAGCTTGCTATTGCCTTTGCAGACCTCCGCGTACGAGCGGGAAGGAGCAAGTTTAATACTTGGAGAAGGCAAAAGTTCCAAGCAGGAAGGAGTTCACTGGGAACACGAGTTAAAGCAGCAGCGTTAAATGTTGTTTTTCCGTGTGTTACTTTACGCAATTTAAGTTGACTGGAAGCACTTCCTGATGCCGCGAAATGGAAAGTAACTGTAAATTTACATCTACATAGATACTTTGCCAATCACCTTTACTTGTCTGTCGGAGGGTTCATTAACCACTTTCATAACTGATCTCTACTGTTCCATTCTCTAACAGCGCATGGGAAGAAAGAACACCTAAATCATTCTGTTTTCGATCTGATTTCTCTTATTTTATTGGGATGGTCATGTCTCCCTATGGAGAAGTAAAAGTCGGTAATCGAAATTTTGCAAATAGATCTCGCCCCAACGAATAACATCGTTCTTTTAATGATTTCCACCTCAAATTTCGCAACATTTCTGTGACACTCCCCCCCCCCCCCCCCCATGACGTGAAAGAACAAAACGAGCTGCCTTTCTCTGAACCTTCTCAATGTCTTCCACCAGTCTCACATGGTGAGGGCCCAACACTGGGCAAGAGTACTCCAGGAGAGGATGTACAAGTGTAATGTAGGCAGTGTCTTTGGTGGAGCTTTTGCATCTTTGAAGCATTCTGCCAGTGAAATGTAACCTGTGGTTTGCCTTCTCCACAATATTTTCTATGTGTTTTCTCCAGTCTCAGTTGTTTGCAATTGTCACTCCTAGATATTTGTTAGAATTTATGATCTTAAGGTTTGACTGATTTATTGTGTAATCAAAGTTTAGCAGATATCTTTTAGTGATCCTGTGTATTACTTCACACTTTTCATTATTTAGTGTTAATTGCCAATTTTGTCTAAATCACTTGCTTTTGATCCTCTGTTGACTTCACTAACCGATATATGACAGCATCTTCCATGAACAGTCTAAGGGAGCTATTCAGATTGTCTCCTAAATCCTGGGGAACTCCAGATATCACTTCTGTTTCACTCAATGACTTGCTGTCAGTTACTAAGAATTGTGTCCTTACTGATAGGAAATCATTCCATAAACACACAATTTCATTAGAAGCCACTTGGGAGGTACAGTGTCAAAAGCCTTCCGGAAATTCAGAAATATGGAATCGATTAGAAATCCCATGTTGATGGCACTTATCACTTCATGTGAATAAAGGGCAAGCTGTGTTTCACAAGAGCGATACTTTCTGAATGCATGTTGACTATTGGTTAATAGGTCGTTCTCTTTGAGGTAGTTCATAATGTTCGAACTAAGTATATGTTCCAAAATCCTACTGCAAATCAACGTCAATGAGATTGGCATGTAATTTTGGGGATCACTCCTATTGCCTTTCTTGAATATTGGAGTGACTTGGACAACTTTCCAGTCTTTGGGTATGGATCTTTTGCTGAATGATCGGTTGTATATGATAGCTCAGTATGTTGCTATTGCATCAACATACTCTGAGAGGTATCTAGTTGGTATACAGTCTGCCCCAAAATTTTTGTTTTTGTTTAGTGACTTAAGTTGTTTTACTACTCCAGGAACATCTACTTCTAAATTTTGCATACTGGCAGCTGTTCTTGGTTTGAATTCTGGAGTGTTCACTTTGTCTTCTTTGGTGAACGAATTTCGGAAATCTGTGTTTAGCAATTCTGCTTTAACAGTACTGTCATCGGTAGTATTACCATTGCTATCAGATAGTGAAGGTATTGTTTGTGTTTTGCCCCTAGTGTACTTCACATAGGCCCTATGACCAGAATTTTGTTGGATTTTCTGCAATATTATGAGACAGGATTTCATTGTGGAAACTATTATAAGCTTCTCGCATTGAAGTCCACATAAGGTTGCAAGTTCCTGTAAAAGATTGCCAGTCTAGGGGATTCTGTGTCTTTTTTTAAATTTTGCATGCATTTTTCTTTGCTTTTGCAACAGTGATCTTACCTGTTTTGTGTACCATGGGAGTTCAGCCCCCTCTTTTATTAATTTATTTGGTATAAATCTCTCGATTACTACTGATATTATGTCTTTGAAAGTAAGCCACAACTGATCCACACTCACATGTTTAATTTTGAAAGACTGGAGACTATCACTCAGGAAAGCATGAAGTGAATTTTTGTATGCTCTATTGAATAAATATATTTTTCTTTTATTTTTGGTGCATTTGGGAATTTCGATATTCAACCTTGCTACTACAACTCTGCTAATCCCTGTAACTGTTTTGCTACTCTTTACTAGCTCAGGATTATTCATTGCTACGAGATCATGGGTAGATTTGCAACCATTTACTATTCTAGTGGGTTCATGAACTGACTGAAGTAGTTTTCAGAAAAAGCATTCAGAACTAGTTCAAATGATGTTTTACATTTGCCGCAGGTTTTGAATACACATTTATGCCAACATATCGAGTGTAAATTAAAGTCGCCACTGATTATAACAGTATGCTTCAGATACCTGTTTGAAATGTGATTCAAGCTTTCTTTGAACATTTCAGCAATTGCATTGTCTGAGCCAGGGGATCAATAAAAAGATCCAATTATTAATTTATTCCGGTTGTCAGGTATAACCTCTACCCATATCACCTCAAAGGAAGTATCTGCCTCAATTTCACTGCAGGATAAACCATTTGTAACAGCAATAAACACGCCACCATCTTTTTTCTGAACACCATTTGGCCCTTTGTAAAAATTTTGGCCGAACGTATCTCTGGCGTCGCTTTCAGAATCTATAACGATTTGTGCCTCAGTGCTTAGAGTTCTGGAACTTTCCCAACACAGTTACGATAATTTACAACTGTTACACCAATGGTTCCTAGATCTGCATTTTTCTGGGGCCGGCCCAGACCCTTTGAGACTGAAACCCATTTTGTATTTTCCGGGGCTCTCTAATCTAAAAAATCGCCTAGTCCATGCCACACAGCCCCCGCTACCTATGTAGCTGCTTCCTGAGTGTAGTGGACTCCTGACATATTTAGCAGAACCCGAAAACCCACCACTGAATTAAGTAACATTACAGCTGAACAGAGGAATGATCAGGAATTATTAAAAACCATAGAGGCGCCACTGTCGCCGTCGAGTGGAATATCTTTGGGTCGAGTGGAATATCTGCCGGAAGCGCCGCGCCTCTAGTTTTAACGAGTGCGCGGGCGCTGAAAAATCAAGTTTTCAAGTCGACCGGATGTGGCGTTCTAGTTATCATGCGTGCCAGGCGGAAGGGCGTTGGCTGTGCCAGGCATCGTGCTCAGTTGGCTTGAGGCAGCCGCACGAGCAACAGCATTAAATCACGATGCCACGCCGTTATTACAGTAGACGTCGTAGTATGCTCCCTGTTTATAAAGCAGTGGATACTGTGGACTTTGCACCTGGATCTGATGGATTGACTACTACTGCACAAGAAGTGTTACATGGTCCTATTACATTTGTTGGAGCAAGATTTGATTTCAGTATTAAAAGTACTGAAGTTTTTGGTGGCTCTGGGTGGCTTACTGTAGCCATTGTTCGTTGTAATAATGCGAGGCAAGGTGGCCTTGAGTCTTTTTCTGAGAGGGACATTATTGCTTTTCGCACTTGGAGTATTGGAGAGGTACCTAACAAGTCATATGGTACTTCATATTTTGTTTCTGATAAGCCATTTTGTTTGAGAACAAGGAATAGAAGACGTGTTGCTGCCAACGAGGGAGTTCATATTTGGGTTAAGGTTGACGGCCCATTTGAGAAGAAATTTAATATTCAAGGAGATGTTGTTGTGTATTATCATAGTTAAATAAAGAGATCCTTTCCTTTTATCCCTTGAAAATATTGATTGGGGCACTTCGTGTCATGTCCATAAGAGCTCGAGAGTACTACAGTTTTAACGCATGTACACTAAGTACGTGACCTTGAAGCAGCTTCCGAGCTGTTCCGCCTGGCGCGCCACTGCCGCTGTCGAGTGGAATATCTTTGGGTCGCCGCTTAAGCGCCCGCGCCGCTAGTTTTAACGAGAGCGCGGGCGCTGAAAAATCAAGTTGACTGGATGTGGCGTTCTAGTTATCATGCGCGCCAGGCGGAAGGGCGTTGGCTCCGCCAGGCATCGTGGCTCATTTGGCTACTGGTCATTCCAGCTCATCTCCAGCCAGCTATTCTCAAGTATTTCCATGATGCTCCAATATCTGGTCATCTGGGATTTGTGAAGACCCTAGACACAATCAGACACAAGTATTACTGGAAAGGTCTCTACCGATCTGTCAAGCACTATGTGAGTCACTGTAAAGAGTGCCAGTGACGGAAGCATGTGCTGCAATTACCTCCAGAACATCTCGTACCGATTCCGCCGGCAGCAGCTCCATTCCACCGAGTTGGGATCGATCTTTTAGGGAGATTCCTGAAGTCGACAACCGGTAACCGTTGGATAATAGTCTGCACTGACTACCTCACACGCTACGCTGTCACCAAACCTGTGCCGACTGCAGAAGCTCCAGAGATCGCAAAATTACTCGTAGAAGACATTATTTTGAAGCACGGAACACTATGTGTCATGATATCTGATCGTGGAAAAGTATTCCAGTCAAAACTAGTATCAGAGGTAATGTCACGGTGCAACATTGTCCACAGAATGACAACTGCATACCATCCTCTGACAAATGGTCTTACGGAATGTTTTAACAAGACGTTAGCCGACATGCTGTCGATGTACGTCGATGTTGAGCAGAAGGATTGGGATACAATTTTGCCAGTCGTAACATTTGCTTACAATACCGCAAGACAAGACACCACAGGCTTCACTCCGTTTTTTCTGCTCCATGGCCGTGAAGCTGAGACGACAATGGATACGCTGTCCCCGTTCCAACCGGACGACACTCAGGATGACTATGTTAAACAGCTCATCACCAGGGTCGAGGAAGCAAGACAGCTGGCTCGCATACGGACACTGGACGCCCAGGAAAGGTCCGTCAGCTGTATAACGACAAGCACCAATCTGTTGTGTACAGCCCAGGAGATCTGGTATGGATTTTTACCCCTGTACGGAAGAGTGGACTGTCAGAAAAGTTATTGAAGCGATACTTTGGTCTGTATTGTGCCATATGCCGCCTGTCAGACGTCACATACGAAGTTGAGGATTATGAGCCATCGTCGAAACATCAAAAACGAAGAGACATTGTTCACATCCTGCGCATGAAGCCTTCCTACAATCCTGAAGAGCAGGTAGACGACATTGGCTTCTTGTTCAAGGAATCTAAGGATGGTAATATTCCTGATGAAGCCATGACAAGAACGTCTGTGTCGATAATCGCAGAGAAGGGAAGGATTCTCTTGAACTGTCATACAGAGGACCCATGACACGCTCACCATCAGGACATTGCAGCTGGCTCCACAGGGCTGTTTCTCCAGGAGAGGGAGCAATGCCGCGAGAGAAGACGAACACCGACTGCCGGCGTGGCGCAGGGGATAGCATCACGAACTGCGGTGCAGAAGGTCGCCAGTTCAATCCCGCCCACTGGCAAAAAATTTATTTCTTTGTAATTAACAATTCCAGAAGGTTCTACATCTTTCTTATGTTCACTTGTAAATTCTACTGGTTTCTTATGTTAACTGTTCTTCTAATTTCTGGTAAATTATGCCTGTGCATAAAGGGCAGAGCACTCTGCCTGAGAGGCAGTCAGTGCTGCGTGTATGTTGAGTTCGTAATAAACGTGCTTTCAGTATAAGTGCTGTGTTTAGTTGCCTTCAAAGTCAAGCCTGTTTCCATTTCAACACGACAATATTGAGTCTCTCAAATGAACCTAATTGATTTGAAATCTGAACCAGAGTGCTTGCCTTTTAGTAACTAATCTGTGTTGCTTGACAACATCTAAGATATCTACTTCAGTGTTACTCATAGGCAACAGGTTTTCTTGTTTTGATTCCTGGTCTATTTCCTTTCTCTTCTTTGGTGTATAATTGTATTCATTAACACCACTTTAGCTTACCTACACAAAACATTCATTGTAGAGTTGTATATAATGCTACAGGAATATTTGTTGGAACACTGTGGTAACACCATTAAGCACAAGCCATTAGGCAAAGGGTCGAAGAAGCAGGGATTTTTTACTGTACTGGCTGATGAAACTAAACATAACATGGAGAGAACAACTAGTGCTATGTTCACAGTATGCAGACTGCTTACTTGGAAAATCAATTATCAGGGACCATTTTCTTGAACTTATCTAAGTAGAACAGGTTTCAGCTCAAGCAATGGTAACTGCAATTATAATACACCTCTTATTATTTGAATACGGACAAACTGAATGGCAAAGGTTTTTGTGGCTCTGCGGTGATGAGTGTTTGGTTACGAGCCATGAGAACAATAACTGCAGAATAATCCCACTGAGCCCAGGTCATACAGTGTATGGCTCAAGTTCTTAATTTAGTTAGAGAGCATTCATATGTGGTACCTATGAAATGGAACTGTATTAGAACAATAAAAAGTATAGCAACCTATTTTGATAATTTCCATCTGAGACGGCCTTTTGAAGAAATTATCAGATCAAATTTACATACTCGACTTGTTGTTGTGGTCTTCAGTCCGCAGATATGTTTGATGCAGCTCTCCACGCTACCCTGCCCTGTACAAGCCTCCTCATCTGAGAATAAGTTCAGCAACCTACATCCTTTTGAATTTGCTTACTATATTCGTCTCTCGGTCTCCCTCTACGATTTTTAACCCACACACTTACTTCGGATGCTAAGTTGACAATTTATTGATGACTCAGAATGTGTCCAACCAATCTATCTCTTCTCTTAGTCAGGATATGCCAGAAACTCCTTTTCTCCCCGATACGCTTAAGCAACTCCTCATTAGTTACGTGAGCTACCCATCTAATTTTCATCATTCGTCTGTAGCACCACATTTCAAAAGCTATCATCTTTTTATGTGAACTCTTTATCGTCCATGTTTCACTCCCATACAATGCTACACTCCAGACAAATGCTTTCAGAAAGGACTTCCTAACATTTAAATTAATATCGGATGTTAACAAGTTTCGCTTCTTTAGAATCGCCTAGTCCATGCCACACAGCCCCCGCTACCTATGTAGCTGCTTCCTGAGTGTAGTGGACTCCTGACATATTTAGCAGAACCCGAAAACCCACCACTGAATTAAGTAACATTACAGCTGAACAGAGGAATGATCAGGAATTATTAAAAACCATAGAGGCGCCACTGTCGCCGTCGAGTGGAATATCTTTGGGTCGAGTGGAATATCTGCCGGAAGCGCCCGCGCCTCTAGTTTTAATGAGTGCGCGGGCGCTGAAAAATCAAGTTTTCAAGTCGACCGGATGTGGCGTTCTAGTTATCATGCACGCCAGGCGGAATGGCGTTGGCATCGTGCTCAGTTGGCTTGAGGCAGCCGCACGAGCAACAGCATTAAATCACGATGCCACGCCGTTATTACAGGAGACGTCATAGCATGCTCCCTGTTTATAAAGCAGTGGATACTGTGGACTTTGCACCTGGATCTGATGGATTGACTACTACTGCACAAGAAGAAGTGTTACATGGTCCTATTACATTTGTTGGAGCAAGATTTGATTTCAGTATTAAAAGTACTGAAGTTTTTGGTGGCTCTGGGTGGCTTACTGTAGCCATTGTTCGTTGTAATAATGCGAGGCAAGGTGGCCTTGAGTCTTTCTCTGAGAGGGACATTATTGCTTTTCGCACTTGGAGTATTGGAGAGGTACCTAACAAGTCATATGGTACTTCATATTTTGTTTCTGATAAAACCATTTTGTTTGAGAACAAGGAATAGAAGACGTGTTGCTGCCAACGAGGGAGTTCATATTTGGGTTAAGGTTGACGGCCCATTTGAGAAGAAATTTAATATTCAAGGAGGTGTTGTTGTGTATTATCATAGTTAAATAAAGAGATCCTTTCCTTTTATCCCTTGAAAATATTGATTGGGGCACTTCGTGTCATGTCCATAAGAGCTCGAGAGTACTACAGTTTTAACGCATGTACACTAAGTACGTGACCTTGAAGCAGCTTCCGAGCTGTTCCGCCTGGCGCGCCACTGCCGCTGTCGAGTGGAATATCTTTGGGTCGCCGCTTAAGCGCCCGCGCCGCTAGTTTTAACGAGAGCGCGGGCGCTGAAAAATCAAGTTGACTGGATGTGGCGTTCTAGTTATCATGCGCGCCAGGCGGAAGGGCATTGGCTCCGCCAGGCATCGTGGCTCATTTGGCTACTGGTCATTCCAGCTCATCTCCAGCCAGCTATTCTCAAGTATTTCCATGATGCTCCAATATCCGGTCATCTGGGATTTGTGAAGACCCTAGACACAATCAGACACAAGTATTACTGGAAAGGTCTCTACCGATCTGTCAAGCACTATGTGAGTCACTGTAAAGAGTGCCAGTGACGGAAGCATGTGCTGCAATTACCTCCAGAACATCTCGTACCTATTCCGCCGGCAGCAGCTCCATTCCACCGAGTTGGGATCGATCTTTTAGGGAGATTCCTGAAGTCGACAACCGGTAACCGTTGGATAATAGTCTGCACTGACTACCTCACACGCTACGCTGTCACCAAACCTGTGCCGACTGTAGAAGCTCCAGAGATCGCAAAATTACTCGTAGAAGACATTATTTTGAAGCACGGAACACTATGTGTCATGATATCTGATCGTGGAAAAGTATTCCAGTCAAAACTAGTATCAGAGGTAATGTCACGGTGCAACATTGTCCACAGAATGACAACTGCATACCATCCTCTGACAAATGGTCTTACGGAATGTTTTAACAAGACGTTAGCCGACATGCTGTCGATGTACGTCGATGTTGAGCAGAAGGATTGGGATACAATTTTGCCAGTCGTAACATTTGCTTACAATACCGCAAGACAAGACACCACAGGCTTCACTCCGTTTTTTCTGCTCCATGGCCGTGAAGCTGAGACGACAATGGATACACTGTCCCCGTTCCAACCGGACGACACTCAGGATGACTATGTTAAACAGCTCATCACCAGGGTCGAGGAAGCAAGACAGCTGGCTCGCATACGAACACTGGACGCCCAGGAAAGGTCCGTCAGCTGTATAACGACAAGCACCAATCTGTTGTGTACAGCCCAGGAGATCTGGTATGGATTTTTACCCCTGTACGGAAGAGTGGACTGTCAGAAAAGTTATTGAAGCGATACTTTGGTCTGTATTGTGCCATATGCCGCCTGTCAGACGTCACATACGAAGTTGAGGATTATGAGCCATCGTCGAAACATCAAAAACGAAGAGACATTGTTCACATCCTGCGCATGAAGCCTTCCTACAATCCTGAAGAGCAGGTAGACGACATTGGCTTCTTGTTCAAGGAATCTAAGGATGGTAATATTCCTGATGAAGCCATGACAAGAACGTCTGTGTCGATAATCGCAGAGAAGGGAAGGATTCTCTTGAACTGTCATACAGAGGACCCATGACACGCTCACCATCAGGACATTGCAGCTGGCTCCACAGGGCTGTTTCTCCAGGAGAGGGAGCAATGCCGCGAGAGAAGACGAACACCGACTGCCGGCGTGGCGCAGGGGATAGCATCACGAACTGCGGTGCAGAAGGTCGCCAGTTCAATCCCGCCCACTGGCAAAAAATTTATTTCTTTGTAATTAACAATTCCAGAAGGTTCTACATCTTTCTTATGTTCACTTGTAAATTCTACTGGTTTCTTATGTTAACTGTTCTAATTTCTGGTAAATTATGCCTGTGCATAAAGGGCAGAGCACTCTGCCTGAGAGGCAGTCAGTGCTGCGTGTATGTTGAGTTCGTAATAAATGTGCTTTCAGTATAAGTGCTGTGTTTAGTTGCCTTCAAAGTCAAGCCTGTTTCCATTTCAACACGACAATATTGAGTCTCTCAAATGAACCTAATTGATTTGAAATCTGAACCAGAGTGCTTGCCTTTTAGTAACTAATCTGTGTTGCTTGACAACATCTAAGATATCTACTTCAGTGTTACTCATAGGCAACAGGTTTTCTTGTTTTGATTCCTGGTCTATTTCCTTTCTCTTCTTTGGTGTATAATTGTATTCATTAACACCACTTTAGCTTACCTACACAAAACATTCATTGTAGAGTTGTATATAATGCTACAGGAATATTTGTTGGAACACTGTGGTAACACCATTAAGCACAAGCCATTAGGCAAAGGGTCGAAGAAGCAGGGATTTTTTACTGTACTGGCTGATGAAACTAAACATAACATGGAGAGAACAACTAGTGCTATGTTCACAGTATGCAGACTGCTTACTTGGAAAATCAATTATCAGGGACCATTTTCTTGAACTTATCTAAGTAGAACAGGTTTCAGCTCAAGCAATGGTAACTGCAATTATAATACACCTCTTATTATTTGAATATGGACAAACTGAATGGCAAAGGTTTTTGTGGCTCTGCGGTGATGAGTGTTTGGTTACGAGCCATGAGAACAATAACTGCAGAATAATCCCACTGAGCCCAGGTCATACAGTGTATGGCTCAAGTTCTTAATTTAGTTAGAGAGCATTCATATGTGGTACCTATGAAATGGAACTGTATTAGAACAATAAAAAGTATAGCAACCTATTTTGATAATTTCCATCTGAGACGGCCTTTTGAAGAAATTATCAGATCAAATTTACATACTCGACTTGTTGTTGTGGTCTTCAGTCCGCAGATATGTTTGATGCAGCTCTCCACGCTACCCTGCCCTGTACAAGCCTCCTCATCTGAGAATAAGTTCGGCAACCTACATCCTTTTGAATTTGCTTACTATATTCGTCTCTCGGTCTCCCTCTACGATTTTTAACCCACACACTTACTTCGGATGCTAAGTTGACAATTTATTGATGACTCAGAATGTGTCCAACCAATCTATCTCTTCTCTTAGTCAGGATATGCCAGAAACTCCTTTTCTCCCCGATACGCTTAAGCAACTCCTCATTAGTTACGTGAGCTACCCATCTAATTTTCATCATTCGTCTGTAGCACCACATTTCAAAAGCTATCATCTTTTTATGTGAACTCCTTATCGTCCATGTTTCACTCCCATACAATGCTACACTCCAGACAAATGCTTTCAGAAAGGACTTCCTAACATTTAAATTAATATCGGATGTTAACAAGTTTCGCTTCTTTAGAAACATTTTTCTTCTCCTAGTCAGTCTGCATTTTATATCTTCTCTACTTCGGCTATCAGAAGTTATTTTGCTACCCAAATAACAAAACTCATCCACCTCTTTTATTGTCTCATTATGTAATCTAATTCCTTCAGCATCACCTGATTTTCTGACATTTTATTCCATCACCCTCGTTTTACTCTTGTAGATGTTCATCTTATATCTTCCTTTCAAGACACTGTCCATTACATTCAGTTGCCCTTCCAAATCTTTTGCAGTCTCTGACAAAATTACTATGTCATTGGCAAACCGCAAAGTTTTTATTTCTTCTCCCTGAACTTTCAATTCCCTCTCCAAATTTCTCCTTGAATTCCTTCACTGCTTGCTCAATAGACAGATTAAACCACACTGGGGAAAAGCTACAACCCTGTCTTACTCCCTTCCCAACCTCTGCGGCCCTTTGTTGCCCTTCGACTCTAATAACTGCTGTCTGGTTTTAGTATAGGTTGAATATAACTCTCTGCTCCCTATATTTTACCCCTGATACCTTCAGAATTTGAAAGAGTGTATGCCAGAATGTCAAAAGCTTACTCCAAATCTAGCCTATCTTCTAAGATTAGTTGTAGTGTGAGTATTGCCTCCCATGTTCCTACATTTCTCCTAAATCCAAACTGATCTTCCCCGAGGTTGGATTCCACAAGTTTTTCCATTCATCTGTAAATAATTCGTGTTAGTATTTTGCAACCATTACTTATTAAACTGATAGTTCTGTAATTTTCACATTTGTCTGCACTTGCTTTCTTTGCAGTTGGATTACAATATTATTCTTGAAGTCTGATTGTATTTCCCCTGTCTCAGACATTTTGCATACCAGGTCAATTTTTTCATGTCAGGCTCTCATAACAATATCAGTAGTTCAGATGGAATATCATATATTCCAGGGGCCTTCTTTCGACTCAAATCCTTCAGTGCTCTGTCAAATTCTTCTCGCAGTATCATATCTCCTGCATCATCTTCCTCCACTTTGTCTTCCTTTTGTCGAATACTGTCTTCAAGTTTATTTCCTTTGTATAGGACCTCTAGATATTCCTTCCTCAGTTCAGCTTTCCCCTCTTTGCTTAGTACTGGTTTTCTGTTTGAGTTTTTGATATTCATACAGCTGATTTTCTTGTCTCCAAATCTCTCTCTTGTTTTCCTGTAGGCAGTATCTATTTCTCCCCTTGTTATACATTCTTCTACAGTTATGCATTTGTCCTCTAGCCATTTGTGCTTAGCCAGTCTGAACTTCCTGTCAATCTCATTTTTCAGACGTTTGTACTCCCTTTTGTCTGCTTCGCTTGATGCATTTTTGTATTTTCTCCTCTCATCAATTAAGATCAGTATATCATGTGTTAACCAGGGATTTCTATTAGGCCTTGACCTTCTGCCTACATGATCCTCCGGTGCCAGCATATTGAAGAGATGCAACAAAGGAGGGTTGGACGCAAGAAGTATGACAGACTCCCAAATGTAGTCCCTTTGGCCGTTGTGGAAGACCAGCATGACTTCGCTTCTCTCATACGACAAATCGTGAGAGAAGAATTACAACAGTGCATGGCAGCTGGGACTATTAGACTGAGTGAGCATCAGATTATGGCCATGGATGTGAACCCTGTAAGTCACGAGGGAGCCGACGCCGCTGAGGACGAGGTATTTCAAACATTAGCTCCTATCTGCCCTGTCAATCGCACCCGACATGAAGAATGGCATCACCCTGCTATGACTTACGCTGCAGTCGCCAAACGGCAGCCCATGAACCAGCTGACATGACCACAGCCAACTTCCCCGGTAACTGTGACGCCCCGCAGAAGAACAGATGTCTGGAGGACAGAAGACAACACACCGCTGTGTTTTCACTGTGGACGCCCTGGACATGTCATACGCTACTGCAGAGAGAGGAGGCGAGTATTCGATGATTATTTTGCCACAAGACGTCAGCCATTGGAGCATTTCTATCCCAGGCAGTCACCTGGTGATGAGTTCAGTCGGCCTATGGGAAGAAGCCCATTGCCGTACCCTAGACGAGGTCGCTCCCCAACGCGCCACAGCCGTTCACCGTCGCCGTACAGAGGTACCAGCCGCTCCCCTAGCCGCCGTGCCCAGGAAAACTAAGCGAGGCGACCATCTACGGAGGTGAGGCTGCCACAGATGGAATTCCTCCATGGACGATAGTCGCTAAGATGTCGGGAAATCTCATCAACGTCATAATCGACGGCCAACCTGTCCGGACACTTGTTGATTCAGGAGCCACTTTTTCTGTATTATCGGATAATTACCACCGCACACTAAAGAAGACAATGTTCCGTGATACGGGGGCAACTGTGCTGAAGGTCGCGAATGGAAAGTACGTCCATCCAACAGGAACTTGTGTCGCAAGAGTAACCATCAACAACAGGACGCAGCCATTTGAATTTGTCGTGTTAACAGAAGGTAGTCACAATGTCATCCTCGGATGGGACTTCCTTCAGGCATCCCAAGCTATCATTGACTGTGGAATATCTGAGCTGCAAATTGAAGAAGTTGTTCCGCCGGATACACGTAATACAGAATTTTCTGGGAAGTTATTCGTCGTTGACAGTGTGACGATACCGCCCTTGACAATGAGAAGAGTTGCAGTCATAAACACAGATGACAGGTTAAACTGACAAATTTTTTGATTAATGTAGGCATGAAACAACTAAAAACAGATAGATGTGTTTTTGTAAAGAAAATTGGCAGCTCGGTTATATACATTGCATTTCACGTTGATGATGGTTTAGTTGTGGGAAATGATTTGAAAGAGATGAACAACTTAATGATAAAACTGAAGGAAAACTTTGATGCAACTGTGAATGAAAATCCAAACAATTATCTTGGAGTGGAATTGATAAGAACAGAAAATGGTGTTGGATTGTGTCAAGAACCCTATGCTAAAAAAGTCCTGGAAAAGTATTATATGACAGAAGCAAAACCAAGAAAAGTACCTTTGCTGTTTAATAAGAACTGTAAAAAAAAGAACAACAAATAAAAAGTGAATTTCCATAGAGAGAAGCAGTGGGTAGTCTGTTGTATCTTTCATGTAAGATACGACCAGACTTGGCATATGCAGTTAACTTTGAAAGTAGATCTGTGAATAATCCATCAAAAGAAATAATGTGAAGAATACCCTGAGATATTTAAAAGGAAGCCAAAAGACAGGAATACTCTACAAGTCCGATGTAAATAAGAAAAGTGTATCAGTTGAAGCGTATTGTGATGCAGACTTCGCAGGTGATTTAAAAGACAGGAAGAGTACAAGTGGTTATGTGATATTTATTGCAGGAGGACAAGTAGTGTGGAATTCAAAGAAACAAAGTATTCTAGGCTTATCGACTACAGAAGCAGAATATATATCAGCTGCAGAATGTGTAAAAGATCTGAAGTTTGTAAAGTCAATGTTAGAGGAACTAACAGACAATTTAATGGATACTACTTTGTATGTTGATAATCAAAGTGCTATGAAACTAATCAAATCTGGTCAAATGAGTAGACATAGTAAACATATTGATGTGAAACATCACTATGTAAGTCAATTGTTGAAAGAAGATGTATTCAATCTCCAGTATTGTAAATCAGATGAACAAGTTCCAGATATTTTCACAAAACCTTTGACTACAGAAAAATTTGAAAAATATAGGAAGATCCTGTGTAATGAAAATGACTGAAGACTGCTTGAAATCAAATCATATTTTTGTAATCATTTAAATGTTTTTGCTTAGAGAGTGAAAGTGTAAATTGTTTTTTAATGTGAACAATTTTACTGTTAAGGGAGTGTGTTGAGTAAATGTTCGATTGGTAACAGGTAAAATTGTTTTAAAGATGATCAAAGAATACAAACATTAATTAATAACTTTGACTTATGTAGTTTGGTTTTGTGTTTTCAGTAATAAAAGTGTGTTTATGAAATGCAGTAATCGTGTTCATAAAAACCCTAACCCAACAGGAAA
The DNA here is from genome assembly GCA_026315105.1 of Locusta migratoria. Classification (NCBI taxonomy): domain Eukaryota; kingdom Metazoa; phylum Arthropoda; class Insecta; order Orthoptera; family Acrididae; genus Locusta; species Locusta migratoria. The sequence goes on along the minus strand of CM048746.1, from coordinate 35,977,523 downwards.
TGTGTATTGGGACAGCTGAACCAATCCAGGACGGTCAGCTCAACGTCATCAGTAAAGACCCATGCCCACGCTGGAGGAAACGAATAATAGGGCCTGGACTGACCAAGGAACAACGCCAGCAGGTGTTAGGTATACTACGCCAATTTTCGGGTGCATTCACACCTCAGCAGGGGAAAAGTCAGACGAAACGGCCCACGATAAAGCACCGTATCAATACTGGGGATCATCTGCCAATTAGCCAGCGTTTGTATAGAGTGTCGCCAGCTGAAAGACGGATAATTCGGGAGGAAGTGGAGAAGATGTTGCGAGATGACATTATTCAACCTTCAGAGTGTCCTTGGTCGTCTCCGGTGGTCCTCGTAAAGAAGAAGGATGGCACATGGTGATTCCGTGTAGACTATCGGCGGCTGAACAGAATCACAAAGGAAGATGTCTACCCATTGCCACGTATTGACGACACCTTAGACTGCTTGAAAGGAGCTACATACTTCTCAACTATGGACATGCAGACACGTTACTGGCAAATCGAGGTTGACGAAGCTGACAGGGAGAAGACGGCTTTTATTACACCTGACGGCCTCTATGAATTTAAAGTAATGCCATTTGGATTATGTAATGCTCCAGCCACATTCGAACGCATGATGGACAACTTGCTTCGACACCTTAAGTGGACGACGTGTCTCTGTTATTTACATGACATTGTCGTTTTCTCGAAAACATTTGAAGAACATCTGAGTTGCCTGTCAACTGTGTTGAAGTGTGTTCAGGCTGCAGGTCTCTGCCTCAATCCAAAGAAGTGCCTCTTCGTCGCCAAAGAGATAAAAATCCTGGGGCACCTAGTCAACGGAGATGGTGTCCGTCCTGATCCAGATAAAGTAAGGGCAGTCACAGAATTTCCAACTCCTCAGCACATTTGTGATGTGAGAAGTTATCTCGGGCTGTGGTCATGCTATTGATGTTCATAAAAGGATTTTGTAACAAGGCACGTCCATTACAAGAACTTCTGCAGGGAGACACCAAATTTTACTGGGATGAGACAAAAGAAAGAGCTTTCTGGGCACTTAAGGAGGCTCTAACTTCTGCACCAGTGCTAGCCTTGTACTATGAGAATGCAGAAACGGAACTTCACACAGACGCCAGTGGTTATGGAATTGGCGCAGTGCTTGTACAAGTTCAGGAAGGTGCTGAAAAAGTGATAGCCTATGCATCAAGAGTACTCTCAAAGTCCGAAATAAACTACTCTACAACTGTAAAAGAATGTCTCGCAGTTATCTGAGCTATCAACAAGTTCTGGCTGTATTTATTCGGCAAACCATTCACCATTGTGACAGACCAGTGCTAGCCTTGTACTATGAGAATGCAGAAACGGAACTTCACACAGACGCCAGTGGTTATGGAATTGGCGCAGTGCTTGTACAAGTTCAGGAAGGTGCTGAAAAAGTGATAGCCTATGCATCAAGAGTACTCTCAAAGTCCGAAATAAACTACTCTACAACTGTAAAAGAATGTCTCGCAGTTATCTGAGCTATCAACAAGTTCTGGCTGTATTTATTCGGCAAACCATTCACCATTGTGACAGACCACCATTATTTGTGTTGGCTGACTAACTTGAAGGATCCATCAGGTCAACTAGCAAGTTGGGCACTAAGACTCCAAGAGTATGATGTCACTGTGGTATTCAAGAACGGCCGCAAACACAAGGATGCCGACTGTCTTTCCAGAAATCCATTAGTGGAACACAACAGCATGAATGAAATTTCAGCCCTCACTGAATTAGATGACATTATAGCTGAACAGAGGGAAGATCCAGCACTATTAAAAACTATAGAGGCCTTGGAGAAAGGAGAACCGACCAATGGAGAGTTCCAACTTATAAACGGAACATTGTATAAGAGCAACTACGATCCACTGGTTGTTCCAGCTGTTCCGCTTGTCAGACGTCACATACGAAGTTGAGGATTATGAGCCGTCGTTGAAATGTCAAAAACGAAGAGACATTGTTCACGTCCTGTGCATGAAGCCTTACTACAATCCTGAAGGCCACGTAGATGACAATGGCTTCTTGTTCAAGGACTTTAAGGACAGTAATGTTCTTGATGAAGCCACGACAGGAACGTCTGTCGTCGATAATTGCGGAGAAGGGAAGGATTCTCTTGAACTGTCATACAGAGGACCCATGACGTGGTAAATATCCAGGACATTGCAGCTGGCTCCACAGGGATCATAACAGCGGGTCGCTGTTTCTCCAGGAGAGGAATCAATGCCGCGAGAGACCACGAACACCGACTGCCGGCGTGACACAGGGGATAGCGTCACAGACTGAAGTGCAGAAGGTCGCCGATTCAATCCCACCCACTGGCAAAAATTTATTTCTTTTAAATTAACGATTCCCGAAGGTTCTACATCTTTCTTGTGTTCACTTGTAAATTCTACTGGTTTCTTATGTTAACTGTTCTTCTAACTTCTGATAAATTCTGCCTGTGTGTAAATATCAGAGCACTCTGCCTGAGAGGTAGTCAGTGCTGCGTGTATGTTTGGTTCATAATAAACATGCTTTCAGTATAAGTGCTGTGTTTAGTTGCCTTCGTAGTCAAGCCTGTTTCCATTTCAAAGCGACAATACCAACTAAAGACCTCCATAGAAAATAACTACTTTATCTTGTCAATCGTTATACTAAAAGTTTTCCAGAAAAAAATGAAAATAAGTAACAAAGTAGCAGACCAATGCAAAGCAATGCAGAAAGTCATTGTGGGTTTGTTTAACAACTGCAGTTATACAAAAACTACAAAATATTTTGAATGAAAATCAGTTTTCGTGCATCTAAGAACAGGTAAAGTAGATGGCGCAAGTGACACAGTTATTCGAAGAATGATAAGATGGCAATAATGTAACAGGAGAAACTACTGTACTGAAATATATTACTGTCTAAACATTTTACCTTTTCATTGAACATGTGATTCCAGAACTCAATGGTCTTTTTAAACCCCACGAAAAAAATGATTGCGTAGATTCAGATGCATCTGCCTGAGAAAACTAGTACTGACTCAAGCACAAAAGGAAGATGTCATCTTTTTTTTGGGGGGGGGGGGGGGGGGGGTTAAGTGTAGACACAGTAGTGAATGAATGTGAAATATGCCATGTTGTTGTTATGGTCTTCAGTCCGGAGACTGGTTTGATGCAGCTCTCCACCCTACTCTATCCTGAGCAAGCCTTTTCATCTCCTCGTAAGAACAGCAACCCACATCCACTTGAATCTGCTTACTATACGTGTCTCTTGGTCTCCCTCTGCGATTTTTACCCCACACACTTCCCTCCAATGCTAAATTTACGATTCCCCGATGTCTAAGAATGTGTCCTACCAAGCGATCCCTTCTTTTAGTCAGGGTATGCCAAAAATTCCTTCGCTCACCAATTCTGTTCAGTACCTCTTCATTAGTTATGTGATCTACCCACCTAATCTTCAGCATTCTTCTGTAGCACCACATTTCAAAAGCCTCTATTCTCTTCCTGTCAGCACTGCTTATCGTCCATGTTTCACTCCCATACAAGGCAACACTCCACACAAATGCCTTCAGAAAAGACTTCCTTACCCTTAAATTAATATTCGATGTTAGCAAATTTCTCTTTTTCAAAAATGCTTTTCTTCCCATTGCCATTCTGCATTTTATATCCTCTGTACTGCGACCATCGCATGTTATTTTACTACCCAAGTAACAAAACTCATCTACCACCTTCATTGTTTCGTTACCTAATCTAATTCCTTCAGCATCGCCTGATTTTCTAAGACCGCATTCCATTATTTTTGTTTTGCTCTTGTTAATGTTCATTTTATATGCTCTCTTCAACACGCTTTCCATTCCATTCAACTGCTCTTCCAGATCCTTCGCTGTCTCTGACAGAATTACAGTGTCATCAGCAAAACGCAATGTTTTTATTTCTTCCCCCTGAACTTTAATCCCTATTCCAAATTTTTCCTTGCTTTCCTTCACCGCCTGCTCGATGTACAAATTGAATAACATTGGAGAAAGGCTACAACCCTGTCTTACTCCCTTCCCAACTGATGCTTCCCTTTCATGCCCTTCGAGTCTAATAACTGCGGTCTGGCTTTTGTACAAGTTGTAAATAACTCTCCTTTCCCTGTATTTTACCCCTGCCGATTTCAGAATTTGGAAGAGTGTATTCCAGTCAACATTGTCAAATGCTTTCTCCAAATCTACAAAAGCTAAAAATGTTGGTTTGCCTTTCCTTAATCTGTCTTCTAAGATTAGACGTAAAGTGAGTATTGCCTCCCGGGTTCCTACGTTCCTCCTGAATCCAAACTGATCTTCCCCGAGGTCAGCTTCTACCAGCTTTTCCATTCTCCTAATCACAGGAAACATCTAGAGCAAAAGCCTGCAACTGTAGCTGTTGAACTGTCTGATGCACAGTTTTTCCTTTGTACAAAAATGATTTATATACACTAGTGTCCAAAATTCAAGCATAACCAATGAGGACAATCGCCCAATCAGAATATCTTGGTGAGTCTACTTAAAATTATATAAATTAGATGTATCATCAATCTTGTCCCTCAACCCCAAAAAATTTATACTATATTCGCCACTGACTTAGGACACACAAATACAGCTGAAAGTCAGAGTTGCAGACTTCAGTACAAACTTGGAATAATATGACAAACAATAACCCAAAGTTTGGGCTTTGTTACTTTCGTCATAAATAAATTCATTAATAAGAAAATCCCATTGTTTTATTCAAAGGTGTTTCGATTAATTAGTATTTGCCTGCATCTTTACATGTGTGTTAAACGGGCTCCAGCAAGTTTGTACGGTAGGCCTACAGTCTTTAATTTCCATTTTCCAGTTGACTGGTTTTACTCGAGATGCTATTCCTATAGCGTTAACGAAGTTTCGGGGAAACTATCATTTACCTTTCTACGAGATAATGTAGTGTTGAACATTCCCCCCCCCCTCTCCCCTTTCTAGTACTACGTACTGTACTACTGATTCGTGATTATAAGCACATTTAGTACTATTTTATAACGGGAAAATGCCGTTCGTTTCTTCGGATACGGCTCTCAGAAAATAATAATTCTTGGTTACGTAATTTATATAACGTGTGACGTAAAAGAACTCGTCAATCATTAAGTCGGTATTTCTTCGCCATGTGTGTTAGGTTCTAAATTGCAAAGTTTTACATTTTACTAAATAACTGATAATAGCCACAAAAAATTCAGCTAGAGATTCTGTGATATTCTTCTGTTTTTAGTTTCCTTGGATAAACAATAGAATCTTAGCAAACAAAACGACTCCTAGCAAACGACACATTCATTGTTAACGTGTACTTCAACTGCTGCACATGTGATCGACGACTATCGTAGGTTACTGAAAGTCGTAAGTATTGTCATCCATTAACTTGTAGAGTATTTGATACTTTTATGTCAGATATTAAGCGGTGCTACTGAGTGTAGACGGTAATTTACCCTTTTCATTAATCCCGTTGTTACGAGGTGAGGACGAAACGTGGGTTTTAATACTAAATCCATAAGACCACGGCATAATAGCCCAGAAAATTTTAATAATATTGATATTTCGGTCCGTGAAAATTTACATTTTACAATTATTGTGCCAAAAAAAAAAAAAAAAAAAAAAAAAAAAAAAAAAAAAAAAAAAAAAAAAAAAAAAAACGGTAAATCAAGCACAGGTCACCAAATTGCACGAACGTTTATTACTTCGTGGTCAACCGAAAATAACCAACTATGGCATCATCTTTTCGTTTCTCCAATATTGTTGTCAATAATTCTTAATTTTTTCCCCAAAGTCATCTATGAACGACATGTTCATGTTTATTTTTGTAGTAACTTTAATATTTTCATATTCCATTATGATTACATTACAATATTGTCTGTTGTATGTATATGCCCCCTGTTTTTCGTAGCAGTGCAAATAGTCTTCGTGTAAGGTCTGCTGCCTGTTTAGTCACTATTGCTTCCTCTATAGACATGTTCTACCTGTAAACCATCGACTGAGATAATGACACCTGGGTACAAAGGGTGGAGAAAACTGGATAAAAATTCTTTTTCTCATTTTACTGTTTCGTCTCTTGCTCCCACTGCTAGTATCTCCAATTTATCACTGTCGCTCTCCCACCATAACTGTGCGCTCTTTCTCTCTCATTTGCATATCGGTACTCTTCTCTCGTCCACCGTCTCTTCCTGCTATTTTCTTTCAGCACTAGAGATGGGAAAAAATGAAACGTGACGGCTTCAGAACAAATGAAACTGTACAGTGTGAGGTTGCAAAACATTGTTTGGAAACCGTGTATGGGCCTGTTTATTGTAACATCGTCAATGTGTATTGCGGTAAAATTTTACGATGCTTCTCCCGCCTCCTGTGCTTATGTTGGCCACAGATGAACAATGAAGTGTAGAATTGCGTTAATATTTTTCACGAGCTACAGAGTAAATGTTATTGCTGCTCGTTTCACTCACGGCAAATTTAATAATGTATCTGCTCTATGGTCGACATGTTCTTGTATGTACCCTTGTCCGTTCAGAAAAAAATAATTTTCGTTTTAATTGACGTTGTCACGAAAAAACATTATTTTATTGGTCATCTGAGTTGCCGTCATTACCATTGGTGCCAACATAACCACTGCAGCCCAGCGAGAAGCGTCGTACAATTTAACCAAGTTTGCTATAGATCCACACAGAGGCCGGCAACTATAGGAGAAAAAAACTTTTATTTGGCAGTTATATATTTCCTAACCCCGGCGGCCTTACGTTGTTATGTTGGGAACACCAAGAACACATTAGAAAATCTTTCCAAGATGTTGTTATACCTCCGGCTCTGAGGTTGACATGTTCTTATAATGTACCATTGTCCGCTCAGCGAACTGTGAAGTAGTAAAAACAAGATTTCATGACAAAACATTTGCACTGTAACGCAGTGGCGGACTAAGGCTGTTGGAGGTCCGGTGCGGCGGCGAAACAAAATGAGGCCCCACGTCCACTTGGAAATACTAGTATTACTAGAAACAAGAGTTGGAGGGGCACAGGACGGTCTAAAAAAATAGCTTTCGAGGCTTGGAGGCACCGGCAGAATGAGATGCCAAGCTGCCAAGAGCGCTTAAAAAAATATTAATGAAACCCTTGCCTTTGAGGTATTTGGAGGCCCCCCCCTGCCCCTTAGTCCGCCACTGCTGTAACGTGATTCGCTAATGCCAGCTTCACATGATTGCCAACATAATCATTGGAGGCTGCTAAGACGGTAAGTAAAATTTAAACACTGTACCCAAAGTCCCAAATGCACTGCTTTCGGAATAAGTGACGTGCCTGCTTTCCCATTAGATGATGACTGACGTTTTTATGTCTAACATATTGGTTTTTATCAATGTAGATAGCGTAAGTCATACATTTTGCTTTCCTCTATTCTAGTGGCTAATATTTATAGGTGTTGTGTGTGCTAACCTACATGTGATATTGAAAAGGCAAATTATCACATATTTATTGAGCTAACATTTTGGAAAGGGTTAAATTTTTATACATCGTTATCACACTGCTAGGTTGTTCTGGTCTTCAGTCTGCAGACTGGTTTGATGCAGCTCTCCAAGTCTCTTCATTTGAGAATAAGTTCGGCAACCTACATCCTTTTGTATTCGTCCCTCGGTCTTCCTCTATTATTTTTACCTCACAGACTTCCCTCTAATGCTAAGTTGACGATTCCTTGATGTCTCAGAATGCCCCCACCAATGTCTTTAATACGCGGTTTCATTACCGTAATATGAAAATATAAATACAAAATTCGTCATATTGTTAATGTTTCATTTATATCTTTTAAAAATATCTTTTGTTTTACATGAGTGTCTGGCCAACATTGCTCGCAAGAAACTAACGGAATAGGAAAAGTTCTAACTCTTCAAAACGAGATTAAATTTGTGGTATCCCCTCTTCGCATAAAGTCTATCATTTTAGATTTTTTTAAGGTAGTTGTAGGTTTAGTCATGTGTTTTTAATATCATTGCCGGACATGGATAGATAAACCTAGAATCTTACTGGATATTTTAATGCAAATAGTGAGCAATGTTTTATTTTTAATTTACGTTTCTGAAGCAGACATTATGTTATTTCCAAATATGTTGTTGTTTCGAAATACTGCAGTCACTTTAGAAACGAGTCTTGATTAATTAATTTTAAGCTACCAACTCACGTCTGTCCATTAGTTTTTGGCACTATTTAAACTCTTCATATGTGTATGTGTGCAGAGCTACAGCAAAATGAAACACTATGATTTCGATACAATTCATCGGTTCCGCGTTCCTTCATTATTGGTCTGAAACAACGCTGTTTTGTAACAATGCATACAACATGACGAAAAAGTTTCAGTACTTTAGGCCTTGAATGTGATCCGAAACCATGAAACAGCGTCCAACTCTAATGATTTCGAAACCATGTTTCGCTATGCAGAACTGATCGCGGTTTCGATATCGCCATGTTTCACGATTTCGAAATGCCGGTTTTCACTCTGCTCGGTTTTGGATCATATTCGCGGTTGATACTGAAACTGTTTCGCCCTGTTGGTTTCTTTGTTTCAAAACAGCGTTGTTTCAGACCAATAATTCAGGAACGCGGAACTGACGAATTGTATCGAAACCTTGGTGTTACATTTTGCTGGAGCTCTGCACAGATACACATTTGCCTTTTCAGGGGCACTAGTACTGTATGTGAACAATTTGAGTGTCAAAAACTAATGGACACCTGTGAGTATCTAGCTTAAGATTAATGAACCAAGATTCGTTTCTAAAGTGACTGCAGTATTTGAAATCTACGTTTATCTATCCATGTACGCTAATAATATTAAAAACATATGACTAAACCTACAACTTCCCTAAAAAGCAACAACTAATTGTCTAAAATGATAGCACTACATTTGTTTTACAACAGCTGAGTTAGGAAGACTTGTTTTATTCCTGACATTGAATTTATATGGTGACAATACTGAGACAATTACATGGGATTAATTACATCATCATCATCATTATTTAAATCAGATAACACATTTCAGTTTTCAGTCTGCAGCATAATACCCCTTATAAAATGTTTGTAAGATCCCCTATCCAATGCTAACATTGAAGCCTCATCTGATGTTAGGTCTATTACTTCAAAATTTATTCTTGACCAAATCCAAGTATTTTCTCCTAGCTCTGCCTCAACTCCTATCCGCTGCAGCAAAACCCAAGAGTGTCTCAGGTAATCATGCAGCTCCATGTGTGTAACATGACCCCACTATCTCAGCCTACTCCATCTGCCAATTCAGTCCTTAACCACTCATCCAAATCCCTCTCAATTCCAGAAATATCTGTCCTGTCTAAAGGCTTACCCTTCTGTCCCACACCTAAATTCAATCACACAGCCCTGGTCAAGGATCTCCTCTTGTTCACCCGTAACCTTAACTGGAACCACCACTTCACTACCCAGTCACAACCCCCAGGCAGCAGAGCCGCTGTTGAACCCTGTCTTGAACAATTCTGACCTCCCTCCCAAAGAGATCCTCCTGCTCTTCCCCAAAAACATCCCTCACAGGCATTCCAGGAATACCTCACATCCAGCATTGCTTCCCAATCTTTACTGAATAACATATCAACCACTCCTAACATCAGCCCAGCTGAAACCAATGCCATCCGAGAGCTGAAAGCGGACTGCTCCATTGTGATTCTCCCAGCAGACAAGGGTTCCATAAATGTACTTGATCGAGGGAAGTATGTGGCAGAAGGGCTGCGTCAACTCTTGGACACCTCTACCTACAAACCTGTTCCTCATGACCCCATTCCTTCAATCCAGACTGAACTGCAGAAAATCCTTAAAACGCTAGGTCCCTCATAAGGTCTCATCACTGCCTCCATAGAACTTCTCTTGCCACCTGAACCTAGCATTCCTACTCCCTAAAATGAATCATCCTGGCCGTCCCATTGTAGCGGGGTTCAAAACCCCAACAGAACGTGTTTCAGCTCTGGTAGACCAACACCTCTAACCTATAACATGCAGGCTCCCATCTTAAATCAAAGACATAAACCACTTTCTAAAATGCCTCAAATCCATCCCTATGCCCCTCCAACTGGAGAGCTTACTTGTCACCATAGATGTCACATCCCTCTACACCAACATCTCCAACACCCATAGTCCATAAGCCCTGGAACACTACCTTCCCCAACGCCCACCTGAAAGCCTCCCAAAAACCTCATTCCTTGTTACACTTGCTAATTTCATCCTCGATCATAATTTCTTCACCTTTGAGGGCCACACCTACAAACAAATCAGGGGGACAGCTATGGGTACTAGGATGGCCCCTCCCTACGCCAACCTCTTGCATGGAAGAGGCATTCCTTAAGACACAGAAGTTGCACCCCCTGGCTTGGTATAGGTTTATAGATGATATCTTTGTGCTCTGGACTCATGGTGAAGAAATCATTCTGAACTTCCTTCAAGACCGTAATGCCTTCTGCAACCTAAAATTCACCTGGTCCTTCTCTAAAACTCAAGCCACCTTCCTCGATGTTGTCCTTCACCTTGTCGAGTCCCACAACCTCACCTCAGGCCATATTAAACCCACAAACAAGTAACAGGACCTCCACTTTGACAGCTGCCATCATTTCCATTTTAAACGTGCTTTCCCTGCAGCCTAGGCATCCATAGGAAACATATCTGCTACAGTAACAAATTCCTCATCACCTACAACAACAATCTATCCAATGCTTTCCTCTCCCGCAACTACCCTACAGACCTCCCACGAGCAGATCTCCCGAGCAGTCCATTCCTCTCCTTCCAGCAACAATGTTCCTAACCCCAAACCACCCAGAAGCATCCCATTAGTCACCCAGTACCATCCCAGCCTGGAATGCCTCGACAAATTTCTCCGTCATGGTTATGATGATTGAATGATTTATTGATCCTTCTTTAAGCATTTTACATGCGATAGATGTCATTTTACATATTGCATACATCTAATGTACCAAGTCTAATATTTGATCTTGTTAATGGGATATACATCTAGGTAATACACATTAACTATAAATGTAATATTTTGAGTGAAAATACATGTTGACTGAAACATTTCAACACATGAATCTGAAATAATTTATGCATGTTAGTGCTTGGGTCTAGATGAATTGCCATATGATAGAAAGAAAAGCTCAACACTGAGACACTATTTAAATATTTTAAAATAAACTCAAATGATAGATTTGTTGGAACATACAGCAGTTTTAATAGGTTATATCATCTTTATTAAACATTATAAATTCTTCTATTGTATAGAAACTGATATGTTCAAGTCACTTTTTTGTAATATTTTTGAAAACATTGATTGCTGTGGTTGGCAACATATTAACACATTGACTGCCAACTACGAGTTATCTCGTATATGCCGAACTGGCCACAGGCGCCCAATACGAGTTAACTCGTAGGAAACGAGTTTGTACATAAAGTCAGATATGAGAACATTGGTAGCAAATACGTGCGATTTACAGGTCTTGGGCATCGGGGCAGGCGAAGTAAATAATCTAGGCGTGGTGGAACAGGATTTTTAATTTCACAGTTTGAATAAAGTAACAGAAAAGTTCCCACAAATGATCATACAAATATTTTAGCTTTAAACGTAAAATGTATATATTGTCTCGCTAATGGCAATGAAAACAAAGTTTTTTCTTCATTTATGATAAGTCTTGAAGCACTCTTCTACGCAAAGAGCAGGTTTTTCTTCACAAACGGGACAAAAGTATCGCGATTCACGGCGTTTCTTTTGTTGTGTGCACACTCTGCACGGCTTTGTTGGCCGCAGTTTTTTCTCTGTGGGTGGTATTGCCTCTAAATAATGAAAGCTGCCCTCACTCTTTCTTTTCTTATGGGTGTCTGGCGTCCTATCCCCAATCAATGCCTGAATAAATTTTTCTCTAAAAGCTAGAGACTTGATACTCGTTCCTGCTGTCTGATTATAGAAACGATGAGCATTCTGAAGATAAATTTCTATGATGTGTAGAGCAAGCAGTGAAGTATTTACAATGAAGACTGAATAAATACTGACGCGGTTACAACAATGACGTTTCGTATTGTCAAATGTACTTCAAAATACCCAAGCTCGTCTCTGATTGTTGACAACGAGCTATCTCGTAGCTGGCATCTGAGCTGAACTTTCTACTCCATACGCCAACTACGAGATACTTCGAACACCCCATTTTCCCGCCAAAAATGTTAATTTTAAAGTTTCGATGATACAGATGGACTTCAAATGAGATGATGAATCAAACTGTATGAAGTGCTTAAGATGGCTTCTGGGAGCAGTTTACTCATTTTGGCCGTGGCAGTCAATGTGTTAAATAAATTTGTTCCTGTGTATGTGAAGCTATTTTGAGTTTTTGTGAGCCTACCCAGATAGCATGTGCAAACTGGTTTCCATTGGAAAGTTAAAGTATATAAGCTTGATCAAAGCTGGAATATTCAAGTCTGGTAGTTGGATTCAAGCGTGAAACAAACATCAAAGTTGGCAGTGTTCAAGCTATAATTCAAGCTTGACTTCTCAAGCTTGTATCCAGCTTTATTTGTACACATGGAATACAGCCTGTCTTTACAGCTTGTTGTAAGCTACCGTTTATAAAAATTATGAATTTGAATTAATTGAACCTAATGAAATAAATAGAATAGAAATTGTGTGAAAAAATATTAGTATGTGTAGTATGTTTAAAATTGTTTTATTTTCAAAATAGGCCTATCCACTTTAATACAACGTCTAGGTTACGTTGAACTGTGGAAATTTAGTTGAGAGTTGGTGAAGCTCAAAAAAAATATTGGCTGTAGATTGACATAGGGCACTGCGTAACATTTACATCACAGTCGAACATACTTTTAATCATCGCAATAGTTCCATAATAGCAAAAATCATTCAATCATTAATGAAAAAGCAAGTGAGTGATTACTTTGAAACCAATAACCTTCTTGTATCATCTGTCATACATGGCTTTGAAAATAAACAGCATACCCAAGCTACTTTAGTGGATTTAACCAAAGCCTTTGACACTGTTTCCCATAGCATCCTGATTGATAAATTTCAAAATTATGTCTTTGCTGGTACAGAATTAGCACTGCTAAAATCATACTTGACAAACAGGAAACAGATGGTGGTTGTCAATTCTAATATTAAATCTCATTTTCTCAATGTAAAGTACGGAGTTCCACAAGGCTCTGTACTGGGACCCTTCATGTTTATAGTCTATGTAAATGATTTACCAATTTTTTTGCCGTTTAACATTGTAATGTTTGCTGATGACACAACCTTCATCACGACATCATGAAATGACTATTGTGAAACAAAGGAATGATTCCATGGTGAAAAATGTATCTCAATGGTTCCAGAGAAATATGCTGACATTAAACAACAGCAAAACTGAAAAAATCCTGTTCTCACTTAGAAATATTGATGATGAGCAACAAGACCTCAAAAAACCTGTAACATTATTAGGCATTTATCTGGATAGCAAACTTTCTTGGAATGCTCATACAGAAAAACTTTGCACAAAACTAGACAGGGTAATATACTTACTAAGGAAACTGAAAAGTTGTGTAAGTTTGGATATCCTAAAAATGGCATATTATGCATTTTTTCACACGCATCTGTACTATGGCATATTGCTTTGGGGAATTTCTGCTGGAGCAAATGATATCTTTCTATGGCAAAAGAAAGCAATCAGATGTATTTTAGGGTTAAATAGTCTAGTTTTTTTTTTTTTTTTTTTTTTTTTTTTTTTTTTTTTTTTTTTTTTTTTGTTGTTGCAAGCCTTACTTTATGAAACATAAAATTCTAACAGTTCCCAGTCTTTACATTCTAAAAACACTGGTTCATGCGAAGGAAAATGCACATTGGTATGAAATCAGAGTAGATGTCCATAACTATGACACAAGAAATTCAAATTCACTGAACATACCTTGGGTTAGGTTATCAAAAACAAAATACAATTTCCCACATATTGGTAAAGTGTATTACAACAATTTACCCCTATGTATAAGAGAACTGGGTGCCAGAAAGTTTCAAATGACTATGGAGTCTTGGCTTAAGCAAAAGCCTTCTATTCAACAGAATGAGTTTCTTCACAGTGAAATGCATGACCTCACAGTATAAATTTAAATTATGACTCTGCGTATTAAAAAAAAATTACATCTATCTTTCTATAAAATGTACTGTATATTCTTGTGTATTATATAATTTGTAAATTGTAGTACTGTTAAAATCTGATTGCATTTTTTATAAATACATATATTTTTGTATAAAATATATTGTTTATTCTTGTATATTACATAATTTGTAAATTGTTGTACTGTTAAAATCAAACATACCATATGTATATTATGCATCAAACTCTGGAAGGAAATTCCTAGTAACAGTGAATACCCAACTCTTGGAACATAATTGGATTAAATACATAACAAGAACTTTGATGCACATCTTCAATGCATTTATTTCATAGAAATTAATGACTGTGGCACAAAATTAGTGATACAGCAGTGAAGTGAAATTTACAATAAATCAAGTTTTTAATTTTTAGGATCAATTTTATAACTTTTTCTTGTACAAACCAAAGCAAGATGAAAGTGTCTACACTGAAATGTATGCAAACATGAAACATTACAATTGCATATTTTCATTCATATAGCACTCTGTAGGAATTACATTCAACAAAGATGTTTTGTGTTCTGTTATGTAGCAATATTACATTTAAAAATTTACTCAGAAAGAGTTTGGCCTGTCTTTTCATCCCACAGAATATCATCTTTCTGAAAGTGGATGTGGCACACCTGTAAATGAAAATAATGGGATTGTAAAATCAGGTATTTCAAGAAAGGTTTCTAAAATTTTAATAGATGTATCAGAACATTGGAAGATATGCCTATTAATATTGATCAGGTCCTCTTTTATAATATTATCAGCAGTCACATATTTACAGAAATATTTCAAACGAGATGTGTTGAAAGAAAATAAAAATAAGTTCTACTTGAATTGTGGCTATCAAAAACTGTTGTGTATCATGTACATAGGCCCCTAACTATGAACTACTCCATTTTTTTTACAGAATATCTGCTAAGCCCCTTTTGTATCTGTATTTAAATTATAATTACATACACAAAAACTGACTACATATTCTGAGAAAGTTAAATCGTTGCCACTTATGTGCTCCCTAGTAGCTGTACTACAGGTCTTTATAATTGCCATAGGCTCTTTTAAATTACTTACATTTTTTTACCTTCTGTTGAAGTCTACAAGCATTTTTAAATAAAAATAGTTATTTGTGCTTTCTAATTTCAGGGCCTTTCTCAGATTTAAGTGTGTGAAGCCGGATTTTAACATCAAGTTGCTGGTATAGATCACCTAGGCCTCGTTTCTTTATTTCTTTCTTTTTAAACAGGTAGCTTACCGATTGTTCTGCAGAATAGAATCGAATGGAATACTACAACCTATAATTTTAAAGTTATTTACACTCTATGTATTGCAACAGAAACCGATTTGTATTATTAGCAAGGCTCAGAAGAAATGTAGTGCAATGAGAATGTAAGATATCTTAAAGAACTTGAATCTTCTGAATGTCATTCAGTTATCAGATTTATCATACCCAATAGTGTACTTATTTCGCCTGCAGAACAACGAATTTACACTAGGTAAATAAGGTAAGAGGTGTAGTTTAATAAATAAAATTAATTGCAATATACTATGGTTATGGCTTAAAACTATTTTAGGTTACACAAATACGAAAACTTACTCTTGAACTTGAAAAAGGTGTCAGGTTGTCCTTGAGAATCTTGATAACCATTTCTTCTTCATTGTTTCATCCTCCGGAAGTTTAAAGGCGGTAAATTTTGGGCCACCATCATAATTGCCTCTATATTTAGGCACAGAACAGCAAACCTGCATTTTGTCAGTAAAAAAAATAGATCACACACACACACACAAATCGCCCAGCTTAGTGATCACACTGTACGCTAAAACAATTTATGTAATAAATACACTCCCAAATGAACAAATTCACTATTAACAGCATGCATTTACTATGTTTACAATCTTTCTCTGGCCTCTACTCCCAAACAATAGGTGGGAAGAGTACTTCTGGCACTTCTTGTGGATGTCTATGGATGCTACCTTATAGCATTATGCTGTGTACGCATTTGCTGTACAGCCTTCCAGGAAAATAACAGCTTATTTCAAGCTTGAGAATTTTATTTTAATTCAAGCTACTGTTTTACAGCTTAATGTAAATTGTGTAACAGGTTGATTTTTCAAGCTTGAATTTTCGGCTGAACCTAAACTCAATATCCAGCTTGAAATAAGCTTGTATGCTGGCTGGGTAGTGCCAGAGATGTCAATCCTCTGCTTTTGACTTGTGTCATATTTATGTACTGATTCTCACAGTTCGTGGCTCTCTTGGTTTTCTTTTATGTTTACCAAGCAGGTAAGAATGAACAGGGATGCTACTGTTAGTATTTTTAGCTCTTTGAAATATTCCCTACATGATACATGGGTTATTGCTCCTACAATTATCCTAATGCATTTTTTCTGCCAAACAAAAATCCTTTTTGCACCAGGAGAATTACCCCATAAGAGGATTCCATACATGAGGTGGCTGTGAAAGAAAGCATAATAAAAGTTCAGCAGCAGTTTGTCATTTACACAAGTCCTTAGTTTATTTATCAGGAAAGTGCATACATAGTTGGTGTGTGTTTCCCTAAGTTAATTTTGAGTCAACGTGAATGCCAAGGAACTTAGCTGATGTATTATAGTTTTCACTGTTACATAGGCTGAATATAATGTTAATAGTTTTTGAATGGTTAATGTGTAATTCATTTGCTCTGAATTAAGTACTGGAGAGTCTTAGTTGTTCTTCACTTTCATGCTTTAGTTTATCCAAGGCCCTGTCAGCTGTTACAAAGGTTGTGTCATCTGCATATAATATAGTTTTACATGGAATTATGTTGGGTTAATTATTTACATAAATTATAAAAAGTTTGGACCCTTGTGGTACCCCTAGTGTGACAATCAAAGTGTTTGATTTCTTTTTGTTGAAAAATACTACTTTTTTCTTTCATTGAGATATGATGTGATTGGAGATAGTAATTTGTCTTTAGGACCATAAAGGTGTAGCTTATGTATTAGATTGTTGTGGTTGTTTAGAGGGGACTAGACTGCGCTGTCATCGGTCCTCTATGTAGTAGAATTTTGTGACTGACGGAATTGAAAGCCTTACACCAGTCTACAAGTGACAGTTTGGATTCAAATGCGGACAGAGTAAAGGAGATGAGATTTTCTACTGCTTTCACCATTGATAGGCCAGGTCTGAATCCATACTGAGAATCACTAAGAATATTGTTAGCAGAGATGAACCTGATTTGTATTTGCACGCGGTGCTCTACTACTTTTGATAACATGAGTATTAGAGAAATTGGTCTATAGTTACTAGGCCAAGACTTATCTCCTTTTTTGTATAGTAGTGTGACCAGTGACATTTTAAACAAGCTGGGAAGCAACCACTAGTGAATATCCAATTTACCAGTAAACACAATCGGTGTGCTATTAAGTCTCCCAATTTTTATGTAATTACAAAATTAGATAAACCATAAATATCCTCTGCTTTTGAGCTACTTCATTTTGCAATTGATTTCATGATATCACTTAGCTGGACTTTTTTCCATTCACATATAGATGAATCAAGTTCAGTATTTTGTATGCAAAAGTCATCTTCCTTTGGGTCCTGTTTATCTTTGTAATTCGACTCATTTACACTGGAGGAAGTTACACCACAAGCATTAATGAAATAGGTATTAAAATCGATTAATGATGAAAATTCTCCTAAGAGATGATAAATATTGTTGAAACGAGATAGAATGGCTGGCCAGTACTTACCTTTGTGCTGTACCGCCGATAGTAACACAAATGAAGAAACAGAAAAGAGGGGACAAAAATGACAAGCTTTCGGAACACAGTTCATTCATCTGGTGGGAGAGAAGGGAAGAAGAAAGGATGGGAACAGAAGAGAAAGGTAGTTCACGACCTAGGTCATGAAGGTGGTGTTTCTGGAGTGTGAACATCAGAGATACTGGAACACCACCTTCATGACCTAGGTCGTGAACTACCTTTCTCTTCTGTTCCCATCCTTTCTTCTTCCCTTCTCTCCCACCTGATGAAGGAACTGTGTTCCGAAAGCTTATCCTTTTTGTCCCCTTTTTTCTGTTTCTTCATTTGTGTTACTATCGGTGGTACAGCACAAAGGTAAGTACTGGCCAGCCATTCTATCTCGTTTCAACAATAGTTAATAAATTCATCTGGTGTGATATTAACATTGGATTCATCATCTTTATAATATTTTCTTCTGCCTAATGCAGTCTTTACAACATTCCTAGTAGCTTTACACTTGTTGTGGGACTTATTAATATAATTGTCATTTTCTTCAGACTTTGCTTGTCTGATTCCTGCTCTGTTCCTACTCTTTAATTTCTTGTAAATAGCTTTGTATACATCATTGTTTTTATACTTATCATAATAAATCATAACTAAAGCCCTAAGCCTCTGCAGATTATGTGTGATCCATTTAGGAATGGATGTAACGTCACATTTCTAAGCTGTTGCCTTTGGTCTTTTCAAGATCTTTGGGCAATAGCTCATAGAGGTGTCTGTAAGTATGTTGGTAGAAACTGCAAATGCATCATCACCATTCTTACATTCAAGCAGGTTGTCATTCCATCTGATCATCTGCAGCTGTGTCCTGTAGTTGTCAATGTTTTGGTCACAAAGTAGCCTAATATGCTTTGTTTTGACGTAGTCAGCTATAGGCTTAATAATTTTTAGTTTTAACCACATGCCTGAGTCATGGTCAGAGAGAAAGGAAGTACTGAACAACCCTAACTCATACAGATCCTTTTAAACATTGGTTATGACATTATCAAGACAAGATGCGTGCCTTGTTGGTTTGTTATTAACACAGTATAAGTCATGGAATCTTAGCATATTTAGGAGGTAAAGCTGTTTTGATGGTCTTAGCTTAATTTCAATGGTTATGTCTCCAAAGATTAATATTGTATATTTACATAGGTTTTCAAAGTGTATAATCATTTTTTCTAAAGCTCCGGTGAATAATTCAGTCACTATCTGGGGTATGATATACTGATACTATTATGAGTCTTTGTGTTGGAAGTAACATAGCTGCTGCTTCCAGCACTTTTTCTATACAGTAATCAGCAATGTGTAATACACTATATTCCACTGTAAGGCTACTGCCAATAGGTATATTGAGGCATCCCCATGTTTATGTGTGTTTCTACAGACACCTGTAACCAAATAAAAGCCTGGAGGTACATATAAATCTGATTGGTCTTCTCTTAACCAGTGTTCACTGAGACATAATATAGGGCTAATGTTTTTGTTACCTCCTGTAAGAATATTCAGGTCATCAGGTCTGATCTAATTTCAGTTCATTTTCTGTGCTGGAAACTACTTTTAGTACGTCTGTTCTCTTCGATGTGCGTTTAGCTGCAATAGGAAGACTTCTGCACAGATTAAGTTTTCCTCTTCTGTTAAGATGAAGTCCATGTTTGTGTAATCATACCTCTGTAGCAGACTGTTGATATCCACTACATGGACATTAGCACTCATAACATCCATTAGAATTTTATTAAGATTAAATATGGAGTTGTTCAAATTTTGATTGTCATATTGATATGGTATTGTACATAATATCAGCCATGTGTGTTTCATCACAGAGAGTAACTTCAAAACTGCAGAAATGAAATCTGTTGTTTGTTGGTTAACATTATTTGCACCTGCAACAACTATCACTCAGTCTTTCAAAGTGAAATCTCCAGTGAGTACACTTGTTTCCTTCACGACATCTTCAATTTGTGCGTTACATTTCATTATTATGGCCACTCTATAGCATGGGGATAAATTGCCATTAATGACTGATGCACAGCCGAGCCCGTGACTATCAGTCATCAGAAGTATTTTGTTACTATGTGTCGACTTTATTGCATCATTTGCCAACATACTGGTAGTTGTGACCTGCCTCTCAGTACTAGTGCTTATTTGTGCAGTGATTTTAGTTGTTGTTGTTGTTGTTGTTGTTGTTGTTGTGAGATGGCTTTTTGTTTTTCCTGGGATGTCTGCTGTGTTTTTGGCAGTAATGTTCATGCCATGACTGTCAGTAGTAATGACTATTTTAGGTATCCTACACAGAGATTGCCTTTCTTAATCAACTGATTGCTTTTCCCCTGCTTCTTTCACAATTGTATTTTGTGTT
Organism: Locusta migratoria; assembly: GCA_026315105.1. Lineage (NCBI taxonomy): Eukaryota > Metazoa > Arthropoda > Insecta > Orthoptera > Acrididae > Locusta > Locusta migratoria. The sequence continues at coordinate 35,957,207 of CM048746.1, read as the reverse complement.
CTTGTATGCAGTTTACGTTGTGAATTGTAATTTGTGTCAGACATATCGAATTTGTTGTTTTTACACAGTTCTTTATTACACGATTAACACTTCAGTAGTTCGTTTGTTAGTAATGATATTATTGTTTTCAAACACTTGACTTCCTTTCTCACTATTCTGAGTTCGTTTTCTAATTTTTTGCACAAGCATGTTTATTTTATTTTTATTTTTTATTTTTTTTATTTCGTATTCCATAAATCCATATTGTGATAGATCACACGGATGTGGAATGAGTCATGTTACAAATGGTTACAAAATACAGAGATTCAATAAATAATTACACAATAACAGGCAGGTCTCATCAAGTGGTGAATAATGTTACAGGAAGAACTAGAAATAAAATTAGAAACATATAGTTCAAATAACATAAAACAATGATTGTCGAAAAAAATAGATGCATAGTACGTAAAGCATATCAGTATAAATGGGTAAGATGTATGATACATTAATTATATTAAAACAGAGAGTCTCGATAAAATAAATAAATGTGGCAATACAAAAATTACAGAAACAATTATTATTTTGCCTGCATATACTCATCAATAGAGTAAAATGACTTTTCCACAAGATATTTTTTCAGTTTCTGCTTAAATGTAGGCAGGATCTTAATATGTACTTTGATTTCAGCTGGGACAGCATTGAAAATCTTTGTGGCAGAATAATGGACACCTTTTCTGTAACAAAATGTGCTGGCCATGCACCAAGGCATGTTTAGCCACAGGGTGATCCTCATTAGCAACAAACACTGTCTGCCTGTGACCGTTCATGCGAATGGACAGTTTGTTGCTGGTCATTCCCACATAGAACGCTTCACAGTGCAGGCATGTCAGTTGGTAAATCACGTGGGTGCTATCGCAAGTGGCTCTGCCCTTGAGATCGTGTATACCTTCCGGGTTACCGGACTGGAGTAAGTGGTGGTGGAAGGGTGCTTAGGGCAGGTTTTACAACGGGGGTGGTTGCATGGGTAGGAGCCAGAGGGTAGGGAAGGTGGTTTGGGGGTTTCATAGGGATGGACTAGGAGGTTACGAAGGTTAGGTGGGTGGCGGAAAGACACTCTTGGTGGAGTGGGAAGGATGTCATTAAGGATGGATCTCATTTCGGGGCAGAGTCCGCTCCAGTCCCGGAAAGTATCCGGTGACAAAAGTGGCACTTGTGGGATTCTTCGGTGGAAGGTTCTGGATTTGGAGGAATGAGGAGGTGGCTCTGGTAATTTGCTTCTGAACCAGATCAGGAGGATAGCTGTGGGATGTGAAAGCTGTCATTAGGTTATTGGTGTACTGGTTCAGGGATTCGGGACTGGAACAGACTCCAAATCCCATTCCACGTTCCTCGATGTTGACCTCCATCTGTCCAACGGCCAACTTCACACATCCATCCACATCAAACCTACCAACAAACAACATACCTCCATTATGACAGCTGCCATCCATTCCACATCAAACGTTCCCTTCCCTACAGCTTAGGTCTTCGTGGCAAAGTCTGCTCCAGTCATGAATCCCTGAACCAAGGCAGGATGATCTTCATTACCAATGAAGATCACCCTGTGGCTAAATATGCCTTGGTACACGGCCAGCACATCTTGGCACAGTGTTACACTGTCCGGGTTATCTGGATACGTCCCACCGACACCAACCATACAGAATTCCGGAGATGGGAACTTGCCCTTCAGCTTATTTTCTCCTCCCGTTGTCCACCTGGTCTCAATCTCCGCTAATTCAAATTCCCACCCACCATTTTTAGCATCTTTGCCTTGGTTCTGTGGACAGAGCCTCTGCCTCAATTGGTATCTCTGTCCAACTTCTTTGCTTTTTACAAATGTCTGTCTAGGTGTGTTTGCATTTCAATATGTCTGAGTGTGTGTGTATTTGTTTATCTTCCTTTTTTTCCCCCTAAGGTAAGTCCTTCCACTCCTGGGATTGGACTGACTCCTTTTCCACTTCCTTAAAACCCATATCCTTCCCTTTTTCCTCTTTTTCCTGAAGAAGCTGCCAGTGCTGGCGAAAGCTTGTATGTGTGTTTGTGTGTGATTTTATTTGTTTCTATTGACGAGCCAGTCCTTTTGGTAAGTCATCTCTTTTATATTTTATATATATATAATCGAGGAAAAATTCCTAACAGGAAAAATATACGTAAAAAATAGATGTTGTCCACTTACCAGGCGAAGGAGCACAGGCAGTGATAGCAACAAATAAACACACACATACACAAACGCAAGCTTTTGCAGCCTAGCTGCTTCGTCAGGCAGAAGGGAAGGAGAGGGAAAAGGAGATGATGAGGGTTTTAAGGGAGTGGGTAAGGAGTCATTCTGATCCCGGGACAGGAAAGACTTACCTTGGGGGGAAAAAAGGAGGGTAAACAAATACACACACACCCACACATTTACACAGACGCAAGTACACTTAGGCATACATACTGTGTGTGAGCGTGTTTTTTTATGTTACTATCACTATATATATATATATATATATATATATATATATATATATATATATATATATATATATATATATATATATAAAGTAGATGAAGTCTACTTACCAGGCGGAGGAGCACCGGTAGTGACAGCAAACATAAATAAAGCAAACACACACACACACACACACACACACATACACACACACACATAAGCAAGCTTTCACAACCTTGTTGCTTCTTCAGGCAGAGTAGGGAAGGAGAGGGAAAATGAAAGGATGAGGTTTTTAAGGGAGTGGGTAAGGAGTCATTCCAATCCCGGGAGAGGTAAGACTTACCTTGGGGGAAAAAAAAGGAAGGTAAACAAATACACACCCACCCACACATATACACACACAAACTTACCTAGGCAGACATATTGTAGAAAGCAAAGAAGTTGGACAGGGATACTACTTGAGGCAGAGGCTCTGTCCAGGGAACTCAGGCAAAGATGTTATAGATGGTGGGTGGGAATTTGAAATTAGCGGAGGTTGATATATATATATATATATCAGTTCTACAGTATGTCTGCCTAAGTGTACTTGTGTCTGTGTAAATGTGTGGGTGTATGTGCATTTATTTACCTTCCATTTTTTCCCCCAAGGTAAGTCTTTCCTGTCCCGGGATTGGAATGGCTCCTTACCCCCTTCCTTAAATCCCTCATCATTTCCTTTTCCCTCTCCTTCCCTTCTGCCTGATGAAGCAGCTAGGCTGTGAAAGCTAGCATTTT